>CM022301.1:171638694-172860638 GCA_011799875.1 Thinopyrum elongatum
AATTCGTCTTGTCCAATTATACTTGGTAGACCGTTTTTACGTACTATTGGTGCCGTGATTGATATGAAAGAAGGCAATATTAAGTTTCAATTTCCACTAAGGAAGGGTATGGAACACTTCCCTAGAACAAGAATAAATCCACCATATGAATCAATCATGAGGGCATCCTATGAATCTAGAAATAAAGATGACAATACTTCAATTTATGCTTTATGCCTAACTAGGGGCGTAAAACGATAGCGCTTGTTGGGAGGCAACCCAATGAATAAAATTTATTTTTGCCTTTTTCTTTATGTTCTTGAGTGTTTACACAATTATGCCTCTGTTATGATTGTGTTTTTTATATTTTAATTAGTTTTTGGGCCAAGCAAAGCCTTTGGGATCATGTTGGGTGATAGTTGATTTGATCTTGTTGGAAAACAGAAACTTTTGCGTCCAGTAAAATAATTGTCTAGATTCACAGAAGTGACAAAGAATTTTGAATTTTTTACACAAGATTGATATATAAATTTCCTACGTTTTCCCTAGTGTTCAGAATTTTTGGAATTACATAAGTATGAGAACAATTCGCATCTTTACAGACTGTTCTGTTTTTGACAGATTCTGTTTTCTTTGCATTGTGTGCTTATTTTGACAAATCTATGGTTTGCATCGAGGGGTATAAGCCATGGAAAAGTTAGAATACAGTAGATATAATGCAATAACAAAATTTGAATGGGTTTTCTATATTACTTAAAGTAAAAATTGGTTTTCTTATACTAACGGATCTCACGAAGGTTTTGTTAAGTTTTGTGTGATTGAAGTTTTCAAGTTTTGGGTGAGATCACGATGGATGAAGGAATAAGGAGTAAGAAGAGCCTAAGCTTGGGGATGCCCTATGGCACCCGAAGCTATTATCCAAAGAGAAACAAGCAACTAAGCTTGGGGATGCTCTCGAGTGGCATCCCCTCTTTCTTCTAACGAACATCGCTATTTTACTTGGAGCTATATTTTTATTTGTCACATATCATGAGTTTTGCTTGGAGCGTATTGTGTTATATGAGTCTTTGCTTGTTTTGCTTTTTAGTTTGTGTCATCTATACTTGCTGGCCACACCTATTTGGGAGAGCCAAAATTATGCTATGATTTGTTAGAATTACTCTTTATGCTTCACTTAAAGTTTTTGAGCTATGGAATTGCTCTAGTGCTTCACTTATATCTTTTTGAGCACGGTGTGCTTTAGTATTTTTGAAGAAATGCTCTCATGATTCACTTAGATTTATTTGAGAGTTAGTAGATTTTTGAAGAAATTCTCTCATGCTTCACTTATATTATTTTGGGAGACAAAAAATTTTATGCTCGTGTTCTTCACATAGATTTGTTTGAGCTATCAAAAGCAACATATGAAACTAGTCCCAAAGTGATAGATATTCAAGAGGGATATAATAAAAACTTTCATGAAGATCATTGGACAAAATAAACTTGATTCTTTGTAATAGTTTTGCGATATGATGATATAATATGTGAGTCATGTTGATGAGTAATTATGCTTTAGTAAGAATATTGGTGTTAAGGTTTGTGATTCCCTATGCAAGCACGAAAGTCAATAGTTATGCAATGAAATTACATCCTACTTATGGTGCATTATTTGGTGTTAGTTATCCTTAATGCTCGCTTATGTGATTTTTCGTTTCTTGGTTGGATGTTTCTCAATATTTTTGCTAGCCTTCCCTTGCACTAAGTGGGATTACTACTTGTGCATCCAAAATCCTTAAACCCAGTTTTGCCATATGAGTCCACCATACCTACCTATATGCGGTATTCTCTTGCCGTTCTAAGCAAATTTGTATGTACCATATCTAATTTTCAAAATAATTTCCTTTTTGTGTGCTCGTACCGCTCATGAAACGGTAGGGGGTGGCTGATATTTTTCCATGCTAGATGTGTTATTCTCAAGATGAGTGTTTATTCACTTGTCCTTGCACGAGAGTATGGCAAAGGTATAAGGGATGCCCAGTCCCAAAATGAAAAATGAATTTACTTTATGTTGTCAAAATAATAAATTCCTTGGAAAGTGTTGGAATGGACGGCACCCGTGGATATGGCAAGACGTGGAGTGTGAAAGTATGGTGGAAAAAGGAATAAACTTTATTTTCTGTTTGGGAACCGCCTATGATATATCTAGCATGGAAAGTATTGGGAACTACTCGATCGTTTTCGTTGATAGGAAAAGCATGCCACCCAAAATGTTTTATCTCTATCTTTTTTGCTTTGAGCTCTGGCACCTCTACAAATCCCTACTTCCCTCTGTGAAGGGCCTTTCTATTTACTTTATGCAATTTTTAATTTTTATTTGAGTCTCCATCTTCTCTTATAAAGCACCAACTAAGGGGCACTATGATCGTACTTGAGCATTGGGTATAGCTAATATGCAAGTGTGTTTCATGAATGGATCAATGATTGAGCATAATGGGCTAGGGATAACTTGCTTTAGTGTTGATATTTTGAAAAACATGGTTGTTTGTTGATATGCTTGAGTATTGAAATCTTCATGTCAAAACTAGACTATTGCTTTGAATCATATAAAAGTCCAAATGTCCATGCTACAAAAGAAAAGAATATGTGATGAACATGTTAGGCAACATTCCACATCAAAAATTATGTTTTTATCATTTACCTACTCGAGGTCGAGTAGGAATTAAGCTTGGGGATTCTGATACGTCTCCAATGTATCTACAATTTTTGCTTGTTCCATGTTGTTATATTATCATTCTTGGATGTTTTACAATCATTTTATAGCAACTTTATATCATTTTTTGCGACTAACCTATTGACATAGTGCCCAGTGCCAGTTGCTGTTTTTTTGCTTGTTTTTTACTTTGCAGAAAATCAATACCAAACGGAGTCCAAACGCAGCGAAACTTTTTGGAGATTTTTTCTAGACCAGAAGGAACAATTTGGGCCGAAGAAGTACCAGAGGGGTGCCCCGAGGGGGGCACAACCCACCTGGGTGTGCTTGGGGGCCCAGGCGCACCCTGGTGGGTTGTGCCCACCTTGGTGGCCTCCCGCACCGCCTCTTTGCTCTATAAATACCCCAAAAATCCAAAAACCCTAGGGGAGTCGACGAAACACAATTCCAGCCGCCGCAAGTTCTAGAATCACCAGATCCAATCTGGCAGACACCATCACGGAGGGGTTCATCATCCTCATTGGTGCCTCTTCGATGATGCGTGAGTAGTTTATTGTAGACCTACGGGTCTGTAGGCAGTAGCTAGATGGCTTCCTCTCTCTCTTTTGATTATCAATACAATGGTCTCTTCGAGATCTATTTGATGTAACTCTTTTTGCGGTGTGTTTGTTGGGATCTGGCAAACTTTGAGTTTATGATCAGATATATTTTATCCATGGAAGTTATTTGAGTTTTGATCTCTTATATGCATGATTGCTTATATCCTCGTATTTCTTCTTCAAATCTTTGGTTTAGTTAGGCCAACTAGATCGATTTTTCTTGCCATGGGAAGAGGTGCTTTGTGATGGGTTCGATCTTACGGTGCTCAATCCCAGTGACAGAAAGGGACATGACACGTATGTATCGTTGCTATTAAGGATAACATGATGGGGTCTATTCCTACATGAATAGATCTTGTCTACATCATGTCATCGTTCTTATTGCATTACTCCATTTCTCCATGAACTTAATACACTAGATGCATGCTGGATAGCGGTCGATGTGTGGAGTAATAGTAGTAGATGCAGGCAGGAGTCGGTCTACTAATCTTGGACGTGATGCCTATATAATGATCATTGCCTGGATATCGTCATAATTATTTGAAGTTCTATCAATTGCCCAACAGTAATTTGTTTACCCGTCATATGCTATTTTTCTCGAGAGAAGCCACTAGTGAAATCTACGGCCCCCGGGTCTATTCTTTATCATACTTGCTTTCCGATCTATTATTTGCCTCTTTTATTTTCAGATCTATTGTTCCAAAAACCCAAAAATACCTTGCTGCATTTTTTTGTTATTTATTTTATTTCACGTTTCTGTGAGATCTATTTATCCAATCTACTAGAAATTTATCTATCTTTTACCTGGGAGAGATTGACAACCCCTCTTACGCGTCGAGTTGCAAGTATTTGTTCTTTGTGTGCAGGTACCATTTACATAGTGTTGCGTGGTGCTCCTACTAGTTCGATAACCTTGGTCTCATCACTGAGGGAAATACCTACCGTAGCTGTGCTGCATCATCCCTTCCTCTTCGTGGAAAATACTAATGTGGACACGAGCCATCACGGCCACCGGAGCCGCCGTCCGGAGAGGAACCGGCGATGAGGGGTCCGAGTCAGAGGCAGAATCCTCATCGTCAGCGCCCAGTGCCCAAAACCTATTGAACGACCATGAGGCGCAGGGAGTAGACCGAGAGGGGGGAGTAAGGAGGGACCGCCGGGGAGTTGGGGCCCGCGGGAGCCAGAAGCAGGGGGCGCCAGCCGGAGGGGGTACGGGCGACAAGGCTAGGGAGAAGGGGCGCACCGCCGCAGGGGACGAGGACAGGGAAGAGGGAAGGGAAGGGAGGGGGGAGAGAGCCATCTGTTTCCTTTCTTATTAAAGGGTTATGCTAAGATATGGTTTAATACTCTTGCTCCTGGTTGTGTGCGTAGTCCCCAGGATATGATATATTACTTCTCTGAAAAATATTTTCCTACTCATAAGAAACAAGCTGCCTTACAAGATATATTTAACTTTGTGCAAATT
Source organism: Thinopyrum elongatum (assembly GCA_011799875.1). Lineage (NCBI taxonomy): Eukaryota > Viridiplantae > Streptophyta > Magnoliopsida > Poales > Poaceae > Thinopyrum > Thinopyrum elongatum. The sequence continues at coordinate 171,643,427 of CM022301.1, forward strand.
GAAGAAGAGAATCCCCCTCAAGCCTGGGGGAGGCTTCTCCAATTACTTAATGTTTTGCCTAATCATCCTCTCAAGAAAAATGAAATACTTGATATCTTTTATAATGGACTAACCGATGCTTTTAGGGACTATATAGATAGTTATGCTGGTTGTGTTTCAGGGAACAAACTATTGAACAAGCTAAAGAACTATTGAATAAATATATTGAGGAATGATAATGATTGTACACTTCCTGAACCACCACTTAAACCAACTCCAAAGAAGAGGGGTATTCTATTTCTCAGTCCTGACGATATGCAAGAGGCAAAGAAATCTATGAAAGAAAGAGGTATTAAAGCTGAAGATGTTAAGAATTTACCACCTATTGAAGAAATACATGGACTTGACACCCAGACACATGTAGTAGAGGTAAATTCTTTTATAATATTTGATGAAGGTGATGTCCCTTATAATAAATCTGCTAGTCAATGCTTGGATGAATTCGACAATTACATTGTTAAGCAAGAACCTTTTAATGCGTATGTTATAAAACAATCAAAACGAAATGCCTACATGATTGATCGCTTTAGTGACTAATGTTTAGAATTTCTAATGATGTTAAAGGAGTAGGTAAACATGCATCTATGGTCCAAACCAAGTTAGAACAAGTCGCTAAATATCAAAATGATTTGCACATTGAAATGAATAACAATATGACTGATCATGCTGTTAGGGTAATGACTAGAGGAGGTAGAATGACTCAGGAGCCACTTTATCTGGAAGGTCACCCTAAAAGAATTGAACTAGATTCTCAGAGAATTAATATTTATGCACCTAGTCCATCTAAAAGAAAAAGAAAAATGATAGGAATTTGCATACATCTAGTGAACCTGAGGTAGAAAAACCTTCTGAGAATAGTAATGAGGTTTCTATTTCTGATGCTGAGACACAATTTGGTAATGAACATTCACCTAGTGATAACGATAATGATAATGATGATGTTCATGTAGATGCTCAACCAGACAATGATAAAGTACCTGAGAATGATGTTGAAATAGAACCTGTTGTTGATCTTGATAACCCACCACCTAAGAATAAACGTTATGATAAGAGAGATTTCATTGCTAGAAAACATGCTAAAGAGAGAAAACCATGGGTTCAAAAATCCATGCCCTTTCCTCCTAAGACACATAAGAATAAGGATGAGGAAGAATTTAAACGCTTTACTGAAATGCATAGGCCAGTTTTTTTTGCATACTCGTTTGACTAACATTTTGAAGATGGCCCCATATGCTAAATATATGAAAGATATTGTCACTAATAAAAGAAAAATACTAGAAGCTGAAATCTCCACCATGCTTGCAAATTATTCTTTTAAGGATGGAGTACCTAAGAAACTAGGAGATCCCAGAATACCTACTATACCATGCTCCATTAAAAGAAATTGTTTCAAAACTGTTTATGTGATTTGGGAGCCAGTGTTAGTGTTATGCCTTTCTCTTTATATAGAAGACTTGATTTGAATAAACTCACACCTACTGAAATATCATTGCAAATGGCCGACAAATCGACTGCTATACCTATTGGTATTTGTGAGGATGTACCCGTTATAGTTGCAAATGTTACTATCTTAACAGACTTTGTTATACTTGATATGCCCGAGGACGACAATATGTCAATCATCTTTGGTAGACCCTTTTTAATACTGCAGGGGCTGTTATTGATTGCAAAAAAAGCAAGGTCACTTATCATATCAATGGTAATGAGCATACGATGCACTTTCCGAAGAAACAATTTCAAGTGAATGGTATTAATGTGATTGAAAAGACTCCGACAATTACTATTGGAAGTTTTCAACTCCCTCTTCCAACTGTCAAAAAGAAGAACACTTATTCTTGGGGAGATGCATATCCCAGTTGAGGTAACTTAGTGTTATACGAAGATTCTTCGGTTTCATATTACTCGGAAATAGTTTGTTAATAAGACTTGATCAACCTTATTAATGGATTCTTTTTAGGGGCATGTGGTCGATGAATTTAGTAAGCACAACCTTCTGTACTTACCATTTTCTCTCTATTATTTATAGTTAAATGCAATAAAATGCCATGATTATTCTGTTTTCTGAATTACCCGTGTAATTAAAAATAGGCAAAAAATAAAAGTGCTCAGAATGATGTGAGATTTTAACATGATTTTTTTTAGAATATTTAAGAATTTCTGGCACTGAAAACACCCCAGGGGGATGCCCCAGGTGCCCACGAGGCACCAGGGCGCGCCCACCCCCCTGGGTGTGCCCTGGTGTCTTGTGGGCCCCACAGGGGCCCCTCACTTATTCCTTCAGCCCACTTTGTCTCTTACCTCTAGAAAAAAAATTCCTGGTAGCTCTCTCTCTCTCTTGTTCTTGCTCCCAAACCTGAAATTGTTTTTATCTCTTTGGTGGGAGCTCTGTTTTCAAAATTGTTTTGGGGGATTGCTACTTGGTATGTGACTCCTCCATTACTCCTATTAGCTTTTGCTCTATTGGATTATATATTGCATGATTAGTTGTTCTTGGTGCTACTGAAAATGAGCTTGCATGTTGAATTCTTTGAGTTCCAAGTAGTTTGAATGCTTGATATAGCCTCTAGACATCCATATGAGTAGTTACTATCAATCTTGGGAAGTTTTATTGACATCATTTTGTGGCCCAAAAATTTTAGAAATTTGTTCATAGGAAAAATGAATTTCTTCGGGGAAAGTTCCTCGAAACAGAACGCCAAGGGAGTCATTGGGGACTCCTTGGATAATGACCTCAACATTCCGCGTAGGACGGAGGTCCGGCCGTGCGGATGGCCGCACAATGCTTTCATGAACGACGCCAAATTTTACCAAGAGTTCAGGCAATTCATTGCAAATGTCGGATTGACCGACTTCATCGCAGATGAGTGTGACCAGCACCACATCCTTACAAATTCCTTTGTGCAAAATTTGCATTTCCTGAATAGGCTCGAACCCCTATGGTGTGTTTTGATTTATATGTTGAACATCATCAGATACCACTTGCTGAATTTTGTGAGATATGTTTGATTCCCTCTGATGGGGAAATAAGAGAGCCTAGACCGGAAGAGTTTGAGGGTTTCCTCCACACTTTAACTACAGGAGAGGAAAGGAGCCTGTAGAAAGCCCAAGCCACTAGCTTGCAATTTCCCGCTGTTCATTACTTTTCTTTATTTATAGGGAAATGATTGACTACTAGAGAGCAAGGTGGCATGCAATGCGCCCCTGACTTCGCCAATTTATGCCGCGCACTTCATAATGACAACACTTATAACCTTGGAGCTATCGTTGCACGCCGCCTGCACACTAATAGGACTAAGGGTAAAATTCATGGTGGTATTTATGCTACTCGCTTAGCGAGATGTTTTAATGTTAACATAGGCCCTCGGGATTACTTGTTGCCTAGAGTCTACTTAGTCACCAGTCGATGCAGGATCACCACTTTCTTGATGCTCCTGAGCCTCCCCACCACATTCGTTATAACTTGGTTTTTAGTGAGATTACTCGTGATGTTATCCTGCTATCTTCACCTGCTTTGTTTGACTCTCATGCCAGGAACGAATACACTGTTATGCCACCGTACATCATTGCTTACCATAACGCGTTGGCAGCGGCAGAGGATGAGGTCCAGGATTGGGATGCTCAGGTGCCACCGCCTCAGCACTTCCACATGGGACCAGATAGCTACTACAGATGGCGATTACAAAGCTAGGCAAAATCCTATGCTTGGGGGAGTATGTATTTCTCACCGACATTACATTCATGTTCACACATTTCATTCCAGTTGTCGGTGTTCAACCTCTTTTATTGTATAACCCATGTTAGTTTTATTTTCTTGCTTTCTTTTTGTGTGTTTGAAAAAAAATTAGAAAATCCAAAAATATTTCTCGCTTCTTTTCGGGTTTTCATTCTAGTTTAATTAGCTGTAGTACTAAAAGAAAAGCCAAAAATATTTCTCGTTTCTTCTTTTGCTTGTTGTGAGCTTTCCCATGTAAATAATTTTTATCATCTTTGTTTTCTTTCGTTAATTTGCCTTCTTCAAGAAAAACTAAAAACTCCAAAAATATTTCAGTGTGTTTCTCTGAAATCCTTTTGTTTTGTTGGGTCATACTGAGGAAAAGACCACGATGAAAATGATGAGTGGCTCTCATATGCATTATTGTTGATCTAACAAAGAGCCCATATTAATTTGTCTTCTCCTTTAAATAAAATGGTTGCGATTCCTGCTTAGTCCATGGCACTCTTGCACTATTATTATTTTCATATCATTCGGTCGTGCAAGTGAAAGGCAATAATGATGATATTTGATGAAGTGACTGTGGCAAGGAAAAGCGGGTATGAACTCAACTTGTTTTTGTTTTTGTAAATATATTTAACTCAGTATCCATGACTTAGCATATTTTAATTAAACATGTTTATGATGACAATTAGACATTATAGTTGCTCATTCCATGCTTAAGTAGCTAGGACTGGATAATGATTTATCTTGGGTGTCAACATGCATTAAAATGGTTGTGATGTAGTATGATAGTATGGTATCCTCCTCTAAATGTTTCAAGTGGCTTGACTTGGCACATGTTCACGCATGTAGTTGATTCAAAACCAACATAGCCTCCACGATATTTATGTTCATGGTGCTTATATCCTACTCATGCTAGTATTCAATGTTAATTATTCAAAATGCATGTTTATGACCATTTTCGCTCTCTAGCTGGTCGCTTCTCACTCTATTTGCTAGCATTCGCCTGTACTAAGAGGGAATACTGCTTATGCATCCATATCCCTAAACCAGATGATTCCACTATATCTACCTATATGCGGTATTAACCTGCTGTTCCAAGTAAATTTGCATGTGCCACCTCTAAACATTCAAACGAACATCTGTTTTGTGTGCCCGTACCGCTCATGGAGCGACAGGGGGCAGTCAGCATCTTCCATGCTAAGCGGGGTATTCTCATGATGAGTGTTTATTCACTTGTCCTTACACGAGAGGGGCTGGTAATCGGGATGCCCAGTCCCATGATCAAATCACAAAATAATAAAACAAACTCCCCCGGAAAGTTGTTGGTATAGAGGGCACCCGAGGATTCGGCTAGACATGGCTTGTGATTGTTGTTTGAGGGGGAGTAAACTTTACTTTACCGTGTGGGAACCGCCGCGGAGCACAAGAGGGTCATCATCTTCTGAAACGAAAATTTGTTTAGCATGGAAGATATTGAAAACTCTCAGTCGTGACATTGACAGGAAAGGCAAGCCTCTCAAAATTATATTAATCTCTGATTTAAACTTCGAGCTTTGGCACCTCTGCAAACCCTTGCTTCCCTCTGTAGAATTACGGTGCCAGAAATTCCTTTTGATGTCCCTTTGTAACACCCCCAGTGGTTAACTACAGTAATCACCCTTTTGATTATGCCATGTCATCATGTTTAACAGTGCATGATCATCATTTGCATCATAATGCATTTCAACTTCTAACTCAGATTCAAATTAAATTAGAGTGGAAAATAAAAGTTGTCCAACATAGAAACTAAATTGTTCATTAAATAGCAAATAAATCAGAGACAATTCTAAAATTGAAACCGACATCATTGGAGTTGGGTAAGTGACTCAAACATCTTCAAACAGCGACTAAAAACAATATTTAATAACCCTTTATTAAATCTAATTTAAGTATGAAATGATGTTTTGCCCAAACTAATTTTAGGTGTTAGGAAATTAAGCACTGGTATTTATGGACCAGGTCACATGTTTTACAAAATTCAATTTGAGCCCTAACTATTTACAAAACAGGGGTATGGATAAATAAAAGAGAAAAGAAAAGTGAAAAAAGAAAAAGCCCCCCCCCCCGGACCAACTGGCCGTGGCCCAGCTGGCCACCAGGCCACCACCCAGGCCGGCCAGCGCCCCCCCCCCCCTTTTTAAACCCCCAGTCCACCCCAAACCCTAACCTACCCCACTCCCCCCACCCCTCTCCTTCCCCGATCCAAACTGGATCGGGATCGGGAGCTCCCGCACCGACGCGCCCCGTCGCCGCCTCGCTCTCGCGCCGACGCCGTCGCTAACCGCCGCCGCCGCCGCCGCCTCGTCCCCGCCGCCACGCCGGCGCTCCTCGTCGAGGCCACCTCACCGTCCCCGTTCCCCCCCTCCCGATCCAGGAGTGGATCGGGGCCGCGTCGCCACAGACGCCGCGCCGAGCGCCCGACACCGTCGTCGTGTGCCCTCGTCGGCGCCGCCCGTCGCCTCTCCGTGACCCTGTCGCCTCCTCACCCTACCACCACACCGTCGCCGGCCAGCCTCTCCCCCCCCCCCTGATGTGAGCCCCGGCCGCTGCCGCCCCCCTCTCCTCTCTTCCACCACGCCGCTGACGCTCGCGCACTCGCGAGCGCGGCCTCACCGGTCGCGCTCACCCTCGTTCCCTGCGCGCGTCGGGGCCCTGCACCGCTCTGGCCGCGCTCCCCTCCGGCCGCAGCCGCGCCCCGCGCGCGCTGCCCGGCCCCGCCGCGCCGCCCCTGCGCGCGCTCGCCGCATCGCCGTCCGCGCCCGCGTCTGGTGCCCGCGCACGCGCCCTGCCCAGCGCCGCGCTGGTGCCCCTGCTCGCCCGCCGCGCCCGCGCCCGCAGCGCCCGCGCGCACGCACCCCCCGGTCGGCCCCCTGTGCCGCTGACCGGTGGGCCCTGCCCCCTGTCCGCCGCTGACGACGGGGCCCAGCCCCAAAAACATTTAAAAAAAATGAAAATAAAAATAAAAATAATTAAATTAATTAATAATTAATTATAGTTAATTAATTAAGTTAATTAACCTGATTAGGTTAATCTAATTAAGTAGTTAGTGTTAATTAAACAGTAATTTAATTAGTTAATCACTAATTAACCTAACAGCCTATGACAGGTGGGACCACTGGTCCTGACGTCATGCTGACGTCATGCTGACGTCAGCAAGACACTGTTTCGGATAATGTTAATTTAAAATAATTAATTAAATTCCAGAAATTAATAAAAACTTTAGAAAATCATATAAAATAATCCGTAGCTCAGATGAAAATAACTTTGTACATGAAAGTTGCTCAGAACGACGAGACGAATCTGAATACGCGGTCCGTTCGCCCGTCACGCGTCCCTAACTATCCGAACTTGCAACCGTTCCCCTCTTGTCCTCTGTCCGATAATTCCAAAGACCCGGAAATATCGTCGATATTCTCCCGCTCCGTCTGTTACGTGTGATGCTGCGTAGACTACCCTAGCACCGTGTATCGTATTTGTCATGCTCATGTTTGCTATATATTTATACTGTTTCCTCCCCCTCTTCTCTCTCGATAGCCCCGACCCCGACGTCGTCCCCGAGACCGACGCAGCTCCGGATCCCGAAGACACCATAGACGACCTTGCCCTTGCCGCCGAGCAACAGGCAAGCCCCTCCCTTGAGCATACCGATATCGCCCATTCTAAATTTCTCATGCTTGCATTAGAATTACTGCTGCTGCTGCTTTACCTATTCTTGATGCATAGCCTGTATTGTAACCTACTGTTAATAATTACCTACATATCCTAACTGTTTAGTCTAGGCTGGGTAGAGACCTATCAAGTGACCCCACTTATCCCGACTGCCGCGCTGGATCGTCAGAAGACCCGATCAATGGGATTGAAGACCAGGACCCGACACCGCACATCACCCCCCTTAGTTGTAACGACACTGCAGCGTTACTATCGAGTGCCGAGGGTGAAACCTCTGGTAGCACTTCTGATGTTAACTCTGTAGAGTAGCTATTCGGTCGTGGTCATGAGGGTGATTCCTCCTTCACCGCTTCCGATAACGACGCTGTCCTACAACTCCTCAAGTGTGGACCCAGTGAGGGTGATTCCTCCTAGTTCACCTTGACGGATACATCGAGTGGGAATTCAATGAGGTGATACCTCGGATTCCCTGATGTTATGGACACACGGATCTTGGACTTTACAATGTTACTTGGAAAGGCGGGTCGACCCTGAGGGGTACCCGCGTGTGATGTGAAGGCGGGTTGCCAGTGTGGTGCCCGAGTGGTGAATACGAGGCGGGCCGGGCATTCTTGGCCCTTGCCGCAAGTCCTCGAGACGGGGCGCGGGGTCACATCTTTCGTGAGTCCTGCTCGTTACCGCAAGCCCTAGTCCTAACGATTTGGATATTTGATCCGAGCAGACCTCTGGTCTGATAGCACTAACCATCACGTGGGCATAGTATGGGCGTTCTGCATCGTATGCATCAGCCGAAAGCTCTGTCAGACGTCCAGTTCAGCCTCGTGGCCGGGCCGGGCCAGTACCATCCAGGACTGAGGTGTGTGCTCGTCCCGACCCTGCACACCACCGACCCGGAGTGCACAGGGCGATGGCCCATGACCCCTGAGCGCTTAGGATATAGACCGACGGGGACCTCTCTGCTGAGCTGTAGGTAGGGTTCGATGTGTCGTTTGGCCGAGGCCGGGCATGACCCAGGAAAGTGTGGCCGGCGGAGTTAATCGAGCGTGTTGGGTAAGTTGGTGCACCCCTGCAGGAAGAACACTTCTATCGATAGCCGGTCCTACGGTAAAGGACACTCGGAGTGTATCCTGATTGATACAATTTAGAACTGGATACCTGTGATGAGACCTGTATATATGGCTCTGGGATTGCTTCTCGCAGGGAGTCGAGAAGGGATCTCAGGACGAGGTTGATGAATGTAAGGCTCTGGGATTGCTTTCTCGCAGGGAGTCGAGAAAGGATCTCTGGGTGAGGTTGATATTATTACTGCTACATTATATGGTATTGTTCTACTCTCTTCTACTGCGCAAGACCGCTGAAGATGCTAGTCTTCGATAGGACTAGGCCTTCTCTCTATTCTGGCATTTCTGCAGCCCAGTCCACATATACAGCCTCCCCTTGATAATGTTGCATATGTAGTGTAGATCCTTGCTTGCTGAGTACTTCTGAGTACTCACGGTTGCTTTGTTTTCCTTTTCTCCCCATATCAGTTTGAGTGACCAGAGGACGGAGCCCCCTGAGACAGATGCCCGACGATCGTTACTACTACTACCCAGAGGATGGATACCACTACGAGTTGACTGACGACCAGGAGTAGGATCGGAGGGTCCCAGGCAGGAGGCTTCGCCTTTCGATCGTAGTGTTTTATTTTGCCCCGCCTTCCTAAAGGCCTTCTGTTTCTATTTCATATCTGTACTCAGATATCTGATGCTTCGCTGACGCTTGCTCGCAAGCTTAGTATTCGAGCCCTCGAGGCCCCTGGCTTGTAATATAAAGCTTGTATGACTTTATTTATGTTTTAGAGTTGTGTTGTGATATCTTCCCGTGAGTCCTTAGGCTTGATCGTGTGCATTTGCGTGTATGAATTAGTGCACGATGGGCCGGGGCGTCACAAGTTGGTATCAGAGCCGACTGACTGTAGGAACCCCCTTTCCAACTCCTTGGCCGAAGTTGGTCTAGTAACCGAAAACTGTTTTACTAACTTGGCTGTGTGGCTTACGGGCCCATGTCGCCAATGGGTGGTATTAGGATCTTTTACTCCTCGACCTTTACTCTGGGACTCTGATCTCTCTTCTATTCGGGTTAAATAAAGTTTACTAACGCCGACACTTAGGATCTCGTAATTCTCGTCCACCCGGAGAGCTGAATATCTGTGGATTTCCCTGACGTTGATCTGATTAGTCTGATAATCTTTTCCTTTCCATTGTTTTGTTAACTTTCTCTCCGAGATCGGTTATACTTCTCCTTGTCTTTTGACAATCATGAGTTTCCTCTGTTTCAGATGGATCGTTGTTTTCAACCACACCCTGCGACGCAGCTACCAGCTGTCGAGCAGGGATACATCCAGAGTACATTCTTTATCCACTGGGGCAGATGTCAATCCGTTACAATACCCAGTACTTGCTCCTCCAGATTCTCGCAAAGACTTTGTGATCTATTGTGACGCATCCCGTGAAGGATTAGGCTGTATCCTAATGCAAGAGCGTAAAGTGATTGCCTATGGCTCTCGTCAGTTGCGCCCACATGAAGAGAATTATCCAGTACATGATCTAGAACTAGCTGCTGTGATCTATGCACTGCAGTTGTGGCGACATTACCTCCTCGGTAATCGTTGCGAGATCTACACGGATCATAAAAGTCTGAAGTACTTGTTCACTCAGCCATCTCTGAATCTCCGTCAGCAAAGATGGATGGAGACCATTGCGGACTATGACTTGGGTATTTCTATACCCCTGGCAAGGCTAATGTGGTGGGCTGATGCATTGAGCCGCAAATCCTATTGCTGCGAACTTGAGGTTCAGCTACAGCAACCACTTCTGTATGAAGAGCTTCGAAAGCTAAATATCGAGATAGTTCCTCAAGGATACCTAAAACCTTGGTTGTTGAACCAGATCTTGAGAAAGCTGTTAAGAATGCGCAAGCTAAAGATGCTGAAGTTGATCTGATGAAGAAGACCTTCACCTTGTAAAGTACATAGGGATTTCTCGCTGTCTGAAGATGGAACCTTGTATTTCAGAGACCGCATTGTCGTACCTCGCTTCGAGCTTATGACTGACAAAGTCATGAAGGAGGCACATGATACCCCGCTGTCTATTCATCCGGGTAGACACAAGAGGTATCGTGATCTCCGTCAAAGGTACTGGTGGTCTAGAATGAAGCAGGACATTGCTCGTTATGTGCTGAATGTGATGTGTGTGTCGACGCGTTAAAGCAGAACATCAGAAGCCTGCTGGAATTCTGCAACCACTTCCTATTCCTTTATGGAAATGGGATAAGGTTCAGATGGATTTCGTTACAGGATTCCCAGGTCACAGAAGGGTCACGATGCTATTCTTGTCGTCGTCGACCAACTCTCCAAAGTTGCACACTTTCTGCTGTCAAGGAGACGATCACTGCTAGTCAGTTAGCAGAGTTATTATCTCCAGAATTGTTTCACTCCACGGTATTCCGAAAGAGATCAGTTCAGACGTGGCAGCATATTCACTGGTCATTTCTGGGAAAGTTTCCAAAAGGCTATGGAACTCATATTACCTGGAGTTCAGCTTTATCATCCTCAATCCCAAGGCCAAGTTGACGAGTCAATCAAGTGCTTGAAGACATGCTACGAGCTTGTGTTGTTTCTTTCGGCAGAAAGTGGGAAGAATCTCTTCCATATGCCGAGTTCTCCTATAACAACAGCTATCAAGCCAGCTTGAAAATGGCCCCCTTTGAAGTTCTCTATGGACGTAAGTGTCGAACCCCTCTGAATTGGTCAGAAGCTGGGAACGACCGCTCGTGGGTCCAGATATTATTCAACAAGCCGAAGAACAAGTCCGAATTGTCCGGGAAAACTCAAGGCGGCTCAGGACCGCCAGAAGAGCAACTATGATCGCAAACGATGGGGTTTGACTTATCAACCTGGTGATCAGGCTTATCTTTGTGTCACTCCTATGAAGGGCACTCACCGTTTTGGAATCAAGGGCAAGTTAGCTCCACGCTACATTGGTCCTTTCCGCATTATTGCTAACGTGGTCAGTGGCATATAAATTGGAATTGCCGCCGCAATTCTCTCATATCCACGACGTCTTCCATGTGTCGCAACTTCGTAAATGCTTCAAGGAATCTCCGCACCGATCTGTGGATCACGAGATGCTTGAATTGCAGATGATCTATCTTATAGGAGCATCCGATCCGCATTCTCGATGAAGCTTGAACGTCGAACCCGTCAGAAGTTACCAAGTTCCTCAAAGTGCAGTGGTCAAATCATACTGAAAATGAAGCCACTTGGGAACGCGAGGATAATCTTCGTGCGGAATACCCCGAACTTTTTCCTTCTACTTCTTATTCTCGGACGAGAATTCTTGTTAGTAGAGGAGTTTGTAACACCCCCAGTGGTTAACTACAGTAATCAACCCTTTGATTATGCCATGTCATCATGTTTAACAGTGCATGATCATCATTTGCTCATAATGCATTTCAACTTCTAACTCAGATTCAAATTAAATTAGAGTGGAAAATAAAAGTGTCCACATAGAAACTAAATGTTCATTAAATAGCAAATAAATCAGAGACATTCTAAAATTGAAACCGAATCATTGGAGTTGGGTAAGTGACTCAAACATCTTCAAACAGCGACTAAAAACAATATTTAATAACCCTTATTTAAATCTAATTTAAGTATGAAATGATGTTTTGCCCAAACTAATTTTAGTGGTGTTAGGAAATTAAGCACTGGTATTTATGGACCAGGTCACATGTTTTAAAATTCAATTTGAGCCCTAACTATTACAAAACAGGGGTATGGATAAATAAAAGAGAAAAGAAAAGTAAAAAAAGAAAAGCCCCCCCCCCCGGACCAACTGGGCCGTGGCCCAGCTGGCCAAAGGCCACACCCAGGCCGGCCCAGCGCCCCCCCCCCCTTTTTAACCCCAGTTCCACCCCAAAACCCTAACCTACCCACTCCCCCTACCTCCCTTCCCGATCCAAACTGGATCGGGATCGGGAGCTCCCGCACCGACGCGCCCGCCGACGCTCGCTATGCGGACGCGTCGCTAAAAGCCGGCCGACGACGCCGTTCGGCAGTATTCTACCTCCGCAGGGAACGACTCCGTGAGATGGCATACGTACGGGAAAAATAAGTAGCCCCCTAAAAAAACGAGACGCAGAGTGGATACGGGGCGGTCGAAACAGACGCCGACGGACCGGAGCGCCAGCAACCGTCGTCGCTGCCGCCCTACGCGCGCCCGTCGCCTCTCGTCGACCCTGTCGCCTCCTCACCCTACCACCCACAAACCCCGTCGCCCGGCCAGCCTCTCCCCCCCCCTCGATGTGAGCCCCGGCCGCTGCGCCCCCCCCCTCTCCTCTCTTCCACCACGCCGCTCGACGCTCGCGCACTCGCGAGCCGCGGCCTCACCGCGTCGCGCTCACCCGTCGTTCCCCATGCGCGCCGTCGGGGCCCTGCACCGCTCCTGGCCGCGCCTCCCCTCCGGCCGCAGCCGCGCCCCGCGCGCGCTGCCCGCGGCCCCGCCGCCGCCGCCCCTGCGCGCGCTCGCGCATCGCCGTCCGCGCCCGCGTCTGGTGCCCGCGCACGCGCCCTGCCCAGCGCCGCGCTGGTGCCCCCTGCTCGCCCGCCGCGCCGCGCCCGCAGCGCCCGCGCGCACGCACCCCCCCGGTCGGCCCCCTGTGCCGCTGACCGGTGGGCCCTGCCCCCCTGTGCCGCTGACAGACGGGGCCCAGCCCCAAAAACATTTAAAAAAAATGAAAATAAAAATAAAAATAATTAAATTAATTAATTAATTAATTAATTAGTTAATTAATTAAGTTAATTAATCCTGATTAGGTTAATCTAATTAAGTAGTTAGTGTTAATTAAACAGTAATTTAATTAGTTAATCACTAATTAACCTAACAGCCTATGACAGGTGGGACCCACTGGTCCTGACGTCATGCTGACGTCATGCTGACGTCAGCAAGACACTGTTTCGGATAATGTTAATTTAAAATAATTAATTAAATTCCAGAAATTAATAAAAACTTTAGAAAATCATATAAAATAATCCGTAGCTCAGATGAAAATACTTTGTACATGAAAGTTGCTCAGAACGACGAGACGAATCTGAATACGCGGTCCGTTCGCCCGTCACGCGTCCCTAACTATCCGAACTTGCAACCGTTCCCCTCTTGTCCTCTGTCCGATAATTCCAAAGACCCGGGAAATATCGTCAGATATTCTCCCGCTCCGTCTGTTACGTGTGATGCTGCGTTAGACTACCCCTAGCACCGTGTATCGTATTTGTCATGCTCATGTTTGCTATATATTTATACTGTTTCCTCCCCCTCTTCTCTCTCGATAGCCCCCGACCCCGACGTCGTCCCCGAGACCGACGCAGCTCCGGATCCCGAAGACACCATAGACGACCTTGCCCTTGCCGCCGAGCAACCAGGCAAGCCCCTCCCTTGAGCATACCGATATCGCCCATTCTAAATTTCTCATGCTTGCATTAGAATTACTGCTGCTGCTGCTTTACCTATTCTGATGCATAGCCTGTTCATTGTAACCTACTGTTGATAATTACCTACATATCCTAAACTGTTTAGTCTAGGCTAGGTAGAGACCTATCAGTGACCCCACTTATCCCGACTGCCGCGCTGGATCGTCAGAAGACCCGATCAATGGGATTGAAGACCAGGACCCGACACCGCACATCACCCCCCTTAGTTGTAACGACACTGCAGCGTTACTATCGAGTGCCGAGGGTGAAACCTCTTGTAGCACTTCTGATGTTAACTCTGTAGAGTAGCTATTCGGTCGTGGTCATCGAGGGTGATTCCTCCTTCACCGCTTCCGATAACGACGCTGTCCTACAACACCTCAAGTGTGGACCCAGTGAGGGTGATTCCTCCTAGTTCACCTTGACGGATACATCGAGTGGGAATTCAATGAGGGTGATACCTCGGATTCCCTGATGTTATGGACACACGGATACTTGGACCTTACAATGTTACTTGGAAAGGCGGGTCGACCCTGAGGGGTACCCGCGTGTGATGTGAAGGCGGGTTGCCAATGTGGTGCCCGAGTGGTGAATACGAGGCGCGGCCGGGCATTCTTGGCCCTTGCCGCAAGTCCTCGAGACGGGGCGACGGGGTCACATCTTTCGTGAGTCTCTGCTCGTTACCGCAAGCCCTAGTCCTAACGATTTGGATATTTGATCCGAGCAGACCTCTGGTCTGATAGCACTAACCATCACGTGGGCATAGTATGGGCGTTCTGCATCGTAGCATCAGCCGAAAGCTCTGTCAGACGTCTAGTTCAGCCTTGCGGCCGGGACGGACCGGCGCCCCCCTGGTGCCTGGCTTCCCCCTGCACGCAACGACTCGGAGTGCACAGGGCGATGGCCCAAGACCTCTGAGCGCTTAGGATGTAGACCGACGGGGACCTCTCTACTGAGCTGTAGGTAGGGTTGCGATGTGTCGTTTGGCCGAGGCCGGGCATGACCCAGGAAAGTGTGTCCGGCCGAAGTTAATCGAGCGTGTTGGGTAAGTTGGTGCACCCCTGCAGGGAAGAACACTTCTATCGATAGCCGGTCCTACGGTAAAGGACACTCGGAGTTGTATCCTGATTGATACAATTTAGAACTGGATACCTGTGATGAGACCTGTATATATGGCTCTGGGATTGCTTCTCGCAGGGAGTCGAGAAGGGATCTCAGGACGAGGTTGATGAATGTAAGGCTCTGGGATTGCTTTCTCGCAGGGAGTCGAGAAAGGATCTCTGGGTGAGGTTGATATTATTACTGCTACATTATATGGTATTGTTCTACTCTCTTCTACTGCTGCAAGACCGCTGAAGATGCTAGTCTTCGATAGGACTAGGCCTTCTCTCTATTCTGGCATTTCTGCAGCCCAGTCCACATATACAGCCTCCCCTTGATAATGTTGCATATGTAGTGTAGATCCTTGCTTGCTGAGTACTTCTGAGTACTCACGGTTGCTTTGTTTTCCTTTTTCTCCCCATATCAGTTTGACGTGACCAGAGGACGGAGCCCCCTGAGACAGATGCCCCGACGATCGTTACTACTACTACCCAGAGGATGGATACCACTACGAGTTGACTGACGACCAGGAGTAGGATCGGAGGGTCCCAGGCAGGAGGCCTTCGCCTTTCGATCGTAGTGTTTTATTTTGCCCCGCCTTCCTAAAGGCCTTTCTGTTTCTATTTCATATCTGTACTCAGATATCTGATGCTTCCGCTGACGCTTGCTCGCAAGCTTATGTATTCGAGCCCTCGAGGCCCCTGGCTTGTAATATAAAGCTTGTATGACTTTATTTATGTTTTAGAGTTGTGTTGTGATATCTTCCCGTGAGTCCTTAGGCTTGATCGTGTGCATTTGCGTGTATGATTAGTGCACGATCGGGCCGGGGGCGTCACAAGTTGGTATCAGAGCCGACTGACTGTAGGAACCCCCTTTCCAACTCCTTGGCCGAAGTTGAGTCTAGTAACCGAAAACTGTTTTACTAACTTGGCTGTGTGGCTTACGGGCCCATGTCGCCAATTGGGTGGTATTAGGATCTTTTACTCCTCGACCTTTACTCTGGGACTCTGATCTCTCTTCTATTCGGGTTAAATAAAGTTTACTAACGCCGACACTTAGGATCTCGTAATTCTCGTCCACCCGGAGAGCTGAATATCTGTGCGATTTCCCTGACGTTGATCTGATTAGTCTGATAATCATTTTCCTTTCCATTGTTTTGTTTAACCTTTCTCTCCGAGATCGGTTATACTTCTCCTTGTCTTTTGACAATCATGAGTTTCCTCTGTTTCAGATGGATCGTTTGTTTTCACCACACCCTGCGACGCAGCTACCAGCTGTTCGAGCAGGGATACATCCAGAGTACATTCTTTATCCACTGGGGCAGATGTCAATCCGTTACAATACCCCAGTACTTGCTCCTCCAGATTCTCGCAAAGACTTTGTGATCTATTGTGACGCATCCCGTGAAGGATTAGGCTGTATCCTAATGCAAGAGCGTAAAGTGATTGCCTATGGCTCTCGTCAGTTGCGCCCACATGAAGAGAATTATCCAGTACATGATCTAGAACTAGCTGCTGTGATCTATGCACTGCAGTTGTGGCGACATTACCTCCTCGGTAATCGTTGCGAGATCTACACGGATCATAAAAGTCTGAAGTACTTGTTCACTCAGCCATCTCTGAATCTCCGTCAGCAAAGATGGATGGAGACCATTGCGGACTATGACTTGGGTATTTCTTATACCCCTGGCAAGGCTAATGTGATGGCTGATGCATTGAGCCGCAAATCCTATTGCTGCGAACTTGAGGTTCAGCTACAGCAACCACTTCTGTATGAAGAGCTTCGAAAGCTAAATATCGAGATAGTTCCTCAAGGATACCTAAAAACCTTGGTTGTTGAACCAGATCTTGAGAAAGCTGTTAAGAATGCGCAAGCTAAAGATGCTGAAGTTGATCTGATGAAGAAAGACCTTCACCTTGTAAAGTACAGGGATTTCTCGCTGTCTGAAGATGGAACCTTGTATTTCAGAGACCGCATTGTCGTACCTCGCTTCGAGCTTATGACTGACAAAGTCATGAAGGAGGCACAGGATACCCCGCTGTCTATTCATCCGGGTAGCACCAAGATGTATCGTGATCTCCGTCAAAGGTACTGGTGGTCCAGAATGAAGCAAGACATTGCTCGTTATGTTGCTGAATGTGATGTGTGTCGTCGCGTTAAAGCAGAACATCAGAAGCCTGCTGGAATTCTGCAACCGTTACCTATTCCTTTATGGAAATGGGATAAGGTTCAGATGGATTTCATTACAGGACTTCCCAGGTCACAGAAGGGTCACGATGCTATTCTTGTCGTTGTCGACCAACTCTCTAAAGTTGCACACTTTCTGCCTGTCAAGGAGACGATCACTGCTAGTCAGTTAGCAGAGTTGTATCTCTCCAGAATTGTTTCACTCCACGGTATTCCGAAAGAGATCAGTTCAGACCGTGGCAGCATATTCACTGGTCATTTCTGGGAAAGTTTCCAAAAGGCTATGGGAACTCATATTACCTGGAGTTCAGCTTATCATCCTCAATCCCAAGGCCAAGTTGAACGAGTTAATCATGTGCTTGAAGACATGTTGCGAGCTTGTGTTATATCGTTTGGCAAGAAGTGGGAAGAATCTCTTCCATATGCCGAGTTCTCCTATAACAACAGCTATCAAGCCAGCTTGAAAATGGCCCCCTTTGAAGTTCTCTATGGACGTAAGTGCCGAACCCCTCTGAATTGGTCAGAAACTGGGGAACGACCTCTTGTTGGACCGGATATTATTCAACACGCCGAAGAACAAGTCCATATCGTCCGTGAAAACCTCAAGGCAGCTCAGGACCGCCAGAAGAGCAACTATGATCGCAAACGATGGGGTTTGACTTATCAACCTGGTGATCAAGCTTATCTTCGTGTCACTCCTATGAAGGGCACTCACCGTTTTGGAATCAAGGGCAAGTTAGCTCCCCGCTACATTGGTCCTTTCCGCATTGTTGCAAGACGTGGTCAAGTGGCGTATAAATTGGAATTGCCGCCGCAATTCTCTCATATCCACGACGTCTTCCATGTGTCGCAACTTCGTAAATGCTTCAAGGAATCTCCGCACCGATCTGTGGATCACGAGATGCTTGAATTGCAAGATGATCTATCGATAACCGGTCCTACGGTAAAGGACACTCGGAGTTGTATCCTGATTGATACAATTTAGAACTGGATACCTGTGATGAGACCCGTATATATGGCTCTGGGATTGCTTTCTCGCAGGGAGTCGAGAAAGGATCTCTGGGTGAGGTTGATATTATTACTACTACTTTATATGGCATTGTTCTACTCTCTTCTACTGCTGCAAGACCGCTGAAGATGCTAGTCTTCGATAGGACTAGGCCTTCTCTCTATTCTGGCATTTCTGCAGCCCAGTCCACATATACAGCCTCCCCTTGATAATGTTGCATATGTAGTGTAGATCCTTGCTTGCTGAGTACTTCAGAGTACTCACGGTTGCTTTGTTTTCCTTTTTCTCCCCATATCAGTTTGACGTGACCAGAGGACGGAGCCCCCCTGAGACAGATGCCCCGACGATCGTTACTACTACTACCCAGAGGATGGATACTACTACGAGTTGACTGACGACCAGGAGTAGGATCGGAGGGTCCCAGGCAGGAGGCCTTCGCCTTTCGATCGTAGTGTTTTATTTTGCCCCGCCTTTCTAAAGGCCTTTCTGTACTTTCTTTTATATCTGTACTCAGATATCTGATGCTTCCGCTGACGCTTGTTTGCAAGCTTATGTATTCGAGCCCTCGAGGCCCTGGCTTGTAATATAAAGCTTGTATGACTTTATTTATGTTTTAGAGTTGTGTTGTGATATCTTCCCGTGAGTCCTTAGGCTTGATCGTGTGCATTTGCGTGTATGATTAGTGCACGATCGGGCCGGGGGCGTCACAAGTTGGTATCAGAGCCGACTGCCTGTAGGAACCCCCTTTCCAACTCCTTGGCCGAAGTTGAGTCTAGAAACCGGAAAACTGTTTTACTAACTTGGCTGTGTGGCTTACGGGCCCACGTCGCCAATTGGGTGGTATTAGTATCTTTTATTCCTCATCTTTACTCTGGGACTCTGACCTCTCGTCTATTCGGGTTAAAATTTTACTAACTCTAACATTAGGATCTCGTAATTCTCGTCCACCCGGAGAGCTGGATATCTGTGCGATTTCCCTGACATTGATCTGATTAGTCTGATAATCATTTTCCTTTCCATTGTTTTGTTTAACCTTTCTCTCCGAGATCGGTTATACTTCTCCTTGTCTTTTGACAATCATGAGTTTCCTCTGTTTCAGATGGATCGTTTGTTTCCACCACACCCTGCGACGCAGCTACCAGCTGTTCGAGCAGGGATACATCCAGAGTACATTCTTTATCCACTGGGGCAGATGTCAATCCGTTACAATACCCCAGTACTTGCTCCTCCAGATTCTCGCAAAGACTTTGTGATCTATTGTGACGCATCCCGTGAAGGATTAGGCTGTATCCTAATGCAAGAGCGTAAAGTGATTGCCTATGGCTCTCGTCAGCTGCGACCGCATGAAGAGAATTATCCGGTACATGATCTAGAACTAGCTGCTGTGATCTATGCATTGCAGTTGTGGCGACATTACCTTCTCGGTAATCGTTGCGAGATATACACGGATCATAAAAGTCTGAAGTACTTGTTCACTCAGCCATCTCTGAATCTCCGTCAGCAAAGATGGATGG
The DNA here is from genome assembly GCA_011799875.1 of Thinopyrum elongatum. NCBI lineage: Eukaryota > Viridiplantae > Streptophyta > Magnoliopsida > Poales > Poaceae > Thinopyrum > Thinopyrum elongatum. The sequence goes on from CM022301.1 coordinate 171,663,211, forward strand.
AGACCATTGCGGACTATGACTTGGGTATTTCTTATACCCCTGGCAAGGCTAATGTGGTGGCTGATGCATTGAGCCGCAAATCCTATTGCTGCGAACTTGAGGTTCAGCTACAGCAACCACTTCTGTATGAAGAGCTTCGAAAGCTAAATATCGAGATAGTTCCTCAAGGATACCTAAAAACCTTGGTTGTTGAACCAGATCTTGAGAAAGCTGTTAAGAATGCGCAAGCTAAAGATGCTGAAGTTGATCTGATGAAGAAAGACCTTCACCTTGTAAAGTACAGGGATTTCTCGCTGTCTGAAGATGGAACCTTGTATTTCAGAGACCGCATTGTCGTACCTCGCTTCGAGCTTATGACTGACAAAGTCATGAAGGAGGCACATGATACCCCGCTGTCTATTCATCCGGGTAGCACCAAGAGGTATCGTGATCTCCGTCAAAGGTACTGGTGGTCTAGAATGAAGCAGGACATTGCTCGTTATGTTGCTGAATGTGATGTGTGTCGACGCGTTAAAGCAGAACATCAGAAGCCTGCTGGAATTCTGCAACCACTTCCTATTCCTTTATGGAAATGGGATAAGGTTCAGATGGATTTCGTTACAGGACTTCCCAGGTCACAGAAGGGTCACGATGCTATTCTTGTCGTCGTCGACCAACTCTCCAAAGTTGCACACTTTCTGCCTGTCAAGGAGACGATCACTGCTAGTCAGTTAGCAGAGTTATATATCTCCAGAATTGTTTCACTCCACGGTATTCCGAAAGAGATCAGTTCAGACCGTGGCAGCATATTCACTGGTCATTTCTGGGAAAGTTTCCAAAAGGCTATGGGAACTCATATTACCTGGAGTTCAGCTTATCATCCTCAATCCCAAGGCCAAGTTGAACGAGTCAATCAAGTGCTTGAAGACATGCTACGAGCTTGTGTTGTTTCTTTCGGCAAGAAGTGGGAAGAATCTCTTCCATATGCCGAGTTCTCCTATAACAACAGCTATCAAGCCAGCTTGAAAATGGCCCCCTTTGAAGTTCTCTATGGACGTAAGTGTCGAACCCCTCTGAATTGGTCAGAAGCTGGGGAACGACCGCTCGTGGGTCCAGATATTATTCAACAAGCCGAAGAACAAGTCCGAATTGTCCGGGAAAATCTCAAGGCGGCTCAGGACCGCCAGAAGAGCAACTATGATCGCAAACGATGGGGTTTGACTTATCAACCTGGTGATCAGGCTTATCTTTGTGTCACTCCTATGAAGGGCACTCACCGTTTTGGAATCAAGGGCAAGTTAGCTCCACGCTACATTGGTCCTTTCCGCATTATTGCTAGACGTGGTCAAGTGGCATATAAATTGGAATTGCCGCCGCAATTCTCTCATATCCACGACGTCTTCCATGTGTCGCAACTTCGTAAATGCTTCAAGGAATCTCCGCACCGATCTGTGGATCACGAGATGCTTGAATTGCAAGATGATCTATCTTATAAGGAGCATCCGATCCGCATTCTCGATGAAGCTGAACGTCGAACCCGTCAGAAGGTTACCAAGTTCCTCAAAGTGCAGTGGTCAAATCATACTGAAAATGAAGCCACTTGGGAACGCGAGGATAATCTTCGTGCGGAATACCCCGAACTTTTTCCTTCTACTTCTTAATTCTCGGGACGAGAATTCTTGTTAGTAGAGGAGATTTGTAACACCCCCAGTGGTTAACTACAGTAATCACCCTTTTGATTATGCCATGTCATCATGTTTAACAGTGCATGATCATCATTTGCATCATAATGCATTTCAACTTCTAACTCAGATTCAAATTAAATTAGAGTGGAAAATAAAAGTTGTCCAACATAGAAACTAAATTGTTCATTAAATAGCAAATAAATCAGAGACAATTCTAAAATTGAAACCGACATCATTGGAGTTGGGTAAGTGACTCAAACATCTTCAAACAGCGACTAAAAACAATATTTAATAACCCTTTATTAAATCTAATTTAAGTATGAAATGATGTTTTGCCCAAACTAATTTTAGGTGTTAGGAAATTAAGCACTGGTATTTATGGACCAGGTCACATGTTTTACAAAATTCAATTTGAGCCCTAACTATTTACAAAACAGGGGTATGGATAAATAAAAAGAGAAAAGAAAAGTAAAAAAAGAAAAAGCCCCCCCCCTAATCTGAATAACGCGGTCCGTTCGCCGCTTCACGCGTCCCTAACTATCCGAACTTGCAAACCGTTCCCCTCTTGTCCTCTGTCCGAAATCCAATTCCAAAGACCCGGGAAATATCGTCAGATATTCTCCCGCTCCGTTCTGTTACGTGTGATGCTGCGTTAGACTACCCTAGCACCGTGTATCGTATTTGTCATGCTCATGTTTGCTATATATTTATACTGTTTCCCTCCTCCCTCTTCTCCTCGATGACGCCCCCGACCCCGACGTTCGTCCCCGAGCCCGACCAGCTCCGGATCCCGAAGACACCATAGACGACTTGCCCTTGCCGCCGAGCAACCAGGCAAGCCCCTCCCTTGAGCATACCGATAGCCCCATTCTAAATTTCTCATGCTTGCATTAGAATTACTGCTGCTGCTGCTTTACCTATTCTTGACTAGCCTGTTCATTGTAACCTACTGTTAATAATTACCTACATATCCTAAACTGTTTAGTCTAGGCTGGGTAGGAACCTATCAAGTGACCCCACTTATCCCCTGCCGCGCTGGATCGTCAGAAGACCCGATCAATGGGATTGAAGACCAGGAACCGACACCGCACATCACCCCCCTTAGTTGTAACGACACTGCAGCGTTACTATCGAGTGCCGAGGGTGAAACCTCTGGTAGCACTTTCTGATGTTACTCCGTAGAGTAGCTATTCGGTCGTGGTCTCGAGGGTGATTCCTCCTTCACACCGCTTCCGATAACGACGCTGTCCTACAACTCCTCAAGTGTGGACCCAGTGAGGGTGATCCTCCAGTCACCTGACGGATACATCGAGTGGGAATTCAATGAGGGTGATACCTCGATTCCCTGATGTTATGGACACACGGATACTTGGACTTTACAATGTTACTTGGAAAGGCGGGTCGACCCTGAGGGGTACCCCGCGTGTGATGTGAAGGGCGGGTTGCCAGTGTGGTTGGCCCGAGTGGTGAATACGAGGCGGCCGGGCATTCTTGGCCCTTGCCGCAAGTCCTCGAGACGGGCGACGGGGGTCACATCTTCGTGAGTCTCTGCTCGTTACCGCAAGCCCTAGTCCTAACGATTTGGATATTTGATCCAGCAAGACCTCTGGTCTGATAGCACTAACCATCACGTGGGCATAGTATGGCGTTCGCATCGTATGCATCAGCCGAAAGCTCTGTCACGCTCCAGTTCAGCCTCGTGGCCGGGCCGGGCCAGTACCATCCAGGACTGAGGTGGTGCTCGTCCCGACCCGTCCACACACGACCGGAGTGCACGGGCGTGCCCATGACCCCTGAGCGCTTAGGATATAGGACCGACGGGGACCTCTCTGCTGAGCTGTAGGTAGGGTTGCGTGTGTCGTTTGGCCGAGGCGGGCATGACCCAGGAAAGTGTGCCCGGCCGGTTTAATCGAGCGTGTTGGGTAAGTTGGTGCACCCCTGCAGGGAAGAACACTTCTATCGATAGCCGGTCCTACGGTAAAGGACACTCGGAGTTGTATCCTGATTGATACAATTTAGAACTGGATACCTGTGATGAGACCTGTATATATGGCTCTGGGATTGCTTCTCGCAGGGAGTCGAGAAGGGATCTCAGGACGAGGTTGATGAATGTAAGGCTCTGGGATTGCTTTCTCGCAGGGAGTCGAGAAAGGATCTCTGGGTGAGGTTGATATTATTACTGCTACATTATATGGTATTGTTCTACTCTCTTCTACTGCTGCAAGACCGCTGAAGATGCTAGTCTTCGATAGGACTAGGCCTTCTCTCTATTCTGGCATTTCTGCAGCCCAGTCCACATATACAGCCTCCCCTTGATAATGTTGCATATGTAGTGTAGATCCTTGCTTGCTGAGTACTTCTGAGTACTCACGGTTGCTTTGTTTTCCTTTTTCTCCCCATATCAGTTTGACGTGACCAGAGGACGGAGCCCCCTGAGACAGATGCCCCGACGATCGTTACTACTACTACCCAGAGGATGGATACCACTACGAGTTGACTGACGACCAGGAGTAGGATCGGAGGGTCCCAGGCAGGAGGCCTTCGCCTTTCGATCGTAGTGTTTTATTTTGCCCCGCCTTCCTAAAGGCCTTTCTGTTTCTATTTCATATCTGTACTCAGATATCTGATGCTTCCGCTGACGCTTGCTCGCAAGCTTATGTATTCGAGCCCTCGAGGCCCCTGGCTTGTAATATAAAGCTTGTATGACTTTATTTATGTTTTAGAGTTGTGTTGTGATATCTTCCCGTGAGTCCTTAGGCTTGATCGTGTGCATTTGCGTGTATGATTAGTGCACGATCGGGCCGGGGGCGTCACACCCTTGAACTACGTCGGTATTTCCCCAAAGAGGAAGGGATGATGCAGCACAGCTACGGTAAGTATGTCCCTCAGTTATGAAACCAAGGTATCAATCCAGTAGGAGAACCAAGCAACACTATGTAGACGGTACCTGTACACAAAGAACTAATACTTGTAACCTGATGATTAGGAGGGGTTATCAATCCCTCTACGGGTAACGGTGCCAGAAATTGTCAAGTTAATGGGATAAAAATTGTGTAGATTGGATAAATAGATCTCGATAAAACGTGAAATAAAATAAGTAAGAAAAAATGCAGCAAGGTATTTTTGGGTTGTTGGAATAATAGATCTGAAAACAAAAGCGAATAAAATAGATCTCAAAGCAAATATGATAAAGAATAAACCTGAGGGCCCTAGATTTCACTAGTGGCTTCTCTCAAGAAAATAGCACACAGTGGGTAAACAAATTACTATTGGGCAATTGATAGAAAATCGAATAATTATGACGGTATACAAGGCAATGATCAATATATAGGCATCACGTCCAAGATTAGTAGACTGACTCCTGCCTGCATCTACTACTATTACTCCACACATCGGCCGCTATCCAGCATGCATCTAGTGTATTAAGTTCATGGAGAAACGGAGTAATGCAATAAGAACGATGACATGATGTAGACGAGATCTATTCATGTAGGAATAGCCCCCATCTTGTTATCCTTAATAGCAACGATACATGCGTGTCTTGCTGCCGCTTCTGTCACTGGGAAAGAACACCGCACGATCGAACCCATCACAAAGCACTTCTTGCCATGGCAAGAAAAATTGATCTAGTTGGCCTAACTAAACCAAAGATTCAAAGAAGAAATATGAGGCTATAAATAATCATGCATATAAGAGATCAAAAGAAGACTCAAATAATATTCATGGATATAGATCTGATCATAAACTCAAAATTCATCGGATCCCAACAAACACACCGCAAAAAAGAGTTACATCAAATAGATCTCCAAGAGACCATTGTATTGAGAATCAAAAGAGAGAGAGGAAGCCATCTAGCTACTACCTACGAACCCATAGGTCTATGATGAACTACACACGCATCATCGGAGAGGAACCAATGAGGATGATGAACCCCTCCATGATGGTGTCTAGATTGGATCTCGTGGTTCTGGAACTTGCGGCGGCTGGGATTGTTTTTCGTCGACTCCCCTAGGGTTTCTAGAATATTTGGGTATTTATATGGTGAAGAGGCGGTGCGGGAGGTCATCGAGGGGGGCACAACCCCCCAGGGCGCACATGGGCCTCCAGGCGCGCCCTGGTGGGTTGTGCCCACCTCGGGCATCCGCTCTGGTACTTCTTTGGCCCATCTGGTGTCCTTTGGTACAAAAAATTCTCCAAAAAGTTTCACTGCGTTTGGACTCCGTTTGGTAGTGATATTCTTCGAAGTAAAAAACAAGCAAAAAACAGCAACTGGTACTGGGCACTATGTCAATAGATTAGTCCCAAAACTGATATAAAGTTGATATAAAATGATTGTAAAACATCCAAGAATGATAATATAACAGCATGGAACAAGCAAAAATTATAGATATGTTGGAGACGTATCAGCATCCCCAAGCTTAATTCCTACTCGTCCTCGAGTAGGTAAATGATAAAAATAGAATTTTTGATGTGGAATGTTGCCTAACATGTTCATCACATATTGTTTTCTTTTGTAGCATGGACATTTGGATTTTTATATGGTTCAAAGCAATAGTCTAGTTTTGACATGAAGATTTCAATACTCAAGCATATCAACAAGCAACCATGTCTTTCAAAATATCAACACTAATGAAAGTTATCCCTAGCCCATCGTGCTCAATCATTGATCCATTCATGAAACAGACTCGCATATTAGCTACATCCAATGCTCAAGTATGATCATAGTGCCCCTTAATTGGTGCTTTATAAGAGAAGATGGAGACTCAAATAAAAATAAAAATTGCATAAAGTAAATAGATAGGCCCTTCGCAGACGAAAGTAGGGATTTGTAGAGGTGCCAGAGCTCAAAACTTAAAATTGAGAGATAATTTTTTTTGAGAGGCATACTTTTCCCGTCAAAGAAAACGATCGAGTAATTCCCAACACTTTTCATGCTAGATATATCATGGGCGGTTCCCAAACAGAAAATAAAGTTTATTCCTTTTTCCACCATTCTTTCACATTCCACGGCTAGCCGTATCCACGGGTACCGTCCATACCAACACTTTCCAAGGAATTTATTATTTGATAACGTAAAATAAATTTCTTTTTCATTTCGGGAGTGGGCATTCCTATTACCGTCGTACTCTCGTGCAATGACAAGTGAATAAACACTCATCTTGAAAATATTGGCCACCCCCTACCGCTTCATGAGCGGTACGGGCACACAAAAAGGAAATTTATTTTGAAAATTAGAGATGGGACGTACAAATTTGCTTAGAATGGCATGGAAATACCGCATATAGGTAGGTATGGTGGACTCATATGGCAAAACTGGGTTTAAAGATGTTGGATGCACAAGTAGTATTTCTACTACAAGTGGAGGCTAGCAAAAAGATTAAGAAGCAACCAACCAAGAAACGAAAAATGATATAACTAACACCGAATAATGCACCACAAGTAGGATGTAATTTCATTGCACAACTATTAACTTTCGTGCTTGCATAGGGAATCACAAACCTTAACACCAATATTCTTACTAAAGCATAATTACTCACCAACATGACTCACATATCACTATCATCATATCTCAAAACTATTACAAAGAATCAAGTTTATTTTGTCCAATGATCTTCATGAAAGTTTTTATTATATCCCTCTTGAATATCTATCACTTTGGGACTAGTTTCATATATTGCAATTGCTTTTGACAAGCTCAAACAAATCTAAGTGAAGAACATGAGCATAAAATTTTTCGTTACTCAAAATAAGAAAAGTGAAGCATGAGATAATTTCTTCAAAAGTTTACTAACTCTCAAATTAATCTAAGTGAAGCATGAGAGCATTTCTTCAAAAATATTAAAGCACACCGTGCTCAAAAAGATATAAATGAAGTACTAGAGCAATTCCATAGCTCAAAAAATTTAAGTGAAGCATATAGAGCAATTCTAACAAATCATAGCATAATTTTGGCTCTCTTAAATAGGTGTGTCCAGCAAGGATACTTGTGACAAACTAAAAAGCAAAAAAAACAAAGACTCAAAAAATACAAGACGCTCCAAGCAAAACTCATGATATGTGACGAATAAAAATATAGCTCTAAGTAAAATACCATGGTCGTTAGAAGAAAGAGGGGATGCCTTCCGGGGCATCCCCAAGCTTAGTTGCTTGGTTCTCCTTGAATATTAACTTGGGTGCCATGGGTCATCCCCAAGATTAGGCTCTTTTCACTCCTTATTCCTTCATCCATCGCGATCTCACCCAAAACTTGAAAACTTCAATCACACAAAACTTAACAAAACCTTCGTGAGATCCATTAGTATAAAAAAACCAATCTTTACTTTAAGTACTGTAGAAAAACATTCAAATTTTTTATTGCATTATATCTACTATATTCTAACGTTACCATGGCTTATACCCCCCCCCCCCCCCCGATACAATCCATAGATTCATCAAAAAAAGCACACAATGCAAAGAAAACAGAATCTGTCAAAAACAGAACAGTCTATAAAGATGTGAATTGTTCACATACTTTTGTAACTCCAAAACTTGTGAAAAATTAGGACAGTAGAGGCCATTTGTACATAAATCTTTTGTAAAAAAATCAGATTTTTTCGTCTCTTCTGTGAATTTCTAAAATTCTATTACTGGACGCAAAAGTTTCTGTTTTTCAACAGGATCAAATGAACTATCACCAAAGCTATCCCAAATGCTTTACTTGGCACAAACACTAATTAAAACATAAAAAGACAATCATAACAGAGGAATAATTGTGCAAACACTCAAGAATAGAAAGAAAAAGGGAAAAATAAATTTTATTCATTGGGTTGCCTCCCAACAAGCGCTATCGTTTTATGCCCCCAGCTAGGCATAATGCATAGATTCAAGTATTGTCATCTTTAGTTTTAGATCCATAGGATACCATCATGATTGATTCATATGGTGGCTTAATTCTTGTTCTAGGTAAGTGTTCCATACCCTTTCTTAGTGGAAATTGAAATTTAATATTGCCTTCTTTCATATCAATCAGGCACCAATAGTACGTAAAAACGGTCTACCAAGTATAATTGGACAAGACGGATTGCAATCAATATCAAGAACAATAGCACATAATTTCTATTTGCAAGAATAAGAATATCATTAATTCTTCCCAAAGGCTTTTTAATAGTAGAATCCGCCAAGTGCAAATTAAGAGAACATTCTTCAATATCGGTAAGACCAAGCACATCGCATAGATATTTCGGAATTGTGGAAACACTAGCACCCAAATCACATAAAGCAAAACACTCATAATGTTTAATCTTGACTTTGATAGTAAGTTCCCATTCATCATGCAATTTTCTAGGAATTGAAATCTCTAATTCCAATTTTTCTTCCAAAGCTTTCATCATGGCATCAACAATATGTTTAGTAAAAGCTTTATTTTGTTCATAAGCATGGAGTGAATTTATCATGGATTGCAACAAAGAAATACATTCAAGGAAAGAACAATTGTCATAATTAAAGTCTTTGTAATCCAAAATAGCGGGCACATCACTAGTTAAAGTTTTGACCTCTCCAAACCCACTTTTATCAATTTTTTCATCAAGATTTTCACCCTCCGAATTAACGGGACGCCTTCTAACTAAAGTTGACTCTTCTTCAGTCCCATAATATTCAATTTTAATTTTACTAAACAAGGAATCGATAGAAGAAACACCAATCACTTTAAGATCTTCATTATTTTTATGAAAGCAATCACTAGAAAACACTCTTTCTAAAAATTCTCGTTTAGCTCTAAGCATAGCGGTTCTTTTCTTACTTTCATCCATAGAAACATATAAAATTTCAATTGATTCATCAACCTTGGGTACAAAAAATTTCAACTTGAGATTTTCTACATCGTGAGAAATTCCATCAATGCTTCTAGACATATCATCAATCTTATTCAACTTTTCTTCTATCATAGTATTGAAAACTTTTTGAGCATTGATAAATTCTTTAATATTATTCTCAAGATCAGAGGTGTTCCTGTTATTATTTTAAGAAGAATTACCATAGGAATTACCATAATTATTAGAGGAATTTCCAGGAAAAGGCCTAGGATTAAAATTACCACTATAAGCATTGTTATTAAAATTGTTTCACGAGACAAAATTCACATCTACGGGATCACTATTTTGCTCAATCAAAGTAGACAAAGGCACATCATTAAGATCAATAGGAGCACTTTTATTAGCAACCAATTTCATAACAGCATCAACTTTTTCACTCAACATTCTAATTTCTTCAACTGAATTAACTTTTTTACTAGTAGGTGCTCTTTCAGTATGCCATTGTGAATAATTTGCCATAATATTATCAAGCAATTTAGTAGTTTTACCCAAAGTAATTTCCATAAAAGTACCACCCGTGGCGGAATCTAAAAGATTTCTAGAAACAAAGTTCAATCCCGCATAAAATGTTTGTATGATCATCCAAAGATTTAAACCATGATTAGGACAATTTCTTAGCATCAACTTCATTCTTTCCCAAGATTGTGCAACATGTTCATGCTCAAGTTGCTTAAAATTCATGATTTGAGTTCTAAGGGAAATAATTTTCGTGGGCGGAAAATACTTAGTAATAAAAGCATCTTTGCACTTATCCCAAGAATTGATACTATTGCGAGACAAAGAAGAAAACCAAATTTTTGCACGATTCCTCAAAGAGAAAGGAAATAATTTCAACTTCACAATATCATTGTCCACATCTTTTTTCTTTCGCATATCGCATAATTATACGAATGTGTTTTTATGGGACGTGGTATCCTCATTAGGAGTACCGAAAAACTAATCATGCATAACAAGATTCAACAAAGCGGCAATAATATCACAAGATTCTGCACTAGTGGCGGGAGGAGCACTCGGAGTGCTAATAAAATCATTGTTGTTGGTATTGGAAAAGTCGCACAACTTGGTGTTTTCTTGAGTCATCGTGACTACGCAAACTAGATTGCACACAAAAACAGATCTGACAAGAAAACGACGAACGAAAAAGAGGGCGAATAAAATGGCAAATTTTTGTGAAGTGGGGGAGATGAAAATGAGAGGCAAATGGCAAATAATGTAAATTGCAAGGAGATGAGATTTGTGATTAGGAACCTGATAGACGTTCATGATGTCTCCCCGGCAACGGCGCCAGAAATTCCTTTTGATGTCGCTTGAACTATGTCGGCATTTCCCCAAAGAGGAAGGGATGATGCAGCACAGCTACGGTAGGTATTTCCCTCAGTTATGAAACCAAGGTATCAATCTAGTAGGAGAACCAAGCAACACTATGTAAACAGTACCTTCACAGAAAGAACAAATATTTGCAACCCGATGATTAGGAGGGGTTGTCAATCCCTCTACGGGTAACGATGCCAGAAATCGTCAAGTTGACGGGATAAAAATTGTGTAGATTGGATAAATAGATCTCGATAAAACGCGAAATAAAATAAGTAACAAAAAAGTGCAGCAAGGTACTTTTTGGGGTTTTGGAATATTAGATCTGAAAACAAATGCAAATAAAAATAGATCTCAAAGCAAATATGATAAAGAATAGACACGGGGCCGTAGATTTCACTAGTGGCTTCTCTCAAGAAAATAGCACGCGGTGGGCAAACAAATTACTGTTGGGCAATTGATAGAAGATCGAATAATTATGACGATATCCAAGGCAATGATCAATATATAGGCATCACGTCCAAGATTAGTAGACCGACTCCTGCCTGCATCTACTACTATTACACCACACATCGACCGCTCTCCAACATGCATCTAGTGTATTAAGTTCATGGAGAAATGGAGTAATGCAATAAGAATGATGACATGATGTAGATGAGATCTATTCATGTAGGAATAGCCCCCATCTTGTTATCCTTAATAGCAACGATACATGCGTATCTTGCTGCCCCTTCTGTCACTAGGAAAGAACACCGCGCGATCGAACCCATCACAAAGCACTTCTTGCCATGGCAAGAAAAATCGATCTAGTTGGCCTAACTAACCAAAGATTCAAAGAAGAAATACGAGGCTATAAATAATCATGCCTATAAGAGATCAAAAGAAGACTCAAATAATAATCATGGATATAGATCTGATCATAAACTCAAAGTTCATCGGATCCCAACAAACACACCGCAAAAAAGAGTTACATCAAATAGATCTCCAAGAGACCATTGTATTGAGAATCAAAAGAGAGAGAGGAAGCCATCTCGCTACTGCCTACGGAGCCGTAGGTCTATGATGAACTACACACGCATCATCAGAGAGGCACCAATGAGGATGATGAACCCCTCCGTCATGGTGTCTAGATTGGATCTCATGGTTCTAGAACTTGCGGCGGCTGGAATTGTTTTTCGTCGGCTCCCCTAGGGTTTCTGGAATATTTGGGTATTTATAGGGCGAAGAGGTGGTGCGGGAGGTCACCGAGGGGGGCAAAACCCGCCTGGTCGCGGCTGGGCCTCCAGGCGCGCCCTGGTGGGTTGTGACCACCTCGGTCCTCCCCTCTGGTACTTCTTTGGCCCATGTGGTGTCTTCTGGTCCAAAAAAATTCTCCAAAAAGTTCCGCTGTGTTTGGACTCTGTTTGGTACTGATATTCTGCAAAGTAAAAAACAAGCAAAAAACAACAACTGGCGCTGGGCACTATGTCAATAGGTTAGTCCCAAAAAATGATATAAAGTTGCTATAAAATGATTGTAAAATATCCAAGAATGATAATATAACACAGCATGGAACAAGTAAAAATTATAGATACGTTGGAGACGTATCAACGTGTTATGATCCGCATACCCCAAGGTGACAATAACTGGGATTCTTTCTGGTGATTACCATAGTTTGAGGAGTTCATGTATTCACTATGTGTTAATGCTTTGTTTCGGTTCTCTGTTAAAAGGAGGCCTTAATATCCCTTAGTTCCCTTTTGGACCCCGCTGCCATGGGAGGGTAGGACAAAAGATGTCATGCAACTTCTTATCGTAAGCATGTATGACTATATACGGGATACATGCCTACATTACATTGATGAATTGGAGCTAGTTCTATGTCGCCCTAGGTTATAACTGTTACATCATGAATGTCATCCACCATAATTATCCATCACCGATCCAATGCCTATGACTTTCGCATATTGATCTTGCTAAGTTACTACTTCTGTTGGTGCTGCTGTTACAATCACTATGAAATTACTACTGTTGCTGTTATCATTACCGTTGCTACAGCTACTACTGCGATCAAACTATCGTATTACTATGCTACTGATCACTCTGCTGCAGATAATTAGTTCTCCAAGTGTGGTTGAATTGACAACTCAACTGCTAATACTTGCAAATATTCTTTGGCTCCCCTTGTGTCGAATCAACAAATTTGGGTTGAATACTCTACCCTCGAAAACTGTTGCGACCCCCTATACTTGTCGGTTATCAAGACCTTTTTCTAGCGCCATTGCCGGGGATCATAGCTCTATTTGCTGAGTCACTTGGGATTTATATATATTGATCACTATGAAGAATCTGAAGGATGATAGAACCAAGATCGTTCCCTCTAGGATGAGGGGAGGTAAGGAACTATTATCTAGCTCTGCATTTGATTCACCTTCTGTTTTAACTAAAGTTGGGACACCACAACCTTTTATTAATTCTGATACGTTGCAAGTAATTGATGATGCCACTTCTGCTATGAATGATGCTAGTACTTTGCTTGATGATATTATGCCATTAGGTGAATTCCTAGATGAACAACTTGCTAAAGCTAAAGAATTTGAGAATGTTGAAACTGATGAAATTATTGAAACTGAAAATTATGATTCACCTATTGGGCCTAACTATCCTAGAATTGAAATGCCCAAGATATCTGAAGGTTACATTATGGATGAAGAAATAGCTAGAGAATTTCTCGCTTGTAATGATAGAGATGATCTTAAGAAATTACTATGTAAGATGAAAGAAAAATCTCAGAATGCTAGAATGAAACATGATCCTAAGTTTGCTACTTCACCTATCTTTGTTACTGATAAGGATTATGAATTCTCTATCGATCCTGAGTTAATTACTTTGGTAGAATCTGATCCTTTCCGTGGTTATGAATCTGAAACTGTTGTGGCACATCTTCCTAAGTTGAATAATATAGCCACCCTATTTGCTCATGAGGAAAAAATTCGTTATTGCTGCATCATCCTCTCCTCTTCGAGCAAATCCCAACACAGCTCACAAGTAGCAATGGCCTCGGCATGCGCCCCGCCGCTCCATTAATCTTGGATCCTGCGGTGTCGTCCTTGGACGTAGCTGATACGTCTCCAACATATCTATACTTTTTTATTATTCCATGCTATTATAATATCAATTTTGGATGTTTTATAAGCAATTATATATCATTTTTGGACTAACCTATTAACCTAGTGCCCAGTGCCAGTTGTTGTTTTTTGCTTTTCACAAAATCAATATCAAACAGAGTCCAAACGAAGAAAAACTTTGGATTAATTTTTTTCTGGACCAGAAGGGACCCTAGAAGGTTTAGGAGAAGGCCTACAGAGCCACGAGGGAGCGAAAAGCTCGGGAGGCGCGCCCAACGGGGGTTGGTGTTGGGAAACATAGTAGAAAACAAAATAAATCGCGCCTACGATCACCCAAGATCAGCATGAAGATGCATAACGGGTTGGGATCACGACCATTACCATCACCGAGTTGCAGCGGAAGAAGAACATGTCGGTGTAGATTGTACTTGGTGTCCCTCGAACCATAGATGAATGATCCCTCGTACCATCCACGAACATTCCCTCAAACTAAAGACCGAAAGCACGGCCTGTCTACTTGGTTGCAAGCGAGCAGCCTTCATGATCCAGCAACACTTCGCCTTCCAGAGCTAATCGTCGCCGGAGAATTAGAGGGAGGATATTATAACCACACTAGGCTTCTAATTATGAGGACAAGAGGATTATCCACGCTCTAATTAGTCAACTAGGATCAACTAGAACATGAACTAGAAGAACTAGAGGAGGCTCCAAAACTTGTGTGTATAATTGTGGCCAATACCTCAAGTATATAAAGGTTAGAGGGGGTGAGGAGGGCTTCCACCAAGTAGGGAAAGCCACCTTGGGCCATCATCCAAAGGGGGTAGTAGTTGGACTCCTCCCCTAGTAGGATTCGCCCCCCCCCCCCAAGGAAAGGGGGGCGCCTCCTCCACTTGGACCTTCGTGGCCCAAGTTGGCTTCCACCTCTTGGCCTTTTAAGGTCCGTTGATATTTAAATTAAATATAAAATATTATAAATACTTCTAGACCATTATATATATATATTTTAACATCTCTAGAAACATTTTCCACCTATATATATAATATATCGGTAATACCCGGTATTACCCGATATTTACTGAAACCCTTCCGGTGACCTCGAAATGCTTCCGGATCCTCTCAGAACTATTCTGAATATTAATGAAACAATTCCACAAATATATACTCATCGCTCCTATCCTACTAACACTCAGCAGATCATGATTGCCTTAAGCTTGTGACCCCGTAGGTTTGGTAACTCACAGACATGAACGAAACCGTTCGTTCAATGACTGACAACGGGACCGTGGGCGTCCGTATCGATCCCTATGAGCACACGAATGATATTTGAGTGAACCTTTGGTTATCATGTGATGTTCCCTTTTCTTTGCGATACTTTACAAAACCCGAGATGTATCGGTATCCTCCTGAGTCATCACCATGCTCACTATACCGAAATCCTCATTACCGGTTTTGTTTTTCTTTCTTGTTATTGTGTTCCGGCATCCCCGTGACATAGTGTTTTGTGTCTGGCCAGATGATGATTGATGCCATCACACCGAGAGGGCCCTAAGAATATCTCTCCATCATCGAAGGAGCAAATCCCACTCTCGAGCTATCTAGCCACTTGTCAAACTTTCCGATGAATCTATAAGTTGTCGTTATGATCTCCGTGTTACAAGTGACGTTTGAGCAACCCCAAAACCCACCATACGGTAAGAAGTGACCATGATACTCTCATGGTCTAAGGAGCAATATCACACATTAACACTCCATGTTATTACAATTGAATGTAGATGATATTAACTCAATTCATAACAAACAAGATTGGGTCGATTCAATATGATCGTTCTTCCAACATCAAAATCTTAATGTTGTTTCAGGACTATCGTTACACTTAACGATATCCTAACATTCAGAAAACATGATCACCAACAACACTTGAGCTAGTCTTAGAGGCGAGACTAGGAACTTTTATTTGCTCTTTATCATTCCACACGTGCATATGAGTTTTCCACTGAGTCGCATATTCCAGGATCATAGCAGTTATATCATAGAATATAAACTATTAATTATGAATATGGAAATATAATAAATCAAATATTATTACCTCTAGGGCATATTTTCAACAGTCTCCCACTTGCACTAGAGTCAATAATCTAGTTAGCACTTTTAACTTTTACAGCAATGGTAATCTGGTGTCAGTCCATGCTTTGCCTGTGGTATACACTTCATCCTATCGAATCTGACAACTTCAGATCCGTGTGTATCATTTGCATTTCGATGCATCCGTCAAGATTTCACATAAATTCATCATTTGTGTTAAACAAGCTTAGTATATATTGAATCATCTGTAAGATCTTTGATTCCTTAGATTGAGCTACAGAATCACGATCTGAGAACAGTGTTCTTTTTTGCTTCATCACCCTCTATTGTTGCTTCTATAGCAACAATATACTTAACTTTCTGTTATAGAATTCACCACAGTAACTTTCTTGGACTAATTCCAATTTACTATGCCACCATAAATCATTTAAATTGAAATTTGCTTGGAGCACCAATTGAAGATCTTTGTCGATGTACTACGTACATCAAGCATGTATTGATGTAACTCCTTACAACAATCTCTTCATTCTCTCCATATGCGAGAAACATGTCATTAATACTTAACGATATTTTCACGGTTGTCCTATGATCAACAATTTGACCATTCTGGTAACTTTACTCACAACTTACTTGGACATACCTAGTTATTTACATACCATGGAATTAACGTAAGTGTGATTGAAATCATGTATTTCATTCATCAGTATTTCAAGGTACCGATTCTTGCTAAGACCTTCCATGTGACTTTGACAAGAAAACTCTTCTTGACATTTTTCATACTAAATTGCTTTAGTACTTTTGTCAGTATGTATTTTGTCTAAGCCCAATTAGACACTACTATCTCCATTGATTGTTATGTCTAATACAAAGGACTATATTGCTAAGTACTTTACTGAAAACTATTTTCAATAAAGTCTTAATCTGTGTCAAGAAATTTATATAATTTCCAATCAACAATGTGTCATGCACACACAGTGTTTAGAAATATTATCATGCTCCTACTTACTTTCTTGTAAATACAAGCATCTTTGTTTCTATCAATAAAATCATATTATTTGATCAATTCATCAAAACAAAGATTCCAACTCCACTGTGCTTGATTCAGATCATTACTGGATCTCTTGAAGTTTGCACACTTTCTAGCATCTTCTGGATCGAGAAAATTACCTTGGAACATATCAAATATACATCCTTGGTTCTATTTCCATCTCATGGGAATCATTTTGACATCCATCTATTATATCTCATTCATGAAATATTTAGTAATTGCTAGCTTAATTCAAATTGACTTTAAGTATTATTATGATGAGACAATCTCGTCATAATCAACTCCTTGATCTTCTCATAAACTATTTGCAACAAGTCAACATTATAAAACAATTTTATCTTTGTCAATTTATAGATCCATCACTACACTTTAGACTTTTAAGTCTTTCATAGGGTCTATCAAGTTCTAACCTTGAATTATGTGTATGGATACTATCTTGGATTATTTTAGCGTATAGCCAATTCCGGAGTCAGGGCCCATCAACGTTTCTCTGTGTATTATTGGTTCATTGTTTGTTTCAACAATATTTCGTCTGCATACCCTGAAGGTCTGTACGAATTTTCCAACCTATATAGTTCAGCTGCATGTTCGACTGAAGTCTCTATATCCTATGCAGAGGCTTATGTATCAGTCACGATAAGAAATTTTAGAACCACTTCTAGTGTTTCTTTTCTTTGACTTGATCACGAAGATTTTGTAATCTCGTCGAATTCCACTGTCCTCCCACTCACTCTTCTGCAGAATACATTTTCTTCAAAATTTCCGCACTCTGTGACAAAACACTTTGCCTTGGCATAGTGATATAGCAATACCCAACCATTTGGGATAAGCTATAAAGTAGCACTTATTTCGACAAATTTTATGGCGCTCTTTCAAGTGTAAAAGCCATAGTCTCTAAAGCATCACATTAAAAGTATATTGGTGGAACAATCAATGACATCTCTGATCTCACCATGTCATACATAGCTTGATTACATCTACTCAAAACATTCTACTCTCAGTAGTGTTTCTAGGAGGTGCAAGCTATAAAATTCTTTTATAGCTCATCAGACATTCGCTAAATTTGTAACTCAAATGTTCTTTTCTGCAATCCAATTGTACAAACATAATTTTCTTGTTACAATAATTTCTACTTCATTCTGAAAATCTTTTTGAAACATTTCAAAAGATCCAGATTTATGTCTCAATAAATATCTACTTGAGTCATCTTGAAGATAGATAAATCCACTGCTTGTAACAACACTTATTGGATTACATACATCAATATGCATATTTCCATTTATTTTTGTTGCTCGTTCTTTATTGCCTATGAACGGTATTTTAGTTTACTTCACTATTTCTACTTCATATATGTGCTATTTTTAGTCTTGCGACATTTAGCGTCAGTGTTATGGATGCTCAATTCTATCATCAATATTCATAACTTCTCAATCCTATTCACAATTGGAGTATCGCCCTTTTGTTCATTACATCGAACAACTATTGTTTTCTTATGAATAACGTCCTTGCAACTTCTATGCAATGGGCTAGAGCGTACGAAACTCTAAAATGAATTATGACAATAAATTCAGAGGTAATATGTTGATGAAAAAGTATCATAACTATTACAAAAATATCAACACATATTTAAACCTCATTAATTTGTTGGTCATTAGGCCGTAGTAGTTCTTGCATCGATTCGCAACAACATGCAATCGAGTTGGTATTCTTGTGATCAAATTCCACTACAAAAAAAATACACTTCCGTGATGATACGTGTTTGTCATAGTAGGTCATGTTTTCTGTCATGCATGTACATCCATGACGATTTTATGATAGAATCAAGATAGTCATACCTGTGCTATCGTAGAAGTGTTCCATGACAATACCAAAATTATCATCACGGAAGTGTCCTCTTCCATGACGATAAATGGCGCGTCATAGAAGTGCTTTCGTCAAGGGTAACCGACATGTGGCATCCACCATAACGAGTCGCCGTTAAGCTATCGGGTTCCGGTTTGGATCCGATAACCCGTTAACAGCCCCGACCAATGGGGATTTTCCACATGTAAAATTCTCATTCGCTGGAGGATCCACATGTCGGCTCAGCGTTGGGACATATGTCATCCACTCATAGTACGGGAGGTGCCTATGATACGTCGGCACGTGGCAAGGCCCAATAGTGGCCCATTCCGGTGAAAAAGCCTGGCCCAGTAAAAATTAGCAGGCCGGCCCATAGAAGGCCTACTTGTGTCAGGTCCATTTAAGCCCACGGTCCATACGAGATGTGCCAATTCGGCCCATCAATAGCCCGTTAATGATTTGACACCATTGCAGCCCATCGTTAGTTCGAGCCTGTTAATAGCCCGCTATATATTTGGGCTCAATATCAGCACGATGTGGTTTCGGCCTGTTAACGACCCATTCAAGGGATGGGCCAATTTTCAGGATGTACGTCTTTTGTCCTTTTAGCGACCCATTTAAGTGTTGGGCCAATTTCCGGCCTGGTGTGTCTTTCAGCCTGTTAACGGCCCATAAATGAGTTGGGCCATTTGCAGTCGGACCTGAGTTTTGGCCTTTTAATGGCCCATGCTCTTCAAGGTCCAATACCAGCCCGGTTTCTCTTTTGTCCTGCTGAAGGCCCACAACACAGTTGGGCCATATACAGTATGACCTGACTTTCGGCCTCTTAGCGGCCCATGCTCTTCATGGTCCAGTACGAGCCCGCTGTCTCTTTCGGCCTGCTAAAGGCCCACAGTATAGTTGGGCCATATGTAGCCCGACCTTAGTATCAGCCTGTTAACAGCCCGTGAAATCAAATGGGCCCACCTGTTGCCCGCTTCGATGTCGGCCTGTTAACGACCCGGGAGGTAACAGGGCTGAGCATTAATTGTCGTCTCGTTTCAAATATAGTGACCCAATAGAGCTTTCGGCCTAGTTATGGCCCATTAACTTAATGGGCCCACTAAAGTTCGAACGTGTCTGTAGGCCCAATTAGATAATTTGAGCCCATTACGACGAACAATTATGCACAGGACCAAAACCGATCAATCAAAGGCCTATGAGAATTTTGGCCCCTGCGAGCCCATTAGGGAAGCCCATTAAGGGCAGTGGGATGCTTCCTTCATATAGGGCCTACGACTGTTCGTGCTAACTAATAATTTCACTGCTTTTTTAGCTTCCTAGCAACCAGTTAGCTGGAATGCGAGGCGCGCTAAGCAAAGGTACGGCATACAAGGAAAAATGTTGCACATCCAACATATATTACAGGAAATTACATCCACTGGGCAATCAAAGATTGATGCCAGTGCAAATAAATGAATAGAACCTAATGATCTACAACGTCACAATCTGCAACCTCAGCGCGGATGACGCCCATAAGCATGTGAGCAAGTTCTTCCTTCTTTGCTACACTGTCTCTGAAAACATTGATCAGTTGTTGTTGTGCAAGAATGTGCACCTCTGATTCCTCCACGATTTTCCATCATTGCTTCAGCCAATAATTGGTTCACAAACATACATTTTTTCCATTGCATTCGAGATAGAGGAAACTGAACAGATTCAGATGGCAATTTTCGCAGTCTTGTATTATTGATAGTGGAGAGTGTCTCGACCACTACGTCATAACATAAATTAGGAGGGGAACCGAACAGATTAATCAAGAGTTATTGCCATATTACCTGGCCTAGATTTATTGGAAAGAAACAATGGGGTTGCCTTGCTGTTTTCAGAGTTTGTCTTCTTATCTTCAGCAGCCTGCACCAAATTAACACACTAGCATTGCTATCATTGGCCAGGTCAGATAATAGGAAAGCAACATTGACACAACGAACATTTGGGCAACCAGACCACACCAGCCTACACCAAATTAACACAATATGGCACAACTATCATCAGCCAGGTAAGGTAATACGAAAGCAACATTGACACAATGAATGAATGAATGGGCAACCAGAACAACACTACAATTCAGTAATGTGCATGATATGAGATAGTACACTCATGCAGCTCAGTATGCAAAACTACCAGGCATTTTTCCTTACAAAAATCAACATTGTCGCCTTTAATTATACATTTTGCTACAACTAAATTTAGATCAGATAAAGGTTGGATTCACGCCGATTAAAAAAATACATGCTAATGTAAAAATATAGTGATATACAACAGGTACTTACATCAGCATTGGAGCACAGAGAATTCCCGCAAGATACTTTCCTCGAATACGATCCCAGTGCAGAAAGTCTTCTATCCTTTAAGCTTATTTTCTAAAAGAGAGATGGGTAAGAAACATGTAGAAAATATGATCAGAATGCTATAAAATTTCATGATGCGAGGATACGCACATGCTTCTTAGAATGGAGTTGACATATTTTTGCTGGACTGGAGCGGACTAGTTCTTTGGCCACTGGAATCTGCTTATTATCAGTAGGAGTTGGGTTTCTCTGTGCTGGAGCAGTATCTATGAACACTGGAGTTGGTTTACTATCTCCTGGCATTTGGATCTTTTGCAAAGACCTTGTTTGTAACCCTTCAGATTCTAACATAGCCGTCTTCCCCTTGCATGCCTTATATAGAAGAATGGTGCTTCAATTATAAAACATGCTACAACAGAGAGATGGAATAGGTACTGAAGAATAGAAAGGCATGACATATTGACATGTATTCCCTCCATCCGGAAATAAATGGATGGGTCTAGGCGTATTTTAGTTCTAGATACATCCATTTTTATCCATTTCTACGACATGTAATCCGGACGGAGGGAGTATGATGTAAGAGCTAGGGATACGACAGGACAACAGAGTAAAAAAAACACTAGTTGAATGTAAAACTGTATGCTAGCGGAATACATACAGAAAAACACTAAGGCAACATATGCGTGTATGATTGGGAAACTAAGATGGCATTGCAACAGACCACTAGAACATCACTTCAATGTAAAAAAAAACATGGTATGGTAGACAGATGAAGTACATACTAATGAATAACAATGCATAAGATATTCAGAAGCATGATGTCCAAACTAAGCAGATGGCATTGCGATAGAGTAGAATGACAGTACTTGAATTTGAAAACATGTTACCATGAATGGAATAGGTACTGAAAAACAGGAAGGCGTGACATATTTACATGCATGATTAGCAGGCTTAAGCACATGGCATTGCAACAGAGTAGATGCACTCCAGGACATTATATGCATGCTGTACCCATATCACGGGCTAAGTTAGAGCAAGGACCTTGTGGGGTGAATAGGATTCATCTCCTTTCTGCAAGTCTTCTGAAGAACTGCCTTTACATGTTCCATCATATTGGGTATCATTGACGTCAAGTTTGTTGGCCGTTACATTGCTCCGTGAGGTTCTTGTGGATATATCAGTGTGTGCAATTATATCTGACATGCATGGAAGACAACTAGTAGTTAGATTTATGTAATGAGTGCCTGTAGGATATGACATAAATAGTAGGACTGGGGTTAACTAGAAGCAACAGGTCTCAAAAACTAAAGGGAGAACACAGATGAAAGCTACAGAATATGTATCGTTTGTACTCGAGATTAACTAGATGGCACACAAAAGTATTAAAGAACAACATAGGTAATACTAGAAGTGGTATAATACTATAATCACCAGCCTGTGGGATAGCATTGGCTGATGGATGATAACTATGGAACATCGTTACCTAAAGAACAAGTCTATTAGCTGAACTATGGAACAGCGTTAACTCCTGAACAAGACCCGTAAGAGATCAGCATGAATATACAGTGAAATGTGATAATCTATTTTCCATGCTTAGATGAATAACAAAGCCATAAATGTTGCACACAAGTAAGATGAGGGTACAACCTATCTGGCCGCCATCCATAGGAGTGAGCATCATGTGCTAACTTTTCGATGGCCCTGCAGTTGTTGTGGTTGTCCATGTCGGGCACGCGCATTCGATGCAGGGAACTATTGAGTGGGGACTATAGCTCCCTTCTGGTGTATGCTTCCCTTGTTGGAGCAGCTGTGGTGAGAAGGAAGACGGTGTGGCTGAAGATGCAGAAAACACATAATGTTAAGAACGAAACATATCTCTGATCTGAAGAAATACCCTAAGAGATCAACAGTAAGGTACAAGAGTGGTCACATGTCTGTTGACTAAAGACTAAATTGGGGTCACACGATTTTATTTTATTTTGGTACTGTCCGATCTACGCCGGATGGCTTGATGGACGTCTTGTGCCTCTCGGCTGACACTGTTCAGAATCTTCCCCGAAGATCCAGCGACCACCGGCAGAGCAGCCTACCTCCGCCGTCCGTGGCCGCGAGAGCTCCAACCAAAACCCCGCTTCCCGCCCCACCGCACTGCCGTGGTTGCGCCGCCCCAGCCAATCCACAAAGACTCGCCGTCATCCAGATCCGGCGGCGGCAGTACCTTCAACCCACGCAACTCTAAGATAGCCATCTAAGCGCTGCTTCCGCGGTGAACTTGCGCCCCCGCACCCTTACGTTAGACACTAGCCAACCGGCAGCCTAGGAGCTCCGCCGCCTCAAGGGGTGCTGCTTCCCATTGGGAATCGATTGGCCCAGAATAAAAATTCAGACAACTGACGCCTAAATAAAGTGATTTGAGATGAGTGTACGACCTATATTGTGGCCCGGTGAAGTAGGCAGCTCCAGCTGCCGAGTCGGTGAGGCCAGCGTAGTTGCGGTGGCTACCGGCGGCAGGAAAGCAGAGATGTCGCGATGGTCGACGGCTACGGGGAAGCAGCGCCGGGGCCCTGGACGGATCCGAAGTTGGAGCCGCTCCGGCGCCGTGCACAACGGCGGGGGTGAATCGGCTCCGGTACGGTTCACGCGGCCATCGTCGAGGCAGCTCCGGCAGCACGGAGTAAGAGGCACACGGCCCAGTGCACGACGGCAAACGGACAGCTTCTCCGGCATTGGGGAGGAGGGTGGTGGTGAATTTGGTGCGGTGGGGGGCGCCATGCAGGAGGGGCTGAGGTTTCGCTGCTGGGGAAAAGGGAGCTTCCGGGGAGAAGGTGATTTGGCGCCCACGAGGTATGAATGGGGAATTGGGAGGGGGAGACATGTCTTACGGACGCATTTGTCTGAAATGTGGGGGGGAGTTACAGTTCTACCCCTGCCTTTAGGCTTCTGGGCTTGGGTCTGTGTACTGAGGGTCGGGGATAGTAGAGTAACTTTGCTTCTCCCAAATAGTGCGCGTGAGCGATTTCGGGCGAGGAGGGCATGTTTTGAAATAGTGGGCGTGAGCGATTTCGGGCGAGGAGGGCGTGTTTTGAAATAGTGGGCGCGAGCGATTTCGGGCGAGGAGGGCGTGTTTTGAAATTGTCGGCGCGAGCGATTTCGGGCGAGGAGAGGGTGTTTTGCCGTCCATGGTTTATGAATTATTTGGCACATGTCATTTCGGTCGAGGAGAAGGTGCGCTTGGATGAAGTTACGAACCTACCCTCGATGTACAACGGGCCAATTGATGCGTGTCCCACATAGGCCGGTAATTTCGCGTCTCCCATTTATTTGCTCGGGCGAATTCCACCGAGCAGAGGGTGTTTAGCGGTTCATTCAAATTTTGGGAGAACGAGCATCCACGTCTACCTTACCAAGTCGATTTGAATCAAATTTTGAAATATTAGCTTGCCACTTCTTTTTTAGATGGAGAGATGATGCTCGGGACTAATGTGTTTTTACATGCTCGTTGCTAACGATTTACTATATGACAAATAGTTGACCCACTCAAAAACGGGAATCAAACCCAAAATGAAATATCTCGATTCAATGAAATAGCTCGTTCACCAGGTCAAAATAGTGAACTAAATCCAAAATTGAACACCTCAATCGAGTAGCATGTTGTACAGTATTCTAGTACTCCATGAACATGTTGAAAGTCAAATTAATAAACTTGTTTGATACGCATATCTCCGTTCATGTGTGGATTGCAGACAACATGTTCTCCAATTCAAATATTTGAATGCAAGTTTATATCAAAACATGGTTTATATCATTCTTTGATGCATAAAACGCGACCTCCCCCTCTCCCGGACTTCTCCTCTCTCTCTCGCCGACAATCTTCAATTCTATCGCACGCATCCAAACACAAACCTTGTTGGTCCCTCTCCCTCTCTCTATCTATCTCTCTCTCTCTCTGTGTGTGTTGGGGGGGGGGGGTCTTTCTAGTTCGCATGCACACTCCATGTATAGGTCTCTCTCACACACTACATATGATTCTCTAGTCCAAGCTAAATATCTTGGGTGCACTCATCGTACGCACACAAATTCCCTGGATCGTTGCCCGTAACTCTCTCACGCACCACTCTGCCGTCTCAGAGCTCTTCCCTCTCTCTCTCAAACTCTCCATTTCCCTGGGTCACACATACACATGCATATCTCACTCGCACTCGATAGACCCATCTAAAACTCTCTCTCTCTCCCTCGTTCTCTCTCCATCTCACACGCACACACACAAAATCTCACGCCTAGCCAAGTATGATGGTCTCTCACTCAATTGTAGGCACACGCAGTCCCCCCTATATGTATATGACTAGCTAATTCTTAGTCTCCATCAAAAACATGTGCATGGTCCATCTCGATTTCTCTCGGGGCATCTTTCTATTGTACACGCACCTTGTCCCTCGATCTCCCACCCATATAGTCCCCTCACGATCTCGAGGGGATCTCTCTATCACAAACACACCCTCTCTCCCTCCCCATGCGTCCATCTTCTCCATGCATCCCTCTCGACCTTTGTCCCTTGTTGGCCAGACCTCTATTGGACATGTGCTATAGGGGTGTCTCTCTCCGTTGCAAACAATCATGCACTAGCTATCTTCGTGTATCTCCTCACCTCGCTTTTCTATCTCGGAGATGCATGCGTGATATGTTTGCATAAGAAACAAACACACTCTCTAATTTATCGTTTGTTGTCCCTTTCCCTTTCACACACACACACTCTTTTTGCACACTCACTCATTCTCCTTCACACGCACTTGATCTCGCTCGACTTAGGCACTCTCTTCGGTCCATAGCATATAGATTTATTGAAAAGTCAAACATCACAAAGTTCGACCATGTACGTGGAGAAAAACATTTACATCTAGAACGGCAAACATATATCATTAGATTCATCATGAGATGTAGTTTCGTATGATGTATCTTTGGTATTGTAGATATAAATAATATTTGCGTAAACCTGGTCAAAGTTTCCAAAGTTCGACTTCTAAAAAAATTATATGCACTGCATTATCGAGCGGATGGAATATCTCTTTCCCCCTCTCAGCTATCTGACGCACCACTCAGCCGTATCGGGGCTCCTCTATCTCTCTCAAACTTTATATCTCCCTGGTTCACACATACACATATCTCGCTTGCGATACATAGACCCATCTAACACTCTCCGCCCTTGTTCTCTCTCTATGTGACACGCACCCCCCCCTAAGTACCATAATCCCTCACTCCATCATAGGCGCAGGCACTCCCCCCCTAAGTATGACTATCTCTCACTAGCCATCAGGAACACAAGTATTGTCTCCTTCCATCCATACGTCTATCTCGATATCTCTCGGGGTATCTTCTATCGCGCACACACCTTGTCACTCGATCTCCTACCCATGTAGTCCCATCACGATCTCCAGGGGATCTCTCTGTCACAAACATACACTCTCTCCTCCCCATGTTTGCATTTTCTCCATACGTCTATCTCGACCTCTCTCCCTTGTTTGTCAGACCTCTCTTGGCCACGTGCTAGGGATCTTTCTCTCTCGGTTGCAAACAACCGCACACTATCTCCTCACCTCGCTTCCGCTGTCGAAGATGCATGTGTGATATGTTTGCATAAGACACACACGCTTTTTCTCTACTTTATCGTGTGTTGTCCATGTCTCTTTCACACACGCACACACACTTTTTTCACTCACTCTTTCTATTTCACACACACACACACTCTCTCTCTCTAGTTAGGTACTCTCTCACGTCCATAAGCATATGGATGTTTTGAAAAGTCAAACCTCAAAAAAGTTTGACCAGGCATATGTGGAGAAAAACATTTACATCTGGAACGATCATTAGATTCATCACAACATGTACTTACTTCATACTATCATTTATCTTTGGTATTGTAGATATAAGTAATTTCTTTATAAACTTGGTCAAAGTTTCAAAAGTTTGACTTAAAAAAAATATAGGCATTACATTATCGAACGGAGGGAGTAGCTCTTTCTCTCTCTACTATCTCTCACGGGCCTCCCCTCTCACCCGAACTCTCTATACCGAGGGATTATACGGTCACTGTGTCAGCGTATAGCTCCGTATATTGTTTAGTTGACCGGTCAACCAGTCCACATGCTGCCTTGTCAGCTCGTGTTCTCTATCTTCGTGTGCTGGCCCATGTGGCAGTGGGTGAAAATAAGTAAACTAGAGGCCCATCTGACACGCGGTGAAGTAAACAAAGTTGAAACCACTCGGGGTAGCACCCCACACTCTAGTAAATTGAGGGAACACTTCTTCCACATGAAGGACGCACTCGCGCACACTTCACCACTGCGCGGCGGCATGCACACAAGGACGCACTCGCGCACACCCAGCACACAATACACACCAGCACACATGTACACCGACGTCGCCGCAGGCTGAGATGGACGGTGAGGTAGCCAACAAGAGGAGGCGGCTCTAGCGAAAACCTCATCCGGCGAGCCTGGACTTCATCAGCAGCCTCCCCGACGACATGCTGCTCGTCATCATCGGCCTCCTCCCCACCAAATCTGCCATGCGGACCACCCTGCTCTCCCGGCGGTGGCACCGCGTCCCCCTCAACCTCATCGTCGACAGCTGCCTTTGCGACACGGATTGCAAACACATGGCCGCAGTCTCCAAGATCCTTTCATCGCACCCTGGGCCAGCCAGACGCCTTGACATCCGCATGTTCAGTACCAACTGCAAGGTCCAAGCCAAGTTCGACGAGTGGTTCTTATCCCCCCTAGATCAGCTCGAGGAGCTCAGGTTTGAAGCTGGACGATGTCACTCTCTGCCGCCGTCCGCGCTCCACCTCACGCCAACGCTGCACCGCGGTAGCTTCAGCTCCTGCTATTTTCCCTAGATTAATGCCGCGCCTGCCCTTCTTCTCCCTTAACTCAAGCAGCTCGACCTCTTCGACATTGGCATCTCGAAGAAGGCTATGGAGCACCTGCTCCGCAGCTGTACTGCCCTCGAGTACCTTTGTCTTCAGCAGATCCACGGTTTCATTAGCCTCCACATCGCCTCGACGAATCTCTGATGGATTTATGTGTCTTGCTGGCCCCGCAACAAGACATCAATTGGGAAGATATCACTCCAGCTGTTCCATGTTATGGTCATTGTGAATGCGCCTTTCCTTGAGAGATTGCTTGTATCTAATCTAGAAGGTGCAACAAAAATCAGGATCATTGACGTGCCGAAATTGATAGCGTTGGTGTACTCGTCTGCCAAATTCTCTGAACTCTTTATTGGATCCGTAATCATTCAGGTACAACACTCATCTTCTTCTTCGTCTTCTTGAAATTCACATTTTTAAATTTCTTCTTGATGTATTTACAACTGTCATCCAGAAAATGATTCCCACAAGCTTGACCTAGTCTGTGCGCACAGTGAAGATCTTGGCAATAAAATCTATCGGCCCCAATCTGGATCAAGTTGTTGGATTCCTTACATGCTTTCCGTGCACGGAGAAGCTACTCATCGAGGTGAAACTTCTTTCCTATTAGTAAACGGTAATCACAATGTAGCTCAATTTTTTTGTAATTTTCCCAAATTACAATGACAAGTGTAGTGTTCAAAAGTGCATCTACGCACTGCACCGAAAGAAATGTTTTAAGTATTTTTTCTCACATGATCACCTGCATCGTTTTTTTGTTGTACTACTAGTAGCCTAGGCTAGTCATAGTGGCAAGTAACTTAGACCAGTAACTCTATGGTTACCTTAAGAGCAAGTACTACCTCTGTCCTGGTTTACTCTTCCTATTTTGTAGTATCAAAATTTGACCATAGATTTAACTGACAAAATGTTAATGCATGTCACTAAAAATTATATCGTTGGATTCGTCTTTGAACATAATTTCAAATGGTATAATTTTTGGTGACATGCATTGGCATTTTCTTAGGTAAATCTAAGGTCAAAATTTTACACTAAATATGAGGTAGTACAAAAGTGGGCTATAACGTCCCTCCACTATGTAGGCCAAAACACGTGCCAAATTCACTTGTGATGCATTTGGCATCGATGCCCCTCCATTGCACACCTGGTGCCCCAATCTGGATCACCTACTTTGCTCCGGTGACTCACGCAATGAAAAAACACTTGCGTGGGAGAGGGAGAGGACTGAGGCAATAAAAAAACACTTGTTTGGGAGAGTGAGAGGCTGGTGTAGTTGGTTTGATTGATTTGTTTATACATGTGGGTCTGTGTGCACAGCGGTGCTAACTCTCTCACATCGCTAGAGCGGTGCCAAAATCTTTTGATTTGACATCGATGCATACTATGTGGCATACTTTTGAGAAATATGGCATCAGCCACATAGTGGAAGGCAACAAATGCCCAAGCTCTTCATGTGCTCCTAGGTAAATGAGAGGAAAGAGAAAGAGAGAGAGAGAAAAAAAATACCACTAGCCTTAGATCCAACCCTATCGTATGAGCGAATGATATTGGTACCTCTTGATGACACGGCAAGTCTTCCAACACAAAAGCGCGCCGCCTCTGGTCCTTCTCCCTGCTATCATCAACGACGTCAAGCTTTGGGTTCTCGCGGGCGCTAAAAAACTGGGGTGCATTCTTGTGCGCGAGTAGTTGCCATGCCGGGTGTGTGGGTCATTTGTAACACTCTAAAACTCTTCTCTCTTATTTAATGAATGAGGCAAATCTTTTGACTCCGTTTCGGAAAAAAATACAACCAGCTTCTTTAATATGTTCTCTTCTTTTGCAGATAAAAAAAGACCCGAAAGTGAAAAATGTGCTACACTATAACAATCTCATCGAATGCCTTGATCTCCATCTTACAGAAATTGATTTGATCGACTACCAAGGCAGCACATCTAAGATTAAATTGGCTAGGTTCTTTGTTCTGGAGGCAAGTGTGCTCAAGGTAATGAGGTTTGGCGTTCTCTAGCGCAACAATGAATGGCGTGCTGATCACCGCAAGCGTCTAAGCCTAAATGACAAAGTCTCCGCAGAAGCTGAATTTGTTTTTGAAACATCAAGTCGCCAGAGACACAAAAATTTATTTTCCCATTAGTGACTTGTCAGGGCGGTGGATTTTAGTTTGTACGATAATGTTGCGTCCACCTAAAGTAACGAAAGTTCTTACGTAAACTTCCTAATAATTCCCTCTTCGTAGGTGCAGCATTACTCCTAACATTTGTAATATCAGTTTGAAACTTGTAATATTGCCGTGTCCTATTCCTGCGTTTTCAAAATCCTGCAAATCAAAGAGGTCCTGAGTTGGTGATGATGGTGTGCCTGCCATCTTTCACCAATAGCTGTCGGATCTAGATCTGACGCATACAAAGCAAACTTATGCAGTTTTGCAAAAAGATGCCCGCACTTGTTCCCTATTTACAAACAACTCCTTGTCTCTCACAATCAGCCTTATCTCCTCCCTACCACATCTAGAAGGCCATGGAACAATCTGGCGCGATGGCCGCTGCCGGCGCCATCCACCCCCAATCTTGGTGTTCCGTGCAATGCACGGCCATCTTACTCGTATAAGAAAAGAGTAGAGATACTCATGGCAACACACGGGAAATTATGTCGAACACGGCTAGTTGTAAGTAGGCTAGCTCTACAGCCATGATGATAGTGACTGCACACGGTGAGGCTGACTTTGGTATGCCAAACACGGCTCCTACACTCAGGTGTCATCTCCGGCGCAGGGTCTTGTCACTTCACTATGAGGAGTAATTTGACCAACGGGTAGTACAGTACTAGTACTACATTGGTAGTACTACTACTAGTCTAGCACCACCGTCTGGATTTAGTAGTACTACCACATCCATCTGGATTTAGTATTTGACTAGCAATATCTAGTAATGCATGTCACAAAAAATATACTACTCCCTCTATAAATAAATACATGGAGTATTGTTTTATTCGGTTTTGAACGTAGTTCCCAATGATATTATACACTCTCCCTTCCGGGAGATGGCTCAAATATGAAGTCTCATCAATCATACTACTATTGTACTCACTGAGCACTCAGCTTGGTAAGCTACCAACAAAAAATTGCAACCAAAAACTACTATTGTACTCCCTCCATATTGGTGGATTAGTCACGTTACGAAAACCAAATAATCCCAAAACTTTTAGGCACGGTGCATTAACTACCCACCTCGTTCCCTGTTTTTTGCCACAAAAAAAGAAATCACCCAATAGGAGACGTGGGGTGCATATGCATTCAATGACTTGAGACTACTTAGACCTCTTCCAATGCAAAGGTGCTTAGAAGAGGTGCTAAGTGCATTAAATAGCTTAGCAACTCAACTCACCAATGCATAGGTGCTTAACTTGTTGTTGCTAAGCTCACTGTATTTAATGATTTAGCACCTAAACTCTTCCATGCATTGGTCAACTTCTTTCATTTAAGTGGTTTGCCTAGGTTCACGTGCTTGGCATTGGTTCTTCCTGGGGTCACCAAAGTGCTCTCTGTCCTCCTTAATTACTGCGCCATGTCATTTTTTTTGCCTATGTGGCATGCTTAGCACCTATCCACCATGGAGCACTGGGAAGGGCCTTAGCACAACATTTTTGGTTGCATGCATTAACATTTTATTAGTTAAATCAAAGGTCAAAACTTGGCGCAAAATGCAAAGGGGACCAATAAACCAGTAAACATCAAAGTTCTCTCGTTTTGCCCCAACTTGGTCTCGGTGAGATGACTATACTGCACCGGCATGGAGGGAGGGCCGAGGAGTAGATGGCCAACACACACGTGAATGCAACACAATCTGCACTTCTCATATAAAGGCTCCCCACCAGTCCAATCTACGAAATCCTACGCACCTACGCACCCTAACCAAGGGCAAGAGTGATCACTCCAATCGCAAGATCAGTTGACTAGAAGCTAGACCCATGGAGGCGATGAGCGCGAGCATCAGCCGGCTGTGCCAGATGGTCCACGACGCTGGCCTGTGGCTCGGCACCGAGGAACATCTCCAGGTCGTGCTTGAGGCCGCCAGGGCGAGAGGCCTCTTGGACAATAGCTTCGTCTCCTTGTTCGATGAGGTCCTCGTCGGCTTCCTCGACAAGTTCACCATCGTCAAGAAGCTCGCGGACGACCTTGATGTACGCCTCGAGCCCACGCGCCCAGGCTCTGTGATGCCCGCCACCCTCAATGGCCTCTATGGTGACAACCTCTTAGACGCACTGGTGGCCCTGCGACTACCCGCCGTCGCGCCGGAGAATGTCCACCTTGAGGTCGCGCTCGCCGCGCAGCACCTGGCACAGCAAGACACCACTGACATAATCACCCACGTCTATGCCCAAATCGTCCACAAGGACTACTACATGCAAGAGGAGGACGATAGGACACTAGCCTTCTTGGACCGCAGGGCAACCTTGGACGTCATTGTTCCGAAGCACGTTGAGCTCGCCGCCAACGCCGCTGCTCCTCACACATCGGTCGGTGACCCGGCACACTAGGGCGTGAGGATGTCATTGATGGATCCATATGTATCTTTATCTTTCCGTCAAATCCATGTAGTAGTATATTGTACTAGTAATTATCTTACCTTTCGCATCAACTTCATAATTTTCATACGTACTCCATGCATGAACCACGCCAGGACCAAACTTCTCATTACTCTAGGGAAAATCGTTATTTCTATCTATCGGTCGCGCCATGGAGCAGAACCAAATTTTACAAGTTACAAGTTCAAAAGGAAAAGCCTGCCATGTTCGCGTCGCACCCCCACACAATTGGTCTGGCACGCCGCTCAAGGGGGAATGTGTGCTGTGTTGCATTTTCACTTACAAGTGGGACCGCAATTGAGCAAACCGACTATCGACAAACCCCCACCCCGCCCACCGCGCGATGGCTGAGAAAACAGGAGGGAGAAGAGATGGCTGTAGCACGGACTCCAAGAAAATTGGTGTCCGATGGGACTCGTGTGGGTGGCGTGTGCCGTACTACTAGACGTGAATGCTAGTTATGGCCCATACCACCCCCACTATATCAAGGTGCTGGTTACGTAGAGCAAACACATTATATCTCTCCAGGAGTACGGTACACCACTAGTACTACTCACATTGTCGCGAAATTTCCTAGAGTCCATGCTCAGCCCTCCTCTGTCTCTCTTCTCAGCCAGCTAGCAGATGCGCGGAGCCCATCGTTTGTTTGCTCACATGCGGTCCCACATGTCAGTGAAAACGTAAGACGACCCACTGAACCTGCACATCTTTCACCTCGACATGCTGGTGATGAAAAACAAATCCAATAAAGATCTTCGGTGGCCGCTTTTGGAGTTACTCAAGAGTAAGATTCTATTTACAGTTTAACCCAAGATGCACATCACGTGGCTTCAACTAGCACTCCATTTTCTTGCATGACACGACCTGGATGCTGGATGTCCCACGTGTCGGCAAAAGGAGGAAGAACTCGACCAAATCTTCTCCACATTTAGACCAGAGGAGTAGGAAACACGGCAAGCCCTGTGCCTACATCATACTACGTACTACAAGCCCACCTCACACAGTCACGCTATCACCATATTTCTCGGCCTCCGTGCAACACCTAGCTCTAGTTGATCTAACTAGAACTAACTATTGTGCTAGAATACTCCACTATTAGGTTGGCTCTATGTGATGTGGCAACTTCATATAACCGGATGCTGGCTATACTACTACGGTACTCACACTCCAAGAAGTGACTCGAAAACCATTCATAAATTGAGTTTATGACATGCATATGCAAATGTACCATTCATTACATACAACAAGTCATCAACACACAACGACACTGAGGATACATGTTGGATTATAGATTATTTCCAACAAAACATTCTAGTAAATACTAAAGTTTTCATCACACAACAAATAACAAGCAATGAAATGAACTTCAACTCAACCAATCCTCGGCGTTGGAAATGCTTGCTTTGAACCATAGGTAAGCCTCTGGGAAGGGCCAGCTATTGTCAATATGGAGACAATGCAGGACTGATCATCCAAGCTGAAGCGGCCTATATCAGGACGCATATTGTGATAGCCAGCGTAGGGAACCATAGCAATGTCTGAGGTATAGATACAGTTGCTTCTCATAAATGGTAGTAACGTTGTGTCAACAGCAGCTGGATCGCCTTTCACCATCATTGGATAGTTTTGTCCAAGGAAGAGCGAGTTTTCTCCAAGACTATCAATACTGAACCAGGGAGAAGGTGTTGGCGCTAGCACACTAGTATCCATCCTGAATACCCTGCAACGGATGTTGGAATAGGTCCGGAGAGTGCGACCATGGGAGACAACACCTGCTTCCTTAGTAGTAACATCAGCAGTGCGCTGTATAAACACAAGAAGAGGTGATCCATCAGAATAAGTTGCCAGGCGCCACTGAGTATATAGGTCCTGCTCGTGATCATCACCATCGTCATCTCCCCCTTGGTTATAAATTTTTTCAAGTATAGGTGGTGGAATGTTCACAGGACCTTGGAAACACAAGAAGGTTAATTAGTAAAGGGAAACTAGCTAACCCGCATGCATGTGGATGAAACAATTATAATTATGGTGGAAGACAAACGTACCGAAACCATAAGGATTCCATGCAAAAACAGTGCCATGAGTGGTGGCAGCAAACACAAGACGCTCGTATTGAATTGCATCACAGTACTCATCCGTGTACAGAGATTGATTTTTGAGCAATATCCACCGAGGCGTGGAAGTAAGGACGGCAACAAGCTTGTCGAACATAGCAACAACTTCATAGTTCGTGTAATCCCAAGAGCGGTTGGGAACTCGACAAATTGCTATCTTTCGTAGACGACAGTCACCATGATCGTATTTGAACGTACGTAGATCATCTGTGTGCTCAACCTCAGGGCACTCTGAGATTTTTGGAAGTGGAATCCGTTGACGAGTGTACACATTCACAAGTTCCCACTCGCAGTTGTACCCAATATAAACAACCCAATCTCCATTTGTGCCTGCCCAGGCCTTACCCTTAAGCGATGGCATCTTAACATCACACGTATCATTATCAAGCGGCATCAACTTGCACAAGGCGAGGCTTCCATTGTCCGCGCACCAGCGAGCAGGGTCATGGCGAAGAAGATAGGTGAGATCAAACCGCTCCTGGTGTGACGCCCCCGACTCAATCGTACACTAATCATACACGCAAACGTGTACGATCAAGCACAGGGACTCACGGGAAGATATCACAACACAACTCTAACACAATTTAAACGGAGGTCCACAATATTACAGACCAGGGATCCGAAGATCCGAATACACAAGTCAGTCATACAAATATTATCTGAGTACAGACATAGTTAGACAAGTTTTGCCTTAAGAAGGCTAGCACAAACAGCGACACTAGATCGAAAGGCATTGGCCTCCTGCCTGGGAGCCTCAGATCCTACTCCTGGTCGGCTGGCTCGATCCAGTAGTAAGTGCCCTCTGGACCCTCCTGGTAGTAAGCTCCGGTGGTGGCATCTGGCTCCTGGACTCCATCGTCTGATGTATCATCAAGGTGGGGTATGGGGAAAAGAGAAAGTAAAGCAACCGTGAGTACTCATCCGAAGTACTCAGCAAGCAAGGATCTATACTACATATGCAACATTATTAATGGAGAAAGGCTGTATAAGTGGACTGGGCTGCAGAAATGCCAGAATAGAGAGAAGGCCTAGTCCTATCGAAGACTAGCATCTTCAAACATCTTCACAAGGCCATCATCTTGCAGCAGTAGAAGAGAGTAGAATAACATTTTATTTAGCAAACATGTTGAAGTACAGCTTAAAGATCCTTCCTCGACTCCCAAGCGAGAAAGCGATCCCGAAGCTTCAATTAAGTAACAAGTATCCAGTTCAAGTAGTAGATCGGGATACACAAACTGAGCGTCCTTTACCGTACGACCGGCTATCGATAGATGATTCATCCCTGCAGGGGTGCACTACTGTTACCCAACACACTCGATCAACTCTGGCCGGACACACTTGCTGGGTAATGCCCGTCCTCGGAAGATCAACACGAAGCAGCGCCCTACCTAGGCTCGGCAAAGAGGTCAGCACGCCGGACTAACCTATGCACCCAGAGGTCTCGGGCCATCGCCCTGGGCACCCTGCGCGTTGCGAGACTGGCCGGGGTGCAGGCGCGACACTGAGCTCATCAGTGAAGTATCCAGCCCAATCCCGACAATCAGCCCGCACGATGAATCGTGACGTCAGACAAGCTTTCGGGAGAAACGTACATCACAGAGGGTCCCATAACCATTATCCCGCGTGGTGGTAGTGCGTATAGGGCACGTCGACCCACTCAGATCACACACCCAAATCCAATAGGCTTAATTAGTATCACGCGGAGACAATCAAAGTCTCTGATGCTCCGCCACAATATCACACTCGAGTGCCCTTCCGGCACACCCAAAAATCATAGATCCCCAGCGGGTACCCACCAGGGTGGACCCGCCTGTAACAAAGGTCAAGTAATCATGTGGTCATAACATCAAGGGGGAAACCCGAGGAATCACCCTCGACGGATTCCACTCGACGAAATCATCAGGGTGAACGTATGAGGCATCACCCTCGAGGTTCACACTGAGGGGTCGCACGACAGAGTCGTATCGGGAGTGGAGAAGGAGGAATCACCCTCGATGACCACGACCGAATAGCTACACTGCAGAGTATTCATCAGGAGTGCGTTACGAGGTATCACCCTTGGCACTCGACAGTTACTATGCAGAGTCGTACAACTAAAGGGGGTGTGGAGTGATGTGTCGGTCTCTGGTTGACGATCACGTTGATCGAGTCGTCGATGATCAAGCAGGGGCAACAAGGATAAGGTGGTGGGGTCACTGATGGTGCACTACCAACCTATACTAAATAGTTTATCATAGGCAGGTAAGGTAACAATGAACAGGTTACAACAGCAGGCTATGCATCAGAATAGGAGCATACATTAACAGTAGAAAAATCTAATGCAAGCAGGAGAATAGAATGGGCGATATCTGGATGCTCAAGGGGGGGGGGGGCTTGCCTGGTTGCTCTGGCAAGAGAGAGGGGTCGTCAACGGGCTGCTCGTCGGTAGTGTAGTCGTACCCAGGTGCAGCGTCGTCGGTCTCAGCGTCTATCGAGAGAGAAGGAGGGGGAGAGAAACAATAAATTCACGGCAATAATGCAAACAATATGTATGACATGCCTAAATGATATGCCGGGGTGTTCAACTGCCTAACTAAATGATTTAGTTAATTTAGGAATTTATTCGGATTTATTTAATTAAAGTTGGGCACTATTCATTTATCGAAATTGGTCTAAAAGTTCAATGTTCTTATAGCTAGAGGCATCTGACAGGAATACGGAGGGCGTATTCGGGTTCGTATCAGAATTCTGAGCAAGTTTCATGTATAAAGTATTTTCATCGGAGTTACGGATTATTTAATATGATTTTCTAAAGTTTTTATTAATTTCTGGAATTTAATTATTTATTTAAATTAAACATTATCCGAAACAGTAGTTGATGACATCATCATGACATCATGCTGACGTCAGCACAATCTGACAGGTGGGGGCCACCTGTCATAGACTGGTTAGTTAATTAGTGATTAACTAATTAATTAATACTTAATTAAACTAATTAACTAAATTAGATTAACCTAAACAGGGTTAATTAACTTAATTAATTAACTAATTAATTAATTAATTAGTTAATAATTTTAATAATTCTATTTTATTTTTATTTATTTTAATCGTTTTTAGGGGCTGGGCCCCGCTTGTCATTGGGACAGGGGGAACTGGGCCATCGTCAGCGGCACAGGGGCGCGGGGCGCGGGCGACAGGCGCTGCGCGCGTGCGCGTGTGCGTGCACGCGGCGGCGGCAGGGGCGCGGCGACGCGGGCGGTAGCGCGTGCACGCGGGCGCGTGCGCGAGCAAGCGCGGGCGAGCGCGGGCGGGCCGGCGGGCGAGCACGGCCGCACGGGGCATGGGCGAGCAGGGGCGGAGCGCGGCGAGCGGCGGGAGCGGGCGAGCGCGGTGCGCGCGCGTGCGCGGCGGGGGCGCGGCTGGGCGCGGTCGGCGCGTGGGTGCGTGCGCGGAGCGAGGCAGAGGAGAAGGGGGGCTCACGAGGGGTGGCAGGGCACGGGGTAGCGGTGCGCGAGGAGGACGGCGACGGGGTCCGGCGACGGCGAGGCGGCGTCGGGCGGCGGCGCGCGGTCGTCGGTGTCGAGCGCGTCGGGCCGAGGCGGCGAGGCGCGAGCAAGGGGCGCGTCGGGCCGGCGCCCGATCCAGAATGGATCGGGGGGAGAGTGGCTGTCGGTGGGGGGGGGGGGGGGTAGGGTTTGGTGGCCTCCTAGGGAGGCCATATAGGGGAGGGGACTGGGCCGGCCTGGTGGCCGTGGCCCGTTGGGCCGGGGGGATTTTCTCTCTTTTTTTATTTTTCGTTTTGTTTTCTTTTGTCTTTCTTTTATTTATTCACATATCTCTGTTTAGTAAATTGTTAGGCCTCAAATTGAATTTTTACAACATAGGAATTGTTCCAATAATTACTAGGCATCCTCTACTACTACCAAAAATTAGTTTGGAGTCAATTTGAGTTCACACAATTTTTATAATAAATAAAATGCATTAATCCTTACTGTTTTGGTAAAGTTAGAGCCACCTATCAAATTTATAAATTGTTGGTTACAATTTTAGATTAGCCTCTGCAATATTTGTTATTTATCGAACATTTTAGTTTCTATGTTGGATAACTTTTATTTTCCACTTTCATTTAAATTTGAATTTGAGTTAGGAGTTGAAATGCAATATGATGCTAATGATGATTATGCAGTGTTAAACATGCTGACTTGTCATTATCAAAAGTGATTACTGTGGCTAATGACATGGGGTGTTACAATTCTCCTCATCTATCAAGAATTCTCATCCCGAGATTAAGAGGAAGACTGAAAGAAAGAGGGGTATTCTTCGCGAAGACGATCCTCGCGTTCCCAAGTGGCTTCATCTTCAGAATGATTCGACCACTGAACTTTGAGGAATTTGATCGACTTTTGACGAGTCCGACGTTCAGCTTCATCAAGAACACGGATGGGATATTCTGGATAAGACAGATCTTCCCGTAATTCAAGCACTTCGTGATCCACAACTCAAATAGGATCCTTGAAGCAGCGACGGAGTTGGGATACATGAAAGACATCATGTACTTGAGAAAGATTTGGCGGCAACTGCAATTGATATGCCACTTCTCCTCGACGGGCAAGAATACGGAACGGGCCAATGTAGCGAGGAGCTAACTTGCCTTTGATTCCGAACCTATGAGTGCCTTTCAACGGAGTGACGCGGAGGTAAGCTTGCTCGCCAGGTTGATAGACCATTTCCTGGTGCTTTCGGTCATAGTTGCTCTTGAGACTGAGCAGTTTTCAAATGTTCACGGACAATGTGGACTTGTTCTTCAGCTTGCTGAATAATGTTCGGTCCGACGAGTGAGCGTTCCCCAGTTTCTGACCAATTCAGAGGGGTTCGACACTTACGACCGTATAGAACTTCAAACGATGCCATCTTCAAACTAGCCTGATAGCTATTGTTGTAAGAGAATTCAGCATACGGGAGAGATTCCTCCCATTCCTTACCGAAGGAGATGACGCACGCTCGAAGCATATCTTCGAGCACTTGATTAACTCGTTCAACTTGACCCTGTGACTGAGGGTGAAAAGCGGTACTGAATGACAGATGTGTTCCCATAGCTTCTTGGAAACTATTCTAGAATCTGGAGGTGAAGAGGCTGCCACGATCAGAACTGATCTCCAACGGAACACCATGGAGAGACACAATTCGGGAAACATACAAGTCTGCTAACTGGCTAGCAGTGATTGTCTCTTTAACTGGCAGAAACTGAGCAACCTTAGAGAATCGGTCAATGACGACAAAAATAGCATCATGACCCTTCTGGGATTTGGGAAAACCAGTAATGAAATCCATTTGGACCTTGTCCCATTTCCATTCAGGAATTGCAAGGGGTTGCAGAGTTCTAGCGGGCCTTTGATGTTGTGCTTTAATGCGGCGGCAAACGTCACACTCAGAAACATAACAAGCAATATCTCGCTTCATATTAGGCCACAAGTATCTCTGACAAATGTCACGGTACATTTTTGTGCTACCAGGATGAATTGACAGAGGAGTGTCAAGAGCTTCCATCATAACATGTTCTCTCTCATCTTTGAACTTAGGTACGAAGAGACGGTGTTGGAAAAATAGGATCCCATCATCATTAAGATGGAACTCCGACGGTTTTCCTTTTTTGAGGTATCGCTTGATCCTTTCAACTTCAGAGTCATACCGTTGCATAGTCTTGATGCTGTGTTCTAAATCTGGTTCGACAACGAGGGTATTGAGATAACCCTGTGGAACAATATGGAGGTTCAATTTGCAAAGCTCTTCATAAAGCATAGGTTGTGATTCCTGAACCACATGGTTGCTGCAATAAGCCTTACGACTCAAAGCATCGGCCATTACATTTGCCTTGCCAGGGGTGTATGAGATATTCATATCATAATCGGCTATTGTCTCGAGCCATCTTTGTTGACGAAGGTTCAGATCTGGTTGAGTATATAAATACTTCAAACTTTGATTTTCCGTATATATCTCACAACGGTTACCGAGAAGGTAATGTCACCATAGCTTCAGGGCATAAATAACCGCAGAAAGTTCGAGATCGTGCACTGGGTAATTTTCTTCGTGAGGACACAATTGTCGGGAGGCATAAGCAATCACCTTGTGTTCTTGCATTAGGACACAGCCTAATCCTTGATGGGAGGCATCACAGTATATCACGAAATCCTTTTGGGAATCCGGGGGTGCTAAGACTGGGGCAGATGTCAATTTATCTTTTAGTGTCTGAAAGCTTTCTTGACATTTTTCTGTCCACTCAAATTTAACACCTTTGTGAAGCAGATTTGTCAATGGTTTTGCAATCTTGGAAAAATTCTCAATGAATCGACGGCAATAACTAGCAAGTCCGAGAAAACTTCTGACTTGCTTAACATTCTTCGGGGGAGTCCAGTCAAGGATAGCCTGAACTCGTTTGGGGTTAACAGCAATTCCATCCTTGGAAATTACATGACCAAGGTAAGTTACTTCAGAAAGCCAAAATTCACATTTGGAATACTTGGCATACAACTGGTGTTCTCGTAGCCTTTCTAGTACCAATTGGAGGTGTTCAGCACGTTCTTCTTTATTCTTAGAATAGACCAGAATATCATCTAGATATACCACGACGAATTTGTCGAGGTAATCCATGAATATATAATTCATCAGACGGGAGAAAGTTGCTGGAGCATTCGTTAGGCCAAATGACATGACGGTGTATTCATAGGAGCCATAACGAGTGACGAATGCAGTCTTGGGAATATCCTCTTCACGGACACGGATCTGGTGATAACCCAACCTCAGGTCGAGTTTAGAGAACACCGATGATCCAGTGAGTTGATCATAAAGATCATTGATCCGGGGCAGTGGGTATTTATTCTGGATTGTGGCTTGGTTAATGGGCCGATAATCCTGAACCAAATGGTTAGTTCCATCCTTCTTCTTAACGAAGAGTGAAGGTGCTCCCCAAGCAGAGGAACTAGGGCGGATGAAACCACTCTTAAGTGATTTGTCGATTTCTTCCTTAAGCTCGAGTAGATGATGCGGAGGCATCTTATAAGGTCGCTTGGCAATAGGGACGGTGCCAGGCTTCAAGTCAATGACAAACTCGACAGCCCTAGCCGGGGGTATTCCTGGATGTTCTTCTGGAAAGACGTCTGGAAAATCTCGAACGACAGGAATGTTCTCGATCCCTTCCAGAGGTGAGGCGTTCAAAGCATTCAGAATATATATCTGAGCTTCAGCGTCTCGTGTAATGCGGGCGGTATAGTTCACTATCTCGTCGGAGGGGTGAAGAAGTTGGACGACTTTAGTGGCACAATTGATCTAAGCAATGTGAGCTTTCAACCAATCCATTCCAAGAATGAGGTCTATGGTGGAAGACTTCAAGATGATGGGCGAGGCAAAGAATTCCAACCCTTTAATTTCGACGGTAACGTTAGGTGCTATCACGTTAGCATGACAGTGACCTCCGGGAGTTTTAATGACTAACGGAGTATGCCTTTTCTCATATCGAATGCCATGCATAAATGCAAATTTTCCAGAGATGAATGAATGTGATGCTCCTGAATCAAATAAAACAGAAGCAGGTACTGAGTTAACGAGAAGGGTACCCATCACAGTAGCAGGTTGATCCTGGACTTCTTCAATGTCAATGTTGTAAGTGTGTCCACGACCATGTTCAGCAGACCCAGTATTATAGTTGCGGGTCTGATTGTTGCCACGACCATTGCCACGGCCAGTACGAGGAAAAGCTAACTGATTCTGAGTCTGGCGGCAGTCTTTAGCCTGGGGACCTGGTTTGCGGCACTTGAAGCACAGACCATCTTCAGGACGAAGAGGAGCATTGTTTTGAATAGCTTGAGCTTTTGGCTGCCTCGGTGGTGGAGGAGGCAGATGTGGTGCAGCATAGTTGTTCTTTGGCGCAGAGGTATTGGAACGGATGGCATTGTTGGGAATCCAAACTCGATGCTTCGATGCTGAGCCCGAAGATGAGCTAGCATCATGATAGCGCTTCTACGAGTCCTTGTATTCCATCTGAGCGGTCTCAACAAGAATTGCCTTGTTCGTTAGAGTTGAAAAGTCGTTAAAGTCTTGAGCAGCTAGTGCAAGCTTGAGGTCGGGGTGTAGTCCACTACGGAACTTCTCTTGTCTGCGTGCATCGGTGGCGATGTCTTCTTCAGCATAGCGGGAGAGGTCTAGAAATTTCCACTAATAAGTTTTGACAGTCTTGTTGCCCTGAGTGAGGTTACGAAACTGGGTCTTCATGCGTTCCATAATTGCCCGAGGGATGTAACATGTACGAAAAGCAGCCTGGAACTCATACCAGGTGATGACTGTTCCAATAGGCAGAGTACGCTTGTGTGTGTCCCACCATTGAGCTGCGGGTCCCTTTAAGAAGAAGGCCGCGAAGTTGACGAAGTTGGCAGGGGCGACATTAGCAGACTCCATCTCGTGAGTGATTCGCGGAGCCAGTCATCAGCATCCAGTGGCTTGTCTGAGTTGCGGAACTGAGTTGGGTTGAGTTGCATAAACTCTGTCAAAGTTATTGAAGCTGGGTTCTGGTTCTGGTTGTTCTGATGCGGAAACTGAGCAATGATTCCAGTCATGAACTGGCGGTTAAGCTCAAACTGTTGCATCATAGCTGCCATATAGTCTGGCGGTGGTGGATGTTCAGGGGTACCATGACCACGACCACCTGGTCTAACCATCCTGCTAAGCATCAACAGGGGGTAGTTTAGTAAAAGCAATTGCGAGCGTTTAGTGACAAGCATGATGTAACACGACAACAATTTAAGTAGTGTAACAGATACATAACAGTAGTCAATTAAGACATACAGATCCATACACAGAGTCGGGTACATGCGGATAGCATAACGGCGCAAATTCAAAAGCTAGACATACTAGGCGGCGCGCAGGCATGCGGTAAGGAAGTACACAACGAGACATAGCAAAGGCTACATCAACGTCGAAGAAAACCACCGAAACGGGGTAACTGCAAGTGCGAACGACGAATGTTCATCGCGGAAGGATCCTGCGCTCCATGTGCACTCTGATGCAGAATCCGGTCTCGAGCTGTAAGAAGAGGTCCACGTGTAGGTGTATGACCTCCAA
Source organism: Thinopyrum elongatum (assembly GCA_011799875.1). Lineage (NCBI taxonomy): Eukaryota > Viridiplantae > Streptophyta > Magnoliopsida > Poales > Poaceae > Thinopyrum > Thinopyrum elongatum. The sequence continues at coordinate 171,707,161 of CM022301.1, forward strand.
CAGCAGGCCAATCAATACCAGCATACATCTGAGTCCTGCGCGGATAAAGGATGTGCTCCGGATATATCCCTGCGCGAACAGCGGGTAGCAACTGCGTCATAGCATCGTAGAGACGTGCTCGAGTGGCAACCAACTCGACGGCAAGAGCCCGAACAGTGCGATCCAGAGCCTGAGTGCACTGAATCAGAACGCGCGGGTCATAGCGACGAGGCTCGTACGGGGCATAGATAGCTGTGTAGTATCCAGTAGCATCTCCAGCAGGGGCATACGAAATGTATCGGAACTCAGAGTCATCCAAGATATCGCTGAACTGTCCTCGGAGACGTGCGACAGCAGAGTAGGCGGCATCATGCACTGCCATCTCAATCATCACGCCGATACCGTGGAAAAGGTGTAGCTCGGTGTCTGAGTCATTTTGCTGATCATAGATATGAACGTCAGCATGGTACTGCTCCTGATTGAACTCGCGGTAATCCTCGTAAACCAAGTACTCAGGGTACCAACGGTAGCCAAGTCTGGTCAGGAGGGCGATCAGAACAGCTGGAAACCCAGGGGCATCACGAGCCCAAGTGAATACTCCCCCTGCTAGCTGGGATCCACCATAGTGGGAGGCTGACTTGTGGGCCTACTAAGTTGACGCGGACGGAGGGCTTTGTCAACTTGGTCAATATGAATGATTCTAGCTCTAGTGACCGTACGATGTCCATCCAACGGCCGTAGTGCTTCTTCAACCTCTGGTCTTCTTGCTCCAGCCACCCAAACCAGCGTCGGTCGTGCCGCCTACTCCTGCCTCCCGTGGCCAGCTCTGCTGCCGCGTAGGCCTGACCGCCCACCCTACTTCAACCTCTGGCTAGGCCATCCCTCTACTCACCCACAACCCCTGTTATTCTGCGGTGACGGCAGCCTCACACCGCAGCCGAACCAGTCAACCCTCGTACTCCTCTCCTCATGGGCATCTACTGCCGCGTCTTCCCTGGCTCCGTGTCGTCCCCTTCCTAGGCCTCGCCATCGTCCACTGCCTTGGTGCTCTCGGCACGACGTGGTCAATGTGGTCAAGGAACGACTTCCATAGGAAGAGTACTGTACGTGGAGAGGCTGACAGCTGGGTCCACGGCCGCAGCAAGGAAGTGCCTCCTTATTATGCGCAAAATAATGATTCCTCCACTTGACAGCAGGGACCCACCGGACAGGCCACCATATTTCGTGAAAAAAAATGTTTCCCCCCTGACTGCTGGGACCCACCAGCTACATCTTCGCACGCGAGGAAGTGAGTCCATATTACGGGCAAAAAATATGATTCTCCCCCTGACAGCTGGGACCCACCAGCTATATCTTCGCATGCAAGGAAGTGCCTCCTTACCTCCCTTACAACTGGGACCCACCCGGTCGAACCGTACGTAGGGTTGTCTGTCTGGTCGCGAACGTGTATGTACATATTGGTCAATCGGTCTGTCTGCAGGCTGCAGTGATCAACCGTGGCCGAGTAAGGAAGGGCATGTGTCGTAGTAGAGGCGCGGACGTAGCATGTCATGTAGTCCCGTCTATATCGTGTACACGTACGTACAGCCAGGGTGCAAGAAAGTAAATACAACCACGTACGTACATACGGGCGGGGTCTCGAACGCCTACTTGCGCATACGTATGGCCAGGGCTCGTGTACATGGAGAGGCAGCGGAGAGCAGCGATGGCGTCCTGTTCATCGGCAGCCAACCGGCTAGGTCGGAATGGAGTGTAACACCCCCAGTGGTTAGCCACAGTAATCCCACTTTTGGTTATGCCATGTCATCATGATCAACAGTGCCTAATCATCATTTGCATCATATTGCTTTTCATCTCCTAACTCAAAATCCGACTGACTATAGGAACCCCCTTTCTAACTCCTTGGCCGAAGTTGAGTCTAGTAACCGAAAACTACTTTACTAACTTGGCTGTGTGGCTTACGGGCCCACGTCGCAAATTGGGTGGTATTAGGATCTTTTGTTCCTCGTCTTTAATCTGGGACTCTGATCTCTCTTCTATTCGGGTTAAATGATTTTACTAACTCTAAACTCTAGGTTCTCGTAAATACTTCCTCCCGGAGAGCCCCGACATTACCGATGATCGCTTGCTTCGCCAGACGATTCTACGAATACTCCTCGATGTTTCTCGAAACCCAGTGCCCACTGCTTTGCAGTTCTTGACCACCGATAAACTCCAATGGAAAACTACTTCCCCCTGTCGTTCATATAATTGTTCAAATTACTCTCGGGTTCTATCCGACATATCGAAATACTATTCGACATTTTGAGAATTCTCTGAACCGACTGCCTTGCGGTTCCTTTCCGCCTGAATACACTTACGAATAATTCCTCACATTACCGGGGATCCGTTCATCCCCAGTTATTCAAGTGCTTTCCAGAACACATTGAATTGCTATCTGATCTCCCGAAAATCCTGTGCAGTCCATTGCTCTTGATTTTCCTTGCCTGCTTGCACTATGGTTAAATCCACATGTCTAGCAATATTTACTAAACTCCTTTGTGACTGTCATTCTGTTCCTATGGATTCAATGTGTGTGCGAATAATCGCAATCATCACTTAATCCTTAGAAATTTTCTTTCCGGCTCAAACATCGTCCCGAACATGAGCTGGATTCTCGACCAATCTATTTGCCGTCGCTTGTACCCCTAAGTCTATTCAATTAACCATCCTTAATCAGAGCGATTGCTTCTGATCCCTTGCTTTGGAAATCATAACTCCTTTGCATTTGAGCTTTGAATTAATGCCTTTGCATTGATTCTTCTTCTGGTTGTGTGCCTATGCTCACGTCAGCTCCGTTATGGACCCTCAGATCCTTTGATGAGTTATCATCCGATAGTGTCCTTAACATCCAAAGTCTTGTGAGTTTTCCCCTGATACATATTGCCTTTGGTAAATTGTATTCTCTGCTTTGCCAACCTTGCTCCGCTCTCGAGCTTGAGTTATTTACTCCTGACGTTCGTGGTATACGTTCCTAAGATGCCCCAATTTCTTCTTTGATCCCATTTCTCAGACAAGTTAAAAATTACTTGTCTTTTGTAGATCATTTCACCTGTCCAACCTCTAATTCTGATCTACCTTCAAGTATTGCCCCATGTTATCTCATGATTATCGTGTCATTGCACTACCTCTCATGAATTCTTATTAGAATGATACTCCATCACATCATTACTAGCCCGATCGGCTATATCATTATCGTGTCGATTTTTAATTATGCTACCTGGTCCCTGTGCCCGGAGCAACTTCTCGACGATGAGCGAAGCTTACGTCATTCTTCTCATCTTATCATTTCACCTCAAACAAGCTTGACTTCGAGCTTGTGACGAATCCGCGGTTCTCATAGCCTTTCACTTCATCCTTCCTTTTACTTGATGTCGTCGCTGCTCGATGGCATCTTCATAGAGTCTCTCGACAAAATTTGTCGTGATCACCGTCAACACTTTCGCTTCTTCAGAGATGTCAATTAAACTCATGGCTAAAAATACCATCCTTGCCCTCGTTGAATTGCGATACCATCTACAACATCCTTGACTTCCTCTCAACACAGACTTGATCATGTGTTGGTCATACCTTGAGTTCCTTGTTATCCCTGGAACTGTTTCTTGAATATTTCTTGTGATCTTCAATTGCAATCTTTGCTTGAAACACCATGTTACTGCTACCTCGAAGCATGACTATGGTATTCCGAATATCATCGAGAACATTGAAAGCGCAATGCTAAATGCTTCATGATCAATTGTCCAAACACCGTTGTATGGGTAATATCATGAAACTTTCCTCGCCCCTTTTTCTACATACTTTTGAACTTGTTGTCCTATCAGGTATATCCTGCTCCACTTTTCCTTGAGCATGATGTACTCCCAATTCTTGTGTGTAAACACATTTTCCTTTCCATTGGTTTGTTTAACCTTATCGTGATTTATATGATCTAAGCAGAAATAATTCCCTGCTTACATAACACACCGATGTACAACCTTCTCAGTGAGACTCTGTTACTAATGTTGATGACATTCCGGAAACCACCGATGGACGAGAACTTTGCCTATTGGTCCGCCTCGTTCAACGAGCAGGAAAATGGTTCTCTTCGTCCCTCGCCCTTGGTACCGATGTTGTTGCCGACATAACCGACAGACTATCCTCTGACATGCCTTGCTTACGTGATCATGCGAGACGTCACCGCCCTTCCTACTTTCAACCCACCTGGTGGGCCCATAACCCACAGTTCCACAGGATCGAAACCTGACTCTCCTGTACACCCCCTGTTCCCAAAGTTATTCCTCGCGCGTGGCCTCGTATGTAATTCACGGGCCACCATCCTAGTGATCTATTCTGGTACCAGACACAATACTTATTCTCATTGCTCTGGACCCCTTTCACACCTTGTTCAGACATCGAACGATTATCTATCTGTTTGAAACTTCTTATTGTCCCTTCCTACTTTGCTCTCGATGTTTTTCATTTGTTCAACTCGAGAGATACTCTTATGCCTTCGATCCCATATAAATTGGAGTTGCCGCCGCAATTCTCCCATATCCACGACATCTTCCATGTGTCGCAACTTCGTCAATGCTTCAAGGAATCTCCGCACCGAGCTGTGGATCATGAGATGCTCGAATTGCAAGATGACCTATCTTATAAGGAGCATCCGATCCGCATTCTCGATGAAGCTGAACGTCGGACCCGTCAGAAGGTTACCAAGTTCCTCAAAGTGCAGTGGTCAAATCATACTGAAGATGAAGCCACTTGGGAACGCGAGGATAATCTTCGTGCGGAATACCCCAAACTTTTTCCTTCTACCTCTTAATTCTCGGGACGAGAATTCTTGTTAGTAGAGGAGATTTGTAACACCCCCAGTGGTTAGCCACAGTAATCCCACTTTTGGTTATGCCATGTCATCATGATCAACTGTGCCTAATCATCATTTGCATCATATTGCTTTTCATCTCCTAACTCAAAATCCAAATTTAAATGAAAGTGAAATATAAAAGTTGTCCAACATAAAAACAAAATTGTTCATTAAATAGCAAATAATCTAGAGGCAATTATAAAATTGTAACCAACATTAATCAGAATAGTTGAATGACTCAAACAGCTAGTAACAGAAATCTGTAACTCCATTTGACATTAATTAAAATGCAAACAAAATCATTTTGGCTCCAAACCTTTTTCTGTCAGTGTTAGATACTGCACTATATTTATTGGACCAGTTAACCTATTTTAAAAAACTGTATTTGAGGCTACACATTTTGCAAAGTTGAGAAATAAAAGAAAAGAAATCAAATAACAAAAGTAAAATAAAACAAAAGGTAAGGAACCCCCCCCCCTGGGCTGTTCGGCCACCAGGCCAACCCCAGGCCGGCCCAGCTCCTTCCCCGGCCCAACCGCGCCTTAAACCCCCACTCCCCGAAACCTAATCCCCGATCCACCCACTCCCCCCCACGTTTCCCTCGCTCCTCTGCCCCCCCCCCCCGACCCGATCCAGATCGAGGGGCGGTGACCCCGGCAACAGCGCCGCCCCGCTCCCCGACGCCGGCGCCTGTCCTCACCGCCGCCTCGCCGCCGTTGCCTCGCCCATCCTCCCCGAAGCCCTTCCTAGCCGCGACGCCCCGGACGCAGCGCCTCGAGCCCCGTCGTCGTCGTCGCCCGTGGCCACGCCGGAGCCGCTCGTCAACCGTCGCCGCCTCGCCTCCTCCCCGACGGCCCCCTCGACCCTCGCCGCCCCTCGCCCCTGCAACGCCTGTGAGGCTCCCCTCTGCCTCCCTCTCCCCTCCCGCGCTAGCTCGCCCTATCCCCGCTCGCCGCCCGTGCCCCGCTCGCGCCGACTCGCCTCGCTCGCCGCTGCTGCTGCGCGCACACGCGCCCGCCCCGCATCGCCGTTCACCGCGCCGACCACTCGCCGTGGCCTCGCCCCTTTACCTCACCGCGCCGGCCACGCCCCTCGCGTGCCCGCGCCCGGCCACCCCCGCCGCAGCTCTTCCCCGGCAACCGCCCGCGCGACCCCGCTGCCGCTGCTCCGCATCGCCATCGCCCGCGCGCGCCGCCGCTCCCGCCTGCCCTGCATCGCCCGCTCGCGCGCCGACCGCAGCCCCCAGCCGCGCCGTTCGCCACCACCGTGGCCGTGCCTTGCACGCGCCGCGGCGCCGTCGCCTGCGCCCTCGCGCCCCTGGGCGAGCGCCCGATCCGCTGGCCTGGTGCCACTGTCCAGTGGGCCAACCCCCCCTGGGTCACTGACAAACGGGCCCCGCCCTAAAAACATTTTAGAAAATAAAAATAAAAATAATTAAGATTAATAATTAAAATTAATTAATTAATTAGGTTAATTAACCCTGTTTAGATTAATCTAATTTAATTAATTAGTTTAATTAATAATTAATTAATTAGTTAATCCCTAATTAACTAAACAACCTATGACAGGTGGGACCCACTGGTGCTGACGTCATGCTGACGTCAGCAAACACTGTTTCGGATAATGTTTGATTTAAATAAATAATTAAATTCCAGAAAATTATTAAAAACTTTAGAAAATCATATTAAATAATCCGTAACTCCGATCGAAAAACTTTGTACATGAAAGTCGCTCAGAACGACGAGACGAATCCGAATACGCGGTCCGTTCGTCCGTCACACGTCCCTAACTATCCGAACATGCAACCGTCCCTCTCCGGTCATCTGTCTGACAAATGTCCGGAACCAGGAAGACATTCCCGGATGAATTCCCCCTTCGCCAATATCACCCGGCACTGCGTTAGATCACCTCTGTCACTGCGTATTGTCATGTCATACATTGCGTAGCACTTGCTTGCTTAGTATTTACTGTTTCCTCCCCCTCTTCTCTCTCGATAGAGCCGGTACCGACGCAGCTCCGGAGACTGACGCCACCTTTGACGACCTTGCCCTTGTCGCCGAGCAACCAGGCAAGCCCCCCCTTTTGATCATCCCGATATCGCCCATTCTATTTCTCATGCTTGCATTAGAATTGCTGCTGCTGCTTTACCTATTCTGATGCATAGCCTGTTTATTGTAACCTACTGTTGATAATTACCTGCATATCCTAAACTGTTTAGTCTAGGCTGGGTAGAGACCTATCAGTGACCCCACTTATCCCGACTGCCGCGCTGGATTGTCAGAAGACCCAATCAACGGGATTGAAGACCAGGCCCCGACACCGCACATCACCCCCCTTAGTTGTAACGACACTGCAGCGTTACTATCGAGTGCCGAGGGTGAAACCTCATGTAGCACTTCTGATGTTAACTTTGTAAAGTAGCTATTCGGTCGTGGTCATCGAGGGTGATTCCTCCTTCACCGCTTTCGATAACGACGCTGTCGTACAACACCTCAAGTGTGAACCCAGTGAGGGTGATTCCTCCGAGTTCACCTTGATGGATACATCAAGTAGGAATCCAACGAGGGTGATACCTCGGGTTCCCCTGATGTTATAGACACACGGATACTTGGACTGTACTATTGTTACTTGGAAAGGCGGGTCGACCCTGAGGGGTACCTGCATATGATGTGATGATGGGTTGCCTGTATGGTGCCTGAGTGATGAATACGAGGCGCGGCCGGGCATTCTTAACCCTTGCAGCAAGTCCTCGAGACGGGGTGACGGGGTCACATCTTTCGTGAGTCTCTGCTCGTTACCGCAAGCCCCTAGTCCTAACGATTTGGATATTTGATCCGAGCAGGCCTCTGGTCTGATAGCACTAACCATCACGTGGGCATAGTATGGGCGTTCTGCATCGTATGCATCAGCCAAAAGCTCTGTCAGACGTCCAGTTTAGCAGTGCGGCATGGAGTGATTGGCGCCATTTCGGTGGTGCTTGGATCTGAGCCATGTGCGCAACGACCCAGAGGGTGAGGGGCGATGGCCAAGACCCCCTTGTGCTTAGGATGTAGACCGGTGGGGACCTCTCTGCTGAGCTGTAGGTAGGGTTGCGAAGTGTTGTTTGGCCGAGGCCGGGCATGACCCAGGAAAGTGTGTCCAGCCAGAGTTAATCGAGCGTGTTGGGTAAGTTGGTGCGCCCCTGCAGGGAAGAAAACTTCTATCGATAGCCTGTCCTATGGTAAAGGACACTCGGAGTTGTATCCCGATCGATACAGCTAGAACATGATATGAGACCTGGATATAAGGCTCTGGGATTGCTTCTCGCAGGGAGTCGAGAAGGGATCTCAGGACGAGGTTGATGACTATATGGCTCTGGGATTGCTTTCTCACAGGGAGTCGAGAAAGGATCTCTGGGTGAGGTTGAGACTTATTGATACTACTACATTATATTGTACTGTTCTACCCTCTTCTATTTTCTGCAAGACCGCTGAAGATGCTAGTCTTCGATAGGACTAGGCCTTCTCTCTATTCTGGCATTTCTGCAGCCCAGTCCACATATACAGCCTCTCTTTGAAAATGTTGCATATGTAGTGTAGATCCTTGCTTGCTGAGTACTTCTAAGTACTCACGGTTGCTTTGTTTTCCTTTTCTCCCCATATCAGTTTGACGTAACTAAGATGACGGAGCCCCCTGAGACAGATGCCCCGTCGATCGACTACTACTACTACCCAGAGGATGGATACTACTACGAGTTGACTGACGACCAGGAGTAGGATCGGAGGGTCCCAGGCAGGAGGCCTGCGCCTTTCGATCGTAGTGTTTTACTTTGCCCTACCTTTCTAAAGGCCTTTCTGTGCTTTCTTTTATATCTGTACTCAGATATCTGATGCTTCCGCTGACGCTTGTTTGCAAGCTTATGTATTCGAGCCCTCGAGGCCCCTGGCTTGTAATATAAAGCTTGTATGACTTTATTTATGTTTTAGAGTTGTGTTGTGATATCTTCCCGTGAGTCCTTAGGCTTGATCATGTGCATTTGCGTGTATGATTAGTGCACGATCGGGCCGGGGGCGTCACATGGAGAAACTGCGTCGTGTTCATCGGGAGGCAACGGAATGTGTCCTGTTCGTCGGGAGCCAACCGGCTTCGACGGAACAGCCGAAATGAGGCCTGGCGTATTGCAGAACGGAGGAAACGGCCTTCTGTTCGACAGCCTACAGTCGAAACGGGATCCTGTTCACCGGGAGAGGTCTGGCGTACCGCAAAACGGAGGAAACAGACTTCTCTTTGACCTCCTACGGTCGAAACGGGTTCCTGTTGATTGGGAGGGGTGTGGCGTACCGCAAAACGGAGAAAACAGACTTCTCTTTGACCTCCTACGGTCGAAACGGGGGTCCTGTTCATCGGGAGGGGTGTGGCGTACCGCAAAACGGGACTCCATGGGCTACTATTCATCCACAGTCTACTGCCTCGCTCCAGCCTCCACGGGCTACTGTTCATCTACCGTCGACCTCCTCCAGCCTTCACCTGTGACTGTTCATCCATGGCGTCTCCCTCCTGCCTCCACCTGCTACTATTCATCCATGGGCTCCTGTTCATCCAGCCTCCCCCAGCTACTTTTCAACCAGCCCTCCACGGGGTCTTGTTCATCCAGCCTCCACCGGCTACTGTTCAACCAGGGTCCTGTTCATCCACCCCCAACCGGCTCGATCGGGGTCCTGTTCACCCAGCGGTAATGGCCTCTCCTACCATGGGGTCCTGTTCATCCAACCCCCATCGGGAACTGTTCATCCAACCCCCAACAACATTCACTGTTCATCAAGAGGCAGTAGGTTCGATCGGCTTCAGTTAGCAGTAGTAGCGAAGGAATCGCTCGGGTTTAGTTAACAGCCAAGGGATCGATTGCTCAGGTTCAGTAACGTAGCTAGTGCAATCGCTCAGGTTCAGTAAGCGAACGCCTCGCTCGGGTTCAGTTAGAGCCCAACGCCTCGCACACATGCGCATACGTGTACGAGAGAAACGCGCAAACTTCCATGCATCGCTCGGCCCCGACCACCCACCGTAACCGGGAACTTCCCGATATTTTCCTCGCCCTCGCTTCTACCACGGTTTTTTCCATCATGGACGGCCCAAAGAATGTCATGCAGCTGCGTCTCCGGCCCACCCAGGACGAAAAGCCCATTTTCTGTCATGATTTTTTGTCATAGAAGTAGGATCCCACCACATCGATGATGATACCGGGTTTTGTCACAATTATCATCATAGAAGTGTCATAAGCATGATAGAAAAAAAATTCGTTCGGCCCAAAATGTCACCGATGTGTCTTTTTTTTTGTAGTGTTTTAACCACAATTCCTGAAGAATTTAGTGTTTAACAATTTAATCATGATTCTCAAGAACCACACTTTACTTGACCGACTTTCTCTACATCTTATAACTTGTATGACATTCATACCTGAGCTGGACATTCCAGTCTTCTTTTCTTTCTGCCTCTAAACTTCTTATAATTTAACTTTCAATATTTCTCCCACTCAACAGAAGAATCATCTAACTTTTTAAGAGTGGCGCGAGCCCTGGACCTTCCTAACCATGTAAGTCTTATTACATCCTTTGGTTTTTGTTCTTTCTCTTTGAGTTCTCGCCATCATTTTATGACTGGCGTTCTTGCGGGTCTTACGCATTTCAGTCTCAAACATAGTTGAACACTTCACTAGATCTAGCAAACAAAACACTTCTTTAGATATCACATATCTTTTAATATTTGTTTGTTTCTGAAAACAATTTTCAGTTCCAAGAATATCACATAACTATCCCAAACATATTGAAGTCCGGGTTTCTCGGAAGCAAGCAGACTGTAATGTAATTCTAACTTTTTGATTGACGAACGTGAGCATGCATTAGGAAGAGAGTACTGTAAGCATGCATTAGGAAGAGAGTACTGTAAGCATGCATTAGGACAAAATCCTTCTTGGCACTTTTAGAGGATGATCCTCTCAATTATAAAGATTCAACCAGATAAATAACATCTAATCAATTTCAACAACAAAGGTGGAATGGTGAGCCATAATTCTACAACTATATTGCATGCTACACATAGACATTGTTCATAATTAATTTGCACTAGTGATTAAACTAAATTAATACATTATTGTGCTCCCACTCAAATCAATATCTCTCATGATTGATTTTAAGTGATTCAAGATCCGAATCTAGTTCTCATCCATTGATGTGGACATCATTGATGATGAGAATTTGGCCGGTGGGCAAACTTTTGCCGATCATATCTCCATATGACTCGTGTTCATCTTTCGATGCTTCATGCTCCGAGCTCAGAACAATTCTGCTAGAACTTGAAGACAACCAACTGCTACCTGCATACATGGTTTGACCGTCCCCGTCTTACACCTCACGTCCTGTTTGTACTCATGTGGACCTGACTCAGTCCAGAACACTATGTGTTATAAACTGTTACAACACTAGGAAGAGCACCTTTTAACTTGATATTTACTGTGAGAGATCACCCTAATAATTGACTACTACGCAATCAAAGGGTGAAAACAACAAAGGGATAAACATCTCAGGCAATTCATAATAGCATGATATGGTATAGCCCTGGGCGCCACGAGTTCTCCATCGTCGTCTTCAATCTCCATTTGAAGCGACGTGATAGCCAATATTTTGTTGTTGTGGCAACCATTTCAAAAATGTTGCCGAGGCGACAATTTTAGAAAACATTGTCGTGGCGACCGTTTAAGAAAATGTTGCCGTGGCACCAAATTCAGAAATTCCTCCATGGCACGAAATTATAGCTCCTCTTCCCGCGCCATGTACACCTTCTCCTCGTCGAGGTCCTCCGTGTGCGGTTGCCATGTTACTTGTAACATGTAGGCTATTTCTATGATATTTACATTAATGTGGCAATCTCATGGCTCCTGCCATCATGCCGTGATGCGCAGGCCACTTAACATTACAACATATAACCATCTCATACATAAACTCATTATCATGACGAAGGTTATACCACATCATATGCATACCCTGCAAAACCAAGTTAGACGTCCTCTAGTCAGTTTTGGCAAAATTTTACTTACGTGGTTAACCAGTTTAACAAGTAATACTAGCTACCTACATCTGCAATTTAGGCGATGATTCTTGATGCTAGATTAAGTTTCAGGGTGTGTGAAACAAGACATTTAATTAAAAATCTCTAGCTCCACACTAAACTTCGTCAATACGCGTGACCCCCTAGAAGATCATCCATCTTCGGCACCCTCCTGTGTATGCGACAATTCACTATTCTCAACTATGGTGAAGCCCAAGGAATTGTTAGCAAATCATTGACAGCCACAGCCGATCGATGTCAGAAACTTGTAACAAAACAACACCTTGTTGTCGATGAATTGAACCAAAGCAACACTCGAGGAAAGCATAGCAAGAACATCAACCCTCACAATCACATGTGATCTAGATCGCAACCTGCACCTACTCATAGTCCTCCTCATGATGCCACCATTAAAAAATGTAGTAGAAAACAAAAAAAATTCACGCCTACGATCACCCAAGATCAACATGAAGATGCATAACGGGTTGGGATCACGACCGTTACCGTCACCGAGTTGCAGCGGAAGAAGATCATGTCAGTGTAGATCGTACTTAGAGTCCCTCGAACCGTATATGAATGATCCCTCGTACCATCCACAAACAGTCCCTCGAACTGAAGATCGAAGGCACAGCCTCTCTACTTGGTTGCAACCGTGCAGCCTTGATGATCCGGCAGCGCTTCACCGTTCAGAGCTAATCGCCGTCAGAGAATTAGAGGGAGAAGATTAGAACCGCATTGGTCTTCTAATTATGAGGACAAGAGGATTAGCCACGCTCTAATTACTCAACTAGGACCAACTAGAACATGAACTAGAAGAACTAGAGAAGGCTCCAAAACTTGTGTATATAACTGTGGCCAATACCTCAAGTATATATAGGTTAGAAGGGGAGAGGAGGGCTGCCACCAAGAAGGGAAAGCCTCCTTGGGGCGCCATCCAAAGGGGGGAGGAGTTTCACTCCTCCCCTTGTAGGATTCGCCCCCCCCCCTATCGGTGTCAGAACCGACGGATCTCGGGTAGGGGGTCCCGAGCTGTGGATCTTGGATCAATGGGGAACAAGGGACTAGGGACACGATGTTTACCCAGGTTCGGGCCCTCTCTAAGAGGTAAAATGATAATCCCCAAGTGCAAGGAATCATCGTAGCAATTTCCAAAGGTGGAAGTGATAAGTATGGAGTGTCGAACCCACAAGGAGCTAAAGGTAAGATCAATATTCTCTCAAGTCCTATATACCACTGATACGACTCTACGTACACCGAACGTTTGCTTCCATCTAGAAACAAGAAATAAAACTATGTTGTGGGTATGAAGAGGATAACTTTGCATGATATCGGAGAGCTAAAATATAAAAATAGTTGTTGTTAACATAAAGTTAGAATATATTATAATATATTAAAAATAGCGAGTGTGGAATAATGATGGGTCGGTGTGTGGAATTGTCCTAGGCAATTGTTAACAAGATCGGTAATCATTATTGCAATTTTATATGAGGGAGAGGCATAAGCTAACATACTTTCTCTACTTGGATCATATGCACTTATGATTGGAACTCTAGCAAGCATCCGCAACTACTAAAGATCATTAAGGTAAAACCCAACCATAGCATTAAAGTATCAAGACCTCTTTACTCCCATATGCAAACAACCCCCTTACTCGGGTTTAAGCTTCTGTCACTCTAGCAACCCACTATAAGCGAATCATGAACATATTACAAACCCTACAGCGGGAATCCCTCATGTGTGCGCGGCACGAAGGGCACCATAGGACAGCACCAAAATAAAACATACAACTCAAACCAATCTAGATCATCAATCAACCCAAAAGACAAAAGAAATGTACTCAAAACATCATAGGATGGCAACACATCATTGGATCATAATATGTGGCATAAAGCACCATGTTCAAGTAGGGGATTACAGCGGGGTGCGGGAGAGTGGACCGCTTAAAAGAGATGAGGACACTGATGAAGAAGGCGATATTGATGAAGACGATCACCACAGTGATAGTTCCCCCGGCAGCACTTCGGTGCCACCGAGAGAGAGGGGGAGAGAGTCTCCCCCTTGTGCTTCCTCCTCCATGGCATCCCCCTAGATGGGGAGAGGTTCTCCCTCTGGTCCTTGGCCTCCATGGTGATGATGGCCCCCTCCGGCTTCCTCCTCCATGGCCTCCGGTGATGATGGCCCCCTCCGGCAGGGTGCCGAAGACAGGGCCAGTCCTGAGATTTTGGGGGCCCAGGGCAAGTCAAAAATTAGGGGCCCCTAAAAAAAGGGACAATAATAATGAATATATATATATATATATAATATTACCAGTAAACACTTAAATGCATCTAATTTTGATATTTACAGCTAATATTTTTTACATATTATCCTAAAAGTTTCTTCTTAAATCCTGCTGGCCATCCACGTCCTAGTGGTAAGGCCATGATTTGCATCATTGCATGGCAAGAAATCACTCATTCTTCTATTGGGGATAGACATATGCACGAAGAGAGAAAAACTCCAAACGTTAGACATCCATTGATCCCAGAAAACATTAAAAAAAAAACAAGCTACGCAGCGCCAAACAAAGTTAAATGACAATAAATAGATGATGAGGGCAGTGTCAATTTTATCCAACAATTTTTATAGATCCATAATATTGCCAATCCATTTAGCAGTGGAAGATATGTGTCATATATGTATGTGAAGGTAAATTACTTATTTAGCAACGTAAATAATAGGGATTATTAAGAGGATATACCTTAGAACAATCACATCGGCGTTCATGATTACGTGCTCACCAACAACATGATGTGGACGGAGGAACTTGGCGATGTACCCCTAGCGCCTACAAAGTGGATAACGGATGGGCTCGGCGCTGTCAATCGCCATGGCCCGACGCGTGTGTGTCCTGCGTGGCCACGCCCAGCTACGACTCACACTCGCACGCCGCTGGCAGATAGTACTCCTATATGATGTTCGGGACCAGGCCGCCGGAGTATTCTCTAGTAGAGGGATCTGAAGTTCGGGGCCAAGAAAAAGGGAATAGGGAGTGAATTAGGGATCCGATCTCAGGTCTGACGAGTTACAATCGTATTGATTGTATGACCTGATTGCGTGCTTACAATATGGGCCTAATTTTGTTTAACTAGAGCTAATTTTGTTTCAGGAGATGAAAGTAATGAATTACTGATTATGTCCTTGCCTACTTTTGCCTAGGCTTTCCTTTTGTTTTTTGAGGTGAGCCTCGGTTTTCCTTTATGGAGCCAATTTCGTTCTGGAGAAGATACGGGCCTATGGGCCACCTGTATACAGCATGTCTGGGAGAGGCCCCCCAGATGTTGGGGGCCCGGGGCGGCCACCTCCTGCCCCCCCATCAGGGCCGGGCCTAGCCGGAGAGGGCCTAGATTGATTTTTCATGGCTACAGAGGCTTGCGGTGGCGGAACTTTCGATCTAGAGTTCTTTTCGGAGGTTTGGGTATTTATAAGAATTTTTGGCGTCGGTCTCACGTCAAGGGTGTGCCCGAGGGGCCCAAAAGCCGGGAGCACCCTCCCTGGGGGGTAGGGCACGCCCCCTAGGCTTGTGGCCTACTCGGTCACTTCCTAGCCCAGCTCCGGTGCTTCGGGGATCTCTTTTTATCCATAAAAAATCACCGTAAATTTTCAGCCCATTCCGAGAACTTTTATTTCTGCACAAAAAAGATACCACGGTAGTTCTGCTGAAAACAGCGTCAGTCTGGGTTAGTTCTAATCAAATCATACCAAAACCATATAAAATTGTTGTAAACATGGCATGAATAATTCATAAAATGTAGATACGTTGGAGACGTATCAGCATCCCCAAGCTTAATTCCTGCTCGTCCTCGTGTAGGTAAATGATAAAATAAATAATTTATGAAGTGTGAATGCTAGCATAGTGCATACATTTGATCAATGATTGTTCCAAACACTTTTTCTAGCATCATTATATATCATAAAGAGTAGCTCATATCATAAAACCTCTCGTGATCAAGTAACAAGCTATTCACATGTTAAAGTATAGACCATAAAGTTTCTTGAAAACTAACAAACTATGTTCTCAGTGACCAAACAATTGCAATTCATCTTACTTTCAGGAAGGGTCTATGTAAGAGCTTTGATTTAGCAAATTCCACATACTCAACTATCATATATTCTTCCATGATTGCTAACACTCAAAGCATATTTTTAGAACAAATAGCATCCGTCGAACACAGAGAAAAATAGGGGCTTTAATGTTTCGCCTCCCAACTTATTTACCATATAGATAATTGTCAACAATAATAATTCATGATCAAATATATTTGAGTCGCCATATATGCTTGGATCTTTCCCACCACATGATGCTTGCCAACTAAAGAATAATTGAGGTTGAAATAAGAAGGAATAGTATTGACTCTTGAATAAAAGTAAATACATGAAAGTAAAAGATAGGCCCTTCGCATAGGGAAGCAGAGGTTGTCATGCGCTTTTTAATTTTGGATGTGCAAACCCTTAATGCAAAGGAACATCATGTTGTATTGCCCTTTGTGATAGCAACCTTTATTATGCAATCTGTCGCTTTTATTTCTCTACCATCACAAGTTCGTACAATGCTTATTTTCCCTTCCAATAAAAGATCATACATATTTAGGAGCAATTTTTATTGCTTTTTGCACCGATGACAACTTACTTGATGGATCTTATTCAATCCATAGGTAGATATGGTGGACACTCATGGCAAGAAATAGGGTTTAAGGGTTTTTGGATGCACAAGTAGTATCTCTACTTAGTACAAATTTTTGGCTAGCAAAAGATGCTAAGCAAGCACCACATGTTGGAGGATCCATAACAATATAACTTCTATACAAATATACCCAAACATAACTCATTACGTTGTCTTCCTTGTCCAACTTCAACTAATTTGCTCAAGTTTGATAATAATTAATGGGGCTCACAATCATACAAGATGTCCAAGATAGTATATTTATATGTGAAATCTCTCTTCCTTCAATATTCCTTCATGAATTGTTCAAGAGACCAATGCGGTGTTTGCTAACTTTCAATAAATTTTACCACCTATACTTCTTATATGTGAAGTCATTACTCCCCATGGGATAAGCATATAAAACATATATAATTTCAGATTTATGATATTCAATTCATTCAACCATTTACTCATAGGATATAAGTGAAGCACGAGAGTAAATGACAAAACTACTCCAAAAAGATATAAATGAAGATCAATGCGTAGTTAATTAGTTAAATAGCCATGTGAGGACTCTCTCTCATTCAATATTTCAGATCCAATGATTTTATTCAAACAACTAGTAAAATGAAAATACGCTCCAAGTAAAACACATATCATGTGACGAATAAAATTATAGCTCCAAGTAAGGTATACCGATAGTGTTGAAGACGAAAGAGGGGATACCTTCCGGGGCATACCCAAGCTTAGTTTCTTGTATCTTTCTTGAATTTTATCTTGGGGTGCCTTGGGCATCCCCAAGCTTAGGGTCTTGTCACTCCTTATTCTCCTCATATCGATATCTCACCCAAAACTTGAAAACTTCAATCACACAAAACTTAACGGAACTTTGTGAGATGGGTTAGTATAATAAAACAAATCATTCACTTGGGTATTGTCAAAGAAAAGATTCATAATTGTTTCCTCATAATGCCTACTGTACTCTATAATTTTCACAATTTATATTAAGAAATATAAGCCATAGAAACTAGAAAATAAGCAAACTATGCACCGAAAACAGAATCTTTGAAAAACAGAACAGTCTATAAAGATCTGAATTATGCTCATAATTACGTTTCTCCAAAAATTCTGAAAAATTAAGAAAACATAGAAAATTTGTATATAAATTGTATGTAAAAAATTCAGAGGTTTTCCACGTTCTCGTGAATTTTAATAATTCTGTTACTGAATGCAAAAGTTTCTGTTTTTGCACAGAATCAAATCAACTATCAACCACACTATCCCAAAGGCTTTACTTGGCACGTTATTGAAACAAAAACTATAAAACATAATTAATACAGTAGCTTAATCATGTGAAAACACAAAAACAGTAAGGATAAATATTAGGTTGTCTCTAAACAAGAACTTTTCTTTAAAGCTTTTTAGCTAAGCAGTGATAGTTTAATGATACTCTTCCAAGCCCAATTTCGATGATAATTTTATTCATACTCTAAAAGATATAAGTGAACTTCATAGAGCATTCTAAAATTAATATATATTGACCAATATCCAGGCTCAAAATATATAAGTGAAGCACATGAAGCATTCTATAAAGCCATACTCAAAAGATTTAAGTGAAGCACAAAGAGCATTCTATAAAGCCATACTCAAAAGATCTAAGTGAAGCACAAAGAGCATTCTATAAAGCCATATTCAAAAGATTTAAGTGAAGCGCATGAAGAATTCTATAAATCAATGAAGGAATACTCATACTAGCATTGTGCATAAAGGAAAAGAAAACATAAAAGACGCATATCATGTGAACAAAACAAAAACCGAGGTATACCGATAATTGTTGAAGAATAAAGATGGGATGCCTTCCGAGGCATCCCCAAGCTTAGATGCTTGAGTCTATTTGAAATATATACTTGGGGTGCCTTGGGAATCCCCAAGCTTGAACTCTTGTCTCTCTGTATTCTTCTTATATGGATACCTCCTCGATCTTTGAACACTTCATCTACACAAAACTTTAACAAAAACCCTTGTGAGATCCGTTAGTATAATAAGGCAAATCACTACCTTTAGGTACTGTTGTAAACTCATTCCAATTTCATATTAGCATTATATATACTGTATTACAACTTCACCATGGTCCATACCCCCCGATACAACCCATAGATTCATCAAAATAAGCAAACAACACATAGAAAACAGAATCTGTCAAAAACAGGACAGTCTGTGGCAATCTGAACATTTACCATACTTATGTAACTCCAAAAATTCTGAAAAAATAGGAGAAAGTAAAAAATTTGCATATAAGTACCGTGTAATAATTTCAGAAACTTTTGACATTGCAGTAAAAAATGTAAATTCACGCACTACAGCCAAAGTTTCTGTTTTTGCACCGCACATAGCAAACAAGCAATCTAATCACCCTAAAGGCAAATCTTGGCACATTATTTTTATAATACAATGGATATATACAAGGGGATAATTATTTTTGAGAAACTTCCATGAAAAATTCTACATTGTTTCCATGAGCATGAACACAAGTGTTCAAGGTCGACCCTCACTTCTCCAATGCATAACCTTCCAATCACTTCTCTTTTTGAAAAAGTTTTTAGGCATAAGAGGCAAGTAAATTTTTTTGTATTTTGCATTATTTAAAAAAATTGTTTTTTTCACCCACAACTAAAGAAAACAAAAACAAAAGGGAAAACAAAATCTACTTAGTGAAGAAAGCAAACAAGCACACATGAGAATATCAACCCCACGCTATTGCTCCCCGGCAACGGCGCCAGAAAAGAGCTTGATAATCCCCAAGTGCAAGGAATCATCGTAGCAATTTCCAAAGGTGGAAGTGATAAGTATGGAGTTTCGAACCCACAAGGAGCTAAAGGTAAGATCAATATTCTCTCAATTCCTATCTGCCACTGATACGACTCTATGTACACCAAACGTTTGCTTCCATCTAGAAACGAGAAACAAAACTACGTTGTGGGTATGAAGAGGATAACTTTGCATGATATTGGAGAGCTAAAACATAAAAATAGGTGCTGTTAACATAAAGTTAGAATATATTATAATATATTACAAATAGCAAGTGTGTAATAATGATGGGTCGGTGTGCGGAATTGCCCTAGGCAATTGTTAACAAGATCGGCAATCATTATTGCAATTTTATATGAGGGAGAGGCATAAGCTAACATACTTTCTCTACTTGGATCATATGCACTTATGATTGGAACTCTAGCAAGCATCCGCAACTACTAAAGATCATTAAGGCAAAACCCAACCATAGCATTAAAGTATCAAGTCCTCTTTACTCCCATAAGCAAACAACCCCCTTACTCGGGTTTAAGCTTCTGTCACTCTAGCAACCCACTATAAGCGAATCATGAACATATTGCAAACACTACAATGGGAATCCCTCACGTGCGCGTGACATGGAGGGCACCATAGGACAGCACCAAAATAAAACATACAACTCAAACCAATCTAGATCACCAATCAACCCAAAAGACAAAAGAAATCTACTCAAAACATCATAGGATGGCAACACATCATTGGATCATAATATGTGGCATAAAGCACCAGTTCAAGTAGGGAATTATAGCAGGGTGCGGGAGAGTGGACCGCTTAAAAGAGATGAGGACGGTGATGAAGAAGGTGATGTTGATGAAGACGATCACCCCGGCGATGGTTCCCTCGGCGGCACTCCGGCGCCACCGAGAGAGAGGGGAGAGAGTCTCCCCCTTGTGCTTCCTCCTCCATGGCCTCCCCCTAGATGGGGAGAGATTCTTCCTCTGGTCCTTGGCCTCCATGGTGATGATGGCCCCCTCCGGCTTCCTCCTCCGTGGCCTCCGGTGATGATGGTCCCCTCCGCCAGGGTGCCGAAGAGGGCTTAGATTGATTTTTTGTGGCTACAGAGGCTTACGGCGATGGAACTTCTGATCTAGGGTTGAGGTTTGTGTATTTATAAGAATTTTTGGCGTCGGTCTCACATCAAGGGGGGTGCCCGAGGGGCCCACAAGCCGGGAGAACCCTCCCTGGTGGGTAGGGCGCACCCCTAGGCTTGTGGCCTCCTCAGTCACTTCCTGGCTCAGATCCAGTGCTTCGGGATTCTCTTTTGGTCCATAAAAAATCACCGTAATTTTTTAGCCCATTCCGAGAACTTTTATTTCTGCACAAAAAATGACACCACGGTAGTTCTGCTGAAAACTGCGTCAGTCCGGGTTAGTTCTAATCAAATCATACCAAAACCATATAAAATTGTTATAAACATGGCATGAATACTTCATAAATTATAGACACATTGGAGACGTATTATAAAACCCTACGTCGTGCTTGATTATATTGCTTGTGTATATGAGGATTACAGAGATGATCTACCACGAGATCAGATGAAGTAAACCCTAACTAGTAGGATGATGATTGTCGTCCTTCTACGGCCTAAATCCTCTGGTTTATATAGACACCAGGGGTGCTAGGGTTATACATGGTCGGTTAGAAGGAAAGGAATAAACATGCCAAATCTTCCATCTTGACTTGGGGTACACACCAAGGCACAAAAGGTCTTCTGTCCGAACACAGTGAGGCCCATCCTGTCTGGCCCATGAGAGATAGGCCGATAGCCCGAGGAACCCCCAATCCAGGACTCCCTCAGTAGCCCCCGAACTTGCGTTCAACATCGGTGCTTCATTGCGCCTTGATACGTCAGATGGCTCCGGCTTGCGGGGTGTGTTCTTCTTCCATTTCTTATTCGGCACCACCTTCTATATCCGGGTTCCTAGAGCTGTTAAGCTAGAATTCGGCCATGTGCTAACCAGGCAGTGTTCAGAATTTGAACTAGAGACATTACTTAGCCTAGAAGGCCAATCGCTCGAGTGTGAATAGTGCCTCTGCCTGACAACTTTTCGGCGAAGGGTCACACCCGGTCATATACATCGAACCGTCGCAAAAGCTCAATTTGCGGTTCGAGGCAGTGCCTCTATTGGCACGTCCCATCGAAGTGGAGATCGTGCCCGTTTTTTAAGGGATACAATCAATGATTTCAATTCCTCTATTCACGCATAACGTCACGATAATATCGGGAAGTGGCGAGGCTTGTGGCGCCATTAAAGGACTGTTGGCATTCCCATCAGCTTATAAAAGAGAAATGGCCACCGCTTACCTAGGCACGCCTTCTCCTTTCTCTCGCCGTCACTTTCCCCATTAGCAGAGCTCTAGCGCCCCCAAATCTTTTCCCCTCAAGCACTTCTCTCCAGTCGTCCCCTGGATCCAGCTATGGCCGGATCTTGCGCAGGTGGCAAGTGGGAGGTTTCCACCGTCACCAACGACAACATCGAAGACTTGAAGCGCGCCGGCTACCTCCCAGCCGGAATCACCACTACAAAAAAATACACTTCCGTGATGATACGTGTTTGTCACAGTAGGTCCCGTTTTCTGTCATGCATGTACATCCATGACGATTTTATGACAGAATCAAGATAGTCATAGCTGTGCTATCGTAGAAGTGTTCCATGTACATCCTGTTTGGATCCGATAACCTGTTAACAGCCCAGACCAATGGGGATTTTCCATGTGTAAAATTCTCAATGGCCAGAGGAACCATGTGTCGGCTCAGCGTTGGGACAGATGTCATCCACTCATTGGACGGGAGGCGCCTATGATAGGTCGACATGTGGCACAGCCCAACAGAGGCCCATTCAGGTGAAAAGGCCAGTCCATTTGACTTGGTCAAAAGGTAGTGAGTCGGCCCACGGAAAGCCTGTTAACGGCCTATTCGCATATAGCCCATTTACAGCCCGCTAACTCACGACCCGTTATGGCCTATCCGAATTGGGCCCAGTAGCGTCATCTGGTCCGTCCAATATGATTCCTGCCCGTTGTAACTTCCAACCCATGTATGGCTCATGACGTCTTTCGGCCCATACAAGGCCCTTTGTAACTCTAGGCCCATTAAAGGGCCGTGGAGAATCTGGCCCACGATGAACAGCGTATCGCTTTACACCCATTAAAGGCCCATTATTCCGTTCGGCCATTTCCAGCCCGTGTTACCTTTCAGCCTTCTAAGGGCCCATTTATTCTTGGGCACATTTCCAGCATTCGGTTACTTACGATCCGTTACTGGCATGTTCCGCTTGTGGGCCAAATTCAGCCCGTGGTTACAGTCGGCCCGTCTGTGGCCCGTTAACCCGTTGGGTTATTTTCATAGCGTCATCAAATACAGCCCATTAATGACCCGTGATGCCTGTCAATAGAATTAAGCACGTTATACATTTTGGCCTATTAACGGCACGTTATGGTCTGGCCATAAACACATGATTTCCACTCTAGCCCGTTTACGGCCCATTTTGCGGACCGTTATTGATTATACGGCCTGTCGAGGGCCCATGGATCCTACGGCCAATAGGAGGCCCATGGTCACTACAGTAGGTAGCTGGACGATGGTTACAACGGTTTGTATGTTGCCCATGGTTATTGTGGCCTAGTCATAAAAAATAGGTTATTGTGGCCACTAGGAAAATGCGGAAAAAGAACTGCAGTGACTACAAGCAAACAACTAAACAAGACAATAAGGAAATAAATAAGCAAGCAACTAACACTAGGCTATTACGTCTATTACACATATTACATCCACTGGGCATCAAAGTTCGCCACCAGTGCAAATATAGGGAACAAAGCAGCATATCACATACACTGGTTGTCAAAGTTGGTGAACAGTGCAAATAAACGCCACAGCAAAACAAGTCTAGAACTGAAACCACTTCAGAAGAGCTCAAGGAACAATATCCTGGGTACCCAGCATGCTGGCAAGATTCTTAGCAAGCTTATTAACTTTCTCTTGTTTGGCGCTTAAATCCTCCAGCGCTTGTTGTTGCACCAGAAAGTATGCATCTGAATTCTGCAGGGACTTCCTCAGTCCTTCGGCTTCGTGTCGCAGCACATCTGATCGATGTCTTTCAACTTGAAGTTGAGACTCAAGAATACGAACTGATTCAGGCAGCGAGTTCAAAGAGCTTGTGCCAGCAATAGTGACCAGTAACTTGAACACTACGTCAAGACAGGACTTTGGGGTTGTCTCACTATCGTCAAGATAGTTTATATCAGCTTTCTTGGAGACCAACAGGGATGTCTCACTATCTTGAACCTTATCTGCATTACTTCCTTTACCAATGCATAACAGGGTACTCTTCTCCAATATTTTGTCCGCATTCTAAAAGAGAAACAAGCAGACACATCACAGGTTTACCATGTTGTATATGAAACCCATTTTGGTAAATCAGTTCAGTAGTAAAGTAGACAGGATAACAGCATGAAACGAACATATATCTATGTACCATGGTCACTGTCTGGTCTATATCACTCTAGTTTTTGTTGCCAAATCTAGATAGAGACATAGTTCAAATAATATCTGTTTAAGACAAAGCAGCATAGACAAAATATAAGTGTGGGAAACTACACAGCAATAACAACACTTGGAATGTGCATGACATGAGAACATAACTATTTATTCAATTGAAACTGAAATCAACATAGAGCAAGTTACAACAGCAAACCAGTTAAAGAAACATGTTTAAAATGTACCTGTTGCGCCATTGGAGTTTCAATTCCATCCTTCAAATTTGAAAATAGTTGGTATGAGTAAATACAGTGATGCAAGAGCAAAGGAGTATGAACCATAGCTACAGAACCTGACCTGAGAACAATTATTCTTCTGCTTTAAGCGTTGAGTTGGGGTTCGGAGTGGTGGTCCTCGTGCTTTGGGCACTGCAGTTGCCTTACTAACTGCTCGTGTTTGGGTGCTCTGTGGTGGAGACAGTGTTGTGTCAACTGGAATTGGGTTACTATCTACAAGGGTTAGGGTTAGAAGGGGTGTAGCTGGTTCTCTGTCCAACTGGGTAGGGGTACAATCTGCGAGAGTTTGGGTTATGTGTGGTGGGGCTGGTTCTTGGGCAAGTACAACCGTGGTTATATCTGCATCAACCGGTAGCACTATCTTTTCTAAAGACCGTGTTGTTACTCCCTTAGATACTGCCATCACCCCCTCCAATTCAAATGGCTGATAAACAAGAAAAGTAATTGAATGTACAGACATTGTATGATAGACAGGTGCAATGGATAGTGGGGAATAAAAGAGGGCATGAAATAATTCACATTTATGTTGTCTAACCAAACAGGATAGCATGACACAGTTTCACATATATGATGGCTAACTAAACAGGATAGCATGACACAATTTCACATATATGATGGATAACTAAACAGGCTAGAAAGACATAATTCAAAATATGATGACTGTGTAAACATGATGACATGGTATAACTATATGATGTGTTTATTAAATAGGTTGGCATGCCATAATTCACATACATGCCGCCTATGGAAACATGATAGCATGATATAATTCACGGATAGAATGACATAATTCAAAATATGATGACTATAAACACTAAACAGGATGAGATGATATAACTATATGATGTCTTTATTAAATGGGTTGGCATGCCATAATTCAGATAGATGCTGTCTATGTAAACATGATGGCATGATATAATTCAAATATATGGTTTATATACTAAGCAAGTAAGCAGATGGCAATCACATATATGATGTAAAAACTAAGCAATGCAAGACAACATATGCATGATATGAGTAATATAACCCTGCCAAGTTTGAGCATAGACCTCAGGGGGAAATAGGACTGGTCATCTGTCTCTGAATCCTCCTCTGAGGAGCTATCTGTAACCAGCAAGATGTCTGCTTCAGCAGGTAGCATTGTCTGCTCTGAAGACCTTGTTTTCACTCTAGAGACTTCCACCACCGCTTCAAATGGCTCATGCACAGGAAGAGTAGTTGAATATACAAACGTTGTCGACAAATGGAATACGTTTTTTTAATACAAATAAAAGGATAGCATGATATAATTCACATATATGATAATTGGCTAAACAGCAAGGCATTGCATAATTCACATATATAATGCCTTGCAACAAGATAGCACTGCATAATTCACATATATAATGTCTTGCAACAAGATGGCATTGCATAATTCACATATATGGTAATTAGACACTAAATAGGTGGCATTCACACAAAGCATGTCTAAACTAAGCAAATGACATAGCAATGCAAGACACCATATGCACGATATGAGCAACATAACCCTGCCAAGTTAGATCATACACCTCGTGGGGGAAATAGGACTGGTCATCTATCTCTGAATCCTCCTCTGAGGAGCTATCCGTAACCAGCGAGATATGCGCTTCGTTAGATAGCATAGTCTGCTCTGAAGACCTTGTTTTCACTCCAGATTTTTCCATCACCGTGTCAAATGGCTAATGCACACGAAGAGTAGTTGAATGTACTAACATTGTTAACAAATGTAATACGTAATGAAAAAAAAGGATGGCGTGATATAATTCACATATAAGATGACTGGCTAAGTAGGATGACATTGCAAAATTCACATATATGATGCCTGGCTAAACAAGATGGCGTTGCATAATTCACATATACAATACAGAAACTAAACAGATGGCATTCGCACAAAGCATGTCTAAACTAAGCAGATGACATATTTGATGTACAAAGTAAGCAATGCAAGGCACCATATGCATGATATGACCGACATCAGCATGCCAAGTTAGAGCGAAGACCTCAGGGGGTAAATAGGAGTGGTCTGCTCCTTCTGAATCCCCCTCAGAATAGTTATCTTGCTCTTGATTACAATCTGAAATGGGTGGAGGGGGGCTGCCTTTGCGCCCACCATGAAGTGACGTCTGCATGAAATTTTATTGCCATGCAAGGCTCGTCTCTTTTGCTCTACATGTTCAGTTCCATTGTGTACAATAACTGACATGCATAGGAATAAAACATAGTGAGATTATGTAAGGAGTGCATGCAGAAATCCAGAGTGATGGTAGCAACCTGTGGATAGACCCAAAACCAAAGATAGCTGGCAGATAATGGCTTCAGTTAAAAAAAATACCGATAATGTCTTCTTTACTTTTTGTTTCCCACCCAACATGAAACTCATAGTAGACACCAGAGATTAACCAGATAGTAGACAGATACTATTGATTGCGGCCCCAATATGTACCCCACAACCATTTTAAAACTCAAGTTTGAGAATTAGTTTGGAGCTGACTCAGAGTTTAATAGGTGAATAGGACGATAAAGTAGCATGTAATATTAAGCGATGCATAACGTAAGCAGACACGAAAGAATGCGACCTCTCTTGCAGACCCGTGTAGTCCTCGAGGTCATCTGCTCAGTTGATGATGGTAATGCAGTTGTCGTGGCTACCGGTGGCAGGGAAGAAGATCTGAGGTGGTGAAAGACAGTCTGGAGGGCGGATCCCTGTTATGGTGGACCCTTCTGTCATTGGAGCAGCTGAGCTGGGGTGGACGACGGCGCAGCAGGAGCAGGACAAACCACATAATGTTTTCTTTGACAACTATCTGTAAGAGAAGTAATTCTGTAAGGGCTCGTTTGAATTGGACGATTCTAACAACGCATGGATAGGAAATACACAGTAATAGGATAGGTATGCATGTGCAAAATAGAGAATTTAAAATCACATGATTTTCTGTCAATCTGGGTGTTTGGTTCACAGGAATGGAAAGAAGCATGGTCAAATTAAGTCAAACCACAAGAAAATGTACAGTTATCATGCTATTATGCTACTATCACTTAGTCTTGTTCTTCATGAATAGGAATTTGAAAAGGAGGGACAAGTGGATATTAAAATTCCTATGGTTTTTCTTTGAAAGAGACACTAAAGGAACAAATCCTACAGTTTTTCTTTGCTCCATTCCTTTGAACCAAATGCATTACTAGTGGTACCATAGGAAACTTTCCAATTCCTATGTTTTTCCTTCACTTTTCCTTTCAACCACTGGCAATTCTAGTAGGCAAGCTTGAACAGGCAAAAGCCTACACTCCAAAAATGTTTTTGTGCTACTTGTACTACTTTGGACCCAGGCCACTGCCCTACTAACTCAACTCCTAGGCCCATCTACACATGCATAGCTCAAAAGCGAAGAAATAAATAATGATGGCTTTCGAGAGAGTCCACCACGGATAGCTAAGTTGCCTGGTACCTCACTGCTTGTTATATAGGAGAAACTAATCGTATTTCACGTTACTACGTGTGCTCAGTGGACAATATATATATATAACATGTCGAGTAGAAAAGCGATGCAGCAAGTGTACAACCTCTTTGGTGAGGCCATGTCGATCTCAGCATCATTGGGTTGGTCGCTGAGGATGCTGCGGCTGATGTGGCAGTCAGAGGAGGGGAAGAACATCTTAGGCACCTGGAGATAGAGCCAAGGGTACTGCTTCACTGTGATGGAGGGTTTCATTGTTGGAGCAGCTCCGGTGAGGTGTACGACGGCGAGGCTGAAGCAGGACAAGAGAGACAACGTTAACCAGAAGTGGTATTCTAATAGCATCTCCGATAGATGATGTAAAATACATAACCAGAAAGTGCTAGATGTAAAATACATCAGCCGCTCATCTCTGAACTTAACTGTCGAAACTGTATTTAACTGAAGAAACTGAATTTTACTGTCAAAACTGAACGCACTAGTAGCAAAAAAGCAGTGCACTAATAGTTTTGGCCACTCGAGCACTAGTGGCAGAGTAGCAGTGATCTAAATCGGTAGCCGCTCCAGCAGGGACCATACTACCAGAGAGCAGGCGGGTTAGAGCAGCAGCAGCGCCCAGAGTAGCAGCGCGTGCGAGAGCCGGGGCAGCTGGTCGTGTAGCAGCATCTCAGGT
The DNA here is from genome assembly GCA_011799875.1 of Thinopyrum elongatum. Lineage (NCBI taxonomy): Eukaryota > Viridiplantae > Streptophyta > Magnoliopsida > Poales > Poaceae > Thinopyrum > Thinopyrum elongatum. The sequence goes on from CM022301.1 coordinate 171,735,558, forward strand.
AGCAACAGCAGGAGCTTGAGCGAGAGCCGGAGCTGCTGCTCGTGCAGCAGCAGTGCGAGCAAGAGTAGACTAGCAGCGCAAGCAAGAGCAAGAGCAAGAGCAGCAGCGCAAGCAAGAGCTAGAGCAGACCAGGTAGGGGACCGAGAGCAAGAGCAAAGCAGCAGCGCGAGCAAGAGTCAGAGCAGACTAGGCAGGGGACTAAGAGCAAGAGTAGAGCAGCAGCGCGAGCGAGAGCCGAAGTAGTAGCAGCAGGGCCAGCGAGAGCCGGAGCAGCAGCAGCAGCTCCGACTGATGTGGATGTCGCCGCCGAGGGAGCAACGCCGTTGAGGAAGTGGCCGGCGACGCCGTCGTAGATGGAGCTGCGCCATAGCGGCTCAGGACCGAACGCCGGCAGCACCGTGAGATCAAATCAAGAAGAAAATGCAGCGATTAGTGTAGAACCTCTTTGGTGGCGCCAATTAGGCCTCGGCTTCATCCGAGGAATCGGTGATGGTGCTGCTCTTCCGGTGGTGCAGGGGAAGACGGCGTTGTGGGAATGGAGGTGGCGCGAAAGACGACGCGAACATCTGGGCAGCTCCTTGGAGGTGGAGGACGGGGTGGCTGAACCGGCGGGACAACGAGATCGATGATGGATCCTCATCCAGTGCGGTGGATGAGGGACGTCGAGCTGTTGCAGTCGACGATGTCGTCGGGGAAGAGGCTCCGGCTGGGTGGCGGTGTCGGGCTTCATGGGTTTTCACGTCCTCGGTGTACGAATGGGGAGGGCAGAGGGGATGGGAGGGGGAACCATGGCTTAGGGACGCGCTTGTCCGAAATGTGGGGTAAGTAACGAAAGTAGCCCCACCGATTTGAACTAGGTGGTTCTTTCAGTTCAGGGGCATCACGGGAATTTCGTGTGTTGGGATTTCGCAGGAGGTGGGAGTTTTCGTGAGCGTTGTAATTTTGGGATAGCAAGGCGCTGGTTGAGATGGAGGGAATTTTAGGAGCACAACGAGACAAAGAGATATCTTAAAATTTCAGGATAACAAGGTTTGGGTTTAAATTTCCGAACAAGCCTAACGTGTATATTATATCAAATCAATTCGCACTTCTCTCGACGAAAAAACCAAAAAGAAATCAATTCGCACCACACAAGAGAGTCTAGTCCCGTGTACTGTACCAAATCAATTCGCACTACAAATGCCATTCAAAACTTTGAATCCATGTTATGTTCAATTAAAATATTTCGCTACGTGTATAATGCATGCAACCTGCTACTCAAATGAACATTTTAGTGCGTTCCAAATGTATATACTACCGCTTCAATATGAACTAAATTTGAATTCATTTCTCTATTTGAATAAGATCTACAATCATGATTGTTGTCAAGTTAAACCATTTGAATTCGTTTCTCTATTTTAATAAGATCTACAATCATCATTATTATCAAGTTAAACCATCGTTTGTATATTATGTTCACAACACACCACATGATTACTGTCGAGTTAGATATGAACTATGTGTACTATATGAACTCGAACTCGATTTTTTGAATCCACTTTATGTTGATTTCAAATCACAGTACATTTCAAGCTCTAGCTAGATCTTCATAATCTAAACCATGTCTCATATGTATAATGTGTTTATCACATAATGTATGGTGCCCCGCCCCCCTACGCCTACAAGTATTTAGCTGTGAGTTGCAAACACCACACATTATCACAAATTCAAATAAAATGTGAGATTGTTCGATATATAGTATGGTTTAGATTGTTCGATATTTAGTTGTGAGCTGCAAACGCCACACATTATCACAAATTCAAATAAAATGTGAGATTGTTCGATATATAGTATGGTTTAGATTGTTCGATATTTAGCTATGAGTTGCAAACGCCACGCATTATCACATTATAGTATAACATGTCCAAAACCACACCACGTGTATCACCGCTATATTCATGCATGCATAGGTTTATAACACTATGATCTCTTATTCAAATATATGAATCCACTTTCATATCGAATTATGATCTTTGTTAGTCTTTTACACCCACACAATCCTCTAATCTTTGTAGCTAGCACTAACTTTCTCTTGTGCATGCACATGCCCTCCTTGCCCCCCTCCCTCAGCATTCTATCCATCGCGCACATTCATTTTTTTCTTTAGGTCGTTCTCCCACGGTCACCACAACTCCTTCTTTCCGACACACACTGATCGATAAACCTCTCCAGCGATGTCTGCCTACCACATACACACACACTTTCCATCTCCTCCTTTCTCTGTCCATGCCTCGTGTCTCTCATACGGTCCCACACACGTGTAAACTCTCGCCCCTCTTTTCATCGATCTCACAATCGCACACTCCTCCCCCTATCTAGCTAGTAGGCCTCTCGCACCACCTTAGCTCCATCTCTCTTTCTCTATCCGTCTCTCTGGGCCTTATTTGCCTCTAACAAATGGATGTACACTGACCGATCTCCCACTATACATATAGCTAGCTAGGTCGTTTATAACTCGTTTTCCCCACGCGCCGATCGATCTACCTCATTAGTTATGTCTCTCCCTTCCTCCGACACACAACAATTGATCTACCGATCTAGTTAGGTCTGCTTACCAAACACATGGTCCCCCTTCATCATCCATGCATGCCTCCCGACACATCTATCACACACACGCACACACAGAAATACATCCCCAGTCTTCTTGATATTGCAGTTGTACCCTCAGTTTGTCTAGTAGGCCTCTCCCACCATCTCTGAGAAGCAACTCCACCGTCCCTCCGGCACTCTACCTCTCTCTCTCCCCCCCTCTCTCTCTCTCTCTCTCTCTCTCTCTCTCTCTCTGTCCCAACCTATTTCCCGTCCTTCACTTATGTATGGATGTCGACCAATCTCCCTCAAGACTAGCTAGGTCTCTCCTTCTCAACACATAGACGATCGATCTACCTCTCTAGTTAGGTCTCTACCTCCCCCCCCCCCCCACCACACACCCCACCGATCATCAGCGCTCTAGTCATGTCTCCCTGCCACACACAAACTTGCCCTCTGCCCTCTGACATTCTGGTAGGTCAGTCGCCCTATATCTTTGACGTGCACAACACACAATTTCGATGGCTCTCTCATCGATCTCGCACCCACACACTTGATCCTCTCTGCCTCTATCGATATCTATGACCCCTCCCTCTCTTCTCGTGGATCGCCCCCCCCCCCCTCTATATATGATATAGACAGGCCTCTATTTCACACACATTGCATTGTGTCACATTTTTGTTTGAGATATCATCGACACATATCCTCTAACCTTTGTAGCTAGCACTAACTTTCTCTCGTGCATGCACACGCCCTCCCCCTCCCTCAGCATTCTATCCATCGCGCACATTCATTATTTTCTTTAGGTCATTCTCTCACGGTCTCCACAACTCCTTCTTTTCGACACACACACCGATCGATAAACCTCTCTAGCGATGTCTGCCTACCACATATGCACACATAGCTCCATCCCTCTCTCTATATCCGTCTCTCTGGGCCTTATTTGCCTCTAACAAATGGATGTACACCGACTGATCTCCAGTATACATATAGCTAGCTAGGTCATTTATAACTCGTTTCCCCACGCGTCGATTGATCTACCTCCCCTTCATCATCCATGCATGCCTCCCGACACATCTATCACGCACACGCACACACAGAAACACATCCCCCTCTCTTCTTGATATTGTAGTTGTACCCTTAGTTTGTCTAGTAGGCCTCTCCCACCATCTCCGAGAAGCAACTCCACCACCCCTCCGGCACACTGTGTGTGTGTGTGTGTGTGTGTGTGTGTCCCAACCTATTTCCCGTCCTTCACTTATGTATGGATGTCGACCAATCTCCCTCAAGACCTAGCTAGGTCTCTCCTTCTCAACACATATATGAGTCGATCTACCTCTCTAGTTAGGTCTCTGCCTCCCCCCCCCCCCCCCCCCCCCCCCCCCACACACACCGATACATCGAGCGCTCTAGTCATGTTACCCTGCCACACACAAACTTGCCCTCTAACATTCCGGTAGGTCAGTCGCCCTATATCTTTGACGTGCACACACACAATTTCGATGGCTCTCTTCATCGATCTCGCACCCACACACTTGATCCTCTCTTCGACTCTATCGATATCTATGACCCCTCCCTCTCTTCTAGTGGATCGCCCCCTCTATATATGATATAGACAGGCCTCTATTTCACACACATTGCATGTGTCAAAATTTTGTTTGAGATATCATCGACACATATTCCCACAAATACATTCACGAAATCACCCCCCCCAATAACAAAAAACACTCATGAACGCACACGCCATCTCTCTAGGTTTGTATCTCTCTCACACACACCCACGTAGGTGGGGGACATGCACGAAGAGAAGAGGTGCACGCACGGCACACGTACTCTCGTCTCTTTCCCAACCACACCCGCGCGGGTACATGGTGGAGCTCATTTCTATATGAAAAGGCAGCACACATGGTAATTTGACACGTGTACTGGTTGTCCACTTGATGGAGGATCGTATACCACGGGTGAACAAAAAAATTGCGACTTGATGCGTTATTTAAAAAAAGAGGCAAACCATGTGGGGCCTACCTTAGAGGCAAGGCTCTATACACTGGAGATGCTCTGTATTACTTTTGATGTGTCCCGTCAACTAGCAAAACAAGGAGAAGCTTGCTTAGTACGCCCTCTCCCCCGCCCATGGGTGCAGTGGCTTGCAGAGGCGCAGGACGAGGAGAAGCTTGCTTACTACGCCTACGCCCGCTCCCTCGCCTACGACCGCGGTGGCTCGCAGGACGAGGAGAAAATTTTACTACTCCCTCCGTTAGACGTATATACTCCTCGTCCCTACCTTGGTTAGAGAGATTATCATATTGTTTGAAATATACTCCCTCCGTCTCATAATATAAAAGCGTTTTTGACACTAGATATTATGGGATAGAGGGAGTATGTCTTTTAGCAGATTTCGATATGAACTACTAGTACATACTCCAAACACTGATGTATATAGACGTATTTTAGAGTGTAGATTCACTCATTTTGCTCCGTATGTAGTCCATATTGAAACGAACGTAGTAGTACAGACTCTCCCTCGCCCCTCGTCCCTCGACCCTCACCCACGTGGTGGACGTGCAGCAATTCATTCGGTCTCAGATAGCCAGAACCATATACTGTAGTACCATCATTGCTCGACTTCCCGAAGAGGCGAAGAGCCAAGCGCAAGGTTAATATTTTTTAGATGCCAAGCGCAAGGTTTATAGGATAACGAGTAGTAGTAGTACTAGTAGTGGTACGTACTGTATGAGGAAGAAGGCAACAAGAATGTATGTTTTGCGTTAAAGTCTCTTCTTACAGGACATGATAGACCTAGTGGACCTCATTGTTGCAATGGGAGCACTATCATAGATGGCACGATTCAGAGTGGTGGGCAGCGGGAATAATTCGGAGCTGCTTAGTCTTAAACCCCATGAAGAAGTCCCATCGAAAAGAATAGCCATCCTCTACACGTGTGATACGTCACCAACGTATCTATAATTTTTGATTGTTCCATGCTATTATATTATCTGTTTTGGATGTTTTATATGCATTAATATGCTATTTTATATTATTTTTGGGACTAACCTATTAACCTAGAGCCCAGTGCCAGTTTCTGTTTTTTCCTTGTTTTTGAGCTTCGCAGAAAAGCAATACTAAACGGAGTCCAAACGGAATAAAACTTCACGATGATTTTTCATGGACCAGAAGACACCCAGGAGACTTGGAGTTCAAGTCAAAAGAGCCACGAGGCGGCGACAAGGGTGGAGGGCGCGCCCCCTACCTTGTGGGCCCCTCGTGACCCCCCTGACCTAGTTCTGCCTCCTATATATTCACATATATTCCCAAACCACCAGAGGCATCCACGAAAACACTTTTCCACCACCGCAACCTTCTGTTCCCGTGAGATCCCATCTTGGGGCCTTTTCCGGCAACTTGCCGGAGGGGGATTCGATCACGGAGGGCTTCTACATCAACTCTATTGCCCTTCTGATGAAGCGTGAGTAGTTTACCACAGACCTACGAGTCCATAGCTAGTAGCTAGATGGCTTCTTCGCTCTCTTTGATTCTCAATACCATGTTCTCCTTGATGTTCTTGGAGATCTATCCGATGTAATCTTGTTTTGCGGTGTGTTTGTTGAGATCCGATGAATTGTGGATTTATGATCAGCTTATCTATGAATATTATTTGAATCTTCTCTGAATTCTTTTATGCATGATTTGATATCTTTGTAATTCTCTTCAAACTATCGGTTTAGTTTGGCCAACTAGATTGGTTTTTCTTGCAATGGGAGAAGTGCTTAGCTTTGGGTTCAATCTTGCGGTGTCCTCACCCAGTGACTCTAGGGGTAGCGAGGCATGTATTGTATTGTTGCCATCGAGGATAAAAAGATGGGGTTTACATCATATTGCTTGAGTTTATTCCTGTACATCATGTCATCTTACTTAAAGCGTTACTCTGTTCTTCATGAACTTAATACTCTAGATGCAGGCAGGAGTCGGTCGATGTGTGGAGTAATAGTAGTAGATGCAGGCAAGAGTCGGTCTACTTGAGATGGATGTGATACATATATTACATAATCATTGCCTTAGATATCGTCATAACTTTGCGCTTTTCTATCAATTGCTCGACAGTAATTTGTTCACCCACCGTATTATTTGCTATCTTGAGAGAAGCCTCTAGTGAAACCTATGGCCCCCAGGTCTATTTTCCATCATATAAGTTTCCGTTCTACTATTTTGCAATCTTTTACTTTCCGATCTATAAACCAAAAAACTCAAAAATATTTACTTTATCTTTTGTTTAGTTTTATCTATCTCTATCAGATCTCTCTTTTGCAAGTGACCGTGAAGGGATTGACAACCCCTTTATCGCGTTGGGTGCAAGTGTTTGATTGTTTGTGCAGGTATTGGTGATTTGTGCGTTGTCTCCTACTAGATTGATACCTTGGTTCTCTAACTAAGGGAAATACTTATCTCTACTTTGCTGCATCACCCTTTCCTCTTCAAGGGAAAAACCAACGCAAGCTCAAGAAGTAGTAGGAAGAATTTCTGGCGCCGTTGCCGGGGAGATCTACGCCAAGTCAAGACATACCAAGTACCCATCATAAAACTCTCATCTCTTGCATTACATTATTCGCCATTCGCCTCTTGTTTTCCTCTCCCCCACTTCTAAAACGATTTTTGAAAAGATTTGCCTTTTTATTCGCCCTTCTTCCGTTCGTCTTTTCGTTTGCCTTTATGTCTTACTTGGTTTGTTTGCCCGTTCGCTTGGTATAATTGTGTGTTTATTGAAAATCAAGAACCAAAAGGTTTATGTATCCTCATCCACTTGCTAATCTTTTTAAGAGATCCAATTTTGATGAACCAATTGCTAGTGAGTTGAGTGCACTGGATTATCTTTATGTGGTTTTGCTTGAAATTCGTGAATCTGAAAATTGTGATGAAGTGTTGAAAGAAGAAAATTATAAAGTGATTCATGATAGCTCCTTGAATGAAAAGCATGATTGCAATGATGTAATTATAAATTTTATTAATGTAAATTGTGTTAATGATATGCAAAACCCTAAGCTTGGGGATGCTAATTTTGCTATGTCTACTACTTGTTGTAATGATCATGATTGTGGTGATTCTTCTTATGATCTTGAAAATTTATTTAAGCCCCATGATGAATATGAGATTGATAATAATGTTTGCAATAATATTGAAAGTGGGTTTGGAAGAGTGTCAACTTTAGATCCCACATATTTGAAGAATGTTCAATCTTATGAAATTTTTGATAAAAATGGGTTTGGAGAGGCCATGACTTTAGTTAATGTTAATCCCACTATTTTGGAAGAGTGTCAACTTCGCATGCATGTGGATCGTGTTGAGAATATGTTATGTGATAGCTATATTTTTGAATTTGCTCATGATCCTACATGTAATTATCATGAGAGAGGAAAATATGGTTGTAGAAATTTTCATGTTACTAAATTACCTTTCTTCATGTTGAGATTGCTATCGTCTCTTTCTTCTTCCTTGCATATGCTAGTTTTTGCTTGCATTGATAATTTGTTTGCTTATAAAACTCCTATGCATAGGAAGTATGTTAGACTTAGATGTGTTTGTCACGTGTTTTATGATGCTCTCTTTGTGCTTCACTTCTTCTCTTTTATGTGAGTATCATTGAAATAATCAATGCCCAGCTAAAAGGCTTTAAAGAAAAGCGCTTGTTGGGAGACAACCCAATATTTATCCTTGCTGTTTTTCAATAAATTTTTCATCTAGCCTCTACTTAGATGTTTTTTGGTGTTTTAATTAGGGTTTGTGCCAAGTAAGACCTTTGGGATGGCTTACGGTGATAGTTGATTTGATCTTGCTGAAAAACAGAAACTTTTGCATCCAGTCACAGAAATTTAATAAATCACTGGAGCATTGAAAAACCATGAATTTTTTTAAACAGGATTTATATACGAATTTAATATGTTCTCCTAATTTTTCAGAATTTTTAGAGTTATATAAGTATTAGAACAATTCAGATCTTCACAGACTATTCTGTTTTTGACAGATTATGTTTTCTTTGTGTTGTTTGCTTATTTGATGAATCTATGGGTAGTATAGGGGGGTATGAACCATGGAAAAGTTGGAATACAGTATATATTACACCAATATTAATAAATAATGAGTTCACAACAGTACCAAAAGTGGTGATTTATTTTCTTATACTAACGGAGCTTATGAGATTTTCTGTTGAGTTTTGTGTTGTGAAGTTTTCAAGTTTTGGGTAAGGATTTGATGGACTATGGAATAAGGAGTAGCAATAGCCTAAGCTTGGGGATGCCCAAGGCACCCCAAGGTAATATTCAAGGACAACCAAGAGCCTAAGCTTGGGGATGCCCCGGAAGGCATCCCCTCTTTCGTCTTCGTCTATCGGTAACTTTACTTGAGGCTATATTTTTATTCACCACACGATATGTGTTTTGCTTGGAGCGTCTTGTATGATATGAGTCTTTTCTTTTCAGTTTTCCACAATCATCCTTGCTGTACACACCTTTTGAGAGGGACACGCATGAATCGTGATTTATTAGAATACTCTATGTGCTTCACTTATATCTTTTGAGCTAGGCAATTTTGCTCTAGTGCTTCACTTATATATTTTTAGAGCATAGCGGTAATTTTATTTTATAGAAATTGTTGAACTCTCATGCTTCACTTATATTATTTTGAGAGTCTTTTTAAACAGCATGGTAATTTGCTTTGGTTATGAATTTAGTCCTAATATGATAGGCATCCAAGAGGGGTATAATAAAAACTTTCATATAAAGTGCATTGAATACTATGTGAAGTTTGATTCCTTATGATTGTTTTGAGATATAAAGATGGTGATATTAGAGTCATGCTAGTGAGTAATTGTGGATTGTAGAAATACTTGTGTTAAAGTTTGTGATTCCCGTAGCATGCACATATGATGAACCGTTATGTGATGAAGTCGGAGCATGATTTATTTATTGATTGTCTTCCTTATGGGTGGCGGTCGGGGACGAGCGATGGTATTTTCCTACCAATCTATCCCCCTAGAAGCATGCGCGTAGTACTTTGTTTCGATGACTAATAGATTTTTGCAATAAGTATGTGAGTTCTTTATGACCAATGTTGAGTCCATGGATTATACGCCCTCTCACCCTTCCACCATTGCTAGCCTCTCTAGTACCGCCAACCTTCGCCGGTACCATACACCCACCATATACCTTCCTCAAAACAGCCACCATACCTACCTATTATGGCATTTCCATAGCCATTCCGAGATATATTGCCATGCAACTTTCCACCGTTCCGTTTTATTATGACACGTTCCATCATTGTCATATTGCTTTGCATGATCATGTAGTTGACATCGTATTTGTGGCAAAGCCACCTTTCATAATTCTTTCATACATGTCACTCTTGAGTCATTGCACATCCCGGTACACCGCCGGTTCATATAGAGTCATATTTTGTTCTAAGTATCAAGTTGTAATTTTTGAGTTGTAAGTAAATAAGAGTGTGATCATCTTCATTATTAGAGCATTGTCCCTTGTGAGGAAAAAAATAAAAGGGAGGCCAACGAAACCAAACAAAAAAAGGAAAAATAAAGAAAAATAAAAAAATGAGAGAAAAAGAGAGAAGGGGCAATGTTACTATCCTTTTTTTTCACACTTGTGCTTCAAAGTAGCACCATGATCTTCATGATAGAGAGTCTCCTATGTTGTCACTTTCATATATACTAGTGGGAATTTTTCATTATAGAACTTGGCTTGTATATTCCAACAATGGGCTTCCTCAAATTGCCCTAGGTCTTCATGAGCAAGCAAGTTGGATGCACACCCACTTAGTTTCTTTTTGAGCTTTCATACACTTATAGCTCTAGTGCATCCGTTGCATGGCAATCCCTACTCACTCACATTGATATCTATTGATGGGCATCTCCATAGCCCGTTAATACGCCTAGTTGATGTGAGACTATCTTCCTCTTTTTGTCTTCTCCACAACCACCATATTCTATTCCACCTATAGTGTTATGTCCATGGCTCACGCTCATGTATTGCGTGAAAGTTGAAAAGGTTTGAGAACACCAAAAGTATGAAACAATTGCTTGGCTTGTCATCGGGGTTGTGCATGATTTGAATATTTTGTGTGATGAAGATGGAGCATAGCTAGACTATATGATTTTGTAGGGATAGCTTTCTTTGGCCATGTTATTTTGAGAAGACATAATTACCTTGTTAGTATGCTTGAAGTATTATTGTTTTTATGTCAATATTAAAATTTTGTTTTGAATCTTATGGATCTGAACATTCATGCCACAATAAAGAAAAATTACATGGATAAATATGTTAGGTAGCATTCCACATCAAAAATTCCGTTTTTATCATTTACTTACTCGAGGATGAGCAGGAATTAAGCTTGGGGATGCTTGATACGTCTCCGACGTATAAATAATTTTTGATTGTTCCATGCTATTATATTATCTATTTTGGATGTTTTATATGCATTAATATGCTATTTTATATTATTTTTTAGACTAACCTATTAACCTAGAGCCCAGTGCCAGTTTCTGTTTTTTCCTTGTTTTTGAGCTTCGCAAAAAAGGAATACTAAACGGAGTCCAAACGGAATAAAACTTCACGATGATTTTTCTTGGACCAGAAGACACCCAGGAGACTTGGAGTTCAAGTCAGAAGAGCCACGAGGCGGCAACAAGGGTGGAGGGCGCACCCAGGGGGGTAGGGCGCGCCCCCCCTACCTTGTGGGCCCCTCGTGAGCCCCCTGACCTAGTTCTGCCTCCTATATATTCACATATATTCCCAAACCACCAGAGGCATCCACGAAAACACTTTTCCACCGCCGCAACCTTCTGTTCCCGTGAGATCCCATCTTGGGGCCTTTTCTGGCGTCCTGCCTGAGGGGGATTCGATCATGGAGGGCTTCTACATAAACTCTATTGCCCTTCCGATGAAGCGTGAGTAGTTTACCACAGACCTACGGGTCCATAGCTAGTAGCTAGATGGCTTCTTCTCTCTCTTTGATTCTCAATACCATGTTCTCCTCGATGTTCTTGGAGATCTATCCGATGTAATCTTCTTTTGCGGTGTGTTTGTCAAGATCCGATGAATTGTGGATTTATGATCAACTTATCTATGAATATTATTTGAATCTTCTCTGAATTCTTTTATGCATGATTTGATATCTTTGTAATTCTCTTCGAACTATCGGTTTAGTTTGTCCAACTAGATTGGTTTTTCTTGCAATGGGAGAAGTGCTTAGCTTTGGGTTCAATCTTGCGGTGTCCTCACCCAATGACAGTAGGGGTAGCGAGGCACGTATTGTATTGTTGCCATCGAAGATAAAAAGATGGGGTTTACATCATATTGCTTGAGTTTATTCCTGTACATCATGTCATCTTACTTAAAGCGTTACTCTGTTCTTCATGAACTTAATACTCTAGATGCAGGCAGGAGTCGGTCGATGTGTGGTGTAATAGTAGTAGATGCAGGCTGGAGTCGGTCTACTTGACACGGACGTGATGCCTATATTACATAATCATTGCCTTAGTATCGTCATAACTTTGCGCTTTTCTATCAATTGCTCGACAGTAATTTGTTCACCCACCGTATTATTTGCTATCTTGAGAGAAGCCTCTAGTGAAACCTATGGCCCCCGGGTCTATTTTCCATCATATAAGTTTCCGATCTACTATTTTGCAATCTTTTACTTTCCGATCTATAAACCAAAAAACCCAAAAATATTTACTTTATCTTTTGTTTAGTTTTATCTATCTCTATCAGATCTCACTTTTGCAAGTGACCGTGAAGGAATTGACAACCCCTTTATTGCGTTGGGTGCAAGTGTTTGATTGTTTGTGCAGGTATTGGTGATTTGTGCGTTGTCTCCTACTGGATTGATACCTTGGTTCTCTAACTAAGGGAAATACTTATCTCTACTTTGCTGCATCACCCTTTCCTCTTCAAGGGAATAACCAACGCAAGCTCAAGAAGTAGCAACATGCTCCTATGTAAAATGAGTAAATGAGACAAAAAGAGAAAGAGACAAAGTAAAAAAATCACCAGCCTTAGAGCCAGCCCTATTGTATGAGTGAATGATATTTCTATGTCGTGATTGACATGGCTATATTATTAACCATGCTGCGGAGGTAGCAGTGGATTTTATTTATTTGCAGAGGTAGCAGCGGATGGATATTCAACGAGGAGTGAAATGATGGCTGCTTCCTCGGTCAAACATAGAGAAAGGTGGGCCTCGTGATTTGACGGCTTATTAGTCAGTATTACTGCATATACTCTTTGCCCATATAATAACTGCGTGGTAGAGTAGTGGGCTATACTTTTAATAACCATGCTCAAAGAGAAGAGGTGCACGCACCCACGCACGTAGTACTAGTAGCACTCTTTGCGTCTTCCCCAACCACACATGGGACACGATGGAGCTCATTTCTGTACGATGATGCAGCCCACGTGATAATTTGACGCGTCTAGTAGTAGTTACTCACTTAATGGAGGGTCGGGAACCACACATGAACGTACCAAATATAAATAGGTTCATATGGAGAGAAAAAGAAACCGCCCCACTATATACATAGCCAGGAGCCTACATGGTTGCTTGCTGGGGTTGCTCTCTTCACACTCTCTCACACAAAATGACTGTGGCCACATCTCTAACATCCGGGCGGATGACGTCCACCGGGGGAAGGGGTGGATGCTTTGTGTAGATGCGGTCGCCGTCGCCGACGATGAAAACCCACTATCGGCGCGTCCCGATCAGGGGTCCCCGTCGTTCTCTCTCACAAAGCCGGTGCGGTTGCCTTTGTCCCTTGCTAACTGCCGCGACATGGGCAGTTGTCGCCTCCCGCCGCCCTCCTCTAAGCTAGCTACATCCCGACATCCCTCAGGTACAACTTTCTTTACAGCCGGATTGCACCACTGCCCTAGCTGCCCACATCGCTCCATGTGGATATTTCTCTACTTCTTTGCCCCGCACGTACCTCTACTGGCTTCTACTATATTTGTGATGAGTTTATGTCTCATCAACTAGTCCCACTAGTCTTATTCTAATCACGCTTCTTCAATTTCTTTGCCACAGGGATGCACAGCTCGATTTTAGTGAAACTGCACAAAACAATCCGATGGTCAAAGGGTTGCAAACTTCATTTCTTCAGAAGGTTCAATGTCGCCAGCAAATTAAAGCCCGGTTAGGATTTAGGTTTCAAGGCCTAGGGACTGCATGGATCATTTTTTTTCTTTAGCTGTCTCTATTCCAAAATAAGTGTCAACTTTAGTAGTACAACTTTGTACTAAAGTTGGCATAAAGTTGAGACACTTATTTTGGAACGTAGGGAGTACATATTGGCTATGATATGTGAATCATTGAGATGCAATAGCATGCATGTTAGTCTCCTTTGTATTTGATGGAACGTTCCAACGGGGCAACCTTGGACGCAAGATACATGAAACAGAAGCTGGAAGCTTCATAGCATTGTACAAATTTATCTTGCTGAGAAATTACAGTACGTACTATGTACTACTAAAGAGTTAGGTGTCACACGGTGTCCAGAAAATATGGTGATAGTGTGAGGAGGGCCATGTAATCACTAAGCTGCCGTGTTTTCGCTGCTTTCGCACTCCTCCGCTGTAAGAGTGCAGAAAATTGTAAAGAGTGGAGACGCTCTACCTCCTTTCGCTGAAACATGGGGCATCCAACATCCGGTGCACGTGTCATGCACCAAAGTAAAGTGTACAGTGCAACTGAGACTCAGCACGCTCGTACCACCTCAGTAATAATGACCAATGAGCCGTCAAATCACATAGACCCGACAGTAAGTTGGACGGATGAAGCAACCATCACTCTTCGTTGAATCCGCTTCTCCCTTCAACGCAGGCGCCAGTGAGAGGTCACGTCCGCTCTGCACGGGCATGAATGCGGCACTGACTCTCTGGAGTGGCGCTGACCATTTTGGGCGGGAAGCGCGCATGGCCGATGGAGGAGGTTTGGGTGGGCCAGGGTGGTCAGGAGCGGGCATGGCTGCTGTCCCGACCGGACGCCCGGAAACGAGAGGATGCACCGACTCTCGTGGCTAAATCGTAGTACTACACACAATCTCTCTGTAGGTCAATGTGTCGCTCTCTTTAACACACGCACGCTGTTAAAAATAAACACACACATGCACACACAGGTTCATGCGCCGGTGGTCAACCGCTATATCTGCAGCTGTGGGATTTGACGCATGCGGCTGCCGGATTTGGAGCATTCCGGTCGCCTGCGACTACGCCTTGCCATGGATTGTCCGGGTACCGGGTCGCACAACAATGGCAACGCCTCCACGTGGCATGTAGTTTTAGTTGTTGTTCACGTCGGAGGGTCGTGTACCACACGTGAATGATAGTAAGTGCGACTGGGAGGCGTGGAGCGTTAATTGCGAATTGACTCCTTCAAGCGTTAAATTTTCTTCACGTATTAGCATTGCCCTCCGTCAAAGTTTACAGGGTGCGCTTCAATTCTCATGCATTTCCACCATCGGAGGGATTTTCGGCGCGTTTGGTTTCATGCCCAATTAATTAGGGCATCGTAACCGCAACCAAGCCCAAAATTTTCTCTCCATGCAGGTGTGTACACGGGGTGGAATAAATGCATGCATGTGTGTACGTGGACTGATGAAAGCACTCCATGCATGTGTGTACGCATTAATTGCTCCAGTAATTGGGCGCCATGGTATAACTCCCGATGCTATTTTTCAGTCCAATCGCTAATCACCTTGGTCCGAGAGATTGTTGATGCGTGCCCTATAAACTGTGACGGAGGGAGAAATTAAATTAAGAGTTCCATTTCGTGCACAATTTAAAATTATTTTTATGGAGAGAAAAGATAACCACTCCAACTATATAGGAGTATATACTAGCAAGATGCCCGTGCGTTGCACGGAACATCAAGATGCATTTGTATGAGTAGTTTATCTTGTGGGAGAAAAGGATGAACGAGGGAAGGCCTTATTTGCAAATGTGGAGATGGGTGTGGGTATCTTTTTGCAAAATTTCCATATTTTCCTTCCTATCCGTCAGATATAAATCGGACGGCCTATATTGCAGGATGGCAGGCACACCATCATCACCAACTCTGTTTTTTATAAGAGTAGAGATAAAGATATAGAGAGTAGAGATACGATGTAGCCTCAGCGCTTGTTTTCTAGGGTTTGCTCTTTTCACACTCTCTCCACTATATATATACTAGCAAGATGCCCGTGCGTTGCACGGAACATCAAGATGCATTTATATGAGTAGTTTATCTTGTGAGAGAAAAGGATGAACGAGGGAAGTCCTTATCTGCAAGTGTGGAGAGAGGTGCGGGTATCTTTTTGCAAAATTGCCATAGTTTGCTTTCTATTCGTCGGATATAGATCGGACGGTCTATATTACACGATGGCAGGCACACCATCATCACCAACTCGGTCTTTTATAAGAGTAGAGATAGATATACACGCTGGAGCCTCAGCGCTTGTAGTTTCTTTCTTCACACTCTCACCCTCTCTAGATCTAAACAAGACTGCATTGGCCTCTCTCCCCTCACTGCTGGTCAAAGAGCCGGCAGCATCCCGTCCGCCGGGGAAGGGAAGGAGGCTTAACGCTGTCGCCGTCGGCGAGGGAGGGAATCCACTACCGGCGCCGATGTTCTCTTTCACCCAGCGGCGGCGCTGGAGGGCCTCCGACCCCTTCTTCCTTGCTGTCATACATAGTGTGGGCAGATTGGCCTCGGGCCGCCCACTGAGCCACACACCGAGAACCTTAAGGTATAAATTACTTAATCCACATGCATTGCTCTAGCTGCATGTGGATTTTTTTCACTTATGCACTCGAATCTAGGTGTTTGATCAGATAGGAAAGTAGTGTGGAAAGTTGTATAGCATGAATCTAGGGCATGGTTCAAAGAGGAAAGGAAGGGGGGAAAGTAGTACAGACTGGCTATCCAACACCTACGTTGGTCGAAAAGGGAAAACAATGACAAATGCAGTACACACATCTGTAACAAACTGATCTTTCTATGGGTGGGGGACAAGGTTGTAGAGTTTGAGCAGGACTAGATTTGCTGCCCTCACATAGGGAAAGGTGTATAAAGATAACAAAACTGGGACCAACACAAATATGCTCCTTGGTTGTTTCTTCTTTGTTGCAACAGACTGTGCATCACCCCTTTATACATCGGTAGATGCACATGGTGCTGGTGCGTCCACTGTCCCGTACAACACTTTAGCTGTTGTTAATCTAATAATGCCGCTGGAAAATTGATGCAATGCCACAGTTAAAATAAAATTACATGTTTAACAAATTTTATTGTTAATATAATCTCTCTGTTAATATGAATCAATGCCACTTTTTGAGAAATGCTATTGTCTTTCTTTCTTTCCCATTTAGATAAGTTAGATGCTTCTTTTTATGGGCTTCTGTGTCATCCACCGTTATTGACCAGTAATTGTTTCCTTTGCACCTCTGTGTAAACAGGGTTATCTACTTCACCTCATTGCTATTGCGACCTTTTGTTGCACTGCACAAAACACTTTTGTTTTAAGAGTGTTTTGTGTAGTTCAACCAAAATGTCACATCGACAACGTTGCTTGATTGCTTGATCTTAGTGGAACTGCACAAGAGGAGATCTGACTTCCTATCCATGTTGGCAAATTTGTTTCAGATCTTCTTCTTGTGAGTTGTTTGAATTCCGCATCATGAGAGGTAAGTACTGGCCTTCTTCCACATGATTGTGCAATGTGCTTTCATATGTTTGACTACTTATACAGTAATGTTGCTTGATTTTAGTGAACTGCACAAAAGGAGACCAGACTTCCAATCTGTATGTGCACCGTAATATCCCATTGAGGTAAGATAATGATATTTCGCAACTGTTGGCCTGTATATTGCTACTGTCATCAGAAAAGTAATGTTGTTGTTTAGTGCTATACTTGTGCTCCCTAATTGACATGCCAAATCTTAAATTGAAGGTGAAGCTTGTCTGTTATTGAACCAAGTGATGAAGGGGAAGAACAAGTGGAAGAAGAACAAAAATCAACTCCCGGTGCTGTAATGAAGCACTGGAACTGTGATGACACAAGTAATGATATAGTTTTGCATCTTAATTTATTGCTATGGCTGGAACGAGTAATTGTTTTGCCACTGTGATTTGATGCCACTCTTAATGTAATATGTAATTATCTCTACTTGTGCAAACATGGATCTTGTTTGAAGATAACATATATTTTAGTGGAACTGCACAAGAAGATGTTGGAAACATTAAACTAATTGAGGAGTTTGTAGCAAGCATGGCAACCACAGTAGATAATAACGGATGGTTCCGGAGAAGTGCTTCATCTGCATGCTCTACACAATAAGCCTCCTGACAAAGGTTGGTACCGGCCCACGGATTTCATCCATATGATCGAGCTTTGTCATCTCTATTGGTGTTGTGCTACTGTTTTGCTACTGTCATGAGAAAGTGGTATTGTTTCGCATGTTAATCTAAGGCTGCTAATAAATTGAGGCACCGGTTTGCCACCGTTATAGCCACTGATAAAATTAAGTAATAATACAGTTCAAGTTGAGCTGCTGTGTTTGGTATCATATCATTTCCTATGAGGATAATGAGGATGCATCTCTTTGTGACTATACATTTCATCAGTTACTCCCATTGTTAATGTAATGGCTGTTTTAAATATTTCCTTTCCTTCTTTTCAAGCAAACAGGGATGCTAGCATTTAGTTGTTCTCTTGTCTTTGCACAACAGTATCATCCTCCTCTGAAGAAGAATATGGAGTACGTGAAGTGCCTAGTTCTGATTATGCCAGGATGAAGAAGCCAAGCCCTTCTCTTCTTATCATAAGGAGCAGTTGAAGGATGGTTACATTACTGCCCACAAGAACAAACTAACTTTAGCTCAGAAGGACTCACAGATCTTCATCTTTGTTGCTGTGATGGCCAATACAATGTTGTTTTAGGATTCTTTCTGTTGAGTTCTATTTTTTTTAAATGTGTGCTCTGCATGGATCATGTAGGTTGCCTGTTTAAACTGTAAATACACAATACCGTTTGCTTTGTACTAATCACTTTTTTGTATTTATGCAAACAGGGATGCTCAGCTTGATTTCAATGGGAACTGCACAAAATGTTCTGATGGTTCGTGCCCTCCATTATACTTCATCATGCACAATACACCGAATGTTCTCGAATCATTCATTTCCACCTCCAGCCACAAAAATAGCTACAAGAAAGGAGGTGCCGATATGTTCAAAGCCTTGCAACATATAAAGGCGAAATCATACAAGCTACGCACGAAGTTGGTTCATTTTGGAGGAACTGCACAAAAAGAACAGCTGGTTTATTTAGCACTGCTACTTCTTGAGCTTGCGTTGGTTTTCCCTTGAAGAGGAAAGGGTGATGCAACAAAGTAGAGATAAGTATTTCCCTCAGTTAGAGAACCAAGGTATCAATCCAGTAGAAGACAACGCACAAATCACCAATACATGCACAAACAATCAAACACTTGCACCCAACGCGATAAAGGGGTTGTCAATCCCTTCACGGTCACTTGCAAAAGTGAGATCTGATAGAGATAGATAAAACTAAACAAAAAATAAAGTAAATATTTTTAGGGTTTTTGGTTTATAGATCTGAAAATAAAAGATTGCAAAATAGTAGATCGGAAAGTAATATGATGGAAAATAGACCCGGGGGCCATAGGTTTCACTAGAGGCTTCTCTCAAGATAGCAAATAATACGGTGGGTGAACAAATTACTGTCGAGCAATTGATAGAAAAGCGCAAAGTTATGAAGATATCCAAGGTAATGATTATGAAATATAGGCATCACGTCCGTGTCAAGTAGACCGACTCCTGCCTGCATCTACTACTATTACTCCACACATCGACCGACTCTTGCCTGCATCTAGAGTATTTAGTTCATGAAGAACAGAGTAACGCTTTAAGTAAGATGACATGATGTAGAGGAATAAACTCAAGCAATATGATGTAAACCCCATCTTTTTATCCTCGATGGCAACAATAAAATACATGCCTCGCTGCCCCTACTGTCACTGGGAGAGGACACCACAAGATTGAACCCAAAGCCAAGTACTTCTCCCATTGCAAGAAAAACCAATCTAGTTGGCCAAACCAAACCGATAGTTTGAAGAGAATTAAAAGGATATCAAATCATGCATAAAAGAATTCAGATAAGATTTAAATAATATTCATAGATAAGCTGATCATAAATCCACAATTCATCGGATCTCGACAAACACACCGCAAAAGAAGATTACATCGGATAGATCTCCAAGAACACCAAGGAGAACGTTGTATTGAGAATCAAAGAGAGAGAAGAAGCCATCTAGCTACTAGCTATGGACCCATAGGTCTGAGGTAAACTACTCACGCTTCATCGGAAGGGCAGTAGAGTTGATGTAGAAGCCCTCTGTGATCGAATCCCCCTCCGGCAGGACGCCGGAAAAGGCCCCAAGATGGGACCTCATGGGAACAGAAGGTTGCGGCGGTGGAAAAGTGTTTTCGTGGATGCTTCTGGTGGTTTGGGAGTATATGTGAATATATAGGAGGAAGATCTAGGTCAGGGGGTCACCGAAGGGCCCACAAGGCAGGGGGGCGCGCCCTTCCCCCTTGTGGCCACCTCGTGGCTCTTCTGACTTGCACTCTAAGTCTCCTGGGTGTCTTCTGGTCCAAGAAAAATCATCGCGAAGGTTTTATTCCGTTTGGACTCCGTTTGGTATTCCTTTCCTGCGAAGCTCAAAAACAAGGAAAAATAGAAACTGACACTGGGCTCTAGGTTAATAAGTTAGTCCCAAAATAATATAAAATAGCATATTAATGCATATAAAACATCCAAAACAAATAATATAATAGCATGGAACAATCAAAAATTATAGATACGTTGGAGACGTATCAAGCATCCCCAAGCTTAATTCCTGCTCGTCCTCGAGTAAGTAAATGCTAAAAACAGAATTTTTGATGTGGAATGCTACCTAACATATTTATCCATGTAATTTTCTTGATTGTGGCATGAATGTTCAGATCCATAAGATTCAAAACAAAAGTTTAATATTGACATAAAAACAATAATACTTCAAGCGTACTACCAAGGCAATTATGTCTTCTCAAAATAACATGGCCAAACAAAGTTTATCCCTACAAAATCATATAGTCTGGCTATGCTACATCTTCATCACACAAAGTATTCAAATAATGCACAACCCCGATGACAAGCCAAGCAATAGTTTCATACTTTTGGTGTTCTCAAACCTTTTCAACTTTCACGCAATACATGAGCGTGAGCCATGGACATAGCACTATAGGTGGAATAGAATATGGTGGTTGTGGAGAAGACAAAAAGAGGGAGATAGTCTCACATCAACTATGCGTATTAACGGGCTATGGAGATGCCCATCAATAGATATCAATGTGAGTGAGTAGGGATTGCCATGCAACGGGTGCACTAGAGCTATAAGTTTATGAAAGCTCAAAAGAAAACTAAGTGGGTGTGCATCAAACTTGCTTGCTCATGAAGACCTAGGGCAATTTGAGGAAGCCCATCGTTGGAATATACAAGCCAAGTTCTATAATGAAAAATTCCCACTAGCATATGAAAGTGACAACATAGGAGACTCTCTATCATGAAGATCATGGTGCTACTTTGAAGCACAAGTGTGAAAAAAATGGATAGTTACATTGCCCCTTTCCCTCTTTTTCTCTAATTTTTTTGTTTGGCTTCTTTGGCCTCCCTTTTATTTTTTCCTCACATGGGACAATGCTCTAATAATGAAGATCATCACACTCTTATTTACTTATAACTCGATACTTAGAACAAAAATATGACTCTATATGAATGCCTCCGGCGATGCACCGGGATGTGCAATGACTCAAGAGTGACATTTATGAAAGAATTATGAAAGGTGGCTTTGCCACAAATACGATGTCAACTACATGATCATGCAAAGCAATATGACAGTGATGGAACGTGTCATAATAAAACGGAACGGTGGAAAGTTGCATGGCAATATATCTCGGAATGGCTATGGAAATGCCATAATAGCTAGGTATGGTGGCTGTTTTGAGGAAGGTATATGGTGGGTTTATGGTACCGGCGAAAGTTGCGCGGCACTATAGAGGCTAGCAAAGGTGGAAGGGTGAGAGTGCGTATAATCCATGGACTCAACATTAGTCATAAAGAACTCACATACTTATTGCAAAAATCTATTAGTCATCGAAACAAAGTACTACGCGCATGCTCCTAGGGGGATAGATTGGTAGGAAAAGACCATCGCTCGTCCCCGAGCGCCACTCATAAGGAAGACAATCAAAAAATACCTCATGCTCCAACTTCGTTACATAACGGTTCACCATACATGCATGCTACGGGAATTACAAACCTCAACACAAGTATTTCTCTAATTCACAATTACTCACTAGCATGACTCTAATATCACCATCTCTATATCTCAAAACAATCATAAGGAATCAAACTTCTCATAGTATTCAATGCACTTTATATGAAAGTTTTTATTATATCCCTCTTGGATGCCTATCATATTAGGACTAAATTCATAATCAAAGCAAATTACCACGCTGTTTAGAGACTCTCAAAATAATATAAGTGAAGCATGAGAGTTCAATAATTTCTACAAAATAAGGCCACTGTCGTGCTCTAAAAAGATATAAGTGAAGCACTAGAGCAAAATTGCCTAGCTCAAAAGATATAAGTGAAGCACATAGAGTATTCTAATAAATCGTGATTCATGCGTGTCCCTCTCAAAAGGTGTGTACATCAAGGATGATTGTGGCAAACTAAAAAACAAATATTCAAATCATACAAGACGCTCCAAGCAAAACACATATCATGTGGTGAATAAAAATATAGCCTCAAGTAAAGTTACCGATAGACGAAGACGAAAGAGGGGATGCCTTCTGGGGCATCCCCAAGCTTAGGCTCTTGGTTGTCCTTGAATATTAACTTGGGGTACCTTGGGCATCCCCAACATTAGGCTCTTGCCACTCCTTATTCCATAGTCCATCAAATCCTTACCCAAAACTTGAAAACTTCACAACACAAAACTCAACAGAAAATCTCATAAGCTCCGTTAGTATAAGAAAATAAATCACCACGTTTGGTACTGTTGTGAACTCATTATTTATTTATATTGGTGTAACATCTACTGTATTCCAACTTCTCCATGGCTCATACCCCCCGATACTACCCATAGTTTCATCAAAATAAGCAAACAACACATAGAAAACAGAATCTGTCAAAAACAGAACAGTCTGCGAAGATATGAATTGTTCTAATACCTCTGTAACTTAAAAAATTCTGAAAAATTAGGATAACAGAGGAAATTTGTATATAAATGTTTTGTAAACAATTCAGGATTTTTCAATGCTCCAGTTAATTATTAAAATTCTGTGACTGGACGCAAAAGTTTCTGTTTTTCAGCAAGATCAAATTAACTATCACCGTAAGCCATCCCAAAGGTCTTACTTGGAACAAACACTAATGAAAACACCAAAACACATCTAATAAGAGGCTAGATGAAAAATTTATTGAAAAACAGGAAAGAAAAATATTGGGTTGTCCCAACAAGCGTTTTTCTTTAAAGCCTTTTAGCTAGGCATTGATAATTTCAATGATGCTCACATAAAAGAGAAGAATTGAAGCACAAAGAGAACATCATAAAGTACGTGAAAAACACATCTAAGTCTAACATACTTCCTATGCATAGGCATATTATAGGCAAACAAATTATCAAGGCAAGCAAATCCTAGCATATGCAAAGAAGAAGAAAGAAACAATAGCAAACTCAACATAACGAGAGGTAATCTAGTAACATGAAGATTTCCACAACCATATTTTCCTCTCTCATAATAATTACAAATAGGATCATAATCAAATTCAACAATATAACAATCACATAAAATATTCTCTTCATGATCCACATGCATGCAAAGTTGACACTCTTCCAAAATAGTGGGATTATCATCAAATAAAGTCATGGCTTCTCCAAACCCACTTTTATCAAAAATTTCATGAGATTGATCATTCTCCAAAGTAGTAGGACCATTATTACCTAGAGTCGACACTCTTCCAAACCCACTTTCAATATTATTGCAAATACTATTATCATGAGGCTTAAATAAATTTTCAAGATCATAAGAAGAATCACCCCAATCATGATCATTGCAATAAGTAGTGGACATAGCAAAACTAGCATCCCCAAGCTTAGGGTTTTGCATATTATTAGCACAGTTGACATCAATAGAATTTATAGTAAAACCATTGCAATCATGCTTTTTATTCAAGGAGCTATCGTGAATCACTTCATAAATTTCTTCATCACAATTTTCAGATTCACGAATTTCAAGCAAAACTTCATAAAGATAATCTAGTGCACAAAACTCACTAGCAATTGGTTCATCATAATTGGATCTCTTAAAAAGATTAGCAAGTGGATGAGGATCCATAAACTTTTAGCAAGCGAAGATGCAAGCAAAAAGAAGGCACATGGTAACACAAGCAAACAAAAGATCAAACAGTAGAAAGGCAAATCAAAAGGTAAATCTTTTCGAAAATCATTTTAGAAGTGGGGGAGAGGAAAACGAGAGGCAAATGGCAAATAATATAATGCAAGAGATGAGAGTTTTATGATGGGTACGTGGTATGTCTTAACTTGGCATAGATCTCCCCGGTAATGGCGCCAGAAATTCTTCCTACTACTTCTTGAGCTTGCGTTGGTTTTTCCCTTGAAGAGGAAAGGGTGATGCAGCAAAGTAGAGACAAGTATTTCCCTCAGTTAGAGAACCAAGGTATCAATCCAGTAGGAGACAACGCACAAATCACCAATACCTGCACAAACAATCAAACACTTGCACCCAACGCGATAAAGGGGTTGTCAATCCCTTCACGGTCACTTGCAAAAGTGAGATCTGATAGAGATAGATAAAACTAAACAAAAGATAAAGTAAATATTTTTAGGGTTTTTGGTTTATAGATCTGAAAATAGAAGATTGCAAAATAGTAGATCGGAAAGTAATATGATGGAACATAGACCCGGGGGCCATAGGTTTCACTAGAGGCTTCTCTCAAGATAGCAAATAATACGGTGGGTGAACAAATTACTGTCGAGCAATTGATAGAAAAGCGCAAAGTTATGACGATATCCAAGACAATGATTATGAAATATAGGCATCACGTCCGTGTCAAGTAGACCGACTCCTGCCTTCATCTACTACTATTACTCCACACATCAACTGACTCCTGCCTGCATCTAGAGTATTAAGTTCATGAAGAACAGAGTAATGCTTTAAGTAAGATGACATGATGTAGAGGAATAAACTCAAGCAATATGATGTAAACCCCATCTTTTTATCCTTGATGGCAACAATACAATACGTGCCTCGCTGCCCCTACTATCACTGGGAGAGGACACCACAAGATTGAACCCAAAGTCAAGCACTTCTCCCATTGCAAGAAAAACCAATCTAGTTGGCCAAACCAAACCCATAGTTCGAAGAGAATTACAAGGATATCAAATCATGCATAAAAGAATTCAGAGAAGATTCAAATAATATTCATAGATAAGCAGATCATAAATCCACAATTCATTGGATCTCGACAAACACACCGCAAAAGAAGATTACATCGGATAGATCTCCAAGAACATCAAGGAGAACATTGTATTGAGAATCAAAGAGAGAGAAGAAGACATCTAGCTACTAGCTATGGACCCGTAAGTCTGAGGTAAACTACTCACGCTTCATCAGAAGGGCAATAGAGTTGATGTAGAAGCCCTCCGTGATCGAATCCCCCTCCAGCAGGACGTCAGAAAAGGCCCCAAGATGGGATCTCACGGGAACAGAAGGTTGCGGCTGTGGAAAAGTGTTTTCGTGGATGCTTCTGGTGGTTTGGGAATATATGTGAATATATAGGAGGAAGATCTTTGTCAGGGGGTCACCGAGGGGCCTACAAGGCAGGGGCGCGCCCTACCCCCCTGGGCGCGCCCTCCCCCCTTGTGGCCGCCTCGTGGCTCTTCTGACTTGCACTCCAAGTCTCCTGGGTGTCTTCCGGTCCAAGAAAAATCATCGCGTAGGTTTTATTCTGTTTGGACTCCGTTTGGTATTCCTTTCCTGCGAAGCTCAAAAACAAGGAAAAAACAGAAACTGGCACTGGGCTCTAGGTTAATAAGTTAGTCCCAAAAATAATATAAAATAGCATATTAATGCATATAAAACATCCAAAACAGATAATATAATAGCATGGAACAATCAAAAATGATAGATACGTTGGAGACGTATCAAGCACGAGGTGACATGTCAATGTCCGAACTGATGGCAAACCCAGCCCATTCCACAATCGTAGGCATTTGATATTTTGGAATGGGAAAACCTTGTCAAAGTTTGCTCATTGATGTACACAAAAAGCATTTGATATTTTGGAATGGGAAAACCTTGTCAAAGTTTGCTCATTGATGTACGCAAAAAGACACGCATTTGATATTTTGGAATGGACAACCTTCTCAAATTTTGCTCATTAATGTTAGCAAGAAGACATGCGTTTGATATTTTGGAATGGGACGCCCTTTGCCGTTAGCAGCATTGATCAATTTTTCTTTATTCTTTAGTTGTGAAGTAAATACTGGCTCTGATGTGTGAATCATTGAGATGCATAATCATTGATTGTTTTGAATGTTTTCTATGAATTGCCTGGCCTGTGAGTTTGATTGCAATGTACAGGCACGCTAAAAAGCTACTCAAACTTTTTGTACATGTGAAATTGCTGCAAATGAGGTGATCACCGTGCGTCTTGAGAATAATGCTAGTACGTATTGTTTTGCATGTTCATCCAATGCCAGTGATACAAGAATACGAACTAATCGAACTAAATTCGTTCATACACGGCTGGATTTCATTACATTTCATACATTCTTCAACTAAAAAGGGGTGCGCTGGAGGTATAATTAATTAACCTAATCTATGATCCCCGGCGCCCATTTCCCGTGTACGGCTGAGCCGAACAGAAGCTTCTTCTCCAGCTCAGCTCTCCGAATCCATGTTGCCGCCAAGAAGCTAATCGGCCGTCAATGTTTAACCCTCCAAGCTTGGCTTCAACCGAAGGGTAGCAGCGGTGGCCTTACTTGGACCCGAGCGGCGACGACCTACCGTGTTCTACTCTTCCTCGTTTTCTGTGTGGCGTGGCCTCAACGGAGCCGGCGATGTCCTCTATCTCGTTGCCGGTGGGGCGGCACCTCGGCGGAGCGGGGGAAATCCTCCCCCTCGTTGCCGGCAGGGCGGGGCCTCGGCGGAGCCGGCGATGTCCTCTGCCTCATTGTTGGCAGGGCGGGGCCTCGGCGGAGCAGGGCCTCACCAAAGCTGGTGAAGTCCTCCGCCTCGGTGCCGACGGGGCGGGGCCTCGGCGGAGCCGGCATTGTCCTCTGCCTCGTCGTCGGTCTCGCCAAACAGTGCTTCGCCCGCTTCATCGCCCTCTTTGTAGGCGGCCGCAACCTCCGCCACCCGCATGCGGTACCGCCAGCGCGCGAGGCGGCTCTCGCAAGCGGAGCAGTACGACTCGAGCAGCGCGTCCTGCTCTTCCCACTCTGCGGTGATCTGCTCCTCCGCGTGCAGGTGCTCTTGGAGGACATGGTGGTTGTAGGGGGCGTCAGCCTGTGCCTCCCGGAACTGCTCCTCACGCTTCTGCCTCACCATGTCCATGTATTGGGCACGGGCCTCGCCGATGGTCATGGTGCAATGCACCGGTGAGGATGGCGCAGAGGAGGGGGTGGGCGCCGGATCATCGACTAGCACGTTCTCCATTGGGACGTCGTCGTTCTCCGGTTGCCTACTGGCCAGCCAGTCGGTAGCAATGGCTGCCATCTCCTTCTGGTCCGTCGTCTGCCTGTCCCGAAGACTGCTGGAGCGCGAGGAAGCCATGGTGGGAGTGGTGTGGACAGGAGAAAGGGAACGGAGGCGGATGACCGCGGCTATGGCCGGCGCAGCAGTTTATATAGCAATGGTGGGTGGTAGAGGAACGGACGGGTGGCGCCAGAGTAGCCGCCTCGGCAACTGCGTATCATTAATGTGGGCGGCAGACGGACGGACGGATGACACTTGTGTCATTTAAACGCGGAGCAATCGCCTGCACCGGGAAGCGGTGCAGGCGGCACTGACCATTTCGGGTGGAAAGCGCGCGCGGGCGAGGGAGGGGGTCTGCGTGGGCCAGGGCGGTCAGACTCATGCTTGGCAGCGGTCCGGTCCGGCAGCCGGACATGCTGGCTCGCCAGCGAGCTCGCCGAGCTCAGCGACGACAATCAGACGATGGACCGACCAGGAGCCGGCGCCACCGCCCAAGCCGGTTCATGCCGTGTGCTGTAACCTCCGTCTCCTCAACGAGCACTGGCTCGCAGAAGGACGAATCGCCGGTGAACAAGCGAACGACAATGCCATCGCGGACATGTGGCCCTATGATCCTGGCTTCCTGAATGAGCAGCGGGCGCTGTATCAGACCATCCGTAGAGCCCGTGAGGCCCTCTCTGTCGTCCTTCGAGTTGTTGCGCTCGCTGTGGCGCCGCCGTCTCACGTTGTCAACATGGTCAACGAACATGAGGAATCAAGAGATGACTTAACTTGGAGAGGATGACAGTGGGGACCCACCAGGGCCATAGCCGCACGTACACAAGTGCCTCCTTATTATATACAACTATAATTTTTTTGCTTCCTCCTGGTTTCCTGACATAACGGTCCCACACCATTATCAACCTATATAGTCAATAAACAAGAGAATTGCACAAGGAGCAGCCGACAGCTGGGACCCAGCAGCTCGAGCAGTATTTGTGTTTTTTAGGTGTGAGTAGAGTTTTTCTTGAGCGATGTTTTTGTTGTTGTTCAGAGGAGCAGGGTATCAACTGGGTGGGCTGTGGCCCTTCTAGCCCAGGCTATTATTTTATGTCAACCAAATATCTAGCCCAGATATTAATTTTTTTTCAAGGTGAAAATGGCTAGCCCAGCTATACTTTTTTTAGGAATACCCAACCCAGGTCAACTTGTTAATCTCCGCCCCGCTGGGCTGCAAATCTTTCCTAGGAGGGATGCATTAGGCTTAACAAGAAAATGGGCTTTAAGAAATAATAAATGAGATGTAATTATAAAAACTGGGTTGTAACTACAAAAAAATGCACCAAACACGTAATTAGTTAAAAAAATATTATTATTGGATTTTGAAAATTTTAATTTCATTACTTGTTGCGCGTGCAATATTTTGTTGGATTTTTACGTAATACAAATTTATTTTGAAATTATATTTAATCTGACTCGAAATTTCAGGATAAAAATATTTTGGATCCCATCAAAATGTGGGAAATATTATTGAATTCTGTTTTGAGTGGTTGGTTGAAGTTATTAATCGTTGTCCTGGCTAGAAAATGGGCTGTAATTTTAACAAACTGTAAATGGGTTGTAGTAAATTCCATTAGAATTCAAAAATGGGTTGTACATTATTACAAATCGCAAATGGGCTATATGTTCTCTGCCACACGCTTGTGGGCCTAGTAAGTTGACGTGTACGCAAGGCTTTGTCAACTTATAGTCAACACATGATTCTAGCAGCAATGGCCGTTGGATGTCCATCCAACGGATGTCGTGCTTCTTCAATCTCGGATATTCTTGCTTCAGCCGTCCAAACCACCACCGGTGGTACCGCCTGCTACCGCCTCCCGTGGCCGGCTGTGCTGTCATGCAGGACTCACCGGCCCACCCTACTCCCATCGCCATCCAGGCCATTCCTCTACTCACCAACACCTCCTGTTATTCTCCGGCGATGGTAGCCTCACACCGCAGCTGAACCAGTGAACCCTCGTACTCCCCTCCGCGTGGGCATCCACCTGCCTCGTCTTCCCTAGCTCCGCATCATTCCCTTCCTAGGCCTCTCCATCCATTGCCTGGATGTTGTCCGCGCAGCGTGGTCAATGAATGACAGCCATCAGAAGAGGACTCTACGCGGTGAGGCTGATAGATGGACCCACTAGCTACATCTTCGCACGCAAGGAAGTGCGTCCATATTACAGGAAAAAAATATTCTTCCCCATGACAGTTGGGACCCACCAGCTATATCTTCGCACGCAAGGAAGTGCGTCCTTATCCTCTCTGACAGCTGGGACCCACCCGGTCGAAGCGTACGTAGCGTTGTCGCGAACATGTACGTACATATTGGTCAATCGGTGTCTCTGCAATGATGAACCGTGGCCGAGCGAGCGGTGGCACGTGTAGTAGTAGAGCCCCTGACGTAGTAGTTCAGGCAGTCCCTTCTAAACCATGTACATGTACGTACAGCCACATGCCAAAAAATACGGCCGCGTACGTACATACGGGCGGTGTCTCGAACGCCTACTCACACATACGTATGACCAGGGCTCATGTACATGGAGAGGCTACGGACGGCAGCAACGGCTTCCTGTTCATCAAAAGCCAACCAGCTGGGTTGGAACGGAGAAATAACGTCCTGTTCATCGGGAGGCAACAGACTGGGTCGGAATGCATCGTGTTCATCGGGAGCCAACCGGCTTGGACGGAACAGACGAAACGGGGTCTGGCGTACCGCAGTATGGAGGAACGGACTTGTGTTTGAGCTCCTACAGTCCAAACGGGGTGCTGTTGATCGGGAGGGGTGTGGCGTACCACAAAACAGAGGAAACTGACTTGTGTTGGAGCACCTAAGGTCGAAACGGGGTCCTATTCATCTGTAGGGGATGTGGCGTACCGCAAAACGGGACTCCGAGGGCTACTGTTCATCCATCGTCTACTGCCTCGCTCCAGCCTCCACGAGCTATTGTTCATCCACCATCGACTTCCTCCAGCCTCCACCTTCTACTGTTCATCCATCGTCGACTTCCTCCTGCCTCCACCAGCTACTGTTCATCCACGAGGTCGCCTCCACCGGCTACTGTTCAACCAGCACTCCACGGGGTCCTGTTCATCCACCCTCCACCGGCTACTGTTCAACCAGCCCTCCACGGGGTCCTGTTCATCCACCCCAACCGGCTCGGGTGTGGCGGCCTCCTCTCGATTGTGTCCTGTTCATCCAGTGGCAACGGCCTACTACTACTACCATGGGGTCCTGTTCATCCAACCCCCACCAGGAACTGTTCATCCAACCCCCAACAACGGTCACTGTTCATCAAGAGGCAGCAGGTTGGATCGGCTTCAGTTAGCAGCAGTAGCGAAGGAATCACTCGGGTTCAGTTAACAGCCAGGGATCGATCGCTCGGGTTCAGTAACGTAGCTAGTGCAATTGCTCGGGTTCAGTAAGCGAACGCCTCGCTCGGGTTCAGGTAGGGCCCGACGCCGCGCACACATGCGTGTACGTGTACAAGAGAAACGCGCAAACCTCTGTGCATCGCTCGGCCCCGACCACCCATCGTAACCGGGAACTCCCCGACATTTTCCTCGCCCTCGCTTCTACCACAATTTTTTCCGTCATGGACGGCCCAAAGAATGTCATGCAGGTGCGTCCCCGGCCCGCCCAGGACGAAAAGCCCATTTTCTATCATGATTTTTTGTCATAGAAGTAGGAGCCCACCACATCTATGATGATACGTGCTTTTGTCACAATTACCATCATAGAAGTGTCATAAGCATGACACAAAAAAATTTCGTTCGGCCCAAAATGTGATGGATGTGTCTTTTTTTTGTAGTGCACTCACCGGGCGCCCGAGGAGGGCCATGCCATCCCCACGCCCCAACTAGGCAAGAGGGTGGTGTTCATCCCCCACTTCATCCGGGGATTGGGTTTCCCGCTCCACCCTTTCGTCAGGGGGCTGATGTTCTTCTACAGGCTGGATTTCCACGATCTGGCCCCGAATTCTTCCTCCATATGTCGGCCTTTATCGTCATCTGCGAGGCCTTCTCATGAGTCCGGCCACACTTCAGCTTGTGGCTAAAGGTATTCAACGTCAAGCCGAAGATAGTTGACGGCCAACAGGCGGACTGTGGCGGGGCGATGATCAGCAAGCTCGCCCGGGTTGAGTGGTTGGAGGGCACTTTCATCGATACTATCAAAATTTGGCAGAAGGAGTGGTTCTATATCACCGAACCATGGGATGCGGCCTGGACAGCGGCTCCCTAATTTAGATCCGGACCCCCGGTGAGGTTAACCTCGTGGACCAAGAAAAACCTAGATTGGGGATCCACTACGGATGTGGAGGCGCTGCAGAAGCGCATTTCCAACATAATAAAGGCGGGCACCCAGCTGACCAACGTGGTCCAGGTTATGACGTGCTGCCGCCTCCTTCCCTGCCAACAAAGGGCCACCCCAATGTGGTCTTACGAGCTCACGGATCCGGCCACCATACAGTACTTCTACGGAACCACCCATGACAAGTTGTGGAAGGTTCTATTCAAGCTTTAGAAAGAGTGGCCGGCCAAGGAGGACATCGGTCTCGACGCCACATACCCCCAAAGGAGGTAACATAGCTCCTACCCATTCTATGTTCGGATATTATTCTTATGGGAGATTTAATCCCTGCTTTCTGACTCCCACAGGGCTGGCTTGAGAAGGCGAAGAAAATTGACAGCCTGACCTCGTTGCCCGAAGACCCTCGGTCGGCTCAGCTGGAGGAGATGCTGACCGTGGCGCCATACAAGGCGCCAGAGAAGAGGGAGAGGAAGAAGAAGGAGGTGCCAGAGGCCAGGGGAGGTCTCCAGCTAAGAAGGCATCTAGGTAGCAAATCCAGAGACACCCTGACCCCCTCCGCCCAAGAGGCGGAGCAGGACGAGGACAAGCAGGAGAGCGGCTCCTCTCGTCCGAAGAAGAGGGCGGCGTCAAGTGACGCTGAGGAGGAGCAGCCCCCTCATGCCCCAAAGAAGCAATGCATGCCCAAATTGGTCACGCCTGACGACAGCTCTGACTCTGACAAGGAGTTTGCGGCATCCGAGGAGGTTCCGAAGAGGAACCCCAGGGTCAAGCCCCCTGCTGCAAGGTATGAATTTGGATGCTCTTCAAGTGTTTGTTTTAATGTTATATTTGTTGATATGTGCCCTTTATACTGTAGTCCGCCGTGCGCCCACCCCACTGACCAGACCTCAGAAGGGACTTCTCCGCCAGCCAAACTGGCGGAGAGTGGGTCCGCATCGCGCTCCACGCCTCCTCCTGCCATCGGGGAGACCGGGGAGGTGCTGACCCAGAGGACCCCTCCCGGCCTGGACACGGGAGGTGGTGGTGACGAGATTATGGCCAAGGCTAACCCCTCGGCTCCTGAAGACCAGGAGGAGGGATCCCTCCTGGTGAACCATGAGGGGGAGCTCGGTCAATCCGAGCCCTCCCAGAAGATGGCCTCGAAGCCCCCAAGGCCCCTGGAAGCGTCAATTCCGCCTTCCATCGAAGGAGGAGTCGGGGCCTCGCCGCCAGCGCCGAATACCGGCGACCGAGTTGCGGCAAGGTGGCCGGAGGTGATGGGGGAGGCTTCGAACAGCTCCTCCATCGCTGCGGAGCACCGCGCCTTAATGGGTGTGGTGCTGCAAAGTGTTCGGTCCGTTAACAGCGGACTGAAGGAAGCCTTTGGTGGCCTCCTAACGGGGTTCGAGGTAAGCCATGTAATGTTCTTTCCATAAAGAGATTATTTGAACAACATAGCACATCCCTTGTAGATAGCAACCCCCGAGACTTTGTCAGGTTTGAAAAACCCTGGCAGAGGATCGAAAAATCAAGAGATCGGGAGTCTGAACTATGTGAGTTTTTTTAGAGGACTCATCTCTTGCGACGACTGCTAATGCCGCTACGTTGGACGAGATGAGTCGAAAGCTCAAGAGCTCCGATGAAGAGCTCGACCTCATCAACAAATGGCTTGATGAGGCACAAGGTGAGTCCGATCGAGGCCTTGTGTTTCCTTCATTGATCAAGGTATTCAGGATTAGCTCTAAGCGAAAGGTGCTTTATTGTGTTTGCATCTGCCGTCGCGGAGGTAGAAGGCCTTAAGGCCGAACTGAAGAAGGCCAAGGAGGCAGCGACCGAACATAAGGCGGCGGCTGATCAAGCGGCCACCGAACTCAAGACGGTGAAAAACCGTTAGTGAGAAGCATGAGGCCAGAGTGACCGAAGTGCAACAGGAGCTCAAGGATGCCTTCACTAAATGTGAGGACCTTGTGCAGAAAAATAAGGATCAAACTACCGAACTGTCCAAGATAGGGCAGGAGATCCGGGAGGCAAGGACGGAGGCGCGAGGCTCCCAGGAGGAGCTCCGCCAAGCGAAGCAGATTGCAGATGGTAAGCCCTACTTACTGCAAAGTGTCTTTGGTAGCCAGAGGTTCGCATTGCTTACACGGGTCTGGCGTTCCTCAAGCGTGTTTGCGGAGCTCCCTAGGAGTGCGGTGGATGCGGCACGATATTAGGCAGCTCGGGAGGGCGATACAGAGCTCAGGCTGTTCTGGGCACAATTCTAGGTGCCCGAACACCCTCCCCTCCTTAGCAACCAGATGAAGCAGCTGATGGAGCTTCATCGGATGGCCGAGCCAACCATGAAGGACCTCTGTGTCCGGCTGTGGCCCGCAGAGCCAATATCAAGTAGCTACTTTGGTCTAGTGCAGAAGCTTCACGGCGCGCCCTCCCGGGTTGATGCGGTGAAGCGCTCTGTGTGCGTCGAAGGAGCTCGGATGACCTTCGCGAAGACCATGGTGCACTGGCCTAAAATCAAGCCAGTTGAGATGGCCACCAGTCCCCCGCCTGCTGGAAAGGAGCATCGCCGTCCCGAGCAGTATTTCCCCATCGTTATGGATGGTGCTCGGGTGATAGAGGACCAGTGTCCCAAAGATGTAATCCTTGAGTAAACGTATCATGTAATGACAATTAGTCTTTTTGTTTAATTCGGCCCTTCGTATGGATTATCATACTTGAATTTGTTTTGGTTTAATTTTGACTCTTGTGCGGCTGTTTTAAATCTGAAAGTTGCTAGTCGTCGGCTTCAGCCCCCATGTAGAAACTACGAGGGGTGTTCCGCCCTCCGTAGTGTGACCGTTAGCTGACGTCTCGGTTGCCGAAGGCGGCAATGCGGGAGAGGGACAAGGCAATTAGACCATGCGGCTTTATGACTTTCACTTAGCCATAGGAGCTTGACTGCGGGGGCTGGTGACTAGCCCCCAGTGTGATATTCGGGATATCTGAGGTATATACCTATATCACTTGGTTTGGCCTAAGACGCAAACCCTTCGCATTACACGGTTGAATCGCCAACGATTCTTAGTTTGACACTTGTCATCGGATTGCTGACCAGTTTGCCCTTATTATGACAGTCAGTTTTTGGCTTTCTCCACTGAGGTATGTAGCCAGGCAAGCTGGAAGTACAATTGCAGTGGTTCTCCCTTTACCACCTTAGCTGGACTAGTGGAACATAAGAAGGTAAGCACAGGAGCCGGGCAACCCAACTATTGACCCAAGACATAATTCGGAACCGATGCATATAGTGCAATACCTGAGACGCCGAGCACGCAAAGAAAGAAAAAGGTGCCAGACTTGAGGTGTAGGGTGAATGTTATGGTCGAGCCCCCGGCCTATTACCCGATTATTGTCTTAAGGAAAATTTGTGCCGAACTAGCTTATAATGGTGTCAAAGAGCAAAAGAAAGGTGCAATATAAAAACTGCGAGAGGACCGTCAAAATTGGTCTTTATTACGAAGGAGCTCATGACGTTTACCTGTACAATTCAAACTGTCAAAGCATCTATTACAGGCACTTTATAAGCAAGAGAAAAGGTTTTACAGATGAAAGGTTTACACAAGGCCTTGAAGCATGGGTTGATATCCCTACTGTGCCCTGCTGCACGTTTGCGCCTTTGCTTCTATTGGGGAAAGAATTCCATAGAGGGTTTGAGGGTTGGCTGACGGGCCCTTGATTAGGAGCCGTGAGTGGTCACCGAGCTGTTCTGGCTTAATGCCATATTGGTCCGTAGTTGTACCTGACATCTGAAGACGCGCAGGACCATAGTTCGATTGAACCAAATACTTGGTTTTGGTTTGGTCCCCACAGCAGCCCATGGTATTCTAAGTGCGAAGTTGTGCTGATGAGGCACATAATGTGTGAATTGGTTGAGTATGCTGTGGGGGGCGCATCCCTATTTGCGTAAAACATAGGGATGTTCCTCGAACGGAGATAGAGCTCGGGCCCATTTCCTTGCTTCCCGTGCCTTGACGGCGGGTTGATAGTGGGGCCCCTCGATGTTGGTCTGAACTTCGGCCGCTAGGGCCACTGTGTGCTCTTCGGTCCGGAGTGAATGTTCCGTAATTACATTAACTGTAATGACGCCCTTAGGTCCGGGCATCTTTAGCTTTAAGTATGCATAGTGGGGGACAGCGTTGAAATGGGCTAACGCCATCCGGCCCAGGAGCACCTGATAACCACCGCAAAAGGGGACAATGTCGAAGATCAAGTCTTCGCCGCGGAAGTTGTCCGACGAGCCGAACACCACTTCCAAAGTTAAGGTGCCCGAGCAGCGGGCTTCCATGCCTGGGATTACCCCCTTAAAGGTGGTGTTACTGGGCTTGATCCTTGACGGGTCAATGCCCATTTTCCTCACTGTATCTGCATAAATCAGATTGAAGCTACTGCCCCGTCCATGAGGACTCTAGTGAGGTGATACCCATCGATAATGGGGTCGAGGACCAGGGCCACCAACCCTCCGTGACGGATACTGGTTGGATGGTCTCTGCGATCAAAGGTGATCGGGCATGCTGACCATGGTTTACATTTTGGGGCTACTGGATCTACGGCGTAGACGTCCCGAAGTGCTCATTTCTGCTCCTTCTTGGGTATATGGGTGGCGTAGATCATATTCACCGTCTATACCTCGGGAGGGAATTTTTTTGGCCTCCATTGTTTGGCCTACGAGGTTCCTCATCGTCCTTGCTACGGGGGCTTTTGCCTGCGTCCTCGGTTGTGATCTTGCTGGCTTGCTTGATTACCCAACAATTGCGGTTGGTGTGGTTGCCGGACTTATCAGGCGTACCGTGGATCTGGCAGGGTCTGTCCAGGATTGTGTCCAACTTGGTGGGTGATGCGGAGCATCCCACGGCCATCCCCATGGACATACCTACATCTCCCACGACACCACTTGGACCAATGACAAGAGCTCGAGCAAAGGCTATCGAAACTAAGGTGAACTCGCTCCTCCCCGAACTACCACCTTCTACATATGAGACATGGCTACTACCTCAAGCGGAGACCCTACGTGTGATCAGGTACTTGGAGGGAAGCCACGGGATAGCTACACCCAACCGACAAGACGGCGAGGACACCAAGTATGAGGACCAAGAGGAAGAGATGACAAGAAGCTACAGCCCCCGGACGACCAGCACCTGTCCGACGTCTGACGCCTGGAGGCACTAGCCGGACAGCCGAGTCCCAGCCTGCGCATGCTCCAGCAGTCGGATGACCGACACCGACCGGACGTCGAACACACTTCAGCCACCGGAGGACCGAGCCCCTCCGAACGACTGGCGCCACCATTACAGAACCAAAACGTCAGAAGTATGGAGGCCATCGGACGACCGACGCTCCAGATGTCCGAGCCCCCGCGAGACACCGAACGACCGGTAACTGTCACCAGAATCCGAGGCCACCAGATCAGAGCCAAAACGTCAAAAATCTGACACTTACCGGACGTCCGAGCCCCCGCGAGACACCGAACGACCGGTAACTGTCGGACGTCCGACGCCTGTGTGTTGACAGCGTGTTGGGCCGAAGCCCATGTACCCTTTCGTGACCCTAGACTATATATACTCCTCCTCCTCCCTCTTATTAGGGTTAGCATAGGTTTAGCTCATTTGAGAGGTAGAGCTTTGCTCATCCATTCGGTTCTACTCCATCAAGAGACCGTGGCCTCTACGGAGAAGATCTATCTATTGGATTCAAGACCCCTCACGGGAAGACCCCTCAAGACCTCCTCTCGGAGAAGAACTCGCTACCGATTGTATCGTCCTTTGTTGTGTTTGCATCTTGTATCACTCTTTATGTTCATGGATCTAGCATAAGTGTGATCTCTCCTGTTGATTTGAGTGTTTCCCCTCATGTTTCCCCTCGTGTTCGTTGTGTTCTTCGTAGGATCCACTCCATTTCATGAAAGATCAGCCTTAGGGTACACCCCCTACATCAGTGGGTCCATCCTAGTTCCCCTTAGAGGGTTTCTTCCGTGGTCCTGTTTTGGAGTTGCGGAATCCGGCATTCACTACCATGTCTTCGGCTTCGCCGCTGTTATGGCGGCGCTTATTTCTATTGCACCGCAGTTTTCCATTACCGTGCCGGACTTCCGAGGTGCCAGGGTCTTCTGGGTTGGTGCTTCTACGGGCCAACCAACTATCTTCCACACACAAAAGTGGGTCATGAGGGAGGTGAGTGCTAACATTGTCTTCGGCTTATCCTGGCCGAGCTGGCGTGCTAGCCATTCATCTCGGATGCTATGCCTCAATGCGGCTATTGCTTCTGCATCCAGACAGTCGATGATCTGATTCTTTTTGGTCAAAAACCGATTCCAAAATTGCCGGGTTGATTCACCGAGCTGTTGGACCACGTGGCTTAGGTCATCGGCATCCATAGGCCGGAAGTAAGTGCCTTGAAAGTTGGCTTGCAAGCATCCTTGAGCT
Organism: Thinopyrum elongatum; assembly: GCA_011799875.1. Taxonomy (NCBI): domain Eukaryota; kingdom Viridiplantae; phylum Streptophyta; class Magnoliopsida; order Poales; family Poaceae; genus Thinopyrum; species Thinopyrum elongatum. The sequence goes on from CM022301.1 coordinate 171,773,767, forward strand.
CTTCCCAACTCCCTATAGAGTTTTTGGGGAGGCTATTTAGCCAATGCCTGGTTGGTCCTTTAAGCTTTAATGGCAAATACTTTATGGCGTGGAGATCATCCCCTCGAGCCATATGAATGTGGAGAAGAAATTCTTCGATCCACACGGTCGGGTCTGTAGTCCCGTCGTATTGTTCGATGTTTATGGGTTTAAACCCTTCGGGGAACTGATGCTGCATTACTTCGTCGATGAAGCACATCGGGTGAGCGGTGCCCCTAACTCGGGCTACGTCACGCCATAGATCGGCGGCCGTATCGGCTCGGTGCTGCTCCCTAATTCTGTTATTTCGGTCGCGCCATGATTGGTATCCGTCCCGTCCAGCTGGGGCATAATCTCGAGTTCCGTAAATGGATCGTGTCTGTCCTACTCTAGTGGTGAGGTCATGACAGAGATCGTATTGGTATTCTTGCTGTGCCGCCTCCTTGCCTTTTCGGTGAGGGGGAGCAGATGGGTATTCGGCCTCTCCAGCCGGCCTGTCCCTTCCTCGAGGGGGGTGGTCAGGCTAGTCTGCATGTGTGTATCTTGGTGGTGCAGGCGCAAGGGCCTCGTCGTCGAATTGTGGTAGTAGCTTCCGCTTTGGGTAGCTTCTAGTCTGCTACTGGTAGTCATACCCTTCTTCGGCTGCGACGATTTTAGTCCATCTATCATTGAGGGTATTTTGTTTGGCCTTCAGCTATTGCTACTTCTTCTTTAGGCTCCGTGCTGTGGCTATCAGCTGTTGCTTGAACCGCTCCTGGTCCAATGGATCTTCTGGAACGATGAAATCTTCCGCTCTGAGGCTAACCTCCTCCTCGGAGAGAAGCATATAGTTGCTATCCTCGGAATCGTTGGGGTCCTTGGGGTCATGCTGGCCCCTATGCCCCTCTAGTTCATCAGGCTGTTGCTCGGGGCGGGGTCGCCGATGTCTTCCGCATACTTCGAAGTATCGTCCTCTCCGGTGCCCGTGTTGCTCTCCCTGCCTCGACATCCCTTGGATCATCGGTGTTGTCTCCAGTGTTTGGGGGGCTCCTCACCGGGCTTGTTACTATCTCTTCTGGGGGTTCCATCCCCATTATTAGCGTCGTCGCCATTGTCCTTGGGGGTGTCCACCATATAAACGTCATAGGTAGAGGTGGCCGCCCATCGGCCAGTGATGGGAGGAGAAGCGTGGGCCATGGCTTCGCTGTCGTCATCCATGTCGTTGGCCTCCTCAGAGGCGTAGTCCAACATGTTGGTTAAGTCTTCGACAATGGCTACTAAATGTGTGGTGGGTGGGACGTAAAATTCCCTATGGCCCGCCCCAAGGCTCCGTTGAGCGTGAGCCGAGGATGGGCCATCGACAATAGTCATCATATGGATCTGGTCAAGCGCCTCGTTTAACAAGGCGAGGTGGCTGGATCGGAGTTTGAGGTTTCTTCGGAGTCAACCTCCGGAGTGATGGTGAGGCGAGGGGTGAATCCGGCCAAGGCTGACTCCTGGTGTTCGGATGTCGAACTGTCACCAAGGCTCGAGGCTAGATTTGCGGTAAGGAGGGGAGTATGACCGAGAATGATTCCGGTCTTTAGACATAGTGCTGGTTTCCAAGCTCGAAGCCGGCCACGAGATAAGGGCCCATCCAGAGATCGTATCGGGGAGAGGCCCCGAGGTTGATGCTTCGGGGCCCGCGGACATCCCAGGTGAAGCTGAGAAGCCGGTGAAGGTCAGATCGCCCCGAGCGTCGGTGACGTACTCCAAGTTAGCGAACCTGATCTGATGCCCAGGGGCAAAACTGTTGACCTGGTCAAGATGAGCGGTCAATTCGGCGTGCAGCATGATGCTGCCAAACGCGAAAACTTGCCCGGGGATGAAGACGTCCCCGGTGCTGATGCCGTCTTCGATGATCAGGCGAGCCATCGATCCTTCGGTAATCCAACAACGGAACTCTCAATGAAAGCACCAATGTCGGTGTCAGAACTGGCGGATCTTGGGTAGGGGGTCCCGAGCTGTGGATCTTGGATCAATGGGGAACAAGGAACTAGGGACACGATGTTTACCCAGGTTCGGGCCCTCTCTAAGAGGTAAAACCCTACGTCATGCTTGATTGTATTGCTTGTGTATATGAGGATTATAGAGTCGATCTACGACGAGATCAGATGAACTAAACCCTAACTAGTAGGATGATGGTTGTCATCCTTCTACGGCCTAAACCCTCTGATTTATATAGACACGAGGGTTCCTAGGGTTATACACGGTCGGTTACAAGGAAAGGAATAAACATGTCGAATCTTACATCTTGACTTGGGGTACACACCAAGGCACAAAAGGTCTTCTCACCGGACACAGTGCGGCCCATCCTGTCCGGCCCATGAGGGATAGGCCGATAGCCCGAGGACCCCCCAATCCAGGACTCCCTCACCCCCCACCACACACACGTAAGGAAAGGGGGCGCCTCCTCCACTTGGGCTTTTGTGGCCCAAGTTGGCTTCCACCTCTGCCCGTTGATATTTAAATTAAATATAAAGTGTTCTAAATATGTCTAGAGCATTTTATATATTTTTAACATCTCCAAAAACATTTTCCACCTATATATAATATATTGGTAATACCCAATATTACCCGATATTCACCGAAACGCTTTCGGATCCTCTCAGAACTATTCTGAATATTAATGAAACAATTCAACAAATATATTCTCATCACTCTTGTCTTACTAACACTCGACAGATCATGATTTCCTTAATCTTGTGGCCCATAGGTTCGGTAACTCACAGACATGAACGAAGTAGTTTGTTCAATGACCGATAGCGGGACCGTGGACGTTCGTGTCCATCCCTATGAGCACATGAATGATATTCGAGTGAACCTTTGGTTATCATGTGATGTTCCCTTTGCCTCGTGATACTTTACAAAACCTGGGATGTATCGGTATCCGCCTGAGTCATCACCATGCTCACTATACCTAAGTCCTCATTACTGATTTTGTTCTTCTCCTCGTTATTGTGTTCGGCATCCCTGTGACATAAGAACTTGTGTCTGGCCAAACGATGATTGATGCCATCACACCGAGAGGGCCCTAAGAATATCTCTCCATCGTCAGAGGAGCAAATCCGACTCTCGAGCTATCTGGCCACTTGTCAAACTTTTCGATGATACTGTAAGTTGTCGTTATGATCACCGTGTTACAGGTGACATTTGAGTAACCCCAAAGCCCACCGTATGGTAATAAGACCATGATACTCTCATGTTCTAAGGAGAAATATCCCACATTAACATTCCGTCTTACTACAATTGAATGCAGATGATATTAACTCAATTCATAACAAACAAGATTGGGTCAATTCAATATGATGGTTCTTCCAACATCATAATCGCAATGTTGTTTTAGAGGCGAGACTAGTAACCTTTTATTTACCGTTTATCATTCCACGCGTGCATATGGGTTTTCCACTAAATCGCATATTCCAGGATCATAGCAGTTATAGCATACAAAATAAACTATTAATTATGAATATGGAAATATAATAATACAAATATTATTGCCTCTAGGGCATATTTCCAACAGTCTCCCACTTGCACTAGAGTCAATAATCTAGTTAGTAATTTTAACTTTTACACCAATGGCAATCCGGTGTCAGTCCATGCTTCGCTTGAGGTATAGACTTCGTCCTATCGAATCTGACAACTTCAGATCCGTGTGTATTATTTGCATTTCAATGCATCTGTCATGCTTTCACCTAAATTCATAATTTGTGTGAAAGAAGCTTAGTATATACTGAATCATCGGTAAGATCTTTGATTCCATAGATTGAGCTACGCAACCACTATCTGAGAACAATGTTCTTTTTGCACAATCATCTAGAAACCATACCAAGTTAATAATTGAACCTTTGATTCATCACCCTCTATTGTTGCTTCTAAAGCGATAATATACTTAACTTCCTATTACAGAATTCAGCATAGTAACTTTCTTGAACCAATTCCAATTTACTATGCCACCATAAATCATTTAAATTGAAATTTGCTTGGAGCACCAATTGATTTTTTTGTCGATGTACTACTAACATCAAGCATGTATTGATGTAACTCCTTACAACAATCTCTTCATTCTCTCCATATGCAAGAAACATGTCATTAATACTTAACGATATTTTCACTATTGTCCTATGATCAGCAATTTGACCATTCTGGTAACTTTACTCACAACTTACTTGGAGTACTTAGATATATCTAGTTATTTACATAACATGGAATTAACACAAGTGTGATTGAAATCATGTATTTCACTCATCAGTATTTCAACATACCAATTCTTGCTAAGAACTCCTTCCATGTGACTTTGACAAGAAAACTCTTCTTGACATTTTTCATACTAAACTGCTTTAGTACTTTTGTCAATATGTATTTTGGGTAAGCCGATTAGACACTACTATCTCCATAGATTATTACGTCTAATACAAGGACTATATTGCATAAGTACTTTATTGAAAAACTATTTTCAATAAAGTCTTAATCCGTGTCAAGAAATTTATATAATTTCCAATCAATAATGTGTCATGCACACAGAGTGTTTATAAATATTATCATGCTCCCACTTACTTTCTTGTAAATACAAGCATCTTTGTTTCTATCGATAAAATCATATTATTTGATCAATTCCTCAAAACAAAGATTCCAACTCCACTATGCTTGCTTCAGATCGTTACTGGATCTCTTGAAGTTTGCACACTTACTAGCATCCTCTGGATCGAGAAAATTACCTTGGATCGTATCAAATATACATCCTTGGTACTATTTCCATCTCATGGGAATCATTTTGACATCCATCTGTTATATCTCATAACTGAAATGTTTAGTATTTGCTAGTTTAATCCGAACTGACTTTAAGTATTATTATGATGGGATAATCGCGTCATAATCAACTCCTTGATCTTGTCATAAACTATTTGCAACAAGTCAAGCATTATAAAATCTTTTTATCTTTGTCAATTTATAGATCCATCACTACACTTTAGACTTTTAAGTCTTTCATTGGGTCTATCAAGTTCTAAACTTGAATTATGTGTATGGATACTATCTTGAATTATTTTGGCGTATATCCAATTCCGTAGTCAGGGTCCATCAACGCTTCTCTGTGTATTATAGCACTACTGCAGGATGCTGCTAACGCGACACTACAATCAGAGACCCTTTGATGAAACTGTGTGTGATGCATTAATCGCAAACGGCGATGTAATAAAACTATCAAAAATGATACAAAATGATTGCGATGGCGGAGACATCAAACACGATTCAGATTATAGTTGCGTGCGTGATGCGTGGCATACGGTTAATCCATAAGAAATGTTTGTGATGAGGTAACACAATAGAAACGGTCAGCCAGACCAAGGTGTATGCGATATACGGCATACAGTTCACCCGGATAAACTATTTGTGATCAGGGAACACAACAGAAACAGTCAGCCATATCAAGATGTGTGCGATATACGGCATATGGTTCACTTGGACGAAATGTTTTCGATTAGGCAACCCAACAGAAATGGTTCAGCCAGATCAAGCTGTGTGCAATGGAGGGCATACAGTTCATTCCGATAAACTATTTGTGTTGAGCCAAGAGAACAGAAACGTTTTGTGTAAACAATATGTGTGTGATACATGGCAAACAGGTCCGTAATCTGAATGTGTCCGAAGACCGATAATAACACAAACGATTGCTAATAAGAAGCCGTGTGTGTTGTGGGCAAACGCTTCTTGGTATACAAATGTCAGCGATTAATGAATTCATCACCGACGGTTTCCCTAGTATGGTCCGTGTGCGATGTGATTGCATACAGAACAACAACATATATACTTAATTATAAGGACATGATTGCATAACCAAATTAAACATCCAATTACATAGGTGGCTAGTAAAAGCATGACATTTGCACACACCAAAGTAAACTATTACATGCATAATTAACTAGGATAAATGATCATCTAATCATCATCTACTTCTTCTTGTGATGCTTGCCGCCACTGCTTTGCTTGTGGCTCGATCCGGCCTCATCGATTACGGGAAGGAGGCACTCCCTCATGTCAATGATCCTCCTGTGCATCTCGTAGGATGTGTACATGCTCTTGGCTGCGAACCTGAGGTGAGCTTCATCCAGTTGCTGCATCGAGGCCCCATGCCAGGATGCGGGATGTGTTCTGTTGGCATCCTGCTTCATCTTTTCATTGTAGGGGTCGATAATGCCGAGGCGAGTTCAACCAGGGAGTCCTTCGTGCTACCCCAGACGTTGTAGTGGTCATGGATTTCGACAAGGTTCTTGCAGGCCAAGCCCGTAAGCTTGAGCGCTTTTACATCGTTGGTGGTTTCCACCGTAGTGAACTTGTAGTCAGTACTGTTGACAAACCTAGCGAAGTGGTCGCAAGGCTTTGTGGTCATGCAGTAGTGGTAGACGAGGACATGATGGCGCACACACAACTGGGCGATGGCAACCTTCTGATCTTTCCCGGGATGACCGACGGTGTACTAGAGGCCGATGCCAACCACTTTGTACTTGTCCTGAGCAAGCAACTGCTCCACGGTGTTGATGTAGCCCTCCACCATGGCCGGGTCGATGGTGTACACCACCGAGAGATCTGTTTCCCTCGCGTGGGTCTCCGCTTGATGCACGCCGAACTCCATTGGAGCACCGCTAGATATCCTCTCCGTATGTGTCGCCGTGGGTGTGCTTGTTATGTTGTGGGGCGTGATCGAAAGGTTGAAGAGACTAAGGTTATAATGGTCATGGGAATTAATGGGGAAGCCGGGCGGCCTGGAATATCGGGACGCCTGGATGGCAGTTCTAATTTGCAGCGCGTAACTCCATCGTGCCGCACATAACTGCATCGTGGTGACGCGTGCGGCCCAACCGCATTCATATGGGGCCCCCAACGTGATCTTGCGCCGGCCCCAACTGCTGGCAGTGCACGCGGAGGGACATGAGCAGAGCGCTCCACGACTGCCTCAACAATGAGCAAGCATATGCATATAGCAGTTGAACACACAGGGAAAATCCTTCCACAAGCCGAGCACATAGAGGGACACGAGCAGAGCACGCCACGGCGCCTAACGGTGAGCAGAGCGCGCCGAGGGATGCGAGCAGAGGCCGACACAGTGATACGTGGCAAATAAGATGAACCGTGCGAGCGATGGCAGAGACATCAAGCACGATTCAGGTTAGAGTTGCGTGTGCGATACATGGCATACAGTTGATCCATCCGAGTTGTTTGTGGTGGAATAAGCCGTGTGTGTTGTGGACAAGCACTTGCTGGTATACAATTGTTAGCGATTGATGAATTCATCACCGACGAGTTCCCTAGTGTGGTCCGTGTGCGATGTGATATGCTCTGTCTGCACAACATCTATGCTCTGTCTACAGAAGAACAACATATATACTTATAATAACAGGACATGATTGCAAAACCAAATTAAACATCCAATTACATTATATAAAAAATATCATAAATATTGCAAGGTTCAAATTCCAGCATTACAAGGCCCAAATTCAAAGATTACAAGGTTCAAACTATTCTGACAAATAAAATTCATCTTCTTCAGAATCTTTTTCGTGCATTATTTCTGCGAAAGGATCAGCCACCGAGAAGTCATATAGCGGCTTGATACAGTGACTTCCGAATAATCTTTCATATGAAGTTACAAACTAAAATTCGGCTTCTACAGAGCCCTTTCCATTCAGCTGTAGATGCCTGCGCTCTTTAGCAATCCATTCACTTCTCCGCAGTAAATATAGGGCAAACCTCATTACCTTGAGCAACCTTGCTTTCTCAACAAAGAACCTGGCAAATTTAATTTCTGGTGTGGTGCCTCGGTACTCGTTAAAAGCAATTTCTGTGAGATGAAGATCAAGGCATTCAATGGGATTGTTATATTCCACAACATTTTATACTTTAGGGCCTGCTAGTATCTGCAAATGAAGACAACATATTAGTGCCTAGTTGCAGATTTGAACACTTCGGGCCTCTTTGATTTGTAGGATTTCTAAAATACACGAAAAGAGTGAAATGCCACCTTCAATCTTTCATGATTAACATCTCAAAAATATATGTATTGAAATACTCCAAATTTCCTTTAGAAATCATTGTAATTTGTCATTGTAATCATGGGTAAAAGTAACAACAAATTGAGCTCCGTTCTGGTTAACAAATAACAGGAAAGGATCATCACCTCGATGTATAGCTTCTCTGTGCAAGGAAAGCATCTAAGGAATCTAACAACTTCATCCAGATCGGGGCCGACAGATTGTAGTGCCAAGATCTTCACTATGCGCGAAGGTCGTGTCAAGCTTGTAGGAATCATTTTATGGATGACAGGTGAACATATAGATCAACAAAAATTAGATAAAATGTGTTGTCCAATAATATATAAGGAGAAGAAGAAGACTGGTGTACCTGATCCAGTAATAAGTTCGTTGAATTCAGCACACGAATAGCCCAACACTGTCAATTTCGGTGCGTGAATGACCCTGATTCTTGTTGGACCTAATTTATCAAGTACATACAAACTCTCGAGGAAAGGCACATTCTCAATGACCATATCGTGAAACACCTCAACTGACAACCTTGGGCGGCGCCAGCAATGCACATAAATTGCACAGACATTAGTCGAGGTGATGTTGAGGCTACTGAACCCATCCATCGCCTGAAGACGAAGGTACTCGAGCATTGTACAGCCGATGAGCAGGCGCTCCAAATCCTCCTTCGAGATGCGGACGGCCATGAGCTCGAGGTGCTTAAGTTTAGGGAGATGAAGAGCACACGCGACATCAATCCGGGGGAAAATGCCCTGCCTAAATGTAGCATGGCGCAGCGTGGGCGCGAGGCGGAGCGCGGACGGTGGCAGCGACCGCGGACGTACCGCATGAAAGTTGAGCTCCTCGAGCCGATCTAGGGCTGCGGATAGGAACCAGTAGTTAAACCTGGGTTCAGCCTTGAAGTGGGAACTGAACTTGCCGATAGCAAGGCATCTGACCGGCCCAGGGTGCGTGGTGAGGACGTGGGACAATGCGTCCAGGCGTTGCTGCTCCCCGCTACAGAACTCGTCGTCGACGATGAGGTCCAGGGGCTGGAGTGCCAGAGGGGGTGCCACCGCCGCGGGAGGATAGTGGTCCACATGCCAGATTTGATGGGGAGGTTGGATATGATGGTTACCAACATCTCGTCAGGGAGGCTGCTGATGAAGTCCACACTCACTGGAGGCTCTTGCAGTTCTGGCTCGACCTGCCCCCGCTTGTTGGCCAGCTCGTCCTCCATCTCGCAGCAGGCAGCGATCCTCGGTGGCAGTGCTTGTAGATGAGAACGAAGGACTATTCTACGTACTTTCCCGAGGCATCCGAAACAAAAGTCCAAAACTAGCAATAAATTGCAGCGCTCGCGGCTCGCTTCCCGGTACAGTGAGCGTGCATGGCAGACTGCTCGCAGTCATCCCGTCTAATCAAACAGCTGCCCGCGGTAGTAAATGGTTAGTTGAACGCCCACGGTTACGTACTTTCCCGAGGCGTCCAAAACAAAAGTCCAAAACCAGCAATAAATTGCAGCGCTCGCGGCTCGCTTCCCGGTAAAGTGAGCGTGCGCGGCGGACTGCTCGCAGTCATCCCGTCTAATCAAATAGATGCCCGCGGTAGTAAATGGTTTGTTGAACGCCCACGGTTGGAATAATACGACCGTTTGCGATAATAACATGGTGGCTATTTGTTAAAAATGCCTAGGAAAATCAATGTATAAAAAGGCAAAACGAACCCTGAATAATTTCATATTTTTAGCACGACACTCCTATAGTTGCATGTTGCCTCTATAAAATAAATCAAGGCGGGAAGAGACAGCGTATGTCGTTTCGCACACAGATCAGGTGACCAAGTTCCCTCTCGGAACCATGAGGCTTCTTGATAGAAGCTCCGGTTTGTATGAAAGAAAATATGGGTCAAAGCCAAGTTGAAAAGGGCAGCAATATCTAACTCCGGCTTACAAAAGATACAAAAGCACGATGATTAATTATTCATCAGGTTTACACAAAATCCAGATTGAACAGGATAATAACATCTAACTCAACCAAAGTTTTCGGCAGTCACAATCAAATGAATCGGTCTGATCCATAAAATCAAGATCCTGGGCCAAAAAATCTACTGGTACATGTAGACAAGTTTGTAAATAGAAGCCGAGCATGTTCAGAAGCCCTTTTGTCCACCTGAAACTTCTTTATATGTTGTTCAATGTGTTCATCCATGAGAAAGTTTTTGTCAAAAAACTTAATCCTCACGGACAATAGTACTCTTGCATTCAACAGGAAGAATGTGACAAGGCTAGTGTTTGCATGGTTGGATGCATATCCTTCCACCATTATTGTCCTCAAACGAATGTCATGAGAACTGAGAAAATCCCGGTGCTTCTTATGCCACAGATTGGTTATACCTTTTTGTCCATGTCCTTTTGCCTAAATAAACATGAAGACTGAAAATAGTTAATGTATAAAAAAAGAGTATGTAAAAAGATCTTCAGCTGAACGGTTAATTCTAGTAAATTATATCAATGTGCTTGATATCATCACCTCTATATACAAATTCTCCAGACATGGAAAGCATCGCAGCAAGCTGATAATCATATTCAGATCAAAACACCACATAATGATATGTAAGATCTTGACAGAATCCAACACCATTCATAGGGTATCCATGGACAAACTCTTCATTGAGCATAGAACATAATATTAGTACCAAAAGTGTACTCCAAGATTATATAAAACTTATGCGCACAAATGAAAAATGCAGCTTATGATTACAAAAGTGTTGATGATATAAAACTTACGCACACAAATGAAAAATGCAGCTTATGATTACAAAAGTGTTGATGATAATATACAGTACCTGAATAAGTGTGGAGCCAACCACCATCTTGTAACCTTCAAACAGATCAAGAATTACACCCAAGGTCTCCAATTTAGGCGCAGAGACCATAGTTATTTGCGAAGGTGCATAACGATAATCAAGGAGCAGCCTTTGGAGTGAAGGGGCATCTTTGATGATGAGCTCCTCTCCTTTAAAGCAAATTCCAATGCTTACAAGGTGAGGGGACTTTATTTGGAGACAACGGATATGGATTTCTTTTCCAAAAACAAGTAGCAAGCGCTCCAGGGCACGGCAACAGGAGTGGATGATGCTGTGCAGTGAGGCCTCCGACAGATCGACCACCACAAGCGCGAGTTTTTTTAGCAGTGGGAGTAACATTTGTACCAGATTGTCTGCTAGATGGCACCGGGCCAAGGTGGCGGTGTGGAGAGAGGAGTAAAACCATGAGATGGACATCGGTGGTGAGGGCACGGCTACAACGCTTGGTGGGAAGCTATTTGCATAGTAATGGTAGAACTCAAGATGCTGGAGTTTTTTGAATTGACGGGATGTTAGCCAGGCGTCCACCGTGCAGGGTATGTGCAACAGGCAGCATGCCATGATGCATAGGAGTTGAATGGAGCCCTGGTGGGAGGAGATGATGGCTCCGTGGAGTTCAAAATCATGAACGACAGATAGCCGGCGACAGTCGAGATTAAGAGGCGCGGCGCGCCATAGAGTGCGCCACCAAGATGCGAGGACCTATGTGCGGCAGCCATCCTTGGTGGGGAGAAGGAAGATGATCTCCCCATATCAAGTGAGTCAATATGATACCTCATTGTCACCATGGGTAATTCATAGCAAGACATACATCAAGTGCTGTCAAATCCATAAAAATATTCAATCCGATAAAAATGAAATTGTCTCCAACGTATCTATAATTTTTGCTTGTTCCATGCTGTTATATTATCATTCTTGGATGTTTTACAATCATTTTATAGCAACTTTATATCATATTTTGGGACTAACCTATTGACATAGTGCCCAGTGCTAGTTGCTGTTTTTTGCTTGTTTTTTTACTTTGCAGAATATCAGTACCAAACAGAGTCCAAACGCAGCGAAACTTTTTGGAGAATTTTTCTGGACTAGAAGACACCTGTTGGGCCAAAGAAGTACTAGAGGGGGACTCCGAGGGGAGCACAACCCACCTGGGCGCGCCTGGGGGCCCAGGCATGCCCTGGTGGGTTGTGCCCACTGATAACCCACAAGTATAGGGGATCGCAACAGTTTTCGAGGGTAGAGTATTCAACCCAAATTTATTGATTCGACACAAGGGGAGCCAAAGAATATTTGTAAGTATTAGCAGCAGAGTTGTCAATTCAACTACACCTGGAGATTAATTAGCTGCAGCAAAGTGATCAGTAGCAAAGTAGTATGATAGTTTTGATAGCAGTAGTAACAGTAACAGTAACGGTAACAATGATAGCAATGATTTTGTAGCAAGTGTAACAGTAGCAGCAACAGTAGTAACTTATCAAGAACAATATATGGAAAATTTGTAGGCATTGGATCGGTGAATTCGTCGGATGATATTCATCATATAACAGTCATAACCTAGGGCGATACGGCACTAGCTCCAATTCATAAATATAATGTAGGCATGTATTCCGTAAAGAACTTGCATGACATCTTTTGTCCTACCCTCCCGTGGCAGCGGGGTCCATAAGGAAACTAAGGGATATTAAGGCCTTTTAATAGAGAACCTGAACAAAGCATTAGCACATAGTGAATACATGAACTCCTCAAACTACGGTCATCACCGGAAAGTATCTTGACTATTGTCACTCCGGGGTTTGCGGATCATAACACGTAGTAGGTGACTATAACTTGCAAGATCAGATCTAGAGCATAGATATAAAGGTGATAACATAAACGGTTCAGATCTGAAATCATGGCACCCGGGCCCAAAGTGACAAGCATTAAGCATGGCAAAGTCATAGCAACATCAATCTCAGAACATAGTGGATACTAGGCATCAAGCCCTAACAAAACTAACTCGATTACATGATAAATCTCATCCAACTTCTCACCGACCAACGAGCCTACGAAGGAATTACTCACTCCTGGTGGGGAGCATCATGGAATTGGCGATGAAGGAGGGTTGATGATGACGAAGATCGAAGATCCCCCTCTCCGGAGACCAAAACGGACTCCAGATCTGGCCTCCCGTTGAAGAACAGGAGGTGGCAGCGGCTCCATATCGGGAAACAAGATAATTCTTCCTCCCTGATTTTTTCTGGAAAAATAGGATTTTATAGCATTGGAATTAGGGTCTGCGGGGCCACCAAGTGGGCACAACCAACCTGGGCGCGCCTGAGGGGGGGGGGAGCCCTGGTGGGTAGTGCTCACCCAGGGCCCCCCCTCCGGTGGTTCTTGGCTCCAGTATTTTTCATTTATTGTATAAAAATTCTCCAAAAAATTTCGTTCCCATCCGAGAACTTTTATTTCTGCAAAAAACAACACCATGGTAGTTCTGCTGAAAACAGCGTCAGTCCCGGTTAGTTTCATTCAAATCATGCAAATTAGAGTCCAAAACAAGAGCAGAAGTGTTAGGAAAAGTAGATACGACAGAGACGTATCACCCACCTCGGCCGCCTCCCGCACCGACTCTTTGTTCTATAAATACCCCAAAAATCCAAAAACCCTAGGGGAGTCGACGAAACATAATTCCAGCCGCCGCAAGTTCCAGAACCACCAGATCCAATCCAGACACCATCACGGAGGGGTTCATCATCCTCATTGGTGCCTCTCCGATGATGCGTGAGTAGTTCATTGTAGACCTACGGGTCCGTAGTTAGTCGCCAGATGGCTTCATCTCTCTCTTTTGAATCTCAATACAATGGTCTCTTGGAGATCTATTTGATGTAACTCTTTTTGCGGTGTGTTTGTTGGGATCCGATGAACTTTGAGTTTATGATCAGATCTATTTATCCATGAAAGTTATTTGAGTTTCTTTGATCTCTTATGTGCATGATTACTTATATCCTCATATTTCTTCTTCGAATCTTTGGTTTAGTTAGGCCAAATAGATCGATTTTTCTTGCCATGGGAAGAGGTGCTTTCTAATGGGTTCGATCGTGCGGTGTTCTTTCCCAGTGACAGAAGGGGCAGGAAGACACATATGTATCGTTGCTATTAAGGATAATAAGATGGGGTCTATTCCTACATGAATAGATCTTGTCGACATCATGTCATCATTCTTATTGCATTACTCTGTTTCTCCATGAACTTAATACACTAGATGCATGCTGGATAGCGGTCGATGTGTGGAGTAATAGTAGTAGATGCAGGCAGGAGTCGGTCTACTAATCTTGGACGTGATGCCTATATAATGATCATTTCCTGGATATTGTCATAATTATTTGAAGTTCTATCAATTGCCCAACAGTAATTTGTTTACCCGTCGTATGCTATTTTTCTCGAGAGAAGCCACTAGTGAAATCTACGGCCCCCGGGTCTATTCTTTATCATATTTGCTTTGAGATCTATTTTTATTTGCTTTTGTTTTCAGATCTATTATTCTAAAAACCCAAAAATACATTGCTGCACTTTTTCTTTCTTTATTTTATTTTGTTTTATCGCGAGATCTATTTATCCAAAATCATACAAACCGATCTATCTTTTACCCGAGAGGGATTGACAACCCCTCTTACGCGTCGGGTTGCAAGTTTTTGTTCTTTGTGTGCAGGTGCCATTTACATAGTGTTGCCTGGTTCTCCTACTGGTTCGATAACCTTGGTTTCATAACTGAGGGAAATACCTACTGTAGCTGTGCTGCATCATCCCTTCCTCTTCGGGGAAATACTGACGCGGACACGAGCCATCAAGAAAGGATTTCTGGCGCCGTTGCCGGGGAGACATCATCAACATCTATCAGGTTCCTAATCAAAAATCTCATCTCCTTGCAATTTACATTATTTGCCATTTGCCTCTCGTTTTCATCTCCCCCACTTCACAAAAATTTGCCGTTTTATTCGCCCTCTTTTTCCGTTCGCCGTTTTTCTCGTCAGATGTGTTTTTGTGTGCAATCTTGTTTGCGTAGTCACGATGACTCAAGAAAACACCAAGTTGTGTGATTTTTCCAATATCAACAACAATGATTTTATTAGCACTCCGATTGCTCCTCCCGCCACTAGTGCGGAATCTTGTGATATTAATGCCGCTTTGTTGAATCTTGTTATGAAAGATCAGTTTTCCAGTACTCCTAATGAGGATGCCGCATCCCATCTTAACACATTCGTAGAATCATGTGATATGCAAAAGAAAAAAGATGTGGACAATGATATTGTGAAGTTGAAATTATTTCTGTTTTCTTTGTGAGATCGTGCAAAAATTTGGTTTTCTTCTTTGCCTTGCAATAGTATCGATTCTTGGGATAAGTGCAAAGATGCTTTCGTTACTAAGTATTTTCCGCCCGCAAAAATTATTTCCCATAGAACTCAAATCATGAATTTTAAGCAACTTGAGCATGAACATGTTGCACAATCTTGGGAAAGAATGAAATTGATGCTAAGAAATTGTCCTACTCATGGTTTAAATCTATGGATGATCATACAAAAATTTTATGCGGGATTGAATTTTGTTTCTTGAAATCTTTTAGATTCCGCCGCAGGTGGTACTTTTATGGAAATTACTTTGGGTGAATCTACTAAATTGCTTGATAATATTATGGCAAATTATTCACAATGGCATAGCGAAAGAGCTCCTACTAGTAAAAAAGTTAATTCGGTTGAAGAAATTAGTACTTTGAGTGAAAAAGTTGATGCTCTTATGAAATTGGTTGCTAATAAAAGTGCTCCTATTGATCTTAATGATGTGCCTTTGTCTACTTTGATTGAGCAAAATAGTGATTCCGTAGATGTGAATTTTGTCTTGTGATTTTTTATAATAACAATGCTTATAGAGTTAATTTTAATCCTAGGCCTTTTCCTGGAAATTCCTCTAATGATTATGGTAATTCCTATGGTAATCCTTCTTATAATAATAATAGTAACGCCTCTGATCTTGACAATAATATTAAAGAATTTATCAATGCTCAAAAGGTTTTCAATACTATGATAGAAGAAAAGTTGAATAAGATTGATGATATGTCTAGAAGCATTGATAGAATTTCTCATGATGTAGAAAATCTCAAGTTTAAAATTTTTGTGCCTAAGGTTGAGGAATCAATTAAAGCTTTATATGTTTCGATGAATGAAAGTAAGAAAAGAACCGCGATGCTTAGAGCTAAAAGAGAATTTTTAGAAAGAGCGTTTTCTAGTGATTGCTTTCATAAAAATGATGAAGATCTTAAAGTGATTGGTGTTTCTTCTATTGATTCCTTGTTTAGCAAAGTTAAAATTATGATAAAGGGACTGAAGAAGAGTCAACTTTAGCTAGAAGGCGTCCCGATAATTTGGAGGGTGAAAATCTTGATGAAAAATTGATAAAAGTGGGTTTAAAGAGGTCAAAAGTTTAACTAGTGATGTGCCCACTCTTTTGGATTACAAAGACTTTAATTATCATAGTTGCCCTTTGATTGATTGTATTTATTTGTTGCAATCCATGATAAATTCACCCCATGCTTATGAACAAAATAAAGCTTTTACTAAACATATTGTTGATGCTATGATGAAAGCTTTTGAAGAAAAGTTGGAATTAGATATCTCAATTCCTAGAAAATTACATGATGAATGGGAACCAACAATTAAAGTCAAGATAAAAAATTATGAATGTTTTGCTTTATGTGACTTGGGTGCTAGTGTTTCCACAATTCCGAAATCTTTATGTGATATGCTTGGTCTTACCAATATTGAAGAGTACTCTTTAAATTTGCACTTGGCGGATTCTACTATTAAAAGTCTTTGGGAAGAATTAATAATGTTCTTATTCTTGCAAATAGGAATTATGTGCCTAAAGATTTTATTGTTCTTGATATTGATTGCAATCCGTCTTGTCCAACTATACTTGGTAGACTGTTTTTACGCACTATTGGTGCCGTGATTGATATGAAAGAAGGCAATATTAAATTTCAGTTTCACTAAGAAAGGGTATGAAACACTTCCCTAGAACAAGAATTAAGCCACCATATGAATCAATCATGAGGGCATCCTATGGATCTAGAACTAAAGATGACAATACTTGAATCTATGCTTATGCCTAGCTAGGGGCATAAAACGATAGCGCTTGTTGGGAGGCAACCCAATGAATAAAATTTATTTTTGCCTTTTTATTTCTGTTCTTTAGTGTTTGCACAATTATGCCTCTGTTATGATTGTGTTTTTTATGTCTTAGTTAATGTTTGTGCCAAGTAAAGCCTTTGGGTTAGCTTTGGTAATAGTTGACTTGATCCTATTGAAAAACAGAAACTTTTGCGTCCAGTAAAATAATTGTATAAATTTATAGAAGCAAAGAATTCTGAATTTTTTACACTAGATTTATATACAAATTGCCTATGTTTTCCTAATGTTTCAGAATTTTTGAAGTTACAGAAGTATGAGTAAAATTCGAGTCTTTACAGACTGTTCTGTTTTTGACATATTCTGTTTTCTTTGCATTGTGTGCTTATTTTGATGATTCTATGGATTGTATCGGGGGGTATAAGGCATGGCAAAGTTAGAATATAGTAGATATAATGCAATAATAAAATTTGAATGGGTTTTCTACAGTACTTAAAGTAAAGATTGGTTTTCTTATACTAATGGATCTCACGAAGGTTTTGTTGAGTTTTGTGTGATTGAAGTTTTCATGTTTTGGGTGAGATCACGATGGATGAAGGAATAAGGAGTAAGAAGAGCCTAAGCTTGGGGATGCCCCATGGCACCCCGAGGCAATATTCAAGGACAAACAAGCAACTAGGCTTGGGGATGCCTCGAGTGGCATCCCCTCTTTCTTCTAACGACCATCGGTATTTTACTTGGAGCTATATTTTTATTCGTCACATATCATGAGTTTTGCTTGGAGCGTCTTGTATTATATGAGTATTTGCTTGTTTTGCTTTTTAGTTTGTCACAAGTATCCTTGCTGGACACACCTATTTGAGAGAGCCAAAATTATGCTATGATTTGTTAGAATTGCTCTATATGCTTCGCTTAAATCTTTTTTGAGCTATGGAATTGCTCTAGTGCTTCACTTATATCTTTTTGAGCATGGTGTGCTTTAATATTTTTGAGGAAATGCTCTTATGCTTCACTTAGATTAATTTGAGAGTTAGTAAATTTTGAAGAAATTCTATCATGCTTCACTTATATTATTTTGAGAGATGAAATTTTTTATGCTCATGTTCTTCACTTAAATTTGTTTGAGCTTGCCAAAAGAAATTGCAATATATGAAACTAGTCCCAAAGTGATAGATATTCAAGAGGGATATAATAAAAACTTTCATGAAGACCATTGGACAAAATAAACTTGATTCTTTGTAATAGTTTTGAGATATGATGATAGTGACATGTGAGTCATGTTGGTGAGTAATTATGCTTTAGTAAGAATATTGGTGTTAAGGTTTGTGATTCCCTAAGCAAGCATGAAAGTCAATAGTTATGCAATGAAATTACATCCTACTTGTGGTGCATTATTCGGTGTTAGTTATGCTTAATGCTCGCTTATGTGATTTTTCGTTCCTTGGTTGGATGCGTCTCAATCTTTTTGCTAGCCTTCACTTGTACTAAGTAAGAATACTACTTGTGCATCCAAAATCCATAAACCCAGTTTTGCCATATGAGTACACCATACCTACCTATATGCTGTATTCCCATGCCGTTCTAAGAAAATTTGTATATGCCATCTCTAATTTTCAAAATAATTTCCTTTTTGTGTCCTCGTACCGCTCATGAAACGGTAGGGGGTGGCTGATATTTTTCCATGCTAGATGTGTTATTCTCAAGATGAGTGTTTATTCACTTGTCATTGCACGAGAGTACGACAAAGGTATTAGGGATGCCCAGCCCCAAAATGAAAAATGAATTTACTGTATGTTGTCAATTAATAAATTCCTTGGAAAGTGTTGGTATGGATGGCACCCGTGGATACGGCTACCGTGGAATGTGAAAGTATGGTGGAAAACGGAATAAACTTTGTTTTCTGTTTGTGAACCGCCTATGATATATCTAGCATGGAAAGTATTGGGAACTACTCGATTGTTTTCATTGACAGGAAAAGCATGCCACCCAAAATGTTTTATCTCTATTTTTTTCTTTGAGCTTTGGCACCTCTACAAACCCCTACTTCCCTCTGCGAAGGGCATATCTATTTACTTTATGCAATTTTTATTTTTATTTGAGTCTCCATATTCTCTTATAAAGCACCAACTAAGGGGCACTATGATCATACTTGAGCATTGGATGTAGCTAATATGCGAGTGTGTTTCATGAATGGATCAATGATTGAGCATGATGGTCTAGGGATAACTTGCTTTAGTGTTGATATTTTGAAAGACATGGTTGCTTGTTGATATGCTTGAGTATTGAAATCTTCATGTCAAAACTAGACTATTGCTTTGAATCATATAAAAGTCCAAATGTCCATGCTACAAAAGAAAAGAATATGTGATGAAAATGTTAGGCAGCATTCCACATCAAAAATTCTGTTTTTATCATTTACCTACTCGAGGACAAGTAGGAATTAAGCTTGGGGATGCTGATACGTCTCCAATGTATCTATAATTTTTGCTTGTTCCATGCTGTTATATTATCATTCTTGGATGTTTTACAATCATTTTATAGCAACTTTATATCATTTTTTGGGACTAACCTATTGACATAGTGCCCAGTGCCAGTTGTTGTTTTTTGCTTTTTTTTACTTCGCAGAATATCAGTACCAAACGGAGTCCAAACGCAACAAAACTTTTTGGACAATTTTTCTGGACCAGAAGACACCTGTTGGGCCAAAGAAGTACTAGAGGGGGGCTCCGAGGGCAGCACAACCCACCTGGGCGCGCTTGGGGGCCCAGGCACGCCCTGGTGGGTTGTGCCCACCTCGGCCACCTCCCGCACCGCCTCTTTGCTCTATAAATACCCCAAAAATCCAAAACCCCTAGGGAGTCGACGAAACACAATTCCAGCCGCCGCAAGTTCCAGAACCACCAGATCCAATATAGACACCATCACAGAGAGGTTCATCATCCTCATTGGTGCCTCTCCGATAATGCGTGAGTAGTTCATTGTAGACCTATGGGTCTGTAGTTAGTAGCTAGATGGCTTCCTCTCTCTCTCTTTTGATTCTCAATACAATGGTCTCTTGGATATCTATTTGATGTAACTCTTTTTGCGGTGTGTTTGTTGGGATCCGATGAACTTTGAGTTTATGATCAGATCTATTTATCCATGAAAGTTATTTGAGTTTCTTTGATCTCTTATATGCATGATTACTTATAGCCTCGTATTTCTTCTTCGAATCTTTGGTTTAGTTAAGCCAACTAGATATTTTTTTTTGCCATGGGAAGAGGTGCTTTGTGATGGGTTCGATCGTGCGGTGTTCTTTCCCAGTGACAGAAGGGGCAGCAAGACACGTATGCATCGTTGCTATTAAGGATAACAAGATGGGGTCTATTCCTACTTGAATAGATCTTGTCTACATCATGTCATCGTACTTATTGCATTACTCCGTTTCTCCATGAACTTAATACACTAGATGCATGCTGGATAGCGGTCGACGTGTGGAGTAATAGTAGCAGATGCATGCAGAAGTCGGTCTACTAATCTTGGACGTGATGCCTATATAATGATCATTGCCTAGATATTGTCATAATTATTTCAAGTTCTATCAATTGCCCAACAGTAATTTACTTACCCGTCGTATGCTATTTTTCTCGAGAGAAGCCACTAGTGAAATCTAGGGCTCCTGGGTCTATTCTTTATCATATTTGCTTTGAGATCTATTTTTATTTACTTTTGCTTTCAGATCTATTATTCTAAAAGCCCAAAAATACCTTGATGCAATTTTTCTTTATTTATTTTAGTTTATTTTATCGCGAGATCTATTTATCCAAAATCATACAAACCGATCTATCTTTTACCCGAGAGGGATTGACAACCCCTCTTATGCGTCGGGTTGCAAGTATTTGTTCTTTGTGTGCAGGTACCGTTTACATAGTGTTGCTTGGTTCTCCTACTGGTTCGATAACTTTGGTTTCATAACTAAGGGAAATACCTACTATAGCTGTGCTGCATCATCCCTTCCTCTTCGGGGAAATACTGACATGGACACGAGCCATCAGAAATCTCAAAGGGAAAACTCAATTCATCACAACAAGATAGAGAGGGGAAAACACCATATGATCCAACTATATTTACAAAGCTCGTGATACATCAAGATCGTGCCAAATCAAGAACACGAGAGAGAGAGATTAAACACAAAGCTACTGGTACAAACCCTCAGCCTCGAGGGTGGACTACTCCCTCCTCATCATGGTGGCCGCTGGGATGATGAAGATGGCCTTCGGTGATGATTTCGCCCTCCAACAGGGTGCCGAAACAGGGTCTAGATTGGTTTTTCGTGGCTACAGAGGCTTGCGGCAGCGGAACTTCTGATCTAGGTTAACTTTCGGGGGTTTCTGAATATATAGGATTTTTCAGCGTTGGAATCACGCGAAGATGGGCCTCAGGGGGGCCACCACCCACTAGGGCGCGCCAGGAGGGTGGCGCGCCTTGGTGTCTTGTGGGCAGCAGGGTCCCTCTGGTGGTTCTTTGCTCCATTATTTCTCTTTTCTTCCAAAAAAATCATCAAAAAGTTTCATCCAATTCTGAGAACTTCTATTTCTGCACAAAAAACAACACCACGGTAGCTCTGTTGAAAACATCGTCAGTCCGGGTTAGTTCCATTCAAATCATACCAAAAACATATAAAATTGTTGTAAACATGGCATGAATACTTCATAAATTATAGATACGTTGGAAATGTATTAACACAACTTACGATCTCAAGGTAGATCAACTCTGTACTTCGATACCTTCATAATATAGACAAGAGCAGGACATAGGGTTTTACCTCCATAGAGAGGGCCCAAACCTGGGTAAATCCCTTGTGTGTTCTTCTCCTGCTACACATCGATCTGATCTAACAGCTCGGGCCCCCATACCCGAGATCTGCCGATTTGGACACCGACATTGGTGCTTTCATTGAGAGCTCACTATCATATCGCCAAGGATTGACGGCCTCGCCAATCGGCGATCGGATTTCCCCCAATGCCACAGAGGTATCGGCAACCCTTTTCGATGAGCCGCCTGAAGGCCCTCCAGATTTTGCGATATGCTCCCCCTTCAAGATGATGGAGCATAACCATAAAGCCTGCTGGGAGTTTTACACTCCCTCCTCGAGCTCGGCCAATGGAACCTCGGATCTGAACCCTCACAGGGAGTAGGAACGGAACCAATCTGACAAGCGAGACGGATGATTTGGATGTCAAACCAAATCTTGATGTCCCCTTGATAAACGCATCCTGTGACGGTCGCGAGGCCGCTCCAGAGCCCTCTCCAATCGGGGCGGGATTCTTTGCCCCACCCACCTCCCACATCACATACTGTCCAAGCAACTCGGGGCCTCCCGATGTCTGGGATCTGCTGTATACAAAACAGTGGTCCGAAGAGACAGTTCAGCAATTCTGGTCACGGTTCTTGTTCGTCCAAAATAGAATAGTCAATTGCCCCGAGGCGGAAGCACTGGCTTCCTTTCTCCACAACTGTCATAACGAGGGTTTGTTGAATGCCCTCGCTCGGTGCCGAGTCCTGACCTTCTCCGAACTCTCAGAGTTGGTGTTAAAATTTTGCACCATTGAGGAGACCTGGCTGACCTAGGGATTAGTATACCCGGATGAACAAAAGGCGCATGATCTCGCACAATGGGAGCCACGCAGGCACCTGATATGTCTCCAACGTATCTATAATTTTTTATTGTTCCATGCTATTATATTATCTATTTGGATGCTTTATATGCATTAATATGCTATTTTATATTATTTTTGGGACTAACTTATTAACCTAGAGCCCAGTGCCAGTTTCTGTTTTTCCTTGTTTTTGAGTTTTATAGAAAAGGAATACCAAACGGAGTCCAAACGGAATAAAACTTTCGCGATGATTTTTCTTGGACCAGAAGACACCCAGCTGACTTGGAGAGGGGGCCAGAAGATCCGCGAGGAGGCCACAAGCCTCAGGGCCGCACCCTAGGGGGCGTGCCCTGAGGGCTTGTGGGCCCCTTGGAGGTCCCCTAACCCTAATTCCAGCTCTATAAATTCCCAAATATTCCCAAACGACCAGAAGCGTCCACCAAAATACTTTTCCACCGCCGTAACCTTCTCTACCCATGAGATCCCATCTTGGGGCCTTTTCCGGCACCCAGACGAAGGGGGATTCGATCACGGAGGGCTTCTACATCAACTCTATTGCCCTTCCGATGAAGCGTGAGTAGTTTACCACAGACCTATGGGTCCATAGCTAGTAGCTAGATGGTTCTTCTCTCTTTTTGATCTTCAATACAATGTTCTCCTCAATGTTCTTGGAGATCTATCCGATGTAATATTCTTTTGCGGTGTGTTTGTCGAGATCTGATGAATTGTGGATTTATGATCAGATTATCTATGAATATTATTTGAGTCTTCTCGAAATTCTTATATGCATGATTTGATATCTTTCTATTTCTCTTCGAATTATCGGTTTGGTTTGGCCAACTAGATTGGTTCTTCTTGCAATGGGAGAGATGCTTAGTTTTGGGTTCAATCTTGCGGTGTCCTCACCCAGTGACAAAGTAGGGGTAGCGTGGCATGTATTGTATTGTTGCCATCAAGGGTAAAAAGATGGGGTTTTCATCATATTGCTTGAGTTTATCCCTCTACATCATGTCATCTTACTTAAGGCGTTACTCTGTTCTTATGAACTTAATACTCTAGATGCAAGCTGGATAGCGGTCGATGTGTGGAGTAATAGTAGTAGATGCAGAATCGTTTCGGTCTACTTGACACGGACGTGATGCCTATATTCATAATCATTGCCTTGAATATCGTCATAACTTTGCGCTTTTCTATCAATTGCTCGACAGTAATTTGTTCACTCACCATATGCTTTCTTTCAAGTGAGAAGCCTCTAGTGAAACCTATGGCCCCCGGGTCTATTTTCCATTATATATTTTCAGATCTATAAACCAAAAAACCCAAAAATACCTTGCTGCAATTTATTTACTTTTCTTTTGTTTTATGTTTTAGTAATATTTTTATCTATCTCTATCAGATCTCGTCCTTGCAAGTGATCGTGAAGGGATTGACAACCCCTTTATCGCATTGGGTGCAAGTGTTTGATTGTTTGTGCAGGTGCATAGATTGGAGACTTGAGTGTACCTCCTACTGGATTGATACCTTGGTTCTCAAACTGAGGGAAATACTTATCTCTACTTTGCTGCATCACCCTTTCCTCTTCAAGGTAAAAACCAACGCAAGGTCAAGGAGTAGCAGCACCCCGTGCTAGTAGAATCACCATGAAAATAAAGAAAACGGGACATCTGACCACCCTCGACGGACTGCTGGACCAACCATGTCTCATACACTCTACCTTGCTCAACACTAATTCAACCCATAGCCTTCGAGCCTATTGGGTTGTGAAGCAAGTCGCTAAGGGTGGCAAGGCCCTCCTCGCGAATGGGCACACCACCAATCATGCCACAAAATCCGCGAAAGAGGCCGAGGTCTTGATGATTTATCAAACATATAAGTCAGGGACCAGAGAAAGTGGGCCCTACAGGAACTCATCCATGTCCCGATACACACAGCCCGAGCGGCATGGTTAGACACGCCAATCATGTTTGAGCAGCAAGATCTGGTGGTGGCCGATGTAAGCCGATGCCCAACTGCTCTGGTTCTCGATCCAATAGTTGACAGATGTCGACTCCATAAAGTATTAATGGACGACGGCAGTAGTTTAAACCTCATCTATGAGGGAATGATGGAAAAAATGCAATTCGACACAACTCGCATCTAGCATAGCTCAATCACGTTCAAAGGAATTATCCCCAGAAAGGAAGCATGATTTAAGGGGGAAATCACACTTGACATGGTCTTCGGCACTCCCGAGAACTATAGGTCCGAGGAGTTGACCATCCACGCCGTACCCTTCCGAAGTGGCTATCACGCTCTCCTGGGGAGAGAGGCATTTATAAAGTTCCATGTTGTACCACACTACGGGTATATGAAGCTCAAAATGCCCGGACCCAATGGAGTGATAATTGTTACCAGCAACCCGGATAGGGCACTTAGAGCCGAGAACAAAACAACTTCATTGGCCCTCGAGGCGCTAGCTAAAACCTTTGTAGTCGAAGAACTTACTGCACTTCGGGCCACAGTCAACTCAGACGATGTCATTCTTGACAAAAGATCCAAGTCAACCTCGTTGAAACCAGCCGATGAGATGGTCAAGTTTCAAGTACACTTGACAGACCCCAACACAATGGCATCCATCAGTGCCGAGTTGGACCCAGAAACCGAAGAGGCATTACAAAACTTCCTTCGGGAAAATTGGGATATTTTCTTCTGGCACCCCTCGGATATGCCAGGCATCCCAAGGAACCATGCCAAACACAACCTCAACATTATTAAGGGCTCAAAACCTGTTGAACAGGCACTTCGGTGATTCTCTGAGCCTAAGCGTCAAGCCATGGGTGGGAAGCTAGCTAAGCTACTGGAGGCCAGATTCATTCGTGACATTAAGCACCCTGAATGGCTGGCTAACCTGGTTATGGTACCCAAAAAAGACAAATCCTGGCGCCTTTGCGTCAATTTCAAAGACGTCAATAAGGCTTGCCCTAAGGATCCTTTCCATTTACCATATATTGACTAGATCATTGATGGCACAGCGGGACACAACTCTTTATGCTTTCTGGATGCATATTCATGGTACCATCAAATTAAGATGAAGGAGTCAGACCAGGGAAGCGATAGCTTTCATAACGCCATACGGGCCATTTTGTTTCAACACAATGCCGTTCGGACTAAAAAACGATGGCACGACCTATCAACGCATGATCCAAACATGCCTGAACGACCATATTGGCAAAACAGCCAAGGCCTACATGGACGACTTGGTGGTAAAAACCAAGGATGTCTGTCAACTCATCAAAGACCTCGGCAATATATTCGCGAGTCTCTGGTATATCATGTTAAGTTAACCCAGAAAAATGTGTCTTTGGAGTACCAGTAGGAAAATTGCTTGGATTCATCATCTCCCATAGAGGAATCGAGGCCAATCCGGCCAAGATACGAGCCCTCGTAGCTTTGGCCATACCTACCAAACTAAAACACATTCAAAAGCTCGTTGGCTGCGTGGCCGCCCTCAGTCGATTCATATCACGACTAGGAGAAAAGGCCCTGCCGTTGTACAAGCCCCTGAAGTAGACCAAGAACTTCAAATGTACCAGCAAGGCAGGGGATGCCCTAGAGGAAATTAAAAGGCTTCTTGCCACCAAACCCATACTGGTAGCACCCGAAGTGGGAGAGTCGATGTTATTATACATTTCGGCCACCAACCAAGTCGTCAGCGCTGTACTCGTGGTCGAACGGGACACTGAAGGCCACAAGTTCTAGGTGCAGAGACCCGTAAACTATGTTTCTGAGGTATTGACCCCGTGTAAAACAAGGTATCCACACTATTAGAAAATTGCCTATACTGTGTTCATGGCATCCCGGAAGCTGCGGCAATACTTTCAGGAGTGTTCCATCACAGTCACATCCGAAGTCCCTCTCGGCGATATCATTAATAATAGAGATGCAACCGGTTGCATCGCTAAGTGGGCCATTGAGCTACTACCCTTCGAAATCATGTTTCGCCCACGCCGAGCTAATAAATCCCAGGTGTTGGCAGATTTCGTGTCCGAACGGACAAAAGCCAAACTCCCTAGAGAGTACAACACTTACTCACATTGGACAATGTACTTTGATGGCTCCAAAATGCTGTCCGGGTTGTGGCTGGGGACCTCGCCAACTGGTGACAATATACGGTATGTATTGCAAATAATGTACACCGACTCAAACAATGCAGCCAAATATGAGGCCCTGCTGCATGGACTATGGATAGCAGCGTCTATGGGAGTCCACGACTAGAAGTCTGAGGTGACTCGAACCTTGCAATATCACAGGCCAACGGGGAGTTCGACGCCAAGGACCCAAAAATGACTGCATATCGAAATGTTGTTTTCGCTATCTCAGTCGATTTTGAGGGCCTGGAGTTTTACCACGTGCCACGAAACAGCAATCAAGCTGCCGATATACTCGCTTGGATGGGAGCCAAACACGACCCGGTCCTGGAAAATACGTTCCTGGAGCGGCTCTTCAAGCCATCCATGACCTGGCCAGGCGAAAGCCCCACCACAACCCCTACGGACGCCGGCAAAACCAACACCTCCCCTGTGACGACCCCGGCTTAATCGTGCACTAACCATACACGCAAATGCACACGATCAAGCCTAAGGACTCACTTGAAGATATCACAACACAACACTAAAACATAAATAAAGTCATACGAGCTTTATATTACAAGCCAGGGCCTCGAGGGCTCAAATACATAGCTTGATGGCATACAATTGTCAGCAGAAGCATCAGATATCTGGGTACAGATATATTACAGAAACAGAGATAAGCCTTTATGAAGGCGGGGCAAAATAAAATACTAATATCAAAATGCATAGGCCTCCTGCCTAGGACCCTCCAAATCCTACTCCTGGTCGTCAGTCGGCTTCTCGTAGAAGTACTCGCCTGGAGGGTAGTAGTAGTAGCCATAGTAGTCGACGGGGGCTGCTAACTCAGGGGCTCCGTCATCTGGCGGCGTCAAATGGATATGGGGAGAAAAAAAAAATAAAGCAAACATGAGTACTCATCCAAAGTACTCAGCAAGCAAGGATCTACACTACATATGCAACATTTTCAAGGAGGGCTGTATATGTGGACTGGGCTGCAGAAATGCCAGAATAGAGGGGGAAAGCCTAGTCCTATCGAAGACTAGCATCTTCAGCATCTTCATCAGTCTTGCAGCATTAGAAGAGTGCAGATTAACATAATGTAAAGTAGTAGTAGTTTATCAACCTCGCCCAGAGATCCTTCCTCGACTCCCTGCGAGAAAGCAATCCCAGAGCCATACTATCCATTTCATCTCAAGTTCTAGTTGTACTGATCGGGATACAACTCTGAGTGTCCGTTACCGTAGGACAGGCTTTCGGTAGATGTTTTCTTCCCTGCAGGGGTGCACCAACTTACCCACCACGCTCGATTAACTCCGGCCGGACACACTTTTCTGGGTCATGCCCGGCCTCGGCCAAACGATATGCCGCAACCCGACCAAATACTTAACAGAGAGGTCAGCACGCCGGACTAACCTATGCCCCCAGGGGTCTTGGGCCATCGCCCCGGGAACTCCTGTACGTTGCGTTAGGCGGCCGAGAGCAGACCTAGCAACCCCTTAATACAAGCGCAGTTGCGTAACCAGTCGAACTCGGCGCGCGCCGCTCAGTCGCTGACGTCCATTAAGCTTTGGCTGAAGTATACGACGCAGAACGCCCATACTATGCCCACATGATGGTTAGTGCTATCAGGCCAGAGGCCCCTCGGATCAAATATCCAAACCGTTAGTGGATTAGGAGCGTGCGGTAACGAGCAGAGACTCACGAAAGATGTGACCCCGTCGCCCCGTCTCGAGGACTTGCGGCAAGGGCTGAGAATGCCTGGCCACGCCTCATGTTCAACTCTCGGGCACCATCCAGGTCCACCCGAGTCCACATCACTCGCAATTAAGCTCGCGCGGGTATCCCTCAGGTCCGACCCGTCTTTAGTATCATGGTTCAGTGTTCAGTCATAGTAACCAAAGTATCTATGTGTCTGACACCAAGGGTAACCCTGAGGAATCACCCTCGATAGGATCCCACTTGATGTTATCGTCAAGGTGAACGAAGGAGGAATCACCCTCGAGGTCCACTCTTGAGGAGTTGCGCGACGTTGTCATTATCGGGGGTGGTGTAGGAGGAATCACCCTCGCTGACCACGCCCGATTAACTAACCTACAAGGTTATCATCAGAAGTGCTGACGAGGTATCACCCTCGGCACTCGATAGTAACCCAGTAGTGTCGAGCAACTTAGGGGGAGTGACGTGCGGTGTCGGGGCCTGGTCTTCGATCCCGTTGATCGGGTCTTCTGATGATCCAGCGGGGCAGTCGGTATAATGTGGGGTCTCTGCTGGGTCTCTACCCAAACTATAATAACAGTTTAGGATAAACAGGCAGGTAACAATAGCAGGTTACAATAATCAGGCTATGCAGCAGAAATAGGATAACAGCAGCAGCAGTAACTTCTAATGCAAGCATAAGAGAGAAGAGAGTGGGCGATATCGGAATGCTCAAAAAGGGGGTGCTTGCCTGTTTGCTCGGCGGCAAGGGCAAGATCGTTAACTGCGTCGTCGGGGACGTAGTCGTACTCCGGAGCTACGTCTGCCGCGGGAGCTACGTCAACGTCGGGGTCTACCGAGAGAGAAGAGGGGGAAGAAACAGGTAAACATAATGCAAACAAATGCAACACAGGGCATGCTATGCCTAGTATGCAGTGCAGAGTTGCCTAAAGATGCTTCTAGGTCATTTTAGTTATTTTAGAAACAATGTGGGATTTATTAACCGGTATGTGTGCACTATTCATCTACCGGAATCGGGCTCAAAGTTACGAGTTCTCCTACGTAGGGGGTTCGAACATGGAAACAAATGACACGATCAGATCCGTCTCGTCGTTCTGAGCAACTTTCATGTTTTAAGTTTTTCGATCTGAGCTATTGTTTAAAAGTTATTAATTTTCAAAGATTTAATTGATTTTCTAGAATTATTTTTATTTACAGAAAATGATATATGACGTCAGCATGATGTCACTATGACATCAGCAGTCAACAACGTCTGACCAAAGTCAAACCTGACATGTGGGTCCAGTGGGACCCACATGTCAGTCTCTGTTATTTAACAATGAATTAAACTAATCTAATTGGCTTAATTAGGGGAGTGGGCCCAACCTGTCAGTGGGTAATTAGTTCATATAATTAGTTTTCATTTATTAAAACATTTTATTTAACCTAAATGTGGTGGGGCCCGCGTGTCAGTGGCTGGGCTGCACAGTCAGCACAATTGACTGGGTCAACCCAGTCAACTGGGGCCCCCAGGGCCCACGATCAGTGACCCAGGGGTGGGTCCCACCTGCGCCACATTGGCAGCATCGCCGGAGTTACTCCGGCGACCATTTGCGAGGCGGCCGATCGCCGGAGCAGCTCGGAATCGCGCTACGGTGCATCGTTCGAGCTGCGGTCAGTTGCGTTCGAGCGCTGGAAACCTCACGCGTCGAGTGGTGCCACTGGCCAGACCAGGGGATGGCCGGAACTGGCCGAACGGCGAGGTTTGGCGGAGGCCGAACCCTAGCGAACTCACGCGCATTAAAATGAGAGCTAAAACGAGTGGTGATCTATTCCTACAGCATCTACGCGGCGTCGCAAGCCCGATGGGCACAAGCCCAAGACCATTTGGTCGTCGGAGGCTCGTCGGTGACGTGCACGGGCGGCGGCACGCTCGGGCATGGTGGAGAAGCAACTAGCGCGCGCGTGCGGAGCAAACAAAGAGATGAGGAAGGAGGGGAAGCTCACGACGGTGGCGCACGGTGGCCCAGTGACAGCTTAGGAGCAGTAGAGGGGTTGGGGACGACGGAGATTGCCGGAGATGCCGCAGACGGGCACGGCTCGATCCACGGCCAACGTCGTCGCCCAGCTCGAGTGGCGCTCTGCAGGTGAGGTAGTCGAGGTCGCTGCGCCCTCGAGACACGGTCGCCGGACTCGGGGACGCCGGTGGCCATGACGGAGCAGAGATGCGGCAACGGCGGCGTGCTGGAGAGGGAGAGGGAGCGCAGTGGGGGCAAGGGAGAGAGGGGGAAGTGGGCGCGGGTAGGTCAGGCGAGGGGGAGGCTGAGCCTTATCGCCTCCCGCCGCCCCTGTAGAGTCGGTGGCATCGGCGTGTCGACGCCGCGCCAGTGCACGCTTAGCCAAGGCACGGCCGACACGACGAAGGAGAGAGAGGGAGTTGGGCCAGGTGGGCTGGTAGTCGGGGCACTGTGCACTAAGGCCCAGTTCGCAGTGCCTCGTTTTGTTTTTCTGTTTCTGTTTTGATTTTTCTTTTATTTCTTTTCGGTTTTGAAATAGTTAGGCCACTTGTGCTCTTTTATAAAATGTGGGACTTGACCCAAATATTACAATGCAATATTACCTTTCACCAAAAATTGGTTTGGGCAAAGTAGGATTTTGTTTGAATTTGATATGGATTTAATTAGATTAAATAATTCTGTTTTGGTGCTGTTTCATGTTGTTGGAGTCATTTAACTAAACCAAGTATCATTGTTTATATTTTTACAAGTGCTTCTGGAATATTTTCTATTTAGTGAACATTTTCCCAACAGTGTTTGAGCAAATTTAGTTTGCACCTTAGAATTTGAGTTGATTTTCAGAATAGAGTTTGAATTGTTTTGGTTAACCACTATGACTAGGCACTGCAAATGATATGACTTGGCATTATTAGCAATTGATCACAGTGGCTAATACACAGGGGTGTTACAAGTTCTCCTCCTCTAAAAGAAATTCTCCTCCCGAGAATTTAGGAGGTGGAAGGAAAGAGGTTGGGATATTCTTCCCGAAGATGATCCTCGCGTTCCCAAGTGGCTTCATCTTCAGTATGATTCGACCACTGCACTTTCAGGAACTTGGTCGTCTTCTGATGAGTTCGACGTTCAGCTTCATCGAGAATGCGGATGGGATGCTCCTTATAAGAAAGATCATCTTGCAACTGGAGCATCTCGTGATCCACTGCGCGGTGTGGAGATTCCTTGAAGCATTTACGAAGTTACGACACGTGGAAGACATCATGGATATGAGAGAATTGTGGTGGCAACTCCAATTTATATGCCACTTGTCCACGTCTAGCCATGATGCGGAAAGGACCAATATAGCGAGGAGCTAGCTTGCCCTTGATTCCGAAACGACGAGTGCCCTTCATAGGAGTGACACGAAGATAAGCTTGATCGCCTGGTTGATAAGTCAGACCCCATCGCTTGCGATCATAATTGCTCTTCTGGCGGTCCTGAGCCGCCTTGAGATTTTCTCGGACAATTCGGACTTGTTCTTCGGCATGTTGAATAATGTCCGGTCCCACGAGAGGTCGTTCCCCAGTTTCTGACCAATTCAGAGGGGTTCGACACTTAGGTCCATAAAGCAATTCGAAGGGGGCCATTTTTAAGCTGGCTTGATAGCTGTTGTTATAAGAGAATTCGGCAAACGGAAGAGATTCTTCCCGCTTCTTACTGAATGATATAACACAAGCCCGAAGCATATCTTCAAGCACTTGGTTAACTCGCTCAACTTGGCCTTGGGATTGGGGATGATAAGCTGAACTCCAGGTAATGTGAGTTCCCATAGCTTCTTGGAAACTTTCCCAGAACTTGGACGTGAAAAGAACACCACGGTCCGAACTGATCTCCTTCAGAATATCATGGAGTGAAACAATCCTGGAGATATACAATTCTGCTAACTGGCTAGCAGTGATAGTCTCCTTGACAGGCAGAAAATGTGCAACTTTGGAAAGTTGGTCGACGACGACAAGAATAGCATCGTGACCTTTCTGAGACTTGGGAAGACCAGTAATGAAATCCATCTGCACTTTATCCCATTTCCACAAAGGAATAGGGAGTGGTTGAAGAATTCCAGCAGGCTTCTGATGTTCTGCTTTCACGCGACGACATACGTCACATTCAGCAACATATCGAGCAATGTCCTGCTTCATTCTAGACCACCAGTTCCTTTGGCGAAGATCACGATACATCTTGGTACTACCCGGATGGATAGACAGCGGTGTATCATGAGCCTCCTTCATGACTTTGTCAGTCATAAGTTCGAAGTGAGGTACCACGATGCGGTCTCTGAAATACAAGGTTCCGTCTTCTGCCATCGAGAAATCCCTGTACTTATCAAGGTGAACTTCTTTCTTCATCAGATCTACTTCAACATCTTTGGCTTGTGCAATCTTTACAACTTTCTCAAGTTCTGGCTGTACCACAAGGTTATTAAGAGAACCCTGTGGAATGATACAGACGTTCAACTTGACAATTCTTCATATAGCTGGGGTTGAGCTTGCTTAACCATGAGGTTATTGCAATATGACTTGCGGCTCAAGGCATCAGCCATCACATTAGCCTTGCCAGGGGTATAATAAATACCACAGTCATAGTCTGTAATTGTTTCCAACCATCATTGTTGACGGAGATTAAGATCCGGTTGAGTGAACAAATACTTCAAGCTTTGATGGTCAGTATAAATCTCACACCGGTTACCAAGAAGGTAATGTCGCCACTACTTCAAATCATAGATCATAGCAGCGAGTTTGAGATCATGCACTGGATAGTTTTCTTCATGCGGACGCAATTGTCGCGAAGCATATGCAATCACTTTACGCTCTTGCATTAGGACACAACCTAATCCCTGACGAGAAGCGTCACAATATATCACAAAGTCCTTGCGTGAATCGGGAGGAGCAAGCACTGGAGCAGAAGTAAGCTTGTCCTTGAGGGTCTGGAAACTTTCTTGGCATTTGTCTGTCCACTCAAACTTAACGCCTTTGTGGAGCAGATTAGTCAGGGGCTTGGAAATCTTGGAAAAGTTCTCGACGAATCGACGGCAATAACTTGCAAGGCCGAGAAAACTTCGGACTTGCTTGGCATTCTTCGGAGGGGTCCAGTCAAGGATAGCCTGAACACGCTCCGGGTTAACGGTGATACCGTCCTTGGAAATCACATGTCCAAGGTAGGTTACTTCAGAAAGCCAGAATTCACATTTGGAGTACTTGGCATACAACTTGTGTTCTCGAAGTCTCTCCAGAACAAGACGAAGATGTTCGGCATGTTCTTCCTTATTCTTCGAATATACTAGAATATCATCCAGATATACCATGACGAACTTGTCGAGGTAATCCATGAATATATAATTCATCAGACGGGAGAATGTAGCTGGAGCATTCGTTAGGCCAAATGACATGACGGTGTACTTGTAGGAACCATAACAAGTGACGAATGCAGTCTTGGGAATATCCTCTTCACGGACACGGATCTGGTGATAACCCAACCTCAAGTCGAGTTTAGAGAACACCGATGATCCAGCAAGTTGATCATATAAGTCATTGATCCGGGGAAGCGGATATTTATTCTAAATGGTTGCCTGGTTGATAGGATGGTAATCTTGAACCAACCTATTCGTACCATCTTTCTTCTTGACAAAGAGAGACGGTGCTCCCCAGGCAGAGGAACTAGGACGGATGAAGCCCTTCTTAAGTGATTTATCAATTTCTTCCTTAAGCTCAAGAAGGTGATGTGGTGGCATCTTGTAAGGACGCTTTGCAATAGGAGTGGTGCCAGGCTTCAGGTCGATGACAAACTCGACAGCTCTAGCAGGGGGTATTCCTGGAAGTTCTTCTGGAAAAACATCCGGGAATTCACAGACAACTGGAACGTTTTTGATCCCCTCAAGTGGAGAAGCGTTCAACGCATTCAAGGCATAAATCTGAGCCTCGGCGTTCTGAGTGATATGAGCTCGGTAATTCACTAACTCATCTGATGGATGTAGAAGATGAACAACCTTAGTGGCACAGTTGATTGAGGCGTAGTGAGCCTTCAACCAATCCATTCCCAGAATAAGATCAATCGAGGAAGACTTGAGTATAATGGGAGAAGCGCGGAACTTTAACCCTTCAATATCAATAATGACATCGGGGCTGAACACGAAGGCTCGGCACTGGCCCGCGGGAGTGTTCACAGCTAAAGAATGGTGTAGCACTTCACTTCTAATGTCATGCATGAGTGCAAAATGCTCTGACATGAATGAATGCGATGCTCCCGAATCAAATAAAATAGTTGCTGGTACTGAATTAACAAGAAGTGTACCCATCACAGTTGCTGGTTGTTCCGGGTCTTCATTCATGTTGACATGAAAGGCCTGCCCACGACCATAAGAAGGTCTGGCATTGTTGTTACGCTGCTGAGGAATTCCACGACCATTACCACGGCCAGCAGGAAGAGGCACTAATTGATGCTGATTCTGAGAACAGTCTCTGGCACGGTGACCTGGCTGGCCACACTTAAAGCAAAGTCCACTGTCTGGACGTGGTGCAGGAGCTCGAGGTGGTGGAGCTCGAAGGGGCTGCCTCGGTGGTGGAGGAGGCAGACGAGGTGCAGCATATGCAGGCCTGTACATTGGAGCTGCTAGACAGTACATGCTCTGTGGAATCCATATGCGCGCTTCTGGGAAGACAAGCCCGAAGATGAGCCCGCTTCACGAGTGCGTCTGGTAGCTTCCTTGTGCTTCTTCAGACCAGTCTCGACCATGATGGCCTTGTTCACCAAGGTGGCGAAGTCAGGAAAGTCTTGGACGAGCAGTGCTAACTAAATGTCATGGTGTAGCCCTTCACGGAACTTCTCTTGCCTTCGGGCATCAGTGGGGATGTCTTCTTCAGCGTAGCGAGACAAGTCAAGGAACTCTCGCTGATAGACTTCCACGGTCTTGTTGCCTTGAACGAGGCTACGAAACTCGGCCTTCTTCCGAGCTATAACAGCTTGAGGAATATACCGGGCACGAAAAGCAATCTTGAATTCCTCCCATGTGACAACAGTTCTAGGGGGTAGGGTCTGTCGGTGAGTGGCCCACCATTGCGCTGCGGGACCCTTCAGGAAGTATGTCGCAAAGGTGACATAGCTGGCAGGGAGAACATCAGCTGACTCCATCTCATAGAACATGTCACGCAGCCAATCATCAACATCCAGCGGATTAACAGTGTTGCGGAATATTGATGGGTTGAGACGCACGAACTCTGGCAGCATAATTGAAGGTGGCTGCTGGTTGGCATTGGGGCGAGGAAGCTGATTCATAATCCCAGTCATAAACTGCCGATTGAGCTCGAATTGTTGCATCATAGCTGCCATATAGTCAGGCGGTGGCGGCGGTGGTGGATTGTTATCAGCCATCCTGCTAAATTCAACATGGGTAGTTTAGCAGAAGCCAATGCGAGTGTTTAGCGACATGCATGATGTAACGTGATGGAATTTAAGTAGTACAACAGATGCTTATTAGCAGTCATTAAGTCATACAGATCCATACAGAGTCGGTTACAAACGGGCAGCACAACAGTGCAAATTCAAAAGCTAGACATACTAGGTGGCACGCAGGCACGCGGTAAGGAAGTACACAACGAGACGTAGCAAAGGCTACATCAACGTCGGAGAAAACCACTGAAACGGGGTAGCTGCAAGTGCGGACGACGGACGTTCATCACAGAAGGATCCTGCGCTCCATGTGCACTCTGATGCAGAACCCGGTCTCGAGCTGAAAGAAGAGGTCCACGTGCAGGTGTATGACCTCCCATAGCAGGCCAATCGATCCCTGGTGGCATCTCGGTCCTGCGCGGGTAAAGGATATGCTCCGGATGTATCCCTGCACGAACAGCTGGTAGCAACTGCGTCATAGCCTCGTAGAGTCGTACTCGAGTGGCAAATAACTCGACGGCCAGAGCCCGAACAGTGCGATCCAAAGCCTGAGTACACTGAATCAGAACTCACGGATCGTAGCGACGAGTCTCGTACGGGGCATAGGTAGCCGTGTAGTATCCAGTAGCATCTCCAGCAGGGGCATACGGAATGTATCGGAACTCAGAGTCATCCAAGCTAGCGCTGTGCTCTCCTCGGAGACGTGCGACAGCAGAGTAGGCGGCATCATGGACCGCCATCTCAATCGTCACGCCGATACCGTGGAAAAGGTACAACTCGGTGTCCGAGTCATCCTGATGATCATAGATGCAAACATCAGCATAGTACTGCTCCTGGTTGAACTCACGGTAAACCTCGTAGACCATGTACTCAGGGTACCAGCGGTAACCTAGTCTGGTCAAGAGAGCGATCAGAACAGCTGGAAACCCAGGGGCATCACGAGCCCAAGTGCGAAGCACAAGCTGCGTCGTGGGACGTGGTGGAAACAGACGATCCATCTGAAATAGAGGAAATTCAGAGTTGTCATACGACAATGAGAAGTATAACAGATCTTGAAGGGAAAGGTTAAACAAAACAATGGAAAGGAAAATGATTATCAGACTAATCAGATCAAGGACAGGGAAATCGCACAGAAATCTAGCTCTCCAGGTGGACGAAATTTACGAGATCCTAAGTGTCGGTGTTAGTAAATTTATTAAACCCGAATAGATGAGAGATCAAAGTCCCAGAGTAAAGATTGAGGAGTAAAAGATCCTAATACCATCCAGTTGGCGACGTGGGCCCGTAAGCCACACATCCAAGTTAGTAAAACAATTTTCGGTTTCTAGACTCAACTTCGGCCAAGGAATTGGAAAAGGGGGGGTTCCTAGAGGCAGTCGGCTCTGATACCAACCTGTGATGACCCCGGCTTAATCGTGCACTAACCATACACGCAAATGCACATGATCAAGCCTAAGGACTCACTTGAAGATATCACAACACAACTCTAAAACATAAATAAAGTCATACAAGCTTTATATTACAAGCCAGGGCCTCGAGGGCTCGAATACATAGCTCGATGGCATACAATTGTCAGCGGAAGCATCAGATATCTGGGTACAGATATATTACAGAAACAGAGATAAGCCTTTATGAAGGCGGGGCAAAATAAAATACTACGATCGAAAGGCGTAGGCCTCCTGCCTAGGACCCTCCGAATCCTACTCCTGGTCGTCAGTCGGCTCCTCGTAGAAGTACTCGCCTGGAGGGTAGTAGTAGTAGCCGTAGTAGTCGACGGGGGCTGCTAACTCAGGGGCTCCATCATCTGGCGGCGTCAAATGGATATGGGGAGAAAAAGAAAATAAAGCAAACGTGAGTACTCATCCGAAGTACTCAGCAAGCAAGGATCTACTCTACATATGCAACATTTTCAAAGGGGGCTGTATATATGGACTGGGCTGCAGAAATGCCAGAATAGAGGGGGAAAGCCTAGTCCTATCGAAGACTAGCATCTTCAGCTTCTTCATCAGTCTTGCAGCATTAGAAGAGTGCAGATTAACATAATGTAAAGTAGTAGTAGTTTTATCAACCTCACCCAGAGATCCTTCCTCGACTCCCTGCGAGAAAGCAATCCTAGAGCCATACTATCCATTTCATCTCAAGTTCTAGTTGTACCGATCGGGATACAACTCCGAGTGTCCGTTACCGTAGGACAGGCTATCGATAGATGTTTTCTTCCCTGTAGGGGTGCACCAACTTACCCACCATGCTCGATTAACTCCGGCCGGACACACTTTTCTGGGTCATGCCCGGCCTCGGCCAAACGATACGCCGCAACCCGACCAAATACTTAACAGAGAGGTCAGCACGCTGGACTAACCTATGCCCCCAGGGGTCTTGGGCCATCGCCCCGGGAACTCCTGCATGTTGCGTCAGGCGGCCGAGAGCAGACCTAGCAACCCCTTAATACAAGCGCAGTTGCGTAACCAATCCAACTCGGCGCGCGCCGCTCAGTCGCTGACGTCCATTAAGCTTTGGCTGAAGTATACGACGCAGAACGCCCATACTATGCCCATGTGATGGTTAGTGCTATCAGGCCAGAGGCCCCTTGGATCAAATATCCAAACCGTTAGTGGATTAGGAGCGCGCGGTAACGAGCAGAGACTCACGAAAGATGTGACCCCATCGCCCCGTCTCGAGGACTTGCGGCAAGGACTGAGAATGCCCGGCCACGCCTCGTGTTCAACTCTCGGGCACCATCCAGGTCCACCCGAGTCCACATCACTCGCAATTAAGCTCGCGCGGGTACCCCTCAGGGCCGACCCATCTTTAGTATCATGGTTCAGTGTTTAGTCATAGTAACCAAAGTATTCGTGTGTCTGACACCAATGGGAACCCTGAGGAATCACCCTCGATGGGATCCCAGTTGATGTTATTGTCAAGGTGAACGAAGGAGGAATCACCCTCGAGGTCCACTCTTGAGGAGTTGCGCGACGTTGTCGTTATCGGCGGTGGTGTAGGAGGAATCACCCTCGCTGACCACGCCTGATTAACTAACCTACAAGGTTATCATCAGAAGTGCTAACGAGGTATCACCCTCGGCACTCGATAGTAACCCAGTAGTGTCGAGCAACTAAGGGGGAGTGACGTGCGGTGTCGGGGCCTGGTCTTCGATCCCGTTGATCGGGTCTTCTGATGATCCAGCGGGGCAGTCGGGATAATGTGGGGTCTCTGCTGGGTCTCTACCCAAACTATACTAAACAGTTTAGGATAAACAGGCAGGTAACAATAGCAGGTTACAATAATCAGGCTATGCAGCAGAAATAGGATAACAGCAACAGCAGTAACTTCTAATGCAAGCATAAGAAAGAAGAGAGTGGGCGATATCGGAATGCTCAAAAAGGGGGAACTTGCCTGTTTGCTCGGCGGCAAGGGTAAGATCGTCAACTGCGTCATCGGGGACGTTGTCGTACTCCGAAGCTGCGTCTGCCGCGGGAGCTACGTCAATGTCGGGGTCTACCGAGAGAGAAGAGGGGGAAGAAACAGGTAAACATAATGCAAACAAATGCAACACAGGGCATGCTAAGCCTAGTATGCAGTGCAGAGTTGCCTAAAGATGCTTCTAGGTCATTTTAGTTATTTTAGAAACAACGTGGGATTTATTAACCGGTTTGTGTGGACTATTCATCTACCAGAATCAGGCTAAAAGTTACGAGTTCTCCCACGTAGGGGGTTCCGACATGGAAACAGACGACATGATCAAATTCGTCTCGTCGTTCTCAGCAACTTTCATGTTTTAAGTTTTTCGATCTGAGCTACGGTTTAAAAGTTATTAATTTTCAAAGATTTAATTGATTTTCTAGAATTATTTTTATTTATAGAAAATGATATATGATGTCAGCATGATGTCGCAGTGACGTCAGCAGTCAACAGCGTCTGACCAGAGTCAAACCTGACATGTGGGTCCAGTGGGACCCACATGTCAGTCTCTGTTATTTAACAGTGAATTAAACTAATCTAATTGGCTTAATTAGGGGAGTGGGCCCAACCTGTCAGTGGGTAATTAGTTCATATAATTAGTTTTTATTTATTAAAACATTTTATTTAACCTAAATGTGGTGGGGCCCGCGTGTCAGTGGCTGGGCTGCCCACTCAGCACAGTTGACTGGGTCAACCCAGTCAACTTGGGCCCCCAGGGCCCACGGTCAGTGACCCAGGGGTGGGTCCCACCTGCGCCACGTCGGCAGCGTCACCGGAGTTGCTCCGGCGACCATTTGCACGGCGGCTGATCGCCGAAGCAGCTCGGAATCACGCTACGGTGCATCGTTCGAGCTATGGTCAGTTGCGTTCGAACGCTGGAAATCTCGCGCGTCGAGTGATGCCACTGGCCGAACTAGGGGATGGCCAGAACTGGCCGGACGGCGAGGTTTGGCGGAGGCCGAACCCCGGCGAACTCACGCGCGTTAAAACGAGTGGTGATCTATTCCTACAGCATCTACGCGACGTCGCAAGCCCGATGGGCACAAGCCCAAGACCATTTGGTCGTCAAAGGCTCGTCGGCGACGTGCACGGGCGGCGGCGCGCTCGGGCACCATGGAGAAGCAACTAGCGCGCGCGTGCGGAGCGAACAAAGAGATGAGGAAGGAGGGGAAGCTCACAGCGGAGGCGCACGGTGGCCCGGTGACAGCTTAGGAGCAGCAGAGGGGTTGGGGACGTTGGAGATCGCCGGAGATGCCGCAGATGGGCGCGGCTCGATCCGCGGCCAACGTCGTCGCCCAGCTCGAGTGGCACTCTGTAGGTGAGGTAGTCGAGGTCGCTGCACCCTCCAGACACGGTCGCCGGACTCGGGGACGCCGGTGGCCACGACGGAGCAGAGATGCGGCAATGGCGGCATGCTGGAGAGGGAGAGGAAGCACAGCGGGGGTGAGGGAGAGAGGGGGGAAGTGGGCGCGGGTAGGTTAGGCGAGGGGGAGGCCAAGCCTTATCGCCTCCCGCCGCCCCTGTAGTGTTGGTGGCGTCGGCGTGTAGACGCCGCGCCGGCGCGCGCGTGCTCGGCCAAG
The DNA here is from genome assembly GCA_011799875.1 of Thinopyrum elongatum. Taxonomy (NCBI): domain Eukaryota; kingdom Viridiplantae; phylum Streptophyta; class Magnoliopsida; order Poales; family Poaceae; genus Thinopyrum; species Thinopyrum elongatum. Next base: position 171,814,759 of record CM022301.1, read on the forward strand.
GCGCGGCCGACACGACGAAGGAGAGAGAGGGAGTTGGGCCAGGTGGGCTGGTAGTCGGAGCACTATGCACTAAGGCCCAGTGCACAGTGCCTCGTTTTGTTTTTCTGTTTCTATTTTGATTTTTCTTTTATTTCTTTTTGGTTTTGAAATAGTTAGGCCACTTGTGCTCTTTTATAAAATGTGGGACTTGACCCAAATATTACAATGCAATATTACCTTTCACCAAAAATTGGTTTGGGCAAAGTAGGATTTTGTTTGAATTTGATATGGATTTAATTAGATTAAATAATTCTGTTTTGGTGCTGTTTCATGTTGTTGGAGTCATTTAACTAAACCAAGTATCATTGTTTATATTTTTACAAGTGCTTCTGGAATATTTTCTATTTAGTGAACATTTTCCCAACAGTGTTTGAGCAAATTTATTTTGCACCTTTGAATTTGAGTTGATTTTCAGAATAGAGTTTGAATTGTTTTGGTTAACCACTATGACTAGGCACTGCAAATGATATGACTTGGCATTATTAGCAATTGATCACAGTGGCTAATACACAGGGGTGTTACATTACCATCCAAGGATGACGAAGGCATAATGGGAGGCTCGACGGTCGAAGAAACATCCTCGGCCCATGAGGTAATGGCAGTTATCGCGCCATGGAACGAGCCCTTCCTCGGATATTTACTCCACAACGAGCTGCCCGACGATCAAACCAAAGCAAGAAGGATAATTCACCAATCAAAGGCCTATCGGGTCCATGAAGGCGAGCTGTATAGAAGAAGTGTTATGGGCATCCTCCAGAGGTACATATCTGAAGAAGAAAGACGCCAACTCCTCGCTGGAATACACTTCGACATGAGCGGCCATCATGTCGCAGCTCAAGCTTTAGTTAGTAAGTCTTTTCGAGCTAGATTCTATTGTCCCTGCCAAAGAGGACACACAAACCTTGGTTCAACGCTGTCTCGGCTGTCAGTTCTTTGCCAACCAAAGTCATATGCCCCACACGGCTCTTCGGACCATCCCAATTACCTGGCCTTTTTTGGTCTGGGGTTTTGACATGATAGGCCCTCTTAAAGGGAGTTCGAACAAGAAGAAATACTTACTCATCATGATCGATAAATTCACAAAGTGGATCAAGGCAAAGCTGGTAACAATAGCCGAAGCATCGCAGGTCCTTGAATTTATCTTGGGCGTAGTACACCACTATGGTGTTCCCCATAGAATCATCATGAACAATGGCAGGAATCTCACAGCCAAGGAACTCAAGGCGTGGTGTGCAAAGATGGGCATTCAGCTCGACTATGCCTCCGCTTACCACCCCCAAACAAATGGACAAGTTGAACGCACTAATAGACTTGTGTTAAGGGCATTAAGCCACGCTTGGTCTGCTCCCTAAGGAGGCCGATTGTGACTGGGTGGAGGAGCTTGACTCCGTGCTATGGGGCCTGCGTACCACACCTAACCGGTCCATCGGCTATACACCTTTTTTATGGTGTACGGAGCCGAGGCCGTCCTACCATGTGACCTCATTCACGACGCCCCTAGGGTGCGCATGTATGAAGAGAGGGACGGCGAATAGGATTGGCAGAACAACCTTGATGCCCTCGAGGAAGAACGGGATGTGGCTCGGGCATGTTCTGTGTTTTACCAACAACAGGCACGACGTTACCAGAGGAGGGAAGTCTGGAATAAAGCATTCAATAAAGGCAATCAGTTCATGCGATTTCATCCGGAAAAGCAGAAACACAAGCTCCACCCAAAGTGGGACAGACCATTTATCATAGATCAAGTACTCACTAGAGGAGCATATCGCATCCGAGACCCTACGGAAAACAAGCTGAAGCCAAATCCTTGGAACACCGCCCTGCTCTGATGATTTTACTGTTAACCACAGCCACCCCCGACTCGCCCTTCACTAATAATTAAATAAACGTCAGTTTTCCTCTTCTATTAGTGGTTAGACGCCCCTCTTTAGTTATGCTCGGTCGATCCGAAGTGATGTACTCACATCAGACACATATTAAGTGTTTGGCATATACTATGCCCCTCATTTTTCAAAACCTAAGTGTACCTTCAGCACTTTCAGTGCCTCCTCTCGAATACAGTATTTTTTTAACTTGAGGGTGGGTGGGTGTGGATTGCCTGACTAGATCGACGAGGCCGAGCATCAGGAAGGAGCGGCGCCAGCGAGGAGGCAGCGCCGCAAGCAAGCACTGAAGGTTTGAACTTGGAAAGGAAGGAGGAAATAGTGGAAATGTGGCTTTTGGTTGGGGGGAAGGGGCACTACAAAAAATACACTTCCTTGACATTAAGGCACGAACGAAAACTTTTTCTGTCATGGATGTTCACTTCCATGGCGATAATTGTGACAAAAACATGTATCATCACAGATGTGGTGGGCTCCTACTTCTCTGACAAAAACTTATGACAGAAAATGGGCTTTTCGTCCTAGGTGGGTCGGAGGCGGACCTGGTGACATTCCTTGAGCCGTCCATGACGTAAAAAATCATGGTAGAAGTGAGGGCGAGAAAATTTTCGAGGATTTCCCGGTTACGATGGGCAACCGGTGGGTAGTTGGGCGCGAGCGATGCAGCTTGGCTTGTGCATTTCTCTTTTATATGAGCGTGTGTACGAGGCGTTCGCTAACTGAACCCGAGGGAGGTGTTTGCTTACTGAACCCGAGCGATTGATCGATCTCTCGCATTATGTACTGAATGCGAGCGATTGATCCCTTGCACTACATACTGAACACGAGCGATCACTTCGCTCCTAACTGAACCCGAGCGAGTCCTTCACTACTAATTGAAGTCGATCAATCCCTTCGCTGCTAACTGAACCCGAGTGATCGATCCCTTCCCGCTGCTTATTGAAGCCGATCGATCAATCTGTTGCATCGAGCCCCCGCACGAGACGTGATTTAACCTAGCCGGTTGGTTGCCTCTCGATGAAGAGTGCTCCGCTGCCATGCGTGCGATACTTAGTAGATCGAGTTGAGACTTGCATCGATTCAGCCCCTTGCGCTAGACATGGTGAGTTGACCTAGCCGGTTGGTTGGTTGTGGATGAACAGTTCCCGTTGCTGTCGCCCGCTCGTACACTCCACCCCAGCTGGTGGGGGTTGGATGAACATGACCTATGGTAGTAGGCGGTTGGCGCTGGATGAACATGACCCAGAGGAGGTCGTGTTGTGGTACACCACACCCCAGCCGGTTGGAGTGGATGAACAGGACCCCGTCGAGGCCATAGGCAGATGGTGGTGGATGAATAGTGGCGCATGGAGGCTGGAGGAAGTTGATGGTGGATGAAAAATATCCTGTTTCCTTCCTTTTGCGGTGCGCCAGACTCCTCCCGATGAACAAGACCCTATTTTGACCATAGGCGGATGAACAGAAGTCCGTTTCCTCCGTTTTGTGGTATGCCAGACCCCTCCCGATGAACAGGAACCTGTTTCGACCATAGGTTGTTGAAGAGAACTTTTTTTCGTCCGTTTTACGGTACGCCACACCCCCAGCAGGTGGGGGTCGATGAATAGGACCCCGTTTCAGTTGTTCCGTACAAGCCGGTTGGCTCCCAATGAACATGATGCATTTCGATCCAACCGCTTGGCTCCTACTACTTGCGAGCTGCGTTGGGATTCTCCCCGAAGAGGGAAGGGTAAAGCAATATAGTAGCTGATAAGTATTTCCCTCAGTAAGAACCAAGGTTTATCGAACCAAAAGGAGAACCACGCAAATCCTAGTGAACGGTACCTGCACACACAAGAGCAAATACTTGCACCCAACGCGGGCAGAGGGTTGCCAATCCCCTTGAACTCGTTACTTGCAAGGATCAAATCTGGTAGTGGTAGATATATAAATTGCAAAACAAAATAAATGATATTAAATTGCAGCAAGGTATTTTTAGTTTTAGTAAAATGATGAAGATAGACCCGGGGGCCATAGTTTTCACTAGAGGCTTCTCTCTCGAATAAATAGCATACGGTGGGTAGAAAATTACTATTGGGCAATTGATAGAAAAGCGCATAGTTATGATATTATTCATGGCAATGATCATGTACATAGGCATTACGTCCGTGACAAGTAGATCGAAATGATTCAGCATCTACTACTATTACTCCACCAAACAACCGCTATCCAACATGCATCTATGGTATTAAGTTCATGACAAATAGAGTAACGCTTTAAGCAAGATGACATCATGTAGACAGAATAAACTCAAGCAATATGAATGAACCCATCGGTGTACCCTTAATGGAAACAATACAAATACGTGTCTCAATACCCCTTCTATCACTGGAACCGCAAGATTGAACCCATCACAAAGCACCTCTCCCACTGAAGATAAATCAATCTAGTTGGCCAAACCAAACGGACAGATCGGAGAGAAATACAAAGCTATAACAATCATGCATAATAAAGTTCAGAAAAGACTCAATTACTTTCAATGAATAACCTGATCATAAACCCACCATTCATCGGATACCAACAAACACACCGCAAAACAGGATTACATCGGATAGAACTCCATGGAGATCATGGAGAACTTTGTATTGAAGATCGGAGAGAAAAAGAAGCCATCTAGCTACTAGCTATGGACACGTAGGTCTATGGTAAATTACTCACACTTCATTGGAGGTGCAGCATGGATGACGTAGAAGCCCTCTGTGATTGATTCTCCCTCCAGCAGAGTACCAGAGAAGGCCTCCAGATGGGATTGTGGAAGAACGGAAGCTTGCGGCGGTGGAAAAACTGTTTCGGGTGGCTCTCTGGTAATATTTCGGAATTTATGGAGGCGGAGTTAGGTCAAACAGAGCTGCGTGGGACCCACGAGCTCAAGGGGCACCCCCCTAGGGCACGGCGGCTGAGCTCGGGGCTCTCCATAGATCTTCTGGCCTCCTCCTGAACCTTCTAGGGTCCGTTCTAGTCCAAATAAAATCACCGTAAAGTTTCATCGTGTTTGGACTTCGTTTGGTATTGATTTTCTAAAAAGCAAAAAACAGCAACTGGCACTGGGCACTGAGTTAATAGTTAGTCCCAAAAATGATAGAAAATTGGATATAAAGTATCTAAGATTAGTAATATAATAGCATGAAACAATAATAAATTATAGATATGTTGGAGACATATCAGCTCCCGATGAACACGACGTTGTTTCCTCCGTTCCGACCCAGTCGGATGGCTGCCGATGAATAGGAGGCCGTTGCTGCATACCCCCACCGTCCAGTGCAGCCTTCCGTTGCCTCTGCGATGTTGCCTCTCCATGTACACGAGCCTTGGTCATACGTATGCGTGAGTACGCGTTCAAGACCCCGCCCATATGTATGTACGTGGTCATATTTTCTGTAGCATGGTTGTACGTATGTGTACACCATTTAGATGGGACTGCGAGACCTGCACACAATTTACTTGGCCACGGTTCATCGTCGTACATAGAGCAGTATGTATGTACGTGATTGGGGTCGCACAGATAATACTATACCTATGCTTCAACCTGGTGGGTCCCAGTTGTTAGGGGGAGGAATAGTTTTTCATGTAACAAGGAGGCAATTGCATGCGTGCGTCCATGGACCCGGTGCATCCCCATTGTCAACCTCTCCACGTACAGTCCTACTTCGATGACTCTCGTTTGTTGACCATGCCATGCCAAGTGCACCAAGGCGGTGGACGATGGTGAGACCCCAGACAGGAACGACCGGGAGATGGGGAAGATGCGGTAGTGGAGTTGCAGACGGAGAGGAATATGATGGTTGAGTGGTTCGGGTGCGACGTGGGGTTGTAGTCAGCGGAGAGTAATAGGAGGTGTGGAGGGGGTGGAGGGATGGCCTGGCCGGAGGTGGGGTGGTGCTTTGCAGCGAGGCGTGTGAAGCAGTGCCACTAGCCGCCAGAGGCGGGAGCAGGAGGTCCCACAGGCGCCGGAGGAAGAAGACGAGAGATTTAAGATGCATGCCGGTCGTTGGATGTAAATCCAATGGTTATGGATGTCAGAATCATTTGTTGACTAAGTTGATAATGCCTTGCATAGGCTTCAACCTATTGTCCCATATGTTAGCCTCCAAAAATGTGGCAGAGATTCAACCCATTTTTTTAGAATTTATAGTCCATTTGCTGGGCTGGGTGAAAAAAATAATGTAGCGTCTTTGCATTTTTTTCTTAGAAATTACATCCCATTTTCACTTTCTCGAAATACATGAATTTGCTAGGCTGGTTGAAATTATAATGTTGGGATGGATGGAGCAATGTTATAAAAAAAACCGACGTTGGGCATTTTATATATAAATAATAACAGATAATGGGCGTGTTATTATTACATTGGTCCTTAAATCTTAGTAAGCTTTTGTACGCAATCATGAGGATTTTTCTTGTCAACTCATTGTTGAACATTTATTTTGGAAATTTAATAAGACGTGGGATATTTTTTTAGGCTAGACGTGGGCCAATTGAGTTGGTTATAGGGAAAACCATTGGGAGAAAAAAAAGATGGGAGGAATAAAAACCAAAATTAAAGGAAGCGGGAACGTCTATAGAAAGGTTGGACGAAGGGAAGGTGACACGGGAACTTATTTTATTTTTAATACTATAAGTATATACTAAATACATATAATAATATAAATATTATATATATATATATAATATAGCTAGAATGGAAAATATAAGTTTGACCTGGCATTCTTATTCTTATATAAAAATAGAACAAAGCTCTCTGTTTTCTTCAAAAAAACGTAAGTTGGGCTGTGGATGTTTAATAAAAAAATAAACCTAGGCTGGGAGGCCCATAGGCCAGTAGATACATGTTGGACCACAAAAAAAAGTTAAAACCACTGTGTCAGCTAAGGATGGCAATGGGTCGGGTTCGGCTGGGGTTGAACAATATCGAATCCATATCCAAATCCATGAAGATATTATGTGCCCGTCCATGAAAAAGTCCATGGGCAAAAAATTATGTCCATGTCCAAAGCCGATGAATATCCATCGAGTATGGATATCCATTGGGTTTTCTCAACGCATATACATAAGAGATAGCACAAGATCCACATAAGCTATCAAATTATCACAAAAAGACATAGCACAAGTGCACAACATCAAATCAACTCTTAGATTCTCACAAAAAAACAGGAAAGTGTACATCACCAGATAATGTCTTAGATTGTCACAAAATGACATAATATCAAATAAACATAAGTACCAAATTCAAGGTCCTCACAAAATGACATAGCAATAAAACATTATTTCTCAATCTCGGTTTCTCCCAAAATGGCAGAGCACAACATCAGGTATGCACAGGTACAACTATCCATCTTCTTCCATTCTTTAATAGACTATGAACAGTAGGGTAAACACCCGACTGCAATTTTTATAATCAGAATAAAGAGAACAGAGTACTTACAAAAGAAAAAGGAAAAAGAAAAGATGGGGTTTGAGGATAGCCCCATGCACCTAAAAAAACTAAGAAGGGAAAACTAGAAAAAAAGACTAATAAAAAAGAAGAAGAAACAAAAAAGGAAAAAACTAAACCTACAACCACAGAGCTAGGAAAATTACAATTGGGATTCAAGCCAAGAGTTGAACCATGCAATATATATGTTCTTGATCCTGTGAGTGAGCAACTTTAGTTCTTTAAAGTAAATGTGCTTCAATCCTTGGAAAGTAGGTTGGATATGCTCAAAGATCTTGTTATTTATGGTGATCCAGATAGCCCATGAGCCCATAATGATAATTTCCATGAAGAAAGGTAGTCTCAGCTTGTCTTTGATGTGTCGAAAAGCTTCAAAAATAGATAAGTTTTGTGTTCTTGTGGGACAGATGAAATCCTAGCATCCCATGGCAAAAGGGCAACCCCAAAAAAATGGTAAAATGTTTCTTCCTGTTGGCAATCCCTGACTGCACAATTATATACCTCCAGCACAAAAGTTTTCCTTCTCAAAAGGTTTCTTGTGTTCAATCTGTCATGTCAAAGCGTTCGAAAGAACATCTTATGCCTAGTCTGACAAGATGAGTTCCAGATCCATGTGAAATGAGGAGGGACTTGTTTGAAACCAATCATCACCTTATAAGCCTTGCCAGATGAATAATTTGCATTACCCCAAATGTAGCTCCATGTGTCAGTCATGTTTTCAAATTCATAGTGCCTTAGTGTGAAACATAGATCTTTCCATTTGTAAGAACTGTTGATAGGCTTCAATAGATAGCGGCAGGTGGAAAAGGTCTTCCAAATATTCCATGTGAACCACTTGTTGAATAGTCATAGTTGGATTGATCACAAAGGAATAGAGATGAGGGAATTTGTGTTCAATGATAAAATCACTCTAGAGGTCACTCCAAAAAAAATACACTTCTTCCATTTCCCAAGTTACATCTGGCCAAAGTTTTATATTGATCAACTAATTGTAGATTTGCTTTCCACCAAAAAGATCCCACAATTTCATCTCCTAGCAGATGGTTCCCTTGGCAGTCTGTCTCCCAAATCAATTTTACTCATGGTACCTGCTACTTGTGAGCTGCATTGGGATTTCCTCGAAGAGGAGAGGATGGTGAAGTACAGTAGAGATAAGTATTTCCCTTAGTTAAGAACCAAGGTTATCAATCCAGTAGGATAACCACACAACACCTCCTTAGCAGTACCTGCACACAAAATAACAAATATGTGCACCCAACGCGAACAAGGGGTTGTCAATCCCTCGGCGGTTAATTGCAAAGATTAAATTTTGTAGTGATAGATAGATAGATAAAACACAAAACAAAATAAAGTAAAGAAAAATTGCAGCAGGGTACTTTTTATTTTAATATATGATAAAAAGTAGACCCGGGGGCCATACTTTTCACTAGAGGCTTCTCTCTTGAAAATAGCATACGGTGGGTAAACAAATTACTGTTGGGCAATTGATAGAAAAGCGAATAATCATGACGATATCCGAGGCAATGATCATGTATATAGGCATCATGTCCGAGACAAGTAGACTGACTCATGCCTGCATCTACTACTATTACTCCACACATCGACCGCTATCCACCATGCATCTAGAGTATTAAGTTCATAAAGAACGGAGTAACGCCTTAAGCAAGATGACATGATGTAGATAAAGTAAACTCACACATGAATAAACCCCATATTTTTATCCTTAATGGCAAAAATACAAATACGTGTATTGTCCCTTTCTGTCACTGGTATATAGATCACCGCAACATTGAACCCATCACAAAGCACCTCTCCCATTGCAAGAAAAATCAATCTAGTTGGCCAAACCAAATCAATAGATCGGAGAGAAATACAAAGCTATAATAATCATGCATAAAAGAATTCGGAGAAGACTCAAATAATATTCATGGATAATCTGATCATAAACTCACAATTCATCGGATCCCAACAAACACACTGCAAAAAGTGATTACATTGAATAGAACTCCTAGAACATCGAGGAGAACATTGTATTAAAGATCAAAGAGAGAAAAGAAGCCATCTAGCTACTATCTATGGACCTGTAGATCTGTGGTAAACTACTCACACTTCATTGAAAGGGCAGAAAGGTTGATGTAGAGCCCCTCCATGGTTGATTCCCCCTCCGGCAGAGTGCTGGAAAAGGCCTCCAGATGGGATCTCTCGAGAACAGAAGCTTGTGGCAGCGGAAAAAGAATTTCGGGTGGCTCTCTATTGGTTCCCCGATTTTAGAGAATTTATAGAGGCAGAATTAGGTCAAATGGACGCTTGTGGGCCCCATGAGCCACCAGGGTGCGCCTACCCCCCTAGGCGCGCCCTGGTGCCTCGTGGGCCACTCCATCTTCTGGCGCTCTCCTGTAGCTTCCATGGTCTCTTATCTCCAGAAAAAATCTCCAAAAAGTTTCGTGGCATTTGGAATTTGTTTGGTACTGATATTCTGAAAAAACAAAAACAGGAAAAAACAACAACTGGCACTTGGCACTAAGTTAATAGGTTAGTCCCAAAAAAATGATATATAATGGCATATAAATGCATATAAAACATCCAAGATTGATACTATAATAGCATGGAACAATAAAAAATCGTAGATACGTTGGAGACATATCAAGCATCCTCAAGCTTAATTCCTGCTCGTCCTAGAGTAGGTTAATGATAAAAATAGAATTTGATGTGGAATGCTACCTAACATGTTCATCATGTAATCTCTCTTTTGTGGCTTGAATATGAAGATCTGAATGATTCAAAGTAATAGTCTATAGTTTGACATAAAAACAATAATATTAAGGCATACTAACAAACAATCATGTCTTTCAATATATCAATGCTAAAGAAAGTTATCCCTACAAAATCATATAGCCTTGTCATGCTCCATCTTCTTAACACAAAGTATTTATCATGGACAATCCCGATGACAAGCCGAGCAATTGGTTCATACTTTTTAACGCGCTTCAGCTTTTTCAACTCTCGCGCAATACATGAGTGCAATCCATGGTTATAGCACTACGCATGGAATAGAGTATGGTGATGGAGATAATATGGAGAAGACAAAAAAGGAGAAAGTCTTACATTGACGAGGCTAATCAACGGGCTATGGATATGCCCATCAATTGATGTCAATGCAAGGAGTAAGGATTGCCATGCAACGGGTGCACTAAGAGCTATAAGTGTATGAAAGCTCAAAAATTAAACTAAGTGGGTGTGCATCCAACTTGCTTGCTCATGAAGACCTCGGGCATTTGAGGAAGCCCATTGTTGGAATATACAAGCCAAGTTCTATAATGAAAAATTCCCACTAGTTATATGCAAATGAAAGCATAGGAGACTCTCTATATGAAAAACATGGTGCTACTTTGAAGCACAAGTGTGGAAAGGATAGTAGCATTGCCCCTTCTCTCTTTTTCTCATTTTTTGTTGGGCTCTTTTTGGCATCTTTTTTGTGGGCTCTTTTTGGCCTCTTTTTTATTTCCTCACTTGGGACAATGCTCTAATAATGAATATGATGATCATCACACTTCTATTTACTTACAACTCGAAAGAAAATTACAACTCGATACTAGAACAAAATATGACTCTATATGAATGCCCCCGGTGGTGTACCGGGTTGTGCAATGATCTAGCGTAACATGTATAAAAAGTGATAAATGGTGGCTGAGCCACAAATACTATGTTAGCTATATGATCATGCAAAGCAATATGACAATGATAATGTGTGTCATAATAAAACAGAACGGTGGAAGTTGCATGGCAATATATCTCAGAATGGCCATGGAAATGCCATAATAGGTAGGTATGGTGGCTGTTTTGAGGAAGATATAAGGAGGCTTATGTGTGATAGAGCGTATCATATCACGGGGTTTGGATGCACCAGCGAAGTTTGCACCACATCTCAAGGTGAGAAAGGGCAATGCACGGTACCAAAGAGGCTAGCAAATTGTGGAAAGGTGAGAGTGCGTATAATCCATCGACTCACATTAGTCATAAAGAACTCACATACTTATTGCAAAAGTTTATTAGCCCTCGAAGCAAAGTACTAGTACGCATGCCCCTAGGGGGGTAGATTGGTAGGAATAGACCATCGCTCATCCCCGACCGCCACTCATAAGGAAGACAATCAATAATAAATCATGCTCCAACTTCTTAGCATAACGAGAGACTATACATGCATGCTTTGGGAATCACAAACCTTAACATCAATATTCTTACTAATCCAAAATTACTCACTAGCACAACCCACATATTACTAACTTTATATCGCAAAAATATTGCAAGAATCAAACTTATCATATTCGGTGATTTCCACGTAAGTTTTTATTATATCCCTCTTGAATACCTATCATATTAGGACCAAATTCATAACTTGTACTAATTGCCATTACTATTATCAACTCTCAAAAAGATATAAGTGAAGCATGAGAGTGCAACTATTTCTATAAAATATAACCATTGCCGTGCTCTAAAAATATAAGTGAAGCAGTAGAGCAACTGCCTAGCTCAAAAGATATAAGTGAAGCACATAGAGTATTCTAACAAACCACGAATAATGTCTGTCCCTCTCAAAAAGGTGTGTCTAGCAAAGATGATTATGACAAACTAAAAATCAAACAAAGCAAAGACTCATATAATACACGACGCTCCAAGCAAAACCCATATCATGTGATGAATAAAAATATAGCTCCAAGTAAAATTACTGATAGTTGGTAGAAGAAAGAGGGGATGCCTTTCGGGGCATCCCAAGCTTAGTTGCTTGGGAGTCCTTGAATAGTACCTTGGGGTGCCTCGAGCATCCCCAAGCTTAGGCTCTTGCCACTCCTTATTCCTTCATCCATCGTGGTCTCACCCAAAACTTGAAAACTTCAGCACACAAAACTCAACAAAAACCTTCATGAGATCCATTAGTATATCAAAGCAAATCACCACTTTAGGTACTGTTGTAAATCCATTCATATTTTATCATTTCATTATACCTAATGTATTCTAACTTCTCCATGGCTTATACCCCCTGATACAATCCATAGTTTCATCAAAACAAGCAAACAATGCAACGAAACAGAATCTGTCAAAAACAGAACAATTTGTAGTAATTCGAATAATGACCATACTTATGTAAATCCAAAAATTCTTAAAAATTAGGTCAAAGTGGGAAATTTGTATAACAATAATGTGTAAAACATTCAGAATTTTTCCACATTCCAGCAAATTTTGATAATTCTGCTTCTGGACGCAAAAGTTTCTATTTTCTCACAGAATCAAATCAACTATCATCCAAATCATCCCAAAGGCTCTACTTGGCACTAACACTAATTAAAACACAAAAACAAAACCATAACAGTAGCATAATTGTGTGCACACAAAAAACAGAAAAAGAAACAAGAAAATTAAGATAACTATTGGGTTGCCTCCCAACTAGCGCTATTGTTTTATGCCCCTGGCTAGGCGTAATGCATAGTTTCAAGTGTTGTCATCCTTCAAATTAATTTCATAGGCCTCATAATATATTCATAAGGTGGATTATTATCTTTATAGGGAAGTGTTCCATAGCCTTCCTTAACAGAAAATGTCGGTGCAACAAACATTCGCGTTTGTTGACTGGACTCATGCACAGGTGTGCTGACGATCATACATCCAGCACCAATGCATGACACAAGGTCGAGCCAGAAAAGCCGCTCTTCGTGAGATCAAGGAGAGCATTAAGAAGAACAAGATAGCAGAAGGCCGCCTTGGGAAGGCCTCCCTTGCCGAGCAAGAGAGCCTGGCAAGGTCAAAGCTGCACCCGAGGACAAGTCCAGATTCATCCCGGCAGGCTTGTCGGGGCCGCCAAGATCAAACCCCGCCAAGCTCCTTTGATGAGGAATATTCACCAAGACGCCACCGCTCTGCCTCACCACACCCAAGTCACTAACTAGTGCGGTGTCAAGATGTTAAGCAACCAGGTGGATCCCATCAAACATGTGGCAGCATCGAGGAGAAGAGATTAGCTTTATTGACACCCATCCAGGAGGCGTGTCAAGTGATACGTCTCCAACGTATCTATAATTTTTAATTGTTCCATGCTATTATATTACCTGTTTTGGATGTTTTATATGCATTAATATGCTATTTTATATTATTTTTGGGACTAACCTATTAACGTAGAGCCCAGTGCCAGTTTTTGTTTTTTCCTTGTTTTTGACTTTTATAGAAGGAATATCAAACAGAGTCCAAACGGAATAAAACTTTATGATGATTTTTCTTGGACCAGAAAACACCTATGTGACTTGGAGAGAGGGCCAGAAGAGTCCTGAGGAGGCCACAAGCCCTCAGGGCGCGCCCCAGGGGGGCGCGCCCCCTGGCTTGTGGGCCCCTCGGGAGTCCCCTAACCCTAGTTCCACCTCTATAAATTCTCAAATATTCCCGAAACATCAGAAGCGTCCACCAAAATACTTTTCCGCCGCCGCAAGCCTCTGTTCCCTTGAGATCCCATCTTGAGGCCTTTTCCAGCACCCTGCCAGAGGGGGATTTGATCATGAAGGGCCTCTACATCAACCTTGCTACCCTTCCGATGAAGCATGAGTAGTTCACCACAGACCTAAGGGTCCATAGCTAGTAGCTAGATGGCTTCTTCTCTCTCTTTGATCTTCGATACCATGTTCTCCTCGATGTTCTTGGAGTTCTATCTGATGTAATCTTCTTTTGCGATGTGTTTGTTGAGATCCGATGAATTGTGGATTTATGATCAGAATATCTATGAATATTATTTGAGTCTTCTCTGAACTCTTTTATGCATGATTAAGATATCTTTGTATTTCTCTTCGAACTATCGGTTTGGTTTGGCCAACTAGATTGGTTTTTCTTGCAATGGGAGAGGTGCTTAGTTTTGGGTTCAATCTTGCGGTGTCCTCACCCAGTGAGAGAAGGGGTAGCGAGGCATGTATTGTATTGTTTCCATTAAGGATAAAAAGATGGGGTTTATGTCATATTGCTTGAGTTTATCCCTCTACATCATGTCATCTTACTTAAAGTGTTGCTCTGTTCTTATGAACTTAATACTCTAGATGCAGGCAGGAGTCGGTCGATGTGTGGAGTAATAGTAGTAGATGCAGAATCGTTTTGGTCTACTTATCATGGACGTGATGCCTATATTCATGATCATTGCCTTAGATATCGTCATAACTATGCGCTTTTCTATCAATTGCTCAACAGTAATTTGCTTACCCACTGTATGTTTTCTTTTAAGAGAGAAGCCTCTAGTGAAACCTATGGCCCCCGGGTCTATTTTCCATCATATATTTTTAGATCTATAAACCAAAAAAACCAAAAATACCTTGCTGCAATTTATTTATATTTACTTTAGTTTGCTCTTTTATTTATCTTTTATACCCATCTCTATTAGATCTTACTCTTGTTCGTGACCGTGAAGGGATTGACAACCCCTTTTTCGCGTTGTGTGCAAGTGTTTGTTAGTTTGTGCAGGTGCATAGATTGGACACTTGCTTGTGCCTCCTACTGGATTGATACCTTGGTTCTTAACTGAGGGAAATACTTATCTCTACTTTGCTGCATCGCCCTTTCCTCTTCAAGGGAAAAATCAATGCAAGCTCAGGAAGTAGCATCAAGCTGATAAGAAGATGCAGAGAAGCAGCGCGACAGGCTTGCTGGGATTCGCCGTCGGCACGACACCTAGCAGTGCATTTAATGCACTTTGTACTAACTGCCATAGTTAGGTATGATAGCACTGTTAGCTATCTAATCAGACCCAAATTACTGTTTTGCCACTGTGGTCACCCCTTAACCTATAAAAGGAGGCCCAAGGCAATCGAGCAAAGGGTTCGAATATTTTCCACCCCGCAACACTTGTAATCTCATGTTGCTCTCCCCAAGGTGCCTTGCCGGGCCAAAGCGCGTCGAGCCTTCGTGTTCCTGCAGATCAATTCACCACAGCAGGAGTAGGGTTTTACGCTGCAAAGCGGTCTGAACCTGGGTAAAGAGAGAGTCCATTGTCGTGCTGTCCCTCACTGCTTCTGCTCTTTGTGCAACATGGTCGTCCCCATGCCGAACCACAAAGGGCCACCCATGCCCCATAGGTGATTGTGCTTCTACTCCGACATCTTTGGCGCGCTAGGTAGGGGGGCGTCGCTTGTGCTAACCTGAAGCAGTATCCAGCGCATTGATCTTCATCGACCTTCATCATTCATGACTCCCAAGAAGAAGAGCGGTGCCGGAGTGCATCATTCCTCCTCGAAGGCTTTGTTACCCGTGGCTGTGGGCACCACGGGCGCCGTAGCTGCGGCGGACGGGGCCGGCGAGGCGAGCGGTGCCACTAACACTCCCGCCGCAGCTGGGGCAGGGACTGGGGCCGCGGGCGCGGCCCAGCCCCTTCAGCATGCCGCCAATCAAGCTCCCGCCAGTATGGGTCACGGAGACGCTCAGCTTCCTCCCGCTCATCCCACCGGCGTGCTCAACCAACACAACTTTGACGCCCACTCTAGTGCGAGCCAAGATTCATTGGCCGCACCGTCCGGAGGGGCGAAGACAGGGTGTGTGCTCTGTCCTGCGTCGGGCGAGCACAACGACACCCCGAACGGCGCCGTCGACCCCCAGCAACCACGCCCGCACGGGAAGGGCCCGGCTGACCAAGAGCCTGGTCACCAAGAACAGCTCCGACCATGTCAGGTCCCTCTGGCAACAGGCCCGAGGCGGCGAGAGCCCGACGGTGTTCCTTCTAGTTCATCTAGGAGTCGAGCGGTGTCACGCTTTGCCTCCCACACCATGCCAGAAACAGCGGTCGAAGCGGTGGCGAGAGCTCAGCTGTTGTTGGATTTTCCTCCAGCGGTAGACAGGATGGATGAGTGGAGAGCTGCCATCGAAAGCCTCCTTGGGTTTGCTGAGATCAATAAGACACCAAGCGCGGAGCCATCACGGCGCCCTCAGGCGACGCCAGTGGCCCACACGGGTGGTCAAGACAGGAGGACCATGCCCACGGTGCAGTCCCCTCCGCGGCAGCCCGCTCAGGGGCGACCACAGCAAGCTCAGCAATCCCAAGGGATTGATGATTGTGATGAGGCATCAATGGCCTTGTCGGATCCACGACTCCAGCAAGACCAACATCAAGTGTTGAGAGACAGGAGGAAGGAGGACACCCGCGTCACCATTGAGCGGCATCGTGAGACACACCATCAGTCCGATAGGCATAATGGTGTCGATGTCGATGAGCCCGCTCCCAGTGTTGGCGGGTACCTGCCTTACGAGGTAGGCTGCCCGGCTTTCACCCGTGAGCTGCGGCAAGTCCAGTGGCCATCCTCTCGCACCTTTCAAACCTGACTTGCCGGAGAAGTACGATGGGAAGCTGAACCCGGCAATGTTTTTGGGCATCTACACGATTGTTGTGCAAGCCGCCGGGGGAAGGGATGAGAAAGTGCTTGCCAACTACTTCCCATTGGCGCTCAAGCCGAACGTGAGGTCATGGCTAATGCACTTGCCGGAGGATTCCATCTCCTCTTGGGCAGATTTGTGCAACGAGTTCGTGGGTGCTTTCACGGGTGGACACCAAGAACCAGGGCAGCCTAGTGACCTGGAAACTCTTCTGAAAAAGGAAGGAGATAGTTTCCGCAAATACTTGCAGAGGTTCATTCGAGTACACCGCAACATTCCCAAGATACACCTGGCAGCTGTGATTGCCGCATTTCATACGAATGTGCGCAACCGCAGAATGCGGGCTAAGATGAATGTTTGGTTGCCCAAGACCGTCAGCAAACTCTACACGCTGGCAGATAAGTGTGCTCGTGCTGAAGAAGGGAGGAGACTTCCGGGGGAAGAGGTTGGCGTCGAAGTCGATTCGGAAGACGACGATGACCCTGCCGCCCCCAGGAAGAAAAACAAGAAGCACAACAAGAAGCGAAAGGAGAAGGCAGTAATGGTCGTTGAGAGCGCTGGAGATCCTAGCACCAGCAAGAAAGCAAAAACTGATACCCCGGCAAGGAAGCTGCTACAAGCGCTGATTGTCGGGCGGCAGCGGCTGCTGAGAAAACCGGCAAGTCCGATGGGCCGTACTGCAAGATCCATATAGGACCAAGGGTCATGATCTTCAGGATTGCAAGCAAGTTGAGTAGCTGGTTGAAAAACAAAAGGCTGATACGAAAGGCACGACAAGGAGAGAAGCCAGAATGGTACTGGCGAGAAGGGCCGTGGTGGTCATAACAGACACCGCGGCAAGTCTGGTCAGCAGAAAGAAAAACCCGCCAGAGGCCATGTGAGGAAAGAAAATGAAGATGACAGCAAAGAGGAAGATGATGAAACCAGTGAACATGAGTTCCAGAAAGCTACTGAGGCAATGTGCTTTGACGGGGGTGCATCTTTGAACTCCTCTCACCGCCAGCTCAAGCAGTGGGCACGTGAGGTTAATGCAGCTGAACCGGTAGCCAGCGCTTGAGAACCGCTCAAGTGGTCCCGCACGCCCATCATATTTGACATTGAGGATCATTCAGACCGCACCACTGAGGTAGGATGTTTGCCATTTTTGGTTTCACCAACAATCCGAAACCTCAAGGTCACTAAGATGTTGGTTGACAGCGGGGCAGGCTTGAATTTGATTTCTCCTAGTGTGCTGAAGAAACTCCAGATCCCAGATGAGGACTTGAAGAAGACTGGCACTTTACAAGGAATCAACCAAGGAAGGAGCCAGCCGAAGGGAAAGATTACCTTACTGGTAACATTTGGCGGGGAAATAAACTTTAGGACAGAGAAGATTGTGTTTGATGTTGTTGAACTTCCCCTGCCATTTAACGGGATTCTTGGCCGACCAGCTCTGGCCAAGTTCATGGCGGCGTCCCACTACGCCTACAACACTTTGAAGATGCCTGGTCCTATGGGAGTTATCACCATCCCGTCATACAAGAGAGATGCAGTGATTTCTATGGATAAGATGTATAGAGATGCGGTTGCAGCAGAGGCCGTCGGGGCCCCAGCTCCCGCCAAGAGGGAGAAGAAAGTCAAGTAAACCGGCAAGGACTCCGATAAGGACTCTGGGAAGCGCATCTCTTTGGAGTATGCCGCGCCCGGCAGCGACTTGCCGGAAAGTTCAACTAGCAAGAGATCCAAGGCTGCTCCCCTGGCTACCAAGAAAGTTTCGGCGTGGCAGGATGGCACTGATGGTACCTTCACCATTACTGCTACCCTTGATGACAAATAGGAAAGCGCGCTCGTTACCTTCCTACGGGCGAATGTCGATGTGTTTGCCTGGCAACCATCTGACATCCCCGGTGTTCCCAGGGAGGTAATCGAGCACCATGTTGCTGTTTGTCCTCACGCCCGCCCTGTCAAGAAAAAAGTCAGAAAGCAAGCCTTGGAATGGCAACAGTTCATTGCTGAGGAAATCAAGAAACTAGAGGCAGCAGGTTTGGTCCGAGGGGTACTGCATCCAACTTGGTTAGCAAATCTAGTGGTGGTGCGCAAAGCTAATGGGAAGTGGAGACTTTGCATTGACTTCACTGACTTGAACAAAGCTTGTCCAAAGGATCCTTTCCCCTTGCCGCGCATTGATCAAATTATTGATTCCATCTCTGGATGTGACTTGCTGTCCTTCTTGAATGCGTACTTTGGGTATCACCAGATCTTCATGGCCAAGGAAGACGAAGAAAAGACCGCCTTCATCACCCCATGTGGCATGTACTACTTTGTGCGTATACCCTTCGGGCTGAAGAATGCTGGTTCTACATTCGCAAGGGCCGTGCAGATTGGATTCAAGCCACAGCTGCACAGGAACATTGAAGCATACATGGATGATATCGTGGTTAAGACCAAAGACAAATCTACACTCATAGAGGACTTAGAAGAAACCTTTGCAAACATGCGGAAGATGAACTTGAAGCTTAATCCGGCGAAATGTGTGTTTGGCGTTCCGTCTGGCAAGCTTCTTGGGTTCTTTGTGTCTCAACGAGGGATAGAGGCCAACCCCGATAAGATCAAGGCAATAGAGCAGATCCAAGCCCCGAAGATAGTTAAGGATGTGAGACGCTTGACTGGCTGTGTGGCCACACTAAGCAGGTTCGTTTCTAAATCCGCTGAGCACACCTTGCCGTTCTTCAAAATTTTGAAGAAGGCTGGTCCAGTAAAATGGACTCCAGAGGCCAAGGCTGCGCTGTAGGATTTGAAGGCTTACCTTTCCTCTGCTCCAACCTTGGTCGCGCCCAAGCCACAAGAGCCGTTGCTGCTATATCTGGCGGCAACAAATCAAGTGGTTAGTGCAGCCTTGGTAGCACAGAGGGAAGTGGACAGCGGAGATGCTACTACGGCAGAACAAGCCGGTGTTGGGCCAGCTTTATCCCCGGCAAGGCCTGCCGACGGCGATGGAGGGGGACCACAGATCAGCACTAGCGAACACGAGGAGGTGGTAAGGAAGAAAATGGTGCAACGACCAGTTTACTTTGTTAGCTCCCTCTTGCAGGGAGCGAGATCAAGGTACTCTGGTGTCCAAAAATTAATCTTCGGCCTCCTCATGGCCTCGAGGAAGCTGTGCCATTACTTTCAAGCCCACAAGATCACCGTTGTGACTCGCCTCCCACTGCAGCGGATCTTGAGGAACCCCGAAGCCACCAGCAGGATAGTAGAATGGGCTCTGGAGCTATCAAGTGTTGCCTGAAAATTTGAGAGCACAGCAATTATCCAAAGTAGAACACTGGCAGAATTCATAGCGGAGTGGATGCCGACGCCTGACGAAGAGACCGTGGAAACTGCCCTCCCCGGCAAGGAGGCCCCTCAAGAATGGATCATGTACTTTGACGGTGCTTTCACGCTCCAAGGTGCTGGCGTAGGAGTATTACTCGTTGCGCCCACTGGAGAACACCTCAAGTACGTCGTCCAAATGCATTTCCACAGGGAAGACACCACCAACAACACGACAGAATATCAAGGGCTCCTTGTCGGGCTCCGGATGGCTGTCTAATTGGGAATCAAGAAATTAATCATACGCGGCAACTCCCAGCTTTTGGTGAAGCAGGTGAACAAAGATTACCAGAGCCCGCTGATGGAAGCCTGCGTGGAAGAGGTGAGGAAGCTGGAGGAGCACTTCGACGGGCGGCAAACAGAGCATGTACCCCGTGCGGAAAACAACATCGTTGATCACCTGTCGAAGTGCGCTGCGCAGAAGCTTCCTGTGGAACCAGGCACTTTTGTGCTCCACCACACCCAACCAACAGTTTCTCCATCAGCCTTGGCCAGAAAAAGAAGGACACTCAACAACGGCAATCATTTTCCATCAGAGCTCCCTAGAGCCGCTGGAAAAAAGATTGCTGGGGTAAACCCCACACTGACTGGCGAGCCACGCCCTCAAGCAGAATCCCAAGCTCCTACTGCTGAAGGAAGTGCTCTCACAGCTGAAGAAATGCCTTTAGTCCTTGTCGTCGAACCTCAGGCTCCAACATGGGCACAACACCTAGTCCGATTCTTGCAAACTGGAGAACTTCCTGATGATCCAGAGGAATCTGAGAAAGTAGCACGGCAGTCGAATATGTACAAGTTTGTGGACAACATTATGTACAGAAAGAGATCGAACGACATGAAGTTGAAGTGCATCAGTCAAGAGGATGGACTAGAGCTGTTGGCAGAGATACATGGAGGCACGTGTGGCTCGGATATGGGATCAAGAGTGTAACGCCCGGATAATTAAGCTACAATAATCCTGACTAATGATGCCACGTCATCCCTTTCTGCTAAACTTAATCTCTCTTGGTTAAAGCCTAAGTCAAATTCAAATTTAAATTTGCAAGTGAGAAAACATTTCTTTAATGGGTCAAAAAAATTGTTTACAATGTTATAAATAATCCCCTGGTATCTGTCGAAGAGGATCCAACATTTAATGAATTTTTAAATTGCCCCTGGAAATATTTTAATGGATCGATGGGTTTAATTAAACAAATTTAAAATTCTAATAGAAATTTGAATCGCTCCATTTGACCCCAAGCTTTTTGTGCCACCCAACCATAATGCAATTTAATTATGTGCTAAGTTTAATATTTAGAAAAATTCATTGGGTAGCTCAAATTTTTGCAAAATAGTAAAAGAAAAGAAAAAAATGAAATAGAAAAATTCGGGGAAACCTATCTACTATTGGGCTGGACCTCAAGTGCACAGGGAGGCCCATTCCAACTATGGGTCACCTCCCACCCCCGCTACAGTGGAGGCTGTAGGCGTGGCGACTATCCGCCATGGCCACCGGCCATCCTGCGGCCTTCCCCCGTCCCAGACGTCTACAAGGCACCCCAGGACGCCCCTCTCTCCCTCCCTGAAACCCTAGCCCCCAAATCCCCCATCTTCCTCTCCCTCTCAGATTCGCTCTGGCTGCTCTTCTCGATCTAGAGGAGACCATCGCCGCCGTCGCCATGGGTTCGCCGCCCGCATAGCCACCGAGCACCCCGCACCAATCCACCGCGTCCACCGGCCCCGTCGTTGACTCCCTCGTCGTCTACAGCAGCGTGTTGGAGCTGGGAGCCCCTGCATCGCCCTCGACACCGCCCTCTTCTTCCTCGGGTCACCGGCGAATCTCGGCAATTCCGGCGAGCCTACAACTACTAAGCCGTCACCGGGCCCCCTTGCGCCTCCCCCGTGAGCTCCTCCTCCGAATCCCCCTCACCCCGGTCTTGATCCGTTGTTAGAGTCACCTATACGAGCCGGTGGCCACCATGGCCGCAGCTCAGCATCCACGTACGTGCTCCCGCTATTCCTTGCGATGCTTCTGCTGCTGCCCCTGCTCTGCCTTGTTGCTTTGTTGCATGCTGCCGCTACAGCCGGCCCGCCCGCGGCCGCATCCACCTCCGCTTGCCGTGTCTCCCCGCCGCTGCTGCTGGCTTCGCCCGACACTGCCTAGCCCTGCCGCCCGCGCACGCGCCCGCCGCCGTCCGCCCCCGTACACGCCCGCCGCCGACGCTTCCCCATGCGTGCGTGCGTGCCCGGCCATGGCCTCTGCCTGGTTGTGCCTCTGCGTGTGGGCCGCGCCCCTGGCCGCCCCTTCCCCTCGCTGGCACACCTCCGACCGCCCGGCCTCGCCCGCTGCTCCACCCGCCGAACCTCCCCACTGCGCCCCGTCGCGTACCTCCCTCCCCCCACCGCCTGCGCCGTTGACGCTGCCGCCGGCGGCCGCCTCTGGCCACCCCGCGCTCGCGTGCCCGCTGCCAGCCGGCCAGGCACCGTGGCCGCCACGCGCCCACGCGCGCGTGTGCTTGCCGGCTGAGCCATGGCCGGCCTGATTTAGTTTAGTGTGTGTGTGTGTGTGTGTGTGTGTGTTAGATAGTTAATGGGCCACTGACTTGTAGCCCCCACCCACTAATTAGGTTAGTTAATTTAATTGTTTAGATTAGTTTAGACTACTAACTCAATGACAAATGGGCCCCGCTGTTAATTAAACAGAATTACCTAAACAACTAAAGTTTGGGTCAATGACAGCTAGGCCCCACCATGCACTATTCACCCATTGACCAGTCAGCATTGACTGCTGACTGGGTGGTCAATCGGGCCCACTGACCCCACTAGTCAGCCTCTGTGGCTAGCACATGGCTGGGTACACTTAGGATTTTCTGTCTAATTTTGAATAAAAATAATTCCAGAATATTATTAAAACTTTGAAAATTAATAGAAAATTATCCGTAACTCGGATGAAAAAAATTTATACATGAAAGTTGCTCAGAAAAATATGACGAACCCGAATATGCCCTCCGTTCGTCTGTCACGCGTCCCTAGCATAGAGAACATGGAACCGCCTCCCTCTGTTTCATCTGTCCGAAAATACCAAACTTTGGGAAAACATTCCCGGATGTTCTCCCCCTTCATCGGTATCGTGTAGTGCCGCGTTAGAACACCCCTAGCACGGCATATCGTCATGTCATGCTTAGTGATGCAACTGTGTGCTTTGTATTTATTGTTTCCTCCCCCTCTTCTCACTGGTAGACCCTGAGACCGCTGCTGATGCCACTGTGATCGACTACGTCACCGCCGACACTTCTTCCTTTTCAACAGAGCTTCTAGGCAAGCAAACCCCCCTTGATCATTCTGATGTCGCCCAGTTCCATTCTCTCTCATGCTTGCATTAGATTTTGCTACTGTTATTGATTGCTCCTATTCTGATGCATAGCCTGCTTTTGTAACCTGCTGTTGTACCTTACCTATTTATCCTAAACTGCTTAGTATAGGTTGGTTGGTGATCCATTAGTGACCCCTCACCTTGTCCCAGTCGCCCCGACTTATTGACCGATGACTCGATCAATGTGCTCGACGACCAGAGCCCGACACATCACTTCACCCCCTTTAGTTGTATGACTCTGCAGAGCTACTATCGAGTGCCGATGGTGATACCTCGTAACGCACTCCTGATGATAACTCTGTAGTGTAGCTATTCGGTCCTGGTCATCGTGGGTGATTCCTCCTTCACAACTCCTGATACGCCTCTTTCGTGCAACACCTCAAGTGTGAACCTCGAGGGTGATTCCTCCTATGTTCACCTTGATGATTACATCGAGTGGAATCCATCGAGGGTGATTCCTCAGGTTTTCCCCCTTGATGTTTTGGACACACGGTTACCTTGACTTTACTACAGACCCTTGTTAAAGTCAGGTGGGTCTAGTGAGCACCCGTGAGAGATACCTGTGAAAGTCGGGCGGGCCCGGAGAGCACCCGCGAGATGTTACGATGGCGGCTGGCTGTTTAGCGGTATCACCCAGGAGGGGGTGGTAGCTCCGGACTTGTCCCGACAGCCGTCACTTCTTTTAATAATGCACTAACAGGTTTGGGTATTTGTTCTAAGTTGGCCACTGGCCTATACGCACTAACCACCACGCTGGAACAGTTATGGGCACTCGGCATCGCAGTATCAGCCGAAGCTTTGTCAGACGTCCAGTTCAACATTATGGCCGGGCCGGATCGCGCCATCCAGGCAGAGGTGGTGCTAGTATCCCCTTGCGCACAACAACCCGGAGTGCAACGGGGGATGGGCCCAAGACCCCGGAGCGCTTAGGATGTAGACCAGCGGGGAACTCTCTGCTGAGCCTAGGTAGGGCTGCGATGTGTTGATCTTCCGAGGCCGGGCATTGATCCAGAAAAGTGTGTCCGGCCAGAGTAATCAAGTGTGTTAGGTAATGTGGTGCACCCCTGTAGGGAAGATTATCTATTCGAATAACCATGTCCATGGTAACGGATGTTCAGACTTGTATCCTGATCTATTACAACTAGAAATGGATACTTGAGATATGTGATGGATATGTTGGCTCCGGGATTGCTTTCTCGCAGGGAGTCGAGGAATGATCTCTGGGCGTTAATACTACAACATGCTTGTTAAATATAAACTGCTATTCTGTACTCTTTTGAATGCTGCAACATGCTTGAATATACTTGAAGATGCTAGTCTTCAATAGGCTAGGCTTTTCCCCTTCTATTCTGGCATTCTGCAGTATAGTCTCCAGATACAACCCTTACATTTGATACCAATGCATAGTTAGTATAGATCTGATGCTTGCGAGTACTTTGGGTGAGTACTCACGGCTGCTTTGCTACCCCTTTTCCCCCTTCTTTCTTCTTTTCGGTTGTTGCAACCAGATGGTGGATCCCAGGAGCCAGATGCCACCCCCGTCGACTACTACTACTACCCCGACGGAGCCTACTACTACATGGAGACCGCCGACGACCAGGAGTAGTTAGGAGGTCCCAGGAAGGAGGCCTTGCCTCTTCGATCGTTGCTACTTTTGTGCTAGCCTTCTTAAGGCAAACTTGTTTAACTTATGTCTGTACTCAGATATTGTCGCTTCCACTGACTCGCTTGTGTTTCGAGCTTCTGTATTCGAGCCCTCGAGGCCCCTGGCTTATAATATAAGCTTGCATTATTTTAATTTGTGTCTAGAGTTGTGTTGTGATATCTTCCCGTGAGTCCCTGATCTTGATCGTCCACATTTGCGTGTATGATTAGTGTACGGTCGAATCGGGGGCGTCACAAGTTGGTATCAGAGCCGACTGCCTGTAGGATGCTCCTTTCCAACTCCTTGGCTGAAGTTGAGTCTAGTCTTTGAAAAATTGTTTTACTAACATGGCTGTGTGGCTTACGAGCCCACGTCGCCAATGGGTGGTATTAGGATCTTTTATTCCCCGTCTATACTCTGGGACTCTGATCTCTCTTCTATTTGGGTTAAATGATTTTGCTAAATCTAACATTAGGATCTCATGATCACATCCACATGGAGGGTTGTGTTGCCCTTTCTCGAATTGAGGGCCAAGATCTGCTTCACATTGTTCATTGACCACAGGATCCTCATATCGAGGGCACCCTACATCGTCACTTGCAAATCCCTCGCTCCAGTCATTATCTTCGATGTTGATGTAGCCTTTGCTATGTCCTGTTGTTGTATCCCTCCATCGCGTGCATGCGTGCCGCCTAGTATGTTTAGGATGTTTCTCTTGTCCGAACTCATACGAATAACATGTAATTGGCTCCGTATATGTATCAGTATGTCTTTAATGACTACTGCTTTGTACATACTTCGCCTTTGCTCATTGTCCGGATTACATCATGAATGATTCCATACACTTCCTCCACCCCTTGTTAAACTACCCCCTGTTGCATTTAAGCAGGATGGTTAGACCCGCTGGTCGTGGCCGTGGTGGCGACAATCCGCCACCTCTCGAATACATGGCCGGAATGATACAACAGTTTGAGCTAAATCGCCAGTTCATGGTAGGAGTCATGGCTTAGTTCCCCCATGCCAATATGAATCAGCAGCCAGCCCCACACTACAAAAAAATACACTTCCGTGATGATACGTTTTTGTCACAGTAGGTCACGTTTTCTGTCATGTATGTACATCCATGACGATTTTATGACAGAATCAAGATAGTCGTACCTGTGCTGTCGTAGAAGTGTTCCATGACAATACCAAAATTATCATCATGGAAGTGTTCACTTCCATGACGATAAATGACGCGTCATGGAAGTGCTTTCGTCAAGGGTAACCGACACGTGGCATCCACAATAACGGGTCGCCGTTAAGCTATCGGGTCCGGTTTTGGATCCGATAACCCGTTAATAGCCCGAACCAATGGGGATTTTCCACGTGTAAAATTCTCTTTGGCCGAAGGAAACACGTGTCAGCTTGTCATTGGGTCAGATAGGCGCCTATGATATGTCGACACGTGCGACGGCCCAACACTAGCCCATTTAGCTTACAAAGGCCGCCCGTTTGACTTGGTCAAAAGTTAGCGGGCCGGCCCATGAAAAGTCTGTTAATGGTCTGTTCGCATATAGCCCATTTTATGGCCCGGTAACTCACGGCCCGTTAGGGCCTTCCTAAAATTGGCCCAACAGCGTCATGTGGGCCGTCGAATATAACACCAGCCCGTTTCACTTTTGGCCCATGTATGGCCCACGATGTCTTTCGGCCCATATGAGGCCTTTGGTATCTTTAGGCCCTTTAGTGGCCCACGGTGACTCTGGCCCATAATGAACAGTGAATTTCTTTATACCCATTAACGGCCCATGATTCACATGGGTTGTTTCCAGCCCGTGTTAGCTTTCGGCCTACTGACGGCCCATACGTTCTTGGGCTCCTTTCTGGCCCTCGATTACTTCTGGCCCGTTACTGGCTTGTTCCCCTAATGGACCAAATTCGGCCCATGGTTAGAATCAGCCCGTTTGTGGCTTGTTAACCCGTTGCGCCATTTCCAGCCCGTCCTATATTCTGGCCCATTAACGACCTGTTATGCCTGTGACAGAATTAAGCCTTTGCTGTCTTCCGGCCTGTTAATGGCCTATTACCATGCTGGCCCGATACCAATTACGCCCGTTTATGGCCCATGTGGACCCATTTATCCGAAGGCCCGAGGCCCACCGATTCTACGGCCTGCTGGAGGCCCATTTATCCGACGGCCCGTAGGAGGCCCATGGATCCTATGGCATGTAGCAGGCTCAAGGTTACCACGGTTCGTATATGGCCAATGGTTGTTGCGGCCACTAGCAAACCAGGGAAAAAGAAGACTAGGAAATAAATAAGCCAGAAACTAATGCTGGGCTATTAAGGCCATTGCACAGATTACATCCACTGGGCATCAAAGTTTGCCACCAGTGCAAATATAGGGAACACCCTACACTATACAAAAATGGCTTGCTATTTTCTTCAGCCGGTGGCTGCACGTTAAGAAGAAATTTTGTATCGCAACAAAACAAATTACAACCATAAAACAAAAGGAAGGTTGGCATAAAAGTTAACAGTCTGGCAGATAAATGCACCACCAGAAGTTCAGAAGCTCAGTTCATTTGACCTGACTGTTATGTTTTCATGCTGTACTGTTCGATGGAGCACCATAACCTTCGTCTTCATTTCTCCTAGGCTCCTGAACAACATAGCAAATGTCTGATAGTCTGGTTTCAAAACCATGCATATCTTGACGACATCAAACAATGGGTGTCCTTGTTTCACAAAGGGTCTCTGTTAGGGAATGGACTTGTGTCTGGAGCGCAGATATAACATTGTTTTGAGCTTGCATATCTTGATCATGAGGCAGTTTGGATGAGATTGCCTTAACAACCAACCCAGTATTACGCAGGAACATGCTTTTGTCACTGTTAGTGGACAGGTACTGACCCACTGCAGCAAGAGGTGACATTGTGGTTATGGTTGCCTCGTCACCTTTAGAAGGTGGTGGTTCCACCATTTTTTCCATGGCTTGCTGAAAAGTTGAGTTTTTACATTCGTAGTACCAGAACAGAAGATATTAAGGAGGCAGCAAAGCCAAACAAAATAGCTTTGGTCTATATACAGAACTTATTCTGGTGAACCCGTGTAAAATATTAGTTGTATTTTACTGCAAAGTACATAATAAAACCAGGTTCCAAACATATGACCATGTACCATGGCTAATGTATTGTCTATTTCTTCACATTCTATTGACAGCTAAGGATAAAGAGACAAAGTTTATAATACGGTAAGCATAGTATGACATCATTCATATCACAAAACAACTGAGAACAGACAAATAGGCAATTGTAATGTTGTGTGGGCAAGTCCAGCACGGAACTAGATTACAGGTCAAGATCAAAGGAACATCACTCCCCTCTTTTAAACCTTGTAAGGTGCAATGATACGCTAAGACAATTGTGTATAAAATAGAAAAGAGTAATAGACATTGGCTGCAAACCGTGCAGTTCAATGCACAAGTCAGAGTAAGTAGTAGTTAAAAGGCATGAGGATTAAGGACTTACAACAGCGGCTTTGACTGGTGTAGTCATGCCCTTCGTCTTGCTGGTGTGACAGTTCTTGAAGATTTCCATAGCATTTGGTTCAGGTACTTTTTGGTCCTTGCAGGATTTCCTCTGCATTTGGAACAAGTCAATATAGATCTGATAATATGGCACAGCGAAAAGAGTGAAACAACAGCTAATTCCAAGAGCCTCGCAGCGTGCAATATAGCTACGAGATCCTGTCATCTGTTGGAATTTCACTTTCATACGGTTGGCCTTGTTCTTTGAACAGTTCACCTACAAGAAGATAGATTTGTCAGGCACATGCGTAAATAGGAGTTCAACATGTGATCTGATCACATATATATAAAGTACTTGATACTTTGGATCAGACCAGTGTTTAACGAGGCCTCTGCAGTCTTCATCCGATATATTTTCCACTAGAGATGTTTGGGCAAGTTCACTGTTAGCCTTGCCTTCAAAGTGAGTTTTCCTCAAGTTATACCGATACTGTCGCAGAGCAGACTTGAAAACATGGGTGCAAGTTTGTCTGGTTGCATCATCTTGGCTATCCAACTTGAACCTCATATGTTGAAAATTATGGGAGTCTCATTATCAGCAACCTAGAAAGTATGGGACAGAGCAATACGATATTACTAGTTTCCATACATAACCATACTTACAGATAAATGGTCGAGGAAGGTGTTGAACTGGGTTTCGTATTTGTCATTCCTGTACTGAATCCATGTTGGGAGGATATGTGCATGACACCTAACGAAAACCGTTGCCTCTGATACTAACTTGGCTGACTCTGTAGCATCACGTGGCCTTTTTAAACCTGCCTCAAAATGGATCTCCATTCTTCCTCATCTAGATTTAGTTAACCTATCGAGCATCATCCCTGATGTTTGTTTCCTCTTGCGCCTTGGTGCTAGTCCAACAACGAACATAGGAAGTGTTAGTGTACATCAAACTGTGAAACTACATATAAAGAAGCATGCAACTGTAACTTGACTCCAGCAACTACCTTCTTGCTGTTGAAGCTCACAAGGTTCATCTGATCATGCCAACTCGTCTTGTGTCAAGAGTGCTTCAGAAGTAGTGTCAGTTGGCAAGGGAGCTTGGGAACGTGCTGCTAGCTGAGTTGACAAACGAGTAACTCGTGCAGCTGGTGGTACTATGGAAGGTGTTGCAACAACTAGGGCTGTCGCTGCTTGTTTGGTGGCAGCTATTAGTTTCTGTTTGGCTTGTTTTGTAGCTCGTGTAGCACGGGATACCGCATTTGTACAATTTTCCGCTGGACTTTGACCTTCTATTGCACCATCAGTACCAGCAGAATCTGCATAATTCTTCCGCTTCTGTTTCCGTGTGTCCTTAGTACTAACACCATCCTCTGTCATTCTGTGTTCCTTCCTCTTTCTCTGTGCCATGTTAAGTCAAGCCGACAAGAAAAAGGAATAAAAATTTAGTTCTTCAGAACAAATTGATGCGTGATACAGATGAACTGAACTTTGATGTTAGACAACCACATGATAGGAGGATGTAATATGTACGAAAAACAGGACGGCATGATATAATCAGAACTATAATGTGTAAACTAAGCAGAAGGCATTTCAATAAATTAGAAGCAATGCAATGGAAGGTAGACACCATATGAAAGATGCAACAAATATCGCTCTGCCAAGTTAATAGTGTCTCATCATAACTGGCATTTAAGCAAATGTGAAGCAGTACAAGAAATAAATCATATGCAAGATGCAAACAACATCACACTACCAAGTTAAAGGTCTCTCGTCATTAGTGGCATTGCATATTCACAGCATTGCATATTCACAGCTTATGATGTGTAAACTAAGCAGAAGGCATTTCAACAAATTAGAAGCAATGAAAGCTAGACACCATATGTAAGACGCAACGAATATCACTCTACCAAGTTAAAACTGTCTTGTCATTAGTGCCATTTCAACAAATTAGTAGTACAAGCTAGAAAATAATGCGAGATGTAAACTATATCAGACTCCCAAGTTAAACGTGTCTTGTGAAAAGTGATTGTTGCAGGTTACACAACAGTAATACTTTGATGTAAGAACATGGTGTGATAGACAGATATTGTATTATGTTCTAGAAATAGGAACACGTGTCTTATTCACAAGTATAATGTGTAAAGTAAGTAGATGGAATTCAACAAAATTTGAAGCAATACAAGCTAGACATCATACATAACATGCAACCACATATAACAGTGCCATGTTAGAGGGAGCACCTGCGATGGTGGACAAGGGGGGACGTGCTCATCATCAACACAGCTACTTTGAGTGTCTAATCATGTGTTGTATTCCAAATCTTGTTGGGGGGATGGCCGAGTAGAATGTGTAGAGGCCCTCCGTTTGGAAGAAGTACCTTTATCCACTGCCTTGCTAATTTCCTTCTGCTTTATTGATTTTGCATTGTCAAGTAAAACTGACAAGAAAAAGCACTAAAATTCACTCTTCAGAACTCATTCATGCATGATACTGACAATCACTACCTTGATGTAAGGCAAACATATGATACGTGGATGGAATATGTACGAAAAACAGGACGGCATGGCATATTCACAACTATTGGTGTAAACTAAGCACAAGTAATTTAATCAAATTACAAGCAATACAAGTGAGACACCGTATGCAACATGCAAGACAATATCACACTGCCAAGCTAGAGAAAGCACCTGGGATGCCGGTTTCGCTGGAAGACCGCCACCAGTCCCTGCCTTATTTTTTTCCTTCCTATTTCTTAATTGTATTGCCTTGTCAAGTCAAACCCACAAGAAAAATGAATAAAAATTCTCTTTTCAGAACTCATTGATGCAGGATGCTGACGAGCACTACTTTAATGTAAGGCGACCGCATTATAGGACGATTGAATGTGTAAGAAAAAAGGACAACATTGCATATTCATAGCTATGATGTGTAAACTAAGCAGAAGGCATTTCAACAAATTAGAAGCAATGAAAGCTAGACAGCATATGAAAGATGCAACGAATATCACTCTACCATGTTAAAATTGTCTCGTCATAAGTGCCATTTCAACAAATTAGAAGTAGTACAAGCTAGAAAAGAATGTGAGATGTAACCTATATCACACTCCCAAGTTAAACGTGTCTTATGATAAGTGATTGTTGCAGGTTACACAACAGTAGTACTTTGATGTAAGAACATGGTGAGATAGACAGATATTGTATGTTCTAGAAATAGGAACACGTGTCTTATTCACAAGTATAATGTGTAAAGTAAGCAGATGGAATTCAACAAAATTAGAAGCAATACAAGCTAGACATCATACATAACATGCAACTACATATAACAGTGCCAAGTTAGAGGGAGCACCTGTGATGGTGTACTAGGGGAGACGTGCTCATCATCAACACAGCTACGTTGAGTGTCTATGCATGTGTTGTCTTGCAAATTTTCTTGGGGGGGGGGTGGCGGAGTAGAATCTGTAGAGGCCCTCCGTTTGGAAGGAGCACCTTTATCCACTGCCTTGCTAATTTCCTTCCGCTTTATTGATTTTGAATTGTCAAGTAAAACTGACAAGAAAAAGCAATAAAATTCACTCTTCAGAACTCATTCGTGCATGATATTGACAATCACTACTTTGATGTAAGGCAAACACATGATACCAGGATGGAATATGTACGAAAAACAGGACGGCATGGCATATTCACAACTATTTGTGTAAACTAAGCAGAAGCCATTTCAACAAATAAGAAGCAATGCAAGCTAGACACCACATGAAAGATGCAACAAATATGACTCTGCCAAGTTAAACGTGTCCCATCATAAATGGCGTTTCAACAAATTAGAAGCAGCGCATGCTATAAATCATATGAAAGATACCAATATCACACTACATATACTAAAGGTGTCTCGTCATATTGATTGATGCGGGATACAAAAAAAACAATAGTTTTATGTAAGGACATGCTTAATAGACAGATGTACTATGTACTAAAAATAGGAAGGCATGTCACATTAACAGGTATAATGTATAAACTAAGCAGAATAGCACATGCAATTTAACCAGATTGGAAGAATTACAATCTAGACACCATATGCAACATGCAACCACATATCACGCTGCCAAGTTAGAGCAAGCACCTGCGATGCTGGTGTAGGGGAAATGCGGTCATCAACTACAGAGCTACGTTCACTATCTTCATCTAGCCTTACTGTTTCTTGAGAATCATGTGGGGAGGCTGACACTGCATTCTTTAAAAGAGCATATTTTCTCACAGTAACCCACTGGCGTGACTGCCTCATCATAAGTGATTGATGAGGGATACACAAGAACATTAGTTTGATGTAAGAACATGGTTAATAGACAGATGTACTAGTATGTAGCAAAAACAGGAAGGCATGTCATATTCAAAGGTATAATGTGTAAGCTAAGCAGATGCAATTTAACCAAATTGGAAGCAATACAAGCTAGACATCCGCTGGAGTGGTGAGCATGATCATCGAGGACCTGTGAGCCTGGTGGGAGGCGGGCTGCTTCGCCACCATCGTGGCTTTTTAGTTGGCTTCCAGGTGATGCCTGTCTGTGCTGGGCTTGTCACTGGCTCGGCCAGTGCCCTGACTAGCTATTTGTCTTCTGGTGCTCCCGGGATGGTGGTTCATGTAAAAAATATCTTTCCTTATCTTAATAAAGACCGACTTCGGCCTTTCGAATACAAGCTAGACACCATATACAACATGCAACCACATATGACACCGCGAAGTTAAAGCAAGCACCTGGGATGGTGGTTCATGGCGAGCGAGATCATCAACTCCAGAGCTACGTTTACTGTCTCCATCTGTTGAACATGCAACCTTTAAAGTGTCGAGACGTGTCTTGCCTGCCGACGAAGAAAATAGGAGCGACTTCTTTCTTTTATTTCGTGCTTCTGTCAAGGCAGAGTCTGAAATACCCATGCATAAAAAATCAATAGTGAGAGTATGGGTGAAGTGTGTGCAGAACTAGTGCACTGTAAAAGTAGCAGATAGCAGGTGGCTGAAAAATAAATGACAGGAGACATATGATAGCTCTACAACATTGCATGGCAAACAAAATTAGATTCTACTCCATATGATTTTGTAATATATGAGCACATGGATGGCTGGGAAATGCAGGTACTCCTCCAGCACACCACCACATGTGGTCCTATCAAAATAACAGTCGACTGAAATTAAATAGGTCAGTCAATTTTTTTATGAACCGTCCGATCTACAAGGAACGGGCAGATGGCCTTCATCTACCTCCCGCCAGTCACTATTGACGATCTTTCTCGAACCGCCAGCGACCACCGGCTCAGACCCCTGCCTCCGCCGCCCCGCCCTCCGCTCGACCTCACACCACCGCCGTGCTTGGCAGCGCCCCCCGGCCATCCCTTTAAGCCCGGCCGACCTCAAGATCGGGTGCCAGCAGCTCCTAAGCCTCACACACCCCTAAGATAAACACGGAGGCGCTGCTTTCCCGGCATAATAGGCGGACTAGCGCCTATTGCGCCAGGGAATGCTTCCTTTAATTGGGAATCAACTGACCAGGAATTGAAATCCAGGGGGCGACGGACCTCTAGCTAAGGTGAAATAGTATATGAGGAGAAACCTTGTACATCGCGAGTTACTAGGAACATCTAGTATCATGAAGAAGGTGTAGGAAGAAGCGGTCAACTAGTGTCTTCTGTGGGATGAATACCGTGCAAGCAGACACGTAAGATTTGCACGAATAAGGGAAGAGGAGTACCATTTCTGGTTGCCAGTGTTGTGTCCTCCTGATTTCGCGGTGATGTTCTTCTTTTTACCGGTGAAACTGATGTTTTGGAGGAGGGTCGAGCCTTGGACGAACCCATGGACAAATTGTTGACTGTGTTGCGGTGGCTGTCTGTCGGCGGAGGGGAAGCAGATCCGAGGTAGCGAAGGACGGCGTAGCGGGAACAGCTCCGGTGCGGTGGACGGTGGCGACATTGGAGCGGCAGCGGTGAGGTGCAGGACGGCGTGGTTGAACTTGCTCGGGTACGGCACACGTTGGCGTCCTAGAGGCAGCTCGGCCTCGGCTTCAACTACTAGCCATGGAGGGCGTTGCGGTTGCAGTGGACGACGATGTCGGGGTATCGGCTCCGGCGTGATGGAGGAGGGCGGCGGTTGATGGGTGGGATGGGGTGGCGGATGGAGGACGCCGGGGTTTCGCGGCTGGTGGAGAGGTAGTTTTGGCGCCCACGGAGTATGAATGGGGAATCGGATAGGAGGGCGGGGGGAGCTAAGGGGGAACCATGTTTCGGTCTGGGATGCGCTTGTTTTTGGTTTTTTTGAATAGATGGGACGCACTTGTTTGAAATTTGGGGAAAGTACAAACTTTGCCCCCCTCTTAAATTTCGGACCTACTGCGGGTCGGGGGTAGGACGGTAATCCCAGGTGTCCCAAATAGTGGGTGGGAGCGATTTCGGCCGAGCGCATGTGTGCTTAGGCGGCCATGGTGTATGAATGTTTTTCGGAGGCGGTTGCGTGGCGTCTAGATGAAGCTACAAACCTACCCCGGTTTAGACCTTTGGACGTCCGGCCGGTAGGTTTCACGGGTCGGAGTTAGAAAAGTAATTTCCTTCTACCAAACATTGGTCTCACGCGGTTTCGGGCGAGTAGAGGCTCTTTTGGCGCTTTGTTCGAAATTTTGAAATAGAAGCATTCACGTTTAGAGTACTCTTGAACTTTGAGAATTGACCTAAATAGACAACGTTAAATTTGACCTTGTATGTTTGAAAACCTCATTAAATTATGTGCTTCTTTTTGAAATTTTGACACTTGAAAATCCTATAACTACGATTATTTTGGAATGGAGGAGGTAAATTTGAATCTATTTTGTACACGACTATATATGCTATTATGTACAAAAGCAGAGCAAAGATTGGTGCCCCCATAATTTAGGTATGATTTACAAATGGCATGATATAGAATTCAAATAATTGAATGGACTTCATGTTGAATTCGAATTTTTTATACCACCTTAAGTTGAATTCAAATGTATGCTAGTTCATAGCTAGCTATTTATAATGTTCATTGTGTAACTTTTGTATGTATAATGTGCTTTACACACACAACATGAACTATACTCACGTTTATATTCGATTGCTAAAGCGATGCATTGTTTGGAGTTCAAAATACTAACTCTGTGGATCAATTATGTCAAATAATAACATAGACATGCTCAAATTCGATAAAATATAGATGCCCGATGGATCAATGACCATTCCTTACGCGAATTGCAAATATCATGATCCCATCCTAATATTTGGATACAATTTATATTTTTAATCAATGTGTACATCAGTCTTTTACGTGTAGTTTCACTCTCCATAGGCCCCTCTTCACACACACGCTGACTTTCTCTCTCACACATACGTGCACACGGTGTATATTCATCGGTGGTCTCTCACACATGCTCACACACTCTCTCCCGAGGTGTCTTTCTCGCAGACATGCTCTCGATATAACCCTCCCTCCCTCTCGTAACCATTTACGATTGTTTTCACTAACCTTTATCACAAGCACTCTTCCTCTCACAAGCATACATACGCACAATCCCCATCGACCCTTTCTATATACATAGACCTGCCTACGTGTCTCCCGCACGCACATTATCTTTAGGCATGTCTCTCACGCATTGTCTCCACCTCTCTTCCTAATTGACGAGTATGATTCTAGCAGAGCATTCTATAGGATGCCCCTTAAAGTTAGGTTGGATGAATAGTAATATCAGAGATAAGGGGTTACCTTAGTCCAAGGACCTAGGGTTACAAATCCTAGCCGGCTTTGTCAGTGGACACAGAGTCCTTCACGACTCTGCTATCTTTGTCTTGTACGACTAGTCCTCCATGGGTCTCCCTAAATGCGTCATGGGCCGACCAATGTGGTGCAGGACAGAACCGAACCAAGGGCCTCACCTTGGCCCACCAGACCTCACGCAGTGACACACCCTCTGCCCCAGGTCTCGTTATCTTCTCACACCCACACATACCAACACAGACACCACAAAAAATATTTTCTCCTCGTGCCTCTATCCCCTCCCCCCTTGGATATACACACTCAAGGGCATCTCTCGCCGTGACATCCTATTCGTCTCTCTCTCTCTCTCTCTCTCTCTCAAGACCTCTCTCATTTCTCGTTCTATCTCTCCCACGTCCCCCCCCCCCCCGTCGGCCCCTCTATCCATGCCTCTCTCGAATATGTAATACATACACATACCTCTCTAGGCCCTGCCAAATACATCAACTACACATTCACACATGTTACATCACGTACCCCATTGATCTAAAAAGTCCTCTCTTCACCTTTATTTCGCATACAACATACCTTTTGAATAAAACCACACAAAGTGTGGCCAAAAAATTATTTTAGAATTTCTACATATATACAACATTACAAAGTTATATGGAGGAGTATGAACGTTAATTTGCATTGCATGGTGCCCCCAATGATATTTATTCTGCACTGTGAATTTTTATATTTTTATACTATATATAAAGTTAGTCATAATAAAGAGAAACGAAGAGCATCTCTCTCTCCATCGCATACACCCCCTCTACGCCCCTTTCACGTACGCACACAAACTATCTCCAGGTCCTCTCAAAGTACGCCCCCAGCACATTCACACATGTTTCATCTTTCTCTCGCGATATATACAGTGACGATCATTGTATTTGAAGCGAAAGCACGATACGTACATTGGACTTCAGAATCCACTCATTACTGTCACCATTTACATTTTGTGGTTATTATACAGTCACGGGCTCATCGTACAGCTCTGTATTTGCTCAAGACACGACTAGTTGACCAGTTAAATGCTCCACATGGCACCTCTAGTGTTGCATCACATTATCTCACTACCATTGGGCCCACCTGTCGGTGTGTATAAGAATGAAAACAAACGATAAAAATATATTTGACGGTGGTTCGAAGTCATGACCACGGGCACAGCAGACAAGGTGGCCTTTTATTGGTATGCTGGGTCGTCTGTTTTAACACACAGGAGCTGGTGTGGTGATTATACACACACGCACGCATGCACACGAACTGCATGCACGCAACACTCACACGAACACACGCAGCCATGCATGCACACAACACTCACACGTACACACATAGCCACGCACGCACGCAACACTCACACGCACACACGCACACACACGCACACGCACACACACGCACACACGCTCCACCTACACGTGCATGTGCACACATCAGGCCCTGACAGACACATATACAACCAGGTGGTTCCCGCGCATGGGTTGGAGTCTTGTCGCGCCTGCGTAAATTTGTGTTTATCTGACCTTTTTCCTATGCGAACTGACAGGTGGGACCCACAAGGAACCTGGTCAATTTAACTAGTCAACATAGTGCCACGCAGATTATTTGGCCGGTTAACAGAGTGCAATCCAATGCTGAACAGTGAGCAAGTGACCGTATAATCAACGCAAAACGTATATAGTGACCGTAATGAGCGTATTCTGAAGTCCGGTGACCGTATTACGCTTTTCGCTTGAAATACACTTACCGCCCGTGTATTTATCTCTTCTCTTGCTCTCTCTGTGGAGCCGAGTAGGCTAACGTGCCAGTGCCTAAATTGCCGCACGCCACCCCATTATTGCTGTACTGGTTTTGTAAGAGCGAACAAGCATTCACGTCTACTATACAAACTGTAGATATGAGTTACAAATGCTATGAAGAGGAATACAAATATTTGAATCCACTTTATGCCCAATTTCTCTCTGTAGGCCCTCCAAAAGTACATCTCTACATGTTCTCGCATGCTACATCTAACAACTATGCAATACAACACTACTACTACACTCTAACACAATAAATCATATGTGTTTTTAGTTTTACTAGATCTCATATTGTTACTTAATTATTCAGTTTGCATACATTAAAATTGCCTTTGAAATGTATGGCTAGTATCAGCTACCGCGCGGGAAAAATCCCGCCCTTGCCTATTTAATCGGGTTTGAATCGATGGGTCGTGCGAAACAACAAAACTATAGTAGTATTATAGTACAAGTAACAGTTCACTAGGCCGCCGTGTCGTGTACTCCTCCGTCGTAAGAGTGGAGCGCTCGCTTTCATAAATGTTCTAGTCCCTTTCGCGGACATGTGGGACATCAAGCAACCGGGTCCATGTGCCATACCGAAATAATAGTGCAGAGCAGCAGGGGTGAAATACCCCAGTCATGGCGCCGGCGTAGTAATGAGCAATGAGGCGTCAAATCACAAAGCTGCACCTTTCCCACAGTTAAGTTGGAGGGACGAAGTAATAATGCTAAAAAAAAGAAGTTGGAGGGACGAAGCAACCATCATTTCACTCATTGCTGAACCCGCTTCTCCCTCATCCTCTTCAAGTTAACCACGTGTTGCTTCTGCGGTTGTTCTGCCTCATGTGGGACGCGGATCGGCTTAGTAAAGCACTGACACGTGGGACCGCATGTTAGCAAACCGCCAGGTCAATGTCCTCTAAAAATAAGAAACCTCCCCCACCATCCGCGCGGCAAAATCACCTCCTTTTTACTAATCTTGATATTATAATTTTTTAGATCAATATAATCGAGATTTGTATAGATAGCACAAAGGAGCAAAACCAAGTGGTACAGTTAAGGGCATGCACGATGTGTAGCCAAATGTGAAAATAGCTTTTGGCATCGATGGGAAGCATTGTGGACGGTGCTGCCAAAGCCAAAAAGATGGAACTGAAGCTCCCTAATTGATTGATTGAAGGAATGGAAAAATGCAACCTCTCTCCTCTTTCTCCCGTGCTTGGACGCATGTACAGTATAGAGCACAGAGTCTACTCCCCTGTCCCTTCTATCACAAATCACAAAGCAGTGAGGCATCAAATCACAAAGCACGGATGAAGCAACCATCATTTCACTCTTCGCTGACTCCGCTTCTCCATCGTCTTCTTCGAGAAACCACCTTACCGCACTAAGCTGGACGGACGACGCTATTGTGTAGTACTAGTACATTTATGTGTCCTTTGGTTCAACGGACTTCTTGGATGCAAATAAGGCGGTTGTCTCGGCTTGCAGGCGGCACTTGCGAATGACTTACCATGGTCTCCCTAAATGGTGTTCTCTGTCGAACGCACTTCGCCAAACCACAACGTTTGAGATATTGTCGACGTCACCGCAATGGGGAAGGAAGTCAAATAGTTACTACCTCCATTTTTTTGTACACAAGGCCAGTATCAAAATTACAATTTGCAGAAGGCCACTAACACTAATCGAGGCAAAATTGATGGGGTTTGCCTCGTACTAGCAACCAAGGACATTAATATACCCTTGCATGCATGTGGAAGTGAGAAGGTTGGTTTGCATGGCGCTGCATTAATCAAGCGATGAGGAGTGAGATGGTTAGCTCTTTGGGCGTTGGAGAAAAAAATACGCATTAATTGACACGTCAAATGAGGATTTGTATCGTTCAATCCCGCGAAGGAAAACCCCGCCTTTCTTTTTTAACACAAGTAGTACTCCTACGTACGTACTTGTATCCTGTTTGGGTCTAGGCCTTGCATTGACATACTTCGCCACACATTTTTGCCAAGCTTGCCTAAAGTTTTCAAAATGAAAAGGAGGTACACTTGCGCACGGCTGTCGCGGTCCCATTGCACCCTCACACAGTCGCTCCTGCACGCCGCAAACCCAACCAAGGGAACGCACCCTCACTGACACGTGCTACCGCATGTGATCAAACCAAACTCAGCCATCCTACCGCTGACACATAATTTCGTTCATACAGTATGTTTATCCAACCGCATGTTGGGGAAGATCCGTACGGCCCGTGCGGTGGTCTGTAGGGGAAGAAGAAGAGGTGAGGAAGAACAAGGGTTAGGAGACGTAGGATATTCATCCAACCACCTGAAATGGTCGACTGACCCAAATGATGAAAGTCAAGCGACTTGCATAAATATATGTTTTTACACAGCAAAAGATCCCTAAAAACAACAACATAAAGAAAAACTATCACTGCTCGCGGAACGAGACGGCCTCGTCTTCTTTGGCTGCCGACGCGAACCAGCCGTAGCTGCTGACATGTGTCTCCGCACCGTGGTTGTCCTCGGCCTCCAGCTACTCGTTCACGCGGAGCGTGCGGGTGCTCTGCACGGACGCGAGCACCGCCCGGTTCAAGTCCAGGACGTCTGGTTCCACCTGCAGGAGGGCCTAGATGGTAGTGGCATCCGCGCGCTCCGCGTCGAGTTGAGCCTCCGCCGCCCGGTTCAAGTCCAGGACGTCCAGTTCCGCCTGCAGGAGGGCCTCGATGGCAGCGGCATCCGCGCGCTCCGCGTCAAGTTGAGCCTCCGCCGACCGGTTCACATCCACGACATCCTGTTCCGGCTGCAGGAGGGCCTTGATGGCAGCGGCATCCGCGCGCTCCGCGTCATGTTGAGCCTCCGCCTCCCGGTCCTCCTTTAGGATCGCCAGGTTGAACCGCTGGTCCGCCTGCACCATGGGGGACCCGGACGCCGGCACGAAGTCGAAGTCCATCGTCTCATACGCATCTGGGGCCTTCTGCGCCGCGACCTCCGCCATGAACATTGGATCGGCTTCCTCCTCCTCGGAGCTTGGCTCCAGAGAACTCGGGGATTGGCCCGCCGCAAAGCAAGCTTGGGAACGGAGGTCTGTGGCACCGACCGCCGCCGCGATTTTTGTGCGGCGCTCCGGCATCAGCATCTTGTAGTACGTGATCTTGCGGCGCACCATGGCTTTCCGGCGAACTAGGGGACGCTTCATCTGGGCTAGGGGATCGAAAGGTGGGGGAATGGGCTGGAGAGGAGGTGTGGTTTTGGGGCAGTGGTGACCGGCCGGCAAGTAGCTGGCGTAGGCCGAGCAGCGAAGGTTCTGGTGTGAATAATGGTTCCGGTGATGACCAGTCAATCGGTTTTGACTGTACATCACTCTTGTCGTGTTCGCGTTGCACCCCGGCACGCTGGACCCTCCATGTCGCTCACCGAATGGAACGCGCTTCGTCTTGCATTTTCGCTCGCTTGTGGGACCGCAGTTGAGAGCAAACCGACGTCCCTCCCCCTCCCCCGCCCGCGTCATTTATACTACTACTAGAAGAGAGAGAGGTCGGCCGAGTGTTACTAGTACTCCCTCCATTTTATGCGGAGTAAATAAAAACAGAGGGAGTATACTACTAGTACTATGAGCACTTCATACTCTACTATAGATGTTGTCAGTACTCCACTAGTACTATTGGACAGGGAGCTTAAAAAAAGTTACTATTGGACTGGCTATACGTGGCAAAATCCTAGTAGGAAGAGCATGCGCGAGAACAAGCACATTCACCTGTTTGAAAACAAATTGGAAACCATCTCTGTTTGAATACAAATCTAGGAGTATGTACGAATCTAACAATATTGATTGGGCGTTGTTGAATGGTGATACTTTTTTCTGTAAGTTTGATCAAAGTAGAGATACTTTGACTACACATAAAACTTATATGTAAACTAGAAAGGATCGGAGGGAGTGTATTGTATGTTCAAAAGCGAAACGAACATTGATTTATATATGATTTGCTGATGCTATGATCACCGGTTCAAAATTTTGAATCCGCCTTAGGTATCACACATGCAACCACTCGTTCTCTCTCGGT
This sequence comes from Thinopyrum elongatum, assembly GCA_011799875.1. Lineage (NCBI taxonomy): Eukaryota > Viridiplantae > Streptophyta > Magnoliopsida > Poales > Poaceae > Thinopyrum > Thinopyrum elongatum. The sequence continues at coordinate 171,857,020 of CM022301.1, forward strand.
TTCATCTCGGGGTCCGGAGATCGATTGAAAGAGGACTAGGGTGGGTACAGTATGTTTGTTTCGCTTTTGAACGTACAATATACTACTAGTACTATGAGCACCGCATACTCTACTTCAGATGTTGTCAGTACTCCACTAGTACTATTGGACAGGGAGCTTAAAAAATTTACTATTGGACTGGCTATACGTGGTGAAATCCTAGTAGGAAGAGCATGCGTGAGAACAAGCACATTCACGTGTTTGAAAACAAATTGGAAACCATCTTTGTTTGAATACAAATCTAGGAGTACGTACGAATCTAACAATATTGATTGGGCGTTGTTGAATGTTGATACTTTTTTCTGTAAGTTTGATGAAAGTAGAGATACTTTGACTACACATAAAACTTATATGTAAACTAGAAAGGATCGGAGGGAGTATATTGTATGTTCAAAAGCGAAACGAACATTGATTTATATATGATTTGCTGATGCTATGATCACCGGTTCAAAATTTTGAATCCGCCTTAGGTATCACACATGCAACCACTCGTTCTCTCTCGGTTTCATCTCGGGGTCCGGAGATCGATTGAAAGAGGACTAGGGTGGGTACAGTATGTTTGTTTCGCTTTTGAACGTACAATATACTCCCTCCGATCCCCACAGACCCCCGGGTCATTTCTATCATAGAAACACACCAAACCTTTATCTCCTTGCACGGCACGCACTTGATCTCTCAACATCAATCGATCTCGTCAAGATGTGTCGGGGCATGAACCGAATGGGATGTCAAAACTAAGATGGGAAGTGACACGTAGTGGAGGCATAGTGAAACTTTAAACGAACCGTTTGTCTGTATGCATGTCGGACAAATTACAACATTGGAAATACAAGCATGGTCTAGGCCCACATGCGAATGATACTCGGCGGAATGTTCAAATGAGGCATGCGGGAGGATGGACTCGACCAGAGTGCGGCATGATCGATGGAGCAGAGGGTTGGAGAGGAATGAGAAATAAGCAACGCCAGATGATTATACTTGAACGGCTCAAATAAACAATAAGTTGTCTTGTTTTCCCTTCCGTCTTGGTCACGGAGTAAGATACTCCCTACGTTTTTATTTACTCTACATATTAGGTTTGACTGAAGTCAAACTTCATAAAATTTGACCAAATTTATAGAAAAAATATGAACATTTACAATAGCAAATCTATATGATGTGAAAGTATATTCAACAATGAATCTAATGGTATTGATTTGTTATTGTATATGTTATTATTTCTGTCTATAAACTTTGTCAAAGTTTACAAAGTTTGACTTTGAGCAAAGCTAAAATGCGGAGTAAATAAAAACAGACGGAGTACGCAGGGACTAGTATAGTTACTACTGCTGGAACATGGTAAGTTGGACCCCTAAATGCGGGCACGGACCGGGCACACCTCAATTATTCCTTCAAACAGTCGGACACCTACATTAGCACACCATCCAGCTACTTAATCAAGTGTTACGCTTCACTAATTGAAAAGGAAAAGGGTGGTACCACACCCAAAACCACCACACTTGGTGCTAGGGTAACAACTTGGTACTGTACCACATTTGAACCAGGGCACAAAAACCACCTGTTCTGCACCTAATGCGCAACGCGAAGCACTGACACTCGAAGTTGGCCGGGAAAACAGGGAAACCGACATGTGGGGCACACCTGTCAGGACAACGTGGTGCAGACTAGTCCAATGGAGGAGCTAGCCCACGACCTCCTCGCCACTGGCAACCATTCATGTGGATCATGGGGGCCAGCAATGTGGCGCAGCTCCCGCACCGCCTCTGGACACGGTGACCGCGGTGAGCGACACGCTCATCATCGTTGGACACGGTCGGCTTCAGGGTGCCTAGGGTGGCGTTAGCGCTGTGGCACGACCAACAGATCAACACCCAGCTCGTCGAGGATGCACGGGGCACCGAAGTGCGCGTGCGCCGCGATGCGTCCGCGAAGTGTTCTAGCGTGGCCAACTGCATCCCCAGGACCTGAGACCATGCCGGGTCATCTTGTTTTCTCAATGACATGTGGGGATCGCATGTGAGCAAAGGGCATCTCCAACGTTGCCACGACCACAGCTGACTACCCTGGCACGCCAAAAACCCTCGTCCCTCGCGCCGTCGCGTGGTGCGTTCCCAGCCGGCGCCAGCTGCCCGCATTCATGTCGTCCGTCCGTATGCCATCATTAAGAGGCTCGGTGCCCGAGGAACCAACTCTGGCGACTTAATGACGCACCCGGACGCTTGGCCTCACCGGAATGCGCTACTTAAAGTGGCAACGCCCAGCTAAACTCCACACCATAGCGCATCCTCCTGCTACCTGGCACCACATCCGCCATGACCATGAGCGCGAACGCTCTGCGGGAGAGCTTGTCTTTGGGGATGAAGCTCGAGGTCGCCGCCCTCGCTCAAGTCACCGCTCGCAATGCAATAGCGGCGTAGCCGGACACGGACGCGACCGCACAAGCGGTGGCCACGCTGGCGGCCGACGACGGGAGCACCGTCAGCCACGCATCCTACTTGCCGTCGTCCAACGTTCGATGGCGCATGTGGCAGGTGAAGCGACGGACCGTCCACGTCCATCATCAATGACCTCATGTCCACCGGCACCGCCGAGGTCGGGGACTCCTCCGAGGATGAGTAGGGCATGGGAGGCGGCAGGGCATGGTGTGCCAACTGGCTGGTCCGTCTCCCGTGTTCTACTCTTCCTCGCCGGAGACCGCACCTTCACTTCACGGGTCTTGAACCCCGCCCCCGTACATGGAGATCGCAGATGGAGGACGTCGGTCGCCGCCGTAGAATAGGTTTAGGGTCGGGTTTCTTTTATTTTTCTGTCCTATAAAAGTTTGAAATGTAATGAAATTCTGTCCTGTTTACATGAATCTCGTCCGGTGTATATGAACTTTCACAATAATAGTAAGATATATTGTAGGAGTATGAAAATATATGGAATGATGATTCGTTTTTGTGTGTATAAACTTAGAAGGTTTGTCCCGAGACAAAGCTAACATGCGAAGTAAATAAACACATAGGGTCTACATACACAATTTATCTTAGGCACTCCAATAGTATGTCCACTACACATTCACGCATTTCACATCTTTCTACATCTACGGGAACCTATGAAAGGGTTAACGTAAATTGCCTCTCTCTCTCCCCCCTGATTTTCATGGTGGTGGGCCCCTCCCTCCCCCCAATCTCCAATCAACAGCCCACACGTTTCACATTACATTAATTACGTAACTGGGATTACGTAGGTGTAGCATTACTCATCCTAAAAAAACCAACTAAGCCAACCTCCCAGCATATCGCACGGGAAAAGACCCGGCCGCGCCGTTTTAGTCGGGATTACCGGATTACTAGTAGTAGTATCGATGGATCACGTGAAGCACCAAGTTTATAAAAGGAAAAAAGGCGGTACACTCACAGCACGCCTGTCATGGTCGCATTGCACCCCTCACACGGTCGGTCCTGCACATTGCTCACGCAAACGGAATGCGCTTCGGCTTGCCTCTTCACTGACACATGGGACCGCACTTGGAGAAACTGACCATGCGCCAAACTCCCCCGCCCACCGCGTGAAAATCCCCCCCAAATCCCAAATTCAACCACCCTTCGGCCAACCCCCCTCCCCCCGGCCCCCTCGACTCCATTCACTCCGCCAAATCTGCCCTCCCCGCCGCGATGATACGTCGGCATCGTGGTTCGTCGAGGGGATGCACGGCGATCCTCTCGCTCCCACAGTACGCTCTCGTAGACAGCCGCGCCGCCACCGCTGGCGACGTTCCTGTGGAGACGCATGGCGGTCAGCTTCTCCCACGCTACGCGCATTCTAGACTGAGACCCCGTGCATGTCGGAGTAGCGCTGAATGTTAGCTGATAGACGTTGTTAATCTCACTGTTTGCCAAAGTAGTTTACAGTCAATATGCTCTGCTTAAGAAGCTTCCTTGCCCTGTTCTGCACTTATTCTGCTTAGCTGAGATGGCATGCCATGCCCGATTAGTTGCTAAAATATCCTGCCATATATTTATTGTGACGTAGATTGCCATGGTCTAGTAGCCAATCTGTTAGGTGAAATAGCTCTACACCATTTTATACTCGATCTTTGTTGCTGAGATGGCCTTCGATGACTGTGTGCTCGGCCTCATTGACTGCTGAAATAGCCTGGCATAATTTAGCACTCAAATCTGTTTGCTGAATTAGCTTTACATATATTTTGTTACTTAGATCCGCTTGTCCAAATATCTTGCCATAGCTTTAGACATCGACCTAGGTATTTTTTTCTGGACTTCATAAAAAAGCATATATGTTTTTCCTGTAATATCTAGTAGAAGAACTAATTTGTATGTCTAACAGATGGACAGGACTTGGATAACTTCAGCTCGAAGATTCTCCACTGCATATGTCGAGGGGGTTGAAAACTTCATGAACTTTATCAGAGCTGAGTACGGTGGTCCGAAATCAGATGTGCTCTGCCCGTGTAGCAGTTGTATGAATTCAGTTACAAGACCACAGTCAACTGTGCAAAATCATCTACACTTGTATGGGATGTCGGTCACATATACTAGGTGGGTTCATCATAGTGAAGCTGTGAACGTCAATGTTACTGACTATGTGGAAGCAGCAGATCACCATCTTGATCTGCCTGATGCTCAGGTGGAAGAGGAGGAGGAGGTGGTGGTGGCAGAGCCAGTGGGTTTGACCAACATTGAAACAATGCTACGAAATGCTCGTGCATTTCGTGAGCTTTCACCTGCAGAAGAAAAACGGTGGGCCCGCATGTTGGAACAATGCAACATGGCTGTCACCCCAGGAAATAAGCTATCAGTATTCTCAGCTATGGTCACCTTTCTTCAGGTGAAGATCTGAGCGGATGACCAACAAATCATTCGATGCGATGTTGGCTGCTTTCCGCAAATCTTTCCCAGATGCGTCTGAGCTGCCACACACCTACAGTAAAATGAAGAATTTCCTTCGTGCAGTTGGAATTGAATATGATATGATCCATATTTGTAAGAATAATTATGTTTTGTTCCGGAAGGATTATGCCAACTTAAGTGAATGCCCAAAATGCAAATCATCAAGATGGAAAGATGGCGATGCTGTGAAGAGGATTCCTCATAATGTTCTGAGACATTTTCCAATTATACCAAGATTGCAGAGGTTGTTTCATGATGCTGAAACAAGAGAGGATGTACTATGGCATTCTAGGAACCAAGAGTACAGAGATCAGAATGTAATGAGCCATCCATCTCATGGTAGTGACTGGAAAAGCTTCAATCAGACACACAAAAAGTTTGTTGTTGACCCAAGAAACATTAGACTTGGCTTAGCTTCAGATGGATTTAACCCATTTGGCCACCAGAGCGCCACATATAGCATGTGGCCAGTGCTTGTTATCCCTTACAACATGCCTCCAATTGTCTGCACCAAAGAATCAAACTACATGATGGCCTTGCTCATCCCAGGTCCAAAAAGTCCTAGAAAGGATTTTGATTTATTCATGGAGCCTCTTGTGGAGGAACTTCAACAGCTATGGAGGGGTGTTCTCACTCGAGACCTATATAGCAGCTCACTAGCTGATTTCTTTCTGCGTGCTATTATAATTTGGTGCATCCATGATTATCCGGCTTTGGGCACTATGTCAGGGCGAACGACACATGGTTACAATGCATGTGTTCGCTGTGACAGGAATCCGCTGTCATACGCAATACTTAGCAAGATCTGTTACATTGGACACCGCCGTTTCCTTGCCAAGGACAAGCTGTGTCCTACAAAATACCGAAGATATGTGTTCAATGCAAAGCATGAAAACCATGATGCGCCAAAGAGGCTCACCACCGATGAGTTGGAAGTGGAATTAGAGAAGGTCAGGCATATTACACCAAGGAACCATCCTGATAATGGTAGCGGGAAAAGGAAGCGTGGCAGGGCAGAAGAGAGATTATTGTTTACCCGCAGGTCCACTTTGTGGGACTTGGAGTATTGGAAAGATTTGGATCTGCGGCATAATCTTGATGTGATGCACATCGAGAAAAATATATGTGACAGCATTATCGGCACACTTCTTAATATTGAAGGCAAGACGAAAAATACCTTAGAATCTAGGATTGATTTGACACACCTGGGTATCAGAAAGGATTTGCAGGTGGAAGATGAAGGTAAACCACGGGATATGGCACCAGCTGTGTACGTCTTGGACAAGGTAAAAAGAAAAGAATTCTGCGAGGTCCTGTCACGTGTGAGATTCCCACATGGATTTGCTTCCAACCCTGAAAGGAGAGTCAGTGCAGATGGAAACAAGGTACAAGGGTTGAAAACTCATGACTGCCACGTCCTACTTCAAAGGGTTTTACCTGTTATCCTTAGAGGATTGGGCTGCCCTGACTTATACAGAGCAGTTGCAGAGTTGGGACAATTCTTCAGGGAACTCTGCAGTAGAAATATCAGGATAGATGCTTTGGAGCGTCTTAGAGACAAGATACCAACTATCCTATGCGACCTTGAGAAGATATATCCTCCAGCCTTCTTTGATGTGATGGTGCATTTGGCTGTTCATCTACCTGATGAGGCACTACTTAGAGGTCCAGTACAGTATGGCTGGATGTACCCTATTGAAAGGCGGCTAGGCACATTCAAGGGCTATGTTAGGAACAGAGCTAGACCCGAGGATTCCATTGCAGAGGCCTACATTGCTACAGAAGCGTTGACATTCTGCTCAAAATACATTGAAATAGCTGATTAGCTTAGCAAAGAGGTGGGTGAAGACAATCCCGGGCTAAATGTTTTCGATTGTTCTGTTTGAGTTACAGGGAAGAGTCGACAAGACGACAAACCTAAAGATTTGGACAAAATGGTTTGGTATGTGTTGAATAACTATCCTGAGATTCTACCTTATATCGAGTAAGTGCAAAGTACTACAGCTTATACATCATAATCTACTAAACTTGCAGCACATTCTTATATATTTAGATGTTTGATGCGATCACTATGTTGTGCAGCATCTACAAAAAGGAGTTACTGCCGCAAAATCCAAGAAACATTGACAAACTGGTTATGGCAGGATTTGCGAAATGGTTCAAGAGCCATGTAAGCTTTTGAATTGCACTATCAGTTTTTTTAATATATTGAGTACATAAGATGATCAGCTTGTCTATTTTCTAACCGTAGGTTAAGAAGATGCGGGAGGATGGGCAGGCAGTTAATGATGGCCTTTATGCACTAGCAATGGGTCCTGATACTCGGGTAAGACATTATGAATCTTGCATTGTTGGAGATGTGCGCTACAACACCCTTGCACGTGACGAAGGCAGGAAGACACAAAACAGTGCCATCATGAGCACGGATAAGTACGGCAAAGAGACAACTGAAATGTATGCTAACATAACAGACATTGTTCAGTTGCAGTATATCTCCAATTTCAAGGTTCATCGGTGTGTGGTTCTGTTGTGCTGTCATTGGTATAACCTGTTTTCCAGGACCGCAAAACCCAGAGCTGATGATTATTTCAAATCCATCAATGTCAAGGCTGCGTACCAGACCTACGAGCCTTTTATTTTGGCAAATCAAGCAACATAGATATTTTTCTTGGAAGACAAATTTGCACGTAGCGATGACTGGAGAGTATTGCAAAGGTTTGAGCAGAGGAATTCGTTTAATGAAGTTGCACAACAAGATGATGCTTACACTGCTCCTAATGTAGAAGATTCCACAGATGTTCCTAATATCTTTGAGAACCATCATGTCAATGACGCTGGCAAAAAGATTGCCTGTCGGGCTATGGACATACGAGAGTTGATCAATAAGACGCCAACGTTCGAGGACATTGAGGATGAAGAAGAAGATGACACTGGGGGAATTATGATTTAGACTGATACACATGGCGAAGATGTTGACGCTGCTACTGCGGATGATGATTAGATTGCTTTTGTCGTATTTGCCTGTCAGAAGACGTTTTTTTATATCTACTATGTGAAATTGTGTTTGCTATGACAACTGAAACCTGATGAACTTGTTGTTTAGTATTTTGCTGTGAGAACATCACTTATTATGTATGTTGATTTGTGTTTGGTGATTGTATGACGACTAAAACATGATGACATTGTTGTTTAGTTGTACTCATATTTGGTTGTGAAACTTGTAATTGATGACATAGTTTGTTGTTGGACTGCAATTTGCTCGACATCTTCGAATGGGAACAAAGCTGACCTGGCAGGGCTTCTGCTAATTTATTTATTTATTAGCAAAAGGGCCTCTACTATTTATTTATTTATGAGCAAAAGGGGATACCCCCGATTTCCGTTAATAGAAATCATTAGATGTTCACAACACTACGCCCAGCCTGCTAAACATGTTTCATTCATTACTAGTTTCAGCAAAGTGCTCATGTCATAGCCACTGAATACATCACGAGTGCTACAAACACTGCAAATACAGAGACAATCATCCTACAGAGCACATCAATTTTGCCCATTATCTTCACAAGCTCTTTCATCTCCTCATTGCTGTCAAGGCCATTCAGTAGTTGTTCCTTGGCCATGATCAGAGGAACTGCATCTTTAACCTTCTCCTCTGCATCTTCCTCTTCTGTCGTTCCTTCAGTTACTTGTCCAACAACCCAACCTGCTGGATTGGGATTCCTCTGCTAACCAAATATTCAGCGTAGTTGCATTCCCCCACATCAGCAACTTCCCAGAAATACAAATCACATGAATCTTCCCTTTTCTAGATGAATCAAATTGGAAGATCATCAACCAAACTATTAAAAAAAATCAGCAAATGAAAGTAGCGGAACAACACTTAAACATATTATTACCCCATGATTCGGGCATTTGTAGAAGACTCGGCCAGGGTTGAGGATTGTGGTTGAGACGCGACGGATGACTCTGCGTGATTTGCAGCAGTGGCACCACACTAACGGCAGCGGGTTGCGATGAGCAACCGGCAACGGTGCGTGTGCTGGCAGGGGTGTGATGAGACCCACAGGCTATGGTACGGGTGGCGACTTGGCGCATATCTGGTTGTTGCCTGCTGAAGAGTAGGTGGACAAGCCGCCAGCGGACATGGTTGCTGCGGCCAGAGCTTCTGATGCTAGGCAGAGTAAGTAGAGAAGAGGGGAAGCGAACGTTGGATATGTCAGTTTCCTTACTTGCAGAGTAGCATAGCACCATATATAGTCATAGTCTAGGTTTGGATTCGAACTAGCTACAGGAGCACATCTCTCTTTTTTCTAAAACTCAGCAACGTCTCTTTACTGGTACACTAGCTTGTTCTGTACGCCTTCTCAAGTCTTTGATTTTCTTTCTTTTTTTTTGCGAGGAAGGAAGGAGGACAAAATTGAGGGTTCCTGGGACTCGAACCCAAGACCTCTCGGTTGAAAACCAAGGGTGCTAATCACTTATGTGGCGAACGTTCCCTGGGAGGAGGACGGCAGACAAACACATTTTCCTCGCAGTTTTAGTTGCGACGCAAGATCGAACGGTCGCAGTTTCGGGAATGTTATCAGGCGAACGAGCCCAGTTTTTCTTTTCTTCCTATATATAAAAAAGTATGCTACTTGGTGTCGGCTTAGTCAACAAACGATTGTGCCAACCTTGACCATTGGATTGACATTCAACGTCTGTCGTGTTTCTTCAGTCTCTTCTTCCTCCAGCCGCCAAAGCCAAACCAGCGCTGGCGGGACCGCCTGCTCCCGCCTCCCACGGCTGGCTGTGCTGCCGCACACGCATCGTGGCCACATCGCACCCTAAAACTCTGCACATCTTCCCCGGCTCCTGTTCATTCCCGTCCGAGGCCTCACCATCGTCCTCCGCCTTGGTTCGCTCGCCGCGGCGCCGCCCTCCGGTGTTGTCAACATGGTCAACAACCGAGAGGAATAAGGAGATGACTGTACATGGTGAGGATGACAGTAGGGACCCACCAAGATCATGGCAGTAGGCAAGCAAGTGCCTCCTTTATTACAAGAAAAAAAGGGTTCCTCCTGATGGTTTCCTGACATCTGGGTCGCACGCCACTGTCAACGTAATCAATAAGCGAGATAACTGCACAAGGAGCGGCAGACACCCGGAGCCCAGCAGCGCGCGCAGTATATATTTTTTTGGGACGGAGAAGGGTATCAACTGGGTTGTGTGGGAGCTGTGGCCCATCTAGCCCAGGCTTTTATTTCATATGTTTACCACATGACCAGCCCAGTTTTTTTTTCCTTTCTGAAAATGGCTAGCCCAGCTATTTTGTTTTTTGCAGAATAACCAACGTAGGCCTACATGCTTTTCTACGCCCTGCTGGGCCGGAAATCTTTCAAGACGAGGAGGGATGCATTCGGGCTTGCCCAGAAAATGGGCTATAAGTAATAAGAAATGGGCTATAAGTAATAATAAATGGGCTGTAAAATGAAAAAATACAACAAACAGGCAATCAGTTCCAAAATACTTTTTTCTTTCAGATTTTGATTTTTTAAATTTCATTGTTTTTGTGCGGGTGAAATTTCATTGGACTTAAATTAAGGTATGTTTAGTTTTTAAATTAATTTGAATCTAGCTAGAAATTTCGGGCTATATGCGGTTTGGGACAGATTTGGAGGCTGACTTGTGGGTCTACTAGGTTGACATGTATGAAAGGCTTTGTCAACTTAGTCCACAAACGATTCTAGCAGCAGTGACCGTGGGATGTTAATCCAAACGCCCGTGCTGCTTCTTCAATATCTAATCTTCTTGCTCCAGCCGCCCAAACCAGTGCCGGTGGGACTGCCTGCTCCCGCCTCCCGTGGCCGGCTGTGCTGCCGCACAGGCCGCACTGCCCCACTCTACTCCACCGCTGGCCAGGTCATTCCTCTACTCACCCACACCTCCTGTTATTTTCCGGCGACGGCAGCCGAACCAGTAAACCCTCGTACTCCCCACCGCGTGGGCAACCACTGCCGAATCTTCCCCGGCTCCGGGTTGTTCCCTTCCTAGGCCTCGCCGTCGTCCACCGCCCTGGTGCTCTCTGCACGGCGTGGTCAATGAACGACATCCATCGGAAGAGGACTATATGTGGAGAGGCTGACAGCTGGGTCCACGGCCGCACACAAGGAAGTGCCTCCTTATTACGCACAAAAAAATGAATACTCCCCCTGCTATCTGGGACCCACCATAGTTGGAGGCTGACTTGTGGGCCTACTGACGCGGATGGAGGGCTTTGTCAACTTAGTCAATATGAACGATTCTAGCTCCAGTGACCATACGATGTCCATCCAACAGCCGTAGTGCTTCTTCAACCTCTGGTCTTCTTGCTCCAGCCGCCCAAACCAGCGCCGGTCGTGCCGCTTGCTCCTGCCTCCCATGGCCGGCTCTGCTGTCGCACATGCCTCACCACCTCACCCTACTCCCATCGCTGGCCTAGCCATCCCTGTACTAACCCAGACCTGCTGTTATTCTCCGGCAACGGCAGCCTCACACTACAGCCCAACCAGTAAACCCTCGTACGCCCCTCCGCGTGGGAAACAACTGCCAAGTCTTCCCCGGCTCCGGGTCATTCCCTTCCTAGGCCTTGCCGTCGTCCACCGCCTTGGTGCTCTCGGCGCGGCGTGGTCAACGTGGTCAAGGAACGACTTACATCAGAAGAGGACTGTACGTGGAGAGGCTGACAGGTGGGTCCACGGCCGCAGCAAGGAAGTGCCTCCTTATTACGCGCAAAATAATGATTCCTCCACCTGATAGCAGGGACCTACTGGAAGGGCCTCTGTATTTTGGCTTAGCTCTATTTTGCAAAAAAAAACATTTTCCCCTCTGATAGATGGGACCCACCAGCTATATCTTCAGACACAAGGAAAGTGCCTCCATATTAGGCGCGAAAAAAAAAAGAATCCTCCCCCTGACAGCTCGGACCCACCAACAATAACTTTGCACGTAAGGAAGTGCCTCCTTATCCTCCCTAACAGCCGGGACCCACCTGGTCGAAGCATACATAGCATTGTCATTCTGGTCGTGAACATGTGATCGGTCTCTCTGCAACGATGAACCGTGGCTGAGCAAGTAGCGGCACGTGTAGTAGTAGAGCCCCCGACGTAGCAGTTCAGGCAGTCCCTTCCAAACCGTGTACATGTACGTACAGCCACATGCCAAAAAATACGGCCACGTACGTACATACGGGCGGGGTCTCGAACGCGTACTCGCGCATACGTACGGCCAGGGCTCGTGTACATGGAGAGGCAACGGCGGCAGCAACGGCATCCTATTCATCGGGCAGCCAACCGGCTGGGTCAGAACAGAGAAACAACGTCCTGTTCATCGGGAGGCAACAAACTGGGTCGGAATGCGTCCTGTTCAACGGGAGCCAACCAGCTTGGACGGAACAGCCGAAACGGGGTCTGGCGTACCGCAGTACGGAGGAAACGGCCTTCTGTTCGACCAGCTACGGTCAAAACGGGGGTCCTGTTCATCAGGAGGGGTGTGGCATACCGCAAAACGGAGGAAACGGACTTTGGTTGGAGTGTTACGGTCGAAACGGGGGTCCTGTTCATTGGGAGGGGTGTGGTATACCGCAAAACGAAGGAAATAGACTTGTGTTGCAGCGCTACAGTCGAAACAGGGGTCTTGTTCATCGGAGGGGTGTGGCGTACCGCAAAATGGGACTCCACGGGCTACTGTTCACCCACCGTCGACTTCCTTCAGCCTCCACCTGCACTGTTCATCCACCGCGTCTTCCTCCTGCCTCCACCAGCTGCTGTTCATCCACGGGGCTACTGTTCATTCAGCCCTCCACCAGCTACTGTTCAACCAGCCATCCACGGGGTCCTATTCATCCAGCCTCCATGGGGTCCTGTTCAACCAGCCCTCCACGGGGTCCCTCCACCGGCTACTGTTCATCCACCCCCACCTCCTCGATCGGGGTCTTATTCATCCAGCGGCAACGGCCTCTACTACCACGGGATCTTGTTCATCCAACCCCCACCGGGACTGTTCATCCAACCCCCACCAGGGACTGTTCATCAAGAGGCAGCTTCGATCGGCTTCAGTTAGCAGCAGTAGCGAAGGAATCACTCAGGTTCAGTTAACAGCAAGGGATCGGTCGGGGTTCAGTAATGTAGCTAGTGCAATCGCTCGGGTTCAGTTAGAGCCCAACGCCTCGCTCGGGTTCAGTTAGAGCGCAACGCCTCGCACACACGCGCGTACGTGTACGAGAGAAACAGGCAAACCTCTCCGTGCATCGCTCGGCCCCGACCACCCACCGTAACCGGGAACTCGTCGATATTTTCCTCGCCCTCGCTTCTACCATGATTTTTTCCGTCATGGACGGCCCAAAGAATGTCATGCAGCTGCGTCTCCGGCCCGCCCAGGACGAAAAGCCCATTTTCTGTCATGATTTTTTGTCATAGAAGTAGGAGCCCACCACATCTATGATGATACCAGGTTTTGTCACAATTATCGTCATAGAAGTGTCATAAGCATGACAGAAAAAAATTCGTTTGGCCCAAAATGTCACGGATGTGTCTTTTTTTTGTAGTGCCAGTAACACTGCAAGACTTTGCGCGTCTCAAATCTGTCATCTACCACAGCTCAACTCAGCCCCTTGATGCTGATGACTAGCTCTGAGACATCACTTACGAGTTGGAGTCTGCTGATGTAGCCCCTGCCAGCTATGTCACCTTTGTGGCATATTATCTGGAGGGTCCCGCTGCACAATGGTGGGACAGCCACAGGCGTTCCTTACCTGTTGGAACTGCCTTCACTTGGCCGGATTTCCAAGCTGCTTTCCGCGGGCCAGTGTCGAACCACCATGGTTAGTCACAACGTCCCCGTTGAACTTGAAGGGCTGGAATTCCATGTTTCCCCCATTGTTTTGAAGTCATCCAATATCGTCCTCATTCTGGGCATGGAACGGTTGAAAACACATACCGCTTCTGTCATCTGCGCCACTAAAACTGTCCATCTACTACATCCTTCTAATGAGATAGTGAGCTACCATGCTCATCTTGTTCGAAATGCCGAAGCACGGATTTATTGCTTGAAAGCGTAAACGCTTCTCCTCTTGTGAGAATTGAAAATGCTACATCAAAGTCTGAAGTATCTATTTACTGAGCTAGATCTGGTTCTCAGTCAGCAGCGATGTATGGAAACAATTACAGACTATAACTATGGTATTTCTTATACCCCTGGCAAGGCTAATATCATGGCCGATGCCCTGATTCGCAAGTCCTTTTGCAACAACCTCTCACTTCAGAGAGCATCCGGCCCGTGTTCTCGATCAAGTTGAACATCGTGCCCATCTGAGGGCTATCAATTTTTTAAAAGTTCAGTTGTCAAATCATTCTGAAGATGAAGCCACTTGGGAACGTGAGGATCGTCTTCGAGATGAATACCCCGTTTTGTTTCCTTCTACCTCCTAAAATCTTGGGACGAGATTTCTTGTAGTGGAGGAGATTTGTAACGCCTGGATAATTAAGCTATAGTAATCCCTGACTAATGATGTCACGTCATCCCTTTTTGCTAAACTTAATCTCTCTTGGTTAAAGCCTAAGTCAAATTCAAATTTAAATTTGCAAGTGAGAAAACATTTCTTTAATGGGTCAAAAAAATTGTTTACAATGTTATAAATAATCCCCTGGTATTTGTCGAAGAGGATCCAACTTTTAATGAATTTTTAAATTGCCCCTAGAAATATTTTAATGGATCGACAGGTTTAATTAAACACATTTATAATTCTAATACAAATTTGAATCGCTCCATTTGACCCCAAGCTTTTTGTGCCACCCAACCATAATGCAATTAAATTATGTGCTAAGTTTAATATTTAGCAAAATTCATTGGGTAGCTCAAATTATTGCAAAATAGTAAAAGAAAAAGAAAAAATGAAATAGAAAAATTGGGGGAAACCTATCTACTGTTGGGCTGGACCTGAAGTGCACAGGGAGGCCCATTCCAACTGTGGGTCACCTCCCACCCCTGCTACAGTGGAAGCTGTAGGCGTGGCGACCATCCGCCATGGCCACTGGCCATCGTGTGGCCTTCCCCCATCCCAGACATCTACAAGGCACCCCGGGACGCCCCTCTCTCCCTCCCCGAAACCCTAGCCCCCAAATCCCCCATCTTCCTCTCCCTCTCAGATTCGCTCTGGCCCCTCTTCACGATCTGGAGGAGACCATCGCTGCCGTCGCCATGGGTTTGCCGCCCGCGTAGCCACCGAGCACCCTGCACCAATCTAGCGCGTCCACCAGCCCCGTCGTCGACTCCCTCGTCATCTACAGCAGCGTGTTGGAGCTAGGAGCCCCTGCATCGCCCTCGACACCATCCTCTTCTTCCTCGGGTTGCCTGTAGCTACTAAGCCGTCACCGGGCCCCTTTGCGCCTCCCCCGTGAGCTCCTCCTCCAAATCCCCCTCACCCCGGTCTCGATCCATCATCGTAGTGGCCTGCACGAGCCGGTGGCCGCCATGGCCGCAGCTCAGCGTCGGCGTACGTGCTCCTGCTGTTCCTTGTGATGCTTCTGTTGCTGCCCCTGATCTGCATTGTTGCTTTGCTGCCTGCTGCCGCTACAGCTGGCCCGCCCGCGGCCGCATACACCTCCGCTCGCCGCGCCTCCCCGCCGCTGCTGCTGGCTTCGCCCGGTGCTGCCTAGCCCCGCCACCCGCGCACGCGCCCGCCGCCGGCGCTTCCCCGTGCGTCCGTGTGTGTGTGCCAAGCCATGGCCTCTGCCTAGTTGTGCCTCTGCGTGTGGGCCACGCCCCTGGCCGCCCCTTCCCCACGCTGGCGCACCTCCGATCGCCCGGCCTCGCCCGCTGCTTCGCCCGCCGAACCTCCCCACTGCGCCACGCGAGTAACCTCCCCCCCCCCCCCCGCCTACGCCGCTGACGCTGCCGCCGGAGGCCGCCCCGAGCTCGCCTGCCCGCTGCCAGCCGGCCGGGCGCCATGTCCGCCACGCGCCCACGCACGCGTGTGCTTGCCGGCTGAGCCATGGCCGACCCGGTGGAGTTTAGTGTGTGTGTGTGTGTGTGTGTGTGTGTGTGTGTGTGTGTTAGATAGTTAATGGGCCACTGACTTGTGGCCCCCACCCACTAATTAGGTTAGTTAATTTAATTGTTTAGATTAGTTTAGAGTACTAACTCAATGATAGATGGGCCCCGCTGTTAATTAAACAGAATTACCTAAACTACTAAAGTTTGAGTCAATGACAGCTAGGCCCCACCATGCACTATTCCCCATTGACCAGTCAGCGTTGACTACTGACTGGGCGGTCAATCGGGCCCACTAACCCCACTAGTCAGCCTCTGTGGCTAGCACATGGCTGGGTACACTTAGGATTTTCTGTCTAATTTCAAATAAAAATAATTCCAGAATATTATTAAAACTTTGAAAATTAATAGAAAATTATCCGTAACTCGGATGAAAAAGTTTTATACATGAAAGTTGCTCAGAAAAATATGAAGAATCCGAATATGCCCTCCGTTCGTCTGTCACACATCCCAAGCATAGAGAACATGGAGCCACCTCCCTCTGTTTCATCTGTCCAAAAATACCAAACTTTGGGAAAACATTCCCGGATGTTCTCCCCCTTCGTCGGTATCGTGTAGTGCCGCGTTAGAACACCCCTAGTACAACATATCGTCATGTCATGCTTAGTGATGCAACTGTGTGCTTTGTATTTATTGTTTCTTCCCCCTCTTCTCTCCGGTAGACCCCGAGACCGCTGCTGATGCCACTGTGATCGACTACGTCATCGCCGACACTTCTTCCTTTCCAGCAGAGCTTCCAGGCAAGCAAACCGCCTTGATCATTCCGATGTCGCCCAGTTCCATTCTCTCTCATGCTTGCATTAGATATTGCTACATTATTGATTGCTCCTATTCTGATGCATAGCCTGCTTTTGTAACCTGCTGTTGTACCTTACCTACTTATCCTAAACTGCTTAGTATAGGTTGGTTGGTGATCCATCTGTCGGTGTTCTGGGAACCAGGGTACCCAGACTTGCCTGCCTGCGGCCCACAGCGTGGCTCCTTCGATGGCCTGGTACGGCCCATCTACAACACCTTCAAGACAAGACCCTCATGAGGGGCCAAGCCTTGCGAGGAGGGCGACATCAAGACCTCCGGAGGGGGCGGCCTCCCCAGGCTGGCTCCTGAGGAGCGGATATTTCTATGCAGATGCCCACCTCATGAGGTTGAAATGACGCAAGACATGATCACCATGGCCAGGCAGGCGCCAGTGGGCGCAGAGCGGCAGGTTTCGTCTTTGGTGCTAAGGAGGCAAGCGCAGGCGCGGGGTCCCGAGGAATCACGCAAAGGTTTCCATTCCCGTGCAACGAGACCAAGACCGCCAGAACGGCAGGACGGATGTCATCGCTGAGCCCACCGCAGCGTCACGACCAGAGGCTTTGCAGGCGGAGACCACCTTTCGTCAGGATAAGATGTACTATTTGTCCCCTTTCAAATTGGCCAATGTGGGATCATTTTCCCGCCTTCGTTTTGGAGGAAGAGGACCGAGGCCAATATAAATATAGGCTAGCCACCACCAGTAGGGGGGATCCGATCCTGAGCTCACACCCACACTAGAGCAGACCTCGTGAGGTTGTTCTTCCCTTGAACTAGTTCGTCCTCAGCCCCTCGTGAGGCAAATCCACCACAAAGCAGGAGTAGGGTATTACACCCCAAGGTGGCCCGAACCTGGGTAAACTCCCGTGTCCATCTTCTTCCCTGTTCTTTGAGCTAGGATGTAGGGCGGCACATTTGGTTGGCTGGATAGGTTGAGCTCTTTGCACACGCCATAGAATTCGAACCTTCTTAGGGTCTACGGAGCCCTGAATCCGACATTTGGCGGGCCAGGTAGGGCCGTGTCGGAGCTCTTCTCCAACCTTTGCTCCACTCCCGCTCCGTCACTTGCATGGAAGGGGTTCCCCGAGCTTGTGCCGAGCATTGGGCCACTAGAGACACTCAGGCAGCATCCCCTGGCCGCGGAGCCTCCAGCGACCAGCGCGACCGCTGGTGTCACCGGCCGTCGGCGACACGAGCTACTTACGCCCTCCCCCGTGCGGCGCCGCACTCGTGTCACCACTCGGTCTTCCGGTTACGCCACGACATCGTCCCTGCGTGCTCGCCGAGAGCGGGCGAACACGCGCACCGCGCTCCTCGTGGTGTGCGAATTACTGCGATGCAGGCTGGCGGAGCGCGGGCACGACGCCTTGCTCGGCCGGGTAGCCGAGCTGCTCGACGCCGCATGCGAAGGCGCGGCGCCTTTCTGTGTCCTCCCCGCATCTCGGGCACTGTCGAGAGCTCACGTCTGCCCCCGCGTCATCCGCTCGCCCTTTCGAGGGGAGCCCGAAGGATCTCGCGGCAGGGGTCTAGCGTGCAACGCCGCCTACCCGACCCAAGATGCGTTTCCCCGAAGCGCGGCTGGGGTAGGCGACCCCTCCTGGGGCCACGCCAAAGGACCGCCCCCTGGCCGGCATGACCGGGCACCAAGGATGATGGGCGGTGAAGCAGAGGGACTAAGGGCTGGCCTCGGGATGATGGCCCCTGGAGCATCCATGCCGCCACCGATGGGTTCGCTGTATGGGCAGAGGAGAAGCCCGTGCGCGTTCCCCTCATCAGCTTGGACGACAGAGTTGCCAAGGCCACGTAGGGTCAGGGCCCTCCACGATCTGACCCAACGCCCCGACGACGCCTCCCGCAGCAACAACTATCAGTTACAACCCATATCTTCAGGACATGCCGCACTAACTTTGGATCGCAGGTAGATCGTGCCAAGACGGCGCACCTCCGGGGGCTGGCCTCGCCCTGGGCTGGCAGGGCGCATCGGGAGGTCACGCAGGGACACGCCCCGTACGCAGCAGGGGCCCAGTGCCAAGGCTCCCCCCATGTTGTGGGGCGTGTGGCACCACCACTACGGTGGCGTGTGCCACCCAGAAGCGGGTCTCCTCCTGGGGGAGGCGCCGGCGAGCCCTCCCCCCAGGGGGAGGCCCACAGCCCCCTCACCACCGCTCGTGTAGCCCCTTGCCCCTTGGTCCTGTCCTGGTTTCCGGACGCCCCAACGGTGGCCGGGGTATGCGCGGAGCGGGGTTGCTGTCCAGCGGGCAAGGAGCGCCCCTCAAGTCTCCGCTCATGACACTCTCATGTAATAATGAGTGGGGCTGTACACGCCCGGAGTTTCCTGAGCGCTACCCCTAAGCCTCACGGGGGCTCCCACCCACGTCCAAGTGGAAGCACCATGCTCCACACTGGCAGTCGACACTGCCCCCAATGGCTATGCCCGCGCCCAGTGGAGGCCCCATGCTCCGCTCTGGGGGAAGACTAGAAGACCAATGTAGACGCCGGATGCGGCCGTCTTTTTTTCCCTCTTTTGTAATCCGATTTGCTGCCTTTGGAATGAAATTCGAAACTTCTTGCACTTATTAAAAGAAAAGGGGGGGGGATTTTTTTCGACTCACGGTGTTTCCTTTTCCTTCGATTTGTGTTTTGGGATGCACGACTTCCGCCTGCTGCTCTCCCCCCGAGCGCCCCGTGAGCGGGGGCTGGATGTGGCGTGCGCAGCTGAGCCAGCCCGAGCGGCATTAGGGCCCCCTCGGGGCCTAGCACATAACTGCCACAGGTCTGCCCGTGCGCACACCTTGCCAAAGCTTTGGTGCTTGGCACCTCGCGCGGCGCTCTCGAGCGAGCTAGCAAGCACGCACCATGCCCGGCATTCACCCCTGGGCTTCAGGGGCACTCAGCGTCGGGCGCTTCCCCCCCCCCCCCCACACACACACTCCCGCGGAGCTCGACGCGTGGCAGAGGCGCACCAGGAGGCCCTAAGCCCTCACAAGCCCCTCCTGCAATCCCGCGGGCTGGGGGCTCCGGAGGGCCCGTCTCAGGAGAAACACGTCCCTGCGGTACAAGAACCCATCCAAGGTCGCGAGCACAAAAGCTAAGCCACGCCA
The DNA here is from genome assembly GCA_011799875.1 of Thinopyrum elongatum. Taxonomy (NCBI): domain Eukaryota; kingdom Viridiplantae; phylum Streptophyta; class Magnoliopsida; order Poales; family Poaceae; genus Thinopyrum; species Thinopyrum elongatum. The sequence continues at coordinate 171,876,917 of CM022301.1, forward strand.
ACTACTCTAGTCAGGTGCTCTCCGGCTCACGACGGCATATTTTCAGAAATAATTTAGATAGCACATCATTGTTTCATGCATTACAGGGAAAACCCCCCCCCCCCCTAAATGCTTTCACGCCCCATGGGGCCATATCCAAAATTTTGGCAGGCAAACAGGGAAATGCAAGCCTAGCGAGACACGCTACCGTTGGCATCGTTATCACCATCATCACCATCAGCTTAGTCCTCTTAGACTGCTAGCGCAGCCACATCGTCGGCAAGGGAAAATTTCATGATCAGGTCATCCACGTGGTCATCAACCCAGCTCGCCAGGTCGCCCTGGGTCGCTCCAGGCACGGGGGCTATCGTGGCGCTGAAGTTGAAGTCAGGGTCAAGGCTAAGAAGGTGGCTGAAGACGCGCGAGAACGCGCGCCCGAGAAGGTCGCGGCTCTTCTCTTCAATGAGCTGGCGCGCCTTCGTGGCCCTGCCTTCGAGGTAGGTCACGACCTGGGTGAAGAAGCGGAGGTAGCCGGCAGCATCGGCCTCGTACGGGCGGGAGATGCTCTCATCGCAGATGGTGCTTAGGGCCCGGTTGGCCCTGACCCTGAGGTCCTCGAACATCAAGGAACGCTCGCGCTGGAGCGTTCGGCGGCGGCCCGCCTCGTCCGAGGCTTTCTCCACGAGGGAGGCATTCGGGCACCATGTGGACGCGTGCTTCCATGAGCAGGGTGCAGGGCACGAGGCGCCAGGCGCTCAGGAGTTCATCACCAAGGCAACCGAAGAGCTTCAAGAGGCGCGAGCCATGCGCGACGAGCGCCGCCCCGCACCACTCCGTGCAGCTGCCGCCCCCGATGTGGGTAGCAAGCTGCGCGTCTGCGTCAACATCCCAGGCCTCAACAGGGCCGCTTCTCAGGAGCTCTTCTGGCCGTTCCGCGTCGGCCGGAGTCGGGGCTACCCCTGCAGCTATGTCCACCTGCCGTTCGGCCTGCTGAACATGGCTGCCTCGCACCAGCGCCACATGCAGGGCATCCTAGCGGCTCGCAAGGCCCGGTGCTAGGCGGTCCTGATAGAAGAGGTGCCGAGACCTCGCGAGCCCCCTGGGCCTTCGGAGCCTCAGGAGCCAGCTGGCTCATGAGGAGCGACCCCAACAACATGCATCTTCAGCTACCCCAATGCTTCTACAACGACGGTGCCAGGTGACTTTTTGGTTTGTTCAGTTGAGGGCGCCCCTCGGGCTGCATTATCCTTGAGCTGTCAGGGCCAGCCCCTGCAGTTGCACTATTTTGATTCACGTACTCCGGAAGAGTTATGCATGCTCGAGTTATCATGGTTGTGAGATTGCTCCCGCCATCTCGTTATGTATGGAGTTGCCCCTCGCGGCTTCTGCGCGTTGCTAAACCCGCCTCTTGCTCATCCCACAATGGGGGCTACTGGCACAGCGCCTGTGCTCGGGTCCGTCCTTGCAGCGCTGACAAACCTAAGAGACTGAGCTCTGGCTCGCGGCCGGCCCCGCGCACGTCACCTCGCCGGGTCCTTAGTGCCTTCGTCCTCTTGCGGAAAGATCATCGGCAGAATAGCAAGTGCGGCTGCCTGCTTGGTTTTCCTTTTCTGTCTAACTCACAGGAACCTTCGGAGCTGGGACCAGGGGCGGCCTCGCTGGCATCTCGGGGCACAACCCCTCCTAGGCATCCCCTCAGAGCCAGCCACTCTTTTCTCGCGCAAATTGCTTGCACGCTAAAGGGGGGCCCTTGAGCATCGCGCCTCAGGGGCTCCTACTGGCTCTCGAGCCCTCACCCCCTGGCCTTGACCACGGCATCACGACCTGGCATACCAGTGGCGGCTGAGCCTCGCTCGAGGGCCGGGACTCGAGGGCGTAGAGCACCTAGGCAAGCGGGGGAAATGGAGACGGCAGGAGCCCTGCGGAGGGGGCGTCATCTGGAGAATGGCATGGCCCAGCATCCCACGAGAAGCTCGTCCAGGCAGCAAAAGGATCACCGCAGGCTCACCAAGATAAGTCACCTCACACGCACAGGCGTGAATCGTATGATCAGTGTTTCATCTCTAGCGATCTCGCTCGTGCAAGAATGCTTCCCTTTCAGTCCTTTGGGAGCCGCTTGCGCGCCAAAGGGGACCCCCTGAGCATCGGGCCTCAGGGGCTCTTACCGGACCTTGGGCCACTCACCTCCTGGCTTTGACCACGGAATCGCGACCTGGCATACCAGCGATGGCCGAAGCTTGCCTGGGGACTGGGTCCTGCTGGCGTAGAGCACCAAGCTACCGCTAGAATGAAAGGGGGAACCATGCCAAAGCGAGAGGCATAAACACGACAGAGAACGATAACATTAAAGCGCGGGCGTCGCAATTTTTTACATACCCCCACAGGGCCCGTCGTGATTTTTGCGCAGGAATGAAGCAAAGGAGAAACACCTAAGAACCACGGCCTCGGCAGCGTCGCCAACGATGTCGGGACGGCACTACCCCTCCTCCTAGGCCCGGGCGCGGCGACGCGGTGGCTCGTAGCTGACGTCGTTGTTCGAGCTTGGTCCAAACGAGCCGCTGCTGCTGCCGGAGGAGTTGAGGACAAGGCCAAGGGCAAGTTCATTCCCGGTGGCCACACCATTTCGCCGGCCCACTGGGGAGCCGCTGCCTCGATCTCCTTCCCTGGGGCAACACTCCACGCGTCGACCGTCCTCTCCGAAGACCTTGAAGAGGAGCTTCTAAGCCCTGTTGTACTCGAAGTGGATGGTGTGACCTCCCTCCGAGCGGCAGGCGCGGGCGACCGCACCCCATCCTCGGGTCATGAAGACATCGCCAGAGTCGACGACCTCAACTTCCACCTCTGATGCTTGGCTGCAGCAGCCGTCGTGTTGCAGCCATAGCTCGACGGGCCCCCGTGGTGGAATCTCCCTTGCCAGAGACCGCGGGAACTGGATCCATGTGCACGGTGGCATCGCCACCCACACCACAAACTCGCGGGCCGTGTCTTCGGCATGGGTCCGTGGGCGGGGTGGCCGTACGGCCACCGCCTGTTCTCCTCCACGGCTTCGCTCTTCGCGACGTCTGCGTCCTCTCTCATGGGCGGGACTCTGCGCGTGAGCATATGCGCGGACCGGGAAGCCCAGCGGAGCGCGTTCATGCCAAGGCCGCATTGTCATGGGCGCCGCGATGGCGTCGTGAGGGAAACCGTACCTGTTCTTCGGCGGGAGCAGCTCGGGTTCCACCTGAGGGGCTTTTCCCTTGTCCGCGGCGGAGAATCTCCTCACCGGTGCCATGGACGCTCTGGCAAGATGGTGGGTTGAAGAAGAAGGAGAAGGAGGAGGAGGCGGCGAGAAGATGAAGATGAGATGGGGGCTCCGCCCCCCGCCCCATTTATAGGCAGAGGGAGGCCAACCGCCGGCCTCTCACGTTCCGAGCAATGATGGTTCTTCTGCATGCATCAGGCAGTTGCCAAGTCATGCAGTTGCCGAGGCGGCGTGGGGAAGTGGAGACGCCCATGTCCCATCAAGCGCCACGCGTCGGCTCGGTCCACAGGTGATTGGGGCCCGCGGCACTTCATCCTTGCCCTTTGGCTTCGCCTCGAAGCCAAGTCCGAGCGCGCCTTGGGCCCGAGGGCTACTGTCGACGTTCTGGGAACCAGGGTACCTAGACTTGCCTACCTGTGGCCCATAGCGTGGCTCCTTCGACGGCCTGGTACGGCCCATCTACAAAACCTTCAAGACAAGACCCTCACGAGAGGCCATGCCTCGCGAGGAGGGCGACATCAAGACCTCTGAAGGGGGCGGCCTCCCCAGGCTGGCTCCTGAGGAGCGGAGATTTCTATGCAGATGCCCTCCTCATGAGGTTGAAATGATGCAAGCCATGACGACCAAGGCCAGGCGGGCGCCAGCAGGCGCAGAGCGGCAGGTTTCCTCTTTGGTGCTAAGGAGGCAAGCACAGGCACGGGGTCTCGAGGAATCACCCAAAGGTTTCCATTCCCGTGCAACAAGACTAAGACCGCCAGAATGGCAGGACGGATGTAATTGCCGAGCCCACCGCAGCGTCACGACCATAGGCTTTGCAGGCGGAGACCACCTTTCATCAGGATAAGATGTACTATCTGTCCCCTTTCAAATTGGCCACTGTGGGATACCTTCCCGCCTTTGTTTTGGAGGAAGAGGACCAAGGCCACTGTAAATATAGGCTAGCCACCACCAGTAGGGGGGATCGGATCCTGAGCTCACACCCATACTAGAGCAGACCTCATGAGGTTGTTCTTCCCTTGTACTAGTTCGTCTTCAGCCCCTCGTGAGGCAAATCCACCACAAAGCAGGAGTAGGGTATTACACTACAAGGTGGCCCGAACCTGGGTAAACTGCCGTGTCCATCTTCTTCCCTGTTCTTCGAGCTAGGCTGTAGGGCGACGCGTTCGGTTGGCTGGATAGGTTGATCTCTTCGCACACGCCCGTGAGTTCGAACCTTCTTAGGGTCTGCGGAGCCCTGAATTCGACACCATCAGTGACCCCTCACCTTGTCCCAGTCGCCCCGGCTTGTTGGCCGATGTCTCGATCAACGTGATCGATGACCAGAGCCCGACACATCACTTCACCCCCTTTAGTTGTACGACTCTGCAGAGCTACTATCGAGTGCCGAGGGTGATACCTCGTAACGCACTCTTGATGATAACTTTGTAGTGTAGCTATTCGGTCGTGATCAATGTGGGTGATTCCTCCTTCACCACTCCCGATACGCCTCTTTCGTGCAACACCTCAAGTGTGAACCTCGAGGGTGATTCCTCCTATGTTCACATTGATGATTACATCGAGTGGAATCCATCGAGGGTGATTCCTCAGGTTTTCCCCTTGATGTTTTGGACACATGGTTACCTAGACTTTATTACAGACCCTTATTAAAGTCGGGCGGGTCCAGTGAGCACCCACGAGAGATACTTGTGAAAGTAGGGCGGGCCCGAAGAGCACCCGCGAGATGTCATGGTGGCGGCTGGTTGTTTAGTGCTATCACCCAGGAGGGGGTGGTAGCTCCGGACTTGTCCTGACAGCCGTCACTTCTTTTAATAATGCACTAACAGGTTTGGGTATTTGTTCTGAGTTGGCCACTGGCCTATACGCACTAACCACCACACGGGAACAGTTATGGGCACTCGGTGTCGCAGTATCAGCCGAAGCTTTGTCAGATGTCTAGTTCAGCATTGTGGCCATGCCGGATCGTGCCATCTAGGCAGAGGTGGTGCTAGTATCCCCTTGCGCACAACGACCCGGAGTGCAATGGGCGATGGGCCCAAGACCCTGAAGCGCTTAGGATGTAGACCGGCGGGGACCTCTCTGCTGAGCCTAGGTAGGGCTGCGACGTGTTGATCTTCCGAGGCCGGGCATTGACCCAGTAAAGTGTGTCCGGCCAGAGTAATCAAGCGTGTTGGGTAATGTGGTGCACCCCTGCAGGGAAGATTATCTATTCGAATAGCCGTGTCCACGGTAACGGACATTCAGACTTGTATCCTAATCTATTACAACTAGAAATGGATACTTGAGATATGTGATGTATATGTTGGCTCCGGGATTGCTTTCTCACAGGTAGTCGAGGAAGGATCTCTGGGCGTTAATACTACAACATGCTTGTTAAATATAAACTGCTATTCTGTACTCTTCTGAATGCTGCAAGATGCTTGAAGATACTTGAAGATGCTAGTCTTCAATAGGCTAGGCTTTTCCCCTTCTATTCTGGCATTCTGCAGTATAGTCCACAGATACAACCCTTCCATTTGATACCAATGCATACTTAGTATAGATCTGATGCTTGCGAGTACTTTGGATGAGTACTCACGGTTGATTTGCTACCCCTTTTCCCCCTTCTTTCTTCTTTCCGGTTGGTGCAACCAGATGGTGGATCCCAGGAGCCAGATGCCACCCCCGTCGACTACTACTACCCCGACAGAGCCTACTACTACGTGGAGACTGCCGACGACCAGGAGTAGTTAGGAGGTCCCAGGCAGGAGGCCTTGCCTCTTCGATCATTGCTACTTTTGTGCTAGCCTTCTTAAGGCAAACTCGCTTAACTTATGCCTGTACTTAGATATTGTTGCTTCCGCTGACTCGCTTGTGTTTCGAGCTTCTGTATTCAAGCCCTCGAGTCCCCTGGCTTGTAATATAAGCTTGCATTATTTTAATTTGTGTCTAGAGTTGTGTTGTGATATCTTCCCGTGAGTCCCTGATCTTGATCGTACACATTTGCGTGTATGATTAGTGTACGGTCGAATCGGGTGCGTCACAAAGAGCTCTTGTCGGGAAAGCTTTCCGACAAGGATTCTACTGGCCCACTGCCCTCCGGGATGCAACTGAGCTCATCACCAAGTGTGAGGCATGCCAGTTCCACTCCAAGAATATCCATCAGCCAGCTCAAGCCTTGCAGACCATCCCTTTGTCCTGGCCTTTCGCGGTCTCGGGGCTCGACATCTTGGACCCCTTTCCCCGTGCTACCGGGGACTTTGAATTCTTGTACGTTGCAATCGACAAGTTTACAAAGTGGCCCAAAGGGACTGGTGTGTCATTTTGGAGGGCCCAACAGGGTAATCACCGACAATGGCACCCAGTTTACAAGCCGCGCCTTCATGCAGTACATCCAGAACCTTGGGAGCAAGGTCTCTTTCACCTTCGTTGCCCACCCAAGAAGCAACGGGCGGGCTGAGAGGATTAACGCTGAAGTGCTGTGGGGGCTGAAGACAAGAACCTTTGATAGACTGCAAAAATGCGGCAAGCGTTTGATTGATGAGTTGCCGGTGGTTCTTTGGTCACTCAGAACGACACCAAATCAAGCTTCTGGCCAGACCCCCTTCTCCCTGGTGTACGGGCAGAAGCAGTGCTCCCCACGAAACTCATATACAGGTCACCTCGGGTACTTGCCTATGATGAAGTAGCGCAAGAGCAGCTATGGCATGACGATGCCATGCTCCTCAAGGAGGAGCGTCTCCGGGCAGCTGTACGTGCTGCACGATACCAGCAAGCCCTGTGCCGCTATCATAGCCGCAGGGTTCACGCCTGGAGCCTTGAGGAAGGTGACCTTATCCTTAGGCGCGTTCAGTCCGCCAAGGGTTCAAACAAGTTGACACCAAAGTGGGAAGGCCCTTATCGGGTAGTACGTGTCACCAGACCTGGCGCAGTCCATCTGGAGACCGAAGATGGCATCCCGATGCAAAACTCATGGAATATTGAGCATGTTCGTAAGTTCGACCCGTAAGGCGCGGTTGCCAAGCCTTATCCTGGCAGCCTGTTTTGTACAAGCATAGTCCCCTGGACTTGTAACCCTTTGTACAAAGCCAGGCAAAGACCCTGTGCAAAGATAATAAAACGAACTGCTGGCAAAAAACTTGCATGCATATTTAATTAAGTATGGCTTTATTGTAGTTACAATACCCCTAGCATGAGATAATTAATCCTTCACAAAAGACCATATGCAACTGTTTTCTCCCTTGCACTACTTTTTTGATTAACAGCAGGGCCCCCACCGCGGATGAACTTCCCGGAAGGAAGAATGAGAACGAGCCAGCATATTGGTCCCCGACAACTCCTCCTTATCAAGAGTGATAAGAAGGACAGCAAACGCAGATAAGTTCACCTCGCCATCCATGATGTATTCTTGTATGAAAGGCTTGTGCAGAAGGAAACCTTGTCGCTCCCAACATCTGTTCTCCCATCCTTTGATTTGAAGTTTCTTCAGTCAGGTTGGTCGCAGTAGCATTTGGGGGGGGGGGGGGGGGCTGGCGAAGGGTCGGTTTCCATCCACACTCCTAACCCATCAGTCAGGGTTCAGTAGCAGCTATGGAAGGGACCGGCAAGATGTCTTGCCGGGGAACTTTGTTTACATGAAAGTATTGAGGGATCATTCCTCAGCATGGATATGATACGTGCACAAGTGCCCGGCGGGCATTCTTTTCTCATTAATACACAAATAAACAAGTGGAAATCATACAGGATACAAGCATGGATAGAGGGTTACATAATTTGAGCTAAAACTTGGCTAGTGCCTACATCTTTTAAATTGGAAAATGATAAGTGCCCCGTAATGCCTTTCTTGTCCCTCTCCTCCTAGGAGTTGCATCGAGAAGGAAAGAGGGCAAAAGGAGTGCTTGGGCAGAAGCCCAGCCCGACCCCGTCAGGGCCCGCGGGACGCAGCCTGACAAGATCGGGAGGGCGCCTCCCCGGCAAGGAAGAAGAGGTCGGGGACAGGGAGAACGGCTAGGTGATGCCTTGGTCACCCCTGCCAGGACCAGAAGAATGCGGCAAGAGGGACACCGGCAGGGAAGACGAAGCCAGAGTCCACGAGGAAGCCTGCCGGGGTCCAGCTGGTGGAAGCGGAGTCGACCGGGCCAAGCACCCCCGGCAAATCGCTCTGCCAGGGGTGCAGCTGCAGATGGTGGTGCTGCCGGCGCCTAGCTCGGTGTCGCCATCTTCGCCGCCAGTGTCCTCTTCATCGTTGTCACTCGAGGAGGAGCTTTCGTCGTCAGTCGAGCTTTCCGCGCAGCACCCTAAGCGAGCACCTGAGCGCCCGAAGACCTTGATGGAGAGCAGATCAGCCTCCATTAACTTAAAATGAAGGATGTGCCCCTCCACCAGGCTATGGGCATGTGTAAAAGTTTTCCATCCACGCCGGAGAAGCATAACACGAGGTGCGGGGAACTCAACGTCCACCCGCATGTTGCCATTACAGCAACCCCTCATGTGCAACTTCAACCCGTGCGGCTATTCTACCTCCATCACCCTTGCAAATGGGCCAGGAAGCCGAAAATGGCTGCGCGGGGGCTCGTGCAGCCTGAAGATGAACTCCAGCACTGTATCTCCGACATGGCCCTCCATTGGAGTCGGAGCGGCTGGGGGAGGAGCGGCCTGAGCACCACCGCGTCCTCCCCAACCCCGAGCTCCGCGCCGGCCATGACCACGTCATGCGGCTTCGCCTTGTGCACTGGATCCTGCCCTTGCGTCCCCAGCAGGGGCGAGGATTCGGTGCCGAGAGGAGGCCCTTGTCGCCACTGCAGGAGCTCGAGCGCACCCTCTTCCCCTCATCATGGTGGGAGAGGGACACAAGAAGAAGAAGGAGAGGATGCGTGGGTGAGCCCTTCCATTCACCTCCACGCTTCCTTTTTATAGCGGAGCTTGGCAGGGGGGCTGGCACCCCACCACCCTATGGCAACCACCCCACTTCACCAATCCAGTTCATCTGCATCACTGACGGCATCCAAATTTGCCGGTCGCCCTCCTACGCCAAACCCTGGTGCCATGCTTTCTGCCATGGCACTCATTCCCGCGCCCTGTGCGTCCGCCACCAACCCTGCGCAATGCATGTGGTGTACGTGGCAGAAACGGTAGGCGTAGTGGGATGGGTAAAATGGTAGTTACCCCCCGGATCACGCAGACGCTTCAATCAACTTCCCGTGAACGTGGGCATCCTCTGGCCCATTACGTGGGTAGACCTACGATGTTCGACATCGCACGACTCATGGGGAAACCAGGAATTGGTTCAATTCCAGGTTAATGAAGAAGCAAAGGAGATCTCAAAAAAACATGGATCCCGCTGCGGCATGATCAGAGTGCCCGCCTGTGCATTCTTAGGGCCTACCCCAACGATGCCCAGCAGCACGTGTGGGCCAGGCCCGGGGGCTCCTGTCGGTGCAACAAACAATCGTGTTTGTTGACCGGACTCATGCACAGGCGTCCTGACGATCATACATCCAGCACCAATGCATGACACAAGGTCCAGCCCAAAAAGCCGCTCTTCGTGAGATCAAGGAGAGCATTAAGAAGAACAAGAAAGCAGAAGGCCTCCCTTGCCGGGCAAGAGAGCCTCGCCAGGTCGAGGCTCCACCCAAGGACAAGTCCAGATTTGTCCCGGCGGGTTTGCCGGGGCCGCCAAGATCAAACCCCGCAAAGCTCCTTCGACGATGAATCTTCACCAAGACGCCACCGCTCCGCCTCACTACACCCAAGTCACTAACCAGTGCGGTGTCAAGATGTTAAGCAACCAGGTGGATCCCATCAAACACGTGGCAGCATCGAGGAGAAGAGATTAGCTTTATTGACACCCGTCCAGGAGGCATGTCAAGCTGATAAGAAGAGGCAGATAAGCAGTGCGACAGGCTTGCCGGGATTCGCCCTCAGCACGACACCTAGCAGTGCATTTAATGCACTTTGTCCTAACTGCTAGAGTTAGGTATGATAGCACAGTTAGCTATCTAATCAGACCCAAATGACTGTTTTGCCACTGTGGTCACCCCTTAACCTATAAAAGGAGGCCCAAGGCAACCAAGCAAAGGGTTCAAACATTTTCCACCCCACAACACTTGTAAGCTCACGTCGCTCTCCCCAAGGTGCCTTCCCGGGCCAGAGCGCATCGAGCCTTCATGTTCCTCCAGATCAATTCACCACAGCAGGATTAGGGTTTTACGCTGCAAAGCGGCCCGAACCTGGGTAAAGAGATAGAGTCCATCGATGTGTTGTCCCTCACTGCTTTTGCTCTTTGTGCAACGTGGCCGTCCCCATGCCGAACCACAAAGGGCACCCATGCCCATAGGTGATCGTCCTTCCACACCGACAGAAATTGAAAATTTATATTCCCTTCTTTCATATCAATAACAGCATCTATGGTTCATAGGAAAGGCCTACCAAGTATTATGAGACAATACGGATTGCAATCAATATCAAGCACAATGAAACCAACGGGCACATAATTCCTATTTGCAAGAATAAGAACATCATTTATTCTACCCAAAGGTTTCTTAATAGTGGAATCCGCTAAGTGCAAATTAAGAGAACATTCATCCATATTGGTAAAACCTAGAACATCACATAGAGATTTTGGTATTGTGGAAACGCTAGCACCCAAATCACATAAAGCATTGCACTCGTAATTTTAAATTTAACTTTAATGTTAGGTTCCCACTCATCATATAATTTTCTAGGTATTGGAATATCTAATTCTAGATTTTCTTCTAAAGCTTTCATCATCGCTTCTACAATATGTTTAGTAAAAGCCTTATTTTGTTCATAAGCATTGGGTGAATTTAGCATCGATTGCAATAAAGAAATACACTCAATTAAAGAACAATTATCATAATTAAAATCTTTTTAATCCAAGATAGTGGGCACATCGCTATTTAAAGTTTTTACCTCTCCAAACCCACTTTTATCAATTTTTTCATTAAGATTTTCACCCTCCAAATTATGGGGCCGCCTTCTAGCTAAAGTTGACTCTTCTTCAGTCCCCTTTTCATCAAGTTTAATATCACTAAACAAAGAGTCAATGGGTGTAACACCAATCATTTTAATATCTTCATCATTACTACATAAAAAAACCGGGCGGAATCGCTTTTTCTAAGAATTCTCGCTTAGCCCTCAACCTCATGGTTCTTTCTTTACTTTCATCCATGAAGAAATAAAGAGCTTTAATTGATTCATTAATATCAAGCTTGGGTGGTAAAATTTAGATTTAAGACTTTTCACATCATGAACGATTCTATCCATACTCCTAGACATATCATCAAGTTTACTCAATTTTTCTTCTATCGTAGTGTTGAAAACATTTTGAGCATTAATAAATTCTTTGATATTATTTTCAATATCAGAAGGCATCCTATTATTATTATAAGAATTACTATAGGAATTGCCATAATTATTAGAGGAATTTCCAGGAAACGGTCTAGGATTAAAATTACCTCTATAAGCATTACTATTGAAAATTTCGCGAGACAAAATTCACGTCTATGGGATAACTATTTTTCTCAATCAAAATGGATAATGGCACATCATTAGGATCAATATTAGCACTTTTACTAGCAACCAATTTCATAAGCGCATCTACTTTATCACTCAAACTACTAATTTCTTCAACAGAATTCAGTTTTTTACTAGTAGGAGTTCGTTCAGTATGCCATTGTTAATAATTTGCCATAATACTATAAAGAAATTTAGTAGCTTCTCCAAATGTGATTTCCATAAAGGTACCTCCCGCGGCGGAATCTAAAAGATTTCTAGAAACAAAATTCAATCCCGCATAAAAAAATTGTATAATCATCACAAGCTTAAACCATGAGTAGGGCAATTTATTATCACTAGATGACCCGTTGCGCCCATGGCGCAAAGGCCAAGAGCAAGCCAACTATTGGAAGAGTGTGCATCAAAATATGTAGACACAAAAGGAAGCATATGGAAATAAGTATGGATTGATGATAAATAGATGGTTGCTGATGATACATGTTTTCTAAGAAGCTTACAAACGATCATTTACAATGTTATGAGCAAGGCATGTAGATAGGCAGCGTGCACTTGCACCCGATCAATACATCGAGAGTTGCATTGCCAAACCCTCGTCTTCTATAGTATACATAAGTGTCCACATCAGTACTGTGTTAAAAAAGAAGATCATTGTCGATCGGTGGTATGCATGCGACTTTCTGCACTATCGGGAGTATGCACGCACGTACCGACGTTTTCAGCGGATAAATTTTGCTCCCGCTCGCTGGGTCAGCGGGTTGTCTCGGTTTTAACCATTATAGATGACCCGTTGCACCAATGACGCAAAGGGAGAGAGCAAATCAAGCATTCAAACCGTGCACGTAACAACATTTGGACGCCGATTGAACTACAACGAAATAGATATTTAGATATGAAGTTGATACATAGCATTATAAGAAAGGTATGATATCAGTTCATGATAGCTTATTTGCATTGCTTTTATGAAGCAAGCTACATAGGCAGAGGTCCATCATATAGAAAGCTTTGGTCATTTAGCTTATGTGAGTAAGGTACGCAGCGATGAATATCAGGTAGAGTCATCGCCCGCTGGGCCAACGGTGATATTTACATCGCATAAGAGTCCATTTGTTCAGGGACCTAAATAAGGGGATTTGTATTGACAGTGGCTTGACATGGTTCTTCGAGTGTCAAAGTATTGCCTTGCAAACATGCACAAAATACATCAGGTGCATGCCCAAAAGTGTGCCAAGGTACGATCTTGAGACCAGATGGCCAGACCACTGTTGCGATGCGGTACAGTGAAGAAGCTCCCTTCAGCAACACAACCTCCTAGCGGCAGACCGAGCCTGAGAAGCAAGTGGAACACACAAAAATACCCTGATGAAGAAGATGGACTATAATTAGTTTGTTTTGACACCTGATCTATTGTGATTGTATGAAGAATGGAACTGACGTAGTTATGGCCATACTGTAACGCCCTGGATTTTGCCCATTTTCTTTTTCTTTTGATTTTGGTTTGGATTTGCCCTTCAGTGGCTTAGTGGTCTTGAAACCTAGAGAGATCACCCTTGATTCCTCTCCCAAGTGGCTTGTCAACCTCAAAACCACCCCAAGACCTTGCCATTTCCATCTTGGACCAATCCCAATATTCTTTTTCTCAGGAATATTCCTTTTTCCTATAAAAGGAATAACCCTGTCTGCCCTGGGTTGTGAAGCAACCCACACTTCCATCATTCCAAAGATTCTCAAATAATTCTCCTAAATTGTTTGGGTCAGGTCTTCCAGCAATATGTCAAAACCCTTCCTTGCCATGTTCAAAAACATTTCACAAATATTCCTTTTCTGATTCTGCACTAGCTGGCAGTTTGTGAAGCAAGTACCCATTATCTTTGCTTGCTTGCTCTCAAACTTTTTGTGCACTCTTTCCCATCCATATCATTGCCACATGCCAAATTTCAACTTCATTTGCCTAGTAAATATTCCTGAGCAATTTTTTAAAGTTTCTATTCAAACAGAGGCCTTGTGAAGGAAGTGCAAGCTAGGCACATCCAAATGAGTTGAAATTTTGCAAGATCCTTCATATGCCCAAATAATGACTCTCCACAGATTTTTAGCTTCATTCATCAATCCATGTGAGCTCAGCATCAAATCTTTGTTTCTGGTAATTATTTTGGGTTGTGAAGCAACTATAATTTTTATTGCTCCATAATTCATGAATAATTTCTAGAACATGCTTCTACCTATATAACATCCCTCTACACAATTTGGGCCCATTTCATTCATCCAATATTTCTCTAGAATTTCTCTTAGCTTCTGTCCAGAGAGGACCACTGTGAAGGAAGTACCATTTTGGTATGTTCAAATGGTATGAAATTTTTACAGTGTGTTCATGTGTCCAAATAACTCCTATCCACCAAATCTCAGCACAATCAAAGCCAGTATATGAGTGCCACATCAAGATTTGCATTTCTGGTCAGTGGAGTCACTTGTACAGCAAGTGCTATATCTGCTTATCCATTTGAGCTGATTTTTGGCCCACACATAGTTCTTAGCATATGATCACTCCCAGCCAAAGACCAGAGTCTATCTCTTGATCAATCTCTCTCACATAATTCCAAACACCTTGCTGTTCCTTTGGTTGCCAGCAAGCTATGGTCACCTCAGTGGGCACTATGCATGTTTCTTTCCTTCTTGGCTTTCTCCTTTGAATGAACTACCCAGCAGACATGATTTGGCCGATCGGAGTGCACCACGGGTGCCAGTTCACGCGGTGACTACGTGGCTGGCATGCTCGTCCACGCGCTCTGGCAAACCGCGGTGCTGTGCTTGTCAGTTTCCTCCTCTCCCTCGCCACCTAGCCATGTCTAGGAGCTTCCCCGCGTCGTCGTCCTTCTCCAGGAAGCCTCTCCCCCTCCTCTTTCCTTCTCCTTGCGCCACGGCGATCGGCGCCACTGTTCGGCCCGTGACCGCCGTCATCGTTTTCCCCTGTCTCCTCCTCCTCGAGTCCTCCCGAAGCTCCTACGAGCCTCTCCACTCCTCCTTGAAGCTTCCCAACGCCGAAAGCGGATAGCCACACCACCCCGCGCTCTAGTGCGCCGATAAGAACGTCGCCGTGGCCGTCCTTATCACCTCGCCATCGCCTGGCTATATATAGGCCCTCCCCGTGGTCTCCGAGCTCACCACCAGCTCCACCACCCACCACTACCCCTCTCTAGCCCCCTCTCCTGGCGCCGGAGCCCCTCCCTGACCAACACCATCACCATGGCCGCCACGGAGCTCCGCTCAAATTCGAGCTGGTCGAGCCTTTTCTCCCCGTTCCAACACCACCAGTGAAGCCCACGAGCTCCGGTAACCCTCCTCCGCCCTTCCTCTCCCTCCCCGGTGGCCAGTCAGCGCGTGCCCAACTCCGGCCGAGCTGCTGTCCACCTCGGCCAAGGCCCCATCCACCCCGTTGCCTCCCTGCGGGAATGGGCCTCCCCGTCGGTTACACCTCGTCTCGCTGGTCACTCCGGTGGCCGGAGCATCGCCGGAGGTGGCCGGTGGTGTCAAGACGAGCGCCGGCACTGGTGAGCTCTCTTTATCCCGCGGGCGTTCATCGGGAGGAAGAAGAGGAGGAGGGAGGAGAGAGAAGAGATGGGCTGGGGCCCACATGTCAGCCTCAGCGCATTAACCCCGCAGCCGCCACGTCATTTAAGTGGAAACGCATTCCACTGGAATGCGCTTCCCCTTCCCGGAAAGCGTATTCTCTGGTCTGCGCTTTCTGTTTTTCTAGCCAGGGGTCTCTTTGTGAAGATTATTTTACAGATTGGTCCCTGCACTTCATCTACTCGTATCTTTTTAACCGAGACTCCGATCGAGGTGAATCCAAAGCCCACTTCTTCGTCTCGTCGAGCTCTATCTGTTGGTACCATTTTCATAATTGTTCACACAGTGAAAATGACCATTCTTCCCTTGGCCGTAAGCAGCCCCTCCGAGAGAGAACTGTTTCTGACAATCGTTTCTGCGGACTCTCCGAACTTCTCCTCGGTGGTTTCTTCATACCCAGGCAAGCCACGACAGCCACTTGCATGATGGATTTACAGTAGCTATGGTTCCCTACTTGAATAATTATTTAATGTGTGCTTCTAAATATGTTTGAGGATACTATATATGCTCATCCTTATATTCTGTCCATGTGCATGTTGCTAGTTATCAAGTACTCGTTGGTAGCATTATGCTCATGGTTAACACTGGCAGTAGTTCATGCTAAGATGATGACAAGTCTGCGTGTTTCTTTATTAGTTGTTATGGTTCATCCTGTTATCAAGGCTCAGCACATCATCATTCAAATTTAACCGGATGTTAATCGAACTTGAACACCTGTTGGCTGAGTCATAGTGCGCCACCGAATCGAGCTCACCAGTGCAACCACACTTGCTGGGATGGGGCAGCCCTAACTCGGTCTATTGTCATGCCTCTCGCCGGTACCTCTAACCAGGGAAGGTTATGAGCGTGTGCTACCCTGGCCCGGTAGGCGGCTATAACCTTGTTAACCCAGTTTTGGTATTGAGCTCAGGTCCCCGTTTGGGACAATTTTGTTTGGCCACGACGGTGGCAGGTGTCAGAAGGACACAGGGGTCACCCATGACATAGCCCAAAGGGGAGTGTGTCGGAGTGGCTGGAAGAGTGCCATGCAATAGACTTGGTTTTCTCGGAATGTCGTTGGTCCACCCGAATGGGAGCATGAGGCCATGCATTCCGTGGTGTGGGTACAGTGTACTAACCTCTGCAGAGTGTATGATCTATCAATAGTCGCGTCCTCGGTTATGGGCACAGTTCGTAGTAGGACACACTATGGGTCAACAGTATAATAATCTTTCTTATAACAACCCCGTCCGATGAAGAAAGAAGTTGGTTGATCTTTATGTGGTCGCGAGAGGATCACCGTGGTATCGAGGATACCGATGTTGATTGATCGTGATCACGAGAGGATCACCATGGTTTGGTGTTACATGGTGACCTCGGGTAAAGATCAAGCTCCTTGTGATCTTGTTATCACTACGGTATTGTAATACCAAGTTTGGTTGGTTCCGAGGTTATCATGTGGCACACTCGATGGTAAGTTCTTACATGTGGTGGTTACGAGGTAACCCCGGACAGAGTAAGTTGCATCATGATAGTTTCAACCTGATGCATGTAGTGACAACCTGCTCATATGCCATATCGTTCTAGCATCATCATGTTTACACCTGCTCAACCTGTAAATGCCATGCTGTCGCTTGTCTTGATTGCTTTGGTTGTTGTGAGCTTGCGAGTACATTCAAAGTACTCACTTGGCGTGTCATGCCAGTTTGCAGGTCATGCCATGATTGCTTGCTTGTCGAGGATTCCAAGTTTGCGAGCTAGGATAAGCGTTCCAGCCAGAGTCCCTGCGGAGTGCAGTCTATCACCGCCGTCATTGTTACGCTGCCGAGGGTACTCCGCTTCCTCGGGTTGTTCCGCTGTTAGCATAGAGCTACCCTGGGCAGGCGTAGTCTTGTCGTGCTGATGTAATCCATGTACCCTTGTAACCTTATCCATAGTAATAAAGAGCTGATTTGTTCTATGCCAACAGTGTTGTATTCCAGAAGACTTGTCTCTGGGCTGGAATACGAGGTGTTCTGGTTCCTCTAAGCCGGGGTGCCACAAGCGTTGGTATTAAAGCAGGTCTAGCTGTAGGACGCCCTAGACTGCGCGAACGTTAGTAATCGGTAGTATAGAGTCAGGTTTGCTGCACTTGTTTGTTGCATTTGTTTGTGCATAGCATGCATATAGAATATTTTGTCACTAACGGTTGATCTGGTGAGTGTAGGTGGTGTCAGTTTCGACCCACTACCTGCACCCTCCAGCTGCATATTCATTCCTTGGTGTGGTGTTTTCTCCATCCCAGCGGAGTGATGCCAAGGTGCCTGGTGTTGTCGATCACTGGCAAGATTGATGCACCGGTACCACACCAATATATTCTCTTCAGCCACCCCTATCATTTCGGCGATAGACATGTTTCTATCCTGGATCGTGCCTTTCCACTAACCGCGTTGGCAACCCTTACTGATCTTAGTTATCAGAAAAGGGCAATGCCTGCAAGCCTTTCTTTTCATCGCTATCCCACCCTGCCACCCACTTTCTGGATGAGTACGGTTTCTTCCTTACGCTTGATGATGATGTGGTCATGACCTCCGTGTTCCGATCCACGATCACCAAGTCCATCCCCGCCTCCGTATCCGTCCAGCTGTAACCGGTGTAAGCCGTGTTTGGTGTAGCCTTATTTACACCAACTTTCTTCCACACGTGGACTCACTTTCGTGCACACCGCCACAACATGTTAGATCGTAACACCGGAGTTCTTGCGAGATTGGTGTGCTTAAGTAGGAATGCATATTATTGCTGTGAATAGCTGTAGTATATGATATTGCTTGTGTGTGATCTTGTTGCTTTGTGTGCTTTTATTTTAGTCGTTTCTTTTGCTTCTTTCTTTGGGCCCTTGGTGTTACCTTATTTTCCCTTATGGAAGTTGCTCATCGACACTGGACTCAAAGAATCAGTGAAGGGCAAGCATTTGGAAGCTCAGCTCAACAATATGGGATTTGGCGCCGACTACCTGGCATGGGGAATATTTGGTTTGATTATAATGATATCCTGGATTGATTATTGGCATCAGGTATATATCAATGTGCGATCTTCACAGCAGTAATAATCAAATCAGCAAGAAGGCAAAGATGTGTGCATGATCAGCAGTACACTTCGGGTCAAAGGTATGGTTCACATATAAGGTTGGAGTCTGCTATGAGTACAATTTGAACCAGCTACACCCCAGAAGCAAGCCAGCATATGTTAGGAACTCAGTGCCCAACAAGAAGAATAGTCAAACAACTTTCTGCATACAAAAGTAACCGACAGCGGACACATTAAGGGATATATATATATATGCACTCAGTCTGCTTATGGCAACAAGGAAACTTCAGATATAAGCAACTCAGTCTTTCTACACAAGCTTGCCTCAGGAATCAAGTGGCCAGCCACACATGTTTCCATAGATGTGGTGAACATGCTGCCAAGGTCATACGAGTTACCCATACAATGATGTCAGCTCGGTGAGGATTTGACCATTGCATGAGCTATATAATAAGAAGAAGGACGCTAGTTATACACTTCAGTGTGATGACCAATATACTATGGAGCAAGCCGACCATCTGATATATGCCCTAAAGCATTGCTCTGTGTTATTCTTGCATGTTTAAATTAATATGCTTATGCTTGTATGCGTAGTAGTGAGCTATATGGGACGCTGATGAACCCTTGCCTGCTTTTCTTTGGTGACGGCACCACGCCTGTGTTCTGAGCTGTTTCCGGCCGTCCGGGGTGGATGCCGACTTTATATTTCTCTTGTCAGCAACTGGCCCATGTTCTGAGCTGCTTTTCGGCCGTCGCGAGCAGCTGTTGAATTTCTTTCCGTATCAATGACCCTATGCTCTGAGCTGTTCTTCGGCCGTCTTAGGGAGTTGCTACTTTCTTCTTATCGACACCGTCTCATGCTCTGAGCTGCTTTTTAGCCGTCTTGAGTCGGGGTTGAGTTACTCCAGTAATGTCCCAGATCTGAGTTGTAAAGACCGTTCTGGTGGCTACTGGTTTATTTGCCGGTTTCATCCAAGGGTTCAGACGATCGTTACCCTACAGCTACAACTTGTAAAGTAATATGCCTGCCAGAATAGTGTACCTGGCAGTACCCATGGTCATCCGAAGAATCAAGAACATATAAGGCCAAGCTCTGTCAGCTAAGGATCCAGGCAAGGAGAACCATAATCGTCCATACGGGTATGGTGATGGTGGTTGCGTGGTATCGATACCCCGGATAGTCTGAATCGGTACCAACCACCATGGGTGCACACCCACGGGGTATATCCCATTTGCAACGACCTCCTATCAAGGTACCCCACTCAGCCAACTATGTATGCTCAGAATTGTCAGAAGAAGACATCCAAGTCCGTCAGGTCAGCCAAAAGATCAATTCGGCACTTGGATTGCAGCAACCGTGGCAAAGCATTACATGGCCTACTATTTACTTAAAGGTGCCGACAGACGGAATGATCAGAAGGTTGACAACTGTCTCGAAGCATGTGTCCTCACCTAGGGGAATCGGTTAATAGAGAACCTGTCGTGGACAAGATTTGTCTGCCAGAACCACCGTTGATCAAGCCTGGGAATAATACCGTTATAAGGTCGTACCGTTTATGCTGGTCACGGCAGGTGACAGTCGAGTCTTTGGTACAAATGTGATACTCAAGACAGTGGAGATACCCAAGATGTTCCAGCAATTATTGCAAGAAGCCAGGTTCCACCAGGACAACGATATGATTCACAGCACCGTTTGAGTCTGGAGGACACACAGCCATTTGAAGCCACCCAATGCAAAGAGTAAAAGATTTCGTGTCCACTGAGAGAATCTGTTCACAACTCAATGGGCAGCCGTCCGTATTGGACTTCATCACAACACATCAAGAACTACTCTCGGGCTTGCGAGAAGGACA
The DNA here is from genome assembly GCA_011799875.1 of Thinopyrum elongatum. Classification (NCBI taxonomy): domain Eukaryota; kingdom Viridiplantae; phylum Streptophyta; class Magnoliopsida; order Poales; family Poaceae; genus Thinopyrum; species Thinopyrum elongatum. Next base: position 171,897,176 of record CM022301.1, read on the forward strand.
GGTATTTCAGTCAAGATAATTCATCGCACCCAGACAGGTCGGCAGACATAAAAGGATCAAAGTCAGAGTAATATATGAGGTAAGATCTGTCAGAATGAGGATCCAGTGAAACACCACGAAGCCAGGCAGTGAGTCAGATAAAATCCAGTGGGAACATGATACAAAGGCAAAAGGGAACCCGAGTTGGAAACGGTTTCCTCAAGTGGGAATATCCATGTTTGACCCCTAAGCAACCAAATCTCGAGGATGAGATTTCTTTAAGGGGGGTAGGTTTGTAACACCCTGGATTTTGCCCACTTTCTTTTTCTTTTGATTTTGGTTTGGATTTGCCCTTCGGTGGCTTAGTGGTCTTGAAACCTGGAGAGATCACCCTCGATTCCTCTCCCAAGTGGCTTGTCAACCTCAAAACCACCCCAAGACCTTGCCATTTCCATCTTGGACCAATCCCAATATTCTTTTTCTCGGGAATATTCCTTTTTCCTATTAAAGGAATAACCCTGTCTGCCCTGGGTTGTGAAGCAACCCACACTTCCATCATTCCAAAGATTCTCAAATAATTCTCCTAAATTGTTTGGGTCAGATCTTCCACCAATATGTCAAAACCCTTCCTTGCCATGTTCAAAAACATTTCACAAATATTCCTTTTCTGATTCTGCCCTAGCTGGCAGTTTGTGAAGCAAGTACCCATTATCTTTGCTTCCTTGCTCTCAAAATTTTTGTGCACTCTTTCCCATCCATATCATTGCCACATGCAAAATTTCAACTTCATTTGCCTAGTAAATATTCCTGAGCAATTTTTCAAAGTTTCTGTTCAAACAGAGGCCTTATGAAGGAAGTGCAAGCTAGGCACATCCAAATGAGTTGAAATTTTGCAAGATCCTTCATATGCCCAAATAATGACTCTCCACAAATTTTTAGCTTCATTCATCAATCCATGTGAGCTCAGCATCAAATCTTTGTTTCTGGTTATTATTTGGGTTGTGAAGCAACTATAATTTTTATTGCTCCATAATTTATGAATAATTTCCAGAACATGCTTCTACCTATATAACACCCCTCTACACAATTTGGGCCCATTTCATTCATCCAATATTTCTCTAGAATTTCTCTTAGCTTCTGTCAAAGAGGACCACTGTGAAGGAAGTACCATTTTGGTGTGTTCAAATGGTATGAAATTTTTACAGTGTGTTCATGTGTCCAAATAACTCCTATCCACCAAATCTCAGCAAAATCAAAGCCAGTATATGAGTGCCACATCAAGATTTGCATTTCTGGTCAGTGGAGTCACTTGTACAGCAAGTGCTATATCTGCTTATCCATTTGAGCTGATTTTTGGCCCACACATAGTTCTTAGCATATGATCACTCCCAGCCAAAGACCAGAGTCTATCTCTTGATCAATCTCTCTCACATAATTCCAAACACCTTGCTGTTCCTGTGGTTGCCAGCAAGCTGTGGTCACCTCAGTGGGCACTATGCATGTTTCTTTCCTTCTTGGCTTTCTCCTTTGAATGAGCTACCCGGCAGACATGATTTGGCCGATCGGAGTGCACCGCGGGCGCCAGTTCACGCAGTGACTACGTAGCTGGCATGCTCGTCCACGCACTCTGGCAAACCGCGGCGCTTTGCTCGTCGGTTTCCTCCTCTCCCTCGCCACCTAGCCATGTCTAGGAGCTTCCCCGTGTCGTCGTCCTTCTCCTGGAAGCCTCTCCCCCTCCTCTTTCCTTCTCCTTGCGCCACGGCGATCGCCGCCACTGTTCGGCCCGTGATCGCCGTCGTTGTTTTCCCCTGTCCCCTCCTCCTCGAGTCCTCCCGAAGCTCCTACGAGCCTCTCCACTCCTCCTTGAAGCTTCCCGACGCCGAAAGCGGACAGCCACGCCACCCCGCACTCCAGTGCGCTGATAAGAACGTCGTCGTGTCCGTCCTTATCACCTCGCCGTCGCTTGGCTATATATAGGCCCTCCCCGCGGTCTTCGAGCTCACCACCAGCTCCACCACCCACCACTACCCCTCTCTAGACCCCTCTCCTGGCGCCGGAGCCCCTCCCTGACCACCACCATTGCCATGGCCGCCGCGGAGCTCCGCTCAAATTAGAGCCGGCCGAGCCTTTTCTCCCCGTTCCACCACCACCAGTGAAGCCCACGAGCTCCGGCAACCCTCCTCCACCCTTCCTCTCCCTCCCCGGTGGCCAGTCAGTGCGTGCCCAACTCCGGCCGAGCTACTGTCCGCCTCAGCCAAGGCCCGGTCCACCCCATTTCCTCCCTGCGGGAATGGGCCTCCCCGTCGGTTGTGCCTCATCTTGCTGGTCACTCCGGTGGCCGGAGCGTCGCCGGAGGTGGCCGGTGGTGTCGGGACGAGCGCCGGCGCTGGTGAGCTCTCTCTGTCCCGCGAGCGTTCATCGGGAGGAAGAAGAGAAGGAGGGAGTAGAGAGAAGAGATGGGCTGGGGACCACATGTCAGCCTCAGCGCATTAACCCCGCCACCGCCACATCATTTAAGTGGAAACACATTCCACTGGAATGCGCTTCCCCTTCCCGGAAAGCGTATTCTCTAGTCTGCGCTTTCAGCTTTTCTAGCCAGGGGTCTCTTTGTGAAGATTCTTTTACAGATTGGTCCCTGCACTTCATCTACTCGTATCTTTTTAACAGAGACTCCGATCAAGGTGAATCCAAAGCCCACTTCTTCGTCTCGTCGAGCTCTATCTGTTGGTATCATTTTCATAATGTGTTGACATAGTGAAAATGACCATTTTGCCCTTGGCCGTAAGCAGCCCCTCCGAGAAAGAACTGTTTCCGACAATCGTTTCCGCGGACTCTCCGAACTTCTCCTCGGTGGTTTCTTCGCACCCAGGCAAGCCACGACAGCCACTTGCTTGATGGATTTGCAGTAGCTATGGTTCCCTACTTGAATAATTATTTATTGTGTGCATGTTAATATGTTTGAGGATACTATATATGCTCATGTTCTATGCTCATCCTTATATTCTGTCCATGTGCATGTTGCTAGTTATCAAGTACTCGTTGGTAGCATTATGCTCATGGTTAACACTGGCAGTAGTTCATGCTAAGATGATGACAAGTCTGCATGTTTCTTTATTAGTTGTTATGGTTCATCCTGTTATCATGGCTCAGCACATCATCATTCAAATTTAACCGGATGTTAATTGAACTTGAACACCTGTTGGCTGAGTCATAGTGCGCCACCGAATCGAGCTCACCAGTGCAACCACACTTGCTGGGATGGGGCAGCCCTAACTCGGTCTATTGTCATGCCTCTCGCCGGTACCTCTAACCAGGGAAGGTTATGAGCGCGTGCTACCCTGGCCCGGTAGGCGGCTATAACCTTGTGAACCCAGTTTCTGTATTGAGCTCTGGTCCCCGTTTGGGACAGTTTTGTTTGGCCATGACGGTGGCAGGTGTCGGAAGGATACAAGGGTCACCCATGACATAGCCCAAAGGGGAGTGTGCCAGAGTGGCTGGGAGAGTTCCATGCAATAGACTGGGTTTTCTCGGAATGTCGTTGGTCCACCCGAATGGGAGCACGAGGCCATGCATTCTGTGGTGTGGGTACAGTGTACTAACCTCTGCATAGTGTATGATCTATCAATAGCCGCATCCTCGGTTACGGGCACAGTTTGTAGTAGGACACACTATGGGTCAACAGTATAATAATCTTGCTTATAACAACCCCGTTCGATGAAGAAAGAAGTTGGTTGATCTTTATGTGGTCGCGAGAGGATCACCGTGGTATCGAGGATACCGATGTTGATTGATCGTGATCACGAGAGGATCACCGTGGTTTGGTGTTACGTGGTGACCTCAGGTAAAGATCAAGCTCCTTGTGATCTTGTTATCAGTACGGTATTGTAATACCAAGTTTGGTTGGTCCCGAGGTTATCATGTGACACACTCGATGGTAAGTTCTTAGTTGTGGTGGTTACGAGGTAACCCCGGATAGAGTAAGTTGCATCATGATAGTTTCAACCTGATGCATGTAGTGACATCCTGCTCATATGCCATATCGTTCTAGCATCATCATGTTTACACGTGCTTAACCTGTAAATGCCATGCTGTTGCTTGTCTTGATTGCTTTGGTTGCTGTGAGCTTGTGAGTACATTTAAAGTACTCACCTGGCGTGCCATGCCAGTTTGCAGGTCATGCCATGATTGCTTGCTTGTCGAGAATTCCGAGTTTGCGAGCTAGGATAAGCGTTCCAGCCAGAGTCCCAGCGGAGTGGAGTCCATCACCGCTGTTGTTGTTACACTGCCGAGGGTACTCCGCTTCCTTGGGTTGTTTCGCTGTTAGCATAGAGCTAGCCTGGGCAGGCGTAGTCCCGCCGTGCTGATGTAATCCATGTACCCTTGTAACCTTATCCATAGTAATAAAGAGCTGATTTGTTCTATGCCAACAGTGTCGTATTCCAGAAGACTTGTCTCTGGGCTGGAATACGGGATGTTCCGGTTCCTCTGAGCCGGGGTGCCACACATACCGTATGTACACACCCAACCTAGGGCATGGAAGTATTAGTCCTAAGATGGTGCACTTGGCACCAGTATTAGTCCTAAGATGCATTCATTAGCAAAAGTAACAGTCATGTGAGTACTTTGATTTTCAGTGCAAACAACCTAGATGCAAACGATGGAATAAAAAGAACAAGGACATAAGTCGTTCGCAACAACAAATAGAGGACAACAGAAACAAACATAAGACCTACTGAATCTGAAAACACAGCTCATTTTATTGGATGGTAAATTAGCTTGTACGTATGAGTGAAAAATAGAAAAGGCTATTTATCTTGTATGATCAATGAGGAGCAGTAAGCATTGCTTGTACATGTAACAACAAATAAACCAGAGAATTAATGAACGGCCAACAGAACACCTACTGGACCCTGAAAGTAGAAGTTCGTTTTATTAGATAGTTAATCAACTTGCACGCATCAGTGATAAAAAAAAGACCGGTCAAATAGCATGCATTAGTGAAAGAGAAGAAGAAGCATTCTTTCCAATGTACAAACAATAGTTGTCGCACCAAGTTCAGTAGCACACACACTGAGACACATCTTATATGAAACTGGTTAAATGTAACAGAGTACGAGTCTATACCTTATGCGTTTAGCTTGGTCACACAGAACATTATTTGCATCTTCAACACTTGTAGCAGTAGTTTCCTCAGCAACTTGTTTAGTTTCCTGAATATATCTTTGAAATTTAGTATCGACAGTTGTAGCATCTGAAAGTAGTAAAATAGCTATAGTTTTTTAACACCTCTGCTTTGCAAGAACATGAAAAAATCATTCTAAATCTATGCCCGAAAACAATATGGATAATCTGGAAGAGTAACAAATGTATGATATTGATGATTCATCGTAATAAAGAATAAGGTGTAGAATTTATAATGGCGTAGAGGAAATAAATGAACATATGGCATTCCTATTCCGCAACATAGAAAAACAGAAGGATTGGCCAAGGCGATAAACCAACCTCTAACTGAATGGATTTAATCTTCTTTCAGGACACGCTAATTCATTTTTCGCGAAGATACTAACTGATGAAGTGTTCCTAAAGCCAAAAGCTAATTATATATCCTTTATCCAGGTCATGAAGCAGAGAGTAGATAACTTACTATATATACTTCTAATTATCCCTTATATTGCACTTATATGCTTATACATTTATGCAAAAGCACAGACGCCCCTTCATAAAAGAACACAAATCATGCAAGCGTTCACTATTCCAAAATAGCTTCAATATAACTGAAAAATACGTGAAAGCCACTCAAGATACATGAAGTCTGAATCGACCGAACAAAAAAAGAAGCAGCATATGAAGCATTTCTCGCCGGTGGATTTGTTTGTTTACAGGTATTATCAGCAGTGGGTACCTCTCGACTTTGGACGCGGCAAATCCTACTTCTTCCAAGGAACAACAACCAACCATATTCGTGCAGTATTTCTTCAGTACCAGTGGAGTACTCTCTCTGTGTATCTTCATGACCAGCCCTGGTTGCCAAACTCCTCATTGAACCTTTCGTACTGCTCTAGGTCCTCCACACTGACACTTGGTTTGTGCCTTGCGATCACGTCCCGGACATCCATCATGAGTACTGTAGGTGCGATGATCTACAGCTAGCCAGCAAATGCACACACTTTATTAGTAACTCTGAGAACATGAAGGCAATCTCTGAACAACTACAATACTATGCGTGGAGAAAATGGCGCCTGCATTTATGTTTATCCATCTTATTCTTACCTATAGGAAAAGCCTCCCATCGCAAGCGCATGCATTGTACTCTTAGAGCGCCTGATTCCTCGGAGTGGCATGGTATCCACTTGCTGATAACCAGATCATCATCCCATGATACATTGTACAGGCCGGGCCGGCACACACGCTCACACATCTTAAGTTGACCGCACGCGAGATACTTACACACGTAGCGATATCCACATATGAAAACCCTATAGTCTGCCGGGTGAAATCCTCAAAGTTGCCTCTGCCTAACTCGTGCGGCGCTTCACCAAGATAGGCCTGAATGGATCCAGGTTCCCAGATTTTAAACAAAGGAACATGACAACAGAATCTATTTAATCACCCACTGTACATATATTTTTTAAGTACCTTGAACGCGCGCGGCCTCGCTTCTAGGTCACGAAAATGAACATGGATGCGCGTGTCAAACAGCTGCCGCACAGTCTGAGATAATTATGAATATATGTTATGTACCAAACTGTTCAGACAGTTCCAAGGTAATCTTTATAAAATGTATATCGAAGGAACAACAAAGTAATAGTTCTTTCTGAAACCTGATCCAGAGCATATATGGCTTGTTAGTTGCAGCAATAACACCAACTCTAGCATTTTGGCCTACACCCTGGAGAATTACAAGAAATGAAGCAAAAGATAAAATTAAAATTTTGAAAAAGGCCGACATCTAGGCAATTTATTGCATCGCAGCAGAGTCCTGTGAATGATTAAGCCAAAACTGTACAGGTGAAGGATATCTAAGATGCTCGATACTGGGTACAGAATATCCAGTATTACGAGTAATAACCAGTTCATTTTAGCCAGAATTATATGTGTTAACCAATCTCTTGGGGGTGGGGATGCTTGGCCAAATATTAAATTAAAATATGCCTAGCTTCTAATTGCCTTTATCTCAAGAGCATGCATCATTCACTAGGAAAAGAATAAAAATTGGCTCTATGCAGAATAGTTTGAATGCAAACTTGCAGCCTGTACAAACTAACAAAATCTCGAGTACAATATTTTTATGTACATGGTAGCCCGCCACCCCCTCATTTCATGATAAACAACATAATTTTATATGTCTCCATATCTGAACTTTTTGAGCCATTAACAGAGTAGAGAAATTTTAAAAAAAGCATGTCGAACATAGTATTGTGCACCCTCATTTCAGCAATCTGCTACCACCAAGAGGCAACATAAATCTGAAAAGAACATGGGAAATAAAATGAGGAGATTTGAGTTTGAGGAAATGAAATATAGCACGCCTTTAGCAAGCATTACTCAAGGATGCAGGCAACTGCCATCTCTGTCGTCTATGCCATTTCACGCCCTCAAAACCCCAAAGCCCGCACCATGAACTCATCTTGATGACAGTGGGCGCAGCGGTCGACAAGATCACAAATGGCTATGTCAATATCACCCAGGAAATAATTTTTCACACCAATAGGAAAAGAAGCACAAAGCGATCAACACCACACTGGGGAACAAATTTAATAATATCAAATTCCATTGACATGTTCATAACAGAAATCGACATGAGCATAATAATTACAAAAAATTGAATTTGGTGTGTGAACTCCCTTCTTCCCTCCCTCCCTCTCTCTCTATCTCTCTCCCTCTGTCTCTCTCTCCCTCTCCATCTCTCTGTCTCTGTCTCTCTCTCTCCCCCTGCCGACATGGTGTGCAACCAACTTTAAAAAATTCAACAAATGGTTTCGTGAAGTTAAACTGGGCATGTCAAGTCTCCATTGATAGCCACTACTTTGGAAGAATTAGACTGCTATTTATCAGTAGGTACGGTACACATTACGTTCATGCTAACAACATCTAGTCACTTCCCACCCTCCTCAAGTGAACAGTTTAGCCACTATCCTCCCATATACTCTGCTTTTTCATTGCTTATGAACTGGAACTTGTTGGTGCATGGATTTCACGTTTCAGCAGCACTTTGGTTTGTGCATGGTTGTGAAAAGAAGGCTTTCTATACACTTATATGAACTTCATTGGCGAAAGAAAGAGAAGCTAAATTAAAATAGACATTGCTACAGCAGAAAAGAAACACACAAATAGGTAGGCAATTACCTCACAAAGCTATTAGAAAGGTAGTAGCAAAATCCTGACCTCCATCCAATTTTTGCTTCGTTTCCACTACGGCAGACACTCACTGCCACTAAAATCTTTGCTGATGTTTGCAAAATTTATGCGAATGGGATTGTATTAAGACAGCCAAACGAACAAACATTCTGATCAACCAAACAAAATTTGGATGTACACTGCCCCATTCACATCCAACCATGGCTTGAAAGATCCGTCAATCCCAAGTGTGTCAAAGACACCAATTTTTTCTCTCCTGCCAAAAAAGAACACAGAGCAGACCGCATCAATTATTAGTATTCAATTGCTTTGCAGTTGCTCACATTCAAAATTTATTTCTGAATTTCAAAAGAACATGCATTTGCAACCTATCAAACTTCGCTCGGTAACCAATGATTTGTTGCTACAATCACCCTTGAGCCCGCCTCTTCCAAAATTTGAGCACAAACACACAAAAGAAGCAGCGAAAACCCAAGGGAACTGAAGCATGGTGCAGTGCATGAGGTTTTGGCACATGGCAGCCAATTAGAAGAGAACAAAGAAGCTCTTGTGTGCATACACCTCTCCAGTGTTGTATTCTTCTATTCACCTTGAGATAAGCAACACTTACACATACAATTTGTTTGCCTCTCAGAAACAGAGGCCTATCCATGATTAATTTAGAACATGGTGCTACTAAATAAATCATCAAACACTAACCAAGGAAGCCAAATAAGTAAGCATTTGCATGCTACCGAAGTTGTGTATTGTGTTGAGTACATGCGTATGTGCCAACAAAGTAAACTGGACCATGATAACCTTGAGAAACATGATACATGATGCAGGGAGGGGCGCATGTCGTTTCCACCAGAATAATGGAGCATAAAAAGGATAAAAATGGAATGAAAATGCTGATAAGTTGACATTTCATAGAAACATGGAACTTGCTTTTCAATTTATATCTTTGTAAATGGTACATGCCTCAACGGAGCATGCACTTCCAAGAAGGAAGCTGACAATTAAAACACACATCAAGGGCCCCGATCTAGAATGCATTCAGACACTAAAGCTCTGAAAACCAAAACAAAATTGAAGGCTTGGCTTAGTAACTTCCCAAGCAAAGTACATGTTAGACAGAATAATCCTTTGTGTTAACTACAACAGATTAAGAAGATAATGTTTTCAGATTGCAAGAAAAATAAATATCACCTGGAGCATGGGCCTTAGCAATCTAGCATGAACAAGCCTTCTCAAATCTGTGATCTTTAAGCAGTTTTCATTGCTGGCCACAAAAGCTTCATCTAGAGACTGAAATCATAAAAGTTGTGTGCATAAAGACGAAGATAAAATCACTCTAAGCAAGATGAGAACGACAAATTGAAAAGCTCATTGTACCTATTAAACTAAAGACAGGGATAGCCTTCATTGAACTAAATACTGACTGAGAATCAGGGACAACATTTATTAAACTAAAAAATTGATCAAAATGGGGATTTAAAATTCCTCCTAGATATTTTGAGCAGTAGAGGTCAGATATATTTTGAGCCCAGTAAAAATATGCATGCTTTCACATGTTTCACACATATTTAATCTCCTCTATGTGTATGCATATACAGAAACAAGAATGTCTAAATATATAGGCGTGCATGGAAAGACAAGGACTAGATTCTTGCCTGAATGTTTAAATGAAAACACAAGAATGCTGCGCTGGTCAAATCACACACACCTCATGTCGTTGCTGCCGACACCTTCAGGGTTGATGTCCATGTACTCCAAGATTGTGCTGCTGTCTCTGATAACCGGCACAAGAAATCATCACTGCGGACGCTCACACGAGTTATTGGCATCAAATTAGGAATCATTGTATATAGTTTTTCAAACTGTAAGCTTATAAAAAAGCAAATACATCAAGACCAACATAACATCCAACGGTTGCAACCATAGCCTAAGGAAGAGAAAGAACAACCTAGCCGGAGCAAACCTGCAAGCCAATGGCGCACTGCATTGCATGCCCTGGAGGGCCATGACGAACAAGGGTTGACCATCCCCCATCTCCCCTGTAGCTCCACCCTAGTGCGATGGGAGCACTGCCTCCGCTGCTTCTTGCCCTGGTTGCCGACCACGCTGCTCCTTCCCTCCACCATCGGCCTCCCCTGCTCCTCCACCCCAACCGAGAAGACCTAGCTGCAATGCTACTCCTCAACTTTACTGCACCACCCCTCTTCCCATGCGGGTGTGACTCTTCTCTTCGAGGAGAAGCCGGTGTGTGGGAGGATCCGGTCGAAGAAGAGGAGGAGAGGCAGCGCTGGGCAGAGGAGAAGGGGCGTGGCGGCGGCAGTCGTGAGCAGGAGAGGAGGAGAGGCGAGGCATGGGGTCTGGGGATAGAGGACGGGAGGGGATTGGCAGCTAGGTTTTCACCCGATTCGACCGCGCAGAGAACATACGGGATCCTGAGGTTTCTTCTCAGTGTAACTAAAATATGGGCCCGCGAGGAAAGGAGCCCCACGCGTCATCCGCTGTAGCATGAAAGACCTACTTCCAAAGAAACTAACCGCGGGATTTTTGACAGCACTGTAAAATCGGGTCAACGAGGCATATCGGGCGGACAAGAGGACTTCCAAACACAGATGGCGCTAGAACGGCGGGTTGGGTAGCGTGATTTATATGTTAGATTAATTTCATCCTCTCTCAAGATTGGGCAACATGTTCATGATCAAGTTGCTTAAAATTTGTAATTTTATTTCTAAGGGAAATATTTTTTGCGGGAGGAAAATACTTGGAAATAAACGCATATTTACACTTATCCTAAGAATCAACACTATTTCGTGGCAAAGATGAAAACCAAGTTTAAGCATGATCTCGTAGTGAGAATGGAAATAACTTTAATTTGACGGTATCATTATCCACATCATTTTTCTTTCGCATATCACACAATTCAACTGAAGTGTTAAGATGGGATGCGGCATCTTCATTAGGACTACCGGAAAATTGTTCTTTCATAACAAGATTTAGCAAAGCGGCATTAATACCACAAGCCTCAGCACTATTGGCGGGAGCAGCAATCGGAACTAATAAAATCATTATTATTAGTAATAGAAAAATCACACAATTTTGTATTTTCTTGAGACATCGCGACTAGGCAAACAAGATAATAAGCAAACAAAAAGGTAAACGTGAAAAAGGTGAACGGAAAATATTTTTGTATTTTTGTGAAAACATTTTAGAAGTAGGGGAGATGAAAACGTGAGGCAAATGGCAAATAATGTAAATGCAAGAAGATGAAATTTTATGCATAGGTACTTGATAGATATTGATGATGTCTCCCCGGCAACGGCGCGAGAAATTCTTCCTGGTAGTTGTGAGCTGCGTTAGGATTTCCTCGAATAGGAGAGGATGATGCAGTACAGTAGAGATAAGTATTTCCCTCAGTTAAGAACCAAGGTTAACAATCCAGTAGGACAACCACGCAACACCTTGTTAGCAGTACCTGCACACAAAATAACAAATACTTGCACCCAACGCAAACAAGGGGTTGTCAATCCCTCAGTGGTAAATTGCAAAGATTAAATTTTGTAGTGATAGATAGATAGATAAAACACAAAAAAAATAAAGTAAAGAAAAATTGTAGCAAGGTATTTTTTATTTTAATATATGATAAAAAGTAGACCCGGGGGCCATAGTTTTCACTAGAGGCTTCTCTCTTGAAAATAGCATACGATGGGTAAACAAATTACCGTTGGGCAATGGATAGAAAAGCAAATAATCATGATGATATCTGAGGCAATGATCATGTATATAGGCATCACGTCCGAGACAAGTAGACCGACTCCTGCCTACATCTACTACTATTACTCCACACATCGACTGCTATCCAGCATGCATCTAGAGTATTAAGTTCATAAAGAACAGAGTAACGCCTTAAGCAAGATGACATGATGTAGACAAAGTAAACTCACGCATGAATAAACCCCATCTTTTTATCCTTAATGGCAACAATACAAATACATGTCTTGTACCTTTCTATCACTGGGATATAGATCACCGCAACATTGAACCCATCACAAAGCACCTCTCCCATTGCAAGAAAAAACAATCTAGTTGGCCAAACCAAATCAATAGATCAGAGAGAAATATAAAGCTATAATAATCATGCATAAAAATTCACAGAAGACTCAAATAATATTCATGGATAATCTGATCATAAACTCACAAGTCATCGGATCCCAACAAACACACCGCAAAAAAGTGATTACATTGAATAGAACTCCAAGCACATCGAGGAGAACATTGTATTGAAGATCAAAGAGACAGAAGAAGCCATCTAGCTACTAACTATGGACCCGTAGGTTTGTGCTAAACTACTCACACATCATCGGAAGGGCCGCAAGGTTGATGTAGAGCCCCTGCGTGGTTGATTCCCCCTCCGGCAGAGTACCACAAAAGGCCTCCAGATGGGATCTCTCAAGAACAGAAGCTTGTGGCGGTGTAAAAAGTATATCGGGTGGCTCTTTGTTGATTTCCCGATTTTAGAGAATTTATAGAGCCGGAATTAGGTCAAACAGACGCTCGTGGGCCCCACGAGCCACTAGGGTGCGCCCTGGTGCCTTGTGGGCCGCGCCTTCATCTTCTGGCCCTCTACCGAAGCTTCTAGGGTCTCTTATGTCCAATAAAAATCTCAAAAATGTTTCGTGGCATTTGGACTTCGTTTGGTACTGATATTCTAGAAAACCACAAGGCAAAAAAAACAACAACTGGTACTTAGCATGAAGTTAATAGGTTAGTCCTAAAAAATGATATATATAATGGCATATAAATGCATATAAAGCATCCAAGATTGATACTATTATAGCATGGAACAATAAAAAATTATAGATACGTTGGAGACGTATCAGTACCTCATGTCTACTGTAAAATTTGTGAAGATTTTTCATTCGAAGGGCTTTGTTTTTTAGTGAATATGTCCATCACCCCAAGGCCACCTTGATTCTTTGTTCTACAAACTATGGTCCAAGCAACTAGAGCAGGTCTATGTTCTTCCATATGTGGGCTTCTCCATAGACAGTGCCTCAAGTATTTAATTGCATGTTGTTTGATAGTAACATGCATATTTAGGCAGCTCATGTAAAAAATTGGGAGAGATGCCAGAACAGATTTTACCATGAGTAACCTTCCTGCATATGTCATGAAAGTAGCCATTCCAGCAAGTCTTCTTGCAATTCTATTTACCATTGGCAAACATTGTACCATTGTGGGTTTGTATAGCCCCAATGGAAGCCCAAGATATGTGAAAGGGAACTGGCCCTTTTGGCAGTTGAGCGTTCCTTTGAAAATTTGAGCTCTCTCTTCTTGAATGTTTATAGGAACCAAAATTGATTTCTAATTGTTTACTTTGAGGCCAGTTGCAGAGGCAAAAGTATTCAGAAGGGCTTTTAAGAAAATCAATTGCCTGGTGTCTGCTTGCATAATCAGTAGAGTATCATCAGCAGATTGGACAATAGACAAATCAGGGCAGTAATTAATTTGCAAAGGTGGGTTTAGCAGTCCCTGTGCCATTATTTTGTTCAACACAGATTGAAGAAGATTTGCAGCAAGCACAAAAAGAAGGGGGGAGAGTGGGTCCCCCTATCTGACACCTCTTCTGCAGTAATTTTTTTCCCAGGTACCCCATTATGTAGAACAACAGAGGAGGCAGAACGAAAGAGATTTTATATCCAAGAGATTGATTTTTTCTCCAAATCCTCTAGCTCTGAGAATATCTATAATTGCTTGGTGTTCTACTATGTCAAAATCCTTCTCAAAATCTAGTCTGAGCACTAACATTTCTTCCTTGGATTTGAGGCATTGATGTAGGTATTCATAGGACCAGCCTAAGCTATCTTGGATGACTCTGTCTTTAGGAAACCATACTGATTGATTTGTATCATTTGCAAAATTACCTTTTGCAATCTGTTGGCCAATACTTTAGTTATAATCTTCAGAACACCTCGAGGAGGGAGATTGGCCTGTAATCATTTGGAGTGAGAGGAGCATCTTTTTTTGGAATTAGTGTGATGAATGATGTATTGATACTCTCCAAAGAAATATTTCTAGAATGGAATGCATGGATTAATTGCCTGACACCATCCCCAATAATATCACAGCATGCCTTTAAGAATTATTGAAGCCATCTGGGTCATGAGACTTATCATCTAGTAGCTCCTTGACTATATTGTTTATCTCTTCATCTGTAAATGGCTTTTCAAGGTATTGGAACACCTCTGGGTTAATTTGTTGTCCAAAAAGATCCTGTAAATCAAAGTGCATGGAGTGTCCTTCAGAGTGACTAGTCTTTTCCTAAATGCTTCCCAAAGGATACCAGCTTTATTAGCATGATCAGTTATTTCAATGTGATCATCACTGAGGAGCATAGCAATTTTGTTTTGTCTATAGTTGATGGAAGCCTTTGTATGAAAGAAGTTTCTGTTTTCATCAGCAAATTGTACCCCTTTAATTTTTCCTCTCTGCTTCCAGTAGATTCTCTGATTGTTCAAAATTATCAACAGATGTTCCTTGAGCATATTTCTGCAATTCCATTCAAAGGTGTTGAGCATTCTATATTCTTAATAAAAATCCAAAAGGAAGATGCGTTCATTAATGTCAGCAATTTGTTTCTTGAGACAAGAGAGGCTTTTAGCCCACAATTTTAGACTCCTCCTGAGGTTTTTGAACTTGGCATTAATACTTTTAGCAGGGTCTGTAAAACCAATAGGAATGTACCATGTTGCTTTAACAATTTCCTTGAATGAGCTATGTTTCAGCCAGTAATTCTCAAACTTGAATATTTTTTATTTAGGAACTGAACTTCCCACTTTGATCAAGCATGGCAAATGATCAGATATTGGTCTGGCAAGGGGCAGCACAGTAGTGTCAGGATATGTGGTCATCCACGCAGCATAGGTAAAAAACCAATCAAGCTTTTCTAACAGATTTTCTCTCATGTTGCTCCAACTATATTGTCTCCCTTTCAGTGGAAGTTCTACCAGACCCAGATTACTGATTGCTTCATTGAAGAGTAGCATTTGGTTCACATCTCCCCCTGGTTTGTTTCTATCACTAGGTGATCTAATAAAATTAAAAACTCTCATAATAATCCAATCCACATCAGAAGGCATGTTAATATTACTAAACCACCGAAGGAATTCTGCTTTATCTTCTTCAATACATTGCCCATAGACATTTATCAAGATCCAGGACTGTGAGGAATTGTTTCATGTTAATTGCACTGACAATGAGAATCTGTTTTGAAGTAACACTTCTCCAGAGAAGAGTAATCAAATCCAAGCAATGAGTAGTCCACCAGATGCCCCAAAGGAGGGTAAGTATTCAAAATTATTAAATATCTGAGGGCAGAAGTTATAGTTATAAACATGATCAAATAACTCTGTTTTAGCTTCTTGGAGGCCGACAATGCCAACAACACTCTCCTCTATTTTTTGTTTCAAAGCTAACCACTCTGCTTCTGCAAATACCCCTGATATTCTAGTTTAGAATATTCCAAGTTCTATTATTATTCATATTGGGAAATTGCTTTGGTTATTGTGTCAACAATGCGCAACCCATGACTCCCAGATTTATCAATATACCAAAGAAAATGATAGCATATATACAAGTAACAACATATGTCATTGAGGCAAACAACTTGTCCCACTAGAGTTAAACAGAGCAATCATGTGCTAATATCATTTTAGCAGAGCATACAAAGTGTGAATTCAGTAGAGCACCTTAAGTGTTTGATACAGAACAAGTAGCAGTGACCACAAAATACAGTTCCACAAAACATAACTGAAACACTATTCCACTGAACCCTAGACTCCCATTGTCGGCGCACGATAGTCTATGGGGCTAGAGACAAGCCCCTTCCCAGGTTCGATGAGGGGGATGTGACACACAAAGAGCAATAAGCAACCACAATCAGCACACAAGGAGTTTTACCCAGGTTCGGTCCACAGTGATGCGTAAAACCCTACTCCTGCTTTGGTGGATTATCTGCTTAAACAGCCCTCTTGTACAAGTGCGTGGCTCTTGTCGGCCAGGAGCTCGGGAGCACTACTAATTATCAGGGGCCAAAACCTTCATAATGATGCCATGGGCCTCCTTTTATAGCTCAAGGGGTCACCAACAGTGGCAAAATGGTAATTACATGATGATATAGTGGCTACAGTGTTATCATACCTAACATCGACGGCATAGGACAAACGCTAATTGTGATGTTAGGTGTCTTGCTCTGCTAAATGCCAGGAAGAGGCTCTGTTCCACCTGTTCCGTTGGTCCAGCTACCTCTTATTACTACGACACGCGGGTGGATGGGTGTCGATAAAGGTAATTCTCCAGTGGTGGTCATCCATGCGGCCTGACAGCTTCTATCTAACCACATGCGCGTCAACCACTTGGCAGCAGAACTCTATGCGCCCACCACCTGTTAGCGGCGGGAGTAAGTGGAGTGGCAGGGAGCTTGGACTTGCCGGTCTTGAGCTTGCTAGCAACATGGGGAGCTCGTTCCTGAGAAGGCATGCTTCCCAACAACCTTAATCTTGATCTTGAGGTGATTCTACTACTTCTCGATGACCAGCTGTCGGTTTCAAAACCGGAGGATCTCGGGTAGGGGGTCCCGAGCTGTGGATCTTGGATCAATGGGGAACAGGAGAGGAAGGACACAATGTTTACCCAGGTTTCGGCCCTCTCTAAGAGGTAAAACCCTACGTCCTACTCGATTATATTTAAGTGTATAGGATGGTTGCAGAGTCGATCTACCACGACATCAGATGAACTAAATCCTAGGCTAGTAGGATGATGGTTGTTGTTCTAGCCTCTATGGACTAAACCCTCTGGTTTATATAGGCACCGGGGGTACTAGGGTTACACATGGTCGGTTACAACAAGGGAAATAAACATGCCGAATCTTCTATCTTGACTTGGAGGACACACCAAGACTCCGAGGGTTTCCTGTCCGGACACGGAGTCGCCTTATAGCTCGGCCTTGTGGTAGTCGTACAATGACCCACCTATCCGGCCCATAAGAAGTAGACTGGCAGCCCGAGGACCCCCTAGTCCAGGACTCCGTCAGTAGCCCCCGAACTAGCCTCCAACGCTGGTGTCTTGTAACTCCCGCCTCTGCAGTCTTCGGCTTGCGGGCGAGTTCTTCTCCCCTTGTGTGTTCGAAATAATCTTCCTTGGTTGAATGTCCAAAAAACCACTTGGTCAAGTTCGGCCATGCACTCAATTAAGTGGTATCTGGCATCCGGATTATCGATTTTACTTAGCCTAGAAGGCTAACCGCTCAAGTGTGAATAGTGCCTTCACCTGACAACTTTCAGCGAGGGGTCACGTCCGGTCATAAGCATCGAACCGTTGTGAGTACTCGATGTGCGGTTCGAGGCAACCTCTTCATTGGCGTGTCTCATCAAGGTGGGGATCGTGCCCCGTTTTTTAAGGGATATGATCAACAATTTTGATTATCCCACTCACACATAACGTTACGAGGATATCGGGAAGTGGCGAGGCCCGTGGCGCAGTAAAAGGACCTTTGGTATTTCGGCAGCCTATAAAAGGGAAACGGCCACCGCTATCGGTGTACACCTTCTCCTTCCTCTCGCCATCACTTTCCCAATCTACAGAGTTCCAGTGCGATGTACCATTCTTCCACGAGAAATCCCTTCAAGCCACACCCTCACTTCAGCCATGGCCGGATCCGGTGCCAAGGGCAAGTGGGAGGCCTCCATCATCACCAACGACAACATTGAGGACCTGAAGCACGCCGGCTATCTCCCGGCCAAAATCTCTCACCAGGCCCCAGAGGAGGGCCAGGCCGTCCCCATGCCTCGGCCAGGCGAGAGGGTAGTGTTTGTCCCTCACTTCATCCGGGGACTTGGCTTTCCGCTCCACCCCTTCGTCAGGGGGCTGATGTTCTTCTACGGGCTGGATTTCCATGATCTGGCCCCGAACTTCTTCCTCCATATCTCGGCCTTCATCGTCATCTGTGAGGCCTTCTTGCGAGTCCAGCCGCACTTCGGTTTGTGGCTAAAGGTCTTCAATGTCAAGCCGAAGATAGTCGACGGCCAACAGGCGGACTGCGGCATGGCGACGATCAGCAAGCTCGCCTGGGTCGAGTGGCCGGAGGGCACTTTCATTGATATTGTCAAAGTTTGGTAGAAGGAGTGTTTCTATATCACAGAACCACGGGATGCGGCCTGGACGACGACTCCTGAATTCAGATCTAGACCCCCGGTGAGGCTAAACTCGTGGACCAAGAAGGGCCTTGACTGGGGATCCACCACGGAGGTGGAGGCGCTGGAGAAGTGCATCTCCAACATGATAAAGGCGGGCGCCAAGCTGACCAACGTGGTTCAGGTGATGCTCTGACGCTGCCTCCTCCCCTGCCAACAAAGGGCCACCCCAATATGGTCTTACAAGCTAAAGGATCCGACAATCGTACAATACTTCTATGGCACCACCCACGACAAGCTATGGAAGGTGTTGTTTAAGCCTCAAAAGGCGTGGACGGCCAAGGAGGAAGACATCGGCCTCGATGCCGCGCACCCCCCAAAGGAGGTAACAAAGTTCATCCACTCTATGTTCGGATGCTTGCATTCCAGGAGATTTAACTCTCATTCTCTTACTTCCACAGGGCTGGCTCGAGAAGGCCAAGAAGATCGAAAGCTCGGCCCCGCTGCCCGAAGACCCCCGGTCGGCTCTGCTGGAGGAGATGCTAACTGTGGCGCCATACAAGGCGCTAGAGAAGAAGGAAAAGACGATGAAGAAGAAGAAAGAGGCGCCGGAGACCAGGGAAGCCTCCGCCAAAGAGGGCATCCAGACAACAAGTCCGGAGACACCCAGGCTCCCTCTGCTCAAGAGAGGGAGCAGGAAGAGGATGAGGAGGAGAGCGACTCCTCCCGTTCGAAGAAGAGGGCAGCATCAGACGACGCTGAGGAGGAGCAGCCTCCTCATGCCCCAAAGAAACAGTGCAGGCCCAAACTGGTCCTGCCTGATGATAGCTCGGATTCCAATGAGGAGTCTGTAGCGTCCGAAGAGGTTCCGGAGAGGAACCCCAGGGTCAAGCCCCCTGCCGAAAGGTATGAATCCCGACATTCTCCAGGCACTTGTTTTGTTAGTCTATTGTTAATAACACATGTTTATTTCATGTTACAGCCCACCGCGCGCCCACCCCACTGACCAAACCTCAGAGTGGACTTCTCCACTAGCCGAACTAGCGGAGAGTGGGTCTACATCATGCTCTATGCCTCCCCCGGTCATCGGGGAGACCAGAGAGGTGCTGCCCGAAGGACCCCTCCCGGCCCGGACATGGGAGGTGGTGGTGACGAGATCATGGCCAAGGCTAACACCTCGGTCACCGAAGACCAGGAGGAGGGATCCCTCCTGGTGAACAAGGAGGGGGAGCTCGGCCAATCTGAACCCTCCCAAAATACAATCCCAGAGTCCCCAAGGCCCTCGGATGTGTCAATTCTGCCCTCTACCGAGGGGGAAGCCGGGGCCCCGCCGCCAGCGTCGAACACTAACGATCGGGCTGCGGCAGGGTGGCTGGATGTGATGGAGGAGGCAGTGAATAACTCCTCCATCGTCGTAGAACACCGCGCCCTAATGGGCGTGGTTCTACAAAGTATTCGGTCCATCAACAGCGGACTGAAGGAAGCCTTTGGTGGCCTCCTGACAAGCTTCGAGGTAAGCCATGTAATATTCTTTCCATAGAGCAGATTTGGCTAACAAAGTTTGAGAAGTCCTTGTATATAGCAGCCCCCGAGACTCTGTTAGGATTGAAAAACCTGACGGAGGATCAAAAATCATTGAATCAAGCATTTGAATGATGTGATTCTTTTGGTATTGTAGGCCTCATCCTTGCCAGCGGCTGCTAATGCCACGGTGCTGGATGAGATGAATCGAAAGCTCAAAAGCTCCGATGAGGAGCTCGACCTTGTCAACAAGCGGTTCGACGAAGCGCAAGTTTAGCCCGATCGAGATTTTACAGCCCTCTTGTCGAGCAAAGTGTTCGGGATTATTCCTAAGCAAGAGATGCTTAATTACGTTTGCAGTTGTCATCGCGGAGGTCGAGGGCCTCAAGGCTGAACTGAAGAAGGCCAAGGAGGAGGTGGCCGAACAAAAGGCGGCAGCCGAGAAAGTGGCCGCCGAACTTAAGATAGTGAAAACCATGAGTGGGAAGCACGAGGCTAGAGTGTTCGAAGTGCAACAAGAGCTCAAGGATGCCATCACTAAATGTGAGGACCTTGAGCAGAAGAATAAGGATCAGGCCTCCGAGATGTCCAAGGTGAAGCAGAAGTTCCAGGAGGCGAGGACGGAGATGCGGAGCGCCTGAGAAGAGCTCCACCAAGTGAAGCAAATAGCTGTGGTAAGCCGTACTTACTGCAGAGCGTCTTTGGCGGCAACAGGTTCGCATTGCTCACATGGGTCTGGTGTTCCTCAAATGCATTTGCGGAGCTCCCGAGGAGTGTGGCGGATGTGGTGAGGCACTATGCGGCTCGGGAGGGTGATAGCGAACACAAGCTGTTCTGGGCGCAGTTCCAGGTGGCCGAACACCCTCCCCTCCTGAGCAACCAGATGAAGAAGCTGATGGAGCTGCATCGAATGGCTGAGCCAGCCATGAAGGACTCTGTGTCGAGCTGTGGCCCGCAGAGCCAATACCGAGCAGTTACTTTGGCCTGGTGCAGAAGTTGTGTGATGCGCCCTCCTGGGTTGATACTGTGAAGCGCTCGGCGTGCATCGAAGGAGCTCGGATGGCCTTAGCGAAGACAATGGTGCACTGGCCTAAGATCAAGCCAGTTGAGATGGACACTGGTCCCCCGCCTGCTGGAAAGGAGCATCGTCAGCCCGAGCAATATTTTCCCATTGTGATGGGTGGTGCTCGAGTGATAGAGGACCAGTGTCCCAAAGATGTAATCCTTGAATGAACTATCATGTATTGAATGACAGTTAGACCTTTTGCTTTATAATGCGGCCCTTTGTATGGCTTGTCAGAATTGAATATGTTTTGATTTTATTTTGACTCCTGTGCGGCCATTTGAGTCTGAAAGTTACCAGTCATCGCCTTCAGCCCACATGTAGATACTACGAGGGGTGTTTCGTCCGCGCACTATGACCCTTAGCTGACGTCTAGGTGCCCGGAGGTGGTAGTGCGTGAGAGAAATGAGGCAATCAGACTATGCAGTTTTATTACCTTCACTTGGCCATAGGAGCTTGACTGCGGGGGCTAGTAACTAGCCCCTAGTGTTTTGTGATGTTCGGGAGAGCCGAGGCATATGCCTTTATCACGTGGTTTGTGCAAAGACAAACTGTTGTAGGGTGAAACCCTAAGATGTATCTTTTCACACTTGGAGGGGGAAAAGGGATGAACACCAAGAACACAAAGAGGAATTCACTCCAACAAAACCCAATCACACATCCACTACAATAGCAAACACATAGATCCACAAGATTACAAGCACAATCAAAGGAAACAAACACTAGGTAAAGTTCTTCCCACTCCTAAGAGATGAGGTCTTGATGATGGTAGTCTTCTCCAAGAGGAGGTCTTGAAATCCACAAGTGGATCCTCTCCTAAGAGGCCTTGATCTCCAATGGAGTGGTAGAAGGAGCAAAGCTCTCAAATATCTCACATATGTCTTTGCTAAACCTAAACATAACCCTAGGTACAGAATATATAGGCTTGGGGGCGAGGTGGATGAAGTGGAGGCCCAAAACCCGAAGTCAGCCGGCCATCCTGTAGGGCCCGTGCGCACGGGGTAAGTTGGGCCCATGCGCACGGGGTGCTACAGCCGTAGCTCCCTGTGTAGCCCGTGGGCACGGGGTCTCGGGGGCCCGTGCGCACAGGGTCGCCTGGGACCTTCTGTCCTGCTCCTTTGTGTTGCCTTCTTCTTCCTCAAGGCCTTCGGGTGGTTCTCCTACTCCTTGGTGATGCTCCTTAGCTGCTTGGGGGTGTTCCTCTCCGTACCTAATGATACATAGTGCATTTTGGTGAGGTAGCAACCAAGTTCCATTCGTGTCCACATGCATGTCAAGTAGGAAGGAGTTCACCTCGGTTTCCATTGCGCGTGCTCGGGCTCTTGTCATAGGCCCATGTGGTGCTTGATGCGTTGGTGTAGAGTCCATGGGGATGATGGAAGGATGCTCCGCATCATCTCCCCCCCCCGGGAGATATCCGTCTGCGGATCGTGATCTTCATCACCATGGTACTTGGCCAAATCCTTGACATTGAAGATGTTGCTTATGTTTTACTTGTCGCGTGGGATGTCGATCTTGTAGGCGTTGTCATTGTAGCGTGCTAGCGCCTTGAATGGTCCATCGGCTCATGGTAGTAGCTTCGACTTTCGCTTGTTGGGGAAGCAGTCCTTGCGAAGATGAAGCTATACGAGATCTCCCGGTTGGAACACCATTGGTGTCTTGTTGATGTTGAGCTTAGTGGCGCTGCGATGTACTTGATGCTCGATCGTTGCCCTTATATCTTCATGTATCTTCTTGATAAATCTTGCCCTTGCCATCGCATCCATGTTTGCGCATTCTTGGAGCGGAAGAGGTAGAATGTCCAATGGGGACAATGGGTTGAAGCCGTAGACAACCTCAGAGTGGGACTTGCCGGTAGTAGAGTGTCGAGCTTGATTGTAGGCATACTCGGTGATGGGTAAGCACTCCTCCCACTCCTTGATGTTCTTCTTTATCAACACGCGTAGGATAGTAGATAGCGTCCGGTTGGTGACTTCCGTTTGGCCATCGATTTGGGGATGATAGGCCGTCGAGAATAGTAACTTGATGCCGATCTTGGCGCATATTGTCTTCCAAAAGTAGCTTAGGAACTTGACGTCGCGGTCCGACACAATGGTCCTTGGCACTCCATGCAACCTCAAGATTTTCCTACAAAAGAGATTTGCAACATGTGAAGCATCGTCTATCTTATTGCATGGGATGAAATGTGCCATTTTTGAGAATCGGTCCACAACAACAAATACAGAATCCTTTCCATTTTGAGTCCTAGGCAAACCAAGCACGAAATCCATACTAATATCTTCCCATGGTTGATATGGAATTGGAAGTGGCATATGTAAACCATGAGATTGGACTTTTGACTTAGCTTTGCGGCATGTAGAGCAACGGTTGGTGAAGCGTGCCACGTCGCGGAACATCTTTGGCCAAAAGTACTTGAAGGAGAGTGTGGCAAAGGTCTTGTCGCGCCGGAAATGTCCCATAAGTCCTCCGCCATGAGCCTCTTGCAAAAGTAACAAAAGAAGTGAAGACTCGGGTATACAAAGTTTGTTAGAGCGCATAAGGTAGCCATTCTTGAGGTAATAGTTCTCCCAATAAGTATGGGAAATACATTTGGCATAGGGAATCACAAACGTAGGATCCTGTGCATAAAGATCTTTAACATGCTCAAAGCCAATAACATTCAATTCAAGTTGAGTAACTAACATGCACTTGTGGGAAAGAGCATCCGCCACAACATTTTCTTTACCCTTAATGTACTTGATCACATAAGGAAAAGATTCAATAAATTCACTCCATTTAGCATGCTATTTATTCAACTTGGTTTGACCTTTAAGGTACTTTAATGTCTCATGATCTGTATGTATGACAAACTCATGTGGGCGAAGATAATGCTCCCAAACATGCAATACTCGCACTAAGGCATACAATTCTTTGTCATAGATGCAATAGTTGAGTTGAGCATCGGAAAGTTTTTCACTAAAGTATGCAATGGGTCGCTTTTCTTGCATTAAAACTCCACCAATTCCATGACCACTAGCATCACAATGAACCTCGAAAGTTTTTTTGAAATTAGGCAATGCAAGAATTGGGGCATGCGTAAGCAAAGATTTGAGCTCATCAAATGCGGTAGATTGAGATGGTCCCCAAACAAAGGGTGCATTTTTCTTACTCAAAGCATGCAACGGTGCGGCAATAGTGCTAAAATCTTTCACAAAGCGATGATAAAAACCCGCTAGACCAAGGAAACTACGCACTTGTTGCAAATTAGTGGGTTTGGGCCAAGTTTTAATTGCTTCAATTTTAGACTCGTCAACGTGAACACCCTTGGAAGATACGACAAAACCCAAGAAAACAATCTTGTCAACACCAAAAGTGCATTTTTTCATATTGGCATAAAGACGTTCTTTTCTAAGAGTTTGCAAAACGGCCCTAAGATGATTCACATACTCTTTGAGGGATTTGCGAAACTCAAGAATGTCGTCAAAGTAGACCACGACAAACACTCCAATGTAAGGACGAAGCACATAATACATAACACGCATGAAAGTTCCGAGTGCTTCCGATAAACCCATAGGCATGACTAACTACTCATATAGACCGAATTTTGTTTTGAAAGCGGTTTTCCATTCATCACCTTCTTGTATGCAGATTTGATAATAGCCACTTTTAAGATCAATTTTTAAGAAAATGGTGGCGCCGCTAAGCTCATCTAGCATATCATCAAGGCGTGGAATGGGATGCCTATAGCGAACGCTGATAGCATTTATTGGTCTACAATCGGAACACATGCGAAAGCTACCGTCTCTTTTTGGCACAAGAATGACTGGCACGGCACAAGGACTCAAACTTTCACGCACATGTCCACGGTCTATGAGATGTTGGACTTGCCTTTGTATTTCTTTGGTTTCTTCGGGGTTGACGCGGTATGGAGCTTTGTTAGGAAGAGGTGCGCCGGGGATGAGGTCGATCCGATGTTCGATGCCACGTAGAGGAGGTAGACCGGGAGGTAGCTCATCGGGAAAGACATCCGGAAATTCCTGCAACACATTAGACAACACTAGAGGAAGAGGATTAGAAGTGTTAGTCGTTGCCACCCCATCTTTGCACACTAGGTCATAGTGGATGACACTCGATGGGTTCTCACACACTTCTCTCATCTCACGTTTTGTGGCTAGGAGGACCAAGTTCTTCTCTCTTGATGTGTAGTCACTCATTTTGGGCTTGTGGCTCTCACTCTCTTTGTGGTGGTTCACTCTCTCACTAGTCTCTCCATGATGGGTGGATGCTTGCTTGTCGGCGATCACTTGGCTTGGTGACATAGGTCGTAGCACGTACTCTCTTCCCTTCTTCTTGAAGCTATAGTGGTTTGTTCTCCCGTTGTGGATGACACCGCGGTCGAATTACCAAGGTCTTCCTAAGAGGAGGTGGCACACGGACATGGGAACCACATCACACTCTAGGGTGTCCTCGTAGGCGCCGATCTTGAAGGAAACTTGCACAGTGTGCTCCACTTGAATGGTGCCGGAGTCGCTAAGCCATTGGACCTTGTAGGGATGAGGGTGCTTCTTCTTGACCAATTGCAGCTTGGAACATAGTTCTTCACTTGCCAAGTCATGAAAACTTCCTCCGTCGATGATGACTTTCATGGAGCGTCCGTTGATGCCGGCCTTGGTGTGGAAGATGTGACACCTTTGGTCTTCGTCTTGTTGGTGTTGAAGTGTCAAGACCTTGGAGACCACGAGAGCGGTACTTGAATCATTGTCACAATAGACTTGAGCATCTTCTTCTATATTCACTTGACGGTGCATGGCGACATGCTCGAGAGCTTCCATCTCGTCTTCACTCATGGAGTCGTGTGTGCCATCATCATTGGCGGTCATGGTTCGCTTGTTGATGCATTGGAAAGACTTGTGTCCACGGCCACCACATGTGAAGCACTTGATAGAACTTTTCTTTACGGGGTCATCCAGTGGTGCTGATAAAGAGGTAGTCTTGTTCTTGTAGTTGCTTGCCGGAGGACGAGTCGAGTAAGGCGTCGCTTGCTTGGAACTTGACTTGTCACCAGTACTTTGGGATGCTCTAGTTGAGGTAGGAGGCGTCGAAGTAGAGGTAGGTTGAGTGTATGAGCCGTAGGTCTTGGATGAGTACTTGGCGTATTTGAAGTCTTCTTGCACTTGTTGCTCCGCCTTGGTCGCTTGATGAACTAGCTCGAGAAGGTTCGAGTAGGGTTGGAAATTGACAATCTTCCTTATTGGGTGGTTGAGGCCGTTCAAGAAGCGTGCCATTGTTTGCTCATCATCTTCTTTGACATTGGCTCTTATCATGGCAATCTCCATTTCTTCATAGTATTCTTCCACCATCTTCGTGCCTTGCTTGAGGAGTTGCAACTTCTTGAAGAGATCTCGGGTGTAGTATGTAGGCACGAAGCAAGCTCTCATGACATCCTTCATTTTTGTCCAAGTCGCGATGGGTGGCTCATCCTTCTCGTGACGTCGCTCGATCACTTGTTCCCACCAAATGAGGACGTAGTCTTGAAACTCAAGAGATGCCATGGCGATCTTCTTTTCCTCGTCGTAGTTGTCAAGACGGAATATCTTGTTGACTTTCAATGCCCATGAGAGATACTCCTCGGGATCGTTGCTTCCGGAGAACTTGGGCATGGTGAACTTGAGCTTGCCGTAGCGGAGTTCTTCATCGTAGTGACGGTGGTGATGGTGCTCTTGGCGTGGAAGAGGGTCTTCATGCACTCGATCCGCTTGGTGTCACTCTTGACGTGGAGGAGGATCTACGTCGTGCGTGCGCTCTTGGCGTAGAGGAGGTCGAAGCATATGGGCCCGGTTTTGCCTTTCTTGTTGTTTTCACGTCGAGCAGCTTCTTCTTGTCGTGCTTGACTAAGTGCTTCCTCTTGCTCACGTACTTGATGGCTGCGTTGGGTAATAGCTCGAGTGGACTCACGGAGTGCGTCTTGAGCCACTTGAGCTTGAGCTTCACGGCTTTGTTGTTCTTGTCGGATTGCATCGCCATCTTGAGATGCTTGTCGTGGACGATGTGGCGGTAGGTGTTCTTGATCCATGGCCTCTCGTTCTTGGTGTCTCACCTGCTCACGTGCTCGAACTCGGTCTTGTAGGTCATTGCCATGGAACGGATTTTCTTACGCTTGGCGGTCTTGAGTGTTGTCACGTCGAGGAGGACTCGCATCGGAAGAAGAATATGACGCCGAGTGGCGACTTGAGTGGCGTCATGTTGGTGAAGAGGTTGAGGAAGACGCGCATCTCACGATCATGTTGCAGAATTCATCCATTTGTTTGGAGAGGTTGGCATCCAAATAGTCCCATTGTCATGCTTCTGATTGTCATAGGTCGGTGGCGAGTTGCTCAATGCGATCACCCAAAGCTTCACTCTCTTGATGTAGAGCTTGTTGTGTGATGAAGAAGTGATTCTTGGTGACGTAGTCACGTTTGTCATCTTGATCCTCGAATAGAGGGTTCCCTGAAGAGGAAGGCCTATCCATCATGTAGAAGTGGTGGCGAGTAGGAAAATGAGAGAACAAAACCAAAGTTACCTTTTCCGAAGATTGTGGATGTAACAAGTATGATCCCACGTGATGCTATAATAGTAGAATTGGTACCGGGTTTTATTTCTCACACCTACAAATAAAAGGCTTATGGAGGATCTTGGTTAGGAAGTGGCACAAAATTTTTCAAGCAAATGTTAGTCAAGATGTTGAAAAAGTTGAAAAGATGCACAAATTGCAAGTAAGACAAATAGATCAAACCCAAGGATATCACTAGGAACACACACACGGAAGATAGATGGGATTTGCACAACCAAGGAATGAGCTCTAAGAGGAACCACAAGAATGCTCTTGTTGTACGGATACTAAAGAGACGCTAGCTCGATTGCTCTAACGGGCTAGATACGCTAGTGCACCAATCTAAGAGAGAAACGGGTCGTCTACTATCCCAAGTATGTTTATGGATGTATGAACCAAGATGATGAAACTATGGTATGAGGCTCAATGCTATTGCTTACAAGCTCTTTGCTTCTCTTCTCTTCTCTTATTTTTCGTAAAAGCTTTTTTTGACTATGCCACGGTGCTTGATATGCGAGCCACTATGCGAGGTAACAAGTAGTATATGCACGGGAGAGACGTAACACTAAGGTGCACTAAAAGCGTGGCCCGGCAATTCTCAACTTGCTAGTCTCGATGGGTAAGCAACGCAAAAGGGGCTCGAGGCTATCAAGGTAATGGCAAGGGTAATACAATGGTGTCGTCGAGGTTACCGTCCTTACTTACGGTTGGTATGAGGATGAAGTGGTCGATGTCGATGTGGAGTCCGAGTCGATGACGAGTGGCGGTGATGATGAAGACAAATAGCGCCTAAGTAGCCGAAACACCTTAGGACACTTGAGAACCACAACTCCAAAACTCAAACACTCATGAGAAGTATCTGCAGAAGATCAAATGTGGTGGTGCAAAGGCAAAATGGAGGAAAACAAAATGGCCGAACTGCTCTGTATGGTCCGTGCGCACGGGGTAAGTGAGGCCCGTGTGCACGGGGTCCTGATGGCCCGTGCGCACGGGGTGTTCTGGAAGCGCAAGAACACCTCTGATCTGTGGAGATTTTCAAATTTTCGGCCAAAATCGATGGTTGGGGTGGAAAGGTGGTAAGGGGGTAGATCCACATGTCGAACACCAAATTCGTGGATCAAATCAACCAAATCTCACAAGAACCAACAAATTGCAAGAAAAATGTTGGGGCTATTTTTTGTGGGGATTTTTGGATTAGGACGAAAAACAACAAAATCAAGCTAGCAAATGGGGGCTAGGGACTCCAAGATGTGAATCAACCTTCCTCATGAAACCAAGATGTTGTAGAGTGAAACCCTAATATGGATCTTTTCACACTTAGAGGGGGAAAAGGGATGAACACCAAGAACACAAAGAGGAATTCACTCCAACAAAACCCAATCACACATCCACAAGATTACAAGCACAATCAAAGGAAACAAACACTAGGTAAAGTTCTTCCCACTCCTAAGAGATGAGGTATTGATGATGGTAGTCTTCTCCAAGATGAGGTCTTGAAATCCACAAGTGGATCCTGTCCTAAGAGGCCTTGATCTCCAATGGAGTGGTAGAAGGATCAAAGCTCTCAAATATCTCACATATGTCTTTGCTAAACCTACACATAACCCTAGGTACGGAATATATAGGCTTGGGGGCGAGGTGGATGAAGTGGAGGCCCAAAACCCGAAGTCAGCCAGCCATCCTGTAGGGCCCGTGCGCACGGGGGTCCCATGCACACGGTACACGCCCGTGCGCACGGGGTGCTACAGCCGTAGCTCCCTATGTAACCCATGGTCACGCGGTCTCGGGGGCCCGTGCGCATGGGGTCGCCTGGGACCTTCTGTCCTGCTCCTTTGTGCTACCTTCTTCTTCCTCAAGGGCTTGGGGTGGTTCTCCTACTCCTTGGTGATGCTCCTTAGCTACTTGCGGGTGTTCCTGTTCATACCTAATGATACATAGTGCATTTTGGCGAGGTAGCAACCAAGTTCCACTCGTATCCATATGCATGTCAAGTAGGAAGGAGTTCACCTCGGTTTCCATTGCGCGTGCTCGAGCTCTTGTCATAGGCCCACGTGGTGCTTGATGCGTTGGTGTAGAGTCCATGGTGACGATGGAAGGATTCTCCACATCACAAACCCTTCGTATAACACGGGGTAATCGCTATCAATTTTGAGTTTAACACTTGTCATCGGATCGCCGACCAGTTCTCGCTTATTATGATAGTCAGTTTTCGGCTTTCTCCACTGAGGTATTTAACTAGGCAAGCCAGAAGTACAATCGCAATGGTTCTCCCTTTACCTTCTTAGTCGAACATGCAGAACATAAGAAGGTAATCACAGGAGTCGGGCAACCCAACTATTGACCCAAGACATAATTTGGAACTCATTCATATAATGTAATATCCGAGAAGCCGAACACATAGAGAGAGAGTAGTGCCGGACTTGATGCATAGGGAAAGTATTACAATCGAGCCCTTGGTTTATTAGCCGATTGCAATGTAGAGAGAATGTGTGCCGAGCTAGTCGAAGAGTGGGAAAAAGAAAAAGGGTAATATAAATGACTGCCAGAGTACCGTCGAAGGTGGTCTTTATTTCCAATGAGCTCGGGACGTCTATCCATAAAATTCGAACTGCCAAGGCATCTGTTACAAGTACTTTATAAAAAAGAGAAAAAGTTTTTACAGATGAAAGGTTTACACAGGGCCTTGATGCGTGGGTTGAAGCCTCTATTGTGCCCTGCTGCACGTCTGCGCCTTTGCTTTTGTTGGGAGGAAGAACTCCGTGGAGGGGGTGGGGAAATCGGCCGACAGGCCCTTGACAAGGAGCCTTGAGA
Source organism: Thinopyrum elongatum (assembly GCA_011799875.1). Taxonomy (NCBI): domain Eukaryota; kingdom Viridiplantae; phylum Streptophyta; class Magnoliopsida; order Poales; family Poaceae; genus Thinopyrum; species Thinopyrum elongatum. The sequence continues at coordinate 171,927,660 of CM022301.1, forward strand.
GGTCGCCGTGCTGTTCTAGCTTAATGTTGGATAGGTCCTATATGGTACATGTTGTTGTCTGAAGATGCTTGTGATCATGGTTCGGTCAAACCGAACACTTGCTATTTAGTTTAGTTTATGCCCCACGGTAGCCCATGGTATCTTGAGCGCAAAGTTGTGTTGGCGTGGCACGTAGTGTGCGACTGGGGTGGGCATACCGTGGGGGTCGTATCCCTATTTACGTCAAACATAGGAAGGCTCCCTGAATGGGGATAGGGCTCGAGCCCATTTACCTGCTTCTCGTGCCTTGATGGCGGGCTGGTACTTTGGCCCTTCGATGCTGGTTTGCTCTTCGGCTTCCAGAGCTGCAGTGTGTTCCTCAGTCCGAAGTGAGCGCTCCGTATTACCGTTGACCATGATGACGCCCTTGGGTCCGAGCATTTTTAATTTGAGGTATGCATAGTGGGGGACAGCGTTGAAACAAGCAATGATAGCCGCTGCGAAAGGGGACAATGTCGAAGATCAAGTCTTCGCTGTGGAAGTTGTCCGGTGAGCCGGACACCACTTCTAGTGTCAGGGTGCCCGAGCAGCGGGCCTCTACACCTGGGATTACCCCTTTGAAGGTAGTGTTACTGGTTTTGATCCTTGATGGGTCAATGCCCATTTTCCTCACTGTATCTGCATAAATCAGATTGAGGCTACTGCCTCCGTCCATGAGGGCACTGGTGAGGTGGTACCCATCGACAATGGGGTCGAGAACCAGGGCTGCCGATCCTCTATGATAGATACTGGTCGGATGGTCCCTGCAGTCGAAGGTGATCGGATATGCCAACCATGGGTTAAATTTCGGGGCTACAGGCTCTACGGCGTAGACATCCCGAAGTGCATGTTTCCTCTCCTTCTTGGGTATATGAGTGGCGTAGATCATATTCACCGTTTTTACCTTAGGAGGAAATAGTTTTTGGCCTCCATTGTTCGGCCTGCGAGGTTCCTCATCGTCCTCGCTGCGGGGGCTTTTGCCTGAGTCCTCGGCTGTGATCTTGCCGGTCTGTTTTATCACCCAACAGTTACGGTTGGTGTGGTTGGCAGGCTTGTCAGCGGTGACGTGCATCTGGCAGGGCCTGTCCAAGATTGTGTCCAACTTGGTGGGTCTGTCCTGGATGCCTTTAGAGGGCTTTTTCCGCTGTCCTTACTTGGGGTTGCGGAATCTGGCATTCACTACCGTGTCTTCGGCTTCACCGCCGTTGTGACGATGCTTATTTGTGCTGCGTCGTGGTTTCCCGTTTCCGTCCCGGCCTTCCGAGGTGCCAGGGTCTTCTGGGTTGGTGCTTCTACGAGCCAACCAACTGTCTTCCCCAGCGCAAAAGCGGGTCATTGATGACCCACAAGTATAGGGGATCAATCGTAGTCCTTTCGATAAGTAAGAGTGTTGAACCCAACGAGGAGCAAAAGGAAATGACAAGTGGTATTCAGCAAGGTATTTTCTGCAAGCACTGAAATAGTCGGTAACAGGTAGTTTGATAACAAGATAATTCGTAACGGACAAGTAACTGTAACGGTAAATAAAGTGCAGCAAGGTAGCCCAATCCTTTTGTGGCAAAGGACAGGCCAAAATGGTCTCTTATAATAAGCAAAGCATTCTTGAGGGTACACGGGAATTTCATCTAGTCACTTTCATCATGTTGGTTTGATTCGTGTTCGCTACTTTGATAATTTGATATGTGGGTGGATCGGTGCTTAGGTGTTGCTCTTACTTGAACAACCTCCTACTTATGATTAACCCCCTTGCAAGCATCCGCAACTACGAGAAAAGTGTTAAGATAAAATCTAACCATAGCATTAAACTTTTGGATCCAAATCGGTCCCTTACGAAGTAGCGCATAAACTAGGGTTTAAGCTTCTGTCACTCTAGCAACCCATCATCTAATAACTACTCCACAATGTGTTGGGAAACGTTGCATGGAAAACAAAAAAAATTCTACGCACTCGCAATGATCTATCCATGGAGATGCATAGCAACGAGGGGGAGAGTGTGTCTACGTACCCTCGTAGACCGTAAGTGGAAGCGTTTGACAACGCGGTTGATGTAGTCGAACTACTTCTAGCTCCGCCCGATCAAGTACCGAACGTACGGCACCTCCTAGTTCTGCACATGTTCAGCTCGGTGATGTCCCTCGCCTTCTAGATCGAGCAAGGTGTTGAGGTAGTAGGTGAGTTCCATCAACACAATGGCGTGGTGACGGTGATGGTGAAGTGATCTCCGCAGGGCTTCGCCTAAGCAATACGAAAATATGACCGGGGGTGTAAACTGTGGAGGGGGGCGCCGCACACGGCTAACAATTGATGTTGTGTGTTCTAGGCGCCCCCCTCCCCACATATATATATATATATATATATATATATATATATATATATATATATATATATGTATATATATAGGGGGAGGGAAGAGGCCAGGAGGCACCCAAGGGCTGGCCGCCGGCCCCCTTGGGGTTTCCTTGCCCTGCGCCCCCCTACCATATTTGACGGAGGGGGAAGGAAAGAGGGGGGAGAGAGCAGGAAGTGGGAATCCTAATCCACACTTGCCTTTCTCCCTTCCCCTTTCCTTCTCCATCCCTGGCCGGCCCATATGGGGGGCGCACCAGCCCCTTGTGACTGGTGTGTTTCCCCTCTTGGCCCATAAGGCCCATATCTTTTGTCGGGGGTGCCCGGAACCCCTTCCGGTGACCCGATAAGTACCCGGCGACCCCCCGAAACACTTCCGGTGTCCGAATACCATCATCCTATATATCAATATTTACCTCTCGACAATTTCGATACTCCTCGTCATGTCCGTGATCTCATCCGGAGCTCCAAACAACATTCGGTCACCAAATCACATAACTCATATAATACTATATCGTCAACGAACGTTAAGCGTGCGGACCCTACGGGTTCGAGAACTATGTAGACATGACCGAGACACCTCTTCGGTCAATAACCAATAGCGGAACCTAGATGCTCATATTGGCTCCTACATATTCTATGAAGATCTTTATCGGTCGAACCGTTATGACAACATATGTAATTCCCTTTGTCCATCGGTATGTTACTTGCCCGAGATTCGATCGTCGGTATCTTCATACCTGGTTCAATCTCATTACCGGCAAGTCTCTTTACTCGTTCCATAATACATCACCTCGTGACTAACTCCTTAGTTGTTTGCTTGCAAGCTTATGTTGTGTATTACCGAGAGGGCCCAGAGATACCTCTCCGAAACTCGGAGTGACAAATCCTAATCTCGATCTATGGCAACTCAACAAACACCTTCGGAGATACCTGTAGAGCATCTTTATAATCACCCAGTTACATTGTAACGTTTGATAGCACACAATGCACTCCTCCGGTATCCGGGAGTTGCATAATCTCATAGTCGAAGGAATATGTATTTGACATGAAGAAAGCAATAGCAATAAAACTGAACGATCATTATGCTAAGCTAACGTATGGGTCTTGTCCATCACATTATTCTCCTAATGATGTGATCCCATTATCAAATGACAACTCATGTCCATGGTCAGGAAACCTTAACCATCTTTGATCAACGAGCTAGTCTAGTAGAGGCTTACTAGGGACACGATGTTTTGTTTATGTATTCACACATGTATTATGGTTTCCGATCAATACAATTCTAGCATGAATAATAAACCTTTATCATGAATAAGGAAATATAAAACAACAACTTTATTATTGCCTCTAGGGCATATTTCCTTCAGTCTCCCACTTGCACAAGAGTCAATAATCTAGTTCACATCACCATGTGATTTAACACCCATAGTTCACATCGCCATGTGACCAACACCCAAAGAGATTACTAGAGTCAATAATCTAGTTCACATCGTCATGTGATTAACACCCAAAGAGTACTAAGGTGTGATCAAGTTTTGCTTTTGAGAGAAGTTTAGTCAACGGGTCTGCCACATTCGATCCGTATGTATTTTGCAAATTTCTATGTATACAATGCTCTGCATGGAGCTACTCTAGCTAATTGCTCCCACTTTCAATACGTATCCAGATTGAGACTCAGAGTCATCTGGATCAGTGTTAAAGCTTGCATCAACGTAACCCTTTACGATGAACTCTTTATCACCTCCATAACCGAGAAACATTTCCTTAGTCCTCTTTAAGGCACCTAAGGATAATTTTGACCGCTATCCAGTGGTCCACTCCTAGATCACTTTTGTACCCTTTTGCCAAACTTATTGGCAATGCACACGACAGGTCTGGTACACAGCATTGCATACTTTATAGAACCTATGGCTGAGGCATAGGGAATGACTTTCATTATCTCTCTATCTTCTGCCGTGGTCGAGATTTGAGTCTTACACAACTTCATACCTTACAATATAGGCAAGAACTCCTTCTTTGACTGATCCATTTTGAACTCCTTCAAAAATCTTGTCAAGGTATGTACTCATTGAAAGTCTTATCAAGCGTCTCAATCTATCCCTATGGATCTTAATGCTGAATACGTAAGTAGCTTCACCGAGGTTTTTCATTGAAAAACTCTTATTCAAGTACCCTTTTATGCTATACAGAAATTCCATATCATTTCCAATCAATAATATGTCATCCACATATAATATCAGAAATGCTACAGAGCTCCCACTCACTTTCTTGTAAATACAGGCTTCACCATAAGTCTGTATAAAACTATATGCTTTGATCACCTCATCAAAGCATATATTCCAACTCCGAGATGCTTGCTCCAGTCCATAGATGGATCGCTGGAGCTTGCACACTTTGTTAGCACCTTTAGGATCGACAAAATCTTCTGGTTGCATCATATACAACTCTTCTTTAAGAAATCCATTAAGGAATGCAGTTTTGACGTCCATTTGCCAGATTTCATAATCATAAAATGCGGCAATTGCTAACATGATTCGGACGGACTTAAACATCGCTACGGGTGAGAAAGTCTCATCATAGTCAACCCCTTGAACTTGTCGAAAACCTTTTGCGACAATTCAAGCTTTGTAGACAGTAACATTACCATCAGCATCAGTCTTCTTCTTGAAGATCCATTTATTTTTATGGCATGCCGATCATCGGGCAAATCCACCAAAGTCCACACTTTGTTCTCATACATGGATCCTATCTCAGATTTCATGGCCTCAAGCCATCTGTCGGAATCTGGGCTCATCATAGCTTATTCATAGTTCGTAGGTTCGCCTTGGTCTAGTAACATGACTTCCAGTACAGGATTCCCGTACCACTCTGGTGCGGATCGTGTTCTAGTTGACCTACGAAGTTCTGTAGTAACTTGATCCGAAGTTTCATGATCATCATCATTAGCTTCCTCTCAAGTTGGTCTAGGCATCACGGGAACGGTTTTCTCTGATGAACTACTTTCCAATTCGAGAGAAGGTACAATTACCTCATCAAGTTCTACTTTCCTCCCACTCACTTCTTTCGAGAGAAACTCCTTCTCTAGAAAGGTTAGTTTCTTCGCAACAAAGATCTTTCCTTTGGATCTGTGGTAGAAGGTGTACCCAATTGTTTCCTTAGGTTATCCTATGAAGACTCACTTCTCTGATTTGGGTTTGAGCTTATCAGGCTGAAGCCTTTTGACATAAGTGTCGCAACCCCAAACTTTAAGAAACGACATCTTAGGTTTCTTGCCAAACCATAGTTCATACGGTGTCGTCTCAACGGATTTAGACGGTGCCCTCTTTAACGTGAATGCAGCTGTCTCTAATGCATAACCCCAAAACGATAGTGGTAAATCGGTAAGAGACATCATAGAACGCACCATATCCAATAAATACGGTTATGGCGTTCGGACACACCATTACGCTGTGGTGTTCCAGGTGGCGTGAATTGTGAAACCATTCCACATTGTTTTAAATGAAGGCCAAACTCGTAACTGAAATATTCGCCTCCGCGATCAGATCGTAGAAACTTTATTTTCTTGTTATGATGATTCTACACTTCACTCAGAAATTCTTTGAACTTTTCAAATGTTTCAGACTTGTGTTTCATCAAGTAGATATATCCATACCTACCTAAATCATCTGTGAAGGTCAGAAAATAACGATACCCGCCGCGTGCTTCAACACTCATTGGACCGTATACATTGGTATGTATTATTTCCAATAAGTCATTAGCTCGCTCCACTGTTTCAGAGAACGGAGTTTTAGTCATCTTGCCCATGAGGCATGGTTCGCAAGTATCAAATGATTCATAATCAAGTGATTCCAAAAGCCCATCTGCATGGAGTTTCTTCATGCGCTTTACACCAATATGACCTAAACGGTAGTGCCACAAAAAATGTTGCACTATCATTATCAACTTTGCATCTTTTGGCATCAATATTATGAATATGTGTATCACTATGATCGAGATTCAATAAACCATTTACATTGAGTGTATGATCATAGAAGGTTTTATTCATGTAAACAGAACAACAATTATTCTCTGACTTAAATGAATAACCGCATCGCAATAAACATGATCCAATCATATTCATGCTCAACGCAAACACCAAATAACATTTATTTAGGTCCAACACTAATCCCGAAGGTAGAGGGAGTCTGTGATAGTGATCTTATCAACCTTGGAATCACTTCCAACACACATCGTCACCTCGTCCTTAACTAGTCTCTGTTCATTTTGCTACTCCTATTTCGAGTTACTAATCTTAGCAACTGAACCGGTATCAAATACCCAGGGGCTACTATGAACACTAGTAAAGTGCACATCAATAATATGTATATCAAATATACCTTTGTTCACTTTGCCATCCTTCTTATCCGCCAAGTATTTGGGGCAATTCCGCTTCCAGTGACCATTTCCTTTGCAGTAGAAGCACTCAGTTTCAGGCTTGGGTCCAGCTTTGGGCTTCTTCATGGGAGCAGCAACTTGCTTGCCATTCTTCTTGAAGTTCCCTTTCTTTCCCTTGCCATTTTTCTTGAAACTAGTGGTCTTGTTAACCATCAACACTTGATGCTCTTTCTTGATTTCTACCATCACTGATTTCAGCATCGCGAAGAGCTCGGGAATCATTTTCGTCATCCCTCGCATATTATAGTTCATCACGAAGTTCTAGTAGCTTGGTGATAGTGACTAGAGAACTTGTCAATCACTATCTTATCTGGAAGATTAACTCCCACTTGATTCAAGCGATTGTAGTACCCAGACATTCTGAGCACATGCTCACTAGTTGAGCTATTCTCCTCCATCTTGTAGGCAAAGTACTTGTCAGAGGTCTCATACCTCTTGACACGGGCATGAGTCTGAAATACCAATTTCAGCTCTTGGAACATCTCATATGCTCTGTGGCGTTCAAAACATTTTTGAAGTCCCGGTTCTAAGCCGTAAAGCATGGCGCACTAAACTATCAAGTAGTCATCATATCGAGCTTTGCCAAACATTCATAACATCTGCATCTGCTCCTGCAATAGGTCTGCCACCTAGCGGTGCATCAAGGACATAATTCTTCTGTGTAGCAATGAGGATAATCCTCAGATCACGGACCCAGTCCGCATCATTGCTACTATCATGTTTCAACTTAGTTTTCTCTAGGAACATATCAAAAATATAGGGGAGCTATATCGCGAGCTATTGATCTACAACATAGATATGCAAATACTATCAAGACTAAGTTCATGATAAATTAAGTTCAATTAATCAAATTACTTAAGAACTCCCACTTAAATAGACATCCCTCAAGTCATCTAAGAGATATGTGATCCAAGTCAACTAACCCATGTCCGACCATCACGTGAGATGGGGTAGTCATCAATGGTGAACACCTCTATGTTAATCATATCTACTATATGATTCACGTTTGACCTTTCGGTCTCTAGTGTTCCGAGGCCATGTCTGTACATGCTAGGCTCATCAAGTTTAACCCAAGTATTCCACATGTGCAAAACTGCCTTGCACCCGTTGTATGTGAACGTAGAGTCTATCACACCCGATCATCACGTGGTGTCTCAACACGACGAACTATAGCAACGGTGCATACTCAGGGAGAACACTTTTATCTTGAAATTAAGTGAAGGGATCATCTTATAATGCTACCGCTGTTCTAAGCAAAATAAGATGCATAAAGGATAAACATCACATGCAATCAAAATATGTGACATGATATGGCCATCATCTTGTGCTTTTGATCTCCATCTCCAAAACATCGTCATGATCTCCATTGTCACCGGCTCGACACCTTGATCTCCATCGTTGCGTCGTGGTCGTCTCGCCAACTATTGCTTCTACAACTATCGCTAATGCATAGTGATAAAGTAAAGCAATTACATGGCGTTTGCATTTCATACAATAAAGCGACAACCATAAGGCTCCTGCTAGTTGCCGATAACTTACAAAACATGATCATCTCATACAACAACGTATATCACATCATGTCTTAACCATATCACATCACAACATACCCTGCAAAAACAAGTTAAACGTCCTCTACTTTGTTGTTTGCAAGTTTTACGTGGCTGCTACGGGTTTCTATCAAGAACCGTTCTTACCTACGGCAAAAACCATAACGGTGAATTATCAAGTTTGCTGTTTTAACCTTCTTCAAGGACCGGCCGCAGTCAAATTCGATTCAACTAAAGTAGGAGAAACAGACACCCGCCAGCCACCTTTATGCAAAACAAGTTGCATGTCAGTCGGTGGAACCGGTCTCATGTACGTGGACATGTAAGGTTGGTCCGGGCCACTTCATCCCACAATGCCACCAAATCAAAATAAGACATTGGTGGTAAGAAGTATGAACATCACCGCCCACAACTTCTTTGTCTTCTACTCGTGCATATCATCTACACATAGACCTGTCTCGGATGCCACTGTTGGGAAACGTTGCATGGAAAACAAAAAAAAATTCTACACACACGCAATGATCTATCCATGGAGATGCATAGCAACGAGGGGGAGAGTGTGTCTATGTACCCTCGTAGACCGTAAGCGGAAGCGTTTGACAATGCGATTGATGTAGTCGAATTTCTTCTAGCTCCGACCGATCAAGTACCGAACGTACGGCACCTCCGAGTTCTACACACGTTTAGCTCGGTGACGTCCCTCGCCTTCTTGATCCAGCAAGGTGTCGAGGTAGTAGATGAGTTCCATCAGCACGATGGTGTGGTGATGGTGATAGTGAAGTGATCTTCGTAGGGCTTCGCCTAAGCACTACGAAAATATGACCGGGGGTGTAAACTGTGGAGGGGGGCACCGAACACGGCTAACGATTGATGTTGTGTGTTCTAGGCGCCCCCCTCCCCACATATATATAGGTGGGAGGGGGAGGGGAGAGGCCAGGAGGCGCCCAAGGGCTGGCCACCGGCCCCCTTGGGGTTTCCTTGCCCTGCGCCCCCCTGCCATATTTGACGGAGGGGGAAGGAAAGAGGGGGGGAGAGAGAAGGAAGTGGGAATCCTAATCCACACTTGCCTTTCTCCCTTCCCCTTTCCTTCTCCATCCCTGGCCGGCCCATATGGGGGGCGCACCAGCCCCTTGTGGCTGGTGTGTTTCCCCTCTTGGCCCATAAGGCCCATATCTTTTGCCGGGGGTGCCCAGAACCCTTCCGGTGACCCGATAAGTACCCGGTGACCCCCGAAACACTTCCGGTGTCCGAATACCATCATCCTATATATCAATCCTTACCTCTCGACCATTTTGAGACTCCTCGTCATGTCCGTGATCTCATCCAGGACTCCGAACAACATTCGTTCACCAAATCACATAACTCATATAATACTATATCGTCGACGAACGCTATGCGTGCGGACCCTACGGGTTCGAGAACTATGTAGACATGACCGAGACACCTCTCCGGTCAATAACCAATAGCGGAACCTGGATGCTCATATTGGCTCCTACATATTCTACGAAGATCTTTATCGGTCAAACCGTTATGACAACATACGTAATTCCCTTTGTCCATCGGTATGTTACTTGCCCGAGATTCGATCGTCGGTATCTTCATACCTAGTTCAATCTCATTACTGGCAAGTCTCTTTACTCGTTTCGTAATACATCACCTTGTGACCAACTCCTTAGTCTTTGCTTGCAAGCTTATGATGTGTATTACCGAGAGGGCCCAGAGATACCTCTCCGAACTCGGAGTGACAAATCCTAATCTCGATCTATGGCAACTCAACAAACACCTTCGGAGATACCTGTAGAGCATCTTTATAATCACCCTGTTACGTTGTGATGTTTGATAGCACACAAGGCACTTCTCCGGTATCCGAGAGTTGCATAATCTCATAGTCGAAGGAATATGTATTTGACATGAAGAAAGCAATAGCAATAAAATTGAACGATCATTATGCTAAGCTAACAGATGGGTCTTGTCCATCACATTATTCTCCTAATGATGTGATCCCGTTATCAAATGACAACTCATGTCCATGGTCAGGAAACCTTAACCATCTTTGATCAACGAGCTAGTCTAGTAGAGGCTTACTAGGGACACGATGTTTTGTTTATGTATTCACACATGTATTATGGTTTCCGATCAATACAATTCTAGCATGAATAATAAACCTTTATCATGAATAAGGAAATATAAAATAACAAATTTATTATTACCTCTAGGGCATATTTCCTTCACAATGCATTCCCTTAGGCCCAAATATGGTGAAGTGTCATGTAGTCGACATTCACATGACACCACTAAGGGAATCACAACATACATATCATCAAAATATCAAACACATATCAAGTTCACATGATTACTTGCAACATGAATTCTCCCGTGACCTCAAGAACAAAAGTAACTACTCACAAATGATAACCATGCTCAAGATCAGAGGAGTATTAAATAGCATAATGGATCTGAACATATAATCTTCCACCAAATAAACCATATAGTAATCAACTACAAGATGTAATCAACACTACTAGTCACCCACAGGTACCAACCTAAGGTTCTGGTACAAAGATTGAACACAAGAGATGAACTAGGGTTTGAGAGGAGATGGTGCTGTTGAAGATGTTGATGGAGATTGGCCTCCCAAAGATGAGAGGGTTGTTGGTGATGACGATGGCTTTGATTTCCCCCTCTGGGAGGAAAGTTCCCCCAGCAAAATTGCTCCGCCGGAGGGCAAAAGTGCTCCTGCCCAAGTTCCACCTCGAGACTGTGGTGCTCCATCCTGAAAGTCCTCCCCTTATTTTTTCTAGGTCAAAATGACCTATATACCAGAAGATGGGCACCGGAGGTGGGCTGGGCTGAGCACAACCCACCAGGACGCGCATGGGGGGCCTGGCGCGCCCTGGTGTCTTGTGCTCACCAGGTGGCCCCCCTCCAGTAGTTATTTGCTCCAGTATTTTTTATATATTCCAAAATAATTCTTCGTAAATTTTCAGCTTATTTGAAGATGTGCAGAATAGGTCGCTCTAACGTAGCTTTTTCAGGTCCAGAATTCCATCTGCCAACATTCTCCCTCCTTGTGTAAACCTTGCATATTATGAGAGAAAAGGCATTAGAATCACTCCATAAAGCATTATTATGCATAAAAACATTATAAATAACAGTAGGAAATCATGATGCAAAATGGACGTATCAACTTCCCCAAGCTTAGACCTCGCTTGTCCTCAAGCGAAAAACCGATATCGAAAAACATGTCCACATGCTTAGAGAGAGAGAGGTGTCGATAAAAACAAAATACGAACATAGAAGCATCATGCTTATTATCATAACAGCAACAAACTTAATCATAAAGCTTTATCACACAACTTTTATCATATAACTTCTCATGAACAAGTAACAATTCATCACAACATTGAAGTATAAAGCATAAACTCTATTCAAAACCAACAAACTATGTTCTCAGTCGACTTTGCAACTACAATTCATCATATTTTTAGGAAGGGTCACGTATCGGAGCCTTTTGGCAAGTCGACATACTGAACCATCATTTAACCTTCTATGATTGCTAACACTCATAGCATACCCATGAGCAAAAAGTTTCAACCGGACACGTAGAAAGATAGGGTCTTATAGTTTCGCCTCCCAACGTATTCACCTCAAGGGTGATGTCAACACTAATAACTCATGCTCACTCATATCCAATTGGATATATGTGCCTAGATCTTTCCTCACCACATGATGCTTGCAAAAGGAGAAAATAAAATGGAATAGGGAAGAATACTTTGACTCTTGCATGAAAGTAAATACATAAAAGTAAAAGATAGGCCCTTCGCAAAGGGAAGCAGAGGTTGCCATGCGCTTTTTGTTTGTATGCCAAATCCCTTAATGCAAAAGAACGTCTCGTTATATTGCGCCTTATGATAGCAACCTTTATTATGCAGTCCGTTGCTTTTATTACTTTGCCATCACAAGTTCGTACAACGCTCAATTTTCTCTTCCACTAAATGATCAAACACATTTAGAAGCAATTTTTATTACCTTATTGCATCGATGACAACTTACTTGAAGGATCTTACTCAATCCATAGGTAGGTATGGTGGACTCTCAAAATAGGATTTTGGGTTTAAGGGTTTTTGGATGCACAAGTAGTATCTCTACTTAGTGCAGAGTTTTTGGCTAGCAAAGATATTAAGCAAGCACCACATGTTGAAGGCTCTATGACAATATAACTTCTATGTGAATATGAACAAACATAAATCATTACGTTGTCTTCCTTGTCCAATATCAACAATTTTGACATATAATATTTAATGGGGGCTCACAATCATAAAAGATGTCCAAGATAGTGTATTTGCATGTGAATCTTCTCTTCCCTTATTAATTCTTTCATGAATTGCATCGTTGACCAATGCTATGTTTGTCATTTTCCAATAAATTTTACCACTTATACTTTTCCTTATGTGACGTCATTACTTACCATAAGATTAGCATATGATCTTTTTCATTTATTTCTTTTTATTTGATTGAAACATAAGAGTAAAGAAACAGAGCTCAAACTACTCTTTATTATATATCTCGCACATGATTACAAAATAGATAGATCACTAAGAAAGCACTCGAAAATAGATCGAACTAAACTTTTATTCAACTAGATCATAGGATAACTAAAGATCGACCTAAAATAGATAAAGGCAAAGAAAGTGGTGGTGATACGATACCGGGGCACCTCCCCCATGCTTGGTAGTTGCCAAGGGGAGTGCCCATACCCTATTGCTGGAGAAGATGATGATGGTGGTGGTGATGAGGTAGTGTCACACTTCAGGCTCAGGAGATACTCCAATCTACAAATGATGCTCCGGAGGACGATGACTTGCTCTTGCAACAGAATTTTTCATGAGTGAGATATTTATTTTGCACATGAACTGTTTCAATGGTCCTAAAAGCTTCAATTTCAGTAGGGGTAAGATGGTCGTAGTAGGGTTGAAGGATTTCTTCTTCTGCTGCTGCTGGAACGGCCTACCCTACTGCTGGAGCTTGATCTCCCGCAACTTTCTTGACCTTATCACCTTTGATGGTTTCCTCTGGTTGCTCTCTCTTTAGTTCTATCTTCATCAACCAGGCATCGTCTTCTACTCTGTTGGAGGAGGGAGAAGACATGATGCCTGGCTTGACAGATCTACAGAAAATGGCAAGAAAGAAGAACAGAAGATTTCTCCACGACACGGTGGTTAATACGTTCGGGGGGCATATAGAGATTTTTTTATCTTGGGAAACAAGCAAACGAGAGGAAAACGGAGTCGGAAAGGTTCCCGAGGTGGGCACAACCCACCTAGGCGCGCCAGGCAAGGCAGGCGCACCCTGGTGTCTTGTGCCCTCCTCGGTTACCTTCCTGGTTATTTCTAATTTTCCTAATTTTTTTAATATTCCAAAACTGACAGAAAATATTTTTACGGATTTTTCGGAGTCCATTTACTTACCGTATCACATACCTCCTCTTTTTCAGGATTCTGGAGTGTTCCGGAAGGTTTCTTTCATGTATTCCTCCGGTGTCATGGTTTGGATAATATTGCTTTCAACATTAATAGGCATACTTGAGATATAGTGTTTAATTCTTTGCCCATTGACCACCTTCGGGTTAGTACCTTCGGCATTATTAATCTTGATAGCTCCAGAACGATAAACCTCCTCGATAATATATGGTCCTTCCCATTTTGAGAGAAGATTTCCTGCAAAGAATCTAAAATGAGATGTGGCACCCCAGCTCAGAGAACCGGTTTATCAGTGTTTCCAACCTAGAGATCATGTCTTCTGGAAACACACAACAACTTGGAATAGAACATAGCTGAACTTTTATTGATAATAGTCGAGTACAAGCTTATATATTACATGATCATCGAGGCCAGAGGCACATCTAGTGCTATGACAATATCTACATTATTTATCCAACATATCAGGGCCTCGGTATTACTGCGGAATACTACAGCGGAAGACTACTGCATAGCAGAACATGATAGAAACTCCATCCACAGGGACACTGCCGAGAACACATCCTAGGCATCGCAACACAGACATCGAGACCTCCGTCTCAGTCTTCTCCTGCATCTGGCATGATACGCCAGGTGAGTACTTTGAATGTACTCGCAAGCACATGACAACCAAATATGCAGCAAATAATAGCATAGTAATGAACATGTTAAACTCTAAGTGATTCACTTACTGTCACCAACTTATTCATATCCGGGTTGTCTCACAACCCTCGGAATACTCGATCTCAACGAGTACTTCCGCTCATAAGACAAGTTCTTCCATCATTACTATGATTATTACGGTTGATCACCTAGATAGGTCTGGACGGTCTGTCCAATACCGTGGACGTGGCTATTCGAATAGATTTTACACTCTGCAGAGGTTGCGCACTTTACCCACACTATGGAGCACTGACCTCATGATCCCATTCGGGTGGACCAGCGTTGCTCCAACGAAACCTGCCTGACCCGTGACTCTCCCATCGTACCACCGACATTCATTCTCCCCCGGAGTCCTGCCCTGGGTGGCCCCCTGTGTCACCTTGTGACACCTGCCACCGTCGTGGCCAAACTATAATGTCCCAAATGGGGACGCCGGCACAAAACTCAACTGGGCTCACAGGGTTATGGCCGTCTACCTGATCAGGGCAACACACACGCATAACCCTCCCTGTCTGGAGGTACCGGTGAAAGAGCACGGAGCTAGACCAAGTCAAGGCCGTCCCATACCGGCAAATGTGGCAGCACGGGTAAGCCCGGACAGGTGACTCTTGATCAACCAGCTAAGTTTCATTTAGTAAGCATGGTGTTTTAACATTTCAGCTTGAGTTATCAACATAAGGCATTTGAATAATTTACTTTGAATTATCAATGATAATTTAAATGCAAGAAATGAATATGAATTATGCAATGCTATGAAATGCTTCATAATATGGATGTCCTGGCTTGCCTTGATCAGTTGGGTTGTTCAGAAATTCCTGGTCTTCAAATCCACAAGAATCTCCTTCTGAAACATTTTTAAATGGCAAAAGAAAATGTCACATAAAGCCTTTTTATTCACCCATAATTCTGTGGGTATTGGAAAAATACCAAACTTGGTCAGTAAATAAAGGACTTTGATACAAACACAATGCAAAAAGATTCAAGTCAATTGGACCTTTCTGTAAAAAGTTATTCACAGTCAAACCTGCTACTCAACTCTGTTTAATAAAATCAAAATTAGAAAACAGAAACGGGCCATGTCGAAGGCGCATTTGCCCCGGGCGCCTCCACTTACCGCTTTGGCCAGTCGCTGGCTAGTGGGGCCCGGCCCGTTTAAACAAAGGAGGGCGAGAGGGAACAGAGGGAGGCGGGGCTCCGGTGACGCTCACCGGTGATAGGGACGGCGGTTGGGCTGGGAAACGACGGGGATCGATCGGGCACTCGAAGACGGTCCTCCCTGTACCCGTAGCTCTTCCGGAGACGGTCAGACGGCGGCACGCCCTTCTTCTCCGGCGGACAGCAGCTACGGTGCTCGACGGAGGCGATGATTCCGGCAGCGGTTCGATTCGGGGAGGGGTCTGGAAGCACCAGTGGAACACTACGAACTCGACGGTGGGCTCGGGCGGAGCTGGGATGGCTTGGAGAGGGCTAGCGATGGAAGGGGATCAAGCGACAGAGCTTCTACCGGAGCTGAGGGAGATGAGCTCCCGGCCCTCCTTGGGCGCTCTGGAGGTGGATGAGGGAGGTGGTGGAGAGGTGGTGAAGCGAGGAGGGGCTGGGCAAGGCTATTTATAGCCGGGAGGAGGTGCTCGGTGAGCTCTCTGGACGCGGCTCGAAGCGGGCCATGTCGCCGGTGAAGTACGCCTCACTGGCTGGCCGCTTGTGGGCGAGAAGACTTGAGCGAGCAGGGGCATTCAATGCGGGAGGAGACAGCACGGGGAGGAAGACGACGGCGAGGTCTCCACTGTGACCGCACGGGTCTCACAGTGCGACGATGGCATGGCGGCCAGTGAGGGCATCTCCGGCGAGGAGTAGGGTTCTGTAGGGGCTGCGTGTCACCCAGGGACGATGTCGGCATGCCTAGACAATGCACAGCTGCGCGAGCGCTCAGTCCCGACATGACCCGAGCCTGGCGCGGCACAGAGCGCGGCGACAACCATGCCAGCGCCGTGCTCACCACGGTGCTTGGCACCAGGAGGCCACGTAGGTCTTGCTAAGCTTGTCCAGCATGTCGACCATCGATCCCTCAGATCACCTACAGCCTTGGTTTGTCTTGGTTCACGCAGATATGAGCGGTATGATCAGCAACAGTTTCTGACAGCAAACTTGGGGAGGTTCCAGAGAAGAGATGAGGTGGAGACTGAGCCAAAGATAGTGTCTGGAGTGATCCATGTTGGAAGAACTCCAAACTGGTCGAGTTTGAGGTGGTTTGGATAATAATTGAGGGTAGTTCATGTGTAAGTGGCAAATCTGGTCTGAAACTCAAAGTTGAAGTACTGCTCATAGAAGATCTTCAGATGCTGAAACTTGGTGGAGGAAGGTTGTTTGGAGGTGTCTCATGCTGTAAAAATTTGAGAGCAATTGGACAACCCTAGCATACACTTCCTTCATAATCGTTCAGTCTGACCAGGAGCAAAACTGAATTATTTTGCAAAAATGTTTGAACTAGGTCAGGGAATGTTTTTGGAGATTTGGACAAGATATGGTCCAAGGGATTTTTAAGAATTATTTGAGAATTTTCTGAGCATCCAAACCATAGGTTGCTTCACAACCCATAGTAATGCCCTAAATCCTCAAATAAAAGAAAAGAGTTATTGAAATAATTTAAATTGGAATTTGAGTCCTTGAGATACTTGGCAGGGTTTTGGCAAGGTGATGAGGCTTTGGATCACTTGGAAGAAGATTCAAGAATGTCCAAGACCAAGTGAAAGATTCAAAATCCATTCAAAATTCCAAATAAAACCAGGAAAGGTTTGAAAAGAGAAAGTTGTCAAAATCAGGGTGTCACAAACCTACCCCCCTTAGGATGAATCTCGTCCTCGAGATTCGGTTGCTCCGGGAACAAATACGGATATTCGGATCTCAGAAAATCTTCTCTTTCCCAAGTGGCCTCTTCCTCAGTGTGGTGCTCCCATAGCACCTTGTAAAATCTTATCACCTTACTCCACGTGGTTCTTTCCATCTCATCCAAGATCCTGACAGGTTTTTCCTCATAAGTCAAATCCTTAGCCAACTCTAATTCACTCATATCCGCTTGCTTGGTTGGGGGTGCAATGCATTTCCTTAACTGTGAGATGTGAAAAACATCATGAACGTATGACAATGCTGGTGGCAATTCCAACTGATATGCAACTCTGCCCTTCCTAGCAATCACTGGAAAGGTACTGATGTATCTTGGGGCCAACTTTCCCCGAGTATGAAACCTCTTTACTCCCTTCATAGGAGTTACTCGCAGGTAAGCATAGTCTCCGGGCTCGAAAGTTACTTCCCGGTGTTTTGGGTCGTAATAGCTCTTTTGTCGGGACTTGGCTGCTTGCAGTCGCTCTTGAATATCTTTGACTTGCCTTTCAGCCTCGAGCATCAAGTCCGTACCAAAAATGCGACTATCTCCAGTTTGGGACCAGTTCAGCGGTGTGCGGCACTTCCGTCCATACAATGCCTCAAAAGGCGACATTTTGAGACTTGCCTGATAGCTGTTGTTGTAGGAGAATTCTGCGTACGGCAAACTATCCTCCCATTTAGGTCCATGGGAGAGAGCACATGACCGAAGCATATCCTCTAATATTTGGTTCACTCGCTCGGTCTGTCCGTCTGTCTACGGATGGTATGTTGTGCTATGTTTCAGCATGGTTCCCAAGGCTTGATGTAGCCGTAGCCAGAATGCTGCGGTAAATAGGGAACCCCTATTTGAAGTGATAGACTTGGGTACTCCGTGTAGACTGACTATCAGGGACATGTAGAGTTGTGCCAACTGATTTGCGTTGAAAGTAGTCTTTACTGGGATAAAGTGAGCCACTTTCGTGAGGATGTCTACAATGACCCAAATAGCATCATTGCCTCTCGTGGACTTGGGCAGTCCCACAATAAAATCCATACATATTTCGCCCCACTTCCACTGGGGCACTGGTAAAGGTTGCAGTAGCCCAGCGGGTTTCTGATGCTCTGCTTTGACCTTGTTGCAAATGTCACAGCAGGCGACATAGTATGCTATATCTTTCCGCATTCCTGACCACCAAAAGGTTTCTCTCAAGTCTTGATACATCTTGGTACCTCCCGGGTGGATCAAATATGCGGACTCATGTGCTTCCTTGAGTATTTGTTACCTCAAGTTGTTCTGATTCGGCACACAAATTCGTTTCTCGAACCACACGGTACCCTGTTCATCTATATGGAAGGACTTGGCCTTCCCTTGCTGAATTAACTCTTTGATCTTCCGAATTTCTTCATCTGACTTCTGTGCTTCCTTGATTTCCTTCATGAGGGTTGGACTAATTTCTAACGTGTCCGGGGTCATTGGGCCGCATAGCACCATATTGAGCTTGACAAACTCTTTTTGTAAGCTCGGATGCAAACCCTCAACTAGTGCATTCAGAGCAGCTTGTTTCCTGCTCAGGGTGTCAGCGACCACATTCGCTTTCCTTGGATGATAGTTTATTCCAACATCATAGTCCTTAACTAGCTCAAGCCATCTTCGCTGCCTGAGGTTCAGGTCGGGTTGAGCAAAAATATACTTGAGACTCTTATGGTCTGTGTATATCTCACATCGTTGTCCAATAAGGTAATGCCTCCAAATCTTCAGGGCATGAACCACAACAGCTAGCTCCAAATCATGTGTGGGATAGTTCTCCTCATGAGGTCGTAGCTGTCATGATGCATAAGCTACAACCTTCCCTTCTTGTATTAGCACACATCCGATCCCACGCCTGGATGCATCGCAGTATATGTCAAAACTCTTGTGAATGTCTGGAAGGACTAAGACAGGGGCTGTGGTTAGCCTTGCCTTTAATTCCTGGAAACTCTTGTCGCACTCGTCTGTCCAGATAAACCTTTGGTTCTTTTTCAACAATTCCGTCAGTGGCTTGGCTATCTTAGAAAAGCCTTCAATGAAGCGACGGTAGTAGCCTGCCAAGCCCAGGAAACTACGGACTTTAGTCACCGTGGCTGGTGTCTTCCAGTTCAAGACCGCAGTAACCTTACTGGGATCAATAGTTATCCCTTTCTCTGACAGAATATGTCCAAGGAATCCCACCTCTTTTAGCCAAAATTGGCACTTACTGAACTTGGCATATAAGCGATGGGTTCTCAACCTTTCCAAGACAGCTCTGAGATGTTGCTTATGCTCCTCTTCATCCTTAGAGTATATCAGGATATCGTCAATGAACACCACTACGAACTTGTCCAGAAAGTCCATGAAGACTTTGTTCATCATACTCATGAAATAGGCTGGAGCGTTGGTCAATCCAAACGCCATAACTGTAAATTCATATAGTCCATCACGAGTGGTGAACGCTGTCTTGGGAATATCCTCCTTTCAGATTTTCAATTGATGATATCCTGTTCTAAGGTCGATCTTAGAGAATACCCGTGCTGCATTCAACTGGTCGAATAAGTCATCAATTCGAGGAAGCGGGTACTTGTTCTTGATAGTGACCTCGTTAAGCTAGCGATAATCTATGCACATTCGTAGACTTCCATCCTTCTTCTTGACAAATAATACCGGTGACCCCCATGGCGAGATGCTTGGACGAATATATCCTTTCTGTAGCAATTCGTCTAACTGCTTCTTTAGCTCTGCCAGCTCTGGGCCTGGCATACGATAATATTTCTTGTATATCGGGGCTGTACCAGGAATTACTTCAATGGTGAACTCCAATTCTCGGTCGAGCGGCATTCCCGGTAATTCCTCAGGAAACACATCCGAAAATTCACCCACTACCGGAATCAAGTTCATATCGGTAACAGTGGTCTGGTATGCCGTGCCCTTTCTTGTTATCATTCTGCTGGCCAGAAATTGGACGGTCTGTCCGGCAGGGTTCACCAATGTCACTGTTCTGGTGGCGCAGTTGATACACACTTGGTGCGGTGTCAACCAGTCCATTCCCAGTATTATATCCAGTCATGGGGTGTCAATAGCAACAAGGGTGGCCGGGAATTTGACTCCATGGATTGAAATTTTCAGCCCCTTGTATATTATATTTGTTCTGAGCATGGAGCCAGGGAATTGTACCACCATGATTTTGTCCAAAAGCGAAGGAGAAAACTTGTGCAAGGTGGCAAAACTTCGCGAAATAAACGAATGGGAAGCCCCAAAATCAAATAAAATTACGGCAGGTATGTTATTGATAGAAAACATACCAAGGACAATGTCTGGAGCTTCGCAGACTTCTTTGGCAGAGATGTGGTGGACGCATCCGTGGCTGAAGTTGTGGTTGGGACGACGTCCAAGGTGATTGACTTGTGGCTTGTGGTCAGCTGATTGCTTTCCGTTCTTGGAAGGGCACTGCTTGGCGTAGTGTCCACTCTGGCCACAAGTGAAACAGCTGTTGTTGCGGCGGCAGTCCTCTATGACTGGCTGCTTGCCGAAGGTCTTGTTCTGGTTGCCTGGCTTGCTGTTGTTGCCACCATTGTTCCACACTGGTTTGTCAACTGCGCAACTTTTGCGCGTACGGCTCCTTGTTGTCCTTCTTGGGCTCGAACTTCCTTTTACGATCATCATTCCCAGACTTGTGTTCTTGTTCGGCGATGAAGGTCTTATCCACCAATGTCTGGAAATCGGGGAAGTCCAACATGCATAGCTAACACCGGAGGGCATGATTAAGTCCTCCGAGGAACCGGTCTATTTTCCTTTCTTTGGTGGCCACATCATGAGGAGAGTACCGGGCCAAATTGTTGAACTTGTTTAAGTATTCTCCCACAGACATGTTTCCTTGTGTGAGGGCCAGGAATTCCCTCTGCTTCACTTTCATGATACCCGTGGGAATATGATACTTGTGGAACAGCTCTTTAAATTTCTCCCAGGAAATCTCTTCAGCAGGCCACATTAGCTTGGTGTTATCCCACCATATGGCTGCCGGGCCTTCGAGGTAATGAGTGACAAATGGGACTTTATCTGCTCTTCACAACGAGCGATGTCCAATTTCTTTTCCATGGTTCTCAACCGATCATCAGCCTCAATAAGATCCACAGCCTGATTAAAGCTGGGTGGTTTTGTAAGCTGGAAGTCAGACAGTTTAGAATGCACCCCATTACCATTGTTCTGACCTACTATGGTTTGCATACTCTTGAGAAATTCCATGAGGTCTTGGTTTCTCTTTTCCTCAAACATTCTCATTATCTGATCTGTGGTTGGTGCTTGAGGTGGTGGTGGTGGTAAGTCTTCGGGCAGTTGCCCTGCCTGCCTGGCGGATCGACGGACGGGGTTTCCATCGCCGCCTTGACTGCTACTTCCTTTCTTCATCCTAATTTTTGTTCCCATGGCAAATACCAAATCGATGAGCAACATCCGTAAGGAGAAATACAGTAATATGACAACAAAAAGGAAATTCATGAAAAAGGCGAATAAAAAGAACAACATAATTATACAAGATAACCCAACATCATACATGGCAAGCTAGTAGGGGAATATCATGATTAGACTGCTCATACGACAGTCGGCATATGCAAAGATGCATGCATTACTACTCAAACTCCAGTCTAGTGCGTCGGTGACACAAGCACTGCCCATCTGAAGAGTCCTCGTCGTCAGATCCTGAGTCGGAATCAGAACTAATGATGTGAGTCACTGGGTTAAAGGAAACGCGACGTCGCTGCTGAGACGGCTCTCCTTCTGCGGGAGAAAGAGCACGTCGCCTCAGCATCGGTGGAGCAAGAGTGGCTAAGAGTGAGGCCCACTCAGCTGGGGTCTTGAGTCGACTACCAGACAATAAGCCTGATGGTCCAGAAAAACCAGAAGGGGTATCAAGCACACGCGGGGGTGGAACTGGTGGTGGACAACTGGGTGGAACTACAGGAGGAGGAGGAGCTGGAGTCACAGCTGCCAGTGCCTCATGAACATGACACAGCTCCTCAGCCAAGGAAAAGATCATACGGTAACTGGCATTCAGATAGCAAGACAAAACACCAGCCGCATGATCACACGCCGGGTCAACAGGTGAGAAAAGGACTCGCCCTATCGTAGGCAACAGAGTGGGATAGTGGAAGAAACCTAGATGGGTCTGCATCTCGACCTCATGGAAGCGCAAGTCTGTAATAGCCTCCATGGCAGCGAACTAGATCGCTAGCTCCAGAGTAGAAGCCACTCCGCCCTTGGAGGAGCGAGAAGAGCTTCCAATATCCGAAGTCGTGGTGATGTAAGCCACTGCATAGTACTCATATACTGACTCGCCCAACTGCTCCCGAAACACCTGGTACACCGGGTCGTCATCGTTGGGATACAGCCGAAGCCAGACGCTACGAAGCAGAGCTAGAAAAGTGTGGGGTTCTGGCTCATGATGGAAATGATATGGAACTGGTGCCATCTACACTCACAATGCCAAGGGTTAGTAACATAATGAATTATGATGCATGAAACATGGCATGCAATAATCAAATGCAACAAGCAAGATGCACACTTAAGGTCCTATGCTAATCGCAGTCCTAGCACAGGTTACCTAGGGTGTCCTACAGTCAACACAGCTCTGATACCAAGCGTTGTGGCACCCCGGCTTAGAGAACAGGTTTACCAGTGTTTCCAACCCAGAGATCATGTCTTCTGGAAACACACAACAACTTGGAATAGAACATAGCTGAACTGTTATTGATACTAGTCGAGTACAAGCTTATATATTACATGATCATCGAGGCCAGAAGCACATCTAGTGCTATGACAATATCTACATTATTTATCCAACATATCAGGGCCACGGTATTACTGCGGAATACTACAGCGGAAGACTACTGCGTAGCGGAACATGATAGAAACTCCATCCATAGGGACACTACCGAGAATACATCCTAGGCATCACAACACAGACATCGAGACCTCCATCTTAGTCTTCTCCTGCATCTGGCATGATACGCCAGGTGAGTACTTTGAATGTACTCGCAAGCACATGACAACCAAATATGCAGCAAATAATAGCATAGCAATGAACATGTTAAACTCTAAGTGATTCACTTACTGTCACCAACTTATTCATATTCGGGTTGTCTCACAACCCTCGGAATACTCGATCTCAACGAGTACTTCTGCTCATAAGACAAGTTCTTCCATCATTACTATGATTATTATGGTTGATCACCTAGAGAGGTCTGGACGGGCTGTCCAATTCCGTGGACGCGGCTATTCGAATAGATTTTACACTCTACAGAGGTTGCGCACTTTACCCACACTCTGGAGCACTGACCTCGTGATCCCATTCGGGTGGACCAGCGTTGCTCCAACGAAACCTGCCTGACCCGTGACTCACCCATCGTACCACTAGCATTCATTCTCCCCCGGAGTCCTGCCCTGGGTGGCCCCCTGTGTCACCTCGTGACACCTTCCACCGTCGTGGCCAAACTATACTGTCCCAAACGGGGACGCCGGCACAAAACTCAAATGGGCTCACAGGGTTATCACCGTCTACCTGATCAGGGTAGCACGCACGCATAACCCTCCTTGTCTAGAGGTACTGGTGAAAGAGCATGGAGCCAGACCAAGTCAAGGCCGTCCCATACCGGCGAATGTGGCTACATGGGCAAGCCTGGACAGGTGACTCTTGATCAACCAGCAAAGTTTCATTTAGTAAGCATGGTGTTTTAACATTTCAGCTTGAGTTATCAACATAAGGCATTTGAATAATTTACTTTGAATTATAAATGATAATTTAAATGCAAGAAATGAATATGAATTATGAAATGCTATGAAATGCTTCATAATATGGATGTCCTGGCTTGCCTTGATCAGTTGGGTTGTTCAGAAATTCCTGGTCTTCAAATCCACAAGAATCTCCTTCTGAAACATTTTTAAATGGCAAAAGAAAATGTCACATAAAGCCTTTTTATTCACCAATAATTCTGTGGGTGTTGGAAAAATACCAAACTTGGTCAGAAAATAAAGGACTTTGATACAAACAAAATGCAAAAAGATTCAGGTCAATTGGACCTTTCTGTAAAAAGTTATTCACAGTCAAACCTGCTAGTCAACTCTGTTTAATAAAATCAAAATTAGAAAACAGAAACGGGCCACGTCGAAGGCGCATTTTCCCCGGGCGCCTCCACTTACCGCTTTGGCCAGTCGCTGGCTAGTGGGGCCCGGCCCGTTTAAACAGAGGAGGGAGAGAGGGAACAGAGGGAGGCGGGGCTCCGGCGACGCTCACCGGCGATAGGGACGACGGTTGGGCTGGGAAATGATGGGGATCGATCGGGCACTCGAAGACGGTCCTCCCTGTACCCGTAGCTCTTCCGGAGATGGCCGGACGGCGGTGCACCCTTCTTCTCCGGCGGACAGTAGCTACGATGGTTGACGAAGGCGATGATTCCGGCAGCGGTTCGATTCGGGGAGGGGTCTGGAAGCAACAGTGGAACACTATGAACTCGACGGTGGGCTCGGGCGGAGCTGGGATGGCTTGGAGAGGGCTGGCGATGGAAGGGGATTGAGCGGCAGAGCTTCTACCGGAGCTGAGGGAGACGAGCTCCCGGCCCTCCTTGGGCGCTCTGGAGGTGGATGAGGGAGGTGGTGGAGAGGTGGTGAAGCGAGGAGGGGCTGGGCGGGGCTATTAATAGCCGGGCGGAGGTGCTCGGCGAGCTCTCTAGACGCGGCTCGAAGCGGGCCACGTCGCCGGCGAAGTACGCCTCGCTGGCTGGCCACTTGCGGGTGAGAAGACTTGAGCGAGCAGGGGCATTCAATGCGGGAGGAGACAGCACGGGGAGGAAGATGACGGCGAGGTCTCCACTATGACCGCACGGGTCTCACAGTGCGGCGATGGCGTGGCGGCCGGTGAGGGCATCTCTGGCGAGGAGGAGGGTTCTGGAGGGGCTGCGTGTCACCCAGGGACGATGTTGGCATGCCTAGACATTGCACAGCTGCGCGAGCGCTCAGTCCCGACGCGACCCGAGCCTGGCGCGGCACAGAGTGCGGCGACAACCATGCCAGCGCCGTTCTCACCACGGTGCTTGGCACCAGGAGGCCACGTAGGTCTGGCTAAGCTTGTCCAGCACGTCGACCATCGATCCCTCAGTTCACCTACAGCCTTGGTTTGTCTTGGTTCACACAAAGATGAGCGGTATGATCAGCAACAGTTTCTGACAGCAAACTTAGGGAGGTTCCAGAGAAGAGATGAGGTGGAGACTGAGCCAAAGATAGTGTCTGGAGTGATCCACGTTGGAAGAACTCCAAACTGGTCGAGTTTGAGGTGGTTTGGATAAGAATTGAGGGTAGTTCATGTGTAAGTGCAAATCTAGTCTCAAACTGAAAGTTGAAGTACTGCTCATAGAAGATCTTCAGATGCTGAAACTTGGTGGAGGAAGGTTGTTTGGAGGTGTCCTCATGCTGTAAAAATTTGAGAGAAATTGGACAACCCTAGCATGCACTTCCTTCATAATGGTTCAGTCTGACCAGGAGCAAAACTGAATTATTTTGCAAAAATGTTTGAACTAGGTCAGGGAATGTTTTTGGAGATTTGGACAAGATATGGTCCAAGGGATTTTTAAGAATTATTTGAGAATTTTCTGAGCATCTAAACCATAGGTTGCTTCACAACCCATAGTAATGCCCTAAATCCTCAAATAAAAGAAAAGAGTTATTGGAAATTATTTAAATTGGAATTTGAGTCCTTGAGATACTTGGCAGGGTTTTGGCAAGGTGATGAGGCTTTGGATCACTTGGAAGAAGATTCAAGAATGTCCAAGACCAAGTGAAAGATTCAAAATTCCAAATAAAACCAGGAAAGGTTTGAAAAGAGAAAGTTGTCAAAATCAGGGTGTCACACGAGAGTTTTACAAAAGAACATATTCTCCAACTTTGAATTCCCGCTTTTGGATTCTTTTGTCATGCCATCTTCTAACTTTTTCCTTAAATAATTTGGCATTTTCATAAGCTTGGGTTCTCCATTCATATAATGAGCTAATATCAAATAACCTCTTTTCACAGGCAAGTTTGAAATCATAGTTGAGTTCTTTAATTGCCCAATATGCTTTATGTTCTAACTCAAGAGGCAAATGACAAGCTTTTCCATAAACCATTTTATAGGGAGACACACCCATAGGATTTTTATATGCTATTCTGTAGGCCCAAAGTGCATCATCTAATTTCTTAGACCAGTTCTTTCGAGACCTATTGACAGTTTTTTGTAATATTAGTTTTATTTATCTATTGCTAAGTTCAACTTGACCACTAGATTGAGGATGATAGGGTGAAGCAATTCTATGGTTGACATCATATTTAGCAAGCACTTTACGGAAAGCACCATGAATAAAGTGTGAACCATCATCAGTCATTAAGTATCTAGGGACTCCAAACCTTGGGAAAATAACTTCTTTAAGCATTTTAATGGAAGTGTTATGATCAGCACTACTAGTTGGAATAGCTTCTACCCACTTAGTAACATAATCAACAGCAACCAAAATATGTGTATACCCATTAGAGGAAGGAAATGGTCCCATATAATCAAAACCCCAAACATCAAATGGTTCAACAGCAAGTGAATAATTCATAGGCATTTCCTGACGCTTACCGATATTACCAATTCTTTGACATTCATCACAAGATAAAACAAACTTAAGGGCATCCTTGAAGACAGTAGGCCAATAAAAACCAGATTGCAATACCTTGTGAGCAGTTCTATCTCCCGCATGATGCCCTCCATAAGCCTCGGAGTGACATTTCAATAGAAAACTCTAAGTGGATCCATATCAATAGATTTTTAGCAAGAAGTGATGCAAGAAAATAGAAGGCACATGGCAACACAAGCAAACGATAGCAAACGAGCAAAAAGGCATACGGAAAAAGGCAAATATTTTTGTGTTTTCTGAAAACATTTTAGAAGTGGGGAAGAGGAAAACGAGAGGCAAATGGCAAATAATGTAAATGAAAGAGATGAGAGTTTGTGATGGGTAGTTGGTAGGCTTGATGTAGATCCTCCCCGGGAATAATCACCGCAAGATTGAACCCACTACAAAGCACCTCTCCCATTGCAAGAAAAATCAATCTAGTTGGCCAAACCAAATCAATAGATCGGAGAGAAATACAAAGCTATCTTCATCATGCATAAAAG
This sequence comes from Thinopyrum elongatum, assembly GCA_011799875.1. NCBI lineage: Eukaryota > Viridiplantae > Streptophyta > Magnoliopsida > Poales > Poaceae > Thinopyrum > Thinopyrum elongatum. Next base: position 171,955,239 of record CM022301.1, read on the forward strand.
AGTTTAGAGAAGACTCAAATAATATTCATAGATAATCTGGTCATAAATCCACAATTCATCGGATCTCAACAAACGCACCGCAAAAGAAGATTACATTGAATAGATCTCCAAGAACATCGAAGAGAACATTGTATTGAAGATCAAAGAGAGAGAATAAGCCATCTAGCTACTAGCTATGGACTCCTAGGTCTGTGGTAAACTACTCACACATCATCTGAAGGGCAGCAAGGTTGATGTAGAAGCTCTCCAATGTCGAATCCCCCTCCGACAGAGTACCGAAAAAGGTCCCCATATGGGATCTCACGAAGACAGAAACTTGCGGCAGCAGAAAAGTATTTTTGCTGTGCCCTCTGGTCTATGGGGAATATTTGGGAATTTATAGAAGAAGAATTAGGGTTGGAAGTGCCACGGGGGGCCCACAAGCTTGCAGGCCTTCTGGCCTCCTCCCGAAGCTTCCAGGGTGTCTTGTGGTCCAAGAAAAATCGTCAAAAAGTTTTGTTCCGTTTGGACTCCGTTTGGTATTGATTTTCTATAAAGTCAAAAACAAGGGAAAAAACAGCAACTAGCACTGGGCACTAGGTTAATACGTTAGTCCCAAAAAATTATATAAAATAGCATAATAATGCATATAAAACATCCAACATTGATAATATAATAGCATGGAACAATAAAAAATTATAGATACGTTGATGACGTATCAACGTGCTATTCAATCCGAGGTGACATCTCTCCTACTTGAGCTTCCCTTACATGTGAACGAGACATGGTTGATAACTCAATCAGATATATTGTGTATGATCAGGTACAGCGAGCATCCCGAGGATCCGAGGACTGAAGGAGGAGACTTGTGCAGAGTTTCTGCCAAGCCTGGAACTTCCGGCCCCCGGACCTTCCAGCCAGCCCGAAACCTCTGGCCCTCGCCACTCCAGACGATGCCCGGGCGTGCCAACTCTCTGTCCAGGCCGGAACATGCTCGGAACTTCCAGACCCCAGAAATTCTGGCCTTCCCGGAATTTATGGCCCCTGAAAACTAGACCAGCCCCGACCGTGTCAACTCCCGGCTTAACCCAGACCTTTGGCCGGAACCAGGTCGGAACTTCCGGATCCCGGACCTTCCGGTCCTGCCCGGAACTTCTGGCCTACCTGCGTGCGGTTACTCTAGGCTGAGGCCCATGTACCCTTTCGCCCCCTAGACTATATATACTCCTTCTTCCCCAACGTTCTAGGGTTAGCAAAGCACTAAATCATTTGATATAGAGCTTTGCTCATCCACTTACCTATACTCCATTGGAGACCAAGGCCTCCTCGGAGAAGATTCTCCAAGCGGATTCAAGACCCCCTTGTGGGAAGATCCTATATGGATTCAAGATCTCTTTCCTCATAGGATTGGGATGAACTTGTTACCTTTGTACCCTCCTTTGTTGTCCTTGGATCTTTGTGACATATTTGTGTTTTTGGATCTAGCACATGTGTAATCGAATCTCGTTGATTTAAGTGTTTTCCTCTTGTGTGCCCTTGTGTGTTCTTCGTGTTCTTAGGGATTCCCCCTCCAAATCATGAAAGATCAGCCCCAAGGTGTCAGGGACGAATCCGCGATCACCTATGGGACCCAGGGAAGGACCCCTTTACGTTCGGCAGGGAGAGACGGTCGCACGAAGAGCAAATCTAGCGAAGAACACGACAGTGCACGAGAGAGATTTACCCAGGTTCGGGCCGCACGGATGCGTAAAACCCTACTCCTGCTTTTTGGTTTATTATCTGTCTGATTGTTCTAGCTCCAAGAGCGCTACAGTACCGAGCAGCTGCGTACAATACTGGAGTTCTCCATCTCCCCGTCCCTCCTCCTCCCTCCACATTGCCTATGGGCCTCCTTTTATACGCACAAAGGGGTCACCAACAGGTGGCAAACAGTAAAGGTAGAGGTGGAAAGTTGCTACAGTAAGGCCATTATTACCAGGATGACATGTCCTACCTACCACTGACGGCAGGGGACAAGGGCATTAAATGCCCATGCCTTTGCTGTCCACATACATGTACCCGGACGTCTTGGATGTGGGAAAAGCCTATCCCACCTGCTCCTGCACCGCTAGCTACAGTGTACCGCCGTCTATACAGTGCCCTGCCACACACGCTTGGAAGGACCCAGAGCGCCACGCTGGCAGAGGCACCGGAGCAGCACAGTAGCACAGTGGTACAGTAACGCTTGCCGCGGCAAGACCTTGCCGCACCTGACAGCTTGCCGCAACCCATAGTTTGCCGCGCAAGGTAACTTGCCGGGGCAAGTACCTTGCCGCAGCTGCTATCTTGCCGCAGCCAATACCTAGCCGCAGCCAATGACTTGCCGGGCAAGTACCTTGCCGCGGCAAGTACTCTGCTATAGCAAACCTCAGGCTGGGCCTCAGCTGTCCCTCCCGGCAAGCTCCTCTTGCCGGGGCCTTAACTCTTGCTTTGTATACTTTGTTCTTGAATGGCTTAATAATCTTGAGCTTCTCTCTGGCTGTCCTCCCGCAAGCCTGGCCGCGGGATGCTACTACTGCCCGTGCACAAGTACGGGGTACTAGGGTACCCCTATTCTAGTACACCGACAGGAGCCCCCGGGCCTGGGCCACACACGGTGCCGGGCGTTGTTGGGCCAGGCCCAAACAGTGCACGGGCACGCGTGGCTGGGATAAGCCAAAACGTCCCTATGCTGTTTAATTGCACGCTCTCCCACGTGTCGCGCGTTGAATGCGGAGTATGGGAAGCGTGCGCAGCTATCTCGAATGACGAAGGGGCGGATGGTTCCGCATCTTTCCCCATAAAAGGAGGGACCTGCAGAAGCACTCACACACCCCTCTCACCATTCTCGATCTCCAAATCTCCGCCTTCTTCTTCCTCCGCTCTAAAACAAACCGGTTTCCCAATCCTCCGCCACCACGCGCGTCCGCATCTCCCTCGGTCCTCAGCTCCGCCTTCGCCATGCCTCCCAAAGGAGAAAAGGGGAAGACGGGGAAGTCCTCAAGGACGGAGACCCAGGCGCAGTTGAAGAGGCAGAAGTACGCGCTCTTCGCTCCGACGCTCACGGGGGCGGATCTAAAGGCCAAGTTCCAAGGCATGTGGGCCGCGAGGACCAAGGCGCATCCGGCCGCCCGCGTTCGCCCAGCCACCGACGAGAGCGAAGTGAGCAAGTACCCCTTCTTCGCTTGCTACTTTTGGTGCGGGCTCTGCCCACCGTACTCGGATTTCTTTAGCGACATCATGTACACCTTCAATCTCCGTCTGCTGGATCTCACACCGAATGCCGTATCCACCATGGCAATATTTGCGCATCTGTGCGAGAACTTCGTCGGCGTTGCACCCAACACTGCGCTATTCAGGCATTACTTCACTCCCCGTGCTGAAAAGGGGAAGCCTCTCACTGTTGGCGTCTCGTTCGTTTCAAGATTGGGCGCCAAGGAGCATTATCTGAAGGGGGATCTCCGCCCAAGATGGGGAGAAATCCGGTCTGAATGGTGTTGGATCATTGACGACGAGCCGCCACCATACTGTGCGCTTCGCAAGACCCCAGCAGCGCGTGGCACAGACTGGAGCGATCTGGATCCCCAGGACAAAAAGCTGGAGATTGCCGCTACCAGGATCATACGGCTCAGGGAGGCCGGGCTCACCATAGGGATGGTTGGCGCAGACTTCCTCCGCCGCTGCATTGCTCCTCTGCAGCAGAGAGGAAGGCCGGCCTCTGATTGGAAGAACCCAGCCGATATCATGCGGCTGCGCCCTGGACTGATCAACAACTTCACAGTTCTGCAGCACGACTTTTTCATGCGAGAACTGTTCAAGCAAGAGACAGATCCAGAGAAGCACGACAAGGCGTTCACGCTGCCGAAGCACATCGTGCCCCTTTGCAACAACTCCGCATTGAGTGCAATCATCGCTATGATGCCGCTCTGCAATGCGCACAGCGTTGAAGCAACTTGGGATGTGCCGCTCAAAGAAGACGTGCGGCGATTCTTTGACTCAACGGTCGAAAAGCAGGTCCGGGAGGAGGAGTGGCTCGTCCGCAACACCACTGAGCAAGAAATAGAATTCATTGCTCGAAGAGTGGAAGAGGACAGGCTCGCCAGGGAAGCTGGCGATTTTGGTTATACTTTGGCGGAGCTCGACGAGGCACAAAAGGAGATCCTTGCCGAGCAGGGGATGCTTGCCGGGAAGGGCGAGCTCGCCGCACCCGGCAAGGATGTCGGGCCAAGCCAGCCTGCCGACGAGTCAGGCAGCTCGGAGGATGAGGGCTCCTCTTCTGAGGAGGGCACCGAAAGCCCACCGCAGTCAGAGTCCCCAGCCCCTCTGAGGAGGAAATGCCTTCGCAGGCTTGGCAAAGTGGCTGAGCGGCAAGAGGTTCAACAACCGCCGGAGCGCCGTTCGACGCGCTCGACTGCGGCAAGGGCTGGTGCTGCGGGAGCGTCTCACGCGGCCCCGGCAACTGGAGCAGGGTCATCAAAGACCGCTGCTACTACCCCCGCCAAGCGGCCAAGGAGCCCAGCTCCCCCTCCTCCCCCTCCTCACACGGAGGCGGACTTTGATTTTTCCGCTCTCAGCGAAGAGGACGACGAGGAAGAGTAAGTTCCCTTGCCGCGACCCTCAATCTTTGTAAGGTTTTGTTTCTGTCCTCACTTGTCGCGCTCCGGCCTTGCTTCCGCAGGGAGGAAACCTTGGCGGAGAGGACAAGGAAGAGAGCTAAGGTCTCGACGAGCAAGACCGTGGTGGTCGTCGAAGATGAGCCCACGGCAACCACCGGGAGAGCGTCTGAGACCATCCCGACCAGCTCGGAGCCCAGCCCTCGTCGCAGCCCCCAGCGCAGCCCCCAGCGTAAGTATTTCAACTACCTTTCGCTGGCGGTCGCTGAGGAACAAGCATTTTGTCACTGACATCTTTGGGCGTGTAGGAGAGGAGCAGCAAGTGGAGCCATCTGAAGGTGCTCCAGAAGTACCACCCCCCTCGACCACACCGCCAAGGAGAAGATCTCCGGTAAGGGCTCCCACTAGCGAGCCGAGCCACGAAGAGGAGCCGGCAAGCGCCGAAGTGCCAAGCACTAGCGCTGGCGACCCCACCCCAATGACAAACGTTGACGGGGGAGGGGAGCCCCCAGCTCCTGAGCTCAACACGGGTAAACCCACTTGCCGCAAAACTCTTTCTGCTTTCTTTCTTTTGTCTTCTTGAATTTCTTCCTGAAGCTCTTTTTGCCTTACTTCTCGGGTTGGCAGAGCCCTCCTCGGTGGAGCCAATGAACATTGACTCTTCTGCTGAGGAGAACACCACAGGGGCCATCGACGATGAGGCCGCCAAGGCCGCCGCTGCCAAGGCCGACAAGCTGGCAGCCGACAAGCTTGCCGACGAAGAAACTGCCAGGGCTGCCGAAGAGGCCGGCAAGGCCGCCGAGGATAATACGGCCAAGGCGCCCACCGATGAAGCTGCCAAGGCTGCTGAAGCTGAGGCCGCCCAGAAGGCTGCTGAGGAGGCCGGCGAGGGAGCCGGTGGTCGTACTGACGGCCCTGAGGCCACAGGAGCGCCAGGCGCTACTCCGACCACGGGTCCCTCAACCACTGACGAGGCGGCAGCGCCCAACTCGCCTCCGCCAAGCAAATACATCCGGGTCGGCGAGAACGTCTACGTCAGCCTCCCCTGGACGTTGGGCTCCAGAGCGCCAACTGAGGAGGATGTTGTGGACGAGGAGATCCTTGCCGCTGCCGGGCTCCAGCTTGTGGATGCGCCAGGCGCCAGCAGCAGCAGCACGTCTGAAGAGGAGCAACTGCTTCAAAAGCTGCTGAATCTTCATCGCGCCCGACGGGAGAAGCTAGCTTCCAGGGAGGCGCTCATCGAGAAGGCCGAAGCTGACAGGTTGAGGCGCGCGGAGATCTTGGCGGACGTCCGCGCGTGATCTCTTAATGCGTTAGAGGTCAAGCGGGCACAGCTGGCCGAAGAACGGCAGGCCCTCCTCCTGATGAAGCAAGACATTGAACAAAAACAGGAGGAGACCGCCAAGGAGTTGTCTGCTCAGGCCGGTGATCTGAACCAGCGGAAAGTGGACCTTGATGCCCACGAAGAAGAACTTGCCGAGCGCAAGAGGAAACTTGCCGAAACCCTCCGACAGAAAGACGAGGAGGTGGCAAGACTTGTCGCCGAGTGGACCCAGGGGCAGGCACAAAAACACCAGAAGGAAATCGAAGCCTTGGCCCAAGAGTACACCAGCAAGTTGGTGGAGGCCACCAACGCTGTCGCTGCTGCAGAAGTGAACAGGAAGGAAACGGAGGAGAAAGTGGCAAGACTAGAGGCCGCCCTCAAGGCAAACGGTGACAAGCTCTCAATGCTTGAAAGTGAAAGGGCAAAGGTGACCCACACTTTGGCGGAGATGCAAGTTACCATAGCCAAGAAGAACAATCTGCTTGCCGCCGCCAACGACTCCAGAGCAGACCTGAAGCTGAAGCTGACCACGCTGAAGGAGACGCTCGACACCACCAGAAAGCGCGAACGGCTTCTAATGACAGAGCTCCAGAAGGAAAAAGGTCTGCTTCAAGATGCTATTGCAACCCACAAGAAGTTCAGGGATAACGTGGGGATCTTCACAGACAGGCTTGCCAGCGCCGCCGAGGACATCGACAAGGAGCTGACTGCCCTGAAGGTGCCGGACTTCGGGTACTCCACCGACAAGAACACGCAAACTAGCGTCAAGCTAGCCGAGTTCTTCGACGGAGTAGTAGAAGCACTCCAACAGCTCCAAGTCAATCACAAGGCTCAACTGGCCGACGAGTCACGCAGGCTTTGCCGGGGAGTTCTCCGGAGGTTGTTGGTGAAGATAGCATACAGAAACCCGGGCGTCGACTTCAGCAACATCTTCAAAAGCTTGCCGAAGGGATACGACCCCGCGCCACTAGAGGCCCTTGTCGCGCCCATCGTGGAGAGGGTGGACCAAATCCAGAGAGTCGAAGGCGAGCACCGCAATTAGAGAGCCCATTCTTCTCCCTCCTTGCCGCCGCTAGACATGTTAAAAAAACAATCTGTTTAAGCCGCGGCAACTTATCTTGTAATATAACTTGCAATATTTTGAAGTTAATGCATGTCATCTCCCTTGAGCAATTTCTTTCTTTGTGTGTACTTGCCCTACGCTTATAGGGAACTTGCCGGTGCGCGCACCATCGCCGCGAGCGCTGGGTGCGGAACTTCAGCAGCCTGCTGGCGGTGCCGCTGCTGGCAAGCAACCTTGTCGCGCTCAGTGCAGCCACTTAGGTTGTTGAGCGGACTCGAAACAAGGTAAGGGCGCGACCGATTACGCTTAGGTTCTGTCGCGCACAGGTTTTCCATACAAAGAGTAGTATCGTTCAAGGAAAATAACCTTGAAAATAAAAAAGAATTTGATTGTTCAAACTTTGGCACTTAGCTTTGTCGCTGATCTCTCCGCGGCAAGGTCTTGTCACTGCTTGCCGCTGCCTTCTTCCCGGCAAGGAAAGGCAAAGTTTCTTTGAACGACGCCTGGTCCACGCCTGGTCCATATCATTATCCCATCCCCCCCGGCAAACTTGTGCGCGAGGGAAGCTTTTGTCTCTTTGAGAAAAAGAAAGAAGAGAAAATAAAGATATAGGAGCTTGGCGGCTCGTTAATGCTTACCGGGGAGGCTGTACTGCACAGTATGTCAGATAATCATGCAAAATAAAAGTAAACATGAAATCGTCAAAAACTGCGAAATACAAAAGCTTTATTTATGCACAGGGTCTGCGCCTGGCTTTGTACAAAGGATTACATGCAACAGCGGCAATACTTGTACAAAAGGTGGTTGCCGGGGAAGGGCCCGGCAACCACGCCTTATGGAAAAAACTTACGAAGATGCTCAATGTTCCAGGAATTGATCACTGGAATGCCATCCTCGGTCTCCAGGCGGACAGCGCCGGGCCTGGTGACTCGTTTCACCCGATAAGGGCCTTCCCACTTCGGCGTCAACTTGTTTGAATTCTTGGCCGACTGAACGCACCGAAGAACAAGGTCGCCTTCCTCGAGACTTCTGGCATTAACTTTGCGGCTATGGTAGCGACGCAAAGCTTGCTGGTAGCGAGCAGCTCTCACAGCAGCCTGAAGACGATCCTCCTCGAGGAGCATAGCGTCATCTTGCCGCAGTTGCTCTTGCTCAAGCTCATCGTAAGCGAGCACTCGAGGTGACCCGTATACGAGTTCCGTGGGGAGAACTGCCTCTGCTCCATAAACTAGAGCAAAAGGCGTCTGGCCAGTAGCTCGATTTGGCGTCGTCCTGATCGACCAAAGAACCACTGGCAGCTCCTCGATCCAGTTCTTGCCGCACTTGCGTAGCCTGTCGAAAGTTCTCGTCTTGAGCCCACGCAGCACTTCAGCATTTGCCCTTTCAGCTTGACCGTTGCTTCGGGGGTGAGCAACAGAAGCGAAACAGACCTTGGCGCCAAGGTCTTCAACATACTGCATGAAGGTGTGGCTCGTGAACTGGGTACCGTTGTCGGTGATGATCCTGGTAGGAACACCAAAGCGACAAACAATTCCCTTGAAGAACTTGATGGCTGATTGTGCTGTCACCTTCCTCACTGCTTCCACTTCCGGCCACTTCGTAAACTTGTCGATGGCCACATACAAGTACTCGAAGCCCCCGGTGGCACGGGGAAAGGGGCCGAGGATGTCGAGCCCCCAGACCGAAAATGGCCAGGAGAGAGGGATTGTCTGGAGAGCTTGAGCTGGCTGATGAATCTGCTTGGAATGAAACTGGCACGCTTCACACTTGGTTACTAGTGCAGTTGCATCCTGGAGGGCGGTGGGCCAAAAGAAACCTTGCCGGAAAGCCTTTCCAGCAAGGGCTCTTGACCCTATGTGGTGACCACATATGCCTCCATGAATCTCCGCCAACAGCTCCTGTCCTTCTTCCCGGGGAATACACTTCAATTTCACACCGTTTGGTCTTTTTCTGCACAGCATGTCATCGACAAATTGATACATATTGGACCGTCGGGCTACTTTCTCCGCTTCTTCCTGCTCTTCGGGAAGTTCTCCTGTCTGAAGGAAACAGACGATCTGCTGCGCCCACGCTGGAGCCTGTGGCTCGACAACGAGGACTAAAGGCATTTCTTCTGCTGCGGGAACATCAGGCCCTACGGCAAGAGCTTGTCGCTCTACCAGAGCCGGCCGTTCCCTGACGAGCTTGGCGGGAACAGCCGCTTCAACGACAAGAGCCTGGGGCCCTGCTGGAGCGTGCTGTCCTTCAACAAGCTCGTCGGGAGCAGTTGCTTCAATGACGGAAGCCCAAGGCCTCGTCGGAGCATCTTGCTCCTCAGCGCTTCGATCAGGAGCGCCTGCTTCAACGACAAGGACCCGAAGTCTTGTCAGAGCAAGTTGCCCCTTTGCCTTTTGCCTAGGAGCACCCGCTTCAATGACAAGAGCGTGAGGCCTTGTCGGAGCAAGTTGCCCCTCTGCATCTTTGGCGCTGGCTTTGGCAGCCTTCTTGCCGGCGGCTTCGGAGAGCTCTGCCGGGAAGTAGTCGCCAGAAGCCAACTTCCTCTTCCTGCCTTGCCCTACTGATGGCGTCACGGATGGCTGAGTTAGTTGGAGCACAAAAGTGCCTGGTTCCACAGGCAATTTGAGTGCGGCGCGCTTTGACAAACCATCGGCAATGTCATTCTCAGCACGTGGGACGTGCTCCATTTGTAGGCCGTCAAAGCATTCCTCCAACTTCCTCACCTCATCTACATAAGCTTCCATCAATGGGCATTGGTAGTTCTTGTTCACTTGCCTGACGACAAGCTGCGAATCTCCCCTGACAATAAGCTTCTTGATCCCAAGGTCTGCCGCGATCCTGAGACCGGCAAGCAACCCCTCATATTCTGCAGTATTGTTCGTCGCCTGTTCCTTGGGAAAGTGCATTTGGACCACGTACTTGAGGTGCTCTCCGGTGGGTGCGACAAGCAGTACGCCAGCACCGGCGCCTTGCAGCGAAAAGGCCCCATCAAAGTACATAAGCCACTCTTTGCTTGTCTCCTTGCCGGGGAGAGTCGTCTCTGGGATTTCTTCGTCTGGCGTTGGTGTCCATTCTGCGACAAACTCTGCCAAAACTCGGCTCTGTATGGTTGATGTACTCTTAAACTTGAGACCAAAGCTCGACAACTCCAATGCCCACTCGACAATCCTGCCTGTCGCTTCTGGATTTTGCAAAATCCTTTTCAGCGGGAAGCGAGTGACGACGGTAACTTCATGTGCTTGGAAGTAATGGCGCAGCTTTCTCGAGGCCATGAGAAGGCCGAAAAGCAGCTTCTGCACACCAGAATACCTTGACCTAGCTCCCTGCAGAAGAGAGCTCACAAAGTAGACCGGGCGCTGCACCATTTTCTTCTTTTGTATCACTTCGCCTGACTGCGCAGACGAATCCTTGTCGGCAGCAAAACTTGTCTGGGGAGCCCCCAGCTTGTCGCTGGACGTGCTTGCCGCAGTTACTGCCTCCTCATCCACCTCTCTCTCCGCTACCAGCGCAGCACTAACCACTTGATTGGTTGCCGCTAGATACAGCAACAACTTCTCTTGTGGTTTAGGTGCGACAAGTATTGGAGGAGAGGAGAGGTATCTCTTCAAGTCTTGCAGCGCTGCCTCCGCCTCCGGAGTCCATTTCAATGGACCTGCCTTTTTTAAGATTTTGAAAAATGGCAGGGCGCGCTCAGCTGACTTGGAGATAAACCTACTGAGAGCAGCAACACAGCCGGCAAGTCGTCGTACATCCTTGACGCGCTTCGGTGCTTCAATTTGCTCAATGGCTTTGATCTTGTCAGGATTGGCTTCAATTCCGCGTTGAGACACAAAGAACCCGAGAAGCTTGCCGGAGGGAACTCCAAACACGCACTTCTCGGGGTTGAGCTTCAGGTTGATCTTGCGCAGATTTACAAAAGTTTCTTCTAGATCTTGAACCAAAGTAGCCCTGTCCTTACTTTTGACCACTATATCGTCCATATAGGCTTCCACATTTCTGTGCAGCTGAGGCTCAAAAGCAATCTGGACGGCTCTTGCAAATGTTGAACCAGCATTTTTCAAACCAAATGGCATACGTACGAAACAGTATGTGCCACAGGGTGTGATAAATGCGGTCTTTTCCTCATCTTCCTCAGCCATGAAGATTTGATGATACCCTGAATATGCGTCAAGAAATGAAAGCAAATCACATCCTGCCGTGGAGTCAACAATCTGGTCTATGCGGGGCAAAGGAAATGGGTCTTTGGGACAAGCTTTATTAACATCAGTGAAATCAATACAAAGCCTCCATTTTCCATTCGCTTTGCGCACGACAACAGGATTGGCCAACCACGTAGGATGGAGCATTCCTCTGACGAGGCCTGCTGCTTCCAACTTCTTGATTTCTTCCGCAATAAACTCTTGCCGCTCCACAGCTTGCTTTCTGGCTTTCTGTTTGACGGGCCTCGCGTGGGGACAAACGGCAAGGTGGTGCTCAATTACTTTCCTGGGAACACCGGGGATGTCGGACGGTTGCCATGCAAACACGTCGACATTCGCCCGCAGGAAAGCAACGAGCGCGCTTTCCTATTTGTTGTCAAGTGTGGCACTGATGGTAAAGGAACCACCAGTGCTGTCCTCCTTGGCGGGCACCTTCTTTGTCGCCGGCGGAGCGGCTTTATTCTTTTTGCACTTGCCGGTGGAGCTCTCTGGTGCGTCCTCGACGGCAGCGCAGCACTCCGAAGAGGTGCGCTTGCTGGAGTGGGCACAGGAGCTCTTGTTGGACTTCCTCTTGTTCTCCCCCCCGAGAGCTTCAGCGGCAAGTGCCTTGGCGGCAGTTGCGGCAGCTGCTTCCCGGTAGATCTTGTCGGCGCAAATAAGCGCATCCTTCTTGTCGCAGGGAACTGTGATAACACTTACTGGGCCTGGCATCTTCAACACGTTGTAGGCAAAATGAGAGGCTGCCATAAACTTGGCGAGCGCTGGATGGCCAAGTATCCCATTATAAGGCAATGGAATATCGGCAACGTCAAAGGTGACCTTCTCGGTCCGGTAGTTCAGCTCGCCGCCAAATGTCACTGGCAACGTGATCTTCCCTTTCGGCTTGCTCCTTCCTGGATTGACTCCTTGGAAAGTACCAGTTTCCTCAAGCTCGCCGTCAGGGATTTGAAGTTTCCGGAGCACAGCGGGCGAAATCAGATTCAAGCCGGCCCCACCGTCAATTAACATCTTCGTGACCTTGAGGTTGCGGATCGTTGGTGAAACCAACATCGGCAAGCACCCGACCGCCGTTGTGCGGTCAGGGTGGTCCTCAATGTCAAAGACGATAGGCGTGTCGGACCACTTCAGAAGCTTTCTGGCGTCAGCAGATGGTTCCGCCGCATTGATCTCTCGCGCCCACTGTTTAAGTTGGCGGTGAGAAGAATGCAACGAAGCACCACCGTCAACAGACAAGACTTCTGCGGCTTTCTGAAATTCGTGCTCACTGGATTCTTCATCATCTAGATCATCATCATCATCATCTTTGTCGCGGCCACGAGGAGGCCTGTCTCTCTGCTGCTGCTTGGCCTTGCCGCGACGCCCTCCTCGGGCAGTGCGCTTCTTGCCGGACCCGCCAGCACCTTCTGGGGCCTTCTCCTTGTCGCGCCTCTCATACTCAGCTTTCTGCTGTTCGACAAGCTGCTCGACTCGTCGACAGTTCTGGAGATCGTGTCCCTTGGTGCGGTGGATCTTGCAATATTGCTTGTCGGAGCCGTCCTGCTTGTCGGCAGCTGCCAAGGCCTGACAGTTGGCGCAGGCGGCAATCTCCTTGCCGGAGCCCTCGACTTTGGCCTTGTCGGCGCTGCCGTTGCCGCTGGACTGCTCGACGGCAAGCACAGCTTTGCCCTTTTTCTTCCTGTTGTTCCGCCGCCGGCCCTTCTTTGCCGGGGCGGTACCTTCGCTGTCAGAGCTCCCCCCTGCGCCAACACCTTCACCGGGAAGTTTCCTTCCCTCTTTAGCGCGCGCACACTTATCGGCGAGAGCATATAGCTGACCAATGTCTCTGACCTTGGTCATCGCCATTTCCTCCCGCATCCTGCGGTTACGCACGTTCTGATGGAACGCGCTAATAACCGCAGCGGGGTGAACATCTGGGATGTTGTACTGTACGCGGCTGAACCTTTGAATGTATTTGCGCAGGGGCTCTCCTTCCTTCTGGGGGATGAGATGAAGATCACTCTCCTGGCCATGAGGTTGATGACCGCCAGTAAAGGCACCAACAAACTGATGGCACAGGTCCGCCCATGAAGAAATGGAGTTCTCCGGCAAGTGCATGAGCCATGAGACGACGTTGCGCTTTAACACGAGCGGGAAGTAGTTAGCAAGGATCTTGTCGTCTCGTCCCCCGGCAGCTTGCACCGCAATGGTGTAAATGCTGAGGAACTCCGACGGGTGTGTCTTGCCATCATACTTCTCCGGCACGTCAGGCTTGAAAGCCTTGCGATTGGGCCACTGGACCTGCCGCAGCTCACGGGTGAACGCTGGACAACTTACCGCGTACGGCAAGTCGCCAGGATCCCCTGGCGCATGCATGTCAACAGCGGGCCCTGCGCGTCTGTCGGACTGACGATGCGCTTCTCTCCTTCGCTCGATAGTGGTACGAGCGTCTTCTCCTCTGCGTTCCTGAAGAACGAGGCGCTGGTCACGACGAGCTCACGGGTCAGACGACGCCGTGGAATCATCGCCACGGGCGTCGTTTCGACGTGTCGGCGACCGAGGCCGTCTGGGTGGGGAGTGTATGGGTGTTGCCCCCTCGCCGTTCTTATTGGTGACAGCATTGTCACCAGTTCTCTTGTCGGCCGCGCGCACCGGGTCGGCATCAGCGAAGCTGAGAAGGCTCTGAATGGTTGCCCTCCACTCGTCAAGCTTATCTGCTGGTGGAGGGAAGTTCAGGAGCAGCTGCGCACGCGCCAACGCTTCTGCTGGTGAGGGAAGTATCGAGTGGCGTGAGGACTGTGGGATGCTCCTACTCCTAACAGTGTTAGAAGGAGCATCTCCATGCCCAGGCGACCGCACCTCGACCCCGCCAACGTGTTGTTGCGTATGGTGACCCCGCGCATCTCGAGATCGATGCGCAAGTTCATTATCCAGGGAGCGCCTGGCACCTGGGGTGTCAGGACGCTGCCTGTCACGGGCTTCTTGCGAAGGCCGCGGCGTCTGAACTGGCGCAGGCGTTCCAGAACACGCAGCACCGTTTCTGGAGCTTGCAGGGCCAGCAGCAGCGAGCAGCACTGCGTTCCCAGACCCAGCAGCGCCAAGATTGGCGTTGCTGGCCCGGTTTTGGACAGGTGGAGGTAATAGGAGCTCTCGCTCTCCAGTCCCCCCAGCAGCCGCAATCACGTCGGCACCCTCCTGCATGGGAGCAGGCGGGTTGGACGTAGACGCACCGATGGCTGAAGTCTTCTTTTTTGGAGCCATAAGACGGAGGATGGCCCGAAAACTAACGCGCAAATCGCTAGATTAGGTTCACACAACCTCCTTCCCCCTACCTGGCGCGCCAAAGATGTCGGGGACGAATCCGCGATCACCTATGGGACCCAGGGAAGGACCCCTTTACGTTCGGCAGGGAGAGACGGTCGCACGAAGAGCAAATCTAGCGAAGAACACGACAGTGCACGAGAGAGATTTACCCAGGTTCGGGCCGCACGGATGCGTAAAACCCTACTCCTGCTTTTTGGTTTATTATCTGTATGATTGTTCTAGCTCCAGGAGCGCTACAGTACCGAGCAGCTGCGTACAATACTGGAGTTCTCCATCTCCCCGTCCCTCCTCCTCCCTCCACATTGCCTATGGGCCTCCTTTTATACGCACAAAGGGGTCACCAACAGGTGGCAAACAGTAAAGGTAGAGGTGGAAAGTTGCTACAGTAAGGCCATTATTACCAGGATGACATGTCCTACCTACCACTGACGGCAGGGGACAAGGGCATTAAATGCCCATGCCTTTGCTGTCCACATACATGTACCCAGACGTCTTGGACGTGGGAAAAGCCTATCCCACCTGCTCCTGCACCGCTAGCTACAGTGTACCACCGTCTATACAGTGCCCTGCCACACATGCTTGGAAGGACCCAGAGCGCCACGCTGGCAGAGGCACCGGAGCAGCACAGTGGTACAGTAACGCTTGCCGCAACCCATAGTTTGCCGCGCAAGGTAACTTGCCGGGGCAAGTACCTTGCCGCAGCTGCTATCTTGCCGCAGCCAATACCTAGCCGCAGCCAATGACTTGCCGGGGCAAGTACCTTGCCGCGGCAAGTACTCTGCTACAGCAAACCTCAGGCTGGGCCTCAGCTGTCCCTCCCGGCAAGCTCCTCTTGCCGGGGCCTTAACTCTTGCTTTGTATACTTTGTTCTTGAATGTCTTAATAATCTTGAGCTTCTCTCTGGCTGTCCTCCCGCAAGCCTGGCCGCGGGATGCTACTACTGCCCGTGCACAAGTACGGGGTACTAGGGTACCCCTATTCTAGTACACCGACACAAGGGTTCCACCCTACATCATCAATACTCAAGCATACTAACAAGCAACCATGTCTTTCAAAATATCAATGCTAAAGAAAGTTATCCCTAGCCCATTATGCTCAATCATTGATCCATTCATGAAACACACTCAACATTAGCTACATCCAATGCACAAGTATGACAATAGTGTTCTCTAGTCGGTGTTTTGTAAGAGAAGATGGAGACTCAAAATAAAAATAAAAATTGCATAAAAGTAAATAGATAGGCCTTTCGCATAGGGAAGCAGAGATTCGTAGAGGTGCTAGAGCTCAAGGCTTAAATTAGAGATATAATTTTTTTTTGAGAGGTGTGCTTTTCCTGTCAACGAAAACGACCAAGAATTCCCAATATCTTCCATGCTAGACACATTATAGGTGGTTCCCAAACAGAAAATAAAGTTTATTTCCTTTCCACCATTCTTTCACAATCTATGGCTAGCCGTATCCACGGGTGCCTTCCATACCAACACTTTCCAAGGAATTTATTATTATCATCATATTAATATATATTTTCATTTCGGGACTGGGCATCCATATTACCTGCCACTCTCTCGTGCAATGACAAGTGTATAAACACTCATCATGAGAATAACCCACCTAGCATGGAAAATAAAGTAAAAACACAGCAAGGTATTTTTGTTTTTAATAAATGATAAAAGATAGACCCGGTGGCCATAGTTTTCACTAGAGGCTTCTCTCTTGAAAATAGCATATGGTGGGTAAACAAACTACTGTTGGGCAATTGATAGAAAAGCAAATAATTATGATGATATTCAAGGAAATGATCATATATAGGCATCATCCGAGACAAGTAGATCGACTCCTGCCTGCATCTACTACTATTACTCCACACATCAACCGCTATCCAGCATACATCTAGAGTATTAAGGTCATAAAGAACGGAGTAACGCCTTAAGCAAGATGACATGATGTAGACAAGATAAACTCATGTATGAATAAACCCCATCTTTTTATCCTTAATAGCAATGATACAATGCGTGTCATGTCCCCTTCTGTCACTAGGATTGAGCACCGCAAGATCGAACCCATTACAAAGCACCTCTCCCATTGCAATAAAAATCAATCTAGTTGGCCAAACCAAATCAATAGATCAGAGAGAAATATGAAGCGATAACAATCATGCATAAAAGAGTATAGAGAAAACTCAAATAATATTCGTGGATAGATCTGATCATAAACTCACAATTCATCAGATCCCAACAAGCACACGGGAAAAAGTGATTACATCGGATAGAACTCCAAGAACATCAAGGAGAACATTGTATTGAAGATCAAATAGAGAGAAGAAGCCATCTAGCTACTAACTACGGACACATAGGTCTGTGATAAACTACTCACGCATCATCGGAAGGGCAGCAAGGATGATGTAGAGCCCTTCCATGATCGAATCCCCCTCCGGCAGAGAGCCGGAAAAGGCCTCCAAATGGGATCTCTGAAGAACAGGAACTTGCGGCGGCGGAAAAAGTGTTTCGTGGACTCCTCTGTTGGTTTCCCAATTTTAGAGTATTTATAAAGGCGGAGTTAGGTCAAATGGAGTTACGTGGGCCCCACAAGACACTAGGGCGCGCCCTGGTGCCTCGTGGACCACTGTCCATCTTCTCGTCCCCTCCCAAAGCTTCCAGGGTCTCTTATGTGCAGAAAAAATCTCCAAAAAGTTTCATGGCATTTGGACTTCGTTTGTTACTGATAATTTGAAAAACCAAAAATAGGCAAAAAACGGCAACTGGCACTGGACACTAAGTTAATAGGTTAGTCCCAAAAAATGATATATAATTGCTTGTAAGTGTATATAAAACATCCAAGATTGATACTATAATAGCATGGAACAATCAAAAAATTATAGATACGTTGGAGACGTATCAAGCATCCCCAAGCTTAATTCATGCTCGTCCTCGAGTAGGTAAATGATAAAAACATAATTTTTGATGTGGAATGCTACCTATCATATTCATCATATACTCTTTTCTTTTGTAGCATGGACATTTGGACTTGAATGATTCAAAGCAATAGTCTATAATTTGACATGAAGACATCAATTGTTGCAGAGCATCCCAAGGTCATCCCCATGGACCTACCTATGTCTCCCCAAGTGCCTAGTGGACCCATGACAAGAGCTCGCATGCATGCTATTCGATCCGAGGTGATATCTCTCCTACTTGAGCTTCCCTTATATGTTAACGAGACATGGTTGCTACCTCAATCAGAGATATTGTGTATGATCAGGTACAGCGAGTATCTCGAGGATCCGAGGACTGAAGGAGGAGAAACATCAAACGTTAAGACTTGGGCAGAGTTTCTACCAAGCCCGGAACTTCCGGCCCCAGCCAGAAACCTCCGGCCCCCGGATGTTCCGGCCAGTCCAGAACCTCCAGCCCTCGCCACTCCAGATGATGCCCGGGTGTGCCAACTCTCTGTCCAGGCCGGAACCTCGCCCGGAACTTTCCGACCTCGGAACCTCCGGCCTGCCCGGAACTTTCGGCCCCCGAAAACCGGACTAGCCCCGACCGTGTCAACTCTCGGCTTACCCCAAACCTTTGGTCGGAACCTGCCCGAAACTTCCGGCCTGCCTGCGCGCAGTGACTCTGGGCCGAGGCCCATGTACCCTTCGCCCCCCTAGACTATATATACTCCTTCTTCCCCAATGTTCTAGGGTTAGCAAAGGATTATCTCATTTGAGATAGAGCTTAGCTCATCCACTTACCTCTACTCCATTGGAGACCAAGGCCTCCTCGAAGAAGATCCCCCAAGTGGATTCAAGACCCCCTTGTGGGAAGATCCTATATGGATTCAAGATCTCTTTCCTCGTAGGATTGGGATGAACTTGTTACCTTTGTACCCTCCTTTGTTGTCCTTGGATCTTTGTGGCCTCTTTGTGTGTTTGGACATAGCACATGTGTAATCGAATCTCATTGATTTGAGCGTTTTCCTCTTGTGTGCCCTTGTGTGTTCTTCGTGTTCTTAGGGATTCCCCCTCCAAATCGTGAAAGATCGGCCCCAAGGGTTCCACCCTACATCATCAATACTCAAGCATACTAACAAGCAACCAAATCTTTCAAAATTTCAACGCTAAAAAAAGTTATCCCTAGCCCATTATGCTCAATCATTGATCCATTCATGAAACACACTCAACATTAGCTACACCCAATGCACAAGTATGACAATAGTGTTCTCTAGTCGATGCTTTGTAAGAGAAGATGGAGACTCAAAATAAAAATAAAAATTGCATAAATGTAAATAGATAGGCCCTTCACAAAGGGAAGCAGAGATTTGTAGAGGTGCCAGAGCTCAAGGCTTAAATTAGAGATATAAAATTATTTTCAGAGGCGTGCTTTTCCTGTCAATGAAAACGACCAAGAATTCCCAATATCTTCCATGCTAGACACATTATAGGTGGTTCCCAAATAGAAAATAAAGTTTATTTCTGTTCCACCATTGTTTCACAATCCATGGCTAGTCGTATCCAGGGGTGCCTTCCATACCAACACTTTCCAAGGAATTTATTATTATCATCGTATTAATATTATTTTTTTCATTTCAGGACTGGGCATCCCTATTACCTTCCACTCTCTCATGCAATGACAAGTGTATAAACACTCATCATGAGAATAACCCACCTAGCATGGAAAATATTGTCCACCCCTTGCCGCTTCATGAGCGGTACGGGCACACAAAACGGAAAATTATTTTGAAAAATTAGAGTTGGCACATGCAAATTTACTTAGAATGGCATGGAAATACCGCATATAGGTAGGTATGGTGGACTCATTTGGCACAACTTTTGGTTTAAGGAATTGGATGCACAAGAAGCATTCCCGCTTAGTACAAATGAAGGCTAGCAAATAGATTCAGAAGTAACCAACCAAAAAACAAAAACGGTCATAGACATGCATTGAACATAACTAACACTGAATAATGCACCATAAGTAGGATATAACTTCATTGCATAACTATTGACTTTACGTGCATGCATTGGGAATCACAAACCTTAACACCAATATTCTTACTAAAGCACAATTACTCACTAACATGACTCACATATTATCATCTCCATATCGCAAAACTATTGCAAGGAATCAAACTCACTACTGCAGGATGCTGCTAACGCGACACTATGATTAGAGACCCTTTGACGAAACTGTGTGCGATGCATTAATCGCAGACGGTGATGTAAAAAAAGTCAAAAAAGATGCAAAACGTTTGCGATGAATGATACATCAAACACGATTTAGATTTTAGTTGCGTGTGCGATGCGGGGCATACGGTTGATCCATACGAACTGTTTGCGATGAGGTAGAAGAACAGAAACGGGCAGCCAGATCAAGGTGTGTGCGATATACGGCATACAGTTCGCTCTGATGAACCGTTTGCGATGATCGAGGTGAACACAAACGATTCGGCGTAACAAGATGTGTGTGATACCCGGCAAACAGGTCGGCAATCAGAATTGTGTGCGATCATTATAGACAGCCCATACGGTCTTTTTTTGTGAATTGTGTGCTCATCGGGGCACACAGTTCAACAGACCAACCTGTGGGTGATAATGTAGAAGATCTCTGTCGAATACATATTACTAACCGTCTGCGATGAGATTGACAGGATAAACAGAGATAACAAATTAATATGAGCAAACGGAAATAGAGATATATATAGTCTACTTAATTTAGTCCTTCTTGTTGTTGTTGTTGTTGGATGGCCCCGTGACATTATCTTGGCGAGGACGCTTCTTGCCGCTGACCGTTGGCTTTTCATCACCGCCGCCGTCGTCATCGTCATTGTTGTCGTCGTCCTCCTCCTCCTTGTTCGACCATTCCTCCTCATCATCATCGTCGTCCTCTTCTTCGTCCTCCGACGGCTCCTTGTCCGTCTGGTTGTCATCTGACGACTCCGGAAGTGGCGTCCCTTCCATGATCCGGATATAATCGAGGTCTGGGCTCGACGCCGGACTCATGTAAGATGAGCGGGATGATTCCGATGTTGACCTATCATCGGGCGCCAGACTGCTGGCCGAACTATCGTCCTCGCTGTCGCTCGACATGGCTGCGGTCGTATAAAAACCACGAGAAAGCGAGATTGCAGAGTGTGTGCAAGTGTGTAGCACGGCCTGCCGGGGACGATGAAGATGGTGGACACTTAAGCGGGGTATGCAGAGAAGAGGAAATGCCAATTGAAGCGGGGGCTGATGTATTATCTAACCGCTGATATAATCAACCGCAATTATTTGTACCCAGTCGCTCCAAATTCCCGGGGTTGCGCAGGACTCCAATTGGCTGATTTCTTTTTTCAGGACAAAAACAAGGAACGAGTTTTGGGATTATGCACCGGTACCGGTATGAACGGAGTAGGACAGTTGGCAAGCAATATGTAGTGACCCGACCTCAAACGGTCAAGCCTCTGTGTATCTGTGCCATCCCTGGATCAGTATGCTGGCACACATAGTACATCAATGTATATATCAAAGTGCAATCACATGTATAAATAATGTAAAACTGATATATACCTCATAAGTCTCAGCGAAAACAGACAAACGGGTGTGGAGTCCCATCAACGCCATCGGCAAGTTGAGTGTAGACCGTAACCCTGTATCGTAACTCTTACTTGTCGAAGAAATCATGCAACATGATACGTTGCAGCCATGTAGGTCAGTACATTGAATGTACCGGCAAGATCACTGTAAGAAAATCAGATGATAAAACTATACTATATGCAATATGGCTTTGTGGCTCTGGGTCTGAGTTTTGTTTGCGTAAAAGCTGGTTTTATTTTCCCTACATCAAAGGAATACCACGAGTCTTCACTACAGAGTTCTCTACTATGACATGGTTCCGCCAACCGATGTCTCACAGCCCAAATCATGATAAGTTGCCCACAATTAATTTATCGGTCCGGTGTTGAGAGTTCCGAGATAGATCCAAGTCCAGAGGCTCAAGTTGTTCGTAATCGGGGACACGGCTAATCGATTAGGTTTTAACCCTCTGCAGAGGTTAGTACACTTTACCCGCAAGATTCGATCCCTCTTTTTACGTTCTCACACTTCATGATGTCTGAGAACAAGACGACTGAAACATGGTCTTCCGAAGAGTTCCTCTGACCACTGTCCAGTGCCCATCCAATCCTACCGTAGTTCTACATCTGCTGGCACCGTCCCAGCCAGAGTCACCACTAAGGTCAACCAAGCTAGAGCGACTTGCGGTTGCACAGGTAAGCTTCCGGGCATGAAGTATTCTTCCGTCTCTTTGAGCCTGGATGGAGCTTTCCGCATGATATCACGGCGCTTCTCTGGAATCAAGGCGCACCATGTACCCTTCTTAAGCATTCTCCACCCAGAGGTATATTCAATTCTTGTCTCGAGTCTTGAGGCCTTGAAGATGCAGTCCTTGCAGATGCCATCATGGAGTTGTCGTCATTGACGTAGAGTCCTTCTTCACACCACTCACGAGCACTCATACCAATACCCGTCTACAATAGCGTAGCATAATATAAGCAACATTCCTGGGTCTTGGTAACAGGGGTGTGGGTTCCTACCTCATGCTTCTACCCAACTACAAGATTCAATATACTACTGGAGGAATGGTGAAAATGTGGCACTAAATGCAAGTAAAAACATAGGTATAAAACAACATGGTCAAAGTGAACTTGTCTGGTAAGTTGATGAAGATATAAGGCTCTCAGAAAAATGACTTGGTAGAACTATTCGTCACTCCGTTGAAAATCTATATTAACAGACATAGCATATACATAAGCAAAACACTCTAGCAATCAATTATATCAATCATATTAACACTCAATCAAAATAAAAGCAACAAAGAAATCCATAAGCTAACCAAATAGAAATCCAACGAAAACTACAAGGAAACTATAGAGTTTTTACTACAACCAACACAAAAGTAGTTTTTGACCTAATTTAACTTAACAGCAAATAATATACCAAACTAATAAATTAACAGAAAATAAATAGAGTTTTCATTAAAATAACAGAAATAATTTTTCATAAACTTTTAGTAGCAAAAAGAAACAAATAAAAAGCTTTTATAAAACCCTAACTATGACCTATACAAGTTTTCATACAAAACTAAAGAAAATAAATTTTTAAAAAAAATAAAATTGTCTACTGTTTAATAACGAAAAAAACTAAATTTGTCAAAAATACAAAAAGGTTTTTAGTTAAAAACAAATAAATACTAAGGGAAAAGAAATAACACTATACTATATAAAACAGTACTGTTTTGCCTAAAATCGTAATTTAAATAAACAAAAACTAATTTGCAAAAGCCTACTGTTTAGACAAAAGGTAAAGTGATCACTAGCAAAAAGAACTAATCAAAAAGCTATTTTTAAATAAAAGTTATTAGCGATCTAGTGTTTGTAACAAATCTGTTTGAATTCGAAATTTAAAAAGTTCAAAAATATTTTTTGTTGGTTTCTCTTGATAGATGGGATTTTTGTGAAATCGTAGAAAAAAGAATCATCAAAATCGGAGTTGTAGATCTAAAGATATAAAAAAAACAAAACTGAATCTAAAAAAAAGAAAAAAAACAGATGGTGCGCTAGCTACGTAGCGGGCTGCACAGGGGTGTGCGATCCGAAGCTATATTGCGCTCGGTCATAACTTAAAACTGTGCGTGTTCGGTTAATAAAAGAAAAAATAGACGAACCGGTTCGACGTAAACCGTAATAAACCGTGTACTAAACCGAACCAACCGATCTAAACGAAAACCAATCTACTAAACCGTTTTTTTAACTGAACGAATAGAGCGCTCGTACACTTACAGAGGAAGAACGAGCGTTGCGTGGAGATCGGGGGCGGTGGTGGCGGCGGCTCCGGTGGTTGTGGGCGACGGCGGGGGTGTCTAGAGGATGCACCGATGAGTGGCTCGTCCGGTGGTGGAGTCGGAGATGACGAACGACGACGGAACGAAGCGGTGAAGCTCGGTGCTCCGGCGAAGACAACAAGGTTGGTACGGTGGCTGTAGATGAACAGAGATCACAAGACCAAGTCAAACAGAGTCTAGGGGTCGAGAGAAGTCGGAACGCAAAATAAGGAGGCTCGGGATGGCTCACCGGCGTCGGAATCCGGCGATGAACTACAGCTCCTGCGGCGAGATCCAAACGGCGAGGGCGTGCGATACGGTGGGTTTTGGCGAGGGGTTTCGAATGGAATCGGTCGAGGAAGGTCGTGGCTATTTATAGGACATATTTCTTGGTCCTGGGGTTGACTTGGGATAGGGTTTCCAAAAAAATCGGACACGGAGCGGCGTCGGGTGCATGTACGCGTACGTTTCTGGTCTTGTACGTGAGGAAGAAGAAAGAAGAGGTGGGGCCAAGCGCCAGGTGTGAGAGAGAGAGGTCGAGCATGGGGAGGGAGGCAGCGGACGAGCGAAGGGAGTCGGGGTTGGGCGCTGGGCGCTGGGGCGTTGCCCCTTTTTTCCTGCACGTGGGGCTGGGGCGCTGGGGATGCTCGCCTCGCTGGCTCGCTGGGTAGCGCTAGCGCTAGCTGGCGGCGCTGCGGCTGGGCCGGCTGGCGCGCTTGGCCTGGCCTGGCCTGGCCACTTTTTTTATAAAACAGCGAGGAAACAAAATAAATAAAGAGAATAAAAAAACATTTTATATAGACATATTATATATCAAAATTTTCAGAATAAAATTTCCAAAAACATGAACATATTTTCATGACCAAATAAAATACTAATTTTTTTTGCAATAACTCCAAAATGAAATAGAATTTGAGTTTCAAATAAATTGTCAAACCTTGTCTCTGATTGTTGGAGTGTCATATTCCTCCTCTCGTATTTTTTTATTAGAGAATTTTTTACAAGATTTAAACTTAAAATTCAATAGGGATTCAAAATAGAAATATTTTTGGGAAAGTCCTTTTATTCCCTCTCATTTGAATTTTTTTTGTTTCAAATTTCACTCACTTTCAGTCAATCAAACAAACAAACAATCAAGCATACAATCATATTTATTTAATATAATATTTCAAAATTTAGAATTTTGGGATGTTACACAATACATTGAGCTCTTCTTATTGATGAAGCCAGTAATAATCAAACTACAAAGGAAAAGAAAAAAAGACAAAGGAAAATATATGCACGAATCTTCGCGTAACATCAATGGCATAGGACCTAGATGTGCATTACTTAGAGCACATCTAGATGTGCTTTAGCAATACTGTCAAACGAAACCCCTAATCATCATTGCAAACAGCACATAGAACATGGCTAATGTGACAACCACAACTACACATGCTAGTTCCTTCTTGACTCTTGCTTTCATCTGTTGCCTGTGATTGATTCTTTCTTGCTTCATCGTACTGATTGTACATTCCAGATCAGTTAGTTTCTTCTTCAGCTTTACGTTATCTTCTGCGAGCTTGGTGATAACACTCCAAGTCCTGCCATGCCATTCTTCATCCAGCCAGAAAACAAAGGCACAAGCCTCATATCCCTGCCAATGTTAAATAGTATTCAGGATGAGTGGTGGCATTAACTCAAGTAAAATGATGAACTTAGCACTAACCTCTAAGGGGCAACTGAGAAACCGCCTGCCAATGTCGAATCCCCCGTTGCATACACGTCGAGCGGGAGTGTGCCTGTGCACACAACTCAGCTTTTGGTACTTCTCGGTGGCGCAAAACTCGGAGTCGAACTCGTGTTGCGGGAGTCTGGATTCATACTCCGGATCCGGCGGCAGATCGCTTTCCTGGTGTGGGGGGGTCATTCAGGACGGATTCAGCAAGGAGCTACTTTGGACATGCTAAAAAAACATTGGGATAGATTGGAACTTGACAGGACGATTCGGATCCATAGTACACCTGCCTTCTGATGACCTTAGGCAAGTGCTCGGCAGCGACAGCCGTCGTGGCAGCGATACGAGCAGGAGCAGCCGCACAGAAACCATCAGCACCACTCGTCCGCATTCCCCCAATGTCAGCGCCACATGAGGGAATTTGGAGGCTATCTAGGGATTTGGGGGAAATGGGGAAACTGTGGGGATAAGCTAACGGTCGGGAACTACTTATGGCACTATATGTTGTATACGGCACACTGTTTATACATGTCGTTTGTGTTAGATATTACAACTTCACACACGATTTTCGCACCAAACCGTGTGAGAAGACAACGTAGGTGAGACACGGTTGCTGTTACATAATCGTATGTGATGTACTACCCTGTACATATAATTGAGTTACAGTGATACTATGTAAACAGCCGCTCTGCGGATATCCGTCAAAAAATAAAACAACCGCTCTGCATATAGAGATGGCGGCGGCGGCCTAGGTAGCGGCTACAGGAGAAGAGGTCAATCCTCAGTCGATGGGCGGTGGCGGCGTCATAGGAGGTCAATCCTCGATCTGCGGCGGGAGATAGGAGGAGCTCAACCATCGAGGTCGGCGGCGGCGTGATTCGAGCACATCCATCACGGTCGATGGCGGGATAGTGGAGGTCAAACTTCAGGCGGCAGCCGCACTAAGCTTTGCTCCTTGACCCTGCTGTCTTGGCGTGCCGCCGCATCGCGCTTCTTGTCTGCTGGGTGGAGGTCACCGCGCGGCTAATTAATTAAGGTATTCTTTTCGTGAGTGGCTTAATTAAGGTATTCAATTCCTAAGGGTAGTGTTGTACTAGTACTCTGCGTGTAAATTGACTGGCCGTTAATTTTTGTCATTGCACGTCTAGATAACAATATGGAGCGCCCTTAGTAATTATGAAAATAAAACATTGTGATTTATGCACGCATCTTTGGGCAGCAGTTAATCCGTGTATTAATGTTGTTGTTTTGTTTTTAATTACCATTCGTGTGGTACAGATGGAACGATCTCAATGGATGAAGAATCGGAGAACCGCAGATTTTATCAATGGCGTGACAGAGTTCATGAATTTGACTGAAAGTACAAAGAGGAGAATTGGTGATGCGGATTACATCCTGTGTCCATGTACTAATTGTGCCACTACAGAGTCACGTGAAGTTGCAGATGTCCAGTGGCACTTAGTCTCTCGGGGATTCATGGATGGATATACACGTTGGACCAGACACAGTGAAGAGCAGGTCATGGATGAATATACCCAGGGCTGCGAGATGCCAAACCCCGATTAGTGTCACATGGATGCTGAATCTAACATCAGGGTAGAGGCGTCAAGCTACCAATGGAACACCGGAAAGCCGAAACACCCACTGGAAAACCAAGACGTCGACGCAGATGACGACGATCTTGATATGCCAGATTTTGCTACTATGATTGTAGATTTCAAGGGCCCAAAAAAGGATATGATTGGGTACAAGGATCTGCCAACCATTGATGCACACTCCAAGAAAGAATTGTATCCAGGTTGCAAAAAGAAATATTCCAAGTTGAGTGCCACCCTGGCGCTTCTCAGATTTAAAGCATCAAACGGTCTATCAAACAAGGGCTTCACAGAGATGTTAGGTCTTTTCAAAGAAATTCTTCCAGAAGATAATGTGCTCCCCAGAAGCACGAACGAAGCGAAGAAAATTGTTTGCCCATTGGAACTTGAAGTACAGAAGATACACGCTTGTGTGAATGATTGTATATTGTACCGTGGTGAGTACAAAGATTTGCGTGCATGTCCCACATGCAAGCATGCACGATACAAGCACAGGAGAGCAAAGGACAAGTACAAATTGGATGACGAGATCAAGACAGGAATCCCATTCAAGGTTGTTTGGTACTTGCCTTTAATTCCAAGGTTGAGGCGTTTGTTTGCAAACCCTAGAGAGGCAAAGAGGTTGTGGTTGCATCATGATGAGCGAACTGCGGATAAATATATGAGGCACCCGAAAGATGGGGCTCAGTGAAAATTAATCGATAACAAGTTTGAAGACTTTGCCAAGGATCCTAGAAGTATAAGGCTCGGGGAGTGTACTGACGGGATGAATCCTTTTGGCGATATGAGCACCAATCACAGCACATGGCCGGTGTCGGCGTACGACACCTATGGGATCCCAAAGGACCCCTTTACGATTCGGCGGGGGGAGAGGTATGCGCAAAGAGCAGAACCAATGATCGACGCGGGGAGATTTTACCCAGGTTCGGGCCGCTAATCAGCGTAAAACCCTACTCCTGCCTTGTTTTATTATCGGTGTTCTTGAGCCCAGGGTCCAGGAGCGCTCGCAGTGAACAGTATGTTCAAAGAGCAGCTACGCATGCAGAATGGGCCAGAAGATCGTCCTCTCCTGTAGCAGTTGCCTTGGGCCTCCTTTTATACCACAAAGGGGTCACCACAGTGGCAAAAATGTACATACATTGAGGTGTAAAGTAGCTACAGGGTCATCATACCTAACCCCTGACGGATTAGGACGAACGCATTTAATGCACCGTGAGGTGTCCGTTTAGGTGTCCTCACTTTCTTGGGGATGGAAAAAGGGGCCATCCCATCAGCACCGCTTAAGCTCTCCCCCACTGGCGCGTCGCCACGCATCCAAGGAAGGGCCCAGAATGTCGGGCTTGTTGCTGTGCCAGAGCAGTGGCACAGCAACAAAACCTTGCCGGGTGCTGAACCTTGCCGGGCGCCGAGCCTTGCCGGGCGCCGAACCTTGCCGGGCTTGGCAGGCCACCCCGGCAAGATCTTGCCGGGGAAGCTCGCCTGTGGATTCCAGCTCTTCTTATCTGCTGATCCTGAGATCTTTGACTTGAGAATTTCCTTGATGGCCTGAGTCAACTTCGAACTGTTCCCCGACAAGCCTTGCCGCGAGTATTCTGTACAACTGCCCGTGCACAAGTACGGGGTACTAATGGCCCAATACTTAGTACACCGACAGGAGCCCCCGGGCCTAGGCTACACACGAGTGTGAGGCATTGTTGGGCTAGGCCCAAACAGTGCACGGGCACATGTGGCAGGGGATTAACTGCTCGTAAATATCCTGTTTACTGTGCCCCCCATTACATGCGCCGAACGCGCGACGTGGGAAGCGTGCCTCAAAAGCTGCAACTGCAATGCGCCCGCAGAGGCGCATTCACATTGGGAAGTAAAAGAGGCGGCCCCGCTCCTTCCCCATAAAAAGGAGAAACCGCAGAGGCACAAGCCTATTTACTCCCCTTTTCTTCTCAATCTGGCCGTCGCCATTGCTTTCCTTCCCTCGAGCTCAAAGCAAAACTTTCCCTCATCCGTTCGTCGCTTCCACGCCCGCTTCATCCCCGGCTTCCGCCCTTGCAGTCGCCATGCCGCCCAAGACCAGCAAAGGTAAGGGCAAGGAGACGAAAGCCGATGTCTCGAAGAGCGAGCTGGTGAAGATGCGGAAGAAATATGTCGTCTTCGCCCCGTCGCTCGATGCGGAAGCTTTGAAGAGGCGGTACCAGTGCATGTGGGCGAGGGAGACGCAGGCTCACCCCGCCACTCGCGTGATTCCAGGTTCTTGCTCCAAGAGTGGGTCAGACAGATACCCCTTTTTGTCGCATACTTCTATTGCGGGCTCTGTCCTCCATTTTCTGACTTCTTCAACGACATTATGTACACATACGGCTTCCATCTTCTCGATTTCACGCCGAATGCGGTATTGTGCATGTCCATCTTTGCTCACCTTTGTGAAAACTTTGTCGGAGTGGTTCCCAGTACTGCCCTTTTTCGCCACTACTTTTTCCCTCGTATCCAAAAAGGAGAGGCCCTCTCTGGTTCTATCGCCTGGATTCCAAGGGCTTGGAATAAGGAAATATACCCAGAAGGGGTTTATCGCGAGAAGTGGGACAAATGGCGGGCTGAGTGGTGCTGGATCAAGGAAATAGATCCCCATCCGTTCTGTCTGCCTCGGCAGCAGAAAGCGGTCCGCGGCAGTGGCTGGAGCAGTCTTGCCGCTGAAGATGAAAAACTCACAATCGCCACCACCAGGATTCTTCGCCTGAAAGCTGCCGGGCTGACAATGGAGATGATTGGCTTCGATTTTCTCCGCCGCCGTATTGCCCCCTTGCAGAATAAAGGAAGACCAGCTTGGGAATACCAAAATGCAGCAGACATCATGAGATTGCGCCCCGGGTTGAACAACAATCTGACTGCTATGCAACTGGGCGCCCTCCGTCAAAAGCTGTTCCAGCGCGACAACAAGCATCGGTTGCCGGCAAGGATTGTCCCTCTGTGCAACAACTCTGCCCTGGGGTCAATTATCGCTACCATGCCACTGTTCAATGCCCACAGTCTCGACGCGACATGGGTTGAGCTATCCGAGGAAGAGGCACAGAAGTTCTTTGATAACTTGACGGAGAGGGCCGTCCGGGAAGAAGAAGACTTCATTCGAGCCACCACCGATGAAGAGGTGGCATACATTGCCACTAGGGCGGAGGAGGTAAATCTTGCCGCGGAGGCAGGCAGCATCGGCTTCACAGAATGGGAAACCAGCGACGCAGAGGTAGTAGTGGAGAAAAATCCTGCCGGGATGGACAAAGCTGCCGGGGAACAGAGCAGCACAGCCACTGAGAGCTCGTCCGATGAAGACGCGGCTGAAGAAGAACCGCAAGAAGAGCTCCCAGCCCCGAAGAAGACAAAGCGTGTTCTTCGAAAGGCTGCATCTGGCATCCCGGCAAGCCAACCTTCCTCGAGCAGCGAGGCTCCCGGCAAGAAAGCGGCCGGCAAGACTGCGCCGCGGCAAGGGGTCCGACAGCAACCTGCACGGCGTGCGAGACCCACATCAGCGGCAACTGCTGGGGCGGCAGAGGTGCCTCGCACTACCACACCGGAAGCTGAGGTGACGGAAACACGCCAGCCCCCGGCGCCCGCTACAGCCAAGCGACCTAGGACCCCTCCTCCGTCTTCCCACACAGACACTGCAATGGAGGTCGATTTCGACATCTCCGGCTTCAGTCCGGAGCGAGAAGAGGAAGAGTGAGTACCTTGCCACAGCCTTTATCTCCCAATCCTGAATCAATCTTATTGACTTGCTTGTATTGTCTTTGCAGCGATGCAGAAACCTTGATGGAGAGGATGGCGAAGAGGACAAAGACTTCTACAGGCGACAAGCCTCCGACAGGCTTCATGAGCACACCAGAAACTACTACCATCAGCCCGGATCTTAGTCCTCGACGCAGCCCCCAGCGCAGCCCCCAGCGTAAGTTCATTATTCTTTTTGGTTGGGGAATGCTGAGGTTCCTATCCTTGCCGCTGATATCTTTGGGCTTGCAAGAGAAGGGTGACAACAAAGAGAGTTATCAGGAGATACCCTCGTCGCGCCACCTCTGTCTACCACATCGCCCACAGGCGCGTCCCTGGCAAGTGATCACACCGACGAGCTTGTCTTGGTTGAGGAGGAGCCAACAACCATGGATGCTGGCATCTTACCCCCGGCAATCGAGGTTGCCGGGAGGGGCGAGGCCACCTCTCAATAGCCCGATGCAGGTAACCAATTGCCTCAGCGTGTTTGCTATTCTTTCCTTTATCTCTCTTTCTTTTGTCTTCTTGAACTTCAATCTTGATCTCATTCTGTTTCTCCCCCTTGTCCTTTAGAACTCCCTGAGATGGAAGACATGGACATTGATGCTGTCATCGAGGAGACCGCCAGGGATGTTGCTGCCGAAGCCGACAAGATCGCTACTAGCGAGGCCGCCACGGATGCCACCGTAGAAGCCGGCGGTACTTTTGCCGAGGAGGCCGCCAAGACTGCACAGGAGGAACTCGCCAAGGAGTCTACTGAAAAGGGCGGCAAGGAGGCTGGTGACCATACTAACGGCATTCCTGCCGCAGGAGCGCCAGGCGCTGTGCCGGCCACAGAGCCCCCTGCCACTGGTGAGGCGGTTGTTGAGGATCAACCGTCAACATCTGAAGGCCCCTCATCCAGCAAATATCTCAAAGTTGGCGAGAACTTATTTGTCAACTTGCCGGGGACGGCAAGCATTGTGGCACCGACCGAAGGGGAAGTCTTTGATGAAGAAATCATCGCTGCTGTCGGGCTCGAGGTTGTTGATGATCCAAGCGCTAGCAGCGGCAAGTCTGAAGAGGATCAGCTCCTTCAGGCCATGGGCGAAAATTTCCACAAGCTCCAGGCTCTCCACCGCGCCCGGAAAGAGAAAGCGGATTCCAGAATGGCAGTTGTCGAGGCGGCCAAAGCAGATTTTCAGAGGCGCGTCGAACAAATGCAAGTCTGGTACGCCGAGGCCCTCCAGGAGTTGACTGCCGGCCGGGAACAAGTGATCCAACAGTGGACAGAAATCCTCCTAAAACAATCTGACATGGAGAAGGCGCAAGATGAAGCTACGCAAAGAATTGCTGCTGAAGATGCTCTCCTGACGGGGCGTCGCGTTGTGCTTGATGCTCACGAGGAAGATCTCACCGCACATGAGCAGGCGCTCGCCACCAAGCTTCACAGCAAAGATGAAGATATCGAGAAGCTTGTCGCGCGGCGGACCCAGGAGTTGGAGCAGAAACACAAAGAGGCGCTCGAAGCTCTAACTGTAGATCACGCCGGCAAGCTCAAGGAGGCCGTCGATGTTGCCGAGGCTGCAGAGGCCGCCAAGAATGAGCTGAGCGACAAAGTAAAGAAGCTGGAAGCGGATCTCGAAGAACACGGCAAGGAGCTCTCGACGCTCAAAGGTGATAGGGAAAAAACCCTCCACACCCTGGCGGAGATGCGAGTTGCCATGTCCAACAAGACCAAGCAGCTCTCCTCAGCAAATGATGCTATTGCCGTTCTAGAATTGAAGCTGACCACGTTGCAGAAGTCTCTCGAGGCCGGCAGGGCTCGCGAGAAGGCCCTGCTCAAAGATCTCTAGGGAGAGAGGAACCTGCTCAAGAGCGCTGCCGCCGCCCAAATTGATTACAAAAAGGGGGTGGAGATCTGGACTGGACGTCTCATCGACGCTGCGGAGAAGCTTACGGCAAAACTGTCAACCATGGGCCTGTCAAACTTTAGGTATTCTTCCGAGGAAAGGATATCTTTGAGTGCCAGGTTGACGATGTTCTTCGAGAGCATCATTGATGCCCTGAAGTTGCTTCAGTCTAACCGGGCGACACAATTGGCCAACGAGTCCCGCCGGCTTTGCCGGGCTGTCCTCCGCAAGGTGCTTATCAAGGTGGCGCATAACAATCCTGGCATCGACCTCTCCAACGTGCTTGGCCACCTGCCAAAGGACGCAAATCTCGAGGCGCTCGAAGAGCTTGTCGCGCCTATCCTCGAGAAGGTGGATTCAATCAAAAGGATCGAAGGCCAGCGCAGAGATTAACTGCTCCACCTCTTCTTGCCGTCGTCATTCCATGCCAAAGACAATTAAGTCTTAAGTTAGAACTGCGGCAGCTTATTAATGTAATATAACTTGCTTATGTTTGGGTACATGCATGCTATCTCCCTTGTCTGATTCCTTTATGTATGGAGTTCACCCTACGCTTACTGAAAAACTTGCCGGCGCGCAACCTGCCGCGAGCGCTGGGTGCGGGACTTCAGCAGCCTGCTGGAGGCGCGGCGGCCGGCAAGACCCCTTGGCGTTCTCAGTGCAGCCACTTAAATCGTTGAGCGGACTCGAAACAAAATAAGGGCGCAACCGATTACAGCAAGGATTCCTTCGCATGCAGATTTTCCATACAAAAGTCGGAATCGTCCAAGGAAATAACTTTGCAATAAAGGAAACTTGTTCTAAGTTTTAGAACTTAGCTTTCTGTCAGTGTCCTTCCTCCGGCAAGCGTCGATTCTGAACGTTGCCAACTGGTACTCATATCTCCCCCCCCCCCCCCGCAAATGTGCACGCGAGGAATCCTTCTGTCTTTTAAGAAAAAGAAAGAAGAGAAAATAAAGATATGAAACCTTGGCGGTTCGTTAGAACTTACCGAGAGTAGGTGCCATACAACATCTTAGACACACATGCATATATATATATGAACATGGAAATCAATAAGGGAATGCACAACACTTAAATTTATTCATTCGTGCCCAGGGTCTGCGCCTGGCTTTGTACAAAGGATCATATGCCTTGCCGGCAAGACTTGTACAAAAGGGTGGTTGCCGGGGGGCCCCGTCAACCGCGCCTTATGGGTAGAACTTGCGAAGATGTTCGATATTCCAGGAATTACTCACTGGAACGCCATCTTCGGTCTCCAGGCGGACAGCGCCGGGCCTGGTGACTCGTACTACCCGATAAGGGCCTTCCCACTTCGGCGTCAACTTGTTTGAATTCTTGGCGGACTGAATCCTTCGAAGAACAAGGTCGCCTTCCTCAAGGCTTCGGGCATGAACTTTGCGGCTATGGTAGCGGCGCAAAGCTTGCTGGTAGCGTGCAGCTCGCACAGCAGCCTGAAGACGATTCTCCTCAAGGAGCACAGCGTCATCTTGCCGCAGTTGCTCTTGCTCAAGCTCATCATAAGCGAGCACTCGAGGTGATCCGTACGTGAGTTCCGTGGGGAGAATTGCGTCCGCTCCGTAGACCAGAGCGAAGGGTGTCTGGCCGGTGGCTCGATTTGGTGTCGTTCTGATTGACCAAAGAACCGCCGGCAACTCATCAATCCAGCGTCCTCTGCACTTTTTTAGCCTGTCAAAGGTTCTGGTCCTGAGACCGCGTAGCACTTCAGCATTGGCCCTCTCTGCTTGGCCGTTGCTTCTCGGGTGAGCAACAAAGGCAAAACAAATTTTGCCGCCAAGGTCTTGGACGTACTGCATGAAGGTGCGACTTGTGAATTGCGTGCCGTTGTCGGTGATGATCCTGTTGGGCACACCAAAACGGCAAACTATCCCTTTAAAGAACTTGATGGTTGATTGTGCTGTCACCTTCCTCACTGCTTCCACCTCCGGCCACTTTGTGAACTTGTCGATAGCAACGTACAAGTACTCAAAGCCCCCGGTAGCACGGGGGAAAGGGCCCAGTATGTCGAGCCCCCAGACCAAAAATGGCCAGGAGAGAGGGATTGTCTGAAGAGCTTGAGCTGGTTGATGCGATTTCTTCGAATGAAACTGGCACGCTTCACACTTAGTTACTAGTGTAGTTGCATCCTGGAGAGCGGTGGGCCAAAAGAAACCTTGCCGGAATGCTTTCCCGGCAAGTGCTCTTGATCCTATGTGAGAGCCACCTATGCCTCCATGTATTTCTGCCAACAGCTCTAGTCCATCCTCCCGAGGAATGCACTTCAATTTCACACCGTTTGGTCTCTTTCTATACAGGACATCATCGACAAACTTGTACATAATAGACCGACGGGCTACTCTTTCCGCTTCTTCCTGTTCCTCTGGGAGTTCTCCTGTTTGAAGGAAATGGACAATGTGTTGCGCCCATGCTGGAGCCTGGGGCTCGACAGCTAGGACTAAAGGCATCTCCTCTGCCGGGGGAACGTTTGTCTCGACGGCAAGTGCCTGAGCCCCTGCTAGAGCCTGTTGTTCCCCGGCAGGTATGTCATTGATCCCGGCAACTTCCTTGCCGGCGGCTCCCGGGAGCTCTGCCGGGAAGTACTGACCAGAATTCAATTTTCTTCTCTTTTCTTGCCACATTGATGGCACCACGGATGGTTGAGTCAAATGGAGCACAAAAGTTCCTGGTTCCACAGGCAACTTGAGGGCAGCACGCTTTGACAGGTCGTCAGCGACACTGTTCTCGGCACGAGGGATGTGCTCCATTTGCAGACCGTCAAAGTGCTCTTCCATTTTTCTCACTTCATCCACGTAGGCTTGCATCAATGGACTCTGATAACTCTTATTAACTTGCCTGGCGACAAGCTGTGAATCGCCTCTGATGACGAGCTTCTTGATACCAAGGTTTGCCGCGATCCTGAGACCGGCAAGCAAACCCTCGTACTCCGCAGTGTTGTTCGTCGAACTCTCCCGAGGAAAATGCATTTGGCCTACGTACTTGAGGTGCTCTCCGGTGGGTGCGACAAGCAGCACGCCAGCACCGGCGCCTTGCAGCGAAAAAGCCCCGTCAAAGTACATAACCCATTGCTGGTCAATTTCCTTGCCGGGGAGAGTTGTTTCTTGAACCTCTTCGTCTGGCGTTGGGGTCCATTCCGCAACGAACTCCGCCAAGGCCCTGCTCTGAATTGTCGAGGTGCTTTCAAACTTGAGGCCAAAGCTCGACAACTCCAACGACCACTCCACGATCCTACCGGTTGCTTCTGGATTTCGCAAAATCCGTTGCAGCGGAAAGCGAGTGACGACGGTGATTTCATGTGCTTGAAAATAATGGCGCAGCTTCATCGAGGCCATAAGAAGGCCGAAAAGCAACTTCTGCACGCCAGAATATCTTGACCTAGCTCCTTGTAAAAGAGAGCTAACAAAATAAACTGGGCGCTGCACCACCTTTTTCTTCTGCAATGATTCTTCTGACTGGACAGATCTTGTCTTGCCGGGATCAATCCTTGCCGGGGAAGATCCTGCTGCATCACTTGACGGTCCTACCACTGGTGTTGCTTCCTCATCAGCTTTTCTTTGTGCCACTAACGTAGCACTAACCACTTGATTTGTCGCTGCCAGATACAGCAGCAACGGCTCTTGTGGTTTAGGCGCGACTAGCATCGGCGGAGAAGAAAGGTATTTCTTCAAATCTTGCAGCGCAGCCTCCGCCTCCGGAGTCCATTTCATTGGACCTGCCTTCTTAAAAAATTTGAAAAAGGGCAGGGTGCGCTCAGCAGATTTGGAAATAAACCTGCTTAGAGCAGCAACACAGCTGGCAAGACGACGCACATCCTTGACGCGTCTCGGCGCTTCAATCTGCTCAATAGCTTTGATCTTGTCGGGGTTCGCTTCGATTCCCGACAAGATACAAAGAATCCGAGGAGCTTGCCGGAAGGAACACCGAACACGCACTTCTCAGGATTGAGCTTTAAGTTGATCTTGCGCAGATTTGCAAACGTTTCTTCTAAATCTTGTTTGAGCGTCGCTTTGTCCTTGGTTTTGACCACTATGTCATCCATGTATGCCTCCATATTTCTATGGAGTTGAGGCTCAAAACTGATTTGGACCGCTCTCGCAAATGTAGAACCAGCACTTTTCAACCCGAAAGGCATTCGTATAAAACAATATGTACCACATGGGGTGATAAATGCGGTCTTTTCTTCATCTTCCTTCGCCATGAAGATCTGATGATACCCTGAGTAGGCATCAAGGAAGGACAGGAGATCACAACCAGCGGTGGAATCCACAATCTGGTCGATGCGCGACAAGGGAAAGGGATCTTATGGATAGGCTTTATTGATATCTGTATAATCGATACAAAGCCTCCATTTCCCATTCGCTTTGCGCACTATAACCGGATTGGCCAACCAGGTTGGATGAAGCACTCCTCTGACCAATCCTACCGCCTCCAGCTTGGTCGCTCCAAGGCTTGCTTCCTGACCCTCTGCTTGACGGGCCGCGCGTGAGGACAGACAGCAAGGTGGTGCTCAATTACCTGCCTGGGAACACCGGGGATGTCAGACGGTTGCCATGCAAACACGTCAACATTCGCCCGCAGGAAGGCAACGAGCGCGCTTTCCTATTTGTCATCTAGGGTGGAACTTATGGTGAAAGTTCCTCCCGTTCCGTCCTCCCTGACGGGCACCTTCTTGGTCTCTGGTGGAGCAGCCTTGGATTTCTTGTTCTTGCCGGTGGAACTCTCTGGTGCATCCTCGACGGAAGCGCAGCACTCCGAGGAGGCGCGCTTACCGGAGTTCGCGCCAAGATTCTCGCCGGTCTTCTTCTTCCCCCCGGGAGTTCCAGCGGCAGGAGCAGATGCCTTGACGGCAGGTGCTACAACTGCTTCCCGGTAGAGTTGGTCAGCACAGATGAGCGCATCCTTCTTATCGGAGTGAATAGTGATGACACTCAACGGCCCGAGCATCTTCAAAACGTTATATGCATAGTGTGATGCCGCCATGAACTTAGCCAGCGCCGGCCGACCAAGGATCCCATTGTATGACATAGGGATCTTGGCGACGTCAAACACTACCTTCTCAGTCCTGTAGTTGAGCTCGCTACCAAATGTCACCGATAGCGTAATCTTGCCCTTTGGCTGGGTTCTTCCTGGATTAACCCCTTGAAACGTGCCCGTTTCTTCGAGATCTTTATCAGGAATTTGGATCCTCTTGAGCACATCTGGCGAAATTATGTTCAGCCCGGCCCCACCGTCAACTAGCATTTTCGTCACCCTGAGGTTGCGAATTGTTGGCGAGACCAACAATGGCAAGCACCCGACCGCGGTCGTGCGATCAGGGTGATCCTTGGCGTCGAAAATGATAGGCGTGTTGGACCACTTCAGGGGCTTACATGCATCCGGTGATGGCTCTGTTGCATTGACTTCTCGCACCCACTGTTTGAGTCGACGGTGGGAAGAATGCAGTGAGGCGCCCCCATTGATACACATAGCCTCTGTAGCTTTCTGGAATTCTTGCTCACTGGACTCATCGTCTTCTTTGTCATCATCTTCTTCCTTGTCTCGGCCTC
Organism: Thinopyrum elongatum; assembly: GCA_011799875.1. Lineage (NCBI taxonomy): Eukaryota > Viridiplantae > Streptophyta > Magnoliopsida > Poales > Poaceae > Thinopyrum > Thinopyrum elongatum. The sequence continues at coordinate 171,993,093 of CM022301.1, forward strand.
GAGCGGGCCTCTCCCTCTGTTGCTTGGCCTTGCCGCGGCGACCCCCTCGGCCACTGCACTTCTTGCCGGATCCGTCAGCACCGTCATGGGCCTTCTCCTTATCCCGCCTTTCATACTCAGCCCTTTGTTTCTCGGCAAGCTGTTCAACTTGCAGGCAGTTTTGGAGATCGTGGCCCTTGGTGCGATGGATCTTGCAATACTGCTTGCCGGAGCTTTCCGACTTGTCGGCTGCCGCCAAGGCCTGACAGGAAGGGCACCTAGCAAGTTCCTTGCCGGGGTCGTCAACCTTGGCCTTCTTGGCGGCGCCGGGGTTGCCGGATTCCTCGACAGTAAGCACGGCCTTGCCTCTGCGTTTCTTGTTCCGCCACCGGCCTTTCCTTGACGGGGTCGCAGCGTCTTCATCTTCCGATTCGCCCCCCGCGCCAACAGCCTCGCCAGGGAGTTTCCTTCCCTCTTCAGCTCGAGCGCATTTGTCGGCCAAAGCGTAAAGCTCGGCGATACTCCTGACTTTGTTCATTGCCAACTCTTCCCGCATTTTGCGGTTACGCACGTTCTGATGAAACGCGCTAACAACAGCGGTAGGGTGAACGTCAGGAATATTGTATTGCACCCAGCTGAATCTCTGGATAAACTTGCGCAGGGATTCGCCCTCCTTCTGAGGGATGATTTGAAAATCACTCTCTTGGCCAGGAGCTTGGTGGCCTCCAACAAAGGCGCCAACAAACTGATGGCACAAATCTGACCAAGAAGAAATAGAATTCTCCGGCAAATGCATCAACCACGACCTGACGTTGGGTTTGAGCACCAATGGGAAGTAGCTGGCAAGTATCTTGTCATCTCGGCCCCCGGCAGCCTGCACCGCAATGGTGTAAATGCTCAGGAACTCCGAGGGATGAGTCTTGCCGTCATATTTCTCCGGGACCTCTGGCTTGAAGGTTCGGGAATTGGGCCATTGGACTTGCCGCAGCTCACAGGTAAACGCTGGAGTCCCTACCTCATAAGGCAAGTCTCCTGCGTCCCCCGGCGCAGGCTCGTCGACAGCTGGTCCTGCACGCTTATCAGACTGATAGCGCGCTTCCCGTCGTCGCTCGATGGTAGTTCGAGCACCCTCTTTGCCACGTTCCTGGAGAACTTGACGCTGGTCGCGGCGCATCCGTGGATCAGACGACGCCGTGGAATCTTCTTCTCGGCGATCGACCTGCTGGGTTGTCGCCCGCCGCTGGTGTCGCGGAGGGGAGTGCACCATGGTTGCACCACCTCCGGTTTTCTCCACATCGGCTCGCGCCGGATCGACGGGCCTTCGCTGTGAGGGCGCTGCCTCTTGTGGTCCATCTTTGTTGGCGAAGCCGATAAGGCTCTGGATAGTAGCCCGCCACTCCTCCATCTTCTCCGGAGCAGGAGGGAAATCGAGGAGCAGCTGCGCACGTGCCAAGGCTTCCGCTGGTGTAGGCGGCGGCGACAGGTGCGAGGTACGTGAGGTGCTCTGACTCCTAGCCATGTTAGAAGGAGCACCATCACGGTCACGCGACCGCGCGCCACCTCCGTCGGCAGCTCGGTGTGCATGCTGGGCCCGCGCATCTTGGGATCGATGCGCAGAAATCTTTTCATGGGGACGCCCTGAACCACCAGCGCCATGACGTCGCTCGTCGTGCATGACCTGGGTAGGCCGTGATGCTTGCGCCGGCATGGGAGCTCCAGCAGGCGTCCTCCGATCTCTGGAATTCGTTGTGCCACCCGTAGGCAACACAACTCCATCTCTGGATCCAGCGGCGTGTGGGTTGCCGCTGCCACTGCGAACGACGCCGCTCGCCTGGCTTGGATCACCGGAACGCTGTGGAAGCTCTAATCCTCTTCCTTTTGCACCCGCGCCATCGCCCGTATGCGAAGGCACAGGCAAAACCGACGTGGATGGTTGCACCGTCGCAGCGCTCTTCTTCTTGGGTGGCATGATGATGAAGATGATGAAGAAACTGAGGCGCCGATCACTAGATCAGGTTCACACAACCTACAATTCCCCCTACCTGGCGCGCCAAAGATGTCGGCGTACGACACCTATGGGATCCCAAAGGACCCCTTTACGATTTGGCGGGGGGAGAGGTATGCGCAAAGAGCAGAACCAACGATCGACGCGGGGAGATTTTACCCAGGTTCGGGCCGCTAATCAGCGTAAAACCCTACTCCTGCCTTGTTTTATTATCGGTGTTCCTGAGCCCAGGCTCCAGGAGCGCTCGCAGTGAACAGTACGTTCAAAGAGCAGCTACGCATGCAGAATGGGCCAGAAGATCGTCCTCTCCTGTAGCAGTTGCCTTGGGCCTCCTTTTATACCACAAAGGGGTCACCACACTGGCAAAATGTACATATATTGAGGTGTAAAGTAGCTACAGGGTCATCATACCTAACCCCTGACGGATTAGGACGAACGCATTTAATGCACCGTGAGGTGTCCATTTAGGTGTCCTCACTTTCTTGGGGATGGAAAAAGGGGCCATCCCATCAGCACCGCTTAAGCTCTCCCCCACTAGCGCGTCGCCACGCATCCAAGGAAGGACCCAGAATGTCGGGCTTGTTGCTGTGCCAGAGCGGTGGCACAACAACAAAACCTTGCCGGGTGCTGATTGCCGGGCACCGAGCCTTGCCGGGCGCCGAACCTTGCCGGGCTTCGCAGGCCACCCCGGCAAGATCTTGCCGGGGAAGCTGGCCTGCGGATTCCAGCTCTTCTTATCTGCTGATCCTCAGATCTTTGACTTGAGAATTTCCTTGATGGCCTGAGTCAACTTCGAACTGTTCCCCGACAAGCCTTGCCGCGAGTATGGCTACAACTGCCCGTGCACAAGTACGGGGTACTAATGGCCCAATACTTAGTACACCGACAGCCGGTGCTTCTATGCATATATAACCTAGCTCCTTGGTTGTGTATGAAGAAAAATACATTATGATGTCAATGATTATCCATGTAGTGATGCATGGGAAGGGGAGGGTATTGGGTGTCGAGGATGTTGCCGATGAGGACGAGTACGATGAATTTGCTGAGTTGCCAGCCAAGGGATCACGTGCCCATGTAACAGAGAAGCGTAAAATCATCGGAAAACCCAAGTTCATTCGGGGTCAACGTAAAGATCCCAGTTCCCCCATGTACATGGGAATTAAGCCGTAAGACTAGTCTTTATGCCTACCCTGCAACTTAATTCATTCAATTTAGAACTGTCGCGTGTACTGACTTTGTGAGTTATGCCCGGTTTTCTGTTGATGCAAGAACCGTTAATATGTTGACCTTGATATGCTATCAGCTCAGGCAATGAATATGAACTATTTATTATTATTATTATATCATAGAGGTAGCACACTCAATTGATCCCACTCCAGCATGTGTGAATAAAAGATACGCAATCTGGTTCGCGAATAGCACACGGTTCGTTCATGAAAGCCGTGTGCCGACCAAACCCCGCGCGCGATCTGAGTCGTGCTTTCTGATTGGCCAGAACCCAAACCCCACTGATCGTACGTCTGGACCGTTGGATGCTCCCAGATCGAACGACAATCCTCATCCCTTTCGACAGCAAATGCAGTTCCGGTTGTAATTTTATTTTTATGCACAAAATGCACGTTAAACTCAAAAAATGGCTTAAATATAGCTAACGATACCTGAAATGCGCCAGAAAATCAAACCCATGGTATAATGGTGATTGCGTACCTTGGAAATTTTTATGAGGCCAAACAATGAAGTCACCGGCCACTGGAGTTTGAATTGACACGTCTCCTTTTGGAAACCATGATCCTTCATGTGAGATGCTCCGGTTTGGAAGGAGTGATCATCAAAACGTGTGCCAAACTTTACCAATTTTTTTTCCACGGGGTCGTGAGAGCACACGCCACGGGCACACATCGATTTTGATGATATCCGGACTCCATCTGAATTTCCTGTAATTAAAATACCAACTAGGCCTACGCCAGTGGCCGCACCTCGCGGCCGAAATGTTTGAAACTTCTCCCCGCTTCTCGGACAAACGGATGAAAACTCGCAAAGCGACACACAAATGATTTGTACACCTTCTTTGCTAAGGGTGGCCATAGTGGGGGTATCATAGGTATCATGCACTCGGGAATAGAAAATATGATGATGTGGCAAGGAATTAAAGAAGGGAGAGTGGGTTAGAGTAACATAGGTAGATACCGTAACATAATAAATGCTATACTACTTTGTGTCATGCTTGTCCATAAATAGGGTCATCATATCTATGATACTACTCTATGATACTATGCACTATGAAGGTACATAGTATCATACACTAGTATCATATGCATGATACTAGTATATGATACTCCCCACTACAAGGCTGGCCATAGCAGTGGTATCATAGCCGGTATCATGCACTCAGAAATAGCAAGTATGCCGATGTGGCAAAGAATTGAAGAAGATAGAGAGGGTTAGAGTAACATATAGGTAGATACAGTATCATGTTAAATGCGATGCTAATTTGTGTCATGCATGGCAATAAATATGATCATCTATGATACTACTCTATTATACTATGCACTATAATTAAAGGTAGTATCATACACTAGTATCATATATATGCATGATACTAGTATATGATACTCTCCACTATGAGTAGCCTAAGTATAGGCTAACTAAAACACACACATGTAGTTGTAGTAGGGTTTTGACTTTATATGCACTAAATGCAAGGTAAGTACAAAAAATGACTTAAACATAGCAGACGAGACCTGAAATGGGCCAGAAAATCAAACCAAGGGTATATCCGTGATTGTTTACCATGATTTTTTCGAGGCGGAACGATGTAGTAACTGACGATTTGGAGTCCGAAGTGCCGCGTCTCCTTTTGGAAACTACGATCCTTCTTGTGAGATGCTCCGGTATGGAAGGTGCGAGCACCAAAGCTTGTGCCACACTTTACCAAAAAAATTCCATGCGATCGTGAGAGCACGCCACAGTGACACAATGATTTTCGTTATTTTCGGACTCTATATGCATTTCCTGAAATTAAAATACCAACAAGGCCTACACCTTTGGCCGCACCCTGCGGCCGAACTGTTTGAAGTTTTTTCGCGTTTCTTGGACAATGAATGAAAACTCGCAAAGCGACACACAAATGATCTTTCTAACACCCAAGTGTAGTTGCGACTATATATATATGTGTGTGCAAAAAATGACTCAAATATAGCAAACGAGATCTCTCTTTTTTTGCATATTCAAAGTTTGAGATTGCTAGCCAGGCCTGCCGCATGGTAAAATGCACCAGAAAATCGAACCATAGGGTACAATCGTGATTTCTTACCGTGGAAAAAAATTGGAGGTGAAACGATGAACTCATGTTTTCATTCAAACGAAAATATGCTGTTAGTTAATGTAAATGTTTTCAAATAGCACACGGTTCACTCACGAAAGCCGTGTGCCTACTAAACCGTGGCCGATGCCCGCCCTGCCATGCGCGTGATCTGAGTCGTGCATTCCGATTGGCCAGAACCCAAACCCCACGGATCGTACGTCTGCACCGTTGGATTCTCCTTGATCGAACAGTGATCCTCATCCCTTTCGACAGCACATGCAGTTCTGGTTGTGATTTTATTTATATCCACAAATTGCATGTTAAATTCAAAAAATGTCTTAAATATAGCAAACGATACCTGAAATGCGTTAGAAAATCAATCCCGTGATATAATGGTGATTGCGTACCGTGGAAATTTTTATGAGGCCAAACGATGAAGTCACCGGCCACTGGAGTTTGAATTGACATGTCTCCTTTTGGAAACCATGGTCCTTCATGTGAGATGCTCCGGTTTGGAAGGAGCGATCATCAAAACTTGTGCCAAACTTTACCAAATTTTTTCCCTGGGGTCGTGACAGCACGCCACGGGAACACACCGATTTTGATGATGTCTGGACTCCATCTGAATTCCCTGTAATTAAAATACCAACTAGACCTCGTGGCCGAAATGCTTGAAACTTCTCCCCGTTTCTCGGACAATGGATGAAAACTCGCAAAGCGACACACAAATGATTTGTACACCTTCTTTGCTAACTAACACCCAGATGTAGTTGTAGAACAGTTTTGAATTTATATGCACTAAATGCAAGGTAAGTGCAAAAAATGACTTAAATATAGCAGACGAGACCTGAAATGGGCCAGAAAATCAAACCTAGGGTATATACGTGATTGTTTATCGTGAAAAAATTTGAGGCGGAACGATGTAGTCACTGACGATTGGAGTCCGAAGTGCCGCGTCTCCTTTTGGAAACTATGATCCTTCATGTGAGATGCTCCGATTTGGAAGGTGTGTGCATCAAAACTTGTGCCAACTTTACCAAAAACTTTCCATGGGATCCTGAGAGCACGCCACGGTGACACACCGATTTTAGTTATTTCCGGACTATGTATGCATTTCGTGTAATTAGAATACCAACAAGGCAGACGCCTCTGGACACACCCTGCGGCCGAACTGTTTGAATTTTTTCCCGTTTCTCGAACAATGAATGAAAACTCCCAAAGCGACACGCAAATGATCTTGCAAGCTAGCACCCACGTGTAGTTGCGACTATAGCAAACGACTAAAATATAGCAAACGATACCTCAAATGCATGAGAAAATCGAACCATAGGGTACAATGGTGATTTCTTACCATGGAAAACAATTTGGAGGCGAAACGATGAACTCTTGTTTTCATTCAAACGAAAATATGCTGTTAGTTCATGTAAATGTTTTCAAATAGCACGCGGTGTCGGTGTAGTAAACAGGGGGTGTTCACTACCCCTGGACACGCACCGGCAAGTCATAGCCTCCAGGCGGGAAGGGCTTGGCGGAGAAGGAATCCACTCAAGGGCCGGTTTCCGGCAAGATTTACTTGCCGGGAATAGGTCTATGCATCACCGGCAAGCTCAGGCCCGGCAAGGTCAAGAAAAACATCTCAGGAAGCAAGCCGGTATTTCCCGGCGAGGTATCCTTCACACCCACGGCAAGGCTTGCCGGGGGTTAGCTGGGGAAGGTACAGAACAGCGAAGGCGTCCGAATCAGAAAACAAGAAGAGCTGAATACCGAAGGCCAGCCTCCCCGGCAAGATCTTACCGGGGTGGCCTGCGAAGCCCGGCAAGATTCTGCCACTGTGCCACCACTTCGGCATAGCAATCAGCCTGACATTCTGGGTCCTTCTCTGGATGCGTGGCAAGGCGCCAGTGGAGGAGAGCTTAAGCGGTGCTGATGGGATGGCCCCTTTTTCCATCCCCAAGAAAGTGAGGACACCTAAACGGACACCTCACGGTGCATTAAATGCATTCGTCCTAATCCGTCAGTGGTTAGGTATGATGACCATGTAGCTACTTTACACCTCAATGTATGTACATTTTGCCACTGTGGTGACCCCTTTGAACGTATAAAAGGAGGCCCAAGGCAACTGCTACAGGGAAAAAGGATCTTCTGGCCCATTCTGCATGCGTAGCTGCTCTTTGAACGTACTGTTCATCGCAAGCGCTCCTGGAGCCTGGGCTCAAGAACACTCTTAATAAAACAAGGCAGGAGTAGGGTTTTACGCTGATTAGCGGCCCGAACCTGGGTAAAATCACCCCGCGTCGATCGTTGGTTCTGCGCTTTGTGCATACCTCTCTCCCTGCCGAATCATAAAGGGGTCCTTTGGGATCCCATAGGTGTCGCACGCCGACATCTTTGGCACGCCAGGTAGGGGGATCGAGGTTGCGCGAACCTGATCCAGTGGTCAGCGCGTCAGCTTCATCGTCCACGGCGACTTCGCTCCACATACAGAAAGCTAAGTTCTAAAACTTTAATGCTTTTTGCTGATTTGATTTTATCCTTGATGATGTTCTTTGCACATAACCTATGCACAAACGAGCACTCTTGAGACATTCTGCGCTCCGGGTTGTTCGGGTCTGCCTAGCAACACCTATGCAGCCACGTTTGTTCTTGGAGTGTGAAGCTCTCGAGGAGGCGGCGTCCTCGATAGGCTGCTAACTAGGATCCATTCCTAAGCGCCATTGACTAGGACGTGCGCGATCAAGATGCATTCCGGCAAGCGTAGGGGACAACTGTGCAAAAACAAGATCATGTGGAGAAGAGCTCTAAATAAAGTTACGCACAAGTTAAAATGCTTTTTAAGATGCTAATTAACCTGTTGTACTTAGACGCAGTTGTGGCCCGGGGGCTGGCAGCGTCCTCTGGACCAATCTTCTCGACGTCGAGAATGACGAAGTTCTCCGCCATAAGCCTTCCTGGCAACAAGCTTGCCGGAAGCCAGCGTCTAGAACGACGAAGTCCTCCGTCATGAGCTTTCCCGGCAACTCCTTGCCGGAAGCTAGCGTCGAGAATATCAAAGTTCTCCGCCAAAGTCAAAAGTTTCCTGACAACCACCCTTTGAGCAAAAAATAAGCTCGGGGGCTTGCAGCGCCCTCGCAAGAAAAACTAAGTTCCAAAGATTTATTACATTCATTTTGCTATCTTCACTTGCTTCTTATACCTACACGCGAAGGAGCCTTCTCGGGACTAGTTGCGCCCCTAGTTGTCTCGAGTCCGCTCGACAATTTAGGTGGCTGCATAAGCACCGAGGAGGTAAACCTTTTTGGGAGGCGGCGTTCCCGGCAAGCTGCTTAGGACCCATTCCTCAAGCGCTGCCGGCCAGAGCGTGCGCACCGGAAAGCTTTCCGGCAAGCGTGGGTCGCCTTGATTGATTCTTCGTCCTTGTACATTAACCTGCACGCAAAGGAACCTCGTCATGGTCAGCCCGCGCTCTAGTTTCGCCTCGAGTCTGCTCGGCAAGCTTAGCAGCTGCGTTCTGCCCAGGCGAGTCACCTTACCGGCGGCGGTGTTTCCAGCAGGCTGCTAAAGACCCGCATCTAGCGCTCGCGGCAAATGTGCGCACCGGCAAAGGTTTCCAGGCAGCGTAGGGTATAAAATATGTGCAAGGACTGAATTAATCAAGGGGGAAGCCTACATTCATTTAGCATAAAGAAATATCTCTTGCGCCATACAGCTTGGCCTAATTAAGGTAAATTGCTTCTTTATATGTGCCATTGCAGCAACAGATATGAAAAAAGTACTATAGTCCCGGCGACACGCGGCAAGGCGTTCACAGTAGACGGTGGCAATGGCAGGACTGAGTGTATGAATCGAGCACAGCACCCGTAGTACCCTTTATGGGGAAGCCTTGGGGGCTGGCTCTTCATCGCACAACGCGGCACTCGATTTTAAGCCCGCAACCTCTATTGTCATTCTACTCTGTACGCCCGCTCCACCGGCAAACTCAAGACTCGACAAGACCTTTTGGCGCGCACTCCAACAAGCGCGCCTCTTCAGGAGCACTGCGCTTTTGTTGAGCGCGTGCCAGAGGGTTTTTCGATAAGTTGCAACCTCCAGGCGGGAGGAGCGGCAGGGAACAGATCTACATGCTGCCGGCAAGCCCGAGGCCCGGCCAACCACAAGTTCACATGCGCCATTCATCAGTGCACGGCTAAAATCATCAGTCGCGGATACTTCTCGCCACACGAGCGCCGGTGCGCGTCGCTGGGCCTAGCCCGGACAAACACTGTGCATGCTTGCCCGGCCCAGGCCCGGGGGCTCTTGTCGGTGTAGTAAACAGGGGATGTTCACTACCCCTGGACACGCACCGGCAAGTCGTAGCCTCCAGGCGGGAAGGGCTTGGCGGAGAAGGAATCCACTCAAGGGCCGGTTTCCGGCAAGATTTACTTGCCGGGAATAGGTCTACGCATCGCCGGCAAGCTCAGGCCCGGCAAGGTCAAGAAAAACATCTCAGGAAGCAAGCCGGGATTTCCCAGCGAGGTATCCTCCACACCCGCGGCAAGGCTTGCCGGGGGTTAGCTGGGGAAGGTACAGAACAGCGAAGGCGTCCGAATCAGAAAACAAGAAGAGCTGAAGACCGAAGGCCAGCCTCCCCGGCAAGATCTTACCGGGGTGGCCTGCGAAGCCCGGCTAGATTCAGCGCCCGGCAAGATTCAGCGCCCGGCAAGATTCTGCCACTGTGCCACCGCTTCGGCATAGCAACCAGCCTGACATTCTGGGTCCTTCTCTGGATGCGTGGCAAGGCGCCAGTGGAGGAGAGCTTAAGCGGTGCTGATGGGATGGCCCCTTTTTCCATCCCCAAGAAAGTGAGGACACCTAAACGGACACCTCACGGTGCATTAAATGCATTCGTCCTAATCCGTCAGTGGTTAGGTATGATGATCCTGTAGCTACTTTACACCTCAATGTATGTACATTTTGCCACTGTGGTGACCCCTTTGAACATATAAAAGGAGGCCCAAGGCAACTGCTACAGGGAAAAAGGATCTTCTGGCCCATTCTGCATGCGTAGCTGCTCTTTGAACGTACTGTTCATCGCAAGCGCTCCTAGAGCCTGGGCTCAAGAACACTCTTAATAAAACAAGGCAGGAGTAGGGTTTTACGCTGATTAGCGGCCCGAACCTGGGTAAAATCACCCCGCGTCGATCGTTGGTTCTGCTCGTTGTGCATACCTCTCTCCCTGCCGAATCATAAAGGGGTCCTTTGGGATCCCATAGGTGTCGCACACCGACACGCGGTTCACTCACAAAAGCTGTGTGCCTACTAAACCGTGGCCGATGCCCCCCTGCCACGCGCGTGATCTGAGTCGTGCGTTCTGATTGGCCAGAACCCAAACCCCACGGATCGTACATCTGTACCGTTGGATTCTCCTTGATCGAACGGCGATCCTCATCCCTTTCGATAGCACATGCAGTTCCGGTTGTGATTTTATTTATATCCACAAATTGCACGTTAAATTCAAAAAATATCTTCAATATAGCAAACAATACCTGAAATGCGTTAGAAAATCAAACCCGTGGTATAACTGCGATTGCTTAACGTGGGAAAAATTTAGAGGTGAAACGATGAACTCACGTCTTCATTTCAAAATTAGTATGTCTTCATTTCAAACGAAATTATTCTCTTTGTGCACACGAGCGCTTAGAGGCAACCGTTTGCATAAGCCTTTCCGCGCGGCGACCGGGGATATTTTTTCACCCTTTTCACCTAGGCCGCCAACACCCCCCACCGCCCGCCAGCGTTTCACTCAACAAGTCCACCCAATCTCCATCGGTAGCTCCCCCCTCCCCCAGATCCACAGCAGAACCCTCTCCAGCGCCGGCGTGCTCACCCCGGCCGTGTGCCCGCTCTTCAGCGTCAAGCCTACCTCCACTGTCGTTCCCAACACGCTGCCCGCACCTCGCCGTCTTTGTTTGCTCGCCGGCCACCCTCGAGCATATTGATCCTGTAACCCTCGTCTCTCATGTGGTCCGGACGGGTTTGCATTAAGAAACCTGTTAGTTACTGCTCTCCATCGCGGTTAGGCATATTTCCTTGCAATCCCTCTTCCTATTTCGTTCCATATGTTCCCAAATTGGCTATAAAATAATGGAGAGCATATATATGTTCATTATCTACCTTCCTAACTAGTACATATAAGATGTATTTGTTCCAATAAGTTACTGCCGATTTATAGATCGCGGGCGCCCGAGTCACACAAACTTAACAAATAAGCCGTACATTTTCTAAATTATTGCATGACATGTTTAGACAGCTTGATACCAAGTTGTTAGTTTTATGCTTATCCTCCTTTCCTGAGTTTCGCATGTGTTCTCTGTAGATGCCGAGTAGCAGCGACAGCACTCATGCTTCAGGCGATGTATCTTCATCTGATTCCGACAACCCTAGGTCTTCAGCAGATGGTGAGGGATCAAGTAATCTTGAACGGGATAGAGCTGCAGTAATTACCCTTCCAGTCAGGACACGGAGGAATGCTCCAAGGAAGCCCACACACCAGCCTAAAGGTGTATATGAAGTAACCGAGATCGATTTAAAGTCTTGGGCTCCAACTAAACCACATAAAGCACGCATGAGGTTCAGGAGTGTGTGTGGATTTGTTGGCAGGGCAAGGCTCAACATTAATCTGCCGGGGTTTCGGAAGGCTGACACAGAAACACGGCAAAGGATAGTCCAGGAGATCATGGATCACTTCAACGTTCCAGAGCAGTGGAGAATGCAGGTGGAACACGCTGCACTAAAGAAGGCTAGGGATGCTTGGAGAAACTGGAAGCACGTGCTGTACAAGAAGTACTTGAGTGAAGGCAAGGACCCAATCCCTGCATACCCCCAAATTACAAAGACAGACTGGGCAGAATTCAAAAGGGTCAGGGCAACTACAGAGTTTGCTAAGAAGAGTGCCAAGCAATCGGAACTTCAGAAGAGGAACACACACCCCCACCATATGGGTGTGGCAGGATACTACGACATGAAACCGATATGGGACCAGGAGGACAAAGAAGCAGTAGCGGCGGGTGGGAAACCAGCCTTTAGTGAAATCAGGGGCGAACGCGCTAGTGACTACTTGCGGGCACATGCCAGGAGGCGTGATGACGGAACTTATTACTTTGAAAACTCACGTGACGAAGAACTTTATCACGTGATGTTAAAGGCTTCCAAGATCCCTGGAAGGTTCTACAGGAACTCAGGGCCATGTGACATTTTGTCCATTGCTCTGGAAACAAGAGAGCCCCCTGGCCGTGCAAGGGGTATAGGTGTTAATGTCCCGCACAAGAGGGCTTTCACACTCAGCAAAGAAGAGAGGCTCAGCATGAAAAAAGCGAGGAGTGAAATGAAGCAGAATGAATTGTATGAAAGGTTGAGGAAGGACATGTATCCGGCTGTTCGAAAGGATATTGAGGAGTCAATGATGATGCAGAAGACTCTAACATTGACAGATAGCCAGCAGATGGGAGGGGAGGCGGGCATGGAGGATGCTGCTTATTGCGCGACAACACCGCACAAGAGTAGCTGTGCATCAGCTGACCCCAGCTACACTGAGACTGCAGCTGCTCATGATGATGTTATATCTGATCTATCTGGAATGAAAGACAGACTGAAGGGCATGCTTACACATTATGAAGGTACATTAAAATGTGCAACAGCCTGGGTTTGCCCACCCTTCTTGGAAGAGGGCCTCTTGTTGGACAATGTGCCATTGAAGCCGGGCTGTGTGAAGTGCTACGTGACTGAAGTAAAGCCTGGATTCAATGAATTTGCCCTGAAGAATGTCCTAGGAGACTTTGATGGGCAAAGGACCTTGGGAGAAACACTATTACATCACATCTAGTGGCCACAAAAGGAAATAGAGTTCATCGATGAGATCCCTGAAGCCCCGCCAAGAGCAACCAATGTTGCCCCTCAACCGGTGACGCTCTCCTTGCCACAACAGCTCTCGCGTGCTTCCCCCAAAGAACCTAATACTCGTAATCCGACGGCTGATGCATCAACCTGTGATCAGCCAGCCCGACTTTGTGCCGTACAGGCCATGTCATCGTCCGCCCCAGAGCAGCCAGTGGCAAGGCCTACAACTGCTGAAGACGCACCACTGGTTCAGATGCCGGCCGCTGAAGCAGCAGGGGGAGACCCAGCTGCAGCACATGCTCAGCAGACCAACCTGGTGGAACGGACTCCTAAGTAGTCTGATGCTTCGGAACTGCCTGCTAAGCAGTCTGTAGGTCCAGAACCAATTGCTCATCAGTCCGTCGGTCCGCAACCGCGTGATCAGCATACCAATGCGTTAGGACTTCCTGCTCAGCAAACCAATGTGTTCGCACGGCCTCCTCAGCAGACCGACAAGTTGGCACCACCTACGCAGAAACCCGACATAGCTTCAATGCATGGTCAGCAGTCCGATGCCTCTGCTCCTACAGCCCAACTGTCCGTCACAGCAGCACCGCCAGCTCAGCGGTCCGGCATAGCTAAACCGTCTACTAAGCAGTCTGTCGAAGCTTCACCGTCTGCTCGGCAGTCTACCTTTCAGCCAACCAGACGTTCTACCAGAAATGCTTCAAGTACCAAGAAGGAAGCGGCCAAAAAGGTTACACCCCCGAGGAAGCGCACTGGGAGAGCGAAGAGGAAAGAGAACGATTGCCTCTTACTTAAAGCACTCATCGCCCATAACCAAATTAACAGCAAGTTGTTCGAATCGGAGAGTAATATTATTTCTGCCGGCATGAATGATGCAGAAATAGATTTGGTGCTTGCTAAAAATAAAGCAGATGTACTTGAAGCACGCAATTACGTCCATGGCCAGCCATTTCTTGTTGGCGAATACTTTGATGAGTGCAGCTCCAGTTGTCGCGAGTTACATGAATATTGCATGGATCAAATGTCAGCAGGTCATCATGGTCTGCTAGTCCACTACAACAGAGATCATTTCCGACACAATGCTGGTTCCATCAATGTGAGTTTCGAGGACTTACATCTCTTCTTCAAATTCAACGAGCTCGATGCCACTCTTGTTAGATGCCTGATTTTGTAAGTACTTAACAAACTCTGATCAACTTCTCCATACAAGGCTGTAAATGATAAATAGCTAACTACATTTTATTCTTCTCAGGGGATTGAACGCGCAGAGAAGAAAAAGGGAGAGTGTGTATTTCATATATCCTGCATTAGCAAATGGCACAACATTAGATGGCAAGGACCTACGGGACTGGGCCATTAACACGGTCGTCCGTATCTTCGAAAACATATCCCATGCAGAATCATTTCTCTGGCCATATCATGAACGGTAAGTCAAGTAAACAACCACGTATACAATGATTGTCTTTCAAATTTTGACATAATTCGTAAGTTCATGGCTTTCTTAATATGTAGCAATCACTGGATATTGGTATTCATTGTTCCAAACAAGAACACAGTTTACTACATGGATTCTCTCAGACAGTCAACAAACGATCAGGATCTGACGCATCTTCAGCAATTCATGGATAGGTATTGAATTCTATGATGTTGAAATTAATTTGCATTCATATCTGGTTCAATAATTGATGTTGTCAAAAGTCATCTTCATTTGCAGTGTGCTCGCATTGTGGAAAACTAAACCAGGGAACCTGTTCAAGAGGGAACTACCTCTGCAGCACGAGATCGTTTCTCCGGTAACACACCGAAATCCGTTATTTTCGGAAAATTTATCCAATAGTCCGCAAATACCTTTTCTTACGCTAGTCAAATGTTCAAGCTTCTAAATAAACCTCTTTCTATTTCTGTCCAAAGAAAAAAATACATCTAACACCGGTTAGGTTGTTCCTAACAGGACAAATACATGACTAATTCTGTACAAAAAAATTCAATGTCCTCAGCAACAAGCAGGGACCAACCTTTGTGGATACTATGTTTGCAGACACATGATCTCCATCTGCAAATCTGCTGATAGTTGTGAAGATCCTCACGAATTAGTACCAGTAAGTCTATCTTAATTAATATCTTCTACTCCACTCATATGGCACATTCTGATCTTAAAAATACTGCAGCTCATCTTAGAACCGAGGACCCCTGAACCGCTCCCCGCTGGTGAATTGCTGATGGTTCGGAGATTTATCAGCGACTTCTTCCTGAATCACTACATCAATCCCACTGGTGATAATGAAGATTTCAGCATGCGTTCTCCTGAAACATTGAGTAAGAGTTAGCCGCTAAACATATATGCATGGATCCATTGTTTTCCATCTGATGAGGTCTTCGTATTTCGTACACTATGATTAATTATGTAATGCATATATGTGTCGACAAATCCTTGGAATTTAGCTACCATATGTTCAATTGCAATTGTTGCGAAATCTGATGAATGTTCTTCATGTGGACACTATTTGTTCAATTGAATATTGTGGCGAATTTGCTTTTTGCATGCCGATTCAAAATGGGATATTTTTGTTTTAACCTGGCAATTGCTCCGCACACGGTTCAACTAAATGAGTGTGTGTGATCCACATCGGAAAGCATACGTCAATCATAGCGGAACCGTCGGTGATACACAGCAGATTGCAAACGATTTGCAGCGCTACTACGTGTGCGTAGGGTCTCCGGAACCGTTTGTGATATCACGTTATCGCACACGAGAGCTCGGAGTAAACCATGCCCAATGTAAAATACAATCCCAGTCGTAAATTTTTTAGGAAACGTGTGGGATCCCAAACGAAAAGCACACGTCACTCTTGCCGCAACCGGCGGTGATACACAACAAATCACAAACGGTCTGCAGCACTTGTATTTGTGCGAAGGGGCTCCCGAACCGTTTGTGATAGAACATTATCGCACACGGTAATTGTTGGGAAACATGTGCGATGGAGTCATGCATGGCAGACGGGTTCCGCAAAAAACTCGTGTGCGATGGGGCACATATCGCACACAGTTCATATGTTGGCCCGTGTGCCTTACATATTGTTTCCCAAACGGTTCATTACGACACACCGTTTGGTTTCACTGCGTCATTAGAAATGTTTAATCACCGATCCCACACGTGTGAAAGAATTTAGTGTGTGCTGCATCGCACATGATTACATTTTGCAAGGCCTCTGGATCATGGCTCCATATCCCCGACGATTTCTGGGTCGTGTGGGAAGGACTCCCCCTATCGCCCACACTCACTTTGCGACGGTTCCAAATGCCGTCGCGAAAAGGGGTTAAAAACCATTTGTATAGCACCTCGATGTACCAGTGACTTATCATACCCAATGATATTTTCATGAAAGTCTTTATTATATCCCTCTTGAATATTCATCACTTTGGGACCAAATTAATATCTTGTGCAAATTACCATTGCTATTATCAACTCTCAAAAAGATATAAGTGAGGCATGAGAGTGCAAATATTTCTTTAAAATGTAATCTTATCAACTCCCAAATTAATATAAGTGAAGCATGAGAGTTCATGTATTTCTTCAAAATACAGTCACCGCCATGCTCAAAAAGATTTAAGTGAAGCACTAGAGCAACTGCCTAGCTCAAAAGATTGAAGTGAAGCACATAGAGTATCTAACAAATCATGATAAATGTGTGGCTCCCTCAAATAGATGTGTCAAGCAAATATGACTGTGACAAACAAAAAAGCAAACCAAGCAAAGAGTCATATAATACACGACGCTCCAAGCAAAACTCATATCATGTGACGAATAAAAATATAGCTCCAAGTAAAATTACAGATGGTCGTTATATGAAAGAGGGGATGCCTTCCGGGGCATCCCCAAGCTTAGTTGCTTGGGAGTCCTTGAATATTACCTTGGGGTGCCTCGGGCATCCCCAAGATTAGGCTCTTGCCACTCCTTATTCCTTCATCCATCGTGATCTCACCCAAAACTTGAAAACTTCAATCACACAAAACTTAACAAAACCCTCGTGAGATCCGTTAGTATAATAAAACAAATCACTACTTTAGGTACTGTTGCAAACCCGTTCATATTTTATTTTTGCATTATACCTACTGTATTCTAACTTCTCCTTGGATTATACCCCCCCCCCCCCCCCCCCCCGCCGATGCAATCCATAGTTTCATCAAAACAAGCAAAATAATGCATCAAAAATAGAATATGTCAAAAATAAAGCAGTCGGTAGCAATCTGAATATTGACTATACTCATGTAACTCCAAACATTCTGAACAATTAGGACAACATAGGATATTTGTATATAAATCATGTGTAAAAAATTCAGAATTTTTCCACTCTCCAGCAAATTTTGATAATTCTGCTACTGGACGCAAAAGTTTCTATTTTTCACAGAATCAAAGCAACTATCATCCAAATCATCCTAAAGGCTTTACTTGGAACAAACACTAATTTAAACACAAAAACACAACCATAACAGTAGCATAATTGTGTGCACATAAAAAATAGAAAAAGAAAACTATTGGGTTGTCTCCCAACAAGCTCTTTCTTTATAGCCATTAAGATACGCTTAAGATTGTATTGATGCTCACGTGAAAGATAATAATTGAAACAAAGAGAGCATCATGTACCATGTGAAGAACACATTTAAGTCTAACATACTTCCTGTGCATAGGAATTTTATAAGCAAACAAATTATCAAGGCAAGCAAAAACTAGCATATGCAAGGAACAAGAAAGAAACAATAACAACCTCAACATAAGGAGAGGTTGTTTAGTAACATGAAAATTTCTACAATCATATTTTCCTCTCTCATAATAATTACATGTAGGATCATAATCAAATTCAAAAATATAGCTATCATGTAAAATTTTCTCTCCATGATCCACATGCATAAAAGTTTTACAATCTTCCGAGGTAGTGGGATAAACATCAACTAAAGTCATGACCTTTCCAAACCCACTTTTATAAAAAAAATCATAAGATTGAACACTCTCCAAATATGTGGGATTCTTTTTACCTAAAGTTGACATTATTCCAAACCCACTTTCAATATTATTGCAAACATTATTGTCAATGACATATTCATCATGAGGCTTAAATAAATTTTCAACATCATAAGAAGCATTATCACCCCAATCATGATCATTGCAATAAGTAAGGGACATAGCAAAATCATCATCACCAAACTTGTAGATTTGCATATGATTAACATAATTGACATTAATAGAATTTATAATAACATCATTGCAATCATGCTTTTCATTGAAGGAGCTATCATGAATCACTTTATAAATTTCTTTGTTTAACACTTCATCACAATTTTCAGATTCATGATTTTCAAGCAAAACTTTATAGAGATAATCAAGTGCACTCAACTCACTAGCAATTGGTTCATCATAATATGGTATTTTGAAAAGATTAGCAAGTGGATGAGGATCCACATGTCTTTACTTTTCCTATCTCTTTCCTGTTTTTGATGTGTTGACATTAAGGTAATAAAAGCAAGCAAGCAAAAGAACAAAAAGGCAAACCAAAATATTTTTGTGTTTTTGTGTTAACATTTTAGAAGTGGGGGGATGAAAATGAGAGGCAAATGGAAAATAATGTAAATGCAAGGAGATGAAATTTTATGCGTAGGTACTTGATAGATGTTGATGATGTCTCCCCGGCAACGGCGCTAGAAATTCTTCCTGCTACTTGTGAACTGCGTTGGGATTTCCCCGAAGAGGAGAGGATGATGGAGTACAGTAGAGATAAGTATTTCCCTCAGTTAAAAACCAAGGTTATCAATCTAGTTGGAGAACCAAGCAACACCTCATTAGCAGCACCTGCACACAATCAACAAATCCTTGCAACCCAACGCGAACAAGGGGTTGTCAATCCCTCAACGGTTACGAGCAAGATTAAATTGTATGGTGTTTGATAGATAGATCGGACAAAAATACAAAATATATAAAATAAAATAAAACACAGCAAGGTATTTTTGGTTTTAATATATGATAAAAGATAGACCCCAGGGCCATAGTTTTCACTAGAGGCTTCTCTCTTGAAAATAGCATACGATGGGTAAACAAATTATTGTTGGGCAATTGATACAAAGGCAAATAATTATGACGATATCCAAGGCAATGATCATACATAGGCATCACGTCCGAGAGAAGTAGACTGACTCCTGCCTGTATCTACTACTATTACTCCACACATCGACCGCTATCTAGCATGCATCTAGAGTATTAAGTTCATAAAGAACGGAGTAACGCCTTAAGCAAGATGACATGATGTAGACAAGATAAACTCACGTATGAATAAACCCCATCTTTTTATCCTTAATACTAACGACACAATGTGTGTCATGTCCCCTTCTATCACTGGGATTGAGCACCGCAAGATCAAACCCATTACAAAGCATCTCTCCCATTGCAAGAAAAATCAATCTAGTTGGCCAAACCAAATCACTAGATCAGAGAGAAATACGAAGCTATAGTAACCATGCATAAAAGAGTCCAGAGAAAACTCAAATAATATTCATGGATAGATCTGATAAAAAAACTCACAATTCATCGTATCCCAACAAACACACAGCAAAAAGTGATTACATCGGATAGAACTCCAAGAACATCGAGGCGAACATTGTATTGAAGATCAAATGGAGAGAAGAAGCCATCTAGCTACTAACTATGAACCCATAGGTCTGTGGTAAACTACTCACGCATCATCGAAAGGGCAGCAAGGATGATGTAGATCCCCTTTGTGATCGAATCCCCCTCTGGCAGAGTGCCAGAAAAGGCCTCCAGACGGGAACACTCAAGAACAGGAACTTGCGGCAACGAAAAAAGTATTTCATGGACTCTCCTGTTGGTTTCCCGATTTTAGAGAATTTATAGAGGCAGAGTTAGGTCAAACAGAGCTACATGGGCCCACAAGCCACCAGGGCACGCGCTACCCCCTGGGCGTGCCCTGGTGCCTCATGGGCCACTGCTCCATTTTATCGTTCCCTCCTGAAGCTTCCAGGGTCTCATCTATCCAGAAAAAAATCTCCAAAAAGTTTCGTGGCATTTGGACTTCGTTTGGTAGTGATATTCAGATAAACCAAAAACACACAAAAAAACAACAATTGGCACTGGGCACCAAGTTAATAGGTTAGTCCCAAAAATGATATATAATTGCTTGTAAGTGTATATAAAACATCCAAGATTGATACTATAATAGCATGGATTAATCAAAAAATATAGATATGTTGGAGACGTATTAACCTTCCATACCAACACTTTCCAAGGAATTTATTATCATCATCATATTAATATTTTT
Source organism: Thinopyrum elongatum (assembly GCA_011799875.1). Taxonomy (NCBI): domain Eukaryota; kingdom Viridiplantae; phylum Streptophyta; class Magnoliopsida; order Poales; family Poaceae; genus Thinopyrum; species Thinopyrum elongatum. Next base: position 172,013,584 of record CM022301.1, read on the forward strand.
TTCATTTCGGGACTGGGCATCCCTATTACCTGCCACTCTCTCATGCAATGACAAATGAATAAACACTCATCATGAGAATAACTGAAAGTGCGTTATATCGACTAGAGGGGGTGAATAGGCGATTTTTACAAATTCGTCACTGAGGAAATACTACTTGAGGAATTTGCTAAGTGACGAAATACAAGCAGCGGAACAAAGTACTCAGGTGCATGCATAACAAGATAGACGCATGTCATCATGATGAAATGAAACATGCACAGAGCACAGATAGCATGTAAACATGATAAGCATGTAGAAGACTAGATGACTGAAGAATTTGGGTTCAGGAAATTGAGAAAGTCTTCAGTCAAAGTCTTCAAACAGTAACGATCAAGTTCAACAACAAGTAAGCAAGGAAATGAAATGGTTGAATAAATAGAACCAGTAGCTCGATGAAGACAGTGATTTGGTAGACCAGTTCCAACTACTGTGACAGTTGTACATCTTGTTGGAGCGGCTTGGTATTTAAACCAAAGTACACACCGTCCTTACTGTATTCTCCTTGAGCTAAGGTCACACAGACCTCGCCCAATCACTCGTGGTAAGTCTTCAGGTGACTTCCAAACCTTCACAGACTTGGTCACTCGGCGATCCACAATTCCTCTTGGATGCTCTAGACCATGACGCCTAACCGTCTGGAAGATGCACAATCTTCAAAGGTAACAAGCATCGGTTCCACACAGGAACAATTTGTTCAGTGATGCTTAATCACTTTGGGTTTTAGGTGTTGGGGTTTTGGGTTTTTCCTCACTGATGATTTTCTCTCAAAGTCCTCGAAGGATGGGATGCTCTAAATGACAAGTGTTAGTTTCTCTCAGAGCAGCCAACTAGCTAGTGGTTGAGGGGGGCGGCTATTTATAGCCAGGGAGCAGCCCGACATGATTAGACATAAATTCCCTTCAATGATATGACCGTTAGGTGGATAAGATATTTGGGACAGTTGGCGTGTAGCACAGCAACGGTCGGAAATTTGAGCTCTCAAATTCCTCAGGGCTATCATGTTCCTCGCTTGTAGGCAATCCGCACTGGCGAATTCCTAACTCTTCAGTCAGAACAAATTCCTCAGAGACCAGAAGATCTTCGTCTCTGTCATTGAAGAAATTGACTGAACTGTATGAGATTTCCAAAGGCTTCACTCGAAGGATTAGGTATCTGTAGGCTTTGAGATGAGCATCACTTGTAAACTTTTCCATAGTTTTACCTCGACCCCCTTTAACAGTACGGTGTTTCCTATGACTCAAGAAAGGAAAATGAAACTACGAAAACAAAAGTCTTCACGCCTCATAATCCTCGCATCAATATCAATGTCTTCAAGGTCACACTAATTTCCTCATTTTCAAAGTCTTCAAGAAAACCAAAGTCTTCAGTTGAAGACATTCATTTTTAGGGGTCGACATTCATCGGATTTATCAACCTCCTCAGAGACTTATTAGACAGGTGTACACTCACAAATACATTAGTCCCTTAACCTATAAGTCTTCAATACACCAAAATCACTAAGGGGCACTAGATGCACTTACAATCCCCCCCTTTTTGGTGATTGATGACAAATAGGTTAAGTTTTCAACGGGGATAAACATATGAAGTGTAAATACTGATATTGAGGAATTTGATTGCAAGATATAGAAGAACTCCCCCTGAAGATGCGCATATTGAGGAATTTGCTTTGGATTGCAAATGCACATTGTAGAATAAAATCATGGAGATCTCCCCCTATATCTTGTAATCCATTCATGCATTTAACATATAGTATGAAGAATTTGAAATGCATGATGGAAAATGGTGTCTGATGAAATTCAGCATGCGTGCATTAAGTTACTTGAGGAAATAAGCATGCAGAAAGCAGTTCAAAAGTATCAGACCACCATCGGACTTAAGTTTACAACTCAACCAACAAATACTTCAGAAGAGCGAGAGTTGTAACTTAACAAAAAAACAGCCCATATATATAGAGACCCGCTTGAAGACTAACTCAAATTTCTCCCCCTTTGTCATCGAATGACCAAAAGGGACAAAAAAATGAGGATTAACGCCCCTGAAGAATATCATCATGAGGTCGATGGAGGAGCGCCAGTGTTGTCAGGGTCGTTTGTTGGAGTAGGGCCCGCTGCAGTGTCGTTGAGATCCTCAGCTTCATATGTCTCACGCGATGAAGAAAATGAGCTTGTAACCAACTGAGGAACTTTGACCTTCTTGAATTTCTTCGAGGGAGGATTTGACCACTCAAAGTTCTATTGAAAGTCCATCTGCTTGAGGTCTTCATCATTGTAAAGATGAGAAAGTATGGCCCAAGTGCGGTCGAAGATTTCATGCGCATAATAGTGATTCTTCTTCACAGTGTTCTAAGTAACAGTCATGTTCTGAAGAATTGAGCCAAATTGATGCTTGACCCACTTGTGATTGCGATCGACTTTCTGGTGAAGACTTAGAAGAAGCTCACGATCAGTCATCACTCAGGGGCAGTGGCTTGAGGATTTTGCTCATTGACCTTAGCAGCAGAATCTTGAGTTGCAGAGTCATCATTGGTGGAGTAAGATGCAGCCTTACGGAATTGGCCATCCAATGGACGAGTGCCTTCATCAATGACAACAGCTTTGCCTTTTTCATCAGCTGAAGAAATAGTCCTTTTGAGGACTTCAATAGGAGGCAACAAGCTGAGGTGATTCTGAAAATCAGCCTTGTATGGAATTGAAGACCTGGTTCTGATGAATTTCATTATCCAAGGAGCATAGGGCTTCAATTCAAACGGCGACAGTGCAACATTTTCCAAAGTCCTCATGAAGAAATCATGATAGTTAATGGGAATCCCATGAATGATGTTAAACAGTAGATTCTTCATGATGCCAACAACTTCTTCTTCTTCAGAATTGTGGCCTTTGATTGGACTGAGGGTTTTGGTCAATATGTTGTATACGGTCCTTGGCATATACAGCAAATCCTTCACTAGGAAGGTGGTTCTTGGAGCTTGGCCAGGCCGCAACGGCTTCATCAATACTTGCATGAGATGATTTTGAAGTTTAGGTTCTTCATAGATCAGCCTTGTGCCTTCAGCAGGAGGACTAACTGGGATGTCATGAAGCAATTCAGAGGCCGGAGCTTTATAATGAGTGTTTTCAGTCATCCAGTCTAGCACCCATGAATTGACATCAGCAACATTGCCAGTGAGATGCAGGGTTGCATAGAACTGAAGAATTAGCTCTTCATTCCAGTCACATATATCGGCGCAGAAATTGAGGAGCCCAGCTTCGTGAAGAACATTGAGAACTGGTTGGAAGCATGGAATGGACTCCATATCCACATGAGGAATTTGACGGTGCTGAAAGACCTTGTCCTTGTCAAACAGAATAGATGCATAGAAGTTCATCTGGCTTGCAGTCCAAAACCTCTTGCGCCTTAATCTCGCTTAGTCATAAGGATTTGCATCAGTGAAGAAATGATGCTCAGCGAAGAAATCATCATTCTTGAATTTTAGCCTCTTTGTGCCAGAATGAGGATTTTGAGGCTTGGGCTGAAGATTTTCAGTAGAAGGCCTCACAACCTCTTGAGTCAGAACTTCTGGTACAACAGACTGAGGAATTGAAGCAGCAGTTTCATTAGCAGTCTGTGTCTCCATTTCTTCAGCTGTTGCAGCTGGAATTTCTTCAGGTATGGACTGGAGAGAAGTTTGACGTCCTTCAGACCCTGTCAATATTTCTTTAGTCTGCATAGGGGACTGAGGAATTTGATGCAGAGGTGTGGCGATTGGAGAATTGGGGTGAAGATTTTTCCCAATAATCATCATTCAGCACAGGGGTTGTAGAGCCAATGTCCACATCTTCTTCAATGCCCGCCTCTTTAGCAGTGAACTGAGGCACAGGCGATGATACCAGTGGTGTGGAGATAACACCATCCACATCAATTTCTTCATCGAACTGCTCTGAAGAAGTAGCAGAAGGATTATCTTCATCAATGTCATCTGGAATGACATATTCTTCACCAAACAGAATGAGCTCCTTTGATGGCACTATTGAGATTGGAACAGCATCAATTGGTTCATTGAGAGAGCTTGTCAAAGTCCTCACTTTCTTGGGAGCTCAGGACTCTGCAGAGGTTGATGTTTTCCTCTTCTTTGCGGCTTCCTTCTCTGCAGCCTTCGTTTTCTACACTTCTGATGCAGAAGGAAGTGTGGTTTTCTTCACCTTTGAAGATTTTGCTAGAGGAGCACATGATGTTGGTGCATTTTCTTCAGGTGAACACTGATGGTTGCCCTGGCATTGTCTTCAGGAGCTGGAATTTCTTCAGCCCTGGTAGTTTCTTCAGCAGCCTGATTTTCATCAGCTACGCTTGCAGTTTCTTCAGCACGCTGAGCAGATGCTTCAGCCAGGGGAATTTGCTGTTGTGATGGTGCTGCAATGTCTGCCTTGAGGTTCTTGGCAATCTTGACAAATCTGACTTTGGCACCGAGCCAATCTGCATGATATCTGTCAAATTCATCACTGAGGTCTCTGATCTCCTTCTGAACAGTGACAAGTTCTTCAGGAGCCAGTGTAAGAACGTTGTTCCTCATGAATCGCTCCTTCTTGTACCGGGCCTTCTTGACTTGCCTGGCCTTCTGAAATTTCCATTTTTCTTCGCCTATGAAGGCAGTCAACATATGACTTTGACTAGAAGTCGGGTTAAAGTCAGGAAGTGGAGTGTTGGGATCTTTGTGCCATATGTCAATGAAATCTAGGATCTTCTTTGGATCCAACATAAGAGGCACATAGCTTCCTTTGACTCTTGCGGCCCTTTCCAGTCTATCTTTGATGATTCAGTCAGTTCTTCATCATCAGCTTTATCATCGTCATCAAACGGAACATGGAAAGCCACTTGCTTCTTGTGAGGACTTGGCCTCTTTCCACGTCCAGCAGTGGTCTTGACCTTCAGTAGAGTTGGACCACTTGAGGATTGTGGTTGAGCTGAGGAAGATGCAGATGCCCCTGAGGCAATAGAGAATCCAATAGTCCGCTGACATGTTGCAAGGTGCACGGGTGTTGAAGACTTTGTGGCAGCAGCTGAGGATTTTGTAGCAACTGAGGGGATTGGCACTGCCCTTGAAGAAGTTGCTTGAGGAAGTTGCCCTGAGGGCTTTGCTGTTGAGGAACTTGGCCATGAGAGCATTGAGCTTGAAGAAGTTGGTTTCACAGCAGGTTTCTTCGGCATAGCCTTCTTTGGCGCAGACTTACTGGCAGAGGCCTCAGTGGCAGCAGCTTGAGAGTCCACATTAAATTTCCTCACTGCTTCTGCAGCAACTTTCTGAAGCTTTGCTTGGCGCTTGGCCCATTCCTTCAGAAATTCCTCACCACACTTGATGCTGGTGGGATCAGCTTGTTGGCCAGCTGCCAAAGGTGGTCTTGGACATGGAGGGTTTACAGCGAATTTCTTCATGTACTTTGGAATTACATAGCGGCATTCCCTCCATTCCTTAGCCCATCTCCTCTCAATCCTCTGTATGCGCACTTTGGGCTGATTCTTGTTCTCCTTCCCATGAGTTTCTTCATCTGGTGTATAGTATTCATCATAGATATCCTCAAGGATCTCAAACGCAGCGTTTGTTTCTGGCCTCTTGCCTCCCTTCTGAGGTCTCTTCCCATCTGCCATTTTCCTCACTTGAGGACTTTGAACTTTGGATGTTTCTGAGGAAGTATGCAAATTTTCTTCGAGGAATGCTGCAAATGAGTTAAGTGAAGAAAATATGCCCTAGAGGCAATAATAAAGTTGTTATTTTATATTTCCTTATTGATGATAAATGTTTATTATTCATGCTAGAATTGTATTGATCGAAAACCTAAATACATGTGTGAATACATAAACAAATACCGTGTCCCTAGTGAGCCTCTACTTGACTAGCTCGTTGATCAAAGATGGTTAAGGTTTCCTAACCATGGACATGAGTTGTCATTTGATAACGGGATCACATCATTAGGAGAATGATGTGATGGACAAGACCCATCCGTTAGCTTAGCATAATGATCATTCAGTTTTGTTGCTATTGCTTTCTTCATGTCAAATACATATTCCTTCGACTATGAGATTATGCAACTCCCGGATACCGAAGGAATACCTTGTGTGCTATCAAACGTCACAACGTAACTGGGTGATTATAAAGATGCTCTACAGGTATCTCCAAAGGTGTTTGTTGGGTTGGCAAAGATCAAGATTAGGATTTGTCACTTCGAGTATCGGAGAGGTATCTCTGGGCCCTCTCGGTAATACACATCATAAGTTTGCAAGCAAATGACTAAGGAGTTAGTCACGAGGTGATGTATTACGGAACGAGTAAAGAAACTTGCCGGTAACGAGATTGAACTAGGTATGAAGATACCGACGATCGAATCTCGGGCAAGTAACATACCGATAGACAAAAAGCATTACGTATGTTGTCATAAGGTTCGACCGATAAAGATCTTCGTAGAATATGTAGGAGCCAATATGGGCATCCAGCTTCCGCTATTGGTTATTGACCAGAGAGGTGTCTCGGTCATGTCTACATAGTTCTCGAACCCGTAGGGTCCGCACGCTTAACGTTCGTTGACGATATAGTACTATATGAGTTATGTATGTTGGTGACCGAATGTTGTTCGGAGTCCCGGATGAGATCACGTACATGTCGAGGAGCTCCGGAATGGTCCGGAGGTAAATATTGATATATAGGATGATATGGTTCGGCCAAGGGGTAAAGCCCACGGGGCTTTAGGTCGGTGCAAAAGGAGTTTTGCGGCGGCCAGGGGGCCAAACGCTGGAGACCCTGGCGTCTGGCCCTGGGCCAGACGCCGAGGCCCATGGCGTCTAGGCCAGACGCCAAGGATTATGGCGTCTGGTCCTGGAAGTCCGAGAAGGACTCTTCCTTGCAGGCAAAACTGACTTTGAGGAGGATTTTACTCCAAGTTTCGACCCCAAGGCTCAACATATAAATAGAGAGGCAGGGCTAGCACCTAAGACACATCAAGAAACACCAAGCCGTGTGCCGGCAACCCCGTCCCTCTACTTTATCCTCCATCATAGTTTCCGTTGTGCTTGGCGAAGCCTTGCGGAGATTTTTCTTCACCAACACCGTCACCACGCCGTCGTGCTGCCGAAACTCATCTACTACTTCGCCCCTCTTGCTGGATCAAGAAGGGAGGACATCATCGAGCTGAACATGTGCTGAACATGGAGGTGCCGTATGTTCGGTTCTTGATCGGGACGGATCGTGAAGGTGTACGACTACATCAACCGCGTTGTCAAACGCTTCCGCTTTAGGTCTATGAGGGTACGTAGACATACTCTCTCCCTCTCGTTGCTATGCATCTCCATGGATAGATCTTGCATGAGCGTAGGAAATTTTTTGAAATTGCATGCTACGTTTCCCAACAGTGGCATCCGAGCCAGGTCTATGCATAGATGATATGCACGAGTAGAACACAAAGAGTTGTGGGCGGTGATCGTCATACTGCTTACCACCAAAGTCTTATTTTGATTCGGCGGTATTGTTGGATGAAGCGGCCCGGACCAACCTTACATGACCACATTCATGAGACCAGTTCCTCTGACAGACATGCAACTAGTTTTGCATAAAGGTGGCTGGCGGGTGTCTGTTTCTCCTACTTTAGTTGAATCGAATTTGACTGCGGCCTGTCCTTGTTGAAGGTTAAAATAGCAAACTTGATAAATCACCGTTGTGGTTTTCATGCGTAGGTAAGAACGGTTCTTGCTAGAAGCCCGTAGCAGCCATGTAGAACTTGCAACAACAAAGTAGAGGACGTCTAACTTGTTTTTGCTGGGCATGTTGTGATGTGATATGGTCAAGACATGATGTGATATACATTGTTGTATGAGATGATCATGTTTTGTAAAAGTTATCGGCAACTGGCAGGAGCCTTATGGTTGTCGCTTTATTGTATGAAATGCAAACGCCATGTAATTGCTTTACTTTATCACTATGCGTTAGCGATAGTTGTAGAAGCAATAGTTGGCGAGACGACCACGACGCAACGATGGAGATCAAGGTGTCGAGCCGGTGACGATGGAGATCATGACGATGCTTTGGAGATGGAGATCAAAAGCACAAGATGTTGATGGCCATATCATGTCACATATTTTCATTGCATGTGATGTTTATCTTTTATGCATCTTATTTTGCTTAGTAGGGCGGTAGCATTATAAGATGATCCCTTATCTAAATTTCGAGGTATAAGTGTTCTCCCTGAGTATGCACCATTGCGATGGTTCATCGTGTTGAGACACCACGTGATGATCGGGTATGATAGACTCTACGTTCAAATACAACGGGTGCAAGACAGTTTTGCACATGCGGAATACTCGGGTTAAACTTGATGAGCCTGGCATGTACAAACATGGCCTCGGAACACTGGAGACCGAAAGGTCGAACGTGAATCATATAGTAGATATGATCAACATAGAGATGGTCACCATTGATGACTACTCCATCTCACGTTATGATCGGACATGGTTTAGTTGATTTGGATCACGTATCATTTAGATGACTTGAGGGATGTCTATCTAAGTGGGAGTTCTTGAGTAATCTGATTAATTGAACTTAATTTATCATGAACTTAGTCCTGATAGTATTTGCATATCTATGTTGTAGATCAATGGCCCGTGCTACCGTTCCCTTGAATTTTAATGCGTTCCTAGAGAAAGTTAAGTTGAAAGATGATGGTAGCAACTACACGGACTGGGTCCGTAAATTGAGGATTATCCTCATTGCTTCACAGAAGAATTATGTCCTTGATGCACCGCTAGGTGAAAGGCCTGCTGCAGGAGCAGATGCTGATGTTTTGAACGTCTGGCAAGCTCGATCTGATGACTACTCGATAGTTCAGTGTGCCATACTTTACGGCTTAGAATCGGGATTTCAAAGACGTTTTGAACATCATGAAGCATATGAGATGTTCCAAGAGTTGAAGTTAATATTTCAAGCAAATGCCCGAGTTGAGAGATATGAAGTCTCCAACAAGTTCTATAGCTGCAAGATGGAGGAGAATAGTTCTGTCAGTGAACACATACTCAAAATGTCTGGGTATCATAATCACTTGACTCAGCTGGGAGTTAATCTTCCAGATGATAGTGTTATTGACAGAGTTCTTCAATCACTGCCACCAAGCTACAAAGGCTTCGTGATGAACTATAATATGCAAGGGATGGAGAAGACAATTCCCGAGCTCTTCGCAATGCTCAAAGCTGCAGAGGTGGAAATCAAAAAGGAGCATCAAGTGTTGATGGTTAACAAGACCACTAGTTTCAAGAAAAAGGGCAAGGGAAAGAAGGGGAACTTCAAGAAGAATGGCAAGCAAGTTGCCACTCCCGGAAGAAGCCCAAAGCTGGACCCAAGCCTGAAACAGAGTGCTTCTACTGCAAAGGGACTGGTCACTGGAAGCGGAACTGCCCCAATTATTTGGCAGATAAGAAGGATGGCAAAGCGAACAAAGGTATATTTGATATACATGTTATTGATGTGTACCTTACTAATGCTCGTAGTAGCACCTGGGTATTTGATACTGGTTCGGTTGCTCATATTTGTAACTCAAAACAGGAGCTACAGATTAAACGAAGATTGGCTAAGGACGAGGTGAAGATGCGCGTCAGGAATGGTTCCAAGGTCGATGTGATCGCCGTCGGCACGCTACCTCTACATCTACCTTCGGGATTAGTTTTAGACCTAAATAATTGTTATTTGGTGCCAGCGTTGAGCATGAACATTATATCTGGATCTTGTTTAGTGTGAGACGGTTATTCATTTAAATCAGAGAATAATGGTTGTTCTATTTATATGAGTAATATCTTTTATGGTCATGCACCCTTGAAGAATGGTCTATTCTTGCTGAATCTCGATCATGGTGATACATATATTCATAATATTGATGCCAAAAGATGCAAAGGTGATAATGATAGTGCAACATATTTGTGGCACTGCTGTTTAGGTCATATTTGTGACGCCCGGATAATTAAGCTACAATAATTCCCTGCTAATGATGCCACGTCACCCCGATTACTGTTGTTAATCTTGCGATGATTCAAATCTCATTCGAATTCAAATTCAAATTCAAAATCAAGTCAAAGGATAAGAGTTTTCAAATATTAAAACTAAGGTGTTCTAATTGTAGCAAATAAACCATAGATAATTATGGTGGAGAAACCACACCTTTATAAAATATTTAAATACTATAAGATGAATAAAACAGTAGCAAAAACAAATAATTAAATGCCTTTTGTGTTTTATAAAATCTTTAGCTATTTTATTTGGGGTTAAACCTTTTTATGGCAGTGGCATATTTAATAAAACTAATTAAGGGGCTAGTTGTAATTTTTATAAAACTAAAATTAAAAAGGAACTAAAAGAAAACAGAACTGAAAATAAATAAAACAAAAAAAAGAAAAGAAAAAGAAAACGAAAGAAAACCCCTAGCCCAACTGGGCCAACCGGCCCAGCTGGCCGCCCACGAGGCCGGCCCAACCTAGGGCCTACCTAACCCCCCGCTCCCCCTGAAACCCTAACCCACCGAGACCCCACTCCCCCCACTCGCCCCCCACTCTCCCACATCTTCCCCCCACCTCTCGGTCCCATTCTAGATCGGGAAGGGGGGAACGCCCACGACGCCGCCGGAACCAGCTCGCCTCCTCGACCACCTCCCCGACCGGCCTCCTCGCGCCTCGCCGACCCCCCCCCCCCCCTCTTCAACGACTGTGAGCACGACCCCCTCTCTAACTCCCCTGCCGGTCACCGCGTCCATCGTGCCTCTCCCCTGCGCTTGGCCTCGCCTCGCCCCGCCACGGTCACCACCCGTCCTCCCGCGCATGCTCCGGTCGCCCCTGGGCCTCTGCCCGCTCGGGCTCGCCCCTGACCTCACCCGCCTCGCTCTCGCTCGCCACTCCGCCGCCACGCCTCTGTCCGCTGCCTAGCCGCCCCGATGCGTGCTCGCCGCCCAGCCACGGCCTGCCCGCTGCCGCTCGCCCACGGCCGTCCGCGGCCACGTCCACCCGCGCCCGACCTCGGCAACCGCCGCGCCCGTCTCGCTCCTTCGCCAACCGCGCCGGGCCGCGCCTGCCCTGCTCCCCGTGCCGGTCGTCTCGCCCTGTGCCTCCCCTCCCATGCTCCGCTTCAGCCACGGCCTCGCCTAGCGCCGCACTTGGCCGCCAACGCCCTGCTGCTGGCCTGGGCGAGCGCCCCGGTGGGCTGGCGCCCGTCGCCCGGTTCCGCCCAACCCGCGCGCCCGATCCAGTGGCCTCTGTGCCACTGCAGTTGGGGCCCACGCCCCTGGCACGTTAAAAAAAATATAAATAATAAAAAAATCAATTAATCAATTAATTAACTTAATTAATCTAGTATAATTAAACTTAATTAATCCTGCTTATTTAAAACCTAATTAACCTGGTTAGTCTATGACAGTGGGACCCACGTGTCAGTTTGACTAGTCAACGGTCAGAGTTGACCGCTGACGTCATGATGATGTCATAATTGTATTTTCAAATTAATTTAATTAATAATAAATTCAGAAATGAATTAAATCTTTAAAAATGAATATAAAATAATCCGTAGCTCGGATGAAAATACTTTGTACATGAAAGTTGCTCAGAACGACGAGACGAATCCGAATACGCAGTCCGTTTGTTCACCACACGTCCCTAGCATAGCGAACATTCAACCGTCCCCCTCCGGTCATCTGTCTAACAAATGTCCGGAACCGAGAAAACTTTCCCGGATGGGTTCCCCCTTTCTCGGTAATGTGCAACCCCACGTTAGAACACACCCGGCACTACATATTGTCATGTCATACTTGTGTAGCATTGTTTGCTTTGTATTTACTATTTCCTCCCCCCTCCTTCTCTCTCGATAGACGCTGAGACCGCTGACGACGCTGCCGTGAACGACTACTACGTCGACGACGACCCTTCTCTCTCGACAGAGCTTCCAGGCAAGCCCCCCCCCCTTGATCAACCCGATATCGCCTATTCCTTCTCTCTACTGCTTGCATTAGAGTAGTGTAGCATGTTACTGCTTTCGGTTAATCCTATTCTTCTGCATAGCCTGTCTTTGCTACTACTGTTGATACCTTACCTGCAATCCTAAATGCTTAATATAGGTTTCTAGAATTACATCAGTGGCCCTACACTCTTGTCCGTCTGCCATGCTATACTACTGGGTCGTGATAACTTCGGGAGGTGATCACGGGTTTATATTATATACTATTACTACTTATGTTTCTGTTCAGATATGGGGGCTGAAGGGGCAGGTGGTTCCATCCAGGTAGTGGTGGGCCTAGGTTCCCGACGGCCCCCGAGTGTTACTTTGTGGCGGAGCAACAGGGCAGGTTGTGACCACCTAGGAGACAGGTGGACCTGTTCCCTAGTCGGCGTCCGCGGTTACTTTAAATTAACACGCTTAACGAGATTGGGTATTTGATCTGAGTCTGGCTACGAGCCTATACGCGCTAACCACCACGCGGGAACAGTTATGGGTACTCGACGTCGTGGTATCAGCCGAAGCCTCCTAGACGTCAGCGACTAAGCGGCGCGCGCCGGGTTGGACCGCGTAACGCAACTTCCTTTGTAATGGAGGTTGCTAGGTCTGCTCTCCGGCCGCCCACGCAACGTGCAGGTGTGCAATGGGCGATGGGCCCAGACCCCTGCACGCATAGGATTTAGACCGACGTGCTGACCTCTCTGTTAGGCCTAGGTAGGGCTGCGACGTGTTGATCTTCCAAGGCCGGGTATGACCCAGGAAAGTGTGCCCGGCCAGAGGGATCGAGCGTGTTGGGTAATGTGGTGCACCCCTGCAGGGAAGTTTATCTATTCGAATAGTCGTGTCCCTCGGTAAAAGGACGACCCAGAGTTGTACCTCGACCTTATGACAACTAGAACCGGATACTTAATAAAACACACCCTTTCAAGTGCCAGATACAACCTGGTGATCGCTCTCTCACAGGGCGACGAGGAGAGGATCGTCGGGTAGGATTATGCTATGCGATGATACTTGGTGAACTTACCAGTACTCTCTTCTATATGCTTCAAGATGGAGGCTACCAGAAGCGTAGTCTTCGATAGGACTAGCTATCCCCCTCTTATTCTGGCATTCTACAGTTCAGTCCATAGATACTACCATTTCATTGATACCCAGTGCATATGTAGTGTAGATCCTTGCTTGCGAGTACTTTGGATGAGTACTCACGGTTGCTTTGCTCCCCCTTTTTCCCCTTTCTATACTCGGTTATCGCAACCAGATGCTGGAGCCCAGGAGCCAGACGCCACCTTCGACGACCCCTACTACACCGAGGGTGCCTACTACTACGTGCAGGCCGCCGACGATGACCAGGAGTAGTTTAGGAGGATCCCAGGCAGGAGGCCTGCGCCTCTTCGATCTGTATCCCAGTTTGTGCTAGCCATCTTATGGCACCTTGTTTAAATTATCTCTGTACTCAGATATTGTTGCTTCCGCTGACTCATCTATGATCGAGCACTTGTATTCGAGCCCTCGAGGCCCCTGGCTTGTATTATGATGCTTGTATGACTTATTTATTTTTAGAGTTGTGTTGTGATATCTTCCCGTGAGCCCCTGATCTTGATCGTACACGTTTGCGTGTATGATTAGTGTACGATTGAATCGGGGGCGTCACAATATTGGTGTAAAGCGCATGAAGAAACTCCATGCAGATGGGCTTTTGGAATCACTTGATTATGAATCATTTGATACTTGCGAACCATGCCTCATGGGCAAGATGACTAAAACTCCATTCTCCAGAACAATGGAGCGAGCTAATGACTTATTGGAAATAATACATACCGATGTATGCGGTCCGATGAGTGTTGAAGCACGCGGCGGGTATCGTTATTTTCTGACCTTCACAGATAATTTGAGCAGATATGGGTATATCTACTTAATGAAACACGAGTCTGAAACATTTGAAAAGTTCAAAGAATTTCAGAGTGAGGTGGAGAATCATTGTAACAAGAAAATAAAGTTTCTACGATCTGATCGTGGAGGTGAATATTTGAGTTACGAGTTTGACCTTCATTTAAAACAATGTGGAATAGTTTCACAACTCACGCCACCTGGAACACCACAGCGTAATGGTGTGTCCGAACGTCGTAACCGTACTTTATTTTATATGGTGCGATCTATGATGTCTCTTACCGATTTACCACTATCGTTTTGGGGTTATGCATTAGAGACAGCTGCATTCACATTAAATAGGGCACCGTCTAAATCCGTTGAGACGACACCGTATGAACTGTGGTTTGGCAAGAAACCGAAGCTGTCGTTTCTTAAAGTTTGGGGTTGCGACACTTATGTCAAAAAGCTTCAGCCTAATAAGCTCGAACCCAAATCGGAGAAGTGTGTCTTCATAGGATACCCTAAGGAAACAATTGGGTACACCTTCTACCACAGATCCGAAGGCAAGATCTTTGTTGCCAAGAACGAAACCTTTCTAGAGAAGGAGTTTCTCTCGAAAGAAGTGAGTGGGAGGAAAGTAGAACTTGATGAGGTAATTGTACCTTCTCTCGAATTGGAAAGTAGCTCATCACAGAAAACCGTTCCCGTGATACCTACACCAATTAGAGAGGAAGCTAATGATGATGATCATGAAACTTCATATCAAGTTACTATAGAACTTCGTAGGTCAACCAGAACATGATCCGCACCAGAGTGGTATAGGAATCCTGTACTGGAAGTCATGTTACTAGAACAAGGCGAACCTACGAACTATGAAGAAGCTATGATGAGCCCAGATTCCGACAGATGACTTGAGGCCATGAAATCTAAGATAGGATCCATGTATGAGAACAAAGTGTGGACTTTGGTGGACTTGCCCGATGATCGGCGAGCCATAGAGAATAAATGGATCTTCAAGAAGAAGACTGACGCCGATGGTAATGTTACTATCTACAAAGCTCGACTTGTCGCAAAAGGTTTTCGACAAGTTCAAGGAGTTGACTACGATGAGACTTTCTCACCCGTAGTGATGCTTAAGTCCGTCCGAATCATGTTAGCAATTGCCGCATTTTATGATTATAAAATCTGGCAAATGAACGTCAAAACTGCATTCCTTAATGGATTTCTTAAAGAAGAGTTGTATATGATGCAACCAGAAGATTTTGTCGATCCTAAAGGTGCTAACAAAGTGTCCAAGCTCCAGCGATCCATCTATGGACTGGTGCAAGCATCTCAGAGTTGGAATATACGCTTTGATGAGGTGATCAAAGCATATGGTTTTATACAGACTTTCGGAGAAGCCTCTATTTACAAGAAAGTGAGTGGGAGCTCTATAGCATTTCTAATATTATATGTGGATGACATATTGTTGATTGGAAATGATGTAGAATTTCTGGATAGCATAAAAGGATACTTGAATAAAGAGTTTTTCAATGAAAGACCTCGGTGAAGCTGCTTATATATTGGGCATCAAGATCTATAGGGATAGATCGAGACACTTAATAGGACTTTCACAAAGCACATACCTTGACAAAGTTTTGAAGAAGTTCAAAATGGATCAGTCAAAGAAAGGGTTCTTGCCTGTGTTGCAAGGTGTGAAGTTGAGTAAGACTCAATGCCCGACCACTGCAGAAGATAGAGAGAAAATGAAAGTCATTCCCTATGCTTCAGCCATAGGTTCTATCATGTATGCTATGCTGTGTACCAGACCTGATGTGTGCCTTGCCATAAGTCTGGCAGGGAAGTACCAAAGTAATCCAGGAGTGGATCACTGGACAGCAGTCAAGAACATCCTGAAGTACCTGAAAAGGACTAAGGAAATGTTTCTCGTTTATGGAGGTGACAAAGAGCTCGTCGTAAATGGTTACGTCGATGCTAGTTTTGACACTGATCCGGATGACTCTAAGTCACAAACCGGATACGTATTTATATTGAATGGTGGAGCTGTTAGTTGGTGCAGTTCCAAGCAGAGCATCGTGGCGGGATCTACGTGTGAAGCGGAGTACATAGCTACTTCGGAAGCAGCAAATGAAGGAGTCTGGATCAAGGAGTTCATATCCGATCTAGGTGTAATACCTAGTGCATCGGATCCAATGAAAATCTTTTGTGACAATACTGGAGCAATTGCCTTAGCGAAGGAATCCAGATTTCACAAAAGAACCAAACACATCAAGAGACGCTTCAACTCCATCCGTGATCAAGTCAAGGAGGGAGACATAGAGATTTGCAAAATACATATGGATCTGAATGTAGCAGACCCGTTGACTAAGCCTCTTCCACGAGCAAAACATGAGCAGCACCAAGACTCCATGGGTGTTAGAATCATTACATTGTAATCTAGATTATTGACTCTAGTGCAAGTGGGAGACTGAAGGAAATATGCCCTAGAGGCAATAATAAAGTTGTTATTTTATATTTCCTTATTCATGATAAATGTTTATTATTCATGCTAGAATTGTATTGATCGGAAACCTAAATACATGTGTGAATACATAAACAAATACTGTGTCCCTAGTGAGCCTCTACTTGACTAGCTCGTTGATCAAAGATGGTTAAGGTTTCCTAACCATGGACATGAGTTGTCATTTGATAACGGGATTACATCATTAGGAGAATGATGTGATGGACAAGACCCATCCGTTAGCTTAGCATAATGATCGTTCAGTTTTGGTGCTATTGCTTTCTTCATGTCAAATACATATTCCTTCGACTATGAGATTATGCAACTCCCGGATACCGGAGGAATACCTTGTGTGCTATTAAACGTCACAACGTAACTGGGTGATTATAAAGATGCTCTACAGGTATCTCCGAAGGTGTTTGTTGGGTTGGCATAGATCAACATTAGGATTTGTCACTCCGAGTATCGGAGAGGTATCTCTGGGCCCTCTCGGTAATACACATCATAAGCTTGCAAGCAAACGACTAAGGAGTTAGTCACGAGGTGATGTATTACGAAACAAGTAAAGAGACTTGCCGGTAACGATATTGAACTAGGTATGAAGATACCGACGATCGAATATCGGGCAAGTAACATACCGATAGACAAAGGGAATTATGTATGTTGTCATAAGGTTCGACCAAGAAAGATCTTCGTAGAATATGTAGGAGCCAATATGGGCATCCAGGTTCCGCTATTGGTTATTGACCAGAGAGGTGTCTCGGTTATGTCTACATAGTTCTCGAACCCGTAGGGTCCGCACGCTTAATGTTCGTTGACGATATAGTACTATATGAGTTATGTATGTTGGTGACTGAATGTTGTTCGGAGTCCCGGATGAGATCACGGACATGACGAGGAGCTCCGGAATGGTCCGGAGGTAAAGATTGATATATAGGATGATATGGTTCGGCCAAGGGGTAAAGCCCACGGGGCTTTAGGTCGGTGCAAAAAGAGTTTTGCGGAGGCCAGGGGGCCAAACGGCGGAGACCCTGGCGTCTGGCCCTGGGCCAGACACCAAGGATTATGGTGTCTGGTCCTAGAAGTCCGAGAAGGACTCTTCCTTGCGGGCAAAACCAACTTTCAGAAGGCTTTTACTCCAAGTTTCGACCCCAAGGCTCAACATATAAATAGAGGGGCAGGGCTAGCACCTAAGACACATCAAGAAACACCAAGCCGTGTGTCGGCAACCCCGTCCCTCTAGTTTATCCTCCATCATAGTTTTCGTTGTGCTTGGTGAAGCCCTGCGGAGATTGTTCTGCACCAACACCGTCACCAAGCCGTCGTGCTGCCGGAACTCATCTACTACTTCGCCCCTCTTGTTGGATCAAGAAGGCGAGGACATCATCGAGCTGAACGTGTGCTGAACGCGGAGGTGCCGTATGTTTGGTACTTGATCGGGACGGATCGTGAAGGTGTACGACTACATCAACCGCGTTGTCAAACACTTCCGCTTTCGGTCTATGAGGGTACATAGACATACTCTCCCCCTCTCGTTGCTATGCATCTCCATGGATAGATCTTGCGTGAGCATAGGAAATTTTTTGAAATTGCATGCTACGTTTCCCAACATTAAGTTGATGAGACCCTAGTGATTTAGTAGCAGACAGTTTGTACCTATGAACAGAGTATAGGTGCGAAGAATTTGGAGAGGTCATATGCGTTCTCAGAAATTTTTCAAAAAGTATCAAGTTTGAGGAATTTGACCATAGATGTCTTGAGGAATTTCACTAAGTGTTCTTGACTCAGGTTCCAGAGTTGTACAGATTTAAAAATCCACACAATTGAGGAATCTTGAGGAAAATCATAGCTTAGAGAAACAAATCAAGGAAAAGAAGCATTCCGGTATTTATGGAGTGGGAAGTTGAAGAATAAACACCTTTTGAGGATTTTGTGAAAATCATAAGAATCAAAGTAGGGCAGTAAAATTAGATTTTAATTACCCTTGACGAAGAACACGACAAACTAGGAGTGGAGATGGAGAAGTTCGTCAGTTCAGATCTCCCACGCCCTAACTCGGCGGAGGGAGACAGCTACGGCGATGGCGGAGAGAAGATTTCCACGGCCGGCGCGAATACGACGGTGATGAGGTCGAGGCAGTGAAGCTCTTCCTCACCGGCGACGATGGAGTGTAGCGGCAGCGCTAGTTCAGAGCTCGAGCAAGGGGAGTAGCAGTCGAGCAGAGTAAATGATGTAGGAGGAGGGTAAGGGGTATTTATAGCCGCAGTGAAAAACTGCTCGCCCGAAGATTTTGGACGAACATGCCCCTGACCCTTGCTATCCTAACGACATGTGTCACCCACGTACTGAGAGGTGGAGATCGTGGGGGATTGTGGGGTGAGTATTTTAATCCATCATGGGAAGCAGAATGGTTTGAGCGGCAACAGCCAAAATTTGATATGAAATTTTTTAATGTTTCGTTCGCAAATTCTTCAGCTGTCAAGGACACGGTGAAGATTTTGAACGGGTTTCAAATAGAACGCACATGATGAATTTGTGAACAGACTGGGTTGAGTTTAGCATAGAGGGGGAACGGGTCCGATCACATTCACTTAGCTGAAAATCAACTTGAAGAAATAGCAATAAGTGAATGCTGTTGAGGACATTGAAAACTCAAATATATAGTCAATGAAGAACATCAGAAGAAAAGTTGAAGACTTTGCAAACTTGAGGAATTTGCAAAAATGAAGAAAAACTCAAGTTTGAAGATTTTCAACTTTGGTTGGTGGCGTGACCCACCGTATAAGAATGATGCTTTCAGACACCACGTACAATTGTCGTAGGGCTCTGAGAATCAAATTCTTCATTAATTTCTTCACACTTAGAGGGTTAGTCTTCATTGATTGAAGAAAAATGATACTTCGTGTGTTGCACATCTAAGTCATCAACTTTGCATAAGTGTTAGGATGTGTGTCCTTTCAAAGAACATTCGAATATTCTAAGATATTTAGCTCACACCGTGACTTGCTAAATCTCTTCTCATCCAAGGGCTTTGTGAAGATATCTGCCAGCTGTTCTTCAGTCTTCACATGGTCGATGGAGATGTCGCCCTTCAACACATGATCTCGAAGAAAATGATGACGAATCTGGATGTGCTTAGTCTTTGAGTGCTGAACTGGGTTGTGAGCAATCTTGATGGCACTCTCGTTATCGCAGTAGAGAGGCACATTCTTCACATAGATGCCATAATCCTTGAGGGTTTGCTTCATCCATAGCAATTGAGCACAGCAAGAACCAGCAGCAATGTACTCAGCTTCAGCAGTAGAAAGTGATACTGTTGGTGTACTAAGTATTGGGCCACTAGTACCCCTTACTTGTGCACGGGCAGTTGTAGCCGTCCTCGCGGCAAGGCTTGCTGGGATCAACTCGAGGTCGATTTAAGTCATCAAGGAAATCATCGAGTCAGAGATCTGAGGATCAGCAAATAAGCAAAGCTAGAAATCGAAGGCCAGCCTCCCCGGCAAGATCCTTGCTGGGGTGGCCTGAGGAGCCCGGCAAGGATCAGCGCCCGGCAAGGCTTGGCACGCGGCAAGGCTCGGCGCCCGGCAAGGCTTGGCGCCCAGCAAGTTTCGGCGCCTGGCGAGGTTCTGCCACTGTGCCACCGCTTCGGCACAGTGACGAGTCTGACATTCTGGCTCCTTCCATGGATGCGTGGCGGCGCGCCAGTGGAGGAGGGCTTAAGCGGTGCTGATGGGATGGCCCCTTTTTCCATCCCAAGAAAGTGAGGACACCTCACGGTGCATTAAATGCGCCTATCCTAATCCGTCAGGGGTTAGGTATGATACCCTGTAGCTACTTTACACCTCAATGTATGTACATTTTGCCACTGTGGAGACCCCTTTGAGCATATAAAAGGAGGCCCAAGGCAACTGCTACAGAGGAGGAGAACTTCTGGCCCATTCTGCATGCGTAGCTGCTCTTTGAACGTACTATTCATTGCGAGCGCTCCTGAAGGCTGGGCTCAAGAACATCAATAAGAACACAAAGCAGGAGTAGGGTTTTACGCTGATCAGCGGCCCGAACCTGGGTAAAAACCTCACGCGTCGATCACCGGTTCTGCTCTTTGCGTGTACCTCTCCCCCCGCCGAATCGTAAAGGGGTCTCTCGGGATCCCATAGGTGTCGTGCCCCGACATCTTTGGCGCGCCAGGTGGTGGACTTGAAGGTTGCATGAACCTGATCTGGTGGTCGACGCCCTAGTTCCTTCATCATGCCGCCCAAGAAGAAGAACATCGCGACAGCACAACCGTCCGGGTCCGTTTTGCCTGCGCCTTCGCAGACAGGCGATGGTGTGGGTGTAGAAGGAAGAGGACTGGAACCCCCGCGGCGTTCTGGTGATCCAAGCCAAGCGAGCGGTATCGTTCGTAGTGGCAGTGGTAACTTGCGCGCCGCTGGATCTAGAGATGGCGTTGTGTTGCCTACGGGTGGCACAACAAACTCTAGGGATCAAAGAGCGCCTGCCAGAGCTCCCGCGCCGCCGCGAGCCTCGCAACCTGCCCAGGTTGTGCGAGACGAGCGACATCATGGTGCTGGTGGTTTGGGGCGTCCCTACGAAAAGGTTTCTGTGCATAGATCCCAAGATGCGCGGGACCAGCATGCACACCGAGCTGCCGGCGAAGGTGGCGCGCGGTCGCGTGACCATGGCGGTGCTCCTTCTAACTTGGTTAGGAGTCAGAGCACCTCACGTACCTCGCACCTGTCGCCGCCACCTACGCCAGCGGAAGCCTTGGCACGTGCGCAGCTGCTCCTCGATTTTCCTCCCGCCCCGGAGAAGATGGAGGAGTGGCGAGCTACTATCCAGAGCCTTATCGGCTTCGCTAATAAGGATGGACCACAAGAGGCAGGGCCCTCTCAGCGGAAGCCCATCGACCCGATGCGAGCCGGTGGAGAGAAAACCGGAGGTGGTGCAACTACAGTGCACTCTCCTCCGCGACATCAGCGGCGGCCGACGACTCAGCAAGTCGACCGCCATGAAGAAGTTTCCACGGCGTCGTCCGATCCGCGGATGCGCCGTGATCAGCGTCTGGTTCTCCAGGAACGACGCAAGGAGGACACTCGAACAACCATCGAGCGGCGACGGGAAGCGCGCTATCAGTCTGATAAGCGCGCGGGGCCAGTTGTCGACGAGCCCGCGCCAGGGAACGTAGGAGACTTGCCTTACGAGGTGGGACCTCCAGCGTTTACCCGTGAGCTACGGCAAGTCCAGTGGCCCAATCTCCGAACCTTCAAGCCAGAGGTCCCGGAGAAATATGACGGCAAGACCCATCCCTCGGAGTTCCTGAGCATCTACACCATTGCGGTGCAAGCTGCCGGGGGCCGAGATGACAAGATACTCGCCAACTACTTCCCGTTGGTGCTCAAACCCAACGTCAGGTCGTGGTTGATGCATCTGCCGGAGGATTCTATTTCTTGCTGGTCAGATCTGTGCCATCAGTTTGTTGGCGCCTTTGTTGGAGGCCACCAAGCTCCTGGCCAAGAAAGTGATTTGTACATCATCCCTCAGAGGGAGGGCGAGTCCCTGCGCAAGTTTATGCAGAGATTCAGCCGGGTGCAATACAATATTCCTGATGTTCATCCTGCCGCTGTCATTAGCGCGTTCCATCAGAACGTGCGTAACCGCAGGATGCGGGAAGAGCTGGCAATGAACAAAGTCAGGAGTATTGCCGAGCTTTACACTTTGGCCGACAAGTGTGCTCGAGCTGAAGAGGGGAGAAAACTCCCCGGTGAAGCTGTTGGTGCGACAGGCGACTCAACAGAAGAAGATGCCGCGGCTCCGTCAAGGAAAGGCCGGCGGCGGAATAGGAAGCGCGGAGGCAAGGCCGTGCTTGCCGTCGAGGAATCCGGCAACCCTGGCGCCGCCAAGAAGGCCAAGGTTAGCGCCCCCGGCAAGGATCTTGCCGGGTGCCCTTCCTGTCAGGCCTTGGCGGCTGCCGACAAGTCGGAGAACTCCGGCAAGCAATACTGCAAGATCCATCGCACTAAGGGCCACGATCTCCAAGACTGCCGGCAAGTTGAGCAGCTTGCCGAGAAGCAGAAGGCCGAATACGAGAGGCGAGACAAGGAGAAGGCCCAAGATGGTGCTGAGGGGTCCGGCAAGAAACACGGTGGCCGAGGGGGTCGCCGCGGCTAGGCCAAGCAGCAGAAGGATCGGCCTGCTCGTGGCCGAGATAAAGAAGGAGATGATGATGAAGAAGATGACGAATCCAGTGAGCAGGAATTCCAGAAGGCTACGGAGGCTATGTGCATTGATGGGGGTGCTTCGCTGCATTCTTCCCACCGCCAACTTAAACAGTGGGTGCGGGAGGTTAATGCGGCAGAGCCATCCCCCGATGCTTGTAGGCCTCTGAAGTGGTCCAGCACGCCTATCATCTTTGACGCCGAGGATCACACTGATCGCACAACTGCGGTCGGGTGTTTGCCATTGTTGGTTTCCCCGACAATTCTCAACCTCAAGGTGACGAAGATGTTAGTTGACGGCGGGGCCGGCCTAAACTTAATCTCACCAGACGTGCTCACAAAGCTTCAGATTCCCGACGAAGACCTCGAGGAAACGGGTACGTTTCAAGGGGTCAACCCGGGAAGAACCCAGCCTAAGGGCAAGATCACGCTGCCGGTAACATTTGGCAGCGAGCTTAACTTCAGGACCGAAAAGGTGGTGTTTGATGTCGCCAAGATCCCCATGTCATACAATGGGATCCTTGGTCGGCCAGCGCTGGCTAAGTTCATGGCGGCATCACACTACGCATACAACGTCTTGAAGATGCCTGGGCCGTTGAGCGTCATCACTATCCATTCCGACAAGAAGGATGCGCTCATCTGTGCCGACCAACTTTACCGGGAAGCAGTTGCAGCACCTGCCATTAAGGCATCTGCTCCTGCCGCTGGAACTCCCGGAGGGAAGAAGAAGACCGGCAGGAACCTTGGCGCGAACTCCGGCAAGCGCGCCTCCTCGGAGTGCTGCGCTTCCGTCGAGGACGCACCAGAGAGTTCCACCGGCAAGAACAAGAAGTCCAAGGCTGCCCCGCCGGAAACCAAGAAGGTGCCTGCCAGGGAGGACGGAACGGGGGGAACTTTCACCATAAGTTCCACCTTAGATGACAAATAGGAAAGCGCGCTCGTTGCTTTCCTGCGGGCGAATGTCGATGTGTTTGCATGGCAACCGTCTGACATCCCCGGTGTTCCCAGGAAAGTAATTGAGCACCACCTTGCTGTCTGTCCTCATGCGCGGCCCGTCAAGCAAAGGGTGAGGAAACAGGCCTTGGAGCGGCAAGAATTCATTGCCGAAGAAATTAAGAAGCTGGAGGCGGCAGGACTGGTCAAAGGAGTGCTTCATCCAACCTGGCTGGCCAATCCGGTTGTAGTGCGGAAAGCGAACGGGAAATGGAGGCTTTGTATCGATTACACATATATCAATAAAGCTTGTCCAAAAGATCTTTTTCCCTTGCCGCGCATCGACCAGATTGTGGATGCCACCGCTGGTTGTGATCTCCTGTCCTTCCTTGATGCCTATTCAGGGTATCATCAGATATTTATGGCAAAGGAAGATGAAGAGAAGACCGCCTTTATCACCCCATGTGGTACGTATTGCTTTATACGAATGCCTTTCGGGTTGAAAAGTGCTGGTTCAACATTTGCCAGAGTAATCCAGATTGGTTTTGAGCCACAACTCCATAGAAATATGGAGGCGTATATGGATGATATAGTGGTCAAAACTAAGGATAGAGCAACGCCCATTCAAGACTTAGAAGAAACATTTGCGAACTTGCGCAAGATCAACTTGAAGCTCAACCATGAGAAGTGCGTGTTCGGTGTTCCTTCCGGCAAGCTCCTCGGATTCTTTGTATCTTGCCAGGGAATCGAAGTGAACCCCGACAAGATCAAAGCCATTGAGCAAATTGAAGCGCCGAGACGCGTCAAGGATGTGCGTCGTCTTGCCGGCTGTGTTGCTGCTCTAAGCAGGTTTATTTCCAAATCTGCTGAGCGCGCCCTGCCCTTCTTCAAAATTTTGAAGAAGGCAGGTCCAATGAAATGGACTCCGGAAGCGGAGGCGGCGCTGCAAGGTTTGAAGAAATACCTTTCTTCTCCGCCAACGCTAGTCGCACCTAAACCACAAGAGCCGTTGCTGCTGTATCTGGCGGCAACAAATCAAGTGGTTAGTGCTGCGCTGGTGGCGCAGAGGGAAGCTGATGAGGAGGCAACATCAGCGGCAGAACCGCCAAGTGAAGCGGCAAGATCTTCCCCGGTGAGGGATGATCCCAGCAAGACAGGATCTGCGCAAACAGAAGAGCCCGTGCAGAAGAAAAAGGTGGTGCAGTGCCCAGTTTATTTTGTTAGCTCCCTCTTACAAGGGGCTAGATCAAGATATTCTGGTGTGCAGAAGTTGCTTTTCGGCCTCCTTATGGCCTCAAGAAAGCTGCGCCATTATTTTCAAGCACATGAGATCACCGTCGTCACTCGCTTTCCGTTACAACGGATTTTGCAAAATCCGGAGGCAACTGGCAGGATCGTGGAGTGGGCGTTGGAGCTGTCCAGCTTTGGCCTTAAGTTTGAAAGTACTTCCACAATTCAGAGCAGGGCCTTGGCGGAGTTCATTGCAGAATGGACCCCGACGCCGGACGAAGAAGTTCAAGAAACAACTCTCCCCGGCAAGGAAATTGATCAGCAATGGGTAATGTACTTTGATGGGGCTTTCTCGCTGCAAGGCGCCGGTGCTGGCGTGCTGCTTGTCGCACCCACCGGAGAGCACCTCAAGTATGTAGTCCAAATGCATTTTCCCCGGGAGAGTTCAACCAACAACACTGCAGAGTACGAAGGTTTGCTTGCCAGTCTTAGGATCGCGGCAGACCTTGGTATCAAAAAGCTCATTGTCAAAGGTGATTCACAGCTTGTCGTCAGGCAGGTCAACAAGAACTATCAAAGTCCGTTGATGCAAGCCTACGTAGATGAAGTGAGGAAATTGGAAGAGCGCTTTGACGGTCTGCAGATGGAGCACGTTCCTCGTGCCGAGAACAGTGTTGCTGATGACCTGTCAAAGCGTGCTGCCCTCAAGTTGCCTGTGGAACCAGGAACTTTTGTGCTCCAATTGACTCAACCATCCGTGGCGCCATTGACGCAGCAAGAAAAGAGAAGAAAGTTGAACTCTGGCCAGTACTTCCCGGCAGAGCTCCCCGGAGCCGCCGGCAAGGAAGTTGCCGGGATCGACACGCCTGCTGGGGAACAACAGGCTCCGGCAGGGCCTCAGGCCCTTGCTGTCGAGACAAACGTCCCCCCGGCGGAGGAGATGCCTTTAGTCCTAGCCGTCGAGCCTCAGGCTCCAGCATGGGCGCAGCACATTGTCCATTTCCTTCAGACAGGTGAACTCCCTGAGGAACAAGAAGAAGCGAAGAGAGTAGCCCGTCGGTCTGTTATGTACAAGTTCGTCGATGACGTCCTGTACAGAAAGAGACCAAACGGTGTGAAATTGAAGTGCATTCCTCGGGAGGATGGACTAGAGCTGTTGGCAGAGATACATGGGGGCATGTGTGGCTCTCACATAGGGTCAAGAGCGCTTGCCGGGAAAGCATTCCGGCAAGGTTTCTTTTGGCCCACCGCCCTCCAGGATGCGACTGCACTAGTAACCAGGTGTGAAGCGTGCCAGTTTCATTCGAAGAAATTACATCAGCCAGCTCAAGCTCTTCAAACAATCCCTCTCTCCTGGCCATTTTCGGTCTGGGGGCTCGACATACTGGGCCCCTTCCCCCGTGCTGCCGGGGGCTTTGAGTACTTGTACGTTGCTATCGACAAGTTCACAAAGTGGCCGGAGGTGGAAGCAGTGAGGAAGGTGACAGCGCAGTCGGCTGTCAAGTTCTTCAAAGGAATTGTTTGCCGTTTCGGTGTGCCTAACAGGATCATCACCGACAACGGCACGCAGTTCACAAGTCGCACCTTCATGCAGTACGTCCAAGACCTTGGCGGCAAGATTTGTTTTGCCTCTGTTGCTCACCCGAGAAGCAACGGCCAAGCGGAGAGGGCCAATGCTGAAGTGCTGCGCGGTCTCAGGACCAGAACTTTTGACAGGCTGAAAAAGTGCGGAAGACGCTGGATTGATGAGTTGCCGGCGGTTCTTTGGTCAATCAGAACGACACCAAATCGAGCCACCGGCCAGACGCCCTTCGCTCTAGTGTATGGAGCGGAAGCAGTTCTCCCCACGGAACTCATATACGGATCTCCTCGAGTGCTCGCTTATGATGAGCTCGAGCAAGAGCAACTGCGGCAAGATGACGCTGTGCTCCTTGAGGAGAATCGTCTTTAGGCTGATGTGCGAGCTGCACGCTACCAGCAAGCTTTGCGCCGCTATCATAGCCGCAAAGTTCATGCCCGAAGCCTTGAGGAAGGCGACCTTGTTCTTTGACGGATTCAGTCCTCCAAGAATTCGAACAAGTTGACGCCAAAGTGGGAAGGCCCTTATCGGGTAGTACGAGTCACCAGGCCTGGCACTGTCCGCCTGGAGACCGAAGATGGCGTTCCAGTGAGTAATTCCTGGAATATCGAACATCTTCGCAAGTTCTATCCATAAGGCGCGGTTGTCGGGGGCTCCCGGCAACCACCTTTTTGTACAAGTCTTGCCAGCAAGGCATGTGATCCTTTGTACAAAGCCAGGCGCAGACCTTGAGCACAGAAGAATAAATTTAAGTGTTATAAATTTCCTTATTGATTCTCATGTTCACATTCATATATGCATGTTTGTCTAAGATATTGTATAACACCTGATCCCGGTAAGTTCTAACGAACCGCCAAGGTTTCATCTCTTTATTTTCTCTTCTTTCTTTTTCTTAAAGACAGAAGGATTCCTCGCGCGCACATTTGCCGGGGGAGGAAGGGAGACATGAATACCAGTTGGTGACGTTCGGAATCGTATGCTTGCCGGAGGAAGGACAAAGACAGAAAGCTAAGTCCTAAAAACTCAGAGCAAGTTTTTCTTTTTATTACCAAGTTAGTTCCTTGGACGATTCCGACCCTTGTATGGAAAATCTGCACGCGAAGGAACCCTTGTTGTAATCAGTTGCGCCCTTATTTTGTTTCAAGTCCGCTCAACGATTTAAGTGGCTGCACTGAGAGCGCCAAGGAGTCTTGCCGGCCGCTGCGCCTCCAGTAGGCTACTGAAGTCCCGCACCCAGCGCTCGCGGCAGGTTGCGCGCCGGCAAGTTTTTCAGTAAGCGTAGGATGAACTCCATACATAAAGGAATCAGACAAGGAAAGTAGCTAGCATGAGCCTAAACATAGTTAAATTATATTACATCCATGAGTTGCCGCAGTCCTAACTCGAGACTTAACTGTCTTTTACATGAGATGGTGGCGGCAAGAATAAAAGGGAAGCACTCAATCCCTGCGCTGGCCTTCGATCCTTTTGATGGAGTCCACCTTCTCAAGGATCAGCGCGATGCACTTCTCAAGCGCCTCAACATTTGCATCCTTTGGCAGGTGGCCGAGTGCGCTGGAGAGATCGATGCCGGGATTGCTGTGCACCACCTTGAGGAGCACCTTGCGAAGGACGGCCCGGCAAAGCCGGCGAGTCTCATTCGCCAGTTGGGTCGCCCGGCTGGACTGGAGCGCCCTCAACGCGTTGATGATGCTTTCAAAGAACATCGTCAACCTGGCGCTTGGAGATATTCTTTCCTCGGAAGAATATCTGAAGTTCGACAAGCCCATGGTTGACAGTTCTGCGGTAAGCTTCTCCGCGGTGGCGATGAGACGGCCAGTCCAGATCTCCACTCCCTTTTCATAATCAGCCTGGGCAGCGGCAGCGCTCTTGAGCAGGTTCCTCTCTCCTTGGAGATCCTTGAGTAGAGCCTTCTCACGGGCCCTGCCGGCCTCGAGGGATTTCTGCAGCGTGGTCAGCTTCAGCTCCAGAACCGCAATATCATCAGCCGCAGAGGAGAGCTGCTTGGTCTTGCCGGACAGGGCGACTTGCATCTCCGCCAAGGAGTGGAGGGTTTTTTCCCTGTCCCCCTTGAGCGTCGAGAGCTCCTTGCCATGCTCGTCGAGATCCATCTCCAGCCTCTTCACTTTGTCGCTCAGCTCGTTCTTGGCGGCCTCTGCAACTTCGGCAGCATCGACGGCCTCCTTGAGCTTGCCGGCGTGACTTGCAGTTAGAGCTTCGAGCGCCTCCTTGTGCTTCTGCTCCAGCTCCTAGGTCCGCCGCGCGACAAGATTTTCAATGTCTTCATCCTTGCTACGAAGCTTGGCGGCGAGCGCCTGCTCACGTGCGGTGAGATCTTCTTCGAAAGCGTCAAGAGCAACGCGGCGCCCCATCAGGAGAGCATCTTCGGCAGCGATCCTTTGAACAGCTTCATCATGGGCCTTCTCCATGTCTGATTGCTTTAGGAGGACCTCATTCCATTGCTGGCTCACTTGTTCTAGACCGGCAACCAGCTCTTGAAGGGCCTCGGCATGCCAGATTTGCATTTGTGCGATGCGCCCTTGAAAATCCGCTTCAGCTGCCTCGACAACTGCCATTCTGGAGTCCGCCTTCTCTTTTCGGGCACGATGGAGAGCCTGGAGTTTGCGGAAGTTTTCGCCCATGGCCTGAAGGAGCCGATCCTCTTCAGACTTGCCGCTGCTAGCACTGGGATCGTCAACAACTTCGAGCCCGGCAGCGGCAATAATTTCCTCAAAAATTTCTCCTTCGGCTGGTGCCTCGGTGCTTGCCGTCCCTGGCAAGTTGATGAATAGGTTTTCGCCAACTTTGAGATACTTGCTGGATGAGGGCTCGTCAGATGTTGATGGCTGGTCTTCAGTGGCCGCCTCACCAGTGACAGGGGGCTCCGCGGCCGATGCAGCGCCTGGCGCTCCTGCGGCAGGAATGCCGTCAGTATGGTCCCCAGCCTCCCTGTCGCCCTCTTCAGCAGGTTCTTCCGCGATTTCCTTTCGTACTGTCTTGGCGGCCTCCCCGTCAAGAGCATCACCGGCCCCGGCAACATCATCCTTGGTGGCCTCGCTGGCAGTGATCCTGTCCGCTTCGGCAGCAGCATCCCTGGCGGTCTCCTCGATGACGGCGTCGACGTCCATATGTTCCATCTCAGAGAACTCTGAAGGGAGAAGGAGAAGGTCAGAATAAGATCGAGTTTTTAAATTTTGAAGTGATCAAAGATAAAGGAGTAAGAGGAAAAGAATAACTAGCACTTTGAGGCGATCGAGTACCTGCGTCGGGCTGTCGAGAGGTAGCTTCGCCTCTCCCGGCAACTCCAGTTGCCGGGGGTGGGTTGCCGGAGTCCGTGCTTGTCGGCTCCTCCTCAATCTGGACGGGCTCGTCGGCAGGATCTCTTGCCGGAGATGTGCTTGTGGGCGGAGCGGTCGATGAAGGAGGCACAATGGGGCAATCTTCTCCTTGTTGCCGTTCTTCTCCTGCGAACCCGAAGATATCAGCGACAAGAATGGAAGCCTCGGCACCAGCCAACAGAAAAAGGGACAATGAACTTACGCTGGGGGCTGCGTTGAGGACTAGGCTCCGGGCTCACGATGACGGTCTCTGGCACGCTAGTGGAGCCTGCCGGGGGCTCGTCGCCCGTAGAAGTCCTTGACCTCTTCGCCATCCTCTCCAGCAAGGTTTCTATGTCACTGCAGAAGCAATACAAGCAAGTCAGTAAAGATTGATGCAAGATTGGAAGGTAAAAGCTGTGGCAAAGTACTTACTCTTCTTCCTCTCGCTCCGGACTCAAGCTGGAGATGTCGAAGTCGACCTCCGTTGCGGTGTCTGAGTGGGGAGGCGGAGGAGGAGTCCTAGGCCGCTTGGCTGTGGCAGGCGCCGGGGCAGCTTCCGGTGTGGTGGTGCGAGACCCTCCTGCCGCCCCAGCAG
Organism: Thinopyrum elongatum; assembly: GCA_011799875.1. Taxonomy (NCBI): domain Eukaryota; kingdom Viridiplantae; phylum Streptophyta; class Magnoliopsida; order Poales; family Poaceae; genus Thinopyrum; species Thinopyrum elongatum. The sequence goes on from CM022301.1 coordinate 172,043,844, forward strand.
TGGCCGCTGGTGCGGGCCTCGCACGCCGTGCAGGCTGTTGACGGGCCCCCTGCCGCGGTCCGGTTTTGCCGGCCACTTTCTTGCCGGGGGCTTCGCCGCTCGAAGAGGGCTGGCCTGCCGGGATGTCAGACGCAGCCTTCCGAACAACGCGCTTCGCCTTCTTCTTCGGGGGAGGGGGCTCTTCTCGCGTCTCTTCTTTTTCGACTGAGTCCTCGCCGGACAAGATTTCAGCGGCTGCGCCGCTCTCCTCCCCGGCAACCTCGTCCTCCCCGGCAGGCTTCGCCTCCACTACCACCTCTGCCTCGCTGGCTTCCCACTCTGTGAAGCCAACGCTGCCGGCCTCCGCGGCAAGATTCGCTTCCTCCACTCTGGTAGCAATGTATGCTACCTCCTGATCCGTGGTGGCGCGAATAAGATCTGGCTCTTGCCGGACAGGCTTTTCCGTCAGATTGTCGAAGAATTTCTGCGCTTCTTCTTCGCTTGGCTCGACCCAGGTCGGGTCAAGGCCGTGGGCGTTCAACATCGGCAAGAAAGCAATGATCGACCCCAGCGCAGAGTTGTTGCACAAGGGGACGATCCTTGCCGGCAGCCGGTGCTTGTCTTCGCGCTGGAATAACTTCTAGCGGAGAGCGCCAAGCTGCTTAACAGTCAAGTTGTTGTTCAGCCCGGGGCGCAGCCTCATGACATCCGCTGCGTTCTTATACTCCCAGGCTGGCCTTCCCCTATTCTGCAGAGGGGCGATGCGGCGGCGGAGGAAGTCGAAGCCGATCATCTCCATTGTCAGCCCGGCAGCCTTCAAGCGGAGGATTCTGGTAGTAGCGATTGTGAGCTTCTCGTCTTCTGCGGCGAGATCGCCCCAATCCTTGCCGCGGACCACCTTCTGTCGCCGGGGATGGCAAAAAGGATGAGGATCTGCTTCCTGGATCCAGCACCATTCGGCCCGCCACTCGTCCCACTTTTCGCGGTAAACTCCATCTGGGTATATCTCTTTGTTCCAGGCCCTTGGAATCCAAGCAATAGATCCAGAGAGAGCCTCTCCTTTTTGGATTCGAGGATAGAAATAGTGGCGGAAAAGAGCAGAATTGGGGATCACGCCGGCAAAATTTTCACAAAGATGGGCAAAGATCGACATGCAAAATACGGCATTCGGCGTGAAGTCAAGAAGGCGGAAGCCGTATGTATACATGATGTCGTTGAAGAAATCGGAAAAAGGTGGACAGAGCCCGCAATAAAAGTACACAGTAAAGAAGGGGTATCTGTCCGATCCGCCTTTGGAACTAGCACCTGGGATGACGCGTGTGGCGGGGTGGGCTTGTGTTCCCTTCGCCCACATGCATTGGTATCGTCCCTTCAAAGTTTCGGCGTCAAGCGTCGGAGGGAAGACGACGAGCCTCTTCCGCATCTTCACCAGCTCGCTTTCCGGAACTTCGACTTTCGCCTCCTTGTCCGTGCCCTTGCCTTTGCTGGTCTTGGGCGGCATGGCGGCTGTGGAGATGGAAGCCGGAGGACGGAACGAGCGCGGGAGCGGCGAGCGGAAGAGAAGGAAGGTTTCGCTCTGAGCTCGAGCAGAGGAAGGCGATGGCGATAGCCAGATTGGGAAGAAGAGGGGGTGAATGGGTTTGCGCCTCCACGACTTCTCCTTTTTATGGGGAAGGAGCGGGGCCACCTTGTTTATCCCCCAATATGAATGCGCCTCTGTGGGCGCGAAACAGTTTGCAGCCTTTTTGGCACACTTCTCACATCGCGCGCTCCGTGCGCGTAGTGGGGGCACAGTAAAACAAGATCTTTACGAGCAGTTAATTCCCTGCCACGCGTGCCCGTGCACTGTTTGGGCCTAGCCCAACAACGCCTCGCACTCGTGTATGGCCCAGGCCCGGGGGCTCCTGTCGGTGTACTAAGTATTGGGCCACTAGTACCCCTTACTTGTGCACGGGCAGTTGTAGCCGTCCTCGCGGCAAGGCTTGCCGGGATCAACTCGAGGTCGATTTAAGTCATCAAGGAAATCATCGAGTCAGAGATCTGAGGATCAGCAAATAAGCAAAGCTGGAAATCGAAGGCCAGCCTCCCCGGCAAGATCCTTGCCGGGGTGGCCTGAGGAGCCCGGCAAGGATCGGCGCCCGGCAAGGATCGGCGCCCAGCAAGTTTCGGCGCCTGGCGAGGTTCTGCCACTGTGCCACCGCTTCGGCACAGTGACGAGTCTGACATTCTGGCTCCTTCCATGGATGCGTGGCGGCGCGCCAGTGGAGGAGGGCTTAAGCGGTGCTGATGGGATGGCCCCTTTTTCCATCCCCAAGAAAGTGAGGACACCTAAACGGACACCTCACGGTGCATTAAATGCGCCTGTCCTAATCCGTCAGGGGTTAGGTATGATACCCTGTAGCTACTTTACACCTCAATGTATGTACATTTTGCCACTGTGGAGACCCCTTTGAGCATATAAAAGGAGGCCCAAGGCAACTGCTACAGAGGAGGAGAACTTCTGGCCCATTCTGCATGCGTAGCTGCTCTTTGAACGTACTGTTCATTGCGAGTGCTCCTGAAGGCTGGGCTCAAGAACATCAATAAGAACACAAAGCAGGAGTAGGGTTTTACGCTGATCAGCGGCCCGAACCTGGGTAAAAACCTCACGCGTCGATCACCGGTTCTGCTCTTTGTGTGTACCTCTCCCCCCGCCGAATCGTAAAGGGGTCTCTCGGGATCCCATAGGTGTCGTGCCCCGACAGATACGCAGTTCTTCTTCTTTGAGGACAAACATACTAAGGATCATCCGAGGAAATGGCATGTGCCTGATGTTGACTTGTGATCCACCCGATCACTAGCATACTGAGAGTCAGAATATCTAATGAAATCAAAAGCCGAGCCCTTGGGATACCATAATCCAAGTGTTGGAGTGTGAGCTAGATATCGAAGAATATGTTTCACAGCCTTATGGTGTGATTCCTTCGGTGTAGCTTGAAAACGGGCACACATGCAAACACTAAGCATAATATCTATCCTAGATGCACATAGATACAATAAAGAGCCAATAATGGAGCGGTATACCTTTTGATCGAAGTCTTTACCATTTTCATCGGTGCAGAGATGGCCATTTGTGGGCATAGGGATTTTGACGCCTTTGCAATCTTGCATGCCGAATTTCCTCAGTACATCTTTGAGGTATTTCTCTTGAGAAATGAAGATGCCATTGCGTTGTCGATGAATTTGAAGACCTACGAAGAATTTCAATTCTCCGAGACATTTGATATTCTTCACTCATCATATAGGCAAATTCGTCACTGTAATGTGTGTCAGTACAGCCAAAGATAATATCATCCACATAAATTTGGCACACGAATAATTCATCATCATAGGTTTTAGTGAAAAGAGTTGGGTCAAGTGAACCGGGTTTGAAGCCTTTCTTCATGAGGAATTCCTTCAGTGTATCATACCACGCCCAAGGGGCCTGCTTGAGGCCATAGAGGGCCTTGTTGAGTCTGAAGACTTTGTCAGGATGCTTAGGATCTTCAAAACCTGGGGGTTGAGCAACATATACTTCTTCCTCAAGCTTACCATTGAGGAATGCACTTTTCACATCCATTTGATATAAGATGATGTTATGATGGTTAGCATAAGCAAGCAATATGCGAATAGCTTCAAGTCTAGCAACAGGTGCAAAAGTTTCATCAAAGTCAATTCCTTCAACCTGTGTGTAGCCTTGAGCTACAAGACGAGCCTTATTCCTCACCACTAGGCCATTTTTGTCTTGCTTGTTGCGGTAGATCCACTTGGTACCTATGATATTGTGCTTGCGAGGATCTAGTCATTTGACAAGTTCCCACACATTGTTGAGCTCGAATTGATGTAATTCCTCTTGCATAGCTTGAATCCACTCGGGCTCCAGAAATGCCTCATCAACTTTGGTGGGCTCTGTGATAGAGACAAAAGCAAAGTCCCACAAAAGTTAGACAAATGTGAAGCTTTTGAGCGTGTGAGAGCACCTGGTGCGTTGATGTCGTCGATGATTTTCTCAATCTGCACTTCATTTGCAACGCGAGGATGAGCTGGTTGACGACTTTGATTGGGCTAAGCATTTTCTTCAGCGCCATTTCCCTCAGGTGCACCAGTATGATTTTCTTCACGGTCTGGAATAACTTCTTCAGCAGGTTCTTCAGTGAGTATGACATCCTCAGTAGCCTTGAGCTTAATGGATTCTTCAGCAGGTACTTCATCTAGCATAAGAAGTAGGTGCTCTCTTTGTGAGCCGTTAGTCTCATTGAACCGCACATCTACAGTTTCAACAAACTTGTGATGATAGGTGTTGAAGACTCTGTAGGTGTGCGAGTCCTTTCCGTAACCAAGCATAAAACCCTCACGTGCTTTCGGTGCAAATTTAGAATTGTGATGAGGATCTCTAATCCAACATTTAGCACCGAAGACTTTGAAATAACTCACATTGGGTTTCTTGTCACTGAGGAGCTCATATGAAATTTTCTTGAAGAATTTGTGAAGATATACCCTGTTGATGATGTGGCACGCAGTATCAATAGCCTCAGCCCAGAAGTGATGAGGCGTCTTGTATTCATCAAGCATTGTGCGAGCCATCTCAACAAGAGTCTTATTCTTGCCCTCCACAACACCATTCTGCTGAGGAATGTATGGGGCAGATAACTCATGAGTAATACCAAGTTCATCAAGATAGTCATCAAGACCAGTATTCTTGAACTCGGTCCCATTGTCACTCCGGATATGCTTGATCTTCACACCGAAATTCGTTGAGGCCCTTGAGGAAAATCGTTTGAAGACTTCCTGCACTTCAGTTTTGTAAGTGATGATATGCACCCAGGTGTAACGAGAATAATCATCAACAATAACAAAGCCATATGGAGATGCTGCATTTGTTAGTGGGGCATAATGAGTGGGGCCAAAGAGGTCCATGTGAAGCAATTCAAAAGGACGATGGTGGTCATGATAGTCTTCGAGGGATACTTGGATCTGGTCATCTTTCCAGCCTCACAAGCCCCACAAAGATGATCTTTGAGGAATTTGACACTCTTGATGCCAATGACATGCTTCTTCTTCGCAAGTGTGTTCATATTCCTCATGCCAGCATGACCAAGTCGTCGATGCCATAGCCAGCCTTCTGAAGCTTTTGCAAGTAGACATGTGATGTATACTACGCAACTTTATTCTTGTAGACTCGTGTTGGGCCTCCAAGCGCAGAGTTTTGTAGGACAGTAGCAATTTTCCCTCAAGTGGATGACCTAAGGTTTATCAATCCATGGGAGGCGTAGGATGAAGATGGTCTCTCTCAAACAACCCTGCAACCAAATACAAGAAATCTCTTGTGTCCCCAACACACCCAATACAATGGTAAATTGCATAGGTGCACTAGTTCGGCGAAGAGATGGTGATAAAAGTGTAATATGGATGGTAGAAATATATTTTTATAATCTGAATAAATAAAAATAGCAAGGTAGCAAGTGACAAAAGTGAGCACAAACGGCATTGCAATGCTTGATAACAAGGCCTAGGGTCCGTACTTTCGCTAGTGCAATCTCTCAAGAATGCTAATATAATTGGATCATATAACCATCCCTCAACGTGCGATGAAGAATCACTCCAAAGTTCCTATCTAGCGGAGAACATAAGAATAAATTGTTTGTAGGGTATGAAACCACCTCAAAGCTATTCTTTTCGATCGATCTATCCAAGAGTTCGTACTAAAATAACACCAAAGCAAATTCAGATTCGTAATGCTCAATCCAACACAAAGAACCTCAAAGAGTGCCCCAAGATTTCTACTGGAGAAACAAAGACAAGAACGTGCATCAACCCCTATGCATAGATTACCCCAATGTCACCTCGGGAATCCGTGAGTTGAGTGCCAAAACATATATCAAGTGAATCAATATAATACCCCATTGTCACCACGGGTATTCGTATGCAAGACATATATCAAGTGCTCTCAAATCCATAAAACTATTCAATCCGATAAAACGAAATCTCAAAGGGAAAACTCAATTCATCACAACAAGATAGAGAGGGGAAAACACCATATGATCCGACTATATTAACAAAGCCCGCGATACATCAAGATTGTGCATCTCAAGAACACGAGAGAGAGAGAGAGAGAGATTAAACACATAGCTACTGGTATAAACCCTCAGCCCCGAGGGTGAACTACTCCCTCCTCATCGGGATGATGAAGATGGCCACCGGTGATGATCTCCCCCTCCGGCAGGGTGCCGGAACGGGGTCTAGATTGGATCTCGTGGATACAGAGGCCTTGCAGCGGCAAAACTTCTGATCTATGGTCTCTGCGAGGGTTTTTGGAATATTTGGCAATTTATAGGGCGAAGAGGCGGTGCGGGAGGCCACCGAGGTGGGCACAACCCATCAGGGCGCGCCTGGGGGCCCAGGCGCGCCCTGGTGGGTAGTGCCCCCCTCGGGGTACCCCCAGGTGGTGCTCTGGCCCATTGGATGTCTTCTGGTCCATAAAAAATCCACAAAAAGTTTCGCGGTGTTTGGACTCCGTTTGGTATTGATTTCCTGCGATGTAAAAAACAAGCAAAAAACAGCAACTGGCACTGGGCACTATGTCAATAGGTTAGTCCCAAAAAATGATATAAAGTTGCTATAAAATGATTGTAAAACATCGAAGAAAGATAATATAACAGCATGAATACTTCATAAATTATAGATACGTTGGAGACGTATCAACATGTGGCAGGCTGTGGTCCTACAGAGAAATCAACAATATACAAGTCTCCTCTCCTAAAGCCTTCGAAGACTTTGGAATTGTCAGATTCCATGAGTACTATGTAGCAATATTTGCCAAAGATGACAACCATATAAAGATCACAAAGCATTGAGATAGACATGAGGTTGAATCCGAGGGACTTGACAAGCATGACTTTGTCCATGTGTCGATCCTTTGAGATTGCAACCCTACCTAGACCCAATACCTTGCTTTTTCCTTTGTCTGCGTAGGTAAGATGCTTCAGATGTGATGGAGATAGAGCAGAGTCCATCAGTAAGTTCTTGTCACCGGTCATGTGATTTGTACATCCACTGTCGAGGACCCACTCAGTAGCTTTGAGAGATTCATCCTGCAGATGAATTAGTGCATCTTACGAACTCATATACTTCAGAGTGAACAATATGACATCAAATTCATCAGACAGTGCAATAGATATAGCAGTATGAGGACGTGAGAAATGAGCAATTCAATTCTTCGTGATTTGCTTGCGTCCTATCAAGCATTCTTAGGTCTCCAGCAAATTCTTCAAATGTTCAAGTTCGTCTGGAGACCTGACCCTGCATAAGAGATTAGTTCTTTTTCTTCACCACCCACATCTGGAGGGGTGGTAAAGAGTTCATCATTCTGCGAGCTCCATAAGAGAAAGGTGGCATTGAAGCCAGTGCACTTTGTTTCACAGAAGAGGGGTTAGAGTATGCATATGAGTAAGCAGAGAAATTCTTCGAGGACTTATGAACATATTGATTTGACAAATAATGCACATATTCATGACCCTTAGATTTTCCCTGCGAAACAGATGCATTAGCATGATGATGATCATATGAGGAATTTGATCCATATGAGGACTTTGATCCATATGAAGTCTTTGGTCCATATGAAGAATTTGATCTGGGGTTCCTGTTCTTCACAGGTGGTGTCATGAGGACATTCACCTGAAGACTTTCAAGGCACCTTTTGGGAACCCAGATTTTCTTTATAGGGGGGTCGTTCCTGCAGTTAGTTCCAACATATCTAGCAAATACCTCACCATTCTGATTCTTGAACAGTTTATAGTTGGAGTCAAATGACTCATCAGATGAATATGAAGATTCACATGTAAAGCCAGATAAAGTAGATGGATCTATGGGAGGTCCTTTTGCAGCAACCCATGTGGTTTTGGGATACTGCTCAGGTTTCTAGTAGGACCCGTCAGCATTGAGTTTCCTCTCAAAGGCAATACCCTCTTTCCTAGGGTTCCTGTTCAAGATCTACTTTTTGAGCACATCACAAAGAGTCTGATGCCCTTTGAGGCTTTTGTACATGTCTGTCACATACAATTCCTTCAACCCTGCATTTTCCTCAGTGATACTCGTGGTATCCTCAGATGAGGAATTTGTGACCATAGAGATAGTTGAAGAATTTGCAGCAATAGAAGCATTTGAACTTTCAGGTGAAGAATTAGCAGATTCATGTTCAATGCATTTCAAACATGGTGGAATGAATTCTTCCTGAGCAAAACTGATCTGTTGAGCAAGCAATGAATTATTTTCCCATTGAAGATCTTCATGACTCACCCTTAGTTTTTCAAAATCTTGCTTTCTTTGAAGAAATTCATAAGAAAGCTTCTCATGATCGGTTAAGAGTGTTTCATGACGACCTTGAAGGTTATCAAACTTAGACTATAGTCATTGAAGATTATCAGTCAAGGTTTGAGTTCGATTCAATTCCTCACCCAACAGGTCATCGCTTTTGTTTAGCAAATTTTGAACCTTTTCCAAAGCTTTTTGTTGTTTCATGGCAATATTAGCAAATTTGGAATAGCTAGGTTTGAGATTTTCATCAGATTCATCCTCACTTGATTCAGAGGAGGGATATTTGAGTACCTTGGCACCTTTTGCCATTAAGCAAAAGGTGGGAGCAAAGTCATTGTTGGCATCGTCAGCAGTGTTGGAGTTGCCATTTTCTTCATAGTTGAAGATGGACTTGCTGACGAAAGTAGTAGCGAGAGCTAGGCTCGCCACACCAGAGTCTGACTCCTCAGATTCCTCCTCTTCCTCATTTTCTTCAGATTCAGCTTCAGAATCCATTTCCTTGCCGATAAAAGTCCGAGCCTTTCTGGAACTGCTCTTCTTGTTAGATGAAGGCTTGGAAGATTTTTGATGATGAGGACTTTGAAGATTTCTTGTTTTTCTTCGAGTCATCAGAACTGTCATCCATGTACTTCTTCTTCTTTGATTCCTTCACCCCTTGAGGACAATCAGCCATGTAGTGACCTGGCTTCTTGCATTTGTGGCAAGTCCTTTTCTTGTAGTCGCGGGATGAAGAATCTGATCTCATGTCATCACCTCTTGAAGATTTTCCAAAGCGGACACGCCTTGAGAACTTCTGGAATTTCCTCACAAGCATTGCTAGCTCCTAACTTAGTTCTTCAGGATCACCAACGCTGCTGTCAGAATCTTCCCCTTCAGATGAGGAAATTGCCTTGGCCTTCAGTGCGCGTGATCTTCCATAGCTTGGCCCGTAGAGGTCTCTCTTCTCGGCTAGTTGGAATTCATGAGTGTTCAGTCTCTCAAGGATATCAGCAGGATCTAGTGACTTGTAGTCTCCTCGTTCTTGAATCATCAGTGCCAGTGTATCGAATGAGGAATCAAGATATCTCAGCAATTTCTTCACCACCTCATGGTCGGTGATGTCAGTGGCACCAAGTGCTTGAAGCTCATTGGAGATATCAGTGAGGCGGTCGAAGGTTTGCTGAACATTTTCATTGTCGAGTCTTTTGAAGCGATTGAAGAGATTGTGAAGAACGTCAACTCGAGAATCTCGTTGGGTTGAGACTCCTTCGTTGACCTTGGATAGCCTATCCCAGATAAGCTTTGCAGTCCCCAAAGCACTAACTCTGTCGTACTGCACTTTGCTCAGATGGCCACATATGATATTCTTCGCTTGAGAGTCGAGTTGCTTGAATCTCTTCACACCAGCAGCATTCACGGAGGGAGTGATGGAGGGAACGCCATTTTCCACAACGTACCAAAGATCATTGTCAATTGCCTCAAGATGCATGCCCATCTTGTTCTTCCAGTAGGGGTAGTCCATCCCATTGAAGGTAGGACACCCAGCCAAGACCTTGATCATTCCTGCAGTCAACATAACTAAAACTTCAGGTGGTTAAACCAAAATCACACAGAAGAAGGGAGTACCTTGCTCTAATACCAAATGAAAGTGCGTTATATCAACTAGAGGGGGTGAATAGGCAATTTTTACAAATTCGTCACTGAGGAAATACTACTTGAGGAATTTGCTAAGTGACGAAATACAAGGAGCGGAACAAAGTACTCAGGTGCATGCATAACAAGACAGTCGCATAGTCATCATGATGAAATGAAACATGCACAGAGCACAGATAGCATGTAAATAGGATAAGCAGGCAGAAGACTAGATGACTGAAGAATTTGGGTTGAGGAAATTGAGAAAGTCTTCAGTCAAAGTCTTCAAATAGTAACGATCAAGTCCAACAACAAGTAAGCAAGGAAATGAAAGGGTTGAGGAAATAGAACCAGTAGCTCGGTGAAGACAGTGATTTGGTAGACCAGTTCCAACTACTGTGACAGTTGTACATCTGGTTGGAGCGGCTTGATATTTAAACCAAAGGACACACAGTCCCAGGACACAAGGTCCTTACCGTATTCTCCTTGAGCTAAGGTCACACAGACCTCACCCAATCACTCGTGGTAAGTCTTCAGGTGACTTCCAAACCTTCACAGACTTGGTCACTCGACGATCCACAATTCCTCTTGGATGCTCTAGACCATGACGCCTAACCATCTGGAAGATGCACAGTCTTCAAAGGTAACAAACGTCGGTTCCACACAGGAACAATCTCTTCAGTGATGCTCAATCAATTTGGGTTTTAGGTGTTGGGGTTTTGGTTTTTTCCTCACTGATGATTTTCTCTCAAAGTCCTCGGAGGATGGGATGCTCTAAATGACAAGTGTCAGTTTCTCTCAGAGCAGCCAACTAGCTAGTGGTTGAGGGGGGCGGCTATTTATAGCTGGGGAGCAGCCCGACATGATTAGACATAAATTCCCTTCAATGATATGACCGTTAGGTGGATAAGATATTTGGGACAGTTGGCGTGTAGCACAGCAACGGTCGGAAATTTGAGCTCTCAAATTCCTCAGAGCTATCATGTTCCTCGCTTGTAGGCAATCCGCACTGGCGAATTCCTAACTCCTCAGTCAGAACAAATTCCTCAGAGACCAGAAGATCTTCGTCTCTGTCATTGAAGAAATTGACTGAACTGTATGAGATTTACAAAGGCTTCACTCGAAGGATTAGGTATGTGTAGGCTTTGAGATGAGCATCACTTGTAAACTTTTCCATAGTTTTACCTCGACCCCCTTTAACAGTACGGTGTTTCCTATGACTCAAGAAAGGAAAATGAAACTACGAAAACAAAAGTCTTCACGCCTCATAATCCTCGCATCAATATCAATGTCTTCAAGGTCACACCAATTTCCTCATTTTCAAAGTCTTCAAGAAAACCAAAGTCTTCAGTTGGAGACATTAATTTTTAGGGGTCGACATTCATCGGATTTATCAACCTCCTCAGATACTTATTAGACATGTGTACACTCACAAACACATTATTCCCTTAACCTATAAGTCTTCAATACACCAAAATCACTAAGGGGCACTAGATGCACTTACAATAACCCACCTAGCATGGAAAATATTGGCCACCCCTGCCGCTTCATGAGCGGTACCAGCACACAGAACCGAAATTTATTTTGAAAAATTAGAGTTGGCACATGCAAATTTACTTAGAATGCCATGGAAATACTGCATATAGGTAGGTATGGTGGACTCATTTTGCACAATTTTGGGTTCAAGTAATTGGATGCACGAGCACCATTCCCGCTTACAACAAATGAAGGCTAGCAAATAGATTGAGAAGCGACTAACCAAAAAACAAAAATGGTGATAAACATGCATTGAACATAACTAACACTGAATAATGCACCATAAGTAGGATATAACTTCGTTGCGTAACTATTGACTTTACGTGCATGCATACAGAATCACAAACCTTAACACCAATATTCTTACTAAAGCACAATTACCCAATAGCATGACAAACATATTGTCATCTCCATATCGCAAAACTATTGCAAGGAATCAAAATTATCATATCCAATGATCTTTTCATGAAAGTTTTTATTATATCCCTCTTGAATATGCATCACTTTGGGACCAAATTCATATCTTGTGCAAATTACCTTTACTATTATCAACTCTCAAAAAGATATAAGTGAGGCGTGAGAGTGCAAATATTTCTTTAAAATATAATCTTATCAACTCTCAAAGTAATATAAGTGAAGCATGAGACTTCATGTATTTCTTCAAAATATAATCACCGTTGTGCTAAAAAAGATTTAAGTGAAGCACTAGAGCAACTGCCTAGCTCAAAAGATTTAAGTGAAGCACATAGAGTATTCTAACAAATCATGATAAATGTGTGGATCTCTCAAATAGGTGTGTTCAGTAAAGATGATTGTGACAAACTAAAAAAGCGAACGAAGCAAAGACTCATATAATACACGACGCTCCAAGCAAAACTCATATCACGTGACGAATAAAAGTATAGCTCCAAGTAAAATTACCGATGGTCGTTAGAAGAAAGAGGGGATACCTTCCGGGGCATCCCAAGCTTAGTTGATTGGGTGTCCTTGAATATTACCTTGGGGTGCCTCGGGCATCCCCAAGCTTAGGCTCTTGTCTCTCCTTATTCCTTCATCCATCGTGATCTCACTGAAAACTTGAAAGCTTCAATCACACAAAACTTAACAAAACCCTCGTGAGATCCGTTAGTATAATAAAGCAAAACACTACTTTAAGTACTGTTGCAAACCCATTCATAATTTATTTTTGCATTATATCTACTATATTTTAACTTCTCAATGGCTTATGCCCCACCCCCCCCCCCCCCCCCCCCGATGCAATCCATAGTTTCATCAAGACAAGCAAAACAACGCATCAAAAATTGAATTTATCAAAAACAGAACAGTCTGTAGCAATCTGAATATTGACTATACTTTTGTCACTCCAAAAAATCTGAAAAATTAGTACAACGTAGGCAATTTGTATATAAATCATGGGTAAAAAATTCAGAAATTTTCCATGCTCCAGCATAATTTAACAATTCTTCTACTGGACACAAAAGTTTCTATTTTTGCACAGAATCAAAGCAACTATCATCCAAATCATCCCAAAGACTTTACTTGGCACAAACACTAATTAAAAAATAAAAACACAATCATAATAGTAGCATAATTGTGTGCACACAAGAAAGCAGAAAATAAACAAAAAAAATAAGATAACTATTGGGTTGCCTCCCAACTAGCGCTATTGTTTTACGCCCCTAGCTAGGCATAATGCATAGTTTCAAGTGTTGTCATCTTTGGTTTTAGTTCCATAAGTGGCCATCATGATTGACTCATATGGTGGATTAATTATAGTTCTAGGGAAGTGTTCCATACCCTTCTTTAATGGAAACTGAAATTTTATATTCCCTTCTTTCATGTTAATAACGGCACCTATGGTTCGTAAAAACGGTCTACCAAGTATTATGGGGCAAGACGGATTGCAATCAATGTAAAGTACAATAAAATCAATGGGCACATAGTTCCTATTTTCAAGAATAAGAACATCATTAATTCTACCCAAAGGCTTTTTAACAGCAGAATCCGCCAAGTGCAAATTAAGAGAACATTCATCCATATTGGTAAAACCTAGCACATCACATAGAGATTTTAGAATTGTGGAAACACTAGCACCCAAGTCACATAAAGCATTGCACTCATAATTTTTAATTATAACTTTAATGGTAGGTTCCCACTCATCATATAATTTTCTAGGAATTGAAATCTCTAATTCTAGCTTTTCTTCTAAAACTTTCATCATCGCTTCTACAATATGTTTAGGAAAAGCCTTATTTTGCTCATAAGCGTTGGGTGAATTTAGCATGGATTGTAAAAAAGAAATACATTGAATCAAAGAACAAATATCATAGTTAAAGTATCTGTAATCTAAGAGAGTGGGCACATCACTAGTTAAAGTTTTTACCTCTCCAAACCCACTTTTATCAATTTTTTCATCAAGATTTTCACCCTCTGAATTATGGGGACGCCTTCTAGTTAAAGTTGACTCTTCTTTAGTCCCCTTTTCATCAAGTTTTATATTGCTAAACAAGGAATCAATGGATGAAACACCAATCATTTTAATATCCTCATCATTACTACGATAGAAATCAGGAGGAATCACTTTTTCTAAGAATTCTCGTTTAGCTCTTAGCATAGCGGTTCTTTCCTTACTCTCATCCATGGAGACATATAAAGCTTTAATTGATTCATCAATATCAATTTTGGGTGGCAAAATTGTAACACCCCGATAATCATGCTACAGTAAACTCCTGCTAATGACTGCCAAGTCATCACAATTATTTTGCTAGTTATCACTTTGTTCCGGATCAAACTCAAATTCAAATTCAAATTGCATGTCAAATTATCTCCTTCAAAATTTAAAAGACAAAAATGTTCGTTGGGTTGCAAATATTCACTAACTAAATATCATGGAGAAACCAACTTTTTATAAAGTGGTTAAGTGCCCTAAAATATTTAAAACAAGGGCCAAAACAATATTTTAATTGCTTTTAAAATTGTAAGAATTCCAAAGTAATTCAAATACTCACCAAACCATTTTATGGCAGTGTCTAAAGTTGCTTTATGAATATTGGGCCAAGTCTCATAATTAATAAAGTCAATTGCTTTTTGAATTAAAATAAAACAGAAAAGAAAAGTGAAAACAGAAAAGTTAAAGAAAAATAAAAGGCCACCCACCATGCACTGGGCCTAAGTGCACAGTGCACCGGCCCAGCCCACCTCTCTCTCTCTCCTTCAACCTCCTGCCTCTCTCTCCTATGCGTGTCAACACCGCGCGCGCCCGATGCCGGCGATGGGCACGCGTCGGTCATCCCCCGGCGCCGTGGAGGATAAGATCGACACCAGGGCACCCCCAGGCAAACCCTAGCCCCACTACATCGCCTCTCCCCTCTTCCTCCTCCCTTGACCGAACACTGCCGTCACCGTTGTCCGTCTCTGCCGCGGCGACCGTCGTCCCCGTTCCACTCCGCCGTGTCCAGGAGGGTCATCGCCGTCTGCTACTTCCTCTCCACCGATGAGCGCAAGTCGGGGAGCACTCCATCTCTGGGATCGAGCCAGCGTTTATCTCGGGACTCACCGGCATTCGTTGTCAAGTCCGGCGCCGCTGCTACTCCTAATCTGTCAATGGGCCATCGTATGCTCTCTAGGTGAGCACCGCACCACTTCCCCCTTGTTCCTCCCCTCGAATTCAAGCTCTGCGTAGACGTCGCCGTTATTGCCGTAGCCCGTCACTGCCGCTCGTGCTCGCCACCCCGACTGCGCCCGCACCTCGCGCTGGCTGCCCCGCACGCGTCCCCGCCACGCTGGCCCGCGTGATGGCTCGCCCTGTGTCGGGGCCGGATTTTCTGGGACATAAAATCCCAGCAAATGACCCTCGTGTCATCACCAGCCCCAGGATTATTGTTGCTGGTGGACACCTTCTTGATACAGAATTCCAGGCAATTACAAGAAATTGAATACAAGACCATAAAGGTCCAATGAATATAACAGGGATCTCTACTGCTGGATGACGGAAGCGACTCGTGGATCTCCAACGCTGATGGGACTCCATTCCCACAGGAACAGCTGACCTGGAGAACTCCTATCTTGCGTGGCTACTATCTCCAATTCCTAGGTTGCGGGGGCTTCATGGTGCTCCTCTCTGAAACATGATCTGGCCAAGACAATAGCCAGGGACAAGCCTGTGAGTACGTTTGAATGTACTCGCAAACATAATGAACAAAAGATATAACGAATGCATATGCTCATGTTGGATCCTACTAAATGTCCATGCTGACTAAAATATTAGACATGGCATGATAATAACAAAATGATACGAAAGTAAATATATAGCATGTCAGTCATGATCAAGCTTAATAAAAAAAATAGAAGCTAACAAATGTCACGGGTAGTCTAGCCAGCCCAGGTGACATTCAGAAAATAAGAGGAATGCCAATCGGGTGTCTAAAAGAGAGTCAGGCGAGACAGGACCGCCCGAAAACTCAAGCGACGCCACGAAAGGTCTTGAAAAGAAATGCCAAACGGATGTCTAAAAGGAGAATCGGGCGAGACAGGACCGCCCGAAAATCCAAGCGACGCCACGAGAGGTCTTGAAAAGAAATGCCAAACGGGTGTCTAAAAGGAGAATCGGGCGAGACAGGACCGCCCGAGAATCCAAGCGACGCCACGAGAGGTCTTGAAAAGAAATGCCAGTCGGGTGTCAAAGTGACGCCACGGTCGGTCTTGAAAAGAAATGCCAAACGGGTATCCACAAGAGAGTCGGGCGAGACAGGACCGCCCGAGACTCAAGAGATGCCTCGTAAGGGCTTGAAAATAAAACCGAATGCCCGGGGTAGTCTAGCCAGCCCCTAAGACACTCAGAAAATAAAATAAGAGAAATGGGTTAGTCCACAATAATATTCATATCATCGATAATATTCATGGTAATAATATCAGTAGTGACAATAATCATCCTGCAAATAATCATGCTTGCGTTTAATTATTTACTCCAAAGACCGACACTGGGACCGACACTTGACCCACCCAGCTAATGCCCTTGACCGTGGACACGGCTATTCGAATAGATATAACTCTACAGAGGGTGTACTCTTTACCCACGTGTATGGGGTTTCTTTAGTCTGTATTGTGACACTGGCTAATTCCCATTACGGTCTTTCGGTTGAAAACACGCATGACCAGCACACACCAGATTAGCTGTCTAGATTCCAGGAATCACCCAAAGCATTGTTCCAGAAAAACTCTAAGTCAGGGAGACAACAATCTCGAGTAGCATGGGATCACTATTCATACATGCGGATTACAAGGGGGGACCCCCTCTCGGCTACAACCGGTAACACCCATGCCCCCTGACCCGATGACAGGATTTAGTCCATGGCCATGGAAACCCTCATTGTGGCCCTCTATGTGGTGTGTACCCGAACAGGGGTTAACAACTTACTAAGTCGTACCTTCCTTGCGGAAGGACCCGTGGCAGCACGATATTCCAGTTAGGTGTAACGGGACAAGACTCGATCTAGGCCGACTCAGGAGGTGTTACTTATTATCACCAGCATATATATAACGGGACACCACCGTGTCAAAACAGGCTCGGGCCCATCGGCACGTCCAAGGCTGGAGTATACTCCTGGTTTCTCACAATCTTTCTGCATGTCAGACACTTGAGTGAAATGCAAGCAAGTGAATAGATGACGTGACCATGCATGCATGAATGTTTCTACTCATACGGTGCAAACCCAACTGACGTAACCATGTCATGCAATATGCAACACCATATCCAAAGTTCATATATGATTGCCTTGTCCAAAGTGGTCAGGAGAAAACCCCTCCAAATTTCCAGCAAAGTTTCCTCCCTCTTTTTCTGAAAAAATTCAAATTCAAATAAAATTTTCATCACAGTACAAAAACTTGTCTCAGAATATTTTTAAATAAATACTAGAAAAAACTAGAGAGAAAAATAAGAATTTACAAAAAAGAATCAACTCATTTGGACAAGTGGTTTAAAAAACTAGAAGCGGTCAAAGTACTGGTCAAAATTGTCTTTATATTAAAACAGATAAGAAAACGATTCGGGATAGCATACACTTATCAGCGGAGAAGGCATAAAAGGCAGAGTATGCCTTCATTTTAAGCACAGAACAAGAGAGAGAGCTGACGGGTGGGGTCCACCCGTCGGGTTTGAATTGCGCTCGCGCGCGAAGACAAAGAGGAGGCGGCGTTCACCGGTGAGGATTGCTAGAGTTTCAGAGGGCGGGGAGGATATGAGCATGCTCAGGGAGGTATTCCGCGTCGGTGGGTGGTGGTGGTGGTCGTCGGCGAGCACCGGAGCGACGGCGAGGTCGACGGTGGCGGACGGCGATTGGGGTGTGTCGGGGTTTCGCCGGAGTGAGCTCGGGAGGTGGAATTGGAGTGCGGAATCGGTGAGTGGGGTGATATGAGGCTACTGGCAAGATTTTAGCGGCGAAGGTGGAGTGGTGGCGACATACTGGTCGGTGAGGGAGGCGGCGGATCGGTGGCCAGAGTCGGGGAAGAAGGCCTCCGCGAGGTCGGGGGAGTGCACGGAAGGGTGATTGGGGTGCGGTGGAGGTGGTGTGTGGTGTGTGGAGAGAATGGAGCTTGGGGCCCTTTTTATAGGCGATCCGGGGGGCAGAAACTAGCGGGCGATGCCGGAGTTACTCCGGCCGTCGAGTTAGGTTAGGGCGGTGGCGAGGTGCGGCGAGGGGTTAATGAGGGCGGTGGAGGGCCCTGGAGAGGTCGGCACAGATGAGCTCGAGCTCTCCGGCCTTATCCACGATGTGGCCACCGTACGGGTGTGGTGGCGCTGGCTTGACTCCGGCGACTGCCAGGAGGGTCCTGGGCGGTGCGGTTGGCGTGGTCAGCGCGCAGAGAAGCGGAGAGAACCGACGCGTGGGAGGAGAGGTAGGTCGGGGAGGTGTGGCGCAGTGATGGTGGTCGGTGGCCGAGGCGGCTCTGCTTGGCCCGCCGTGGATGAGCACGGTGGCCGTTGCACCGGCCTACCGACAGCTCACCGATGAGGAGAGGCTGGGGAGTGGGCTAGGGAGTCGGGGCATTGATGGGCAATGGCGACGCCGTGGTGGAGAAGGAAGGGGAGGGGTGCACGGCACCGTTTGTCACTGCTCTCTAAAGAATTCAGTTAACTGAATTTCAGTCAAGTATGAACAGTGCAACCTCATGTGTATGATGCATTGACAGATGGTGCTAGGGATTTTAGAATTTTTTGTGGATTTTTGTGGTGAAGTGTTGATGCAAATAAGAGAGGTTTGCAAAGTTTCAGAAATTTTGGAGAAGTGTAGAATAGGTTTTGAGCAAGGAATCTGTTTCTGGTCCAAATTTGAATTGACTAAATTTTGAAATTTTTGAACTGTAGAACCAAGAGTTTTTGGTGAAATGGGTTGTGGGTACCATCTAGTTGCTAGGATAGTTTTGGTGGAGGCAGAAAAGTTGTAGAAAACATAGTTCCTTTGTAACTCAAAGAAACCATGAATATTGTAAATTCCATCTTTGGAATTTATTAAAGTATGAAAAATATTTTTGTGGGGTGGTAGAGAGTTGGATACTGTCCTATAAATGTGAGATTGGCTTGGGGATAATTCAGGAGTGGTAGAAAAATTATTGAGTAAATTTTAGAAAGGTTTGAAAGAGGTGGAAGGAATCATTTTATTAAAATGATTTAATCATTGAAAACTTTTCTGAAATATTTTTGATCCTCCAAAATAGATTCCCAAACAAAACAATCTATCAAAACAGAACCATTTAAGAAAAATTGAAACCCAATTAAAATTTGAAAAGGTTTTCAAAACAGAAGAGAGAAAATAAGATCAAAATGGTTTTTCAAGAATTTCATTTTAAAGAAAAGATTTTTTTTAAATCCAGGAAGAATGTTTTGGGGAAATTTTTATTATGAAAATAATTCCTACTGTTATTAAAGTATAAAAGAAAACGTTTAGGAAAACTACCAAAGCCCAAAATATTATTTCCAAAGATTTCTATATGGAGGGAAGAATTTTGAAAGTCATAAACAAAAAACGCTCTATAATTATTAAAGGACCTTTTATAAATCAAAATTTTATTTCTGGCCAAATTTTACGTAATAAAAAATGTGGTTAAATTTTTGGGGTGTTACAAACTCTACCCCCCTTAAGAAAATCTCGTCCTCGAGATTTGTTAAGGGCGGAGCAACTAAATGCAACCCGCAACTAATAAGTAATCATATACAAGGCAACAACACAAAAGCAGTTTATTCAATCAAACACTACACACTGCTAGAATCATACACATGATCGTCCACGGCACGATGGTGGAATCTACAGGGCAACAGGGTTACTAAGGACATGGCAACTACTCTGGCGGACTCAGTCCACTTCGTCGACATCCAGTCGGGCGTGTCTCGCAGACGTCGAGGCTTCTCCGTGGGCTTCAACGTCGGAGTTGGCTGGAGTAGAATGAGGAGCTACAGGGCTGGGATAGCGGTGATGACCCACGCAGGGTGTAGTGGCTACAGTCCCGTTGGAGAAAATCCCCAAGAGACGACGGAGTTCATCCGGGGAAGCGAATGCATTGCCCGGGTGGACAACAGGGGCAGACCTTGAGGGCTCGATTGGTCTCCCAAACAGCACTATCGGGGTGTCGGTGGTGGGTACAGCTTCACTTCTCACCGGGGTTAGGAGAGCAAGTGTCCTGCGGGTGGCAATCAGATCAAGGGTGATCTGATCGAAGAGTGCCTCTTGCGCTCTCAGGTAGCGCACCAGATGCACTAGGGCAAGATCTGTCTCATGGTCTCCGATGGAAACTTGGGTCAGGCTACCATAGCTTTCACGACTAGGGTAGTAGTAAAAAGGACAGATGTTAACTCTCAGCGATTGGTGCCGGAGTTGAACTATAGCCTCTCGGGCTGCAAGCTGGATGGCTTGGGGCTCGTCGAAAGTCGTCCTTCCGGTGAACCGATAGGGGTGTTCTGACGTGATGCTCCATCCGTAGATGTGCACCATGGCCCAGAAGTGATGGATGGCATCACTCGTGTGCTCTTGGTACACAACATATTCCGGGGGTTCTTCCGTGCCAAAAGCTCGTCGAGTGAGATTGGCAAGGATGGCTACAAAGCCTTCAAGCTCGACTGCGGTGGTCTCATTTTGCACGATGGGGCCGGGCATCTTGGTGGTTGGATATCGAACTAAGAGTGAGGCAGTGATGTGCTGTGTCGAGGCAAGGCTTCTTTTATAAGCCAGCGGAGTCTTCCATCACACACTTGCGGATGGGACAACTTAGGTGTCGGCTACAGGCACACAGCCTATGGGCTAGGTTGATAGGTTGGGCACCGACCGTCAAAAAGATGTCGGCTGGCCACTGTGCGGTTGTCGGATAGGATGGGCTTGACAGTGGATAGGAAAGGATGTGAATGGTGTGGAAACCTAGACATAGCGACCAGGCTAAGATAGGATTAGCCAATGGTCAGCCTGGCTCTGATACGAAGTCTGTCGGGGCCGGATTTTCTGGGACATAAAATCCCAGCAAATGACCCTCGTGTCATCACCAGCCCCAGGATTAGTGTTGCTGGTGGACACCTTCTTGATACAGAATTCCAGGCAATTACAAGAAATTGAGTACAAGACCATAAAGGTCCAATGAATATAATAGGGATCTCTACTGCTGGATGACGGAAGCGACTTGTGGATCTCCAACGCTGATGGGACTCCATTCCCACAGGAACAGCTGACCTGGATAACTCCTATCTCGCATGGCTACTATCTCCAATTCCTAGGTTGCGGGGGCTTCATGGTGCTCCTCTCTGAAACATGATCTGGCCAAGACAATAGCCAGGGACAAGCCTATGAGTACGTTTGAATGTACTCGCAAACATAATGAACAAAAGATATAACGAATGCATATGCTCATGTTGGATCCTACTAAATGCTCATGCTGACTAAAATCTTAGACATGGCATGATAATAACAAAATGATACGGAAGTAAATATATAGCATGTCAGTCATAATCAAGTTTAATAAAAAAATAGAAGCTAACAAATGTCACGGGTAGTCTAGCCAGCCCAGGTGACATTCAGAAAATAAGAGGAATGCCAATCGGGTGTCTAAAAGAGAGTCGGGCGAGAAAGGACCGCCAGAAAACTCAAGCGATGCCACGAAAGGTCTTGAAAAGAAATGCCAAACGGATGTCTAAAGGGAGAATCGGGCGAGACAGGACCGCCTGAGAATCCAAGCGACGCCACGAGAGGTATTGAAAAGAAATGCCAAACTGGTGTCTAAAAGGAGAATCGGGCGAGACAGGACCGCCCGAGAATCCAAGCGACGCTACGAGAGGTCTTGAAAAGAAATGCCAGTCGGGTGTCAAAGTGACGCCACGGTCGGTCTTGAAAAGAAATGCCAAACGGGTATCCACAAGAGAGTTGGGAGAGACAGGACCGCCCGAGACTCGAGAGACGCCTCGTAAGGGCTTGAAAATAAAACCGAATGCCCGGGGTAGTCTAGCCAGCCCCTGAGACACTCAGAAATCAAAATAAGAGAAATGGGTTAGTCCACAATAATATTCATATCATCGATAATATTCATGGTAATAATATCAGTAGTGACAATAATCATCCTGCAAATAATCATGCTTGCTTTTAATTATTTCCTCCAAAGACCGACACCGGGACCGACACTTGACCCACCCAGCTAATGCCCTTGACCGTGGACACGGCTATTCGAATAGATACAACTCCGCAGAGGGTGTACTCTTTACCCATGTGTATGGCGTTTCTTTAGTCAGTACCGTGACACTGGCTAATTCCCATTACGGTCTTTCGGTTGAAAACACGACTGACCAGCACACACCAGATTAACTGTTCGGATGCCAGGAATCACCCAAAGCATCGTTCCAGAAAAACTCTAAGTCGGGGAGACAACAATCTCGAGTAGCATGGGATCACTATTCATACGCGCGGATTATAAGGGGGGACCCCCTCTCGGCTACAACCGGTAACACCCATGCCCCCTGACCCGATGACAGGATTTAGTCCATGGCCATGGAAACCCTCATCGTGGCCCTCTATGTGGTGTGTACCCAAACAGGGGTTAACAACTTACTAAGCCATACCTTCCTTGCAGAAGGACCCGTGGCAGCACAGTATTCCAGCTAGGTGTAACGGAACAAGACTCGATCTAGGCCGACTATGGAGGTGTTACTTATTATCACTGGCATATATATAACGGGACACCACCGTGTGAAAACAAGGCCCGTGCCCACCGGCACGTCCAAGGCATGAATACACTCCTGGTTTCTCACAATCTTTCTGCATGTCAGACACTTGGGTGAAATGCAAACAAGTGAATAGATGATGTGACCATGCATGCATGAATGTTTCTACTCATACGGTGCAAACCCAACTGATGTAACCATGTCATGCAATATGCAACACCATATCCAAAGTTCATATATGCTTGCCTTGTCCAAAGTGGTCAGGAGAAAACCCCTCCAAGTTTCCAGCAAAGTTTCCTCCCTCTTTTTCTGAAAAAAATCAAATTCAAATTAAATAAAATTTTCATCACAGTACAAAAACTTGTCTCAAAATATTTTTAAATAAATACTAGAAAAAACTAGAGAGAAAAATAAGAATTTACAAAAAAGAATCAACTCATTTGGACAAGTGGTTTAAAAAACTAGAAGCAGTCATAGTACTGGTCAAAATTGTCTTTATGTTAAAACAGATAAGAAAATGATTCGGGACAGTATACGCTTCTCGGTGGAGAAGGCGTAAAAGGCAGAGTACGCCTTTGTTTTAAGCACAGAACAAGAGAGAGAGCTAACGGGTGGGGTCCACCCGTCGGGTTTGAACTGCGCTCGCGCGCGAAGATAGAGACGAGGCGGCATTCACCGGCAAGGATCACCGGAGTTTCAGAGGGCAGCGAGGATATGAGCGTGCTCGGGGAGGTGTTCCGCGTCGGTGGGTGGTGGTGGTGGTCGCCGGCGAGCACCGGAGCGACGGCGAGGTTGACGGCGGCGGATGGCAATTCGGGTGTGTCGGGGTTTCGCCGGAGTGAGCTCGGGAGGTGGAATTGGAGTGCGGAATCGGTGAGTGGGGGTGATATGAGGCTACTGGCAAGATTTTAGCGGTGGAGGTGGAGTGGTGGCGACATACTGGTCGGTGAGGGAGGCGGCAGATCGGTGGCCGGAGTCGGGGAAGAAGGCCTCCCCGAGGTCGGGGGAGTGCACCGAAGGGTGATTGGGGTGCGGTGGAGGTGGTGTGTGGTGTGTGGAGAGAATGGAGCTTGGGGGCCCTTTTTATAGGCGATCTGGGGGGCAGAAACTAGCGGGCGATGCCAGAGTTACTCCAGCCATCGAGTTAGGTTAGGGCGGTGGCGAGGTGCAGCGAGGGGTTAATGAGGGCGGTGGAGGGCTCCGGAGAGGTCGGCATGGATGAGCTCGAGCTCTCCGGCCTTATCCACGGTGTGGCCACCGTATGGGTGTGGCGGCGCTGGCTTGACTCCGGCGACTGCCAGGAGGGTCCTGGGCGGCGCGGTTGGTTTGGTCAGCGCGCGGAGAAGCGGAGAGAACCGACGCGTGGGAGGAGAGGTAGGTCGGGGAGGTGCAGCGCAGTGATGGAGGTCGGTGGCCGAGGCGGCTCTGCTTGGCCCGCCGTGGATGAGCATGGTGGTCGTTGCACCGGCCTGCCGACAGCTCACCGGCGAGGAGAGGCTAGGGAGTGGGCCAGGGAGTCAGGGCATTGATGGGCAACGGCGACGCCGTGGTGGAGAAGGAAGGGGAGGGGTGCACGGCACCGTTTGCCACTACTCTCTGAAGAATTCAGTTAACTGAATTTCAGTCAAGTATGAACAGTGCAACCTCATGTGTATGATGCACTGACAGATGGTGCTAGGGATTTTAGAATTTTTTGTGGATTTTTGTGGTGAAGTGTTGATGCAAATAAGAGAGATTTGCAAAGTTTCAGAAATTTTGGAGAAGTTTAGAATAGGTTTTAAGGAAGGAATCTGTTTCTGATCCAAATTTGAATTGAATAAATTTTGAAAAATTTGAACTGTAGAACCAAGTGTTTTTGGTGAAATGGGTTGTGGGTACCATCTAGTTGCTAGGATAGTTTTGGTGGAGGTAGAAAAGTTGTAGAAAATATAGTTCCTTTGTAACTCAAAGAAACCATGAATATTGTAAATTCCATCTTTGGAATTTATTAAAGTATGAAAAATATTTTTGTGGGGAGGTAGAGAGTTGGATACTGTCCTATAAATGTGAGATTGGCTTGGGGATAATTTAGGAGTGGTAGAAAAATTATTGAGTGAATTTTAGAACGGTTTGAAAGAGCTGGAAGGAATCATTTTATTGAAATGATTTAATCAGTGAAAACTTTTCTGAAATATTTTTTATCCTCCAAAATAGATTCCTAAACAAAACCATCTATCAAAACAGAACCATTTAAGAAAATTTGAAACCCAATTAAAATTTGAAAAGGTTTTCAACACAGAAGAGAGAAAATAAGATCAAAATGGTTTTCAAGAATTTCATTTTAAAGAAAAGTTTTTTTTTAAATCTAGGAAGAATATTTTGGGGAAATTTTTATTATGAAAACAATTCCTACTATTATTAAAGTATAAAAGGAAAGGTTTAGGAAAACTACCAAAGCCCAAAATATTATTTCCAATGATTTCTATATGGAGGGAAGAATTTTGAAAGTCAGAAGCAGAAAAGGCTCTATAATTATTAAAGGACATGTTATAAATCAAAATTTTATTTTTGGCCAAATTTTACTTAATAAAAAATGTGGTTAAATTTTTGGGGTGTTACACCCTGGTCGCGCCCAAGCCACACCCCGCGACACCCTGCGGCATCACGCCCGTGCCAAGCCGAGTGTCGGCCGCCGCTCCGCTCGACGTTGCCGTCGCTATGGTGCATCTCCGGCCACCCCGAGACCACCATCCGAACCACGCGAACTCCAGCTTCCCAGCGGTACCACCCATGCATCCATCCACCACTGGAAACGGCCGGCCGGAGCTCCTCCACCGCACCGGATAAACGCCGAAGTTGACCGTCGGTTAACCCCGGTTAATTACCCCCTAATGACCCCCCAGAGTCACTGGCTGGCGAGGCCCCACCTTCTAATTAGCCTATTTCAATTAACTAAACCCTCTGCTAATTAGCCCGGTCACCGACAGCTGGGTCCCACTGGCCCAGTTGACCCGGTCAACCTGCTGACTGGACTAGACCACTCGCTGGCAGGTGGGTCCAGTGGGCCCCTTGACCAGTCAGTGTGGTCAAGGTTGACTGCTGAGTCAGCTTTGACCCAGCCCCACCTATCATCCACTGTGGCTAGCTCACAGTGGGTGTAAATAGTTATTTACTGTTTAATTTTCGAATTAAAATAATTCCTAAAATTCTGGAATATTGATGAAACTTTGAAAATTAATAGAAAATAAATCGTAACTCGGATGAAAATAATTTATATATGAAAAATGATCAGAAAAATATGAAGAATCTGATTATGCCATCCACATACCTGTCACATGCCTCTAACACTGCAAACATGGAACCTTCCCCTCCGGATCGTCTGTCCGATAATTGCCTGAAGCCGGGAAAATATTCTCAGATATTTTCCCGCTCCGTCTGTAACACGTAGCACTGTGTTAGGTCACCCCTAGCACAGTGTTTTGCCATGTCATGCATTGTGATGCATTTGATTGCTCTATTATTTATTGTGTTTTCCCCTCCGTTACTTCTTTTTCGGTAGACTTCGAGACCGCGGTTGATCCGGTGATCGACTACTTCACCGTCGAGGGTCCGTATCTGTCTGCAGAGCTTCCAGGCAAGCCAAACCCCCTTGATCATTCCTATATCGCCCATTCTTTCTCTCTCATGCTTGCATTAGATTTTGCTACTATTGATCGTCTGATCCTATTCTGATGCATAGCCTGCTTTTGTAACCTATTGTTGATACTTTACATGTTGTCCTATATGCTTATTATAGGCTGGTTAGTGATCCATCAGAGACCCCTCACCTTGTCCCTATTGCCCCACTTTATTACCGGATGTTTTGATCAATGTGATCGAGGTGCAGAGACCGACACATCACCGCACAACCCCTTAGTTGTACGACTCTGCAGAGCTACTATTGAGTGCCGAGGGAGATACCTCGTAACGCACTCCCGATGATATCTTTGTAGTGTAGCTAATTAGTTGTGGATTACGAAGGGTGATTCCTTCTTCACTACTCCCGATGACGACTCTGTCGTGCAACACCTCAAGTGTGAACCTATCGAGGGTGATTCCTCCAAGTTCACCTTGACGGTTACATCGAGAAGGAATCCATCGAGGGTGACTCCTCGGATTTCCCCCTTGATGTTATGGACACACGGTTACCTTGACTTTACCTCAGGACCTTGTTGAAGTTGGGTTAGCCTCGAGGGGTACCCATGAGAGTTACTAAAGTCGGGTTGACCTGGAGGGTACCCGCGAGATAATGATGAGGCACGGCTGGGCAGGCAGACCGCCCTAGAGAGGGTTGGGCATGGCCCTTGTTGTAAGTCCTCGAGACGGGGCGGCGGGACCATAGATCGTGGATCATTGATTGTCACCGTGAGCTCCCAACACACTAACGGTTTGGATATGTGATCTGAGTAGGCCTCTGGCCTTTTTGCAGTAACCACTATGCGGGTTAGCACTCGGCATCGTATGTTTCTTTCGAAAGCTCTGTTAGACGTCTAGTTCAGCATTGTGGCACGGTCGGATCATGCCATCTAGGCGAGAGGTGCGCCGGTATCCACCCTGCTCACAACGACCCGTAGTGCAAAGGGTGATGGGCCCAAGACCCCTGAGCGCTTAGGATGTAGACCGGCGGGGACCTCTCTGCGGAGCCTAGGTAGGACTACGGCGTGTCGATCAGCTGAGTTCGGGCATGACCAGGAAAAGTGTGTCCGGCCAGAGTTAATCGAGCGTGTTGGGTAAGTTGTTGCACTCATGCAAAGAAGTTATCTATTTGAATAGCCATGTCCAGGTAACAGGACGCTCGGAGTTGTATCCTAATCTTATACAGCTTGAACTGGATACTGGTGTTACTAAACTGATATGATGGCTCCGGTATCGCTTCCTCGCGGGGTAGACGAGGAAGGATCTCTGGGCCTTACTAAAATATACTTGTTACTATATTATATGTTGATCTACTCTCTTCTGTTGCTGCAAGATGCTCCAAGATGCTAGTCTTCGATAGGCTAGGCCATCCCCTCTATTCTGGCAATTCTGTGGTATGGTCCACAGATACAGCCCCTTCCCTTTGATACTGATGCATACTTAGTATAGATCTGACGCAAGTCTTGCGAGTACTTTGGATGAGTACTCACGGTTGCTTTGCTACCCCTTTTCCCCCATACCCGATTGCTGCCGTCAGATGACGGAACCCCGAAGTCAGCTGACCCCGTAGATGACCACTACTTCATCGATGAAGCTTAGTACTACGTGACGACCGATGACCAGGAGTAGTTCGGAGGCTCCCAGGAAGGAGGTGTGCGCCTTTTCAATCTAGATGACGTTTTTTTGCTCAACCTTCTTAAGGCAAACTTGTTTACTTATGTCTGTATTCAGATATTGTTGCTTCCGCTGACTCTTGTGTATTCGAGCCCTCGAGGCCCCTGGCTTGTAATATATAGCTTGTATTAATTTATTTGTGTCTAGAGTTGTGTTGCGATATCTTTCCGTGAGTCTCTGATCTTGATCGTGTGCATTTTCGTGTATGATTAGTGCATGATTAAATCGGGGGCGTCACAAAAATTTTAGTCTTAAGATTTTCCACATCATGAATAATTCTATCAATGCTCCTAGACATATCATCAACTTTACTCATTTTTTCTTCTATCGTAGTGTAGAAAACTTTTTGAGCATTAATAAATTCTTTAATATTACTTTCAAGATCAGAGGGCATCCTATTATTATTATAAGAATTACCATAGGAATTGCCATAATTATTAGAGGAATTTCTAGGAAACGGCCATGGATTAAAATTACCTCTATAAGCATTAGTATTAAAATTGTTTCGCGAGACAAATTTCACATCTATGGGGTCATTATTTGGCTCAATCAAAGTAGACAGAGGCACATCATTAAGATCAATAGGAGCATTTTTAATAGCAACCAATTTCATAAGCGCATCAACTTTATCACTCAAAGTACTAATTTCTTCAACAGAATTCACTTTTTTACTAGTAGCAGCTCTTTCAGTATGCCATTGTGAATAAGTTGCCGTAATATTATCAAGCAATTTAGTAGCTTCACCCAATGTAATCTCCATAAAAGTACCACCCGAGTCAAAATCTAAAAGATTTCTAGAAACAAAATTTAATACCGCATAAAAAAATTGTATGATCATCCACAAATTTAAACCATGAGTAGGGCAATTTCTTATCATCAATTTCATACTTTCCCAAGCTTGGGCAACATGTTCATGATCAAGTTGCTTGAAGTTCATATTTTTATTTCCAAGGGAAATAATTTTCACGGGAGGAAAATACTTGATAATAAAAGCATCTTTACACCTATCCCAAGAATCGATACTATTTCGGGGCAAAGATGAAAACCAAATTTTTGCATGATCCCGCAATGAGAACGGGAATAATTTAATTTCACAATATCATTATCCACATCTTTTTTCTTTTGCATATCACAAAATTCTACGAAAGTGTTAAGACGGGATGCAACATCTTCATTAGGACTACCAGAAAATTATTCTTTCATAACAAGATTTAGCAAAGCGACATTAATATCACAAGTCTCCGCACTAGCAGCGGGAGGAGCAATAGGAGTACCAATAAAATCATTATTGTTATTATGGAAAAAATCACACAAATTTGTATTTTCTTGAGACATTGTGGCTACGCAAAAAAGATATCAAGCAAGCAAAGAAGCAAACAAGAAGAAAAAAGGAAAATATTTTTGTATTTTCGTAAAAACTTTTAAGAAGTGGGCGAGATGAAAACGAGAGGTAAATGGAAAATAATGTAAATGCAAGGAGATGAAAGTTTATGCATAGGTACTTGATAATGTCGATGATGTCTCCCCGGCAACGCGTCAGAAATTCTTCCTGCTACTCGTGAACTGCGTTGGGATTTCCCCGAAGAGGAGAGGATGATGCAGTACAGTAGAGATGAGTATTTCCCTCACTTAAGAACCAAGGTTATCAATCCAGTAGGAGAACCAAGCAACACCTCATTAGCAGCACCTACACACAAACAACAAATCCTTGCAACCCAACGCGAACAAGGGGTTGTCAATCCCTCGACGGTTACGAGCAAGCTTAAATTGTATGGTGTTTGATAGATAGATCAGACAAAAATACAAAATAAAACAAATAAAGTAAAAATGCAGCAAGGTATTTTTGGTTTTAATAAATGGCAAAAGATAGACCCGGGGGCCATAGTTTTCACTAGAGGCTTCTCTCTGGAAAATAGCATACGGTGGGTAAACAAATTACTGTTGGGCAATTGATAGAAAAGCAAATAATTATGACGATATCCAAGGCAATGATCATATATAGGCATCATGTCCGAGACAAGTAGACCGACTCATGCTTGCATCTACTACTATTACTCCACACATTGACCGCTATCCAGCATGCATCTAGAGTATTAAGTTCATAAAGAATGGAGTAACGCCTTAAGCAGATGACATGATGTATACAAGATAAACTCACGTATGAATAAACCCCATCTTTTTATCCTTAATAGCAACAATACAATGTGTATCATGTCCCCTTGTGTCACTGTGATTGAGCACCACATGATCGAACCCATTAGAAAGCACCCCTCCCATTGCAAGAAAAATCAATCTAGTTGGCCAAAACAATTCAATAGATCGGAGAGAAATACAAAGGTATAACAATCATGCATAAAAGAGTTCAGAGAAAACTCAAATAATATTCATGGATAGATCTGATCATAAACTCACAATTCATCGGATCCCAACAAACACACCGCAAAAAGTGATTACATCGGATAGAACTCCAAGAACATCGAGGAGAACATTGTATTGAAGATCAAATAGAGAGAAGAAGCCGTCTAGCTACTAACGATGGACCCGTAGGTCTGTGGTAAACTACTCACGCATCATTGGAAGGGCAGCAAGGATGATGTAGAGCCCCTCCGTGATCGAATCCCCCTCCGGCAGAGTGCCGGAAAATGCCTCCGGATGGGATCTCTCGAGAACAGGAACTTGTGGCGGCGAAAAAAGTATTTCGTGGACTCCTCTATTGGTTTCTCGATTTTAGAGAATTTATAGAGGTGGAGTTATGTCAAACGGGGCTACATGGGCCCCACAAGCCACCAAGGTGCGCCCTACCCCCTAGGCCTGCCCTGGTGCCTCGAGGGCCACTTCTCCATCTTCTCGTCCCCTCCCGAAGCTTCCAAGGTCTCTTATGTCCAGAAAAAAATCTCCAAAAAGTTTCGCGGCATTTAGGCTTCGTTTGGTACTAATATTCTGAAAAACCAAAAACAGGCAAAAAATAGCAACTGGCACTGGGCACTAAGTTAATAGGTTAGTCCCAAAAAATGATATATAATTGCTTGTAAGTGTATATAAAACATCCGAGATTCATACTATAATAGCATGGAACAATCAAAAGTTATAGATATGTTGGAGACGTATCAGGTATGAACACCCAATGTTCACTACACCGACATGAGTGATATGTCCATTTTGCATCATGTTTTCCTATTGATATTTATTACAATTTGGACTGTTATTTTACTTTATGATACTATTCTTATGCCTTTCCTCTCTTATTTTGCAAGTTTCACATGAAGAGGGAGATTGCCGGTAGATAGAATTTTGGACCGGAAAGGGCTATCGGAGACACCTATTCTGCACAACTCCAAATGACCTAAAAATTGACGGAGAATTATTTTGGAATATATAAAATATATTGGTGAAAGAATCATCAGAGAGGGCCCACCAGGTAGCCACAAGCCTGTGGGGCGCACCCGACCCCCAGGGCGCGCCCCCTGGACATTTGGGGGCCCTGGCAGGCCTCCGAAGCCCATCTTCTGCTATATGATGCCATTTGACCTAGAAAAAATCAGAGGGAAGGTTTCGGGACGAAACACCGCCGTCTCAAGGCAGAACCTGGGCAGGAGCGTTTTTGCTCTCCGGCAGAGCGAGTCCGCCGGGGAAACTTCCCTCCGGGAGGGGGAAATCAAAGCCATCGTCATCACCAACGATCCTCTCATCATGGGAGGACCAATCTTCATCAACGTCTTCACTAGCACCCTCTTATCTCAAACCATAGTTCATCTCTTATATTCAATCTTTGTCTCAAAACCTCAGATTGGTACTTGTGGGTTGCTAGTAGTGTTGATTACATCTTGTAGTTGATGCTAGTTGGTTTATTTGGTGGAAGATTATATGTTCAGATCCTTAATGATATTCAATACCCCTCCGATCTTGAACATGAATATGATTTGTGAGTAGTTACTTTTGTTCTTGAGGACATGGGAGAAGTCTGATTATAAGTAATCATGTGAATTTGGTATTCATTCGATATTTTGATGATATGTATGTTGTGATTCCCTTAGTGGTGTCATGTGAACATCGACTACATGACACTTCACCGTACATGGGCCTAAGGGAAGGCATTGTGGAGTAGTAATTATATGATGGGTTGCTAGAGTGACAAAAGCTTAATCCCTAGTTTATGCGCTATTCCGTAAGGGGCTGATTTGGATCCATATGTTTCATGCTATGGTTAGATTTATCTTAATTCTCGTTTCATAGTTGCGGATGATACGTCCATTTTGCATCATGTTTACCTACTGTTATTTACTATGTTTTTATGCATAATAATGTCTTTTGGAGTAATTCTAATGCCTTTTCTCTCATAATATGCAAGGTTTACACAAAGAGGGAGAATACCGGCAGCTGGAATTCTGGACCTGGAAAAGCTACGTCAGAGTTACCTATTCTCCACATCTCCAAATGAGATGAAAATTTACAGAGAATTATTTTGGAATAAAAGAAAAATACTAGAGCAAATAACTACCGGAGCAGGCCCACCAGGTGGGCACAACCCACCTCGGCGCGCCAGGCCCCCCAGGCGCGCCCTGGTGGGTTGTGCCCTCCACGGCCCACCTCCGATGCCCCTCTTCCGGTATATAAGTCATTTTAACCTAGAAAAAATAAGGAGAGGACTTTCGAGATGAAGCGCCGCCGTCTCGAGGCAGAACTTGGGCAGGATCACTTTTGCCCTCCGCGCGAAGCGATTCCGCTGGGGGAACTTCCCTCCCGGAGGGGGAAACCATCGTCATCATCATCACCAACAACTCTCCCATCTTGGGGAGGGCAATCTTCATCAACATCTTCAACAGCACCATCTCCTCTCAAACCCTAGTTCATCTCTTGTGTTCAATCTTTGTACCGGAACCTTAGATTGGTACTTGTGGGTGACTAGTAGTGTTGATTACATCTTGTAGTTGATTACTATATGGTTTATTTGGTGGAAGATTATATGTTCAGATCCATTATGCTATTTAATACCCCTCTGATCTTGAGCATGATTATCATTTGTGAGTAGTTACTTTTGTTCTTGAGGTCAAAGGAGAAGTCATGTTGCAAGTAATCATGTGAACTTGATATGTGTTCGATAATTTGAAGATATGTATGTTGTGATTCCCTTAGTGGTGTCATGTGAACATCGACTACATGGCACTTCACCATATTTTGGCCTAAGGGAATGCATTGGGGAGTAGTTATTAGATGATGGGTTGCTAGAGTGACAGAAACTTAAACCCTAGTTTAGGCGCTACTTCGTAAGGGACTGATTTGGATCCAAAAGTTTAATGCTTTATATGGTTAGATTTCATCTTAATACTTTTCTCG
Organism: Thinopyrum elongatum; assembly: GCA_011799875.1. Taxonomy (NCBI): domain Eukaryota; kingdom Viridiplantae; phylum Streptophyta; class Magnoliopsida; order Poales; family Poaceae; genus Thinopyrum; species Thinopyrum elongatum. The sequence continues at coordinate 172,077,151 of CM022301.1, forward strand.
TAGTTGCGGATGCTTGAGAGGGGGTTAATCATAAGTAGGAGGTTTGTTCAATTAAGAACAGCACGTAAGCACCGGTCCACCCACATATCAAATTATCAAAGTAGCGAACACAAATCAAACCAACATGATGAAAGTGATATGATGAAATTCCCGTGTACCCTCAAGAACGCTTTGCTATCATAAGAGACCATTTTGGCCTGTCATTTGCCACAAAAGGATTGGGCCACCTTGCTGCATATTATTTACCATTATCATTACTTGCTCGTTACAAATTATCTTGCTATCAAACTACCTGTTACAGACTATTTCAGTGCTTGCAGAAAATACCTTGCTGAAAACCACTTGTCATTTCCTTCTGCTCCTCGTTGGGTTCGACACTCTTACTTATCAAAAGGACTACGATTGATCCCCTATACTTCTGGGTCATCAAGGCTCTTTTTTGGCGCCGTTGCCGGGGAGTGAAGCGCTCTTGGTAACTGGAAATTGGTAAGGAAAAATCATTACTATGTGCTGAAATTTATTGTCACTTGTTACTATGGAGAACAATCCTTTGAGGGGTTTGTTCGGGGTATCTTCACCTTGACCGAAACCACAATTAGTTGCCCCTCAACCTAATGCACCTACTGAAAATATTGGTTATGAAATTCCTTCGGGTATGATAGAACAACTGCTAGCTAATCCTTATGCAGGAGATGGAACCGAACATCCTGATATGCACTTGATATATGTAGATGAAATTTGAGGATTATTTAAGCTTCAGGTTTACCCGGAGATAAAGCTAAGAAGAAGGTTTTACCTTTATCTTTGAAGGGAAAAGCATTGTCATGGTATAAGCTATGCGATGATATTGGATATTGGAATTGGAATCGATTGAAATTGGAATTTCACCAAAAAAAAATATCCTATGCATCTAGTTCATCGTGATCGGAATTACATATATAATTTTTGGCCTCATGAAGGATAAAGTATCGCTCTAGCTTGGGGGAGGCTTAAGTCAATGTTATATTCATGCCCCAATCATGAGCTCTCAAGAGAAATTATTATTCAGAATTTTTATGCTCGGCTTTCTCGTGATGATCAATCCATGCTCGATACTTCTTGTACTGGTTCTTTTATGAAGAAGACTATTGAATTCAGGTGGGATCTTTTAGAAAGAATTAAGTGCAACTCTGAAGATTGGGAACTCAACGAAGGTAAAGAGTCAGGTATTAAGCTTAAGTTTGATTGTGTTAAATCTTTTATGAATACCGATGCTTTTCACAAGTTTAGCACTAAATATGGACCTAACTCTGAGATAGTAGCCTCTTTCTGTGAATCATTTGCTACTCATGTTGATCTCCCCAAGGAGAAGTGGTTTAAATATCATCCACCTATTAAAGAAGAAATTAAAGAAGAAATTAAAGAACCAGTTGTGGTTAAAGATGAAACTATCATTTACAATGTTGACCCAGTTGTTCCTACTGCTTATATTGAAAAACCACCTTTCCTTGTTAGGATAAAGGAACATGCTAAGGTCTCGACCGTGGTGAATAAAAGTAATATTAGAGCACCTAAACCTACTGAACAAATCAAAGTAGAACCTAGTGTTTCTATGGTTAAAGATCTCTTGGCAGAAAATATAGATGGGCATGTTATTTACTTCTATGATGAAGCTGCTAGAATTGCTAAACCAGATGAGAAAGATAAACATAGACCTGTTGTTGGCATGCCGGTTGTCTCAGTCAAATAGGAGATCACTGTTATCATATTTTATGTGGCTTAGGTGCTAGCGTGAGTGCTAATCCTTTTACCTTATACCAAAAAATTATGAATGATATAGCACCCGCTGAAATTGAAGACATAGATGTTACTATTAAACTTGCCAATAGAGACACCATCACACCACTTGGGATTGTTAGAGATGTTGAAGTCTTATGTGGGAAAATAAAATACCCTACTGATTTTCTAGTTCTTGGTTCCCCACAAGATGACTTTTGTCCCATTATCTTTGGTAGACCTTTCTTGAACACTGTCAATGCTACTATAGATTGTCATAAACAAACTGTCAGTGTTCGCTTTGGTGATGAGTCTCATGAATTTAATTTTTCCAAGTTTAATAGGAAACCTCATAAGAAAGAATTCTCTAATAAGGATGAAATAATTGGTCTTGCTTCTATTGTTGTGCCTCTTATTGATCCACTAGAACAATATTTGCTAGACCACGAAAATGATATGCATATGCATGAAAGAAATGAGATAGATAAAATTTTCTTTGAACAACGACCTCTGCTTAAACATAATTTGCCTATTGAAACTCTAGGAGGACCTCCTCCGCCTAAAGGTGATCCTGTGTTTGAACTAAAACAATTGCCAAACACTTTGAAATATGCTTATCTTGATGAGAAAAACATATATCCTGTTATTGTTAGTGCTAACCTTTCAGAACATGAAGAGGAAAGATTATTGAAAATTCTAAAGAAGCACCGAGCTGCTATTGGATATTGTCGGTGCAACAAACCCCGGGTCTGTTGCCCAGACTATGCACAAGCCTAAGATCAAGATTACAACGTCCAGGACCAGACCAAGCATAAGAGATCAGCTCTTTGGTGAACCAGAGTGCAGATCCAGAAGACCAAGTCAAGCCAAGGAGCAAGGCTCCACTAAGGGAAAACCTCCCTTGCCTGGCAGGAGAGCCTGGCGAGGTCAAGGTTGCCCCGGAAGCAAGCCTCAAGACCACCCCGGCAGGCCTGCCGGGTCCTACGAAGGCAAAACACCCCGCCAAGGCTCCACCGCTCCACCTCACAGCAACGCAAGTCATCGATCGGTGCGGTGTCAAGCCCCAAAGTGACTGAGTGGCTGTCTTTTGCCACATGGCAGCCATTTCCTACAGGAATCGCCTCCAAATGACACCCGTCCAGCGACGTGTCATGCAGATAGGAGAGAAGGTGGATGAACAGCCCGGCAAGGCTTGCCGGGCAGGCCATGATGTGACACTAGGCTTGTCTGCAGAGTAGATATGATAGCACTGTTTGCTATCTAATCAGTACACAATGACTGATTTGCCACTATGGTGACCCCTTGATCTATAAAAGGAGGCCCATGGCAACCATAGATAGGATTCGGACCATTGTACACTCATACGCGCGTAGCTGCTCTCGCCCCGAGGCACCCCTGCCGGGTAAGAGCGCTGCATTTCCACCATCAATCCACCAAAGCAGGAGTAGGGTTTTACGCCTCGCGGCAGCCCGAACCTGGGTAAAACTGCCCGTGTGATCTCTATCGTGTTGCGCGACATTCTCCGCTCTTTGTGCAATGTGCTCAGTCCCCCTGCTAAACGTAAAGGGGCTCATGGCCCATAGGTGGCCGTGGTTTCCCACGACATCTTTGGCGTGCCAGGTAGGGGGTGGCGCTTGCACGAACCCGAGAAGCATACGTAGCGCGTCATCTTCGTCATCGTTCTCTTCATCAACGGCTCCATCATCCATGGCGCCCAAGAAGAAACCTAGTGCCGCCGCCCAGCCATCCTCCTCGAAGGCCCCACCACCCGCGACCATCGACGCTGCGGGGGCTATGGAGATGCCCGGGTATGTGGACGCTGCGGGGGATGTGGTCGACGTAGGCGGCGTCGCCACCACCTCCCCTGCAGCCGAAACAGGAGCTGGAGGCACCGGAGGAGGACAGCACCAACAGCATCCCAGTGGTCATGCTTTACGAGGTATGGGTAGAGAGCTCATTCCGTCTGCCCCTCTCCGCCCGGCCAAAGGGCACAGCCCCAGCGGTGGCGCTTGCTCTGGGGCGAATCGCAATCCTCCGTCCGCCCTCACCACGGGCGCGACTGCAGGGCATACTCCACCCCCGGAGCAGGCTGACCCAGCCAATGCACCAAATGGAACTGCTGGTCCACAAGCGCCTCCACCTCGTCACCGCGCCGTCTTAGCGACTGGCTCGCGACGGCGGGAGCACGGCGCAACCACCACCGGCACCACCAGGAGCTAGGCGATGTTATGATCTTAATCGACATCCTTGCCAAGCACCGCTTCGGAGGCCATGGCGCGGGCCCAGCTGCTGTTGAAATTTCCGCCGGCAGCCGATCAGATGGATGAGTGGAGAGCCACCATTCAGAGTCTGGTTGGCTTCGCCGAGGTGGGAGGATCACAGCGGGCTAGCCCGCCACGACCTCCCCAGGCAACGATAACAGCCCTCGCTGCTAGCCATGCGAGAGGGGCCACCCCCACGGTGCAGTCCCCTCCGCGGCAGCCAGCACGGGAGTTGCGCAACCAGGGACTCGACAGCATCTCAATGGCTTCATCTGACCCTCGAGCGTGTCAAGGCCAACGGTGAGCCCTGGAGGACAGGCAAAGGGAAGGCGCGCGTGTCACCATCGAGCAACGTCGCGATGCCCATCGCCAGTCCGACAGGTGTGGTGGCCCCGACGTCGACGAGCCCGCACTCACCGAAGGCGGGTACCTGCCTTTTGAGGCTGGGTGCCCTGCCTTCACCCGTGAGTTGCGGCAAGTCCGTTGGCCGTCCACTCGCACGTTCAAGCCAGAGATACCGGAGAAGTATGACGGGAGACTGAACCCGACAGAGTTCTTGAGCATCTACACCATCGTTGTTCAAGCTGCCGGGGGAAGAGATGAGAAGGTATTCGCCAACTACTTCCCTTTGGCACTCAAGCCAAATGTGAGGTCTTGGCTGATGCACTTGCTGGAGAACTCCATTTCAACCTAGGCTAACCTATGCCATGAGTTCGTTGGCACCTTTACGGGCGGCCATCAAGAACCAGGGCGGCCCAGCGACTTGCAGCTCCTCCCACAGAAAGAAGGAGAGAATCTGCGGAAGTACATGCAGAGGTTCAGCCGAGTCCACAGGAATATTCCAGACATCCACCCGGCAGTTGTGATAGTTGCGTTCTAGTCCAACATGCACAATCGTCAGATGCATTCCAAGATGAATGTTCGATTGCCCAAGACTGTGAAGGAGCTTTACACTCTGGTGGATAAGTGTGCTCGAATAGAGGAGGGGAGGAAGCTCCTCGGAGAAGAGGATGGCATTGACATCGACTCTGAGGATGATGACGAGGCCGCCAGTCAGAAGAGGAAGAACAAGAAGCGCAACAAAAGGCGCAAGGATAAGGCAGTGATGACCGTTGAGGGATCGGGCATGCCTAGTACTGGCAAGAAGGCCAAGGCTGAGGTACCCGACAAGGAAGTTGCCGCGTGCACTGATTGCCAGGAGGCCGCGGCTGCCGAGAAAGCTTGGAAAGGCGATGGCCCGTACTGCAAGATCCATCGGCCATGATCTCCAGGAGTGTCATCAGGTTGAGCAGCTCGTCAAGAAGCAGAGGGCTGAATATGAGAAGCGTGATAAGGAGAAACGTCAGAATGGTGCTGGTGGGAAGGGCCGCGGCGGCGGAGCAAGCCGCCCCGGCAAAGCTCCTCAGAGTCAAGGAAAACCCACCAGAGGCCGTGAGAAGAAGGATTGCAGTGATGAGACCAATGAGGGAGATGAAGAGGAAACCAGCGAGTAGAAGTTCTAGAAAGCCACTGACACCTTGTGCGTTGACGGGGGTGCGTCTCTGCACTCCTCTCACTGCCAAATTAAACAGTGGGCGCGTGAAGTCAACATCGTGGAGCCAGCGGCAGATTCTCGGAAGCCGCTCAAATGGCCCCGCACGCCCATCATCTTTGACAAAGAGGATCACCCTGATCGCACCACTGCGATAGGATGCTTGCCGTTGTTGGTCTCACCAACAATACGCAACCTCAAGGTCACCAAGATATTGGTTGACGACGGGGCTGGGTTGAATCTGATATCTCCAAAGGTCCTCAGCAAACTCCAGATAGCAGATGAGGAGCTCAAGGTTACTGGTATGTTCCAAGGAATCAACCCCGGTAGGAGTCATCCTAAGGGAAAGATCACGCTGCCGGTGACGTTCGGGGGGGAGTTAAACTACCAGACTGAGAAGATCGTGTTTGACGTGGTTGACCTCCCCTTGCCATACAATGGAATCCTTGGTCGCCCAGCTCTGGCCAAGTTCATGGTGGCATCCCACTATGCCTACAACACCTTGAAGATGCCAGGGCCGATAGGAGTCATTTCCATTCCGTCAGATCAGAAAGACGCAGTCATATGCGTGGATATGATGTATCGAGAAGCAGTCACGGCAGAGGCTGTGGAAGCTAGTGTTCCCGCCAAGGAGAGTAAGAAAATGAAGAGAGCTAGCAAGGATCCCAGCAAGGAATCCGGGAAGCGTGCCTCTCTGGAGTGCGCTGCACCTGTCGATGACTTGCCGGAGAGTTCCAATAGCAAGAGATCCAAAGCTGTTGCGCCTGTTGTGAAGAAGCTCCCGGCAGGGCTGGCTAGCACTGATGGTACCTTCACTATCAGTGCCACCCTTGATGACAAATAGGAAGGCGCGCTCGTTACCTTCCTGCGGGCGAATGTCGATGTGTTTGCCTGGCAACCATCCGACATCCCCAGTGTTCCCAGGAAGGTAATCGAGCACCACCTTACTGTCTGCCCACATGCCCGGCCCGTCAAGCAGAAGGTCCGGAAGCAAGGTTTGGAGCGGCAATAGTTTATTGCCGAGGAGATCAAGAAACTTGAGGCAGCTGGTCTGGTCAGAGGAGTGTTGCACCCAACATGGTTAGCGAATCCTGTGGTGGTACGCAAGGCTAACGGGAAGTAGAGGCTGTGCATAGATTTTACGGATCTAAACAAGGCATGCCCAAAGGACCCATTTCCCTTGCCGCGCATCGACCAGATTGTGGATTCCACCTCCGGGTGTGACCTGCTTTCCTTCCTGGATGCCTACTCTGGGTATCATCAGATCTTCATGTCCAAGGAAGACGAAGAGAAGACCGCGTTCATCACCCCATGTGGCACATATTGCTTCGTACGGATGCCTTTCGGGTTGAAGAGCGTCGGGTTCACTTTCGCAAGGGCAATCCAGATTGGTTTTGAGTCACAGTTGCACAAAAACATAGAAGCTTATATGGATGATACGGTGGTCAAGACCAAGGATAGATCAACCCTCATTCAGGATTTAGAAGAGACATTTGCTAATCTGCGCAAGATCAACTTGAAGCTAAACCCGGAGAAGTGTGTGTTTGGCGTTCCTTCCGGCAAACTACTTGGCCCTTTTTTTGTCCCACCGGGGGATAGAGGTCAGCCCCGACAAGATCAAGGCTATCGAGCAGATTCAAGCACCCAAGACATTTAAGGACGTCAGGCGTTTGACTGGGTGTGTTGCTGCGTTTAGCAGATTCATTTCCAAGTCTGCCGAGCGTGCCTTGCCATTCTTCAAAATCTTGAAGAAGGCAGGACCCGTAGAGTGGACCCCAGAGGCAGACACCGCACTACAAGATTTGAAGGCCTACCTTTCTTCTGTGCCCACTTTGGTCGCTCCCAAACCGCAAGAGCCATTGCTGCTATACTTGGCGGCAACTAATCAAGTGGTTAGCGTAGCACTGGTGGCACAGCAGGAAGTAGATGAAGCAGCAAACACAGCTAGTGCCCCTTTAGAGGAGGAAAGTGACTACACCCCGGCAAGGTCAGTTGCAGATCAAGACGAAGGAGAGCAAAGCAGCGGAAGCAGTTCTCTGGTCACGGCAAAGAAGAAAGTGGTGCAGCGCCCAGTGTACTTCGTCAGCTCCCTATTGCAGGGGGCTAGATCCAGGTACTCTGGCATGCAAAAATTGATTTTTGGCCTTGTCATGACCTCAAGGAAACTGCGCCACTACTTCCAAGCCCACGAGATCACAGTTGTCACCCGTTTCCCTTTGCAACAGATACTCCGAAACCCTGAGGCTACCAGCAGGATAGTGGAGTGGGCTTTGGAGTTATCCATCTTTGGTTTGAAGTTTGAAAGCACGTCAACCATCCAGAGCAGAGCACTAGCAGAATTCATGGCAGAATGGACACCACCCCCTGACGAAGAGGTATTGGAGACAGTTATTCCCGGCAAGGAAGCGCCCCAAGATTGGATCATGTATTTCGATGGTGCTTTCTCCCTACAAGGTGCAGGGGCTAGCGTGCTTCTTGTTGCTCCCACTGGGGAGCACCTTAAGTACATCGTCCAGATGCACTTTCCCCGGGAGAAGGCTACCAACAATACTGCAGAGTATGAAGGGCTCCTTGCCGGCCTCAGAATTGCAATAGAACTGGGAATTAAGAAGTTGATCATCCACGGAGATTCACAGCTTGTGGTGAGACAAGTCAACAAGGATTACCAAAGTCCATTGATGGAGGCATACATCGAGAAAGTGAGAAAGTTGGAGGAGCGCTTTGACGGATTGCAAACAGAGCACGTACCTCGTGCGGAAAACAACATTGCTGATCATCTGTCAAAGTGCGCTGCGCAAAAGCTTCATGTGGAACAAGGGACTTTTGTTCTCCATCTCACTCAGCCCTCTGTATCCCCAACAACAATGGCCAGGAAAAGGAGGAAACTAGACTCCGGCAAGCCTCTCCCGATAGAACCTTCCGAGGATCCCGGCAGAAAGCTTGTCGGGAACAACTCCCCTTCGATCACTGAGCTTCGTCCTCCCGCCAGGCTACCAGTCCCCGCGGTCGAGGATTGCACTCTCACGAATGAGGAGGTGCCGTTAGTCCTCGTTGCCGAGCCACAGGCTCCATCTTGGGCACGGCACATAGTCCATTTCCTCCAAACTGGAGAACTTCCCGAAGAGCAAGAAGAAGCTGAAAGAGTAGCCCGGAGGGCCAGTATGTATTAGTTTGTTGATGACACGCTGTACAGAAGGAGGCCCAACGGTGTGAAATTGAAGTGCATTTGCCGGGAAGGAGGAAAGGAACTGCTGGCAGAGATACACAAGGGTATGTGCGGCTCCCACATTGGATCAAGGGCCTTGGTTGGAAAAGCTTTCCGGCAAGAATTCTACTGGCCCACAGCCCTCCAAGATGCGGTTGAGCTTGTCATGAAGTGTGAAGCCTGCCAGTTCCATTCCAAGAATATCCACCTGCCTGCCCAAGCTCTTCAAATAATCCCTTTATCATGGCCGTTTTCGGTATGGAGGCTCGACATCTTGGGCCCTTTCCCCCGTGCTGTCGGGGGCTTTGAATTCTTGTCCGTTGTAATCAACAAGTTTACAAAGTGGCCGGAAGTAGAGCCCATGAGAAAGGTGACTGCTCAGTCAGCTATCAAGTTCTTGAAAGGATTGGTGTGCCGCTTTGGAGTTCCTGCCCGAATCATCACTGACAACGGCACCCAATTCACGAGCCGCGCCTTCATGCAATACGTTCATGCCCTCGGAAGCAAAATCTCATTCGCCTCCATGGCTCATCCAAGGAGCAAAGGGCAAGCTGAGAGGGCGAACGCTGAAGTGTTGCGAGGACTCAAGACAAGAATATTTGATAGGCTGCAGAAGTGCGGCAGGCGGTGGATCGATGAGCTGCCAGTGGTTCTTTGGTCCCTCAGAACGACACCAAATCGAGCTACCGGGTAGACTCCCTTCTCCCTAGTCTATGGGGCAGAAGCAGTTATCCCCACGGAACTCATTTACGGGTCACCTCGAGTGCTTGCCTACAATGAAGTAGCGCAAGATCAGCACCGGCGTGACGATGCTGTGCTACTCAAGGAGAGCTGTCTCCGGGCTGCTATGCGTGTCGCACGCTATCAGCAAGCCCTGTGTCGCTATCACAGCCGCAGGGTTCATGCCCGGTGTTTTGAGGAAGGCGACCTTGTCCTTAGGCGTGTTCAGTCCGCCAAGGGTGCAAACAAGTTGACGCCAAAGTGGGAAGGCCCTTACCGGGTAGTACGAGTCACCAGACTTGGCGCAGTCCGTCTGGAGACCGGAGATGGCATTCAGTTGCAAAACTCATGGAACATTGAGCATCTCCGCAAGTTCTACCCGTAAGGCGCGGCCGTCGGGCCCTGCCCGACAGCCACCCTTTTGTACAGGCCTTGCCTCTGTTGCATGTAACCCCTTGTACAAAGCCAGGCGCAGACCCTGAGCAACAGAGAAATAAATGAAGCGCTGGGGGGGCCCCAAAACCTGCATGCATGCATAAGCATATCATGAGCATTGCATGTTCATGTAGATAAGATCGCATGAGGCATCATTTTCATCTGCATCAAACTGCAGGCTCCTACCGTGAGTTCGGTCCTGAAGAGGAGAAGAGAAGACAAGCCTACATTGCGATCCCCGGCAAGCCCAAATAGATAAGTTCTCTCTCTTATCCATACACGTTATGTAAGTAAAAACTTGTGCATAGGAAAACCTCGCCACTTTCGAAACTTAGGTGCTCCCGTCCCATGACTCGAACCTTGCTTCGTCGGGGTGGTTGTAGTGGCCTTTGGCGAGAAGGTTTGGCGGGGGGTTGGTCCCTCTTTTACAATTTGTGCCCGGCAGGCCTAGCTCTGCGGCAGCAAACTGAGGGTACTGGCAGGATAGCCTACCGGGAAAAACTTGTTTACTTGAATGTATAGAGGCATCCTACCTCTGCATGGACATGTTACATGCACAAGTGCCCGGCAAGGTTTATCTTTTTCATTAATATGCTGACCAACAAGTACAGATCTTACAGAACACAAACATGGATGAAAGAGATTACATAATCTGAACTAAAGTTTGGCAAGTGACTACATATTTTAGATTGAAAAAAGATAAATGCCCGTGATGCCTCTGCTTTCTCTCCTTTTTTTTCCTTGGAACTGCAGGGAAAGGCGAAGATAGCAGAGGGAAGGCTTGACTGGGATTCGGCACCTCCCCAGGATCAGGATGGCGCCGTTCTCAGATTGGGAGGAAGAAACCGGAGGGCAGGCATGAATGGTGGCGTTGCTGAAGCCGGCCGGAGACGATGGTGCCGCCAGGCAATCACACAACATCGGAGCGGTTGTCCCCACTCTTGACGCGTCATGGGTTGCCGCCACCCTCCTCATTGCTGTCGCTCGAAGAGGCGCGTCTGCCGCCGCTCGAGCCACCTCCGCGGCGGCTAGGACGAGCGCCGGATGCTTCGGGAGACGCCACAGAGAGCATGGTCGTCTCCATCGACTTGGAGTTAGAAGGGTGCCGTCTTTCGAAGAAGCATACATGGACACGAGGAACCTGCCTATGCGCTAGGCCGGCAGTACCCCGGAGGAAAGGATTCGCCGTTACCAACGGCGAACCGATCCCGCGGTCTCCTCTCAGCCTCACCGGAGAAAAAGGGATAGGCCGAGAGTGACTACCACGCTCTACGGACTCCGGCGTGGTGTCGCCCACACGACCCTTTACTGGAAGTGGAGCCCCGGGCGGCCCGGCGACAAGCGCGCCGGAGTCGCTACCTCCGGCGCTACCGCCGCGTCGCCCACACGCCCTCCGGCGGCCCATACAAAGACAAGAGAGGGATATTGTCCTAGCAAAGGCACGACCACGCCCTTCTTCTCCCCAGGCACCCTTGCAGGCTTCCAGCGTCATCGACCTCAAGCTCGAGCCCGGGGCCTGGCCCCGGTCTCTCTCTCTCAACATTACAAGAAAAGGGAATGAAAAGGCAAGAGGAGGAGCGTGGATGAGCATTTCCGCTCCCCCTGCCCCCTTTTATGGGCCGGCTGGGGGCTGGGGGCTAATCCGTCGATGGGTGATCACCGTCCCTCTCCACCAATCCAAGAAGACCGGGCTCCTGCCTTGACGCTCTCCCGCACCACGCGCCTCCGTTACCCACCCCACTCAATGCATGCGGCATACGTGGCCGGGGATAAGGGCGTGGTGGGAAGAGTGAATTGGCAGTTACCCACCCGTGCGTTAAAGTCATTCACGGGCCATTAAAAAGATGGCCCCACCACGGTTGGTGTTACGCGATGCACAGGAGAATCGGAAACTAACCTGGGCTTAGATTAATGAAGAAGCAAAGAAGATCTCAAAGGGCAAGCAACTCTTACCCTCTCGCCTGTGCACTAGTTAGGGCCTACCCCGACGACGCCCGGCAGCGCGTTCGGGCCAGGCCCGGGGGCTCCTGTCGGTGCAACAAACCCCGGGTCTGTTGCCCAGACTGTGCACAGGCCTAAGAACAAGATTACAATGTCCAGGACTAGACCAAGCACAAGAGATCAGCTCTTTGGTGAACGAGAGTGCAGATCCAGAAGACCAAGTCAAGCCAAGGAGCAAGGCTCCATTAAGGGAAAACCTCCCTTGCCGGGCAGGAGAGCCTGGCGAGGTCATGGTTGCCCCGGAAGCAAGCCTCAAGACCGCCCCGGTAGGCCTGCCGGGTCCTACGAAGGCAAAACACCCCACCAAGGCTCCACCACTCCACCTCACAGCAACACAAGTCATCGATCGGTGCGGTGTCAAGCCCCAAAGTGACTAAGTGGCTGTATTTTGCCACATGGCAGCCATTTCCTACAGGAATCGCCTCCAAATGACACCCGTCCAGCGATGTGTCATGCAGACAGGAGAGAAGGTGGCCAAACAGCCCGGAAAGGCGTGCTGGGCAGGCCATGATTGACACTAAGCGGCGCATTTAATGCGCTCTGGCCTGTCTGCAGAGTAGATATGATAGCACTGTTTGCTATCTAATCAGTACACAATGACTGATTTGCCACTGTGGTGACCCCTTGATCTATAAAAGGAGGCCAATGGCAACCATAGATAGGATTCAGACCCTTGTACACTCATACGCACGTAGCTGCTCTCGCCCCGAGGCACCCCTATTGGGCAAGAGCGTTGTGTTTCCACCACCATCGACCATCAATCCACCAAAGCAGGAGTAGGGTTTTATGCTTCGCGGCGGCCCAAAACTGGGTAAAACTGCCCATGTGATCTCTGTCGTGCTGCGCGACATTCTCCGCTCTTTGTGCAATGTGCTCAGTCCCACTGCCAAACCAAAAGGGGCTCATGGCCCCATAGGTGGCCGTGGTTTCCCATGACAAATATACTCTTGATGATCCTAAGGGCATTAGTCCCACTCTATGTCAGCACAAGATTAATATGGAACCTGATGCTAAACCCGTTGTTGATCACCAATGACGTTTGAATCCTAAAATGAAAGAAGTGGTAAGAACTGAAATATTAAAGCTTCTAGAAGCAGGTATAATCTATCCCATAGCTGATAGTAGATGGGTAAGCCCGTTCATTATGTCCCTAAGAAGGGAGGTATTACTGTTGTTCCTAATGATAAAAATGAACTTATTCCACAGAGAATTGTCACTGGCTAAAGAATGGTAATTGATTTAAAAAATTAAATAAAGCAACTAGAAAAGATCATTACCCTTTGCCTTTTATTGATCAAATGCTAGAAAGATTATCTAAGCACACACACTTTTGCTTCCTTGATGGATATTCTGGTTTCTCTCAAATACCTGTTTCACAACCTGATCAAGAGAAAACCACCTTTACTTGTCCTTTTGGAACTTATGCTTATAGACGTATGCCTTTTGGTTTATGCAATGCACCTGCTACCTTTCAAAGATGTATGACTGCTATATTCTCTGATTTTTGTGAAAAGATTGTTGAGGTTTTCATGGATGACTTTTCCATTTACGGAACTTCTTTTGATGAATGCTTAAGCAACCTTGATCGAGTTGTGCAGAGATGTGAGCAAACTAATTTTGTCTTGAATTGGGAGAAGTGCCACTTTATGGTTAATGAAGGTATTGTCTTGGGGCATAAAATTTCTGAACGAGGTATTGAGGTGGATAAAGCTAAAGTTGATGCAATTGAGAAAATGCCATGTCCTAAAGATATCAAAGGTATTCGTAGTTTCCTCGGTCATGCTGGTTTCTACAGGAGGTTTATTAAAGACTTCTCTAAAATTTCTAGGCCTCTTACAAATCTTTTACAAAAGGATGTTCCGTTTGTTTTTTATGATGATTGTGTAGAAGCCTTTGAAACACTTAAGAAAGCCTTGACTTCTGCACCTATCGTTCAACCACCTGATTGGAACTTGCCTTTTGAAATTATGTGTGATGCTAGTGATTATGATGTTGGTGCTGTTCTAGGACAAAGAGTTGATAAAAAGTTAAATTTTATCCATTATGCTAGTAAAACTCTAGACAGTGCTCAACGAAACTATGCTACTACTGCAAAAGAATTTTTAGCAGTTGTATTTGCTTGTGATAAATTCAGATCTTATATTGTTGATTCTAAAGTGATTGTTCACACTGATCATGCTACTATAAAATATCTTATGGAAAAGAAAGATGCTAAACCTAGACTCATTAGGTGGGTTCTCCTGTTACAAGAATTTGATTTACATATCTCTACTCCTAATGGAGCAGTTGGTAGTCTCTGCCGGTCAATTTTCGTCCCACCAGAGACGGTTTTTTTCGTCCTCGATCCCACCTCCCAATTCCCTGCAGTAACGATCCCACCTCCCAGTTTCGTCGGGTTTTTTTCGTCATTTTTTTTTCGCCGGGTTTTTATTCGTCCCCCTCCCACTGGTTTTATTATCTATCTACAAGAGTGTGCAGTAGGAAAAAAACAGTGCAGAAAAAACCATCCCTGCACGCCCCTCCATGATCCCTACCCGATTCACGCATCTCACCCTCCCTCCTGCACGAGCATCCGCCGCCGCCGGTGCGTTGGCTGCCTCCCTCCCCCATCGCCGGCCACCTCTCGCCCCTCATAGCCGGTCGCCTCCCTCCACCGGATGCCGGCCACCTACTTCATCGCGCCGACCGCCTACATCCCAGCCGCCGGCCACGACCAGTTCCGCACCGGCGTTCCCGCATCGGCGCCACCACGACCACGCAGCGGCAGAGGAGTCCTCCTCCTCCCACCACCACCGCCCTCCTCCTTCCACCTCCACACCCATCCATCCCTCCCTGCTCATGCCCGAAACCCTAGCCCGCGGGCGGCCATGGCGACCAAGCTCAGGATCCGCAGCATCTTCCTCTCCTCCGAGAGCAAGAGCGGCAACGCCCGCAAGGGTATGCCATGAATCCCTTCTCTTCTTCTGGCCTTCTTCATCTCCGCATCTGATTCATGCGTGCGGTCTATATATGCAGTCAGTTTGCTCCCTCCGATCTGCTCTGCTTGCGTGAAGGGGCCCGGCCAAGGAGAAGCTGCTGCTGCTGTAGGTTCTTCCTCCTCCCCGCTGTAGGTGGTAAGCCATATCCCTCTCCCTCCTTCTCTCTCACCCCCATCTCGTCTCTGTAGGCAAGCAGTCTGCATGTTAGCAGGCACATGAATCAATCAAAAGATCTTTTTGATTGATATATACGTGTACTGAGAGGAGAACCATGTTAAAGAATCACCGTGTGTGATGTTATATTTCGTTTCCTGCTAAACTCCGAGGTTGCATTCATTTCCTTGAAGAAATGTTTGAACCTTTTGCTGTAAATTTGTAGATTGAATTTAGTTGTCACAACTTTTTTGGTTGTTGCTTGCCTGAATGAAATCAGTAGACATTATTCAGATAACTGAATTAGACGCTGTTGTGTGTAGTCTTTGTTGGAAATACATACTGTACCGACAGACAAATGAAGTTCACTGAGAAATCTATGGTTTTGACCAAGACGAGGATTGAGTACTCTTATCTCATTCATCATTACAAGTTGTATCTTTCAGAATTAGGTGTTCGTACAGTTACCATTTATTGTATATTATTTTCTACAGTAACTGTCAGGATTAGGCGTTTGTTGGTAATATAAAATGATAGATGTATAGAGTTCACCGAGAAATCCAAGGTTATGATCAAGATGATAGGTTAAAAATTAAGGATCAAGTACTCTTGTCTCATTGATCATTACAAGTTGTAAGATTCAGGATTATCTCATGCAGTGTTTATCAATATCCAGGATTAGGAAAAAAAATGTACTCCTATCTTGCAACTTTGTTTTAGCTTCAGGCAAAGTGCACAGTTAAGAACCTCATGCTGCTGTGAGAGAAACTTAGAACAGTCTTTACTATCTTGTTTTTTTCTTGACAATCGTATCTTGCCTGAATCAATTCAGTGCTCATGTTCAGATAACTGAAACTAGACACTGTCTTGTAGTGGATGTATAGAGTTCACCAAGAAATCCAAGGTTGTGAGCAAGACGGCAGCTTTAGAATTGATGATCAAGTACTCTTATCTCATTTATTACTACAAGTTTTACGATTCAGGAATAGAGCGTTCATCCGTGGCGCGGCCGCCTCCTTCCCCTCCCTCCACCACACGCTGCCTGCCGGATCTCGCCGTTGAGCGCGTCGGCCCGCCGTCTCCAACCACCCCCGTCTCTGATCCGAGCCGAGTACAGGGGAGCCACCGCTGCCACCGAGGACAAGGTCGCCTGTGGAAACCACCGCTACCTCCGGTCCTTCGATCTCTCCCCTTCTCGCCACTCCTCACGGCCCGCTCCGCACGGCTCGGCCTTCTCGGCGGGGATTTGCTCTTTGGCAAAGAGAGGCGGCTGCAGGCGCCATGGTGCCGATCCAGTCATCGTTGGTATTCAAGTTGCCACCTGACGAATCTATTTTTATTTCTTATTAGGTACCTGAAAGGCTGAACCTGATCTGATGAAGTTGCTTGTCAGACTACCTTCCTTTCATGAACTCGAAGGTCAAGAGACCAAGGTATCGTAAGGAGTGTATATGGCCTGATGTTCCTTGTGTGTATCGTGAGGATTTGGGAGCATCGGCAATGGACAATTAACTAGCTAGGTCATGGTATTACGATGAGCCAGGTCATGGTACACAGGCTAACTACACAAGCTTCTGCTATTTTATTGTTGGTCGTTCCCGTCCACTGCTGCCAACAGTCAATTTTCTGCAGGGTTTTTATTTCTTTCTCTTCCATCGAAAGCTCCTTTTTGCCACTGATTAATTAGTTGATGCATGTGGAGATTTTCGATACTAGGAGAACCAAGTTTAAATATGTGCAATTCCATCTATCTAGCATCAATGTCGGGTGAGGTTAGACTACAAGAAAGACTAGATATTAAGCTTGTCCATTCTGTCTACACCTTTTGAATCTGAAGTGACTACTGTTGTAAATAATGCTACTTGAGTACCTGGTTGATTGGTTTTGTTTATTGTGGCATTGAGTAGCCTACTACATTAGTGGTGTCAGCTATATTTTGTAAGTTTGTTATCGATTCCATTTGGTTATATGTGTGTGTGATTGAAAAATAATGGTTTAGATATGAATTGCTACAGTTTTATATAATACTCTTTGATCTGTGCTGCTAGGTCTGCCGCTGCGTGCATGATAACATGAGGTGCCGCAATCAGCGTGGTATGCTGGTGGATGATGGCGACAGTGAGATGGTTGGCAAGGATTATGAGAGGTCGGCGAGCAGCACTCCTTCCTCTCTTCCCTGTGGAGAAGATGACCTGCAGCTCATTGACTACTGAGTTCCCTCGAGTCTCTCTTTCTTCCGGCAAGGTAAAGTTCAGTTTTCTGGTGACCATGTTTATTAAATTCTTTGGTAGAATCCATATTGATTCTAAGATGACATTATAGTGCATTTTTGTCCAGACATATGATTTTTCATCATCTGGTGTATGTCGATATAGCATAGCCCACACATACCCTCCTACCCTGAGTAAATCTGAATCCCCATATTTCAGTTCTAAACTCCAAAATGTCGTACTCAAATGGCTTGACCCCAGATCCATGTTCTAGACTCTTGATATTTTGTGAGGCCTTTTCATTTAGCTGCTCAATCTACGTATGCAGAAAACCACTCTCTGGATGCGTGCATTTCTGGCTGTACCTGAAGCTCTCTCCAACAATCTTCTTCTCCATCCATACTTATTTCATAAACCAAAACCTTGCGTTTATCACAATACCTATTTTAAGCTCACTCAGGATGACAAATATAGTCACAAAGTTTTTTGGTTCTTCGGTGTTGATAAAAAGAACACCATTTTTCTATTTCCTCTGATCCTTATTTAGTAACTACAACTCTCATGTTGTATTTGCTTTTACTGTTTCACCTCACCGTGAGTATCTTTTTGACTCATTCTTTGCTCACTATTGTTCAGATTCTACATCAAGGCTTGTGGCTTACCTTATGGATCTTAATTAAGTCACCCCTTGTAATTTCCTGAGGTGCTACCACATCATTCTTAGGTGGCTCCTTTTTTTCCATTTGGTGGCAGTTGATAGTTGTGTAGTACATGGATGGGGGAGCTACTTATTTAGCCTATCAAAGAATTATCTCACTAGATGTACGTAGGGAAAGAGAGCTCTTCTATTGACACTCCTAGCACTTGATATAGGGTAAGCTTTTTTTCAAGTTGTTTATAATCTTGTGCTGGAAAATAACAATCATAGATTGCTAGGCATTTGCCATATTGCCATGCTAACTGAAAATTGATGTAATCTCTAGTCTAAAATGTCGTAGCTTGTTCTTTTGTACTTTCATACACTCGTACTGACTACACATAATGTCAAATGATGCGAGTGTCAATATATATCATCTATGGAGTTGCTTGTGCTATTGGAATTTCACCAGCTGCTCCAGAGGTATGCTTTGTGAAAATACTTCATTAGTATATCATCATTAAATGATGCACTGTTGTTTTATAGTGGAGTGTGATATAGATCAGATTTCTTTTTGTATTCATTTCTGATATTGTTTCCTCTGTTCCTTTGATGGTTTCGACGACTCTTACTATATATAATACCATAAAATATAGTTTTTCAAACACACACGCAATTTACAGTGGCGAGCTACCAGAATTTTTTTGTGTCAAAAAACATAGTTTTGAGTGGTTCCGTACTCTTTCGAATGTAATTTTTGTTTGAAAATTTCAAGAATTTCTTCCAGTTTTATAAACTGAACTCCTGCATTAAGGTGTCCAGAATTGTTTTACAATGTGGAGTTTTGTGAATCCAAAAAAAATGATTAGCATAGATAACCACTACATACAGTACATGAAGGTTGGTTATGCATGGAGAATGAGGTTAGTATTGTTAGAAGTTAGAACTGGGAGTTTTCCAGCACATGACGGTAACAGCCTTACTCGAATCAGCCTTGACCTTGTATAATATACATAGTTATTTGGTGCATGGTATTTTTTAGTGAATTTGATCAAAACTGTTATTTTAAGTACATTTGTAATTTAGTTGTTTATTCAAATAAATTTCCCAGTAAGTTGATTTTCCAGCATGGTCATAACGTTGACATTATGAATTGATTTGTGAAGCACAAAAACACAATAACAGTTGGGAGGGCTGCTTTGTATCCCTAGACCCACACCCACACCCGACCGCCATCTCCCATTTTCCTCAGTATCACGACCTGATGCGACGTTGGCAGCGCAATCAGTCGGAGGAGGCCAGCGGTGGCGATGACGGCTCTGCGATGGGGAAAGGTCGCTCGTCGTCGTGGCACCAGCAATTCCACGATCGCATAATACCCACATGTTGATGACCTCCAGGACTCTCCAGCCTCCTCCCTCCAGGTACCTCTCCGGCTCCTAACCGTTTCTCAGGTTCACAGTTTATTACTATACTACTATTGTTTAATTAGATGGTAACATAAAACTTGGAGTGTCTGATAGGAGTTCTTATTCACTGTTTGAGATGCTAACTGGGACGGAGTGAGTAAAAAAATGCCTAGAATAAAGAAATGATGAATTGTATTGTACACATTATTGTAGTTACAGATTATGTTTAAAATCGATCATTACTTGGGATGCTGCCAACTTGCAGGGTCGATGGGACATTAAATTGCCATATTGCTTTTCCCTCTTCTTCACGTGTTAGGAATATATCTTTAACAATAGAATTGTAGTGTAGTCATTCTTGCAGTTAAAGATTATGTTTAAAATTGATCATCACTTGGGATGCTGCCAACTTGCAGGGTCGATGAGACATTAAATTGCCATATTGCTTTCCCCTCTTATTCACTGTTGTAAGCTTGGTTCTCGAGGAACTTCTCATTGTTGTACATGTAGGTTGTGGAAAATAGAAATAAAATCTATTTGTTCATTCTTCTACTGTACCTCCGATCCATCTCCCACGGTTCAGTAAATTTCAGTTATGTGCTTAAATATTAGGAAGCCATCATCTTCTAAAACATATTGTTACCTACTCAAACATATTGTCTTCCTTTGTGTTTCCGATAAATTATTTATAAAAACACGCGTAAAATAGAAGTTGCAGAACCTGCATTGGACCATGCTCATTTGCTTTGTCCATTTTTTCGAAGAAATAATACTCTCCAGATTCCTAAGCAATCAGAATTATGACTTAGTGTGCTATTACATTTCCCAGTATCGGATGCTATATTTTCTGTGGGAATCATTGACACAGTTCCTTCAGAAAGTTGTATCTCTGAAATGGACAAACTGCTCTTATGTAATTCTACCATCCATTCTGATGTTGAGGCAAATATACATGTTATGCAGGCGTACTATTGTTCAAGATAGTGTGTGTGACATATGTGGGAACGGGGAGGAAGATGAATATCATGCTGTTATATCATGCACAAAAAGTACGGCGTTGAGATTTGCCATGAGGAAAGAGTGGAGGCTTCCAAAAGAAAAGGAGTTCTGGTTCACTGGAACAGACTGGCTACAAATCCTACTGGACAAGTATGATTCAGAGATAAGAAAGAAAATTCTGCTGTTGTTATGGAGAGCCTGGTTTCTACGAGATAACTGTATCCACAGTGATGGCAAAGAAACCATTTCGAGATCGGTGATGTTCCTTGTGCAGTATGAGGAGGAAATCAGGAATCTATCACTATCTGCTGTTGGACAGGGAAACAAGAGTTGCTGGTCCCTGTCTGCATCTAGACACACCACGCCTAGGAATCAGCCGAACGCCGAGCCAAATGCCCAGTGGAAAGAGCCGCCTGAAGGTGTTGTAAAACTGAACACTGACGCTGCCTTTTTGTCAGGCACGGGCCAAGCCTAGGCTGGCGCGATCGCACGGGATCATACGGGGCATGTTGTCTTCTCGGCGAGTAAATCGATGAATAAATGCAGATCAGTTGAAGAGGCAGAGGGGCAAGCTATCCTGATGGGTCTGGTATCGCTGTCGAGACTGTACCAAGGCCCACTGATCATTGAGACTGACAACAAAACGATTGCAAATGAATTGGGACAAGCCAGATCAAGCCGATCGAAATGTTTTCTGGGTTGTCAGTGAGATAAAAAACACAAGATGGATCTTCAGTTCAGTTCAGGCCAAGGCCATCAAAAGGGAACAAAACTGTCTAGCACATGAGCTTCGCTGCCAGAGCTAGACGGCATGAGGACTCACTGATAATTGCGGACGTGCCCGAGGAGCTTCGTTCGCTGATGCTATCTGAATGTACCAAGTGATGTGTTTGGTCCTTTTTTAGGTAGTCATCCTCAAAAAAATAATATACATGTTATGAAATGCCTTCCAAGTCAACCACATAGCCATTTTTTAAGAACTGGTGGGAATTCATTTGTCGATAAAATTATTCTTTTACAGGGGATGTTGCCTTATTTCTACATTAAGCAAATAAACAGTGTGATGAACTTAACAACTCTCTATCCTTATTTGTTATTTCTCTTATTCATAGCGTGTTTTCGCCATTTATACATGTAACGATGATGAACTAAACAACTCTCTATTCTTATTTCTCCAGAAAGCTTTCGGACGATACTCACACCATCTAATTCCTTGAAACATGAAGTGTTTTTCACGTCTGTTACAATCCAATGTTTGTTAATTAATTATATTATTTATATTCATAAGTAGTATAAAGTTGGCTCAAAATTGTTAATATGATTTTGGATGATATATTATGATGTTGACAAGGAGGTTATTGGTGCTCATTAAAATAGCAGTATGAAATAAGCCTGCATATATTTGTTGGTTTTCAATTTAAGCCTTTCAACTCAACTGAAATTATTATTTTTACATTATTTACTGACATAAAACTCCTGTTTTGCAGGCTATCTTGAACGATTGCAGGTTTTAATCAAGAAGTCCTCAATAGGTGGACTGGCTCAAAATGGAGAAGCACGCTGGTAGCTTTTTGGTTGATTGTATTAAGCATTTAAGTTCGTAGCAATTCATATCATCAATATCTTTGGGGTGCCTTGTACTCCTTCCGTAAACTAATACAAGAGCGTAGTGATCTAAACGCTCTTATATTATAGTTTACAGAGGGAGTAATATTTTAGAAAATTGTGCCTTTTTCGGCCTGATGTGGCGTGCTGTCCATAGACGTCCTTATCCCATTTCCTCCTCACATATGGCCTGGGTTTTCGGATAGCAAGACATACGAAGACAATTTGGGGGTGCCGATTCTCTCTCTCTCTCCCTCTTGCTAATAGAATTATGAACAACCGGTAAAACTAATATTATAGACCTTCTCTCCTCAATCCTACCATGTATTATTTGACTTTTGTGCTAACACAGGAAAAATGTGTTGTAAACTTGTGAGTTGTGCCTTACTCCCTCCGTTCTTAAATACAAGTCTTTTTAGATATTCTAATGTGGACTAACATACGGAGCAAAATGAGTGAATCTACATTTTCTAAAATATGTCTATATACATAAGTATGTAGTTCGTTTCTAAAATATGTCTATATACATAAGTATGTAGTTTGTATTAGAATCTCTAAAAAGACTTAAATTTAGGAATATATGGAGTATATTTTCTGGGCAAGTTTTAGCCCTCTTATTCGCAATTGATGTTGCATGTTATTCACCCTTATATTTGATGTTAATGTCTGAGTTTATGTCGAATTAGGGTTGGTTGCTCACTTCCCTTTTATGTAATAGCTTGTATTACAACACACACACACACACATTTCCTTGGGTTTTATGTGAAAATCCTTTTGAGCCGATACACCAAATATGAAGTTACATGACTCAAACAAAACTGGAAAATTATGATAAAAATAAAGATAAATGCCAATAAAATTCTAAACAATAAATGTTATCAAAGATTGATATATCTACCTATCACAAGAGAGGTAGGAGTAGCATGTTCTAGAAGATGTGTTTTTCTGTAATAGTTTCTAAATGGTAAATTGTATGGTTTCAAGCACCTAAGAAAAATGTCTACACTGATTCGATCTGTTCGCTCGCTCGCCTCCCTCCTCGCGGGCGACGTGCGAATCCCCGATCCCCCCTCTCCTCCATCCCCTCCCCGTCTTTCCCCTTGCCGCCGTCGGCGTGGTCCGCCGGGCCATTCCCACGCGGTGCTGGCGGAGGCGGGCCGTTCTTTCCCTGCTCGCGCTTTGGGGGGCGTGGGGGCCTCCTGATGGCGGTGGTGCTCCTCGGGCGGAGACGGTCCGTTCTTTCCCCGCTCGCGCTTTGCGGCCGTGGGTGCCCCTGATGCGGCGGCGCGACTGTTGGCTGCGGGGCGCGTGGTGGTGCGGCTGGCTAGCGGCGTCCACTCCACCCAGATCTGGGCCCTTTTGGACCCTATCTGGGTTGGGGCGGGCCGACGGTCCGATGCGCGGCGGTGTGGCTCCCCGGTAGTCGTGGCGAGGCATCGAGGGGTGCGGGTGGTGGCGGCTTTTGTCGGCCGATGTGCTGCAGTGTGGCAGTAGGGGTTGCCCAGACCCATTTGGGCCCGGTCGGGCCAGTAGGGGCCTGCTAGGCCCCTGCCGTCATGTCCGGTCGGCTTTGTGGTAGCGACGAAGGTTGTCCCCTCTCGTCGGCTGAGTTGCGGATCCCCCTGAGCCCCTGGGATCCTCTACCCTCCTCCAGGTCTCGTGTCGGTGGCCTCAGGAGACGACGAAGTTGGTTTAGTGACCGTGGTGGCAAAGGTTGGTGGGCGGCATGTTGGTTGGTGCACTTCTGATCGTCCGAGGTGGTGGTGGTTGTTTGGGTCGGTGAAATCCCTAGGGCTCGTCCGGCATCGATGTGGTGACGCCTGCAGGCGCCGCCGGACCTTCCTAAAGGGCGTCGGGTATACACCTTCCCCACTGTCCTCTGCGTACTGAGGGAAACCCTAGGACTTGTCCGGGCAGCAGTGTCGTCATCGTCGCATTCCTTCTTGAAGGTGTTGCTCGGTACGCAACGCTTCGGGTGCTAGGAGTGCGGTGGTACTTCGTCGGAGGGTGCATCGGTTACCGGTCATCTTTGTTTCGTTGATCTACCGATGTCGGGATTTGTTTCTCTTTCTTTTTCTCTCATTTTTATTTTGGGCTTTTTTGTGCTGCAGGCCCGAGTGAGCAGTGAGCTGGTTGTATCGGATGGCTGCTTTATAATATAAAGCGGGGGAAACTCTTTATCGTCAAGCGCCTAAATCCATATTATGTAATAGTTTGCCAGCCAATTGCATATTGTGATGAAGTTTCTGGTTGTAACATCTTGGAACATTTGTATAAAAGGAAAAAAATTCCTTCATGTGTTGTTTTTTAATTAATGGATAATAACAATGCACATGCTTTCATGAGAAAAATGATTTTAAGAATTAAAAAAGGCATTCAAGTGTTATTATCATTTGTAATGCAGTGCAGAATAAAGAGTTCAATGTTTGTGTACCACCTTTATTTTGTGCATCAGGTGTATAGGGTCGAATTACATTTTTTTTATCAAAGTACATTGCAAGCGTATTATTCCAAAAAAAATTATTATTGCCTATCTTTCTATCTATGTAAAATTTGACATGCAACCAATACAAATTTTCAAAAGCCCGTGGCAACGCACGGGCAGTCTACTAGTCACTGATAGAAAAGGAGCTGAGAACCCCGTAGCTGATAACTTGTCTAGGTTAGAAAATATTCTTGATGACCCACAACCTATTAATGGTAGCTTTCCTGATGAACAATTAGCTGCAATAAATGTTTCTCATAACACTCCTTGGTATGCTGACTATGCTAATTATATTGTTGCTAAATACATACCACCTAGTTTCACATACCAACAAAAGAAAAAGTTCTTCTATGATTTAAGACATTACTTTTGGGATGACCCACATCTTTACAAAAAAGGAGTAGATGGTATTATTAGACGTTGTGTACCAGAGCATGAACAGGAACAAATCCTATGGAAATGTCACTCCGAAGCTTATGGAGGACATCATGCGGGAGATAGAACTGCTCACAAGGTATTGCAATCTGGTTTTTATTGGCCTACTCTCTTCAAGGATTCCCATAAGTTTGTTTTATCTTGTGATGAATGTCAAAGAGTTGGTAATATTGGTAAGCGTTGCCTATGAATTATTCTCTTGCAGTTGAACCATTTGATGTTTGGGGTTTTGATTATATGGGACCTTTTCCTTCCTCTAATGGGTATACACATATTTTGGTTGTTGTTGATTATGTTACTAAGTGGGTAGAAGCTATTCCAACTAGTAGTGCTGATCACAACACCTCTATTAAAATGCTTAAGGAAGTTATTTTCCCAAGGTTTGGAGTCCCTAGATATTTAATGACTGATGGTGGTTCACATTTTATTCAAGGTGCCTTCCGTAAAATGCTTGCTAAATACGATGTTAACCATAGAATTGCATCACCCTATCATCCTCAATCTAGTGGTCAAGTTGAACTTAGCAATAGAGAAATAAAACTAATATTACAAAAAACTATTAACAGGTCTCGAAAGAATTGGTCTAAGAAATTAGATGATGCACTTTGGGCTTAGAGAACAGCTTATAAAAATCCTATGGGTATGTCTCCTTATAAAATGGTATATGGGAAAGCTTGTCATTTGCCTCTTGAGTTAGAACATAAAGCATATTGGGCAATTAAAGAACTCAACTATGACTTCAAACTTGCCGGTGAAAAGAGGTTATTTGATATTATCTCATTAGATGAATGGAGAACCCAAGCTTATGAAAATGCCAAATTATTTAAAGAAAAAGTTAAAAGATGGCATGACGAGAGAATCCAAAAGCAGGAATTCAAAGTTGGAGAATATGTTCTTTTGTACAACTCTCGTTTCACATTCTTTGCAGGAAAGCTTCTCTCCAAATGGGAAGGACCTTATTTTCTCGAAGAAGTTTATCGTTCTAGAGCTATCAAAATAAATAATGCCGAAGGAACTAACTCGAAGGTTGTCAATGGGCAAAGAATTAAACACTATATCTCAGGTACGCCTATTAATGTTGAAATCAATATTATTCAAACCATGACACCGGAGGAACACATAAAAGAAACCCTCTGAAACACTCCAGAATCATGAAAGAAGAGGAGGTACATGATACGGTAAGTAAACGGACTCCAAAAAATCCGCAAAAATATTTTTTATCAGTTTTGGAATATAACAAAAATTAGGAAAATAAGAAACAACCAGGAAGGCAACCCTGGTGGGCACAAGACACCAGGGCGCGCCTGGCAGCCAGGCGCGCTCAGGTGGGTTGTGCCCACCTCGGGTGCCCACCTCGGGTGCCTTCCGGACTCTGTTTTTTTCTCGTTTGCTTGTTTCCCAAGATAAAAAAATCTTTATATACCCCCCTGAACCTATTGGCCACTGTATCACGGAGAAATCTTCTGTTCATCTTTCTTGCTGTTTTTCTGGCAGATATGAAAATATGTCATCCCAAGATTCGGAGGGTGAGAGTTATGTTGTTGATTATATCGCAAACCCCAAGGTTTATGGGGATGTGGAGCATTATAGTTGGACTTCGGAGGAGGAAGAAGACTATGATCCTAAAGGGGAGGAGGAGACAAGCTCAGACGAAGATGAAGTTCCATTGCCTCAACCTGGGGACATGCATGTGGAATTCAAGAAGTCAAGTCTCCCCAACAAAGCAAAGAAACCTAAGATTCAGTTTATCCCCTTTTGTCTCTTGCAGGAAAACAAACAAGAATTATGCAAAAAGATATTAGAGCTTAAGCAGGAGATCGGTGACTTAAAGGAGGAAAATGCCATCCTCAAGGGTAAGCTGAGGAAGAAAGACAAATCCGCTACTACCTCGTCACCACCACCACCTTCTTCATCACCAAAGGAGACTTGAGTATCGGGTATTGGCACTCCCCTTGGCTTGTGCCAAGCTTGGGGGAGGTGCCCCGGTATCGTATCACAATCACTATCTTTTGCCTTTACTTATTTTAGTTCGATCCTTAGTTATCTTTTGATTTAGTTGAATAAAAATTTAGTTCGATCTTTCTTCGAGTGTTTGCTTAGTGATCTATCTATCCTTGTAATCGTGTGCGAGATATATAATAAAGTTTATTTTGAGTTTTGCTTTCTTTACTTTCATGTTCAATAAAAAGAAAGGAAAATAAATGAAAAGATCATATGCTAATCTTATGGTAAGTAATGACATCACATAAGGAAGAGTATAAGTAGTAAAATTTGTTGGAAATTGACAAACATAGCATTGGTCAATGATGCGATTCATGAAAGAATTAATAAGGGAAGAGAAGATTCACATGCAAATACACTATCTTGGACATCTTTTATGATTGTGAGCCCCCATCAAAATATTATATGCCAAAATTGTTGATGTTGGACAAGGAAGACAACGTAATGATTTATGTTTGTTCATATTCACATAGAAGTTATATTGTCATAGATCCTTTAAAATGTGGTGCTTGCCCACTATCTTTTCTAGCCAAAAATTCCACACTAAGTAGAGATACTACTTGTGCACCCAAAAACCCTTAAACCCAAATCTTGCTTTGAGAGTCCACCATACCTACCTATGGATTGAGTAAGATCCTTCAAGTAAGTTGTCATCGATGCAATAAGGCAATAAAAATTGCTTCTAAATGTGTAAGATCATTTAGTGTAAGAGAAAATTGGGCGTTGTACGAACTTGTGATGGAAAAATAATAAAGGCGATAGACTGCATAATAAAGGTTGCTATCACAAGGGGCAATATAATGTGACGTTCTTTTGCAATAAGAGATTGAGCATACAACCAAAAAGCGCATGGCAACCTCTGGTTACCTCTGCGGAGGGCCTATCTTTTACTTTTATGTATTTACTTTTATGCAAGAGTCAAAGTATTCTTCTCTATTCCTTTTTATTTTCTCTTTTGCAAGCATCATGTGGTGAGGAAAGATCTAGGCACATATATCCAGTTGAATATGGGTGGGCATGAGTTATTATTGTTGACATCACCCTTGAGGTGAATGCGTTGGGAGGCGAAACTATAAGCCCCTATCTTCCTATGTGTCTAGTTGAAACTTTTTGCTCATGGGTATGCGGTGAGTGTTAGCAATCATAGAAGACTATATGATGGTTGAGTATGTGGACTTGCCAAAAGACTCCGATATGTGACTCTTCCTGAAAAGATGATGAATTGCAATTGCAAAGTTGACTGAGAACATAGTTTGTTAGTTTTCAATAAGGTTTATGCTTTATACTTCGATGTTGTGATGAATTGTTACTTATTCATGAGAAGTTTATGATAAAAGTTATGTGATAAAAGTTCTACAATAAAGTTTGTTGCTGCTATAATAATATACATGATGCTTCTATGTCCATATTTTGTTTTTATCGACACGTCTCTCTCTAAGCATGTGGACATGTTTTTTGATATCAGTTTTTCGCTTGAGGACAAGCGAGGTCTAAGCTTGGGGGAGTTGATATGTCCATTTTGCATCATGTTTACCTACTATTATTTACTATGTTTTTCGGCATAATAATGCCTTTTGGAGTAATTCTAATGCCTTTTCTCTCATAATATGCAAGGTTTACACAAAGAGGGAGAATACCGGCTGCTGGAATTCTGGACCTGGAAAAGCTACATCAGAGTTACCTATTCTGCACATCTCCAAATGAGCTGAAACTTTACGGAGAATTATTTTGGAATAAAAGAAAAATACTGGAGCAAATAACTACCAAAGGAGGCCCACCAGGTGGGCACAACCCTCCTGGGTGCGCCAGGCCCCCCCAGGCGCGCCCTGGTGGGTTGTGCCCTCCTCGGCCCACCTCCGGTGCCCCTCTTCTGGTATATAAGTCATTTTGACCTAGAAAAAATAAGGAGAGGACTTTCGGGACGAAGCGCCGCTATCTTGAGGCGGAACTTGGGCAGGAGCACTTTTGCCCTCTGACGGAGCGATTCCGCCGGGGGAACTTCCCTCCCGGAGGGGGAAACCATCGTCATCATCATCACCAACAACTCTCCCATCTTGGGGAGGGCAAACTTCATCAACATCTTCAACAACACCATCTCCTCTCAAACCCTATTTCATCTCTTGTGTTCAATCTTTGTACCGGAACCTTAGATTGGTACTTGTGGGTGACTAGTAGTGTTGATTACATCTTGTAGTTGATTACTATCTGGTTTATTTGGTGGAAGATTATATGTTCAGATCCATTATGCTATTTAATACCCCTCTGATCTTGAGCATGATTATCATTTGTGAGTATTTACTTTTGTTCTTGAGGTCACGGGAGAAGTCATGTTGCAAGTAATCATGTGAACTTGATATGTCTTCGATAATTTGATCATATGTATGTTGTGATTCCATTAGTGGTGTCATGTGAACATCGACTACATGGCACTTCACCATATTTTGGCCTAAGGGAATGTATTGTGGAGTAGTTATTAGATGATGGGTTGCTAGAGTGACAGAAACTTAAACCCTAGTTTATGCACTACTTCATAAGGGACTAATTTGGATCCAAAAGTTTAATGCTATGGTTAGATTTTATCTTAATACTTTTCTCGTAGTTGTGGATGCTTGCGAGGGGGTTAATCATAAGTAGGAGGTTCGTTCAAGTAAGAACATCACCTAAGCACCGGTCCACCGACATATCAAATTATCAAAGTAGCGAACACAAATCAAACCAACATGATGAAAGTGATATGATGAAATTCCCGTGTACCCTCAAGAACGCTTTGCTATCATAAGAGACCGTTTTGGCCTGTCCTTTGCCACAAAAGGATTGTGCTACCTTGCTGCATATTATTTACCATTACCGTTACTTGCTCATTACAAATTATCTTGCTATTAAACTACTTGTTACCGACTATTTCAGTGCTTGCAAAAAATACCTTGCTGAAAACCACTTTTCATTTCCTTCTACTCCTCGTTGGGTTCGACACTCTTACTTATCGAAAGGACTACGATTGATCCCCTATACTTGTCGGTCATCAGCGGATGCTTGCGAGAGGGGTTAATCATAAGTGGGAGGCTTGTTCAAGTAAGAAAAGCACCCAAGCACTAGTCTACCCACATATCAAATTATCAAAGTAACAAACGCGAATCAAACAAACATGATGAAAGTGACTAGATGAAATTCCCATGTGTCCTCAAGAATGCTTTGCTTGCTATAAGAGAAAGTTCTAGCCTGTCCTTTGCTATAAAAATGATTGAGCTACCTTGATGCACCTTTGTTACTATTGCTACTTGTTGCTCATAACAAATTACCTTACTATCAAACTATCTGTTACCGATAATTTCAGTGCTTGCAGACAATACCTAGCTGAAAACCACTTGTCATTTCCTTCTGCTCCTCATTGGGTTCGACACTTTTACTTATCGAAAGGACTACGATTGATCACCTATACTTGTGGGTCATCAAGACTCTTTTCTAGTGTCGTTTCCGGGGAGTGAAGCGCCTTTGGTAAGTGTAATTTGGTAAGGAAACATTTATATTACATGCTGAAATTTACTGTCACTTGTCACTATGGAAAACAATCCTTTATAGGGTTTGTTCCGGGTATCTTCACCTCGACCGGAAGCAATAAGAGTTGCCCCTCAACCTACTGAACCTACTGAAAACATTTATTATGAGATTCCTTCAGGTATGTTAGAGAAACTGCTAGCTAATTGATACGTCTCCATCTTATGTACTCTTCCTAATGCTTTTGCTCTTATTTTGGACTCTACTTTGCATGTTTTGAATGAAACTAACCCGGACTAACGTTGTTTTCAATAGAACTACCATGGTGTTGTTTTTTGTGCAGAAATAAAAGTTATCGGAATTGGACGAAACTTTTTGGAGAATTATTTTGGAATAAATAAAAAATACTGGAACCAAGACCCACCAAAGGGGGGCCAGCTGCCCACTAGGCACTAGGGTGCGCCACCCCCCTCTGGTGCGCCCTGGTGGGTAGTGGGGCCCACGAGGCTCCGCTGACCCTAATTCTGACGCTATAAAATCCTATTTTTCCAAAAAAAAATAGGAGAGGAAGTTTCATTGCGTTTTACAATACGGAGCCGCTGCCACCTCCTGTTCTTCATCGGGAGGCCAGATCTGGAGTCCGTTCAGGGCTCCGGAGAGGGGGATCTTCCGTCTTCATCATCATCAACCATCCTCCATCACCAATTTCATGATGCTCACCATCGGGAGTGAGTAATTCCTTCGCAGGCTCGCTGGTCGGTGGGTTGGATGAGATTCATCATGTAATTGAGTTAGTTTTGTTAGGGCTTGATCCCTGGTATCCACTATGTTCTGAGATTTATGTTGCTATGACTTTGGTATGCTTAATGCTTGTCACTAGGGCCCGAGTGCCATGATTTCAGATCTGAACCATTTATGTTTCCACCATTATATCTATGTTCTTGATCCGACTTGCAAGTTATATGCACCTATTATGTGTTATGATCCGTAAACCCCAAGGTGACAATAATTGGGATACTTTTCGGTGATGACCGTAGTTTGAGGAGTTCATGTATTCACTATGTGTTAATGCTTTGTTCCAGTTCTCTATTAAAAGGAGGCCTTAATATCCCTTAGTTTCCTTTTGGACCCTGCTGCCACGGGAGGGTAGGACAAAAGATGTCATGCAAGTTCTTTTCCATAAGCACGTATGACTATTTACGGAATACATGCCTACGTTATATTGACGAACTGGAGCTAGTTCTGTGTCACCCTAGGTTATGACTGTTATATGATGAATATCATCCAACGAAATCACCGATCCAATGCCTACGATCTTTTCACATATTGATCTTGCTAAGTTACTGTTGTTACCGTTACTGTTCTGTTATTACTATTGCTATCACTATCAAACTATCATACTACTGTGCTACTGATCACCTTGTTACAGATATTTAGTCTCCAGGTATTGTTGAATTGAAAAATCAACTGCTAATACTTTCAAATATTCTTTGGCTCCCCTTGTGTCGAATCTATAAATTTGGGTTGAATACTCTACCCTCGAAAACTGTTGCGATCCCCTATACTTGTGGGTTATCACTAATCCTTATGCAGGAAATGGAACAGTACATCTTGATATGCACTTGATATATATAGATGAAATTTGTGGATTATTTAAGTTTGCAGGTTTATCCAAGGATGGAGTTAAGAAGAAGGTATTCCCTTTACCTTTGGAGGGAAAGGCCTTGACATGGTATAGGCAATTGGATGGTACTGGAACCGGCTGAAATTGAATTTCATCAAAAGTTTTATCCTATGCATTTGGTTCATCATGATCGGAATTTTATATATAATTTTTGGTCTCATGAAGGATAAAGTATCGCTCAAGCTTGGGGGAGGCTTAAGTACATGATGTACACATGCCCCAATCATGAGCTCTCAAGAGAAATTATTATTCAGAATTTTTATGCTCAGCTTTCTCATAATGATCGATCCATGCTCGATTCTTCTTCTACTGGTTCTTTTATGAAAAAAACTAATGAATTCAAGTGGAATATTTTGGAAAGAATTAAACGCAACTCTGAAGATTGGGAATTCGACAAAGGTAAAGAGTCAGGTATAAATCTTGAGTTCGATTGTGTTAAATCTTTTATGGAAACCGATGCTTTTCATAAGTTTAGTGATAAATATGGACTTGACTCTGAGATAGTAGCTACATTTTGTGAATCATTTGCTACTCATGTTGATCTCCCTAAGGAGAAGTGTTTTAAATATCATCCCCCTATTAAATAAAAGATAGAGGAACCCGTTATAGTTTAATATGAAACAATCATTTACCATGTTGATCCAGTTGAGAAACCTCCTTTTCCCGTTAGGATTAAGGAACATGCTAAAGCTAAAACTATGGTTAATAAAAGTAATATTAGAACACCTAGACCCTCTGAACAAATTAAGGTTGAACCCAATATTGCAATGGTTAAGGATCTCTTGGTTGATAATATTGATGGGCAAGTTATTTACTTTTGCGATGATGCTGCTAGAATTGCCAAACCCATTAGAAATGAACGCGATAAGCTAAATAAGAATAAACCTGTAGTTGGCATGCCTATTTTTTTTGTTAAAATTGGATATCATTGCTATCATGGTTTATGTGACATGGGTGCTAGTGTTAGTGCTATTCCGTTTACTCTATATCAAGAAATTATGAATGATATTGCACCTGCTGAGATTGAGGATATTGGTGTTACTATTAAGCTAGCAAATAGAGATACTATTACACCACTTGGGATTGTTCGAGATGTTGAAGTCTTGTGTGGAAAGATCAAATACCCTACTGATTTCCTAGTACTTGGTTCACAACAAGATATTTTTTCCCATTATATTTGGTAGATCTTTCTTGAATACCGTTAATGCTGAAATTGATTGTGTTAAAGAGAAGGTTAGAGTTAAATTTGGTGATGTATCTCATGAGTTCAATTTCTCTAAGTTTAATACACAACCTCATGAAAGGAATTGACTAGTAAAGATGAAATTATTGGTCTTGCTTCTATTGTTGTTCCTCCTACCGATCCTTCAGAACAATATTTTCTAGACCATGAAAATGATATGGATATGAATGAAAGGAATGAAATAGATGATATATTCTTTAAACAAGTACCTATCCTTAAGCATACCTTGACTGTTAAAACTCTTGGGGATCCTCTTCCACCTAAGAGTGATCCCGTGTTTGAATTGAAGCAACTACCAGACACATTGAAATATGCTTATCTTGATGAAAAAAAGATATGTCTTGTTATTATTACTGCCAACCTTTCAGAGCATGAAGAAAAGAGATTATTAAAAACTGTAAAGAAACACCGTGCTACTATTGGATATACTCTTGATGATCTTAATGGCATTAGTCCCACTCTATGTCAACACAAGATTAATATGGAGCCCGATGCTAAGCCAGTTATTGATCATCAACAACGATTGAATCCTAAGATGAGGATGTGGTAAAAACTGGAATATTAAAGCTTCTGGAAGCAGGTATAATTTATCCCATAGCAGATAGTAGATGGGTAAGCCATGTTCATTGTCTTCGTAAGAAAGGAGGCATCACGTTGTTCCTAATGATAAAAATGAATTTGTCCCACAAAGAATTGTAACTGGTTATATGATGGTAATTGATTTTAGAAAATTAAATAAAGCTACTAGAAAATATCATTACCCCTTGCCTTTTATTGATCAAATGTTAGAAAGATTGTCTAAGCATGCACACTTCTGCTTTCTAGATGGTTATTCTAGTTTTTCTCAAATACCTGTATCATAAGAAGATCAAGAGAAAACCACTTTTACTTGTCCTTTTGGAACTTACGCTTATAGACATATGCCTTTCGTTTTATGCAATGCACCTGCTACCTTTCAAAGATGTATGACTGCTATATTCTCTGATTTTTGTGAAAAGATTATTGAGGTATTCATGGATGATTTTTCCGTTTATGGGACTTCTTTTGATGATTGCTTAAGCAACCTTGATCAAGTTTTGCAGAGATGTGAAGAAACTAATCTTGTATTGAATTGGGAGAAGTGCCACTTTATGGTGAATGATGGTATTGTCCTTGGGCATAAAATTTCTGAAAGAGGTATTGAGGTAGATAAAGCTAAGGTTGATGCAATTGAGAAAATGCATGCCCCAAAGATATAAAAGGTATACAAAGTTTCCTTGGTCATGTCGGTTTCTATAGAAGGTTCATTAAAGACTTCTCTAAAATTTCTAGGCCTCTTACTAATCTTTTGCAAAAATATGTTCCATTTGTTTTTTTTTTGAGGATTGCGTAGAAGCCTTTGAAATACTTAAGAAAGCCTTAATCTCTTCACCTATTGTTCAACCACCTGATTGGAACTTGCCTTTTGAAATTATGTGTGATGCTAGTGACTATGCTGTTGGTGTTGTTTTAGGACAAAGAGTTGATAAGAAATTGAATATTATTCATTATGCTAGTAAAACTCTAGACAGTGCCCAAAGGAATTATGCTACTACTGAGAAAGAATTTCTAGCAGTTGTGTTTGCATGTGATAAATTCAAATCTTATATTGTTGATTCTAAAGTGATTGTTCACAGTGATCATGCTGCTATTAAATATCTTATGGAAAAGAAAGATGTTAAACCTAGGTTGATTAGGTGGGTTCTTTTGCTACAAGAATTTGACTTGCATATCATTGATAGAAAGGGAGCTGAGAATCCCATAGCTGATAATTTGTCTAGAATAGAAAATGTCCTTAATGACCCACTGCCTATTGATGATAGTTTTCCTGATGAATAATTAGCTATTATAAGTGCCTCTCGTAATACTCCTTGGTATGTTGACTATGCTAATTACAATGTTGCTAAATATATATCACCTAGTTTCACATACCAACAAAAGAAAAATTCTTCTTTGATCTAAGACATTACTTTTGGGATGACCCACATCTATACAAAGAAGGAGTAGATGGTGTTATTAGACGTTGTGTACCTGAGCATGAACATGAACAAATCCTACGGAAGTGTCACTCCGAGGCATACAAAGGACACCATGCTGGAGACAGAACTGCACATAAGGTATTACTTTCTGTTTTTTATTGGCCTACTCTCTTCAAGGATGCACGTAAGTTTGTCCTTTCTTATGACGAATGTCAAAGAATTGGTAATATTAGTAGACGTCATGAAATGCCTATGAATTATTCACTTGTTATTGAACCATTTGATGTTTGGGGATTTGATTATATGGGACCTTTTCCTTCCTCTAATGGGTATACACATATTTTAGTTGTTGTTGATTACGTTACTAAGTGGGTAGAAGTTATTCCAACTAGTAGTGCTGATCATAACACATCTATTTAAATGATTAAAGAAGTTATTTCCCGAGGTTTGGAGCCCTAGACATTTAATGACTGATGGTGGTTCACATTTTATTCATGGTGCATTCCGTAAACTTCTTGCTAAATATGATGTCAACCATAGAATTTCATCACCTTATCATTCTCAGTCTAGTGGTCAAGTTGAATTGAGCAATAGAGAAATAAAGTTGATTTTGCAAAAGACCGTTAATAGATCTCGAAAGAATTGGTCTAAGAAACTTGATGATGCATTGTGGGCATATAGAACTGCGTATAAAAATCTTATAGGTATGTCCCCTTATAAAATGGTCTATGGGAAAGCATCTCATTTACCTCTTGAGTTAGAACATAAAGCTTATTGGGCAATTAAATAACTTAATTATGATTTCAAACTTGCCGATGAAAAGAGATTGCTTGATATTAGTTCTCTAGATGAATGGAGGACACAAGCTTATGAAAATGCCAAGTTATTTAAAGAAAAAGTTAAAAGATGGCATGATAAAAGAATTCAAAAAAGGGAATTCAAAGTAGGTGATCAAGTTATTGTATACAACTCTCGTTTAAGATTCTTTGCGGGAAAGCTTGTCTCTAAATGGGAAGGACTGTATATCGTTGAAGAAGTTTACCGCTCCAGAGCTATCAAGATAAACAACACTGAAGGCACTAATCCGAGGATGGTTAATGGGCAAAGGATTAAACATTATATCTCAGGTACACCCATTAATGTTGAAACAAATATTATTCAAACTATGACACCGGAAGAGCACATAGAGGCAATGTAACACCCCCTTGTAATAAGCTCTGTGACACTCTGTTAATCTTGCCAAGTCATGATCATTTGCAGTGCCAAGTCATATGGGTTAATGATCCAATTCAAACTCACATCTGAAAATCAACTCAAATTCAAAAGTGAAATATGAAGTTGATCAAACACTGTTGGAAAAATGTTCATTAAATGGCAAATAATCCAGGAACATTTCTAAAATCAACATCAAAATAATTGGAGTTGGACAAGTGACTCTAACAAGATGAAACAGCACCAAAACAGGATATTTAAATCCATTTAAAATCATTTCAAACGCAAATGGTTTCCAACTCTGTCCAAATCACTTTTTGGTGAGGGCTAAAATGGCACTGTAATATTTGGACTAAGTCCCACATTTTACAAAAATGCAAAAGTGCTCTAACTATTTCGAAACAGGAAATGAAATAAAGAAAAAGAGAAACAAAAGCAGAAAAATAAAAGCGAGGCAGTGTGCACTGGACCTTAGTGCACAGTGCCTCGAACCCCGGCCCAGCAGGCCCACCTCACCTCTCTCCCTCGCGCTGTCATCCTTCCGCTGGTCGAACGCGCGCGCGCCGGCGCGGCGCCGACACGTCGCCGCCATCGACGAAACAGGAGACGGAGGGGATAAGGCCGACGCCCCTCCACTCCTCCCCGGCCTCTCCGTCATTCTCCCCCTTCTCCTCTTGCTCGCCTCGCCTCTCCC
The DNA here is from genome assembly GCA_011799875.1 of Thinopyrum elongatum. NCBI lineage: Eukaryota > Viridiplantae > Streptophyta > Magnoliopsida > Poales > Poaceae > Thinopyrum > Thinopyrum elongatum. The sequence continues at coordinate 172,114,296 of CM022301.1, forward strand.
TCTCCTGCCAGATCCGAGGCGTCCGAGCGCCCTCGACGCCATTTGCCGTGGCCACCGGCGGCCCCGCGCTCGCCCACCGTGCCGGCCAGCTCCGCCGTCGTCTTCCCCAACCCCTGGCGCCACTGGAAGGAGCCAGGGAGCCCGGCTACAAGCGAATCGAGCCGCCCCGCATCTCTCTGCTTCCGGCGAGCTTCGTCGTCCCCGGCGCCGTCTGCTGCTCCTAAGCCACCAAGGGCTTTCCGTAGCCGCTCGATGAGCTTCCAGCCTTCCTCTCCTACTCTTTGCGCTGCCCGCCGTCGCCTGTAGCTAGCAGCCGACGATGCCGTGAGCTCGCCGCCGCAGAGCACCTCGCCGCCGTGACCTCAGTCACTGTCATGCTCAGCCGAGCCCTGCCTCGAGCTCCTGGAGCTCGTACGAGTCCAGCAAGGCCTCCAGCACCTCTCCCCGTGCCTCCTAACCTGACTCCCGACGAGGTCCCGAACGTGCTGCCGCCTTTGCTAGTCGCCAGCGTGATTCCGGCCATCCCCTGGTCCGGCAAGTGCCACCACTCGACGCGCGAGTCTCCTAGCTTTCGAACGCACCCAACCGCAGCTCAAACCGAGCCCCACAGCGCGAATCCGAGCAACTCCGGCGATGCGCCGCCGCGTTTTTGGTCGCCGGCGCAACTCCGGCGCCGGCCGCCGATGTGGCTGCCACGTGGGTCACCCCTGGGTCACTGCCAGTGGGTCCCACGGGCCCAGTTGACCACGCTGACCGTGGGTCAACGTGCTGACGTGGCCGTACAGTGAGGCCGACACGCGGGCCCCACCACTTTTTAGATTAAGAAAAACATTTACATAAATATAAAACTGATTAATTAGGCTAATGTCTCACTCACATGTGGGGCCCACCCCTCTAATCACTCTGTTAACTGAAATAATCCACTGTTAGTCTTAACAGAGACTGACATGTGGGTCCCACTGGACCCACATGTCATGTTTGACTGGTCAGCGACGCTGTTGACCGCTGACGTCACATTGATGTCATGCTAACGTCATAATTCATTTTCTGTAAAATAAATAAATTCCAGAAATTCAAATAATCTTTAAAAATTAATAACTTTTAAACCGTAGCTCGGATCGAAAAAGTTAAAACATGAAAGTTTCTCAGAATGACGAGACGAGTCTGATCGTGCCGTCTGTTTCTTCATCGGAACCCCCTACGTAGAAGAACTCGTAACTCCGGACCCGTATCTAGCAGATGAATAGTGCACACACCCTGGTTATTAAATCCCAGAATAATTCTAAAAATAACTAAAATAACTTAGATGCATAATTAGGCAACCCTGCACTGCATCATAGCATCACACGCACCATATTGCAATTGTTTGCATTATGTTTACCTGTTTCTTCCCCCTCTTCTCTCTCGGTAGACCCCGACATTGACGTAGCTCCCGAGGCAGACGCAGCTCAGGAGTACGACTACGTCCCCGACGACACCACAGGCGACCTTGCCCTTGCCCCAGAGCAAACAGGCAAGCACCCCCATTTTGAACATGCCTATATCGCCTATTCTCTTCTCTCTTATGCTTGCATTAGAACTGCTACTGCTTCTGTTTTCCTATATCTGCTGCATAGCCTGATTATCGTAACCTGCCTTGCTACCTTGCTGGATATCCTAAATTGTTTAGAATAGGCTGGGTAGAGACTCGACAGAGACCCCCGCTTGATCCCGACTGCCCCGCTGGATGTCAGAAGACCCGATCATCGGGATTGAAGACTAGACCCTGGCACCGCACATCACTTCCCCTTTGTTGCCGACACTGCTGGGTTACCGTCGAGTGCCGAGGGTGATACCTCATCAGCACCTCTGATGTTAACCTTGTAGGTTAGTTACTCGGTCATGGTAAGCGAGGGTGATTCCTCCTTCGTTCACCTTGATGATAACATCGAGCGGGAATTCCATCGAGGGTGATTCCTCAGGGTTCCCTTCGGTGTCAGACACACAGTTACCTTGGATATTATGACTTGCACTAAACCATGTTACTAAAGACGGGTCGGCCCTGAGGGGTACCCGCGCGAGCTTAATGCGAAGTGATGTGGAGTCGGGTTGACCTGGATGGTGCCCGCGAGATAACTACGAGGCGTGGCCGGGCATTCTTAGCCCTTGCCGCAAGTCCTCGAGACGGGGCGACGGGGTCACATCGATCGTGAGTCTCTGCTCGTTTCCGCGCGCTCCTAATCCACTACGGTTTGGATATTTGATCCGAGGGGCCTCTGGCCCGATAGCACTAACCATCACGTGGGCATAGTATGGGCGTTCTGCGTCGTATACTTCAGCCAAAGCTTAATAGACGTCAGCAACTGAGCGGCACACGCTGGGTTGGACTGGGAACGCAACTGCTTTTGTATTAAGGGGTTGCTAGGTCTGCTCACCGGTGGTGTACGCAACGTGCAGGAGCGTCCGGGGCGATGGCCCAAGACCCCTGGGGGCATAGGTTAGTCCGGCGTGCTGACCTCTCTGTTAAGTATTTGGTCGGGTTGCGGCGTGTTGCTTAGCCGAGGCCGGGCATGACCCAGAAAAGTGTGTCCAGCCGGAGTTAAGCGAGCGTGGTGGGTAAGTTGGTGCACCCCTGCAGGGAAGAAACTTCTATCGATAGCCTGTCCTACGGTAACGGACACTCGGAGTTGTATCCCGATCGGTACAACTAGAACTTGATATGAGAACTGGATAGTATGGCTCTGGGATTGCTTTCTCGCAGGGAGTCGAGAAAGGATCTCAGGTCGAGGTTGATGATACTACTACTACTACTACTTTACATTATGTTCATCTATTCTCCTCTATTGCTGCAAGACTGTCGAAGATTGTTGAAGATGCTAGTCTTCGATAGGACTAAGATTTCCCCCTCTATTCTGGCATTTCTGCAGCCCAGTCCACATATACAGCCATTCCTTTGACAATGTTGCATATGTAGTGTAGATCCTTGCTTGCTGAGTACTTCGGATGAGTACTCACGTTTGCCTTATTTTCTTTTTCCCCCATATTCCATTTGATGCCACCAGACGACGGAGCCCCTGAGCCAGACGCCCCAGCCGACGACCAGTACTACTACCCGCCTGGCGAGTACTACTACTACGAGGAGCCGTTTGACGACCAGGAGTAGGATCGGAGGGTCCAGGGCAGGAGGCCTATGCCTTTCGATCGTAGTATTTTATTTTACCCCGCCTCTGTGAAGGCCTATTTCTCTCTCTGTAATATATCTGTACTCAGATATCTGATGCTTCCGCTGACGCTTGTATGCCATCGAGCTATGTATTCGAGCCCTCGAGGCCCTGGCTTGTAATATAAAGCTTGTATGACTTTATTTATGTTTTAGAGTTGTGTTGTGATATCTTCAAGTGAGTCCTTAGGCTTGATCATGTGCATTTGCGTGTATGGTTAGTGCACGATTAAGCTGGGGTCGTCACAGGTTGGTATCAGAGCTGACTGCCTCTAGGAATCCCCCTTCCCAATTCCTTGGCCGAAGTTGAGTCTAGTGGTCAAAAAATTGTTTTACTAACTTGGTTGTGTGGCTTACGGGCCCACGTCGCCAACTGGGTGGTATTAGTATCTTTTATTCCTCGTCTTTACTCTGGGATTCTAATCTCTCATCTATTCGGGTTTAATAAAATTTACTAACATCGACATTTAGGATCTCGTTAATTCTATCCACCCGGAGAGCTGGATTCAGTGCGATTTCCCTGTCTTTGATCTGATTAGTCTGATAATCATTTTCCTTTCCATTGTTTTGTTTAACCTTTCCTTCTGAGATCGGTTATATTTCTCATTGTCTTATGACAACCCTGAACCTCTCTGTTTCAGATGGATCGACTGTTTCCACCGCGGCCTACGACCCAGCTTGTGCTTCGCACTTGGGCTCGTGATGCCCCTGGGTTTCCAGTTGTTCTGATCGCCCTCCTGAGTAGACTGGGTTACCGCTGGTATCCCGAGTACATGGTCTATGAGGTTTACCGCGAGTTCAACCAGAAGCAGTACTATGCTGAAGTTCGGATCTATGATCAGCAGAATGACTCGGACACCGAGCTACACCTTTTTCACGGAATAGGCGTGACGATTGAGATGGCAGTACATGATGCCGCCTACTCTGCTGTCGCACGTCTCCGAGGAGAGCACAATGCTAACTCGGATGATTCTGTGTTTCGGTACATTCCGTATGCACCTGTTGGAGATGCTACTGGATTCTACACAGCTATCTGTGCCCCGTACGAATCTCGATGCTACGACCCGCAGATTCTGATTCAGTGCACTCAGGCTCTGGATCGCACTGTTCGGGCTCTTGCCGTCGAGTTGTTCGCCACTCGAGCACGCTACTACGAGGCTATGACACAGTTGCTACCAGCTGTTTGTGCAGGGATACATCCGGAGTATATTCTTTACCCATGCAGGACCGAGATGCCGCCAGGTATTGATTGGCCTGCAATGGGAGGTCACACGCCTGCACGTGGACCTCTTCTTACAGTTCGAGACCGGGTTCTGCATCAAAGTGCACATGGAGCACAGGATCCTGCCGCGACGAACATTCGTCGTCCGCAGTTGCAGTTACCCCGTTTCAGTGGTTTTCTCCGACGCTGATGTAGCCTTTGCTATGTCATGTTGTGTACTTCCTTACCGCGTGCCTGCGTGCCGCCTAGTGTGTCTAGCTTTTCAATTTACGCCGTTATGCTGCCCGATTGTAACCGACTGTGTATGGATCTGTATGTCTTAATGACTACTTTTAGCATCTATTGCACTCTTTCCATAATGTCGAGTTACATCATGTTTATTGTTGAACACTTGCATAAGCTATCGCTTAAATACCCCTGTTGAAATAGCAGGATGGCTGACAACAACCCGCCACCGCCGCCACCACCTAATTACATGGCAGCGATGATGCAACAATTTGAACTCAACCGCCAGTTTATGACGGGGATTATGCAGCAATTCCCTCGTCCTGATGCTAATCAGCAGCCACCATCCATCACCTTGCCAGAGTTCATGAGGCTCAGTCCATCGTTTTTCCGCAACACAGTCAACCCACTAGATGCCGATGACTGGCTGCGTGACATCTCCCATGAGATGGAGTCTGCTGGTGTCGCCCAAGTCAACTATGTCACTTTTGCGACTTATCTTCTGAAGGGTCCCGTAGCCCAATGGTGGGCCACTCACCGACAGACTCTGCCGCCTGGTACTGTCATCACTTGGGCGGAATTCAAGATTGCTTTCCGTGCTCGCTACATTCCTCTAGCTATCATAGCTAGGAAGAAGGCTGAGTTCCGTAGCCTGGTTCAAGGAAACAAGACTGTGGAAGTCTATCAGCACGAGTTTCTAGACTTATCTCGCTACGCTGAAGACGACATTCCTACTGATGAACGAAGGCAAGAAAAGTTCCGCGAAGGACTGCATCATGATATATAGTTGGCCCTGCTTGTTCAAGATTACCCTGATTTCGCCACCTTAGTGAATAAGGCTATTATGGTCGAGACTGGATTGAAGAAGCATAAAGAAGCGTCTAGACGCACCCGAGAAGCGGGCTCATCTTCGGGCTCGTCTTCCCAGAAGCGACGCATCTGGTTTCCCCAAGGCATGTTCCGTTCAGTAGCTCCTGCGAACAGGCCCTCTTATGCTGCACCACACCTGCCACCTCCACCACCGAGGCAGCCTCTGCCAGCTCCAGCACCTCGTCCTGACAGTGGACTATGCTTTAAGTGTGGCAAGCTAGGTCACCGTGCTAGAGATTGTTCTCAGAATCAGAATCAACTGGCTCTTCCTTCTGCTGGCCGTGGAACTGGCCGTGGTATTCCTCAACAGCGCAACTATAATGCCAGACCTCCTTATGGTCGTGGGCAGAGTTACCACGTCAACATGTCTGAAGCTCCAGATCAACCAGATACTGTCATGGGTACACTTCTCATTAATTCAGTACCAGCATCTGTTTTATTTGATTCAGGAGCATCGCATTCATTCATGTCAGAGCATTTTGCACTATTGCATGACGTTAAATGTGAAACACTACACCACCCTTTAGTAGTGAACACTCCCGCGGGTCGGTGTCAAGCCACCATATTCAGCCCCGAAGTCAATATTATGATTGAAGAGAGAAATTTTCAAGCTTTCCCCATTATTCTGAAATCTTCCAAGATTGATCTTATCTTGGGAATGGATTGGTTGAAGGCTCATTACGCCTCAATCAATTGTGCCACTAAAGTCGTGCATCTCCTGCAACCATCAAATGAGATAGTGAATTATCAAGCTTATCTCACCCAGAACGCTGAGGCTCAAATTTATGCCTTGAACGCGTTGAATGCTTCTCCACTTGATGGGATCGAGAACATCCCAGTTGTCTGTGAATTCCCGGATGTTTTTCCAGAAGAACTTCCAGGAATACCCCCTGCTAGAGCTGTCGAGTTCGTCATCGACTTGAAGCCTGGCACCACTCCTATTGCGAAGCGTCCCTACAAGATGCCTCCGCACCATCTTATTGAACTCAAGGAAGAAATTGATAAATCCTTAAGGAAGGGTTTTATTCGCCCTAGTTCCTCCGCTTGGTGAGCGCCTTCTCTCTTTGTTAAGAAGAAGGATGGAACTAACCGTTTGGTTCAAGACTATCGTCCTATCAATCAGGCAACCATTCAGAATAAATATCCACTTCCCCGGATCAACGATTTATATGACCAACTCGCTGGATCTTCGGTGTTTTCTAAACTCAACTTGAGGTTGGGTTATCACCAGATCCGTGTCCGTGAAGAGGATATTCCGAAGACTGCATTCGTTACTCGCTATGGTTCATACGAGTACACTGTCATGTCGTTTGGCTTAACAAACACTCCAGCTACCTTCTCCCGCTTAATGAATTACATATTCATGGATTACCTCGACAAGTTTGTCGTGGTATATCTGGATGATATCCTGGTCTATTCAAAGAATAAAGAAGAACATGCTAAGCATCTTCGCCTTGTTCTGGAGAGACTTCGAGAGCACCAATTATATGCCAAGTACTCTAAGTGCGAATTCTGGCTTTCTGAGGTAACCTACCTTGGACATGTCATCTCCAAGGATGGTATCGCAGTTAACCCGGAGCGAGTTCAAGCTATTCTTGACTGGACCCCTCCCAAGAATGTCAAGCAAGTCAGAAGTTTCCTCGGGCTTGCAAGTTATTGTCGCCGTTTCATCGAAAATTTCTCCAAGATTGCCAAGCCCCTGACTAATCTGCTCCACAAAGGCGTTAAGTTTGAGTGGACAGACAAATGTCAGGAAAGCTTCCAGACCCTCAAAGACAAGCTGACATCTGCTCCAGTCCTTGCTCCTTCAGACTCTCGCAAAGATTTTGTGATCTTCTGCGACGCCTCTCGCCAAGGACTAGGTTGCGTCCTAATGCAAGAGCGAAGAGTAATTGCTTATGCTTCGCGACAACTGCGTCCACATGAAGAGAATTACCCAGTGCATGACCTCGAACTTGCTGCTGTCATTTATGCTTTGAAGTAGTGGCGTCATTACCTCCTTGGTAATCGGTGTGAGATTTACACCGATCATCAGAGCTTGAAGTACTTATTCACTCAACCGGAACTTAATCTTCGTCAGCAGCGTTGGTTGGAAACAATCACCGATTATGACTGTGGTATTTCCTACACCCCTGGCAAAGCTAATGTGATGGCTGATGCCTTGAGCCGCAAGTCTTATTGCAACAACCTCATGGTTAAACAAGCTCAACCCCAGCTATATGAAGAACTGCGCAAGCTGAACCTTTGTATCATTCCGCAAGGTTCTCTTAATAACCTTGTGATACAACCAGATCTTGAGAAAGCTGTCAAGATTGCGCAAGCTAAAGATGCCGAAATTGGTCTAATGAAGAAAGAGCTTCACCTTCAAAAATACAGGGATTTCTCGATTGCTGAAGATGGAACCTTGTACTTCCGAGACCGCATTGTAGTACCTCGCTTCGAGCTGATGACAGACAAAGTCATGAAGGAGGCCCATGATACACCGCTATCTATCCATCCGGGTAGTACCAAGATGTATCGAGATCTTCGTCAAAGGTACTGGTGGTCTAGAATGAAGCAGGACATTGCTCGTTATGTTGCCGAGTGTGACGTTTGCCGTCGCGTGAAGGCAGAACATCAGAGACCTGCTGGAATTCTGCAACCACTTCCTATTCCTCTGTGGAAGTGGGATAAAGTGCAAATGGATTTCATTACTGGTCTTCCCAAGTCTCAGAAGGGTCACGATGCTATTCTTGTCGTCGTCGACCAACTCTCCAAGGTTGCACACTTTCTGCCAGTTAAGGAGACTATTACTGCTAGTCAGTTAGCAGAATTATATATCTCCAGAATTGTTTCACTTCATGGTATTCCCAAGGAAATCAGTTCAGACCGTGGCAGCATTTTCACTGGCCATTTCTGGGAAAGTTTCCAGAAAGCAATGGGAACTCATATTACCTGGAGTTCAGCTTATCATCCACAATCCCAAGGTCAAGTTGAGCGCGTTAACCAAGTGCTTGAAGATATGCTTCGAGCTTGTGTTATATCCTTCGGTAAGAAATGGGAGGAATCTCTCCCGTATGCCGAGTTCTCTTATAACAACAGCTATCAAGCCCGCTTGAAAATGGCCCCCTTTGAGGTTCTTTATGGTCGTAAATGTCGAACCCCTCTGAATTGGTCAGAAACTGGGGAACGACCTCTTGTTGGACCAGACATTATTCAACATGCCGAAGAACAAGTCCGAATTATCCGGGAGAATCTCAAAGCAGCTCAAGACCGTCAGAAGAGTAATTATGATCGTAAGCGATGGGGTGTGATCTATCAACCTGGTGATCAAGCTTATCTTCGTGTCACTCCAATGAAGGGCACCCGTCGTTTCGGAATCAAGGGCAAGCTAGCTCCTCGCTATATTGGTCCTTTCCGCATCGTGGCTAGACGTGGACAGGTGGCATATAAATTAGAGTTGCCACCGCAATTCTCCCATATTCATGATGTCTTCCACGTGTCGCAACTCCGTAAGTGCTTCAAGGAATCCCCGCACCGTGCAGTGGATCATGAGATGCTCGAGCTACAAGATGATCTTTCCTATAAGGAGCATCCGATCCGCATCCTCGATGAAGCTGAACGTCGAACTCGTCAGAAGACGACCAAGTTCCTGAAAGTGCAGTGGTCGAATCAAACTGAAGATGAAGCCACTTGGGAACGCGAGGATCATCTTCGGGAAGAATATCCCGGACTCTTTCCTTCTACCTCCTAAATTCTCGGGACGAGAATTTCTTTTAGAGGAGGAGAACTTGTAACACCCCCTTGTAATAAGCTCTATGACACTCTATTAATCTTGCCAAGTCATGATCATTTGCAGTGCCAAGTCATATGGGTTAATGATCCAATTCAAACTCACATCTGAAAATCAACTCAAATTCAAAAGTGAAATATGAAGTTGATCAAACACTGTTGAAAAAATGTTCATTAAATGGCAAATAATCCACGAACATTTCTAAAATCAACATCAAAATAATTGGAGTTGGACAAGTGACTCTAACAAGATGAAACAGCACCAAAACAGGATATTTAAATCCATTTAAAATCATTTCAAACACAAACGGTTTCCAACTCTGTCCAAATCACTTTTTGGTGAGGGCTAAAATGGCACTGTAATATTTGGACTAAGTCCCACATTTTACAAAAATGCAAAAGTGCTCTAACTATTTCGAAACAGGAAATGAAATAAAGAAAAAGAGAAACAAAAACAGAAAAATAAAAACGAGGCACTGTGCACTGGACCTTAGTGCACAGTGCCCCGAACCGCGGCCCAGCAGGCCCACCTCACCTCTCTCCCTCACGCTGTCATCCTTCCGCTGGTCGAACACGCGCGCGCCGACGCGGCGCCGACACGTTGCCGCCACCGACGAAACAGGAGACGGAGGGGATAAGGCCGACGCCCCTCCACTCCTCCCCGGCCTCTCCGTCATTCTCCCCCTTCTCCTCTCGCTCGCCTCGCCTCTCCCTCTCCTGCCAGATCCGAGGCGTCCGAGCGCCGTCGACGCCGCACTTCGCCATTTGCCGTGGCCACCGGCGGCCCCGCGCTCGCCCACCGTGCCGGCCAGCTCCGCCGTCGTCTTCCCCAACCCCTGGCGCCACTGGAAGGAGCCAGGGAGCCCGGCTACAAGCGAATCGAGCCGCCCCGCATCTCTCTGCTTCCGGCGAGCTTCGTCGTCCCCGGCGCCGTCTGCTGCTCCTAAGCCACCAAGGGCTTTCCGTAGCCGCTCGGTGAGCTTCCAGCCTTCCTCTCCTACTCTTTGCGCTGCCCGCCGTCGCCTGTAGCTAGCAGCCGACGATGCCGTGAGCTCGCCGCCACAGAGCACCTCGCCGCCGTGACCTCAGTCACCGTCGTGCTCAGCCGAGCCCTGCCTCGAGCTCCTGGAGCTCGTACGAGTCCAGCAAGGCCTCCAGCACCTCTCCCCGTGCCTCCTAACCTGACTCCCGACGAGGTCCCGAACGTGCTGCCGCCTTTGCTAGTCGCCAGCGTGATTCCGGCCATCCCCTGGTCCGGCAAGTGCCACCACTCGACGCGCGAGTCTCCTAGCTTTCGAACGCACCCAACCGCAGCTCAAACCGAGCCCCACAGCACGAATCCGAGCAACTCCGGCGACGCGCCGCCGCGTTTTTGGTCGCCGGCGCAACTCTGGCGCCGGCCGCCGACGTGGCTGCCACGTGGGTCACCCCTGGGTCACTGCCAGTGGGTCCCACGGGCCCAGTTGACCACGCTGACCGTGGTCAACGTGCTGACGTGGCCGTACAGTGAGGCTGACACGTGGGCCCCACCACTTTTTAGATTAAGAAAAACATTTAAATAAATATAAAACTGATTAATTAGGCTAATGTCTCACTGACATGTGGGGCCCACCCCTCTAATCACTCTGTTAACTGAAATAATCCACTATTAGTCTTAACAGAGACTGACATGTGGGTCCCACTAGACCCACATGTCATGTTTGACTGGTCAGCGACGCTGTTGACCACTGACGTCACATTGATGTCATGCTGATGTCATAATTCATTTTCTGTAAAATAAATAAATTCCAGAAATTCAAATAATCTTTAAAAATTAATAACTTTTAAACCGTAGCTCAGATCGAAAAAGTTAAAACATGAAAGTTGCTCAGAATGACGAGACGAGTCTGATCGTGCCGTCTGTTTCTTCATCGAAACCCCCTACGTAGAAGAACTCGTAACTCCGGACCCGTATCCGGCAGATGAATAGTGCACACACCCTGGTTATTATATCCCAGAATAATTCTAAAAATAACTAAAATAACTTAGATGCATAATTAGGCAACCCTGCACTGCATCATAGCATCACACGCACCATATTGCAATTGTTTGCATTATGTTTACCTGTTTCTTCCCCCTCTTCTCTCTCGGTAGACCCCGACGTTGACGTAGCTCCCGAGGCAGACGCAGCTCAGGAGTACGACTACGTCCCCGACGACACCACAGGCGACCTTGCCCTTGCCCCAGAGCAAACAGGCAAGCACCCCCATTTTGAACATGCCTATATCGCCTATTCTCTTCTCTCTTATGCTTGCATTAGAACTGCTACTGCTTCTGTTTTCCTATATCTGCTGCATAGCCTGATTATCATAACCTGCCTTGCTACCTTGCTGGATATCCTAAACTGTTTAGATTAGGCTGGGTAGAGACTCGACAGAGACCCCCACTTGATCCCGACTGCCCCGCTGGATGTCAGAAGACCCGATCATCAGGATTGAAGACTAGACCCTGGCACCGCACATCACTTCCCCTTAGTTGCCGACACTGCTGGGTTACCGTCGAGTGCCGAGGGTGATACCTCATCAGCACCTCTGATGTTAACCTTGTAGGTTAGTTACTCGATCGTGGTAAGCGAGGGTGATTCCTCCTTCGTTCACCTTGATGATAACATCGAGCGGGAATTCCATCGAGGGTGATTCCTCAGGGTTCCCTTCGGTGTCAGACACACAGTTACCTTGGATATTATGACTTGCACTAAACCATGTTACTAAAGACGGGTCGGCCCTGAGGGGTACCCGCGCGAGCTTAATGCAAAGTGATGTGGAGTCGGGTTGACCTGGATGGTGCCCGCGAGATAACTACGAGGCGTGGCCGGGCATTCTTAGTCCTTGCCGCAAGTCCTCGAGACGGGGCGACGGGGTCACATCGATCGTGAGTCTCTGCTCGTTTCCGTGCGCTCCTAATCCACTACGGTTTGGATATTTGATCCGAGGGGCCTCTGGCCCGATAGCACTAACCATCACGTGGGCATAGTATGGGCGTTCTGCTTCGTATACTTCAGCCGAAGCTTAATAGACGTCAGCAACTGAGCGGCACACGCTGGGTTGGACTGGGAACGCAACCGCGCTTGTATTAAGGGGTTGCTAGGTCTGCTCACCGGCGGTGTACGCAACGTGCAGGAGCGTCCGGGGCGATGGCCCAAGACCCCTGGGGGCATAGGTTAGTCTGGCGTGCTGACCTCTCTGTTAAGTATTTGGTCGGGTTGCGGCGTGTTGCTTAGCCGAGGCCGGGCATGACCCAGAAAAGTGTGTCCGGCCGGAGTTAAGCGAGCGTGGTGGGTAAGTTGGTGCAGCCCTGCAGGGAAGAAACTTCTATCGATAGCCTGTCCTACGGTAACGGACACTCGGAGTTGTATCCCGATCGGTACAACTAGAACTTGATATGAGAACTGGATAGTACGGCTCTGGGATTGCTTTCTCGCAGGGAGTCTAGAAAGGATCTCAGGTCGAGGTTGATGATACTACTACTACTTTACATTATGTTCATCTATTCTCCTCTATTGCTGCAAGACTGTCGAAGATTGTTGAAGATGCTAGTCTTCGATAGGACTAGGATTTCCCCCTCTATTCTGGCATTTCTGCAGCCCAGTCCACATATACAGCCATTCCTTTGACAATGTTGCATATGTAGTGTAGATCCTCGCTTGCTGAGTACTTTGGATGAGTACTCACGTTTGCCTTATTTTCTTTTTCCCCCATATTCCATTTGATGCCACCAGATGATGGAGCCCCTGAGCCAGACGCCCTAGCCGACGACCAGTACTACTACCCGCCTGGCGGGTACTACTACTACGAGGAGCCGTTTGACGACCAGGAGTAGGATCGGAGGGTCCAGGGCAGGAGGCCTACGCCTTTCGATCGTAGTATTTTATTTTACCCCGCCTCTATGAAGGCCTATTTCTCTCTCTGTAATATATCTATACTCAGATATCTGATGCTTCCGCTGACGCTTGTATGCCATCGAGCTATGTATTCGAGCCCTCGAGGCCCTGGCTTGTAATATAAAGCTTGTATGACTTTATTTATGTTTTAGAGTTGTGCTGTGATATCTTCAAGTGAGTCCTTAGGCTTGATCGTGTGCATTTGCGTGTATGGTTAGTGCACGATTAAGCCGGGGTCGTCACAGGCAACTTTTTGGAAATGCTCCAGAACCCTTAAAAGGAGTAGGTATGTTGTATGGTAAGTAAACCAACTCCAAAAGTTCCATAAAAGTACTTTTTGTTCGTTTCGGAATATATTAAAAATTAGGAAAATAATAAATAGTCTGAAAAGTGCACAAGGGAGCGACAAGCCAGGGGGTGCGCCTACCAGGCTTGTGGCGCCCTCGTGAACTTTCCCGACTCCATTTTTCTTCCATATTACTTGTCTTGCATGAAAAATTTAATTATATATACTTCCTGATGTTTTGACCACCGTATCGCACGATTCTCCTCTGTTCTTGTTTTGCACATAAGGTATTACCGTCTGGTTTTTATTGGCCTACTCTCTTCAAGGATGCACGTAAGTTTGTCCTTTCTTGTGATGAATGTCAAAGAATTGGTAATATTAGTAGACATCATGAAATGCCTATGAATTATTCACTTGTTATTGAACCATTTGATGTTTGGGGATTTGATTATATGGGACCTTTTCCATCCTCTAATGGGTATACACATATTTTAGTTGATGTTGATTACGTTACTAAGTGGGTAGAAGCTATTCCAACTAGTAGTGCTGATCATAACACATCTATTTAAATGCTTAAAGAAGTTATTTCCCGAGGTTTGGAGTCCCTAGATATTTAATGACTGATGGTGGTTCACATTTTATTCATGGTGCATTCCGTAAACTTCTTGCTAAATATGATGTCAACCATAGAATTTCATCACCTTATCATTCTCAGTCTAGTGGTCAAGTTGAATTGAGAAATAGAGAAATAAAGTTGATTTTGTAAAAGACCATTAATAGATCTAGAAAGAATTGGTCTAAGAAACTTGATGATGCATTGTGGGCATATAGAACTGCGTATAAAAATCCTATAGGTATGTCCCCTTATAAAATGGTCTATGGGAAAGCATGTCATTTACCTCTTAAGTTAGAACATAAAGCTTATTGGGTAATTAAATAACTTAATTATGATTTCAAACTTGCCGGTGAAAACAGATTGTTTGATATTAGTTCTCTAAATGAATGGAGGACACAAGATTATGAAAATGCCAAGTTATTTAAAGAAAAAGTTAAAAGATGGCATGATAAAAGAATTCAAAAAGGGGAATCAAAGTAGGTGATCAAGTTCTTTTATACAACTCTCGTTTAAGATTCTTTGCGGTAAAGCTTGTCTCTAAATGGGAAGGATTGTATATCGTTGAAGAAGTTTACCGCTCCAGAGCTATCAAGATAAACAACGCTGAAGGCACTAATCCAAGGGTGGTAAATGGGCAAAGGATTAAACATTGTATCTCAGGTACACCCATTAATGTTGAAACAAATATTATTCAAACTATGACACCGGAAGAGCACATAGAGGCAACTTTCCAGAAACGCTCCAGAACCCTGAAAAGGAGTAGGTATGTGGTATGGTAAGTAAACCGACTCCAAAAGTTCCATAAAAGTACTTTCTGTTCGTTTCAGAATATATTAAAAATTAGGAAAATAATAAACGGTCTAAAAAGTGCACGAGGGAGCGACAAGCCAGGGGGCGCGCCCTACCCCTTGGGTGCGCCTACCAGGCTTGTGGCGCCCTCGTGAACTTTCCCGACTCCATTTTTCTTCCATATTACTTGTCCTGCACGAAAAAATTCATTATATATACTTCCTGATGTTTTGACCACCGTATTGCACGATTCTCCTCTGTTCTTGTTCCGAGCTGTTTTCTGACAGATCTAGATCGCCATGGCTCCTCCAAGCTCATCCAAGGACAAGTTCTATGAGAAGGTCATCAACCCTTACTTTTTGGAGGTGATGAAACACCCTTAGGAGATTGAGATGCATGAGGGGTGCTTCACATCCAGAATGTTCAAGGGCCTAAGAAGACCGGAAGCGCGAAGGCTAGGCTGGAAGCGGTAGAACAGGAGATCTTCAAGTGCCAGGGGATAATGCCAACCACTCCATGATCACGGAATTCACCCATGAGAACAAGATGGACAACAAGGAGATTGGAAACGCCATCTGAGGGAGTCCTAGATTAAAGGGTCCTCGGGCCGTCGGCCCATTATATGTGGGCCGGACTGATGGGCTACTATGGTGCCAAGCTAGAGCGTGGATCCGTGGCCGGACAGGAGATCTTCGGAGTCATGGTGTGCCCTCCAAGTCAAGATTTAGCATGATCTTTCCTTCATTGTAACCGATCGCATGTAACCCTAACCCTACTGGTGTCTATATAAACCAAGGGGTTTTAGTCTTTAGGGCTAGAGCAACATCCATCACCCCATCAACCTAGGGTTTAGCTTGCCTGATCTCGTGGTAGATCGACTCTGTAACCATATCATACACATCAAATACAATCAAGCAGGACATAGGGTTTTACCTCTTAGAGAGGGCCCGAACCTCGGTAAACCGTAAACATCGTGTTCTTCGTCCCTTGTTACCCATTGATCCTAGATCCACGGCTCGGGACCCCCTACCCGAGATCCGTCGGTTTTGACACCGACATTGGTGCTTTCATTGAGAGTTCCACTGTTGGGTCACTGAAGGATCAATGGCTTGCCTGTTCATCGGACATGGCGTCAGCTCCGGGGACCTCTTTGTCCCCGGCCAACTCTTCGCGTTCGGCAGCATCGTGCTGCACGCCAACCCAACTGGTCATCTAGACCAAATCAACAATTTTTCCCCTGAGCACCGGATTAGATTCGGCAACTTGGAGTACGTCGTGGACACCCGAGGCGATCTGGTCTTTGCTGGATTCGCAGCCTCTCCCCGTACCCCTATGGGCCCCGCTGTGCCCGCTCCGAAGCTTTCTCCCGATCCGATCAACAGACCTGCCTCAACCCTTCAGCCGGCCTCAAGCTCGGACGGCTCCACCCTGACCGGAGGCCAGGAATCCCCTTCGACCACGCCAGTGATGCCCGCCGAAGACCTGGCTTCAAGCCTCAACATAGAAGCGGTGTTCGGACGCCAAGAGTCACTCTCGGTCGAACCCTCTCCTCATGACATGCCCCTGGCCTTGAGCCCCAGTGACGGGTCGATGCCAGGAATCATCCCTGGCCGAACTCCCCCTCACCAACTTGACTTCGAGCCCCAATACGGAGACAGCATTCGAAGATCAGGTCTTGTCCTCGGTCTCTTATGTCTGTTCGGCCACAAGCCCGACCCCAAGCCTCGAGGCCAACTCGGCCCTGGAAGACTAGGATTTAGTTCAGACCTGGATCACCCCTCTCCCCACCATGATGGAGTCCGATCCCGAGCGGCCACCACACGCCAGCTTGGCAAGCCTCGCTCTGTTAAACGAGGCGCTCGATCGAATTCGGATGATGGCTATTCAAGATAACTCGCCCTCGGCCTGCGTTCAGCAGTCCCTTGAGGCAGATTTCAGGGAATTTTACGTCCCACCCACCACCCACCTAGTAGTCAATGTCGAGGACATAACCAACATGTTGGACTACACCTCGGAAAACGCCTATTCCATGGACGAAGATAGTGGATCCACGGCCAATGCCGACGCCGCTCCCCCCGTCATCGGCCGCTGGACGGCCACGTGTCGGAATACACAAACAGGGTGTATGTTTCCCCCTGACTTGTGCCCGGACAGGCAAGTCTCCGGCACGACAACAACAAAGCAAACTGCACCAGGCATCCAAGACAAGGCCAAGCAAAAGATATAACTCTTTGAAGAATCGAAGGGCGGATCAAGAAGACCAAGATAAGCCAAGGAAGCAGGATATCACTAAGGAAAATCCTCCAATGTCGGGCAGGCGAGCCTGGCAAAGTTGAGGTCACCCCGAAGACAAGTCTCAAGACTCCCCTGGCAAGCTTGCCGGGGGCGCCAAAGGCGGATCACCCCGCCAAGACGCCACCGCTCCACCTCACGGCGACGCAAGTCACCTCCCAGTGCGGTGTCGAGCCCCCAAGTGATTAAGTGGCTGTTCTTCGGCACATGGTAGCCATTTCTGAGGAAGATCACCCCCAAATGACACCCGTCCAGGAGACGTGTCACACAGACAGACAAGAAGTTGGCTGAATGGCGCGGCAAGGCTGCTGGGCTACGCCCACGATGTGACACTAAATGGTGCATTTAATGCGCCTTGTCCTGTCTACAGAGTTAGGTATGATAGCACTGTTTGCTATCCAATCAGTGTGTAATGACTTATTTGCCATTGTGGTGACCCCTTGACCTATAAAAGGAGGGTCGTGGCTACCTTAGAGAGGATTCGGACCCTCGTACACTCATACGCGCGTAGCTGCTCTCTTCCTAAGGCGAGCTTGCCGGGCTAGAGCGCTGCGTCTCCACCATGGTCCTTTCATCAATCCACCAAAGCAGGAGTAGGGTTTTACGCCTCGTGGCGGCCCGAACCTGGGTAAAAACTGCTCGTGTCATCGCTGTCATGCTACTCTACGCTCTTCGCTCTTTGTGCAATGTGCTCTTCCCCCTTGCCGAACCACAAGGGGCCGATGGTCCCATAGGTGGCCGTGTTATACCACGACATCTTTGGCACGCCAGGTAGGGGGAAGCGCTTGCGCGAACCCAAGGGTGTAAGCAGCGTGTCATCTTCATCATTGTTTTATTCATCAACGACTTCATCATCCATGACGCCAAGAAAGAAAGCGGCGCAGCGAGTCGAGAAGGAAGTGACCTCGTTCCCTCACCCGCTGTATCCAGTTCCCATCATCATTCCCCGTCGCGGCTGCAGCGGCAACAGAGGCAAGAAATGACAGCGGCATGACAGCCCTGAACGGCTCAGGCAGCATGGTCACCATGCGAGCCCCGTGCGGAAAAAGGGGGCAAGGTGATAAGGTACATGGTTCCTCTCTCCGCCACTTTCACTTGTCAACGATCGAGCTACACTGGGTTTAGCATTGTCAACGTAGATGAGCCCGCGCGAAACTCGGTCTAGTATTTGCCCTGCTAAGGGAAATCCTGAGTAGAGCGCCGGTGCGAATTCGTTGATTATCACCCCGGCAAGCATGCTCTGGCAAGGCCGTCCACGCCAGCATGACTTTTGTGCCAATGGTCGTAAGATCGTTAAAAGTGTAAAGGGGAAGGGAGAGAAACCGGTCCAATCTTGCATCACATCCTGTCGCTCACAAGATATCTATGATTCCTTCCGGCCCTCGCCGGGAACCCGGAAGCAACACACAAGGCACCATCCTCCCAAGGTACGCAGACGCGACGAGCGGCTGCGATTGGAGGGGGGAAGGAAGCACGGATGGAAGCTAAGTCCACGTGATCATTGATCTTTATAGATCTAGAGTCTGCATTTGCTTATCCCCCAGATACGAATGGGTTTCGTATGAAGAAATCTGTTTCGTGTATTGGCACCTTGACGGATCGTCTGCGCCCCTGCTCTGTTCCGAGCCTGCTCACGGAGCGGGTGGCTGATACGTCCATTTTGCATCATGTTTTCCTACTGTTATTTATGATGTTTTTATGCATAATAATGTTTTTTGGAGTAATTCTAATGCCTTTTCTCTCATAATATGCAAGGTACACACAAAGAAGGAGAATTTCGGCAGCTGGAAATCTGGACCTGAAAAAGCTACGTCAGGCTACCTATTCTGCACAACTCCAAATGAGCTGAAACTTTACGGGGATTTTTTATGGAATAAATGAGAAATATTGGAGCCAATAAGTACCAGAGGGGGCCCACCAGGTGGGCACAACCCACCTGGGCGTGCCAGGCGTGCCCTGGTGAGTTGTGCTCCCCTTGGCCCACCTCCGGTGCCCATCTTCTGGTATATAAGTCATTTTGACCTAGAAAAAATAAGAAGAGGACTTTCGGGATGGAGCGCCGCCGTCTCGAGGCGAAACTTGGGTAGGAGCACTTTTGCCCTCCGACGAAGCGATTCCACCGGGGGAACTTCCCTCCCGGAGGGGGAAATCATCGTCATCATCATCACCAACAACTCTCCCATCTTGGGGAGGGCAATCTCCATCAACATCTTCAACAGCACCATCTCCTCTCAAACCCTAGTTCATCTCTTGTGTTCAATCTTTGTACCGGAACTATAGATTGGTGCTTGTGGGTGACTAGTAGTGTTGATTACATCTTGTAGTTGATTACTATATGGTTTATTTGGTGGAAGATTATATGTTCAGATCCAATATGCTATTTAATACCCCTCTGATCTTGAGCATGATTATCATTTGTGAGTAGTTACTTTTGTTCTTGAGGTCACGGGAGAAATCATGTTGCAAGTAATCATGTGAACTTGATATGTGTTCGATATTTTGATAGTATGTGTGTTGTGATTCCCTTAGTGGTGTCATGTGAACATCGACTACATGACACTTCACCATATTTGGGCCTAAGGGAATGCATTGTGGAGTAGTTATTAGATGATGGGTTGCGAGAGTGACAGAAGCTTAAACCCTAGTTTATGTGCTATTCCGTAAGGGACCGACTGGATCCAAAAGTTTAATGCTATGGTTAGAATTTATTCTTAATACTTTTCTCGTAGTTGCGGATGCTTGCGAGGGGGTTAAGCATAAGTAGGAGGTTTGTTCAAGTACGAACAGCACCTAAGCACTGGTCCACCCACATACCAAATTATCAAAGTAGCGAACACGAATCGAACCAACATGATGAAAGTGACTAGATGAAATTCCCGTGTACCCTCAAGAACGCTTTGCTTATTATAAGAGACCATTTTGGCCTGTCCTTTGCCTCAAAAGGATTGGGCTACCTAGCTGCACTTTTGTTACTACTATTGTTACTTGCTCGTTACAAATTATCTGGCTATCAAACTACTCTGCTACTTACAATTTCAGTACTTGCAGACATTACCTTGCTGAAAACCGCTTGTCATTTCCTTCTGCTCCTCATTGGGTTCGACACTCTTACTTATCGAAAAGGCTACAATTGATCCCATATACTTGTGGGTCATCAAGGCTATTTTATGGCACCATTGCCGGGGAGTGAAGCGCTTTTGGTAAGTGGAAATTGGTAAGGAAAAATTATTACTACGTGCTGAAATTTATTGTCACTTGTTACTATGGAAAACAATCCTTTGAGAGGTTTGTTCGGGGTATCTTCACCTCGACCGGAACCACAATTAGTTACCCCTCAACCTACTGCACCTACTGAAAATATTGAATATGAAATTCCTTCGGGTATGATAGAACAACTGCTAGCTAATCCTTATCCAGGAGATGGAACCGAACATCCTGATATGCACTTGATATATGTGGAAGAAATTTGTGGATTGTTTAAGCTTGCAGGTTTACCCGGGGATGAAGTTAAGAAGAAGGTTTTCCCTTTATCTTTGAAGGGAAAGGCATTGGCATGGTATAGGCTATGCGATGATATTGGATCTTGGAATTGGAATCGATTGAAATTGGAGTTTCACCAAAAAAATTATCCTATGCATCTAGTTCATCATGACCGGAATTACATATATAATTTTTGGCCTCGTGAAGGAGAAAGTATCGCTCTAGCTTCGGGGAGGCTTAAGTCAATGTTATATTCATGCCCCAATTATGAGCTCTCAAGAGAAATTATTATTTAGAATTTTTATGCTCGGCTTTCTCATGATGATCAATCCATGCTTGATACTTCTTGTATTGGTTCCTTTATGAAGAAGACCATTGAATTC
Organism: Thinopyrum elongatum; assembly: GCA_011799875.1. Lineage (NCBI taxonomy): Eukaryota > Viridiplantae > Streptophyta > Magnoliopsida > Poales > Poaceae > Thinopyrum > Thinopyrum elongatum. The sequence continues at coordinate 172,135,348 of CM022301.1, forward strand.
CGGTGGGATCTTTTAGAAAGAATTAAATGCAACTCTGAAGATTGGGAACTCGACGAAGGTAAAGAGTCAGGTATTAAGCTTAAGTATGATTGTGTTAAATCTTTTATGAATACCGATGCTTTTCAAAAGTTTAGCACTAAATACGGACTTGACTCTGAGATAGTAACCTCTTTTTGTGAATCATTTGCTACTCATGTCTATCCCCCCAAGGAGAAGTGGTTTAAATATCACCCACCTATTAAAAAGGAAATTAAAGAACCGGTACCAGCTAAAGAGGAAACTATTATTTATAATGTTGATCCAGTTGTTCCTACTGCTTATATTGAGAAACCACCTTTCCCTGTTAGGATAAAGGAACATGCTAAAGTTTCAACTGTGGTCAAAAAAAGTTATATTAGAACACCTAAACCTGATGAACAAATCAAAGTAGAACCTAGTGTTGCTATGGTTAAGGATCTCCTAGAAGAAAACATAGATGGGCATGTTATTTACTTCTGTAATGAAGCTACTAGAATTGTCAAACCTGATAAGTCAGATATTCGTAGACCCGTTGTTGGCATGCCCGTTGTCTCAGTTAAAATAGGAGATCACTGTTATCATGGTTTATGCGACATAGGTGCTAGCGTGAGTGCTATTCCCTTTACCTTATATCAAGAAATTATGAATGGCATAGCACCCGTTGAGATAGAAGACATAGATGTTACTATTAAACTTGCTAATAGAGACACCATATCACCAATTGGGATTGTTAGAGATGTTGAAGTCTTGTGTGGGAAAATAAAATATCCTACTGATTTTCTTGTTCTTGGTTCCCCACAAGATGATTTTTGTCCCATTATCTTTGGTAGACCTTTCTTGAACACCGTTAATGCTAAAATAGATTGTAAGAAACAAACTGTTGGTGTCAGTTTTGGTGATGAGTCTCATGAGTTTAACTTTTCCAAGTTTAGTAGAAAACCTCATAAAAAAGAATTGCCTAGTAAGGATGAAATAATTGGTCTTGCTTCTATTGTTGTGCCTCCTACTGATCCTTTAGAACAATATCTGCTAGACCATGAAAATGATTTACATATGCATGAAAGAAAAGAAATAGATGCAATTTTCTTTGAACAACGTCCTCTGCTTAAACACAATTTGCCTATTGAAACTCTAGGAGGTCCTCCTCCACCTAAAGGTGATCTTGTCTTTGAATTAAAACAATTGCCAGACACTTTGAAATATGCTTATCTTGATGAGAAAAATATATATCTTGTTATTATTAGTGCTAACCTTTCAGAACATGAAGAAGAAAGACTATTGAAAGTTCTAAGGAAGCACCGAGCTACTATTGGATATACTCTTGATGATCTTAAGGGCATTAGTCCCACTCTATGTCAGCACAAAATTAATATGGAACCTGATGCTAAACCCATTGTTGATCACCAACGTCGGTTAAATCCGAAGATGAAAGAAGTGGTAAGAATGGAAATATTAAAACTTCTGGAAGCAGGTATAATCTATCCTATAGCTGATAGTAGGTGGGTAAGTCATGTTCATTGTGTCCCTAAGAAGGGAGGAATTACTGTTGTTCCTAATGATAAAAATGAACTGATCCCACAAAGAATTGTTACAGGCTATAGAATGGTAATTGATTTTAGAAAATTAAACAAAGCAACTAGAAAAGATCATTACCCTTTGCCTTTTATTGATCAAATGCTAGAAAGATTGTCAAAGCACACACATTTTTGTTTCCTTGATGGATATTCTGGTTTTTCACAAATAGTCTTTTGATGATTGTTTAAGCAATCTTGATCGAGCTTTGCAGAGATGTGAGCAAACAAATCTTGTCTTGAATTGGGAGAAGTGCCACTTTATGGTTAATGAAGGTATTTTTTGGGCCATAAAATTTCTGAAAGAGGTATTGAGGTGGACAAAGCTAAGGTTGATGCAATTGAGAAAATGCCATGTCCTAAAGATATCAAAGGTATTCGTAGTTTCCTTGGTCATGCTGGTTTCTATAGGAGATTTATCAAAGACTTTTCTAAAATTTCGAGGCCTCTTACAAATCTTTTGCAAAAGGACACTTCTTTCGTTTTTGATGATGATTGTTTAGAAGCCTTCGAAACACTCAAGAAAGCCTTAATTACTGCACCTATTGTTCAACCACCTGATTGGAACTTGCCTTTTGAAATTATGTGTGATGCTAGTGATTATGCTGTTGGTGTTGTTCTAGGACAAAGAGTTGATAAGAAACTAAATGTTATCCATTATGCTAGTAAAACTCTAGACAGTGCCCAACGAAATTATGCTACTACTGAAAAAGAATTCTTATCAGTTGTGTTTGCTTGTGATAAATTTAGATCCTACATTGTTGATTCTAAAGTGACTGTTCACACCGATCATGCTGCTATAAAATATCTTATGGAAAAGAAAGATGCTAAACCTAGACTCATTAGGTGGGTTCTCTTGCTACAAGAATTTGATTTGCATATTACTAATAGAAAAGGAGCAGAGAATCCCGTAGCTGATAACTTGTCTAGGCTTGAAAATGTCCTTGATGACCCACTACCTATTGATGATAGCTTTCCTGATGAGCAGTGAGCTGCAATAAATGTTTCTAATAACACTCCTTGGTATGCTGATTATGCTAATTACATTGTTGCTAAATATTTACTACCTAGCTTTACATACCAACAACAGAAAAAATTCTTCTATGATTTAAGACATTACTTCTGGGATGACCCACATCTTTATAAAGAAGGATTAGATGGTATTATTAGATGTTGTGTACATGAGCATGAACACGGACAAATCCTACAAAAATGTCACTCCGAAGCTTATGGAGGACATCATGCGGGAGACAGAACTGCTCATAAGGTATTGCAATCTGGTTTTTATTGGCCTACTCTCTTCAAGGATGCTCATAAGTTCGTCTTATCTTGTGATGAATGTCAGAGAATAGGTAATATCGGTAAGCGTCAAGAAATGCCTATGAATTATTCTCTTGCTGTTGAACCATTTGATGTTTGGGGATTTGATTTCATGGGACCTTTTCCTTCCTCTAATGGGTATACTCATATTTTGGTTGTTGTTGATTATGTTACTAAGTGGGTAGAAGCTATTCCAACCAGTAGTGCTGATCACAACACCTCTATTAAAATGCTTAAGGAAGTTATTTTCCCAAGGTTTGGAGTCCCTAGATATTTAATGACTGATGGTGGTTCACACTTTATTCATGGTGCTTTCCGTAAACTGCTTGCCAAGTATGATGTTAACCATAGAATTGCATCACCCTATCATCCTCAGTCTAGTGGTCAAGTTGAACTTCGCAATAGAGAAATAAAATTAATTTTGCAAAATAATGTCAATAGGTCCCGGAAGAATTGGTCTAAGAAATTAGATGATGCACTTTGGGCTTATAGAACAGCATATAAAAATCCTATGGGTATGTCTCCTTATAAAATGGTTTATGGAAAAGCTTGTCATTTGCCTCTTGAGTTAGAACATAAAGCATATTGGGCAATTAAAGAACTCAACTATGATTTCAAAGTTGCCGGTGAAAAGAGGTTATTTGATATTAGCTCATTAGATGAATGGAGAACCCAAGCTTATGAAAATGCCAAGTTATTTAAAGAAAAAGTTATAAAAGAATCCAAAAGTGTGAGTTCAAAGTTGGAGAATATGTTCTTTTGTACAACTCTCGTTTTAGATTCTTTGCAGGAAAACTCCTCTCCAAATGGGAAGGACCCTATGTTATCGAGGAGGTTTATCGGTCTGGAGCTATCAAAATAAATAATGCAGAAGGTACTAACCCGAAGGTTGTTAATGGGCAACGAATAAAACATTATATCTCAGGTACGCCCATTAATGTTGAAAGTAATATTATCCAAACTATGACACTGGAAGAACACATAAAAGAGTCCTTCCGGAACACTCCAGAATCGTGAAAAAGAGGAGGTACGTGATACGGTAAGTAAACGGATTTCGGAAAATTCGCAAAAACATTTTTTGTCAGTTTTGGAATATTTAGAAAATTAGGAAAATAAGAAGCAACCAGGAAGGCACCCCTGGTGGGCACAAGACACCAGGGCGCGCCTGGCAAGCCTGGCTTGCCAGGCGCGCCCAGGTGGGTTGTGCCCACCTCAGGTACCTTCCGGACTCTGTTTTCCTTCCGTTTGCTTGTTTCCCAAGATAAAAAAATCTTTATATACCCCCCGAACCTATTGACCTCCGTATCGCGGAGAAATCTTCTGCTTTCTCTTCTTGTTGTTTTCCTGACAGATCTGAAAATATGTCATCCCAAGACTCGGAGGGTGAGAGCTATGTTGTTGATTATATAGCAAACCCTAAGGTTTATGGGGATGTGGAGCACAATGGCTGGACTACGGAGGAAGAAGAAGACTATGATCCTAAAAGCAAGGAGGAGACGAGCTCAGAAGAAGATGAAGCCCTATTGCCTCAACCTGGGGACATGCATATTGAATTTAAGAAGTCGAGTCTCCCCAACAAAGGAAAGAAGCCTAAGATTTAGTTTATCCCTTTTCGTCTCTTGCAGGAAAACAAGCAAGATTTATGCAAAAAGGTATTGGAGCTTGAGCAGGAGATCGGTGAATTGAAGGATGAGAATTCCATCCTCAAGCGTAAGCTAAGGAGGAAAGACAATCCTTCTACTTCATCACCACCACCACCTTCTTCTTCATCACCAAAAGAAAATTGAGTATCGGGTATGGGCACTCCCCTTGGCTTCCGCCAAGCTTGGGGGAGGTGCCCCGGTATCGTATCACCCCCACTATCTTTTGCCTTTACTTTTCTTAGTTCGATCCATGGTTATCTTTCGCTTTAGATGAATAAAAGTTTAGTTTGATCCTTTCTTTTTGAGAGCTTGCTTAGTAATCCATCCTTGTAATCATGTGCGAGATATATAATAAAGTTTAGTTTGAGTTTTTGCTTTCTTTACTTTCATGTTTCAATAAAGAGAAAGGAAATAAATGAAAAGATCATATGCTAATCCTATGGTAGGTGATAACACCACATAAGGAAAAGTATAAGTAGAAAATTTTATTAGAGATTGACAAACATAGCATTAGTCAATGATGCAACTCATGAAAGAATTAATAAGGGAAGAGAAGATTCACATATAAATACACTATCATGGAAATCTTTTGTGATTGTGAGCCCCCATCAAAATATTATATGCCAAAATTGTGGACGTTGGACAAGGAAGACAACTTAATGATTTATGTTTGTTCATATTCACATAGAAGTTATATTGTCATAGATCCTTCAACATGTGGTGCTTGCCCCCCATCTTTGCTAGCCAAAAATTCCGCACTAAGTAGAGATACTACTTGTGCATCCAAAAAACCCTTAAACCCAAATCTTATTTTTGAGAGTCCACCGTATCTACCTATGGATTGAGTAAGATCCTTCAAGTGAGTTGTCATCGGTGCAATAAGGCAATAAAAATTTCTTCTAAAAGTGTGAGATCATTTAGTGTAAGAGAAAATTGAGCGTTGTACGAACTTGTGATGGTGAAGAATAAAAGCGACAGACTGCATAATAAAGGTTGCCATCACAAGGGGCAATATAACATGACATTCTTTTGCATTAAGGGGTTGAGCATACAAACAAATAAGTGCATGGCAACCTATGCTTCCCTCTGCGAAGGGCCTATCTTTTATTTTTATGTATTTACTTTTATGCAAGAGTCAAAGTTCTTCTCTCTTTTCCTTTTATTTTTCTCCTTTGGCAAGCATCATGTGGTGAGGAAAGATCTAGGCACATATGTCCAGTTGAATATGGGTAGCATGAGTTATTATTGTTGACATCACCCTTGAGGTGAATACGTTGGGAGGCGAAACTATAAGCCCCTATCTTTCTATGTGTCCGGTTGAAATGTTTTGCTCATGTGTATGCGGTGAGTGTTAGCAATCATAGAAGACTATATGATGGTTGAGTATGTGGACTTGCCTAAAGGCTCCAATACGTGACCCTTCCTGAAAAGATGATGAATTGTAGTTGCAAAGTTGACTGAGAACATAGTTTGTTGGTTTCTAATAGAGTTTATGCTTTATACTTCGATTGTGTGATGAATTGTTACTTATTCATGAGAAGTCTATGATAAAAGTTCTATGATAAAAGTTTTATGTTAAAAGTTTGTTGCTGTTATAATAAAATTACATGATGCTTCTATGTCTGTATTTTGTTTTTATCGACACCTCTCTCTCTAAGCATGTGGACATGTTTTTCGATTTCGGTTTTCGCTTGAGGACAAGCGAGGTCTAAGCTTGGGGGAGTTGATACGTCCATTTTGCATCATGTTTTCCTACTGTTATTTATGATGTTTTTATGCATAATAATGCTTTTTGGAGTAATTCTAATGCCTTTTCTCTCATAATATGCAAGGTACACACAAAGAGGGAGAATTCCGGCAGCTGGAAATCCGGACCTGAAAAAGCTACGTCAGGCTACCTATTCTGCACAACTCCAAATGAGATGAAACTTTACGGGGATTTTTTATGGAATAAATGAGAAATATTGGAGCTAATAAGTACCAGAGGGGGCCCACCAGGTGGGCACAACCCACCTGGGCGCGCCAGGGAGCCCAGGCGCACCCTGGTGGGTTGTGCTCCCCTCGGCCCACCTCTGGTGCCCATCTTCTGGTATATAAGTCATTTTGACCTAGAAAAAAATAAGGAGAGGACTTTCGGGACGGAGCGCCGCCGACTCGAGGCGGAACTTGGGCAGGAGCACTTTTGCCCTCCGGCGGAGCGATTCCGTCGGGGGAACTTCCCTCCCGGAGGGGGAAATCATCGTCATCATCATCACCAACAACTCTTCCATCTTGGGGAGGGCAATCTCCATCAACATCTTCAACAGCACCATCTCCTCTCAAACCCTAGTTCATCTCTTGTGTTCAATCTTTGTACCGGAACTATAGATTGGTGCTTGTGGGTGACTAGTAGTGTTGATTACATCTTGTAGTTGATTACTATATGGTTTATTTGGTGGAAGATTATATGTTCAGATCCAATATACTATTTAATACCCCTCTGATCTTGAGCGTGATTATCATTTGTGAGTAGTTACTTTTGTTCTTGAGGTCATGGGAGAAATCATGTTGCAAGTAATCATGTGAACTTGATATGTGTTCGATATTTTGATAGTATGTGTGTTGTGATTCCCTTAGTGGTGTCATGTGAACGTCGACTACATGACACTTCACCATATTTGGGCCTAAGGGAATGCATTGTGGAGTAGTTATTAGATGATGGGTTGCGAGAGTGACAGAAGCTTAAACCCTAGTTTATGCGCTATTCCGTAAGGGACCGATTGGATCCAAAAGTTTAGTGCTATGGTTAGAATTTATTCTTAATACTTTTCTCGTAGTTGCGGATGCTTGCGAGGGGGTTAATCATAAGTAGGAGGTTTGTTCAAGTAAGAACAGCAGCTAAGCACCGGTCCACCCACATACCAAATTATCAAAGTAGCGAACACGAATCGAACCAACATGATGAAAGTGACTAGATGAAATTCCCGTGTACCCTCAAGAATGCTTTGCTTATTATAAGAGACCATTTTGGCCTGTCCTTTGCCTCAAAAGGATTGGGCTACCTTGCTGCACTTTTGTTACTACTATTGTTACTTGCTCATTACAAATTATCTGGCTATCAAATTAATCTGCTACTTACAATTTCAGTACTTGCAGACATTACCTTGCTGAAAACCGCTTGTCATTTCCTTCTGCTCCTCGTTGGGTTTGACACTCTTACTTATCGAAAAGGCTACAATTGATCCCATATACTTGTGGGTCATCAGTGGCTGCATCAAAGACTCCTAAGGGAAAAAGTTGCCGGGATATGTCCTCGCCAACCGATGCTAAGGACCCGCTCCTCACAACGATCGCGACGGCATGTTGCTGGCAGGCAACCAAAACACGTAAAAAGAAACTAACCATACGAACATCTATGGATAAAACACAAGGGGGATAGCATGCGTTCGGAATTAATTAAACATCAGTTCAGCACAAATAAAAGAATTACGGTGTCTAAACACAGGACATGCATAATGTTTTGTTACAGGGCATCGCAGCGACGTGAATGGTTTAAGGCCGTGCTTGCCGGCCTTATGGAGCCCTGGGAACGGTGAGCACCTTGTCGGCGTAGGGGGCAGCCTTCTCCTCGGCAGCAGAAACATCAGCACCTGCCGGGAGCTTCCTGAAGCCATCAGCAAGGTTGAGTTCGGGGTGGCGATAGGCGAGGTTGCTCAAGACCATGAAGAGGGCGTTGCGGGCAAGCTTTCGAGACTCACTTTCGAAAAGGGCGTATCTTCCTTCTTCATGAGTCTTCAACCCTTCAATCAACTCGTTGAAGAAGAGCCCTAATTTGACGCTCAGGACCTCATGTCTTTCCACCGAGAAGACTGGCCCCTCCATGCCCATCGCTGCAGTCTGGAAAGTGAGGCGCTCGGCGATGTCGATCAGGCTCTTGATCTAGAGGTCGACCTGCTCGGATTGATTCGCCAGCTTGTCCTCCGCATCTTTCCGAAGGAGTCTCGCGTTGTCCAGATCCTTCATCAGCAGCTTCTCACGGACCCCGCTAGACTCGATTCCACTCTCCAGGGTGCCAAGCCTTGCCTTCATGTCTTCAATGGTGCCATTGGCAGTCTCAAGGTCCTGGCTCTTGGAGGAGAGCTGCGTTTGTACGTCTTTCAGGAGGATCTCGGCCTTCTATGCTTCCTCCTTGAGAGCCGCAGTTTCCTTGGTACTCCCGGCAAGCTCCTCTGTCAGTTTGGCCACCTGCTGATCAAGGTTAGCCTTGGCAATGGATGTTGCGGCTAAGTCATAAGCGACCTTCTTCAGCTGAGTTGCAGAGTCGGTGGAGAGCGCGTCAAGGGTCGCCTTGTGCTTGTCCTCCAGCTCCTTGGTGCATTGGCGGGGGCGATCAGCCCCATGTCTTCGCGTCGAGGGCTGGGCTGGGGGCTTGCAACTGGATCATTTGTGCTGCTCCCCGCCTGACCCATGCCTCCCGGGGACCTCGGCGGCTCCGCATGCCTAAGCCGCTTGGCTCGGTGGATGAGGGTCTCCTCCTCCTCCTCCTCCTCTTCCCTGTCAAAGGCAACAAACAAGATTGAATTAGCAAAATAACAAGTATGCTAGACTCGGATGAGAACGGAGAATATTGTTCTTACTCCGAGTCCATGAGCATGGAGCCCAGCTCGAACTCCATGGGTGGCGGAGGCGCTCTACCTCTCTTCAGGACCGGGGGGACAGTACTCCCTGGTAACTTCAAATCCTGCTTGCGAGGAAGGATCTCCGGCGAAGACGAGCTGCTCGAAGAGCTCGAATCTGACTGGGAGTTGGAGTCGCCCCCTGTGACTGTCGGTCGCTTGGCGGGAGGGGTCTTGGCCTCGGAAAGGCGAGAGGAATGCCGGCGCTCCACCTCCGCCCCGCCGCTTTTGGAGGCGATCTTTTTTACCTTCTTGGCGGGCCCGGGGGCTGGAGCAGCTGCTCCTCGGATGGGCTGCCTGCGCGGACAGGGTTCCAAATCCAGTTCGGGGGCCTGAGGACCCGCGGCAAGCCACTCTTCCCCGGGCTGCGCCACCTCCACAGCGTCGTCCTCTTGCTGAGCTCCCGCTGCCGCCACGTACAGAGCCTCAATCCCGGCAGGTTCATCCCCGGTAGGGTCATCCTCGGCAGCCCCTTCCGTGGCTCGCCCTTCGCTCCGGCCATGGGTAACCCCTTCGCTTTCTGCTTCCTCTTTCTCTTCCTCCTCCCCTCTTCTGGGCCTTGCTTTCCTGGCAGCCCGAAGTGCTTTATCCTCCTCAATCCGCTTCTTGATGAACGCCGCCTCCGCCTTGGAGGTGCGCTTGAACATGTTGGTCTCCACCCTGGTAGCTCTTTCCTCCAGGCCAGAGAACCACTTGAACTCATCATCAAGCTCGGGTAATTGCCAGTCGCCCGCAACCCCATGGGCATTGCAATCCAGCATCCATTTCAGAATCTGGTCCCGGGCGGAGTTGATGTTCAGCGGGATAACACTTGCCGGCAATTTGGACAGCCCAAGGCTGCCGAACGCTGCTCGCACAGCCAGCCGTGACCGTAAACCGACAAGTTGTTGGCCAGGCCCGGGTACAATCGCATCCTGTCAGCGGCATCCCCGTACAGCCAGGCGAACCTGTCCCTTTTCTGCAGAGGCGCGATGCGGCGTCAGAGGAAATCGGCCCCCACCTGCTTGATGGTTAACCCGGCGGCTTTGAGGCGGATGATCCTGTTCAGTGTCGGGCGAAGCCTGTCGTCGGTAAGGCCGAATTCCCTCCAGTAGTTGCCGCGCACAATACACTCCGTCCATGCCTGGAAAAATTCTAGGGGCTCCTCATCCTAGATCCAGCACCAGTCGGCCCGCCATTCCTCCCATCTGCCGCGCTGCTGACCAGGGAGGTAATCCCAAATTTCCCTCGCCACCCGAGGGATCCAGCTTATATTCCCGAAACGGCGGGCTTTGTTCTCCATCCGCGGGATGAAGAAGTGTCGGAACAAATCCACATTGGGGGCGACTCCGACAAAGTTCTCGCACAAGTGGGCGAAAGTCGCCATGCACGCCATTGCATTTGGCGTAAAGTCCAGGAGGTGAAACCCATATACCATCATCATCGCCTCAAAGAAATCTGAAAACGGGGGGCAGAGACCGCAGAAGAAGTACGCACAAAAAAACCGATATGAATTTGGCGGATCTTCTTCTCCTTCAGGCAAGACCAAGGGCGCCCCATGCCCCTTCGGAACTTCCGTCCCCCACATATATCGATACCTCGCAACCAGGGCATCGCTGTCTAGGTTCGACGGGAAGAAAACCACATCTCCCCGTCGCTTCCTGTCCAAATCTGCCACCCTCTTCTTGTTCCCTTCCGCGCCCGTCTCCTTTACAGCGGCCGCCTGCTTCCCTTTCGTGGCAATGGCTTTCTTCCTCATCTTATGGAGCTTTGGAGGAAATGGAAGGCCGAGCGAGGTGTCAGAAGCAGATATGGGCGCAAGAACAAGTGCTCTGGCTCGAGGAGGAAGGAGATGGAGAAACGGGTGCGAATGAGCCATGCCTTTCCGCATTTTCCCCTTTTATGAGGAACGAACGTGGGGGAGAGGAGCGGTTCTTTGCCACTTTCCTCAGAAAGTTACCATTTTGCATTAACTGCTATAGTCCCACGGCCCCACGACCTGTGGTAATTACGCGGAGTGGATGTTGGATTGACTGGTCATCATGACAAATCGCTACACGCGCAGCATATCTTCGACGCGTGTCCGTGCACCATTTTGGGGCCTAACCCAACGTGCCCGGCAACACGTATGGCTCAGGCCCGGGGGCTTCTGTCGGGGTACACAAACAGGGGTGTATGTTTCCCCCTGACTTGTGCCCGGACAGGTAAGTCTCCGGCACGACAACAACAAAGCAAACTGCACCAGGCATCCAAGACAAGGCCAGGCAGAAGATATAACTCTTTGAAGAATCGAAGGGCGGATCAAGAAGACCAAGATAAGCCAAGGAAGCAGGATATCACTAAGGAAAATCCTCCCTTGCCGGGCAGGCGAGCCTGGCAAAGTCGAGGTCACCCCGAAGACAAGTCTCAAGACTCCCCCGGCAAGCTTGCCGGGGGCGCCGAGGGCAGATCACCCCGCCAAGACGCCACCACTCCACCTCACGGCGACGCAAGTCACCTCCCAGTGCGGTGTCGAGCCCCCAAGTGATTAAGTGGCTGTTCTTCGGCACGTGGCAGCCATTTCTGAGAAAGATCACCCCCAAATGACACCCGTCCAGGAGACGTGTCACGCAGACAGACAAGAAGGCGGCTGAATGGTGCGGCAAGGCTGCCGGGCTACGCCCATGATGTGACACTAAGCGGTGCATTTAATGCGCCTTGTCCTGTCTATAGAGTTAGGTATGATAGCACTGTTTGCTATCCAATCAGTGCATAATGACTGATTTGCCATTGTGGTGACCCCTTGACCTATAAAAGGAGGGCCGTGGCTACCTTAGAGAGGATTCGGACCCTTGTACACTCATACGCGCATAGCTGCTCTCGTCCCAAAGCGACCTTACCGGGCTAGAGCGCTGCGTCTCCACCACGGTCATTTCATCAATCCACCAAAGCAGGAGTAGGGTTTTACGCCTCAAGGCGGCCCAAACCTTGGTAAAAACTGCTCGTGTCATCGCTGCCATGCTGCTCTACGCTCTTCGCTCTTTGTGCAATGTGCTCTTCCCGCTTGCCGAACCACAAGGGGCCGATGGTCCCATAGGTGGCCGTGTTATACCACGACACCACATCCACTTATGACGCCTGCATGGTGGACACTCCGAAAGATGACGATGGCACACGCAGAAAGGATAATGCCAAGCCCAGCGACGAGCTGCCAAAACACCGCAGACAACGCTGCTGCTCCAAGGCACGTTGAAGCCACGCGAGCAACACTGATACCGGAGAGAACGTCACTCCAGACAACGCGGACAACCTCGACGACCACGGTGCCGACGAACAAGCACAAGACAATCACGAGGAGCACGAGGATCTGCTCAACCTTGAAGACCTCAATGACTCTGAAGACAGTAACTACCTCCCCCTTTCTGAAGAGGAGGTCAGTTTGGGTGACGAAGATTTTATCGTCCCCAAAGACCCGCTGGATCAAGAGCGGTTCAAACGGCAGCTAATTGCCACCGCGCGTAGCCTGAAGAAACAAAGGCAAAAAATAAAGGCCGAATAGGATACCCTCAATGATAGATGGACTAAGATCCTGGCTGCCGAAGAGGAGTATGGCTACGAACGGCAAACCAAGAGCTACCCAATGCGCAAACTATTACCGCAATTCGACGACGAGGCCATAGAGCACACACCTCCAAGGCATACTCGGGCAGAACAGTCAGACCGCCCCCCTCGAGGACGGGACAGGACAACTGATAAAGCCGAACCACCTCCCGCTCCACCTCACCGTCAAGGCAAGGAGCCATTACGGCCAGCCTATGAGTTCGACCTATGACGCGACTTGGACGCTCAGGCAGGTCTCACAAGGTCCATTTACGGGCCCAAAGATAATCCTCCCATTAGACGGGACGGATACCAAGCCTGGTTAGACCGAAATGACAGAGATCGGGAGCAACAATGAGTCCGGATGACAGATGGTCTCCGGCACGACGTAGCCCGAGTCAGGGGCGCCGCTCACCCTTTGTGTTTCACAAATAGGGTGATGCAACACCAATTCCCGAAAGACTTCAAGCCTGTAAATATCGAGCCATACGACGGGACAACGGATCCAGCCGTACGGATTGAAGACTTTCTGCTACACATTCACATGGCACGACGAGACGACCTCCATGCCATCAAGTACCTACCATTAAAGCTCAAAGGTCCAGCCAGACACTGGCTAAATAGCCTCCCCGAGGACTCCATAGGATGTTGGGAGGAGCTTGAGGACACCTTCCGAGCTAACTTTCAGGGCACTTATGTCCGGCCCCGGAAGTCGATGGCCTGAGTCACGTAATCCAGCAGCCCGGAGAGTCAGCCCGGCAATTTTGTAACTAGTTTTTGACCAAGAAAAATCAGATTGTCGATTGTCCGGACGCTGAAGCTATAGCCGCCTTCAAGCATAGTATTCGGGGCGAATGGCTGGCACGACAGCTCGGCCAGGACAAGCCGAAGACGATGGCAGCGCTTACCTCCTTGATGGCCTGCTTCTACGCCGGAGAGGATAGTTGGCTGGATCAGAGAAGCACCAACCCAGATGCCCCCGGCACCTCTGAAGTCTGGGATGGTAATGGAAAGCCATGGCGCAATAAGAGCAAACGTCACCACAACGACGGTGAGGTCGACAAGACGACAGTAAATGCTGGATTCCGCAATCCAAAGTCCGGATCATGGAAAAGGCCCTCTAAAGGCAACCAAGATGGACCAACTAAATTGGATGCAATCTTGGACAGGCCCTGCCAGATCCATGGCACCCCCGAGAAACCCGCCAACCACACCAACCGTAACTATTGGGTGATAAAACAGGTCGGCAAGCTTATAGCCGAGGACTCCGGTAAAAGCCCTCGGAGCGAGGACGATGAGGAGCCCTGCAGGACAAACAGTGGAGGCCAAAAACCCTTCCCTTATGAGGTAAGAGTGTCGAACCCAATGAGGAATAGAAGGAAATGATAAGCGGTTTTCAGCAAGGTATTCTCTGCAAGCACTGAAATTATCGGTAACGGATAGTTGTGTGATAAGATAATTCGCAATGGGTAACAAGTAACAAAAGTAACTAAGATGCAGCAAGGTGGCCCAATCCTTTTTGTACCAAAGGACAAGCCTGGACGAACACTTATATAATGCAAAACGCTCCCGAGGACACATGGGAATTACTGTCAAGTTAGTTTTCATCATGCTCATATGATTCGTGTTCGTTACTTTGATAATTTGATATGTGGGTGGACCGGTGCTTGGGTGTTGTCCTTACTTGGACAAGCCTCCCACTTATGATTAACCCCTCTCGCAAGCATCCGCAACTACGAAAGAAGAATTAAGATAAATCTAACCATAGCATGAAACATGTGGATCCAAATCAGCCCCTTACGAAGCAATGCATAAACTAGGGTTTAAGCTTCTGTCACTCTAGCAACCCATCATCTACTTATTACTTCCCAATGCCTTCCCCTAGGCCCAAATCATGGTGAAGTGTCATGTAGTCGATGTTCACATAACACCACTAGAGGAGAGACAACATACATCTCATCAAAATATCGAACGAATACCAAATTCACATGATTACTTATAACAAGACTTCTCCCATGTCCTCAGGAAAAAACGTAACTACTCACAAAGCATATTCATGTTCATAATTAGAGGAGTAATAATTATCATTAAGGATCTGAACATATGATCTTTCACCGAATAAACCAACTAGCATCAACTACAAGGAGTAATCAACACTACTAGCAACCCACAGGTACCAATCTGAGGTTTTGAGACAAAGATCGGATACAAGAGATGAACTAGGGTTTGAGAGGAGATAGTGCTGGTGAAGATGTTGATGGAGATTGACCCCCTCTCGATGAGAGGATCATTGGTGATGACGATGGCTTCGATTTCCCCCTCCCGGAGGGAAGTTTCCCCGGTAGAACAGCTCCGCCGGAGCCCTAGATTGCTTCTGCCCAGGTTCCGCCTCGAGAAGGCGGCGCTTCATCCCGAAAGCTTCCTCTCCATTTTTTCCAGGTCAAAACACATCATATAGAAGAAGATGGGCACCGGAGGCCTGCCAGGGGGCCCACAGGCCAGGGGGGTAGGGCGCGCCCCCACCCTTGTGGCTACCTGGTGGGTCCCCTCTTGTACTTTCTTCACCCAATATTTTTTATATATTCCAAAATAATTCTCCGTAAATTTTCAGGACTTTTGGAGTTGTGCAGAATAGGTCTCTCAGATTTGCTCCTTTCCGGTCCAGAATTCCAGCTGCCGGCATTCTCCCTCTTTGTGTAAACCTTGTAAAATAAGAGAGAAAAGGCATAAGTATTGTGCTATAATGTGTAATAACAGCCCATAATGCAATAAATATCAATATAAAAGCATGATGCAAAATGGATGTATCACTTCCTGTCCAAATCTGCCGCCCTCTTCTTGTTCCCTTCCGCGGTCGTCTCCTTTACGGCGGCCGCCTGCTTCCCTTTCGTGGCAGCGGCTTTCTTCCTCATCTTCTGGAGCTTTGGAGGAAATGGAAGGCCGAGCGAGGTGTCAGAAGCAGATATGGGCGCAAGAACAAGTGCTCTGGCTCGAGGAGGAAGGAGATGGAGAAACGGGTGCGAATGAGCCACGCCTTTCCGCGTTTTTCCCCTTTTATGAGGAACAAACATGGGGGAGAGGAGCGATTCTTCGCCACTTTCCTCAGAAAGTTACCGTTTTGCATTAACTACTACAGTCCCACAGCCCCACGACCTGCGGTAATTACGCGGAGTGGACGTTGGATTGACTGGTCATCATGACAAATCACTGCACGTGCAGCATATCTTCGACGCGTGTCCGTGCACCATTTTGGGGCCTAACCCAACATGCCCGGCGACATGTATGGCTCAGGCCCGGGGGCTTCTATCGGGGTACACAAACAGGGGTGTATGATTCCCCCTGACTTGTGCCCGGACAGGTAAGTCTCCGGCACGACAACAACAAAGCAAACTGCACCAGGCATCCAAGACAAGGCCAAGAAGAAGATATAACTCTTTGAAGAATCGAAGGGCGAATCAAGAAGGCCAAGATAAGCCAAGGAAGCAGGATATCACTAAGGAAAATCCTCCCTTGCCGGGCAGGCAAGCCTGGCAAAGTCGAGGTCACCCCAAAGACAAGTCTCAAGACTCCCCCGGCAAGCTTGCCGGGGGGGCCGAGGGCGGATCACCCTGCCAAGACGCCACCGCTCCACCTCATGGCGATGCAAGTCACCTCCCAGTGCGGTCTCGAGCCCCCAAGTGATTAAGTGGCTGTTCTTCGGCATGTGGCATCCATTTTTGAGGAAGATCACCCCCAAATGACACCCGTCCAGGAGACGTGTCACGTAGACAGACGAGAAGGCGGCTGAATGGAGCGGCAAGGCTGCCGGGCTACGCCCACGATGTGACACTAAGCGGTGCATTTAATGCGCCTTGTCCTGTCTATAGAGTTAGGTATGATAGCACTGTTTGCTATCCAATTAGTGCGTAATGGCTGATTTGCCATTGTGGTGACCCCTTGACCTATAAAAGGAGAGTTGTGGCTACCTTAGAGAGGATTCGGACCCTTGTACACTCATACGCGCGTAGCTGCTCTCGTCCCAAGGCAACCTTGCCGGGCTAGAGTGTTGCGTCTCCACCACGTTCCTTTCATCAATCCACCAAAGCAGGAGTAGGGTTTTACGCCTCGCGGCGGCCCGAACCTGGGTAAAAACTGCTCGTGTCATCGCTGTCATGCTGCTCTACGCTCTTCGCTCTTTGTGCAATGTGCTCTTCCCCCTTGCCGAACCACAAGGGGCCGATGGTCCCATAGGTGGCCGTGTTATACCACGACACCACGTCCACTTATGACGTCTACATGGTGGACACTCCGAAAGATGACGATGGCACCCCCAGAAAGGATAATGCCAAGCCAGCGACGAGCTGCCAAAACACCACAGACAACGCCGCCGCTCCAAGGTACGTTGAAGCCATGCGAGCAACACCGATACCGGAGAGAATGGCACTCCAGACAACACGGACAACCTCGACGACCACGGTGCCGACGAACAAGCACAAGACGATCATGAGGAGCACGAGGATCCGCTCAACCTTGAAGACCTTAATGACTCCGAAGACAGTAACTACCTCCCCCTTTCTGAAGAGGAGGTCAGTTTGGGTGACGAAGATTTTATCGTCCCCGAAGACCCGCTGGATCAAGAGTGGTTCAAACGGCAGCTAATTGCCACCGCGCATAGCCTGAAGAAACAACGGCAAAAAATAAAGGCCGAACAGGATACCCTCAATGACAGATGGACTAAGGTCCTGGCTGCCGAAGAGGAGTATGGCTACGAACGGCAAACCAAGAGCTACCCAATGCGCGGACAATTACCGCAATTTGACGATGAGACCATAGAGCACACACCTCCAAGGCATACTCGGGCAGAACAGTCGGACCGGCCCCCTCGAGGACGGGACAGGACAACTGATAAAGCCGAACCACCTCCCGCTCCACCTCGCCGTCAAGGCAAGGAGCCATTATGGCCAGCCTATGAGTACGCCCTACGACGCGACCTGGACGCTCGGGCAGGTCTCACAAGGTCCATATACAGGCCCAAAGATAATCCTCCCGTTAGACGGGACGGATACCAAGCCTGGTTAGACCGAAATGACAGAGCTCGGGAGCAATAACGAGTCCGGATGACAGATGGTCTCCGGCACGATGTAGCCCGAGTCAGGGGCGCCGCTCACCCTTTGTGTTTCACAAATAGGGTGATGCAACACCAATTCCCGGAAGGCTTCAAGCCTGTAAATATCGAGCCATACGACGGGACAATGGATCCAGCCGTATGGATTGAAGACTTTCTGCTACACATTCACATGGCACGACGAGACGACCTCCATGCCATCAAGTACCTACCGTTAAAGCTCAAAGGTCCAGCCAGACACTGGCTAAATAGCCTCCCCGAGGACTCCATAGGATGTTGGGAGGAGCTTGAGGACACCTTCCAAGCTAACTTTCAGGGCACATATGTCCAGCCCCGGACGTCGATGGCCTGAGTCACGTAATCCAGCAGCCCAGAGAGTCAGCCCGGCAATTTTGGAACAGGTTTTTGACCAAGAAAAATCATATTGTCGATTGTCCGAACGCTGAAGCTATAACCGCCTTCAAGCATAGTATTCGGGACAAATGGCTGGCACGACAGCTCGGCCTGGACAAGCCGAAGACGATGGCAACGCTTACCTCCTTGATGACCCACTTCTACGCCGGAGAGGATAGTTGGCTGGATCGGAGAAGCACCAACCCAGATGCCCCCGGTACCTCTGAAGTCTGGGATGGCAATGGAAAGCTATGGTGCAATAAGAACAAACGTCACCACAACGACGGTGAGGTCAACAAGACGACAGTAAATGCTGGATTCCGCAATCTGAAGTCCGGATCCCGGAAAAAGCCCTCTAAAGGCAACTAGGATGGACCAACTAAGTTGGATGCAATCTTGGACAGGCCCTGCCAGATCCATGGCACCCCCGAGAAACCCGCCAACCACACCAACCGTAACTATTGGGTGATAAAACAGGCCGACAAGCTCACAGCCAAGGACTCCGGTAAAAGCCCTCGGAGCAAGGACGATGAGGAGCCCCGCAGGACGAACAGTGGAGCCCAAAAACCCTCCACTTATGAGGTCAAGACGGTGAACATGATCTACGCAACCCATATACCAAGGAAGGAGCGGAAGCACGCGCTGCGGGATGTGTCCGCCGTCCAGCCCATAGCACTGAAGTTCAACCCGTGGTCGGCTCGCCCGATCACCTTTGACCGCAGGGACCATCTGACCAGTATCTGTCATGGAGGATCGGCGGCCCTGGTACTCGATCCCATTGTCGAGGGTACCACCTCACGAGAGTCCTCATGGATGGAGGCAGTAGCCTCAATCTTTTTTACGCAGACACAGTAAGGAAAATGGGGATCGATCCGTCAAGGATCAAACCCAGTAACACCACCTTCAAGGGGGTTATTCCGGGCGTAGAGGCCCGCTGCTCAGGCATGATGGCTCTGGAAGTAGTATTCGGCTCACCAGACAACTTCCGCAGTGAAGACTTGATCTTCGATATTGCCCCTTTTCGCAGCGGCTACCATGCCCTCCTCGGACGAACGGCGTTTGCTAAGTTCAACGTCGTCCCGCATTATGCATACCTCAAGCTGAAGATGCCTGGCCCTTCGGGCGTCATAATAATCAACGGCAATACGGAGCGCTCACTCCGGACCGAGGAACATACCGCGGCCCTAGCAGCCGAAGACCAAGCCGTCGCCAACGGGCCAGTGTATCAGCCCGCCATAAAGCCAGAGATACAACTAAACGGGCTCGAGCCCGGTCCCCGTCATGGGAGCCCACCTGTGTACGCCGCAAATAGGGATACGCTCCCCACGGCACTCCCACCATCATTGCGCTCTACGTGCCTCGTCAGCACAACTTCGCGCTCAAGATACCATGGGCGATCGTGGGGGCTTATATCGAACAAATAAGACCATGAGTTCGGCTCAACCGAACTATGGCATTACCACGTCTTCAGACGACAAGGGGGACGACTCTGGACTCACCCAGCATAAAGCTGTGTCGACATGGCTACCCATCAGGGTTCCTATTCAAGGCCCCCCTCACCGGCATGCGTTTTCCTACATGGACGAGTCCCTTACCCAGCAGAAGCAAAGGCGCAGACGTGTAGAAGGGCACAGTTGAGGCTTCGACCCACGCATCAAGGCCCTGTGTAAACCTTTCTCTGTAAAATTTTCTTTTCTTACATACCATAAACATCTCGGTAGTTCTAATTGTACTGGTAGACGTCCAGAGCTTATGAAAAATAAAAACATCTTTTACGGTGTTCGGGCATCCGCATTGTCTAGCCCTCTTCTTTCTCTTTCTCTTTTTCCTACTCTTCGAATAGCTGGGCATGCACACATTGTGTAACAAATACAAATCGGTTAATTGACCACAGGCTTGATCTTCCCATCAACTCTAGCTACTAAGTCCGGCACCACTTTTCGTTGTGTGTTCGGCGTCTCAGATATTGCACTATATGCATTAGTTCCGAACTATGTCTTGGGTCAATAGTTGGGTTGCCCGGCTCCTGTGCTTGCCTTCTTACGTTCCACACATTCGGCTAAGAAGGTAAAGGGAGAACCCCTGCGATTGTACTTCTGGCTAGTCCAGCTAAGCACCTCAGGGGAGAAAGCCAAAAACTGACCGTCATAGTAAGCGTGGACTGGTCAGCGATCCGATGACAAGTGTTAAACTCAAAAATCATTGGTGATTTATCCATGTCATATGCAGGGTTCGTCCTAGCACAAACCACGTGATTACAAAGGTATGTCTCGGCTCCCACGTACATCACAAAGCACCAGGGGCTAGTCATTAGCTCCCGCAGTCAAGCTCCTATGGCTAAGTGAAAGCAATAAAGCCGCATAGTCTGATTGCCTAGTCTCTCTCACGCACTACCACCTTCGGGCACCGAGACATCGGTTAAGGGTAACAGTGCGGAGATGAAACACCCCTCGTAATATTCACTCGGGGGCGGAAGCCGACGACTGGTAACTTTCAGGATAATAAACGGCAGCACAGGAGTCAAAATAAAAACACCATAATATATAACATACAAACGGGCCGCATTATAAAGCAAAAGGTTCAGTTGAAAACTTAATACAATCACTCAATGATTACATCCTTGGAACACTTGCCCTCTATCGCCTGAGCACCATCCATAACTTGTGCAAAATACAGTTCGGGCGGCGATGCTCCTTTCCAACCGGTGGGGGACCAGTGGCCATGTCCATTGGCTTGATCTTAGGCCAATGAACCATGGTCTTCGCAAAGGCCAACCTAGCTCCTTCAAGGCACACATAATGCTTCACGGTATCAATCCAGGGTGACGCATCACGCAGCTTCTGCACCAAGCCAAAGTAGCTGTCCGGAATGGGCTCTATGGGCCACAGCCGGACACAAAGATCCTTCAGGGCCGGCTCAGCCATCCGATGCAGCTCCATTAGCTGCTTCATCTGGTTGCTAAGGAGGGGAGGGTGCTCGGGCACCTGGAACTGAGACCAGAAAAGCCGCTGTTCGGAGTCCTCCTCCCGCGCGGTGTAGTGCTCCGCCACAGCCGCCGCACTCTTCGGAAGCTTGGCGAAAATGCCTGCGGAGCGCCAGACCCGCGTTAGCAAGGCGAATCTGTTGCCGCCAAAAACACTCGACAGTAAGTATTTCTTACCATCTGCAATTTGCTTGACTTGGCAGAGCTCCTCCCAGACACCCCGCATTTCTGTTCTGGCCTCCTAGAGCTCTTTATCCGCCTTGGATAGCTCGGAGGACTGCTCTTTCTGCTTCTGCTCAAGGGCCGCACATTTCGTGATGGCATCCTTGAGCTCCACCTGCACTTCGGCCACTCGAGCCTCGTGCTTCTCGCCGACGGTCTTCACCGTCCCAAGTTCGGCCACCACCTTTTCAGCAGCCACTTTCTTTTCGGTCGCATCGGCCTCGGCCTTCTTCAGCGCAGCCTTGAGGCCCTCGACCTCTTCAGCGGCAGCTGCAGTCACCAAATACCATGTGCTCAGCATACAATCAGGAACATAATTTTCCGGCGGTGTTAACTATGCATTTTGATAGGAGCTTACCTTACGCCTCATCAAGCCGTTTGTTGACGAGGTCAAGCTCCTCATCGGAGCATCTAAGCTTCTGATCCAACTCCTCAAGGGCAGCGGCATTAGCAGCCGCAACCAAGGACGATGCCTGTGATATCAAATCAATCATGACACTTTAAATACTGACCTACGGATATTCGACCCTCTGTAAGGTTTTTTGCGATCCTTACAAAGTCTCGGGGGCTGTTATGCACAAGGCCTACTCAAACTTTGGCTAAAAAAGTCAAAACCATTTTGCGGGGGAAGAACATTACGTGACTCACCTCGAAGCCTGTCAAAAGGCCCTGGACGGCATCATTCAGTACGGTATGGACGGACCGAACACCCCGTAGAACCGCACCCATAAGGGCGCGGTGCTCGTCGATGATAACAGAGTTGTTCACCAACCCTTCCATCGCGTCCGGCCAGCCCACCGCCACCTGGTTGTTGGTGTTCGGCGCGGGCGGCGGGACCTCAACCCCTCCTCCATCGGAAGGCGGGACCGGCACCTTTGAGGGCCTTGGGGGCTCAGGTGCGGCTGGCTAGGAGGGTTCGGCTGGTCCGGACACTCCGCTCGTATTCGCCAGGAGGGATACACCTTCCTGGGCTTCGATGACTGAGGCATCAGCCTCAGCCATGGTTGCATCACCCCCCTCCCCCGTGTTCGGATGGGAAGGGGTCCTTCGGGACAGCACCTCCCCGACCTCTTCGGGAACTAGGGGAGGTGCGGAGCGCGACACTGATCCGTTGTCCGCCAATTCGGCGGGCGGAGAGGTCCCCTCCGAGGTCTGCTCTGCAGGGTGGCCGCGTGGTGGGCTGTGATATCACACAATCGGTTCCCATCAGTAAGAGACTGGTAAAATAAAGTAAGCAAGAAATGTCGAGGTTCACACCTCATGGCGGGGGGCTTGACCCTGAGTTCCTTCCGAAACCTCTTCGGACGCCACGGACTCCTCATCGGAGTCCGAACTGTCGGGCAGGACCAGCTTGGGTCTGCACTGCCTCTTCTGGGCCCGAGGGGGTTGCTCCTCCTCGACGTCCTCGGACGCCGCCCTCTTCTTGGAGTGGGAGGAGGTGCTTTCCTCCTCGTCTTCTTCTTCCTCCCCGTCTTGGGCAGACGGGGCTACAGCGTCTCCGGACTTGGTGTCCGAACGACCTCTTCTGCGGAGGCCTTCCCTGGCCTCCGGTAAATCCTCCTTCTTCTTTCCCTTCTTTTTTGGCGCCTTGTAAGGCACCACAACCAGCAGCTCCTCCAGTTGAGCCATTCGGGGCTCTTCGGGCAGTGGAGCCGCACTGCTAATCTTCTCGGCCTTCTCGAGCCAACCCTGTAAAGGCCACAAAAAGAAGCTTAGACCGAATTTTGTGCAGTATGACCACCCGAATATATACCGGGCAAGAGATCAACTACCTTCTTCGGGGGATTTGTGGCGTCAAGACCGATGTCTTCATTCTCGGCCGACCAGTCCTCCTGAGACTTGAACAACAGACTCCATACCTTGTCGTGGGTCGTGCCGAAGAGGTACTGCATGGTGGTCGGGTCGTCAGGCTTATAAGACCACATCAGACTGGCCCTTTGTTGACAAGGAAGGAGGCGGCGTCTGAGCATTATCTGGACCACATTGGTCAGCTTGGCGCCGGTCTCCATTATGTTGGAGACGCGTTTTTGCAACAACTTCACCTTACCGGCGGACCCCCAGTTAGGACCCTTTTTGGTCCATGAGGTCAATCTCGCTGGGGGACCGAATCTAAATTCGGGAGCCGCCGTCCAGGCTGCATCCCTTGGTTCTGTAATATAGAACCACTCCTTCTGCCACACCTTGACGGTATCAATGAACCTGCCCTCCGGCCATTGGACTCGGGTTAGCTTGCTGATCATCGCTCCACCCTAGTCGGCCTGGGCGCCGCTGACTACCTTTGGCTTAGCATTGAACACTTTTAGCCACAGGCCGAAGTGCGGCTGAACTCGCAGAAGGGCCTCACAAACAAAGATGAAGGCTGAAATGTGGAGGAGGGAGTTGGGGGCTAGATCATGGAAATCCAGCCCGTAAAAGAACATTAACCCCCTCACGAAGGGGTGTAGAGGAAATCCCAGCCCCCGGATAAAGTGGGGAAGGAATACTACCCTCTCGCCTGGCTTGGGCGTGGGGATGACCTGACCCTCCTCGGGGGCCCGGTGGGCGATATCGGCCGATAAGTAGCCGGCTCGCTTCAGCTCCTCGATGTCGTTGTTGGTGAGGATGGAGGCGTCCCACTTGCCATTGGCGCCAGATCCGGCCATGGCCGAAGCTAGGGAAGAGCTAGGAAGGGATTCGCCGCAGAGGAACAGGGCAGGGCAATGGAGCTCTGGAGATTGGAAAGGCAACAGCGGGAGGTGGAAGAAGGCATAAGATGATAATTGTAGCTGTTCCCCTTTTTTATAGGCCGCGGAGGAGCCAAGGGTTCCCTTTTCCACGCCGCGGGCCTCTCCACTTCCCGATACACTCGCGACATTATGCGCGGGTGGGGGAATCAAAATCATTGATCATATCCCCTAAAAAATGGGGCACGATCTCTGCCTTGATGAGACGTGCCAATGAAGGAGCGGCCTCGAGCCGCGTATCAAGAACTTCCAGCCGTTCGGTGTTATGACCGGACGCGGCCCTTCGCTAAAAGTTGTCAGACATGGGCACTATTCACACTTGAGCACTCTGGCCTTCAAGGCTAAGTAGACTGAATGCTCTGGATTCCGGACACCACTCAACTCCGAGCACGCACAGGACAGGATGAGAACTCGCCTCGCAAGCCGAAGACCGTTGGATGTGCGGATGCCGGACACAAACCCTGGCATTGGAGGCTAGTTCGGGGGCTACTGAGGGAGTCCTGGATTAAGGGGTCCTCGGGCCATCGGCCCATTATATGTGGGCCAGACTGATGGGCTACTATGGGGCCAAGCTAGAGCGCAGATCCGTTGCCGGACAGGAGATCTTCGGAGTCGTGGTGTGCCCTCCAAGTCAAGATTTAGCATGATCTTTCCTTCATTGTAATCGATCGCATGTAACCCTAACCCTACTGGTGTCTATATAAACCAAGGGGTTTTACTCTTTAGGGCTAGAGCAACATCCATCACCTCATCAACCTAGGGTTTAGCTCGCCTGATATCATGGTAGATCGACTCTGTAACCATATCATACACATCAAATACAATCAAGCAGGACGTAGGGTTTTACCTCTTAGAGAGGGCCCGAACCTGGGTAAACACCGTGTTCTTCGTCCCTTGTTACCCATTGATTCTAGATCCACAGCTCGGGACCCCCTACCCGAGATCCGCCGGTTTTGACATCGACACCATCCTCAAGCTTAATGACAGAATCGATTTCCTTCAGGCCCAAATCTATGATTTACAAAATCAAAACTTTGAGTATGAGGCCAGGTTTAAAGGTATGAGTTTAGCTGCAAATTTCACGACCTCGGAGACACGTTCATCTTGTTATGATGGGGAGCCTATGCCCTGGAAGCCGAAGGACAAGCCTACCACCTCATCACCACCACCATCACCAAAGAAGGAGACTTGAGTACACGGGTATGGGCAACCCCCTTGGCTTGTGCCAAGCTTGGGGGAGTTCCCCCGGTATCGTATCACAATCACTTTTGTCATCATTATCTATCCTAGTTCAATCCTTAGTTATTTCATGATTCAGAAGAATAATTTTTTTAGTTTGATCTATTTTCGAGTGCTTGCTTAGTGATCTATCTATCTATGTAATCGTGTGAGAGTTATATAATAAAGAGTAGTTTGAGTTTTGCTTTGTTTTCTTGTTTCAATCTTAGCAATGAAAAATAATAACAGAATGAAAAGATCATATGCTAATCCCATGGGGAGTAATGACTTCATAAAAGAAGTATAGTTGATAAAATCTGTTGGAGTTGACAAATATAACATTGGTCATTGATGCAATCCATGAAAAAAGTAATGAAGGAGGAGAGGTCTCACATGTAAATATACTATCTTGGACATCTTTTATGATTGTGAGCCCCCATCAAATATTCCGTATCAATTAGTTGGCGTTGGACAAGGAATACAATGTAATGAGTTATGGTTGTTTATATTCACATAGAAGCTATATTGTCATGGATCCTCTAACATGTGGTGCTTGTCTAGGATCTTTTGCTAGCCAAAAAATCGCACTAAGTAGAGATACTACTTGTGCATCCAAAACCCTTAAACCCAGTTTCATGTCATGAGAGTCCAATATATCTACCTATGGATTGAATAAGATCCTTCAAGTAAGTTGTCATCGGTGCATAAAGCAAAAAAAATTGCTCCTAAATATGTATGATCTTCTATTGTAAGGGAAAATAAGCTTTGTACGATCTTGTGATGGTGAAGAAATAAAAGCAACAGACCGCATAATAAAGGTTGCTATCACAAGGGGCAATATAAAGTGACATTTCTTTACATTAAGAGCTTGCACATCCAAAAACAAAAAACGCATGACAACCTCTGCTTCCCTCTGCGAAGGGCCTATCTTTTACTTTCATGTATTTATTTTTATGCAGGAGTCAATAATGTTCATCCCTATTCCGCTCTATGTACTCTCTAGTGGCAAGCATCATGTGGTGGATGGATCCATATATATCCGGTTGAATGTAGGTGACCATGAGTTATTATTGTTGACGTTACTCTTGAGGTAAATAGGTTGGGAGGCGAAACTATAAGCCCTTATCTTTCTATGTGTCCGACTAAAACTTTTGCTCTATAAATATGCCTCGAGTGTCAGCAATCGTAGAAGACTAAATGATAGTTGAGTATGTGAACTCTCTAAATAGAGCTTTCAAATAAACTCTTTCTGAAAATATGATGGATTATGATTGTTTCAATGACTGAAACCATAGTTTGTCAGTTTCTAATAAAGTTTATGTTTCATACTTTAGCTTGTGAATGAATTGTTACTTTAGCATGAGAAGTTTTATGATGATGTATTGTTGTTATAACAATGATCATGATGCTTTCATGTCCGTATTTTGTTGTTATCGACACCTCTCTCTAAACATGTGGTCATGATTATCGATATCGGCTTTCGCTTGAGGACAAGCGAGGTCTAAGCTTGGGGGAGTTGATGCGTCCATTTTGCATCATGTTTTCCTATTGATACTTACTGCAATTTGGAATGTTATTTTACTTTATGATACTATTCTTATGCCTTTTCTCTCTTATTTTGCAAGTTTCACATGAAGAGGGAGATTGCCGGCAGCTGGAACTCTGGACCGAAAAGGGCTATATTGGAGACACCTATTCTGCACAAGTTCAAATGACCTGAAAATTGACGGAGAATTATTTTGGAATATATAAAAAGTATTGGCGAAAGAATCATCAGAGGGGGACCCACCAGGCAGCCATAAGCCTGGGGGGCACGCACTACCCCCAGGGCGCACCCCCTGGACTTGTGGGGCTCCTGACAGGCCTCCCAAACCAATCTTCTGCTATATGATGCCATTTGACCTAGAAAAAAATCATAGGGAAGGTTTCGAGACGAAGCGCCGCCTTGAGGCGGAACCTGGGCAGGAGAACTTTTGCTCTCCGGTGGAGCGATTCCGCCGGGGAAACTTCCCTCCTGGAGGGGGAACTCGAAGCATTCATCATCACCAACGATCCTCTCATCGTGGGAGGACCAATCTTCATCAACATCTTTACCAGCACCATAACATCTCAAACCCTAGTTCATCTCTTGTATTCAATCTTTGTCTCAAAACCTCAGATTGGTACATGTGGTTTGTTAGTAGTGTTGATTACATCTTGTAGTTGATGCTAGTTGGTTTATTTGGTGGAAGATTATATGTTCAGATCCTTAATGATATTCAATACCCCTATGATCTTGAACATGAATATGATTTGTGAGTAGTTACTTTTGTTCTTGAGGACATGGGAGAAGTCCGGTTATAAGTAATCATGTGAATTTGGTATTCATTTGATATTTTGATGATATGTATGTTGTGATTCCCTTAGTGGTGTCATGTGAACGTCAACTACATGACACTTCACCATACTTGGGCCTAAGGGAAGGCATTGTGGAGTAGTAATTAGATGATGGGTTGCTAGAGTGACATAAGCTTAAACGCTAGTTTATGCGCTATTCCGTAAGGGGCTGATTTGGATCCATATGTTTCATGCTATGGTTAGATTTATCTTAATTCTTCTTTCGTAGCTGTGGATGCTTGCGAGAGGGGTTAATCATAAGTGTGAGGCTTGTTCAAGTAAGAACATCACCCAAGCACCGGTCCACCCACACATTAAATTATCAAAGTAACGAACGCAAATCAAACAAACATGATGAAAGTGACTAGATGAAATTCCCATGTGTCCTCAAGAACGCTTTGCTTGCTATAAGAGAAAGTTCTGGCCTGTCCTTTGCTATAAAAAGGATTGGGCTACCTTGCTGCACATTTCTTACTATTGCTACTTGTTGCTCGTTACAAATTACCTTGCTATCAAACTATTTGTTACGGATAATTTCAGTGCTTGCAGACAATACCTTGCTGAAAACCGCTTGTCATTTCCTTCCGCTCCTCGTTGGGTTCTGTGACACCCGGATAATTAAGCTACAGTAATCATCTGTTAAGGGTGCCATGTCATCACATTACTGTTGCTAATCCTCGATTGATCCAAATCACAATCCAAATTCAAATTTAAAATAAAAGTCCAAAATTCAAATTTCTCAAACATGCAAAATAAAATGGTTGAGTGTTCAAAAATGATTAAAACAGTGGCTTAAACAACTATATATATATATGTCTTTGATAATTTCTAAAAATATTAAACTAATTTATTGGAGTCCCAAACTTTTAGTAGCAGAGGTATAAATAGTAATACTAATTTAGAAACTAGTCTTATATTTATATTAGTCTAAAATAATGTGAAAATTAAGTAAGACAAATAAACAGAAAGGTTAAAAAGAAAAACAGAAACAAGAAAATAGATGATAAAACAAAGCCCCCCCGGGCCTTTGGCCCACTTAGCCACAGGCCGGCCTATTCCCCCCCCCCAAACAAAAACAAAAACACGAAAAAAAAAAAACACAAACAGAGCCCCCACACACAACCCCAACACCCCCCACCCAACCCCCCCCCCACCAGCTGGACTCTCCCGCCTGTTCACGAGAGGAGGTGGACACCCCTGATGAACGCCACGGCCACGGTCATCGCCGTGGCGGCCATCTGTCGTCTTCCATGGGGCTATAAGGCAGCCCCGACGCCCTCTCCCTCGTGCTCCCGAACCCTAGCTACACCATTCCCCCCCTCGTCTCCCTCGTTCAGATCCGCCCGCGACTGCCGCCGCCCGCCATGGCCGACCTCGTCCTCGTGCCCACCGCGCTCCCCGACGCCTGAGACCTCGTCCATCTCCTCCGTCATCGTCCACTACTTCGTCTACGTCCACGGATCGAGCCGGAACACGCCGAGTCGAGCGAAACGAGATATTCTTCCACCTTCGGCATCCACGGCAACGCCACCGATGGTCCGCGTCGCCCTTGCTGCTCTGACGTCTCTCGGCCCTCCCTGAGCTCGCTTTCGCACGACTACAGGGCCTCGTGAGCTTCCCTTCCTCCCCTGACCCCCTGTGCTTCCATTCGCCCGTGAATTCCCCACGTCCGAGCTCACTGCGAGCTCGGGTCGCCATGGCCCCTCTGCAGCCCCGCCGCGCTCTCTGTCCCCTGGGCCATTCTGGCCGCGTGCTTGGCCTTGCGCCCGCTGGCGCCCGCTCGCGCCCGTCGTTCCCCGCGACCGCCCAACCGCGCGTCATCATTTCCCCCGCGCCCTACCCGTGCGCCAACCCGACCGCGGCGGCCTTCGCCAACCAGCATCACCCGCACACGCGCTCCTGCCGTGGCTGCTCCTTGGCCGCCCGCTGCTGCCACTCTCCCGCCATCGCCCGCTGTGAACCGCGCCCGCCGCGGCCAGTCGCGCCTGCATGCACTCACCCCGCCTTCTCCCTGTGCCGCACCCGCCTCCTCCTGCTGCTATGCGGCTGCTGCCGCTTCGCCGCCGCTGCCGCTGGACGCCCCAGCCGTGGCCCCGCTTCCCCCTGGCCGGTGCCTCGCCGCACCCTGGTGGCCATCGCCGGCCACGGCATCGCCCGTGCCCCGTTCGGGCGGGCGCCCACTCCCCGCCCCAGCGCCTGTTAAGCCCACGCCCCGCTAGACCCCGGGCCACTGGCCTATGGGCCCCAGCACCCTGGTTGTTTTTTTA
The DNA here is from genome assembly GCA_011799875.1 of Thinopyrum elongatum. Taxonomy (NCBI): domain Eukaryota; kingdom Viridiplantae; phylum Streptophyta; class Magnoliopsida; order Poales; family Poaceae; genus Thinopyrum; species Thinopyrum elongatum. The sequence goes on from CM022301.1 coordinate 172,165,399, forward strand.
AGATAAAAAAGACATATATAAAAAATAAAATATAATTAATTAAATTGGTTTAATTAAACTAATTAATTAGTTAGCCTAATTAAACAACTAATTGGCTAATGTGTGTATGACAGGGGGGCCCCACCCCCTGTTGACCAGTCAACTTTGACTCGTCAACTCGGACCCCTTGGCCCACTTGTCATCCGTACACAGAGCTGGGTGCACCTAGCATTTTAGCATTTATTTTCGAATTAATAATAATTTCAGAATATTGCTAAAACTTTAGAAATTAATAGAAAATAATCTGTAACTCGGATGAAAAAGTTTTATTCATGAAAGTTACTCAGAAAAACGTGATGAATCCGAATATGCCCTTCGTTCGTCTGTCACACGTACCTAGCATAGCAAACATGCAACCATCCCCCTCCGTTTCATCTGTCCGAAAACTGCAAACTTGGGGAAAACTTTCCCGGATGTTATCCCCCTTCGCCGGTATCGTGTAACACCGCGTTAGAACTCCCCTAGCACCGTGTTTCGTCATGTCATGCTTAGTGGTGCATCTGTGTACTTTGTATTTACTGTTTCTTCCCCCTCTTCTTCTCCGGTAGACCCCGAGACTGCTGCTGATGCCACTGTGATCGACTACGTCCCCGACGACACTTCTTCCTTTTCAGCAGAGCTTCCAGGCAAGCAAACCCCCCTTGGTCATTCCGATATCGCTCATTCCATTCTCTCGCATGCTTGCATTAGATTTTGCTACTGTTATTGTTTGCTCATATTCTGATACATAGCCTGCTTTTGTAACCGCTCATTGTACCTTACCTGCTTATCCTAAACTGCTTAGTATAGGTTGGTTAGTGATCCACCAGTGACCCCCACCATGTCCTTGTTGCCCCTGCTTCATTATCGATGACTCGATCAACGTGATTGATGACCAGAGCCCGACACCTCACATCACATCACGCCCCTTTTGTTGCTCGATTCTGTAGAGCTACTATCAAGTGCCGAGGGTGATACCTCGTAACGCACTCCTGATGATAACTTTGTAGTGTAGCTATTCGGTCGTTGATGAGGACATCAATACCATTGTTACACCCACAACACCTACTGCTACATACACTGGACCAATTACTAGAGCTCGCGCACGCCAATTAAATTATCAGGTACTTTCGTTTCTTAGTAATGATTCTAATGTTCATGAGAATATGATGCTGCCTAAATTGGATACATTTGTCTTACTTACAAATGAAGGGCCTGGCATGGATAAGAGGGATGAACACTGGAGCAAGACCAGGCATGGAGATAATGGCATGCGCAAGGGGAACAAGAACGGAGTTACAAGTGATGATTTCAGGACATTGAAGCCACCTTAATGCGTGCATGAAGCCTTGGACGAAATATACAAGATGCCACTTCATAAATTTCGTCCAGAGGCTATTATAGGTGCCGCGTCACCTTATTATTGGGCCAGGCCCATGTAATTTCGAAATACTTAAGTATAGGCAGTTTTTAGAGTCCGTATGTGTGGGAAAACAAGAGTTAGGGTTGGTTTCGGATCCCTCCTCCAAGGGCCACGAAATTCCCCCTTCTTCCTCCATATATACAGCCCTTAGGGCGTCGTTTAGACTTGGGTTTTGTTTAGATTAAAAGTTCGCCATAGCTGCAACTTCGCGTACTTCGTTTGTGTTCAACGACCAGACCAAGATGTGACAGAACCCCACCTTGATCAATAAAGCTTTCATCTTATATTCGCAATATCCAGATTGCAAATCTTAGTTTCTTGCTTGTTCTTCGTTTGCTTGCAGGAGATAGACCCTCGTGGTCAGGTTGATTGTGCTCCGGCGTGGTCAATAACCTCTCGGAGTTGGTTTAGCGATTGCTAAGGCGCGACGTCCTCGCACGTTCGTAGTCGGATCGTCAAAGTCTACTCCACAAAAAATGATAGCTATCATCTCATCGAAAGATCGGGACACCCTCGCCTCTATCAAGTGGTATCAGATTTCCAGGTTGCTCGGTGAGATTTTACAGTTTTTCGTAGTTTAGATCGTGTCTGTTCTTCATACCTAGAGTCCACGAAAAAGACAAAAAAATAATTAGGGTTAGTTCATCATATCCGAACCAATCTGAGCCTTTGCATAATCTTTTCTGTATTTGCTTTGTTGAATTTGCGGTTGCATCGTCGTGTCAAGTTGCTGGTCTTAGCGTCTAGTCCTTTAGAGTTTCGAGTTCTGTTCATAAGTTGTCACGCCGCCGCCGCACCATCATCATCGCCCCTGCCATCTATCACCACCGCTTATCCGCCACCGCTTTGAATCCATATACCATCACCGATCTGTATCCATATACCACCACCGATCCGTATCCATATACCACCACCATATATCCACCACCAATCCGAGTTCTTTTCATATTAGGTTTGTTTTCGAGATCCATCTAGTTTCCGATTCGTGTTTCCTTGTCGGAGTAGGTTTCGAAAAAAAAAAGAGTCTGGAGACCCCCGGGCAGTTTTTAGGCCAAAATTTTGGCAGTCAATTTTTTTTCCCTGTCCTATTTTTAGGTCCCAGGGAGCGTTTTGAGACACTTGCCATCATAGTGATTTTTTGTCGCACTTTTTCGTCGTCGCTGCCCTGATTTCCGAAAAAAAAAATTCAAAAAAAAAATTTCGTGCCAATCCTGTAGTTTTGACTTGGGAAGAGTTTTGAGACACTCGTCCTATAGTGATTTTTTGCAAAAAAAAAAGGAGCGCAAAAAAAAAACAAAAAACAAAAAACTAATTTTTTTTTAGAGTGTGCTCTTCCCTTGTTTACGTGTCGCGCCGTGATTTTGTTAGTGTTCTAGGCTCGCGTCTCTAGTACGGTCTAGCCTAAGACCAGCACCGTACCGTCGTTGAGCGTTTATTCAACTTTGCATCTCTGAATTGATTATTGCTGACATTTTTGCTACCATATCATAAGCCTTCCCAGCTCCACATACATCTACGTCGTGCGTTTGACACCACCTGGCAATCGCTCTGTCCAATCTTTGAGAGTTTTGACTACAACGGTGGCCGATCACCACCTGCTGCTTGGTAAGAACTGGTAAGCATTTGAGATTCGCTTGACGGATTTGTGATACACCACCACCACCACTTCCTAGTAGTCTGTAGGATCATATTCTTGTGTGTTTCTATTGCTGCTAACCATGGCAGGATCACAAGCCGATGAGACTGATTGGGAGAACATGACGAACAAACAGCTACATGATAAATTTCAGCAAATGATGAGTGGACAGGTGCAAGATGTGCTAAACAGATTTGAAGAGGCCATGGAGAAGATAGATGGAATTGAGAAGACGTTCGAAACAAAGCTCGATAACAAGTTTAATGAATTGCTCGCGTGTCTTCCACAACCACCGCCGGCTGCACCAGTCGCACCTCTACAACAACAACAACGTCGCCTTCCAAATCAAGTGGGACGAGCACAGCGCGTTCCCCTTGAGCCTGGTCAAACTTCTGGTGCCGCTGCACCTACTGTTGATGCTTCTATGGCTCCCGCTGCCGCTGAGGAGGACGATTATGCAGGTGATTACGAGGATGAGGTTGATCAAAATCAAAACTACGTACCAGCACCAGGTCGTCCACATGCAAATAATCGCAATGGTAGGGCTGCATTCCCAGCTCAGGTACGAGATCATGACCATCTTCCTAAACTGAAATTGAATATTCCACCATTTGAGGGTAGATATGTTCCTGATATATATCTTACTTGGGAGTTAGAAACTGAACAACGTTTTACATGTTTACAATACCCCGAGGTGAGACGTGTTGCTGCTGCTGTTTGTGCTTTTACTAGTTTTGCATGTGTGTGGTGGTCTGAACATTGTAGATTATATCCTATTCCAACTACTTGGGCTGCTTTGAAAACTGCTATGCGTACTCGTTGGGTTCCACCATATTATCAACGTGAATTACTTCAAAAATTGCAGCGCTTAAGACAAGGAAAAAATTCTGTAGAAGAATATTATCAGGAATTACAAACTGGCATGATTAGATGTGGTATTGTTGAGGAGAATGAAGCTATGCTTGCACGTTTTATGGGTGGATTAAATAGAGAGATTCAGACCATTCTAGAGTATAAGGAGTATAATAATATCACTCGTTTATTCCATCTTGCTTGTAAAGCTGAACGTGAAGTGCAGGATCGACAGGCATTGGCGCGGACTAACTTTTCTGCAGGTCGACCTTCATCGTGGACACCGCGTGCATCCTCTACTTCAACACATTCTATTGCACCGACACCTCCATCAGCTGCCACCTCCGGCCGTGATACAAGGAAGCAGGCACAACCACCACTATCTGCCAAGAGCACACCTACCGGGCCTGCACAGAGTTCTTCTTTGATAGAGGCGAGGGTGTCCCGATCTTTCGATGAGATGATAGCTATCGTTTTTGGTGGAGTAGACTTTGACGATCCGACTACGAACGTGCGAGGACGTCGCGCCTTAGCAATCGCTAAACCAACTCCGAGAGGTTATTGACCACGCCGGAGCACAATCAACCTGACCACGAGGGTCTATCTCCTGCAAGCAAACGAAGAACAAGCAAGAAACTAAGATTTGCAATCTGGATATTGCGAATATAAGATGAAAGCTTTATTGATCAAGGTATAAAGTGTGCCATTTTCGAGAACCTATCCACGACAACAAATATGCTATCCCTCCCCTTCTTTGTTCGAGGTAAACCTAAAACAAAGTCCATAGATATATCCTCCCAAGGAACACTAGGTACAGGCAAAGGCATATATAAACCATGAGGATTGAGTCGTGACTTAGCTTTTTGACATGTAGTGCAATGAGCAACAAAACGCTCAACATCCCGTCTCATCTTTGGCCAAAAGAAATGTGTAGCAAGTATATCCTCCGTCTTCTTCACGCCAAAGTGTCCCATTAATCCTCCTCCATGCGCTTCCTGCAACAACAAAAGACGAACAGAGCTAGCTGGAATGCATAGCTTGTTAGCACGAAACACAAATCCATCGTTAACAACGAACTTGTTCCATGTTCTCCCTTCCTTACAATTCTGCAATACATCTTTAAATTCAGCATCATGCACATATTGATCTTTGATGGTCTCCAAACCAAATATTTTAAAGTCAAGTTGTGAAAGCATAGTATAACGACGAGACAATGCATCAGCAATAACATTTTCTTTACCCTTCTTGTGTTTAATGACATAAGGGAAAGTCTCAATAAATTCAACCCATTTAGCATGTCTACGGTTCAGTTTTGCTTGACTTTTAATGTGTTTCAAAGATTCATGATCAGAATGTATAACAAATTCTTTGGGCCATAAATAATGTTGCCATGTTTCTAAGGTCCGAACAAGAGCATATAATTCTTTATCATAAGTAGAATAGTTCAGACTAGGCCCACTCAATTTTTCAGAAAAGTATGCAATAGGTTTGCCATCTTGTAATAAAACACCTCCTAATCCAATTCCACTAGCATCACATTCAAGCTCAAAAGTCTTATTAAAATCAGGAAGTTGGAGTAAAGGAGCATGTGTCAACTTATCTTTCAATACCGTGAAGGCTTCTTCCTGTGAGGTACCCCAAACAAAAGACACATCCTTCTTTGTAAGCTCATTGAGAGGTGCAGCAATGGTGCTGAAATCTCTCACAAAACGCCTATAGAAACCAGCGAGTCCAAGAAAACTCCTCACTTGTGTGACCGTTTTGGGTTGTGGCCAACTCTCAATAGCTTCAATCTTGGCTTTATCCACTTCAATTCCCTGTGGAGTAACAACATAGCCAAGAAAAGATACTCGGTCAGTGCAAAAGGTGCACTTCCCAAGGTTACCAAACAAACGTGCATCACGTAAAGCAATAAAAACAGCACGTAAATGTTCCAAATGTTCCTCCAAAGATCTGCTATAAATCAGTATATCATCAAAATAGACTACCACAAATCGTCCAATGAAAGCACGTAAAACTTCGTTCATTAATCTCATGAAAGTACTAGGTGCATTAGTTAACCCAAAAGGCATGACTAACCACTCATATAATCCAAACTTTGTTTTAAATGCTGTTTTCCATTCATCCCCCAATTTCATACGAATTTGATGGTATCCACTACGCAAATCAACTTTGGAGAATATTGTAGAGCCACTCAATTCATCAAGCATATCATCTAGTCTAGGAATAGGATGACGATAACGAATAGTAATATTATTAATGCCTCTACAATCAACACACATACGCGATGTACCATCCTTTTTCGGCACTAGAATAATAGGAACATCACAAGGACTAAGGGATTCGCGTATATAACCTTTGTCGAGCAACTCCTGGACTTGACGCATAATCTCCTTCGTCTCCTCTGGATTAGTACGGTATGGTGCACGGTTGGGTAGCGATGCACCGGGAATTAAGTCAATCTGATGCTCAATCCCTCGAATAGGTGGTAATCCTGGAGGCACATCTTGTGGAAAGACGTCGGCGAACTCCTGCAAAATGTTAGTAACAGCAGGAGGCAAAGAGGAAGGCATGTCCTCGAATGAAAATAATGCCTCTTTGCACACAAAAGCATAGCAAACAGATTTGCTGAAATCTAGATCATCAATATCAGATTTGGTGGCAAGTAAACATGCACTTTTCAATTTAATTTCAGAAGCAACACTAGATGGTTTATTATTAGGATTCATTTGTTGCTCAAATTCTTTTGCCACAATCTGATTTTCACTCTTATTTTGCTCCTGTTTTGCCTTACTAGCTCTATTAATATCATCTTTCAAAATAGAATCAGGAGACATAGGAAGCAAAGTAATATGTTTATCCTTATGAACAAGAGTATACTGATTGTTTCTACCATGGTGTACAGAACTTTTATCAAATTGCCATGGTCTACCATGTCATAAAAGCAATGATGCTGTTTATGTTGCTGATTTGTTCTTTCGTGAAATTATACGCTTGCATGGTGTGCCAAATACTATTGTTTCAGATCGTGATACTAAATTTCTTAGCCACTTTTGGAGATGTTTATGGGCTAAGTTGGGGACTAAACTGCTTTTTAGTACTACATGTCACCCCCAAACTGACGGACAAACTGAAGTAGTCAATAGAACATTGTCTACTATGCTTAGGGCTGTTTTGAAGAATAACAAGAAAATGTGGGAAGAATGCTTGCCTCATATTGAATTTGCTTATAATCGTTCATTGCATTCTACTACTAAGATGTGTCCTTTTGAAATTGTGTACGGTTTCCTTCCTCGTGCACCTATTGATTTGTTACCTCTTCCATCTTCGGAGAAGGTTAATTTTGATGCTAAACAACGTGCTGAATTGATCTTAAAAATGCATGAGTTAACTAAGGAGAACATTGAGTGTATGAATGCTAAATATAAACTTGCTGGAGATAAGGGTAGAAAACATGTTGTCTTTGCACCTGGAGATCTTGTTTGGTTACATTTGCGTAAGGATAGATTTCCTGATTTGCGCAAATCAAAACTAATGCCACGTGCTGATGGTCCATTTAAGGTGTTAGAGAAAATAAATGATAATGCATATAAACTTGAACTGCCTGCAGATTTTGGGGTTAGTCCCACTTTTAATATTGCAGATTTGAAGCCTTATTTGGGTGAGGAAGATGAGCTTCCGTTGAGGACGACTTCATTTCAAGAAGGGGAGGATGATGAGGACATCAATACCATTGTTACACCCACAGCACCTACTGCTACATACACTGGACCAATTACTAGAGCTCGCGCACGCCAATTAAATTATCAGGTACTTTCGTTTCTTAGTAATGATTCTAATGTTCATGAGAATATGATGCTGCCTAAATTGGATACATTTGTCTTACTTACAAATGAAGGGCCTGGCATGGATAAGAGGGATGAACACTGGAGCAAGACCAGGCATGGAGATAATGGCATGCGCAAGGGGAACAAGAACGGAGTTACAAGTGATGATTTCAGGACATTGAAGCCACCTTAATGCGTGCATGAAGCCTTGGACGAAATATACAAGATGCCACTTCATAAATTTCGTCCAGAGGCTATTATAGGTGCTGCGTCACCTTATTATTGGGCCAGGCCCATGTAATTTCGAAATACTTAAGTATAGGCAGTTTTTAGAGTCCGTATGTGTGGGAAAACAAGAGTTAGGGTTGGTTTCGGATCCCTCCTCCAAGGGCCACGAAATTCCCCCTTCTTCCTCCATATATACAGCCCTTAGGGCGTCGTTTAGACTTGGGTTTTGTTTAGATTAAAAGTTCGCCATAGCTGCAACTTCGCGTACTTCGTTTGTGTTCAACGACCAGACCAAGATGTCACAGAACCCCACCTTGATCAATAAAGCTTTCATCTTATATTCGCAATATCCAGATTGCAAATCTTAGTTTCGTGCTTGTTCTTCGTTTGCTTGCAGGAGATAGACCCTCGTGGTCAGGTTGATTGTGCTCCGGCGTGGTCAATAACCTCTCGGAGTTGGTTTAGCGATTGCTAAGGCGCGACGTCCTCGCACGTTCGTAGTCGGATCGTCAAAGTCTACTCCACCAAAAACGATAGCTATCATCTCATCGAAAGATCGGGACACCCTCGCCTCTATCAGTCGTGGTCATCGAGGGTGATTCCTCCTTCACCACTCCCGGTACGACTCTGTCGTGCAACACCTCAAGTGTGAACCTCGAGGGTGATTCCTCCTAAGTTCACCTTGAAAATTACATCAAGTGGATTCCATCGAGGGTGATTCCTCGGATCCCCCCTTGATGTTATGGACACACGATTACCTGGATTTTACTTGAGACCATTGTTGAAGTCGGGTCGGCCCTGAGGGGTACCCGCGAGTTGATGTGAAAGTCGGGCGGGCCCAGAGAGCACCCGCGAGATAATTACGAGGCACGGCCGGGCATGCAGGCCGCCCCCGAGTGGGCTGGGCTAGCCCTTGCCGTATTTCCTCGAGATGGGGCGACGGGGTCACATTATCGTGAGTCTCTACTCTTCTCTCCGAGCTCCTAATACACTAAAGGTTTGGGTATTTGATCTGAGTTGGCCACTGGCCTTTACACACTAACCACCACGCGGGAACAGTTATGGGCACTCGGCATCGTAGTATCAGCCGAAGCTTTGTCAGACGTCGAGTTCAGCATTGTAGCCGGGTCGGATCGCGCCATCCAGGCAGAGGTGGTGCTAGTATCCCCTTGCGCACAACGACCCGGAGTGCAACGGTCGATGGGCCTAAGACCCCGGAGTGCTTATATTGTAGACCGGCGGGGACCTCTTTGCTGAGCCTAGGTAGGGCTGCGACGTGTTGATCTTCCGAGGCTGGGCATTAACCCAGGAAAGTGTGTCCGGCCAGAGTAATCAAGCGTGTTGGGTAATGTGGTGCACCCCTGCAGGGAAGATTATCTATTCGAATAGACGTGTCCATGGTAACGGACGTTCAGACTTGTATCCTGATCTATTACAACTAGAAATGGATACTTGAGATATGTGATGGATATGTGGCTCCGAGATTGCTTTCTCGCAGGGAGTCCGGGAAGGATCTCTGGGCGTTAATACTACAACATGTTTGTTAAATATAAACTGCTATTCTATACTCTTCTGAATGCTGCAAGATGCTTGGAGATGCTAGTCTTCGATAGGCTAGGCCTTCCCCTCTATTCTAGCATTCTGCAATTCAGTCCACAGATACAAACCTTCCATTTGATACCAATGCATACTTAGTATAGATCTGATGCTTGCGAGTACTTTGAATGAGTACTCACGGTTGCCTTGCTACCCCTTTTCCCCCTTCTTTCTTCTTTCTGGTTGTTGCAACCAGATGGTGGATCCCAGGAGCCAGATGCCACCCCCGTCGACTACTACTACCCGGAGGGTGCCTACTATTACGTGGAGACCGCCGACGACCAGGAGTAGTTAGGAGGTCCTAGACAGGAGGCCTCGCCTCTTCGATCGTTGATGTTTGTGCTAGCCTTCTTAAGGCAAAACTTGTTTAACTTATATCTGTACTCTGATATTGTTGTTTCCGCTGACTCGTTTGTATTCGAGCTTCTGTATTCGATCCCTTGAGGCCCCTGGCTTGTAATATGAAGCTTGTATGTCTTTTATTTGTGTTTGCGTGTATGATTAGTGTACGGTCGAATCGGGGGCGTCACAAGTTGGTATCAGAGCCGACTGCCTGTAGGAACCCCTTTCCAACTCCTTGGCCGAAGTTGAGTCTAGTCTTTGAAAAACTGTTTTACTAACATGGCTGTGTGGCTTACGGGCCCACGTCGCCATTGTCTGGTATTAGGATCTTTTACTCCTCGTCTATACTCTGGGACTCTGATCTCTCTTCTATTCGGGTTAAATGGTTTTTCTAAATCTAACATTAGGATCTTGTGATCACATCCACCCGGAGGTTTGTATTACCCCTTTCTCGAATTGAGGACCAGGATCTGCTTCACCATGTTCACTGACCACAGGATCCTCATATCGAGGGCACCCTACGTCGTCACTTGCAAATCCCTCGCTCCAGTGGTTATCTTCGATGATCATGTAGCTTTTGTTATGTCCCGTTGTTGTATCCCTCCATCGCGTACATGCGCGCCGCGTAGTATGTCTAGGGTGTTCTCTTGTCCGAACTCATACGAACAAGGTGTAGTTGGCTCTGTATATGTATCTGTATGTCTTTAATGACTACTGCTTGTACATACTGCGCCTTTGCTCATTGTTCCGATTACATCATGAATGACTCCATACACTTGCTCCACCCCTTGCTAAACTACCCCATGTTGCATTTAAGCAGGATGGTTAGACCCGCTAGTCATGGCCGTGGTGGCGACATTCCACCACCTCCCGAATACATGGCTGAAATGATACAGTAGTTTGATGCTGAATCGCCAGTTCATGGAAGGAGTCATGGCTTAGTTTCTGCGTCCCTATATGAATCAGCAACCAGCCCCAGTGACTCTGCAAGACTTTGCACGTCTCAACCCTGTCATCTACCGCAACTCAACCCACCCCCTTGATGTTGATTACTGGCTCCGTGACATCACTTTCGAGTTGGAGTCTGCTCATGTAGCCCCTGCCAACTATGTCACCTTCGCGGCTTATTACCTGATAGGTCCTGCTGCTCAATGGTGGGACAGCCACAGGCGTTCCTTACCTGTTGGAACCGCCATCGCTTGGCCGAAATTCCAAGGTACATTCTGCGGGTCAATGTCGAACCACCATGGTTAGTCCCAGCGTCCCTGTTGAAATTGAAGGACTGGAATTCCATATTTTCCCCATTGTTTTGAAGTCATCCAATATCGACCTCATTCTTGGAATTGAATGGTTGAGAACACATACCGCTTCTATCATCTGCGCCACTAAACACGTCCATCTACTAGATCCTTCAAATAAGATAGTAAGCTACCATGCTCATCTTGTTCGAAATGCCGAAGCACGGATTTATTCCTCGAATGCGTGAAATGCTTCTCCTTTTGTGAGAATTGAAAACGCTACATCGAAGTCCGAAGTATCTGTCCGGTCTGCGTTCTCGATCAAGCTGAACGTCGCACCCGTCAGAGGACTATCAAATTTCTAAAAGGTTCAGTGGTCAAATCATTCTGAAGATGAAGCCACTTGGGAACTCGAGGATCGCCTTCGAGATGAATACCCCGCTTTGTTTCCGTCTACCTCCTAAAATCTCGGGACGAGATTTCTTGTAGTGGAGGAGAATTGTGACGCCCGGATAATTAAGCTACAGTAATCCTCTGTTAAGGGTGCCATGTCACCACATTACTGTTGCTAATCCTCGGTTGATCCAAATCACAATCCAAATTCAAATTTAAAATAAAAGTCCAAAATTCAAATTTCTAAAACATGCAAAATAAAATGTTTGAGTGTTAAAAAATGATTAAAACAATGGCTTAAACAACTATATATATGTCTTTGATAATTTCTAAAAATATTAAACTAATTTATTGGAGTCCCAAACTTTTTGTAGCAGAGGTATAAATAGTAATACTAATTTAGAAACTAGTCTTATATTTATATTAATCTAAAATAATGTGAGAATTAAGTAAGACAAATAAATAGAAAGGTTAAAAAGAGAAACAGAAACAAGAAAATAGATGATAAAACAAAGCCCCCCCGGGCCTTTGGCCCACTTAGCCACATGCCGGCCTATTCCCCCCCGCTGCCCTCTCCCTCCTGTTCACGAGAGGAGGTGGACAACCCCGATGACCGCCACGGCCACGGTCATCGCCGTGGCGGCCATTTGTCGTCTCCCCCGGGGCTATAAGGCGGCCCCGACGCCCTCTCCCTCGCGCCCCCGAACCCTAGCTACCCCATTCCCCCCCCCTCATCTCCCTCATTCACATCCGCCCGCGACTGCCGCCGCCCGCCATGGCCGACTTCATCCTCGTGCCCACCACGCTCCCCGGCGCCTGAGACCTCGTCCATCTCCTCCGTCGTCGTCCACTACTTCGTCTACGTCCACGGATCGAGCCGGAACGCGCCGAGTCGAGCGGAACGAGATCTTCTTCCACCTTCGGCATCCACGGCAATGCCACCGACGGTCCGCGTCGCTCTCGCTGCTCCGACGTCTCCCGGCCCTCCCCGAGCTCACTTTCGCACGACTATAGGGCCCCGTGAGCTTCCCTTCCTCCCCTGACCCCCTGTGCTTCCGTTCGCCCGTGAATTCCCCACGCCCAAGCTCACCGCGAGCTCGCGGTCGCCGCGGCCCCTCTGCTGCCCTGCCGCGCTCCCTGGCCCCTGGGCCATTCTGGCCGCGTGCTTGGCCTTGCGCCCGCTGGCGCCCGTCATTCCCCGCGACCACCCAACCCCGTGTCGTCATTTCCCCCGTGCCCCGCCCGTGCGCCACCCCGATCGCGGCCGCCTTCGCCAGCCAGCACCACCCGCACACGTGCTCCTGCCGTGGCCACACCTTGGCCGCCCGCTGCTGCCACTCTCCCGCCGTCGCCCGCTGCAAACCGCGCCCGCCGTGGCCAGTCGCGCCTGCACGCACTCGCCCCGCCTCCTCCCAGTGCCGCACCCGCCTCCTGCTGCCGCTCCGCCGTCGCTGCCGCTGGACGCCCCAGCCGCGGCCCCGCTTCCCCCTGGCCGGCGCCCCACCACGCCCCGGTGGCCATCGCCGGCCATGGCCTCGCCCGTGCCCCGTTCGGGCGGGCGCCCACTCCCCGCCCCAGCGCCTGTTATGCCCACGCCCGCTAGACCCCGGGCCACTGGCCTATGGGCCCGAGCGCCCTGACTATTTTTTTAAGATAAAAAAAGATATATATATATATAAAATAAGAATATAATTAATTAATTAAATTGGTTTAATTAAACTAATTAATTAGTTAGCCTAATAAATGACTAATTAGCTAATGTGTGTATGACAGGAGGGGCCCACCCCCTTTGACTGGTCAACTGGGACCCCCTGGCCCACTTGTCATCCTCTGTGTACACTGTTGTGTACACAGAGCTGGGTGCACCTAGCATTTTAGCATTTATTTTCGAATTAATAATAATTTTAGAATATTGCTAAAACTTTAGAAATTAATAGAAAATAATTCGTAACTCGGATGAAAAAGTTTTATTCTTGAAAGTTGCTCAGAAAAACATGACGAATCCGAATATGCCCTCCGTTCGTCTGTCACACGTCCCTAGCATAGCGAACATGCAACCATCCCCCTCCGTTTCATCTGTCCGAAAACTGCAAACTTCGGGAAAACTTTCCCGGATGTTATCCCCCTTCGCCGGTATCGTGTAACACCGCGTTAGAACACCCCTAGCAACGTGTTTCGTCATGTCATGCTTAGTGATGCATCTGTGTGCTTTGTATTTACTGTTTCTTCCCCCTCTTCTTCTCCCGTAGACCCCGAGACCGCTGATGATGCCACTGTGATCGACTACGTCACCGACGACACTTCTTCCTTTTCAGCAGAGCTTCCAGGCAAGCAAACCCCCCTTGGTCATTCCGACATCGCCCATTCCATTCTCTCTCATGCTTGCATTAGATTTTGCTACTGTTATTGTTTGCTCCTATTCTGATGCATAGCCTGCTTTTGTAACCGCTCATTGTACCTTACCTGCTTATCCTAAATTGCTTAGTATAGGTTGGTTAGTGATCCATCAGTGACCCCCGCCTTGTCCTTGTTGCCCCTGCTTCATCATCGACGACTCGATCAACGTGATCGACGACCAGAGCCCGACACCTCACATCACATCACACCCCTTTTGTTACTCGATTCTGCAGAGCTACTATCGAGTGCCGAGGGTGATACCTCGTAATGCACTCCTGATGATAACTCTGTAGTGTAGCTATTCGGTCGTGGTCATCGAGGGTGATTCCTCCTTCACCACTCCCGGTACGACTCTGTCGTGCAACACCTCAAGTGTGAACCTCGAGGGTGATTCCTCCTAAGTTCACCTTGACGATTACATCAAGTGGATTCCATCGAGGGTGATTCCTCGGATCCCCCCGTGATGTTATGGACACACGGTTACATGCATTTTACTTGAGACCATTGTTGAAGTCGGGTCGGCCCTGAGGGGTACCCGCGAGTTGATGTGAAAGTCGGGCGGGCCCGGAGAGCACCCGCGAGATAGTTACGAGGCACGGCCGGGCAGGCAGGCCGCCCCCGAGTGGGCTGGGCTAGCCCTTGCCGTATTTCCTCGAGACGGGGCGACGGGGTCACATTATCGTGAGTCTCTGCTCGTCTCCGCGAGCTCCTAATACACTAAAGGTTTGGGTATTTGGTCTGAGTTGGCCACTGGCCTTTACGCACTAACCACCACGCGGGAACAGTTATGGGCACTCGGCGTCGTAGTATCAGCCGAAGCTTTGTCAGACGTCGAGTTCAGCATTGTGGCCGGGCCGAATCGCGCCATCCAGGCAGAGGCGGTGCTAGTATCCCCTTGCGCACAACGACCTGGAGTGCAATGGGCGATGGGCCCAAGACCCTAGAGTGCTTAGGATGTAGATCGGTGGGGACCTCTCTGCTGAGCCTAGGTAGGGCTGCGACGTGTTGATCTTCCGAGGCCGGGCATTGACCCAGGAAAGTGTGTCCGACCAGAGTAATCAAGCATGTTGGGTAATGTGGTGCACCCCTGCAGGGAAGATTATCTATTCGAATAGTCGTGTCCACGGTAACGGACGTTCAGACTTGTATCATGATCTATTACAACTAAAAATGGATACTTGAGATATGTGATGGATATGTGGCTCCGAGATTGCTGTCGGGGAAGGATCTCCGGGCGTTCATACTACAATATGTTTGTTAAATATAAACTGCTATTCTATACTCTTCTGAATGCTGTAAGATGCTTGGAGATGCTAGTCTTCGATAGGCTGGACCTTCCCCTCTATTCTGGCATTCTGCAGTTCATTCCACAGATACAAACCTTCCATTTGATACCAATGCATATTTAGTATAAATCTGATGCTTGCGAGTACTTTGGATGAGTACTCACGGTTGCTTTGCTACCCCTTTTCCCCCTTCTTTCTTCTTTCTAGTTGTTGCAACCAGATGGTGGATCCCAGGAGCCAGATGCCACCCCCGTCGACTACTACTACTACTACCCGGAGAGTGGCTACTACTACATGGAGATCGCCGACGACCAGGAGTAGTTAGGAGGTCCCAGGCAGGAGGCCTCGCCTCTTCGATCATTGATGTTTGTGCTAGCCTTCTTAAGGCAAAATTTGTTTAACTTATGTCTGTACTTAGATATTGTTGTTTCCGCTGACTCGTTTGTATTCGAGCTTCTGTATTCGAGCCCTTGAGGCCCCTGGCTTGTAATATGAAGCTTGTATGTCTTTTATTTGTGTTTAGAGTTGTGTTGTGAAATCTTCCCGTGAGTCCCTGATCTTGATCGTACACATTTGCGTGTATGATTAGTGTACGGTCGAATTGGGGGCGTCACAGGTTCGACACTCTTACTTATCGAAAGGACTACGATTGTTCCCCTATACTTGTGGGCCATCAAGGAGCCCACGAGCCTGGGCCAGACGCGCGTGCATAGCGCTTGTCTGGGCTAGGCCCATTAACACGCCCTGGCATACGCATGGCGAAGGGTAACCGGCACCCACTACTTTTGCCTGCGCGCTGATGATGCCGCGTCTCCTCATTAAATGCGGGATCATGCGGGAGATGGAACAGAATGGTAGTGTGGGCGTGCGCCTAAAAAGGCACACCATGTCGCGCAGTGAAGAGCCAGCCCCCGTGCCTTCCCCATAAAGGGTAACGGCATGTGCGGTGCTCAAATCACCTATCCCATTCCTTCTTCCCCATCGCCGCCGCTGTCCTCGTCCTTCTCGCGTCGCCGAACCTCACTACGCCGCCTCGCTTCCGCCTCCCACCAGATTCTCTTCCCCTAGCCATGGCTCCGAAGACGAGGGTCACTAGGGAAGCAGAGAAGTCAGGGAAAGATCCAAAGAAGTCAAAGAAGGTGATTCTGGCTCAGATGCGAAGGGAGAATGCTTGTTTCTCCCCGACGCTGAAGGTCGCCGATCTCACGGCCCGATACTCTTTCTAGTGGCCGGTGAAGACGAAGGACCATGACACTGTAGAAGTGCTCCCCATAAGCAACCCTGCCGACGATGATAAGTTTGCATTTTTCGCCCCGTTCTTTTACTGCGGATTAGTCCCCCTTTTAGGATTACTTCGACGAGTTGATGCAGACGTACGGGTTTGGGCTTCTGGATTTTAATCCAAATGTCGTCACCTGCATGTCGGTCTTCGCACATCTCTGTAAGAATTTCGTAGGGTTTCCTCTGTTCTGTCACTTTTACTAGCCGCGGATAGAAGGCGATGCCATCTCTGGCAACGTGACGTGGATTTTGAGGTCCGCATGGAAGGATGAATATCTTGAGGGAACCTGACATAAGAAATGGCCAGAATGGAGAGCAAATTGGTGCTGGATCAAGCAGAAAGACTTCCCGGAGTAATGCCTCACTGCCACCGAGAAGCTTAAAAGGAGTCCTTGTTGGTCAGATGTGGGTCCCCGAGACGAAGAGTTCGGCCTCGCTCTGAGCCGGATAGAAGATCTCTGCGTCGCCGGCTTGACTCTTGAAGCAATTGGCGTTGATTTCCTCCGGCGCCGGATAGCTCCACTACAGAGGAGGATCCGACTAGCCTGGGAATACAAGAATGCCGGAGACATGATGCGGCTCCGTGCCAGTCTGGCCAACAACTTGACAGTGCTGGAGCATGATTACGTCATCCGCAAGATCTTCAACAAAGGTTGCACACACAAGTTGTCGGATATGGTGCTCTCGTTGTGCAATAACATCGCGAGGGACTCCATTTTGGCAATAATGTCGGCGTGCAATGCCCAAGGCATTCTGGCCGACCGGAAGAGGCCTGAGGTAGCCGTCGAAGATAAGTGGTATGACGAGCTAGTGGAGACCCCCGAGAGGGAAGAAAAAGATCTGGTCCACCCCACCAAGGACCACGAGCTAGATTATATCGCCCATGGGGTGAAAACCTCAGGGGGCGTTGAATCTTCCCGGGCGGCAGGTAGCGACTCCGAAGAAGGAGAAGCAGAGGACGAAGAGGCAGAGGACCCCCCTGTCCCTCCGGCTCCCAACAACACTGCCATAACGCCTAAAGCTTCAAGAAGACCTGGTGAGAAGTCAAAGAACACTGAGCCGGCTGAAGGCGAACTCGCCGACTCAGAGACCGGCACCAAGGCTCCCCGACAACAGGTTCTCCAGCAACAGACTCCGCCAACAACGAAGAGAATAGAGGCCTCCCAGCCACAGGCTCCGTCGGCGGTGAAGCGTGCCCGGGCGCCCTCTCCTCCGGTGAAAGCTTCTAGCTCTGGAAGTCAAGCATATTGGGATATCTCTGCCCTTGACGAGGAGGAAGAAGATGAGTAAGTTCCATTTTCCCCCTTTACTCCTTAGTTTTTCTTGATGCTTCCGTCGTTGATCTAACGACACTATTCACCAAACAGTGTTAGCTTCAATTTTGTTATTTTTGTCCAGATTACCACGGATGTGATTTCTTCGTGAAACTTTATAAGCGAGTAAACCGGTTAACTATGTATATTAAAAAAAGTTTTTATTTTTATTTTTAGTATTTATTTCGATTTTACTATTCATGAATGATACATGTGGAACCATGTTCATCAAATTCGTGTCCCCTAGCTTACTCGTCATTTTTTTTTTCTTTTGAAAACCACCACTAATCCAATCGGGAGAGATCCAAAATTGCCACGAACCAAACGCGGTAAAAACGCCGTAAAACCCCGCAGCCGCGAAAGAGCGGGAGGAGAATCGAGAATTCCCAAATCGCCGAAACTCTGAAACACCCGAAATGGAGGAGCAACCCCACGCTGCCGATTCCTCCTCCGCCGCCAGCCAGACGAACTGGCGGAAGGAGGTGGATGAGCGGCTTCGGCGGATGCACTCCCTCCTCTTCGGCGCCGACGCCGCGCTCGAGCGCGGGGATGCGGCGGCGGCGCAGGTTCTCGCGCTCCGCCTTCTCGGCTTCCTCGATTTCCAGACCCTCTCCGCCTACACGGGTCCTGAAGCCGCCTTCGTCGCGCCCATCCGCGCCGCAGCCTCTTCCCGTCTCGCCGCTGCCTCCCGCGCCGGCGCCTCCGACTCGGACCGGTACAAACCCTACCTGGCGTCTGATTCATCCAGTTTGACGTTTCATGCTTAGTTCATGATAGATGCAAGGATTTGGCAGCTCCATCACTATTTTATTATACAAAAGCTGAATTGCTATTGCTGAGATCCACTAAATGTTGTAGTTATTGAGCTTTAAGAATATGCAAATTGGAGGAGTTGAGGAATTGGGAAGAAGGGGGGGGGGGGGGGGGGGGGAATACCTTGCTGGCGACGGCTGCGGAGACAAGAGGAGTCCATGGGACGGGGAGGCGAGTCCAGATGGTGGCGAGCGGATCCAGGCAGCGGAGGCGGTGGCGGCAGCGCGGCGACGAAATTGTGCGTTCGCTGCTGAATCCTTGATCCAATCTGCTGCACAACAAATGAAGAGAGAGAGAGAGAGTGCTGGTTGTTTAGGGTTATGACTTTGCGAGTGCTGGAGTGGGCCTGTACTATGCTTCGGGGCCGTCCCGGCGGCCGTATAGGCATTTTTTTTGTTTTGTTTTAGATCGAAAATCATGATAAGCCAGGGATACCCGTATTGCTGCTGTATCATGCGTGTCGCCGTATCGGTGATGTCCTGCAGACCTGCACGCCAACACGGCACATTTGAACATATCGGTGCTTCAGAGGCCACAACAAGTGTGCGAACTGTGGTCATATGGGCCACATGAGCAGAAGTCTCATCGTAATCGCGACCATGCTTCTGCTGAAAGCCACGAGCCAGAGGACGAGCTTTGTAGCTCAAGAGAACCATCAGAGTGAGTCTTAACTTTGTGGATCCACTTACAAGTGATGGGGCAAACACGGGGAGGAAGAGAAACAAGATCCCACGTGCGCACTGCGCTCAAGAGCAGCAATCTCCTCTGCCATTGCAAGCTGCCATTCGGGATGAACAACAACATCACGATAAGAAGTCAACTCAAGAAAAGCGTCCCAGCGCTAGAAAAACCATAGCGGCCAACTGGCAGAAGCGGGCGATGACGCAAGCCATAGGTAGGCTGAGATGAGGAATATGGCACATTAGAATTGGATGGCTGGGCAGTAGACTCATCCACAACACGCGGACGAAGAGTGTAATAGTGAGGAAAAGAGGGAAGAATACGAGGAGGAATCACCGGCATAGACTCATGAAGCCACCAAGGATGAAGGGGCAGAATCCCGTTGTGGTACAATTTCTTCTGGGTTTTAACTTCAGATATCTGTAATGGTCTCAGCGACATCATTTCAATGGATATAGGATAGGGATTAGGAAATATAATCAGTGAGAGTTCTGAAATTGAGAGATCTTTTTTCTTCTGTGCTGATGAAGATATAACATTTTATCATCACTTTATATTATTAAGAAATTTCTTGGGTTTATTGTGAACGTATAAGTCACACATCTAACCAATTTACTATTGACGTCATGTTATCTGCGGGAATGTTCAAGTTTATACTTTTGAAGCATGTTATCTTGAGCATAACCCAGTTTGGTATCAATCCTCACTTTGGATGTGTTTTGAGCTCAGTGCAGCGTTTGAGCTCGCAAAAAAGAATGCTGGTTGTGTTTTTCCAAAGCAAGGAGACGTTAGCATTGAAAAGATCAAGTGTTCAAAGTATTTTCAGGCTTTTCATCAGAAATCCAAAGGAAATGTTGCTGGTCAACAGGTATGATCTAGTTTATATTATTCTTAAAGCGCATCTTCATCACTCAAACTCCTTTTCCTAAGGTCAAAGACACACCCACACCCACAAGACACACCCACACCCGCACGTACGCATGCCCACGCACACACACATCTTGATTATTCGCAAATAATGGTGTTTGCCTGCTAACTTTTGTTGCCCTTTTTCTCTCCTTGGCATGTATTCAATTCAAAAGAACTCAGCTTGCGAGAAGTTCACGATTCAAGGGGGTCCACATATTGAGGAAAGCCCAGCTGGCATAGACAATGAGAAGCTTAGCATCGGGGCTTCAAAATTGATGGCACAATCAAAAATAACATCATTGTATGGTAACAAGTTCTTGAAGGCAAATAGTGTGTCAGACAAGAATATGTTCGAATCAGAGGGGAACATGTCTAAAGAGTTTGCTTGTGTTGAGAATGAGATCAGAACAAATCAAAATGATAACACACATCCTGCTTATCTGGGGGTTGAAGAGGATAAGAAACATTGTGGGCCATTGCAGACTTCAAAACGAAAGCATACAGGGTTCAGAAGTCCTATATGTGAACATGCGAATTCTCCATTAAGCCAAGATGAAGCTGATGCTCCTGCCAATGGGTTTGTGACTGCTAGGATAAAGTTGGTATGTGCACTTGTCAAATTATGCACTTAGCCGTGCTGCCAATACCGGTTCAAAATTTTCATTCCCTGTTTGATAAGCATTTTAAAGAAAGCTCTTTTACAGGAATTCTTTTATGTTCCTCCAATAAAAGTGGACATGCCATAATCACCTATAATTTATAATAGGTTGCTACCGGTTTTTACCATTCAAGCTTAACTCATATGTAATGAGTGACTTCTGTCTTCACAATTTTTCATGTCATGACTTTGTTATTTTTTGCACATTGCATATGTTTGAATATGAGATAGTTTCTTTGTTTTGTTCATTTTCGTTGTTGTGATGCACGATGCTCTTGCTGCATGGCCCACACCAACAAATGTCAGATGGCATCACTATCCTTTTAGCAGAAGACACTTTTATTCCATTAAATCCCTAAATTACAAGGGTTGATTAGGCTTATATCCACTTCGGTTAAAGTTCAATATATCTGTACTTGCTGTAACCTTGTTTGGTCGGTGCCTTTTGGCTTTTGCTTTGTAGGCGATGGACGCTGTGCAAAAGCATGGGCATAATGGCCACCAAGGTGCTTCTGTATCTCCGCAATGTGATAACAACCTTAGTACACGGAATTATGGTGTGAGGCCAAGCTGGAATTCTCGTCGTGGACCACGTGGTAATTTTGTCCCCCCTATCCGAAACAATGGAGGATCTGCTTGCAATGCAATCAACTCACGAGGAGTTGCTGGAAAAAATGATGATTCCGTGGAAGACTCAATAAAAAAATGGTATGTAATTCAAACTTAATTGTCTGGTACCATTTGAACCAATATGGAGTGCTGAATATCTAGTGAGTTTGTTTGTCATTTTAGCGTCTGGTTTCTTGCTTAGTGATGGTAAAAAGCAGCATTTTGTGGAAATAGTCTCTGTGTCTTCAAATATCAACCATTTCTATGTTAGGGAAAAAAGTGTTGCCCCTCCCTTTCCTGGCAAAGACCCCCTTGAATTGGGCATTGCTACCATTCACCTCAAATGTTAATTGACTTAATTATCAATAAATGTAATTACTGGTTTGTCTAATGTTAAACTAATACATGAACTTAAATTTAATCACTTAACTAAATGTACATTAGTAAAAGCTGTCCAAATCATGAGCATGCAAATTACTATTACAGTTTCTTGCCATTAACTGTATTTTGGACAATTTATATGGTATCCAATCTGGATTTGACATGCATGAGTAGCCTTAAAAATATATGCGTATGTTAAATATATTGGTGGTGCTTGCTATCATATCTTACTAATAAAAATCACCACCATCAGCTTAGAAATGCTTTGTGGCCCTGACGGTGAGCTTCCTGAGAAGTTGAGGAATTTGGAACCTCGCCTTATTGAGCATGTTAGTAATGAAATAATGGATAAAGACCCTAATGTTCGCTGGGATGACATAGGTAGGTACATATCTTTCTAGTTCTTCAGATTTTTTTTAATGTATTTTGTGTAACTAATTCATGCCAACTTGCAATAGCTGGTTTGGATCATGCAAAGAAGTGTGTGACAGAGATGGTTATTTGGCCCCTACTGCGTCCAGACATCTTTCGTGGTTGTCGGTCTCCTGGAAGAGGACTACTACTATTTGGACCTCCTGTGGGTACTTATCTCATCTGGCTGTGTTGTGCCTACCCTTCTTTTTTAATCTTGATGCATGCACACTTATTTCTACAGGGAACAGGCAAAACCATGATTGGAAAAGCAATTGCTGGTGAGGCTAAGGCAACATTTTTCTACATATCTGCAAGTTCACTCACGAGCAAATGGGTATGTCTGGCACTTGTTTTGATTTTTCAATACTGACACATTTCTCTCATTTTGCAGTCATTAGTTTTCTGTTATGCTATGTTAATATCTTTGACATACTAATGAGGTGTTACAACTGAATTGATTTTTCTATCTGCTAATTGATGTTTGTGATATGTGATAATAAGTTTGTCATTGTCCATGCTTCCAAGCTTAATAACAAAGAACTTGAAGCAGTATATAGTAGGGTGTGTAAACATGTTTCTAAGCGTATCTGTTCCTGTATTCTTTTGACAACCTGCTCCTAACTTCCTACACAAATAATCTTGTGGCAGGATGCAGTTTTCTGTGTTCCTCAAAAGTATTGATAGTTGACAACTCGAGATCAAATTTGTTTAGAATGAAAATGGGCAAACATATGTGTTCCAAAAATTATTCTTTTGGTATTGTTAGTTCATTCCCATGTTTATGCCGCATTAACTGACTGCATTATGCATGCGAGTGGTACATGTACCACTCCTGCAATGCATTGCTCAACTAAACAGTTTTGCACAGGTTCTTGAGAGGCCTTGGCACTTTCCAGCTCTATGGAGCATATTGTTACCAATTCTATATATTAATTTGATTCCTAATAGATCTAGATTAGATTAATTCTGATAATGCTTTTCCTCTATATTTCATCTTTCATTGTAGGTTAAATGATAAAAACACTTACAGAATGGAAAGTGACTTATCTGGGCAGTTTAATGTGATCAGTATTTTGTATACGAATTATTTAGACTTGACATAAATCATTTATAAATACCTTGTAGGATCTAACTTGGTAATTTTTCTAATTCTTAAACCCAGTAAATAATAAAAGGGTCTGTCTTGCTGAGATTCCTGTTACTGTATAACTGTTGGACTAGGCAAGAAATACATGGAATATTGGTGTCTGTTGTAGCTTCAAGCTGTATTAGTCATGAGAACATAAAGTGTATTATTTTTCTGTCAAAGGTATATCCTCGGATATCTGTATCATGTCTAAAACACTTATTCTATGGTCATAGAAGAAGTGGAAGATTTTTTGCGTTAAAAAATCTGGATAGAGATTCTATTTCTGCCTGTATGTGGCTGCCTATTTTGGGGAGTTTGAACATGCTTACTTCACAGTCAAAATCAGCATGCTGATTGTCCTAGTCTCGTATGGAGGGGACAAAAGGCGAAGGTGGTGGAGAATACCAGCTTCAAGCTGTGGTACTCGGGGACAACTACAAACAGAAATGGAGCAGGCATCTTGATCAACAGCCTCAAGTATGGAGTGGTAGACGTCAAGAGGCAAGGGAACCAGAGTAGCTTGGTCAAGCTGGTAGCCAAGGATTTAATTCTCAATGTTATCAACGCACATGCCCCGCAAGTAGGCCATAATGAGAGCACAAGAGGGAGTTCTGGGACGGCCTGAAGGACATGGTTACGAGTGTACCTATTGGCGAGAAGCTCTTCATAGGAGGAGACCCCAATGGCCACATGGGTGCATCTAACACAGGTTTTGAAGGGGTGCATGAGGGCTTTGGCTATGGCATCAGGAATCAAGAAGGAGAAGATGTCTTGAGCTTTGCTCTAGCTTATGGCATGGCTGTACCGCTGTAGCTAACACCCTCTTTAAAAAGAGAGAATCCCATCTAGTGACTTTTGCTAGTGGTCAACACTCTAGCCAGATTGATTTCGTTCTCTCGAGAAGAGAAGACGGGCGTGCTTGCCTAGATTTTAAGGTGATACCTGGAGAGAGTGTTGACCCTCAACATAAGCTTGTGGTGGCTGACTTCTGCTTTCAAATTCGTGCCCGGCGGGATAGGCAAGCCAGAGTTGCTCAAGGTGGAGGCAGCTCAGGCTTTCTATGGCACCCGGGCTCAGAGCAACCGGTTTACCTTGCATTGCCAGCCCAGAGATTAAGTCTTCTGGCAATACACAACAACTTGGTACAGAAAACAACCGCTTTATTGATCTCTAGCGGATACATAAGTCGAAGGTTACATGATGAAACGAGGCCAAGCGGCACACCCGGTGCGGCTGAACTTATGTACATTATTTAGTAGACAAAGCAGAGGCCTCGACGAAACATCTACGCGGGAGCGGAACTCCATCTCACAGGGACACTGCTTGGACACGGCCTAGATCGCAATGAACGTAACGACTCCGACTCCTGGTTCAGCGTCTCCTGAAACTGGCATGACACGCCAGGTGAGTACTTTGAATGTACTCGCAAGCTCACAACAAGCAAAGCAAATATGACAAACAATAACAAGACATTAATGAGGTTTTAATGCGTTAACATGATGAAGTATCCATGAAGTGCATGTGGTGCAAAACCTCGATCCCTCGGACCAACTTACCATCTCAGGTTACCTCAGAACCCATATGATCAACTCACCATCGTGATCCTCACTGGATCACCTCCGGAACCAACATAGTGGTCACCACAAGACCACCCACTTTATCATGTGCCATCTCAGAGTTTTTAGTGTGCATATTAGTTATTTCTGTTGACCCACGGTGTGACCTAATACGAATTGTGTCCATAACCGAGGACGCGGCTATCGATAGATTATACACTCTGCAGAGGTTAGTACACTGTACCCACACCATGGAATTCATGGCCTCGTGCTCCCATTCGGGTGGACCAACGACATTCCGACAAAACCAATCTATTGCATGACACTCTCCCGGCCACTCTGACAAACTCCCCTTTGGGCTAAGTCATGGGTGGTCCTGATGTCACCGCGTGACACCCACCACCTTCGTGGCCGACCACCGTCATGGCCAAAACTAAAATAACGTCCCACAATGGTACCATACAACTACGGGCACACAAGATTATGGCTGCCTACCGGGTCAGGGCAGCGCGAGCACATAGCCTTCCCTAGTTAGAGGCACCGGCGAGAGGCATGACAATAAACCGAATTAGGGCCTCCCCATCCAGGCAAGTGTGGTTGCACTAGTGAGCTCGATTCGGTGGCACCATGACTCGATCAACAACTTGTTCAAGTTTAATTAACAGCAAGTTTAACTTGAATTTAAAATGATTCGAGTCATAGTGTGAAATGAAATGCACGGGTCATGGATAACCATAATGAATGCATCTACATAAGCATAATCATATGACATGGTCTCTACTGCACATTATATCAAGATGACATAAATCCTACTGCAAGGATGTAAAATGAATGAAATAATATGCACAAGATTCACATAGCCATTTAATTTAATTAAATGCAATAAAAATGAATTTAATTCAAGTAAAAGTATTGCTATTGCAAGCCATCCTTGCAAATGATTGTTGTGACTTGCCTTAGTTCAGAGGAGTGTCACAATACTCCTGGTCTTCTCCAAGGCAATCAGAACCTTCTGAAAATATTTGAAAATGCAAAAAAGAAAATGTCATATAAAGCCTTTTATTGCACCAGAAAATATCTACAGCAAGAAAAATTCTCAAATTTGGCATGCAGAAACTTTAGCTCATAACAAAATTAGTGCAAAAAGAATCAACTCATTTGGACTTATAGTTTAGGAGATATTGCTGGTCAAAGTTAGGGTCAAATATATAAATTTAAACTGAAATTTTTTTTTTTCAGAAAAGGCCATGTCGAAGGTGTATTTTCAGAATACGCCTCCACTTATACCTCTTCGGGAGAGAGAGAGGCTGACAGGTGGGGCTCCCTGTCCGGTTTGAGAGAGAGGGAAACAGAGAGGGCGGCGTTGCCGCCGGTGGTTCTCCTGTGAGGAGGCCACTGCGACCGCTGGAGAGGAGGGGGATGGATCGGGCGCATCAAGGCGAGCACGGGCGTACCCGACACGACGGCTGGGGTGGACGGACGGCGTCGGAACGGTCGTCTCTAGAGGCGGAGGGCGGCGGAGCTCGTCGGACTTGGCGATTCCGGCGTGATTTCGACGAACCAAGAGCACCGTCGTGCTCAGGAGAACAACACGAACTCAAGGGAGCAGGAGAACGAGGACGGAGGGCACCGGAGCAGGAGGGCGACCGAAGGGGATCCGCGGCCAACTCCGTCGATGCTCGGCGGCAAGAGGCCCTCCCGGCCTTGCCGCACTAGTAAGAGGCTCGATTTGTGGCCAGAGAAGGAGTTGTGGATGGCTAGAATGGCTCGGGACGAGCTGTATTTATAGACGGCGAGGTGGCCGAGCTCGGTTCCGCCGGAGAGGGTTCTGGAGAGGAGAGAGGGAGCGAGAGGAGCTCGGGCTCGACGCGTAGGAGCAGGAGGACGCCGCCAAGCACAGTGGAGGGACGCGGCCAAGCTACAGGGCTCGGGGTGGGACATTTCGTTCACGCGGGCGCACTGTGCCGTCTGTGCTCGCCGTGTCCGCGTCCGCCGCGCAGGCTGCCGGCGTCGGGGAGCTGCAGAGAGGGGCTAGGTGGAAGCGGGAGAGGATGCTGAGTGGCATGGACAAGCTTCAGTGGCGCGAGGAGGGCGAAGGGGCGGCGGCAGAGGGGTTCCGGCGCTCAGAGCGCGCCAACCGCCTGTCGAACACCGCGTTCACGCGCGGTCACCGCATGCACTGGCGCACGCGGTATGCCAGGGGCTGCCAGACCGTGTCTGGGGTGTTGTCCCTTCGACGCGGTGCTGCAGAGTGCCCTTTTGGCTTGCCACCTCGCCCACTAGACAAGACTTGAGCTCTCAGATAAGTTTCTAGACAAAAACTTGTGATGGAACTAGAGAGAGATTTACTGGGAGTTAAATAGTGAAATCTTGTGGTTAAGCTTCTGGTAGGAAGGTAGCTATGTGGTAAAAATTTCAGCTCAAGAGGATCAAGTAAAAATGCACTTGCTTGACAAAGTGCCCTTATTGTCCAGAAGTGAAAATAATTTCTTGAGCAAAATTTCTCCATATGACTATGACATATTTTTGCATGGGAAGGTGAGGCATGATCCAAAGAATATTTGGGAATTTATTGGGAATATTTGGAGTCAGAAAAATGAGGGTTGCTTCATAGCAGATTGAGAAAATATTCATTTTCAGAAGGAAAATGAATATTATGCCATTAAATAAAATTATTCCATGGTATTACTTTGGGAGTGATGAAGTCAAGAGATGGTTTAGAGGTGATAGAACCCACTTGGAAGAAAATCAAAAGAATTTCCAAGTGGCAAGTCCAAAAGAATTGACTGAAAATCCAAATGCAAACCAAATATTCAATAAATCCAATAAAAAGAAGGGCAAAATCCAGGGTGTCACACTTTCAAGGAGAGGGTTATTACCGAAAAAGGCTTTCGCCCCGCTTTATATATAAAGCAACGATCGATCACATCTCAGATACAAACGCACGCCGGCACCACACACGCACACACCCAAGGCTGGATACAAAGGCGCTGAGCGCAACAACACACCCCTAGTACTACAAGAGCAACTGGAGTCCTCGACCGTGAGCATGCCACCGCGAAGAGATGAAGCCGCATACGACGAACCGTGAGCTCCAAGACGGTGCCTTCAGGAAGGAAACGACACCAGAGCGCCGTCACCGCCCGACCCGAGGGTCAGAGATTCCCCTAGAGCAACACGACGGGCAAAGAGAGCCGCGACGACGCCTTCAAGAAGGGAATGAGCTTCGCCGCCGCTGGTCCGTCCGAAGATAGATCAGGTTTTCACCTCGGCCAACACTCTTCACCACCGAACGCCACACCCCAGCGACCACGCCGCCCACACGGCCATGGCCACTGGGCAGCACCTAACCACGGGCTCTGCCCATGAGCACCGCGGAGCAACCACCAGGGCCGCCGCCCCGGCATCCAAGACCTTGACCCACCTCACTCGAGACCCACCTCTACCCCAACCAAAGATACGGGCAGAAAAGGACCCGCCTTTTGCACCCCTGAGCCGCTCCCAACGCCGAAACCCAATAGGCCGGCCAAAATTGGCCTCCATCGACCCGTCCAGGACACTGGCGCGAGACGAGCACGGTCCTGCTGCCGGGCGCGAGACGAGCATGGTCCTGCTGCCGGGCGCGAGACGAGCTCGGTCCTGCTGCCGGGCGCGAGACGAGCTCGGTCCTGCTGCCGAGCGAGAAATGAGCGATGGCCCATAGTTGGGGAAGGGCCGAACCTTCGACGAAGGTAGCACCCGGACGACGAGGAGATGGGTCGAAGGCCGACACACGCCGCCTACGGGCCAGTCGACGCCGGAACATGCCCGCCGCTGCCGCAGCCGACCTGCCAAGCCACCGTGGAGCCACCCACGGCCAGAGCCGCAACCACACCGGGCCGCTGCCCAACCCGCGCCGCCCGACGATCTCCAAGCGTTGGAGCCGCCGGGCACGCCCCCGCGCGACCAGCCGCTGTTGCAGGCCGCCATGGGCCACCACCACGTCGCGCCTGCACCAGATCTGCGACACAGGCCCACCACCATCCACCAACGGACCGACGCCGGGAGGGAGTAGCGCCAGACCCACCACCGGCAGAACCACCTACACCACGCAGAGGCCACTAACCTGGGGAGACTAGCAGCCCCAGCCAGCACCACGCTAGCCAGGGCACACCATAGACCCTCGCCAGACACCAGCCCGGCCGAGAAGGCCGTCTCCGGCCAGGCAGGATGGGATCAGCAACTCCACCCGCCGCCAACCAGAGCCGCCGGGGCCTCCACCACGCGCAGCCGCCCTGCCACCCACGCGGCCCAGGACGGCCAGCACCGCCGCATCTCGCCGACGGCGCGCGCCCACCAGATCAGAGCAAAAGAAGCCCCGATCCACCGCCAAAACGACCAGCCGCCGCTCTTCCACCGCGAGGAAGATAGAGAGGAGGGGGCCGCCGCTCCAAGGGGCCGCCGCCCCAGCACCCAGCGCCGCCGCGCCGCAGAAGAGGCTGGAGGGCCAGATCCGCGCTGGCGCGTAGCTCCGCGACGCACGCCTCGCCGTCCAGGGCCGGCCTCCGCGCGCGACCAGAGAGAAAGGCCCGCCGCCGCCGGCAGCCGCACGGGCTTTGCCCGGCGGGGACGCCCGACGGCGGCGAGGGGGGAGGGAGCGGGTGGGGGCGGCGGCGGCGGCGGCGGCGGGGTTAGGTCACCCGAGCCGCCCCCCTGGAGAGCGACGCGGGTCGGAGATTTGACCTACAGCGATATCCGAGGCCAGCGTGCGCTCAAGGAGAGGGTTATTAAGGAGGGCCTTTGGGAGGAGGAGGTGATGCAAACAATATGTGGATGAAGATGGTGACTTGCATTCGTAAGGTGGCTTCAGAGGAGTTTGGGGGTGACCAGCAGAAGTAGAAGCATGGCTAAAGATACCTGGTGGTGGAACAATGATGTCTAGAAGGCTATTAAGGAGAAGAAAGACTTTCAGATGCCTACACCTGGATCAGACGACATAGAGAAGTACAAGGTGGCAAAGAAGGCTGCAAAGCAAGCTGTGAGTGAAGCAAGGGCTCGGGCGTACGAGGACCTCTACCGGCGCTTAGACACGAAGGAAGGCGAAAGGGACATCTATAAGATGACCAAGATCCAAGAGAGGAAGACGAGGGATGTCAACCAAGTTAAATGCATCAAGGACGGAGCAGATCAGCTCTTGGTGAAGGACGAGAAGATCAAGCATAGATGGCAGGAGTACTTAGACAAGTTATTCAATGGAGAGAACGAGAGCTTTACCATTTAGCTAGACGAATCAAGACGGAGTATATTAGTACCAATCTTCAAGAACAAAGGGGATGTTCAAAGTTGTGTACTAATACCATGGAATTAAGCTGATGAGCCATACAATGAAGCTATGGGAGAGAGTCACTGAGAACCGCTTAAGTAGAATGAGGAGCGTGACCAAAAAACAGTTTGGTTTCATGTCGACCATAAAAGCCATTTTCTTGGTATGACAACTTATGGAGAGATACAAGAAGCAAAAGAAGGATCTGCATATGGTGTTCATTGACTTGGAGAAGGCCTACGATAAGATACCGTGGAATGTCATGTGGTGGGCCTTGGAGAAACACAAAGTCCCAACAAAGTACGTTACCTCATCAAGGACATGTACGTTAATGTTGTGACAAGTGTTTGAACAAGTGATGGCGAAACTGATGACTTTCCGATTAAAATAGGACTGCACCAAGGGTCAGCTTCAAGCCCTTATCTTTTTTGCTTTGGTGATGGATGAGGTCACAAGGGATATTACAAGGAGATCCCATGGCGTATGCTCTTTGCGGATGATGTGGTGCTAGTCGGATGGGGGTTAATAGCAAGTTAGATCTATGAAGACAAACTCTGGAATCGAAAGGTTTTAGGCCTAGTAGAACTAAAACCGAGTACATGAGGTGCGGTTTCAGTGCTACTAGGCACGAGGAGGAGGTTAGCCTTGATGGACAGGTGGTACCTCAGAAGGACACCCTTCGATATTTGGGGTCAATGCTGCAAAAGGATGGTGATATCGATGAAGATGTGAGCCATCAAATCAAAGCCGGATGGATGAAGTGGTGCCAAGCTTCTGGCGTTCTCTGTGACAAGTGTTACAAAAGCTAAAAGAAGGTTCTATAGGATGGTGATCCGACCCGCAATGTTGTATGGCGCTGAGTGTTGACCGACTAAAAGGCGGCATGTTCAATAGTTGGGTATAGCGGAGAGGCGCATGTTGAGATGGATGTGTGGCCACACAAGAAAGGATAGAGTTCGGAATGATGATATACATGATAGAGCGGGGTAGCACCAATTGAAGAGAAGTTTGTCCAACGTCCAACATCATCTGTGATGGTTTGGGCATATACAACACATGCCTTCAGAAGCTCTAGTGCATAGTGGACGGTTAAAGCGTGCTGATAATGTCAAGAGAGGTCGGGGTAGACCAAACTTGACATGGGAGGAGTCCGTTACGAGAGATCCGAAGGACTGAAATATCACCAAAGAACTACTCATGGACAAAGGGGCGTGGAAGGTAGCTATCCACATGCAAGAACCATGAGTTGGTTTCGAGATCTTATGGATTTCAGCTCTAGCCTACCCCAACTTGTTTGGGACTAAAGGCTTTGTTGTTGTTGTTGTTGTTGTGCTGTTGTTATGTTGATATTGATTGTTAATTCGTCTTCTATGTTGATATTGATTGTTAATTCTTTTGCTGGTGCAAGATTGGCGAGGGCGAAAAGCTAGTCCGGGCACTATTTGGTGTAGCCTGTTGTCGTCAGCCTGCTGTCATATTTGTGGATGAGATTGATTCACTACTATCTCAGGTTTTGTTCTATGTGTTGTTTTTGTTGTGCCCATATCCATTGCATGTTTTGACACTTGACAGCCTTAAGCATGATTGCAGCGCAAATCAGATGGTGAACATGAATCAAGTAGGAGGTTAAAAACACAGTTTCTAATCGAGATGGAAGGTTTTGACAGTGGAAACGAGCAAATTTTACTTATAGGTACCTCATGCATGGAAAGGTGTACTTTCTTGTATGATATTACAAGTGTCATTCTAGGATTTGCCTTATGGGATTGAAGCATCAACAAAGTTTGCATTTTCCCTCTTCGCGAATGCAAATTGCGTATGCACATTTGCTTAGAGCTATGTTTTGAAGTTCTACCACATAGCCCGTGGAGTGATGTTGAATATCATATTGTGATGAACGACAATAGCGGAGCTTACCAACACACCCCTAATAAACAGGCTAAAGCTCCTCCATGGGTTAGGACTTATGACGACCATTACTTGTTAGACCTGTCTTCGTTGCAGATCCGCTTTTTGCTCCACGTATTTTTAGGTTTGGGATCAACAATTTGAACTTGGAACATCAATCACTATGTCTTGTAGCATATACTAATATTGTGGAGTAAAAATGATGGCAGGAGCAACAAACAGACCTCAAGAATTAGATGAAGCAGCACGCAGGCGACTGACAAAGCGTCTATACATCCCCCTTCCTTCATCAGGTAATGCTCTATTTCTGTTCTATGGAATAGCTGTAGAAAACTGACTATTTCATGGTTGTGAAGAAGCACGTACTTGGATAATTCGCAATCTATTGGAAAAGGATGGCCTTTTCAAGCTCTCAGAGAAAGAAACAGGTGTCATCTGCAAGTTAACAGAAGGTGCACAGAATCATTCAGCTTTCATCATGTTTCTGACCCTAGATCATCATGCCATTTTACTGAATTTTCCTGTTGTAAGATTTAAACAATGTTCTCTGTTATTTCCAGGTTACTCGGGATCTGATATGAAAAATCTTGTGAAAGATGCCTCAATGGGGCCACTGAGAGAAGCTCTCCAACAGGGTGCTGAAATCACAAAGCTCAACAAGGAGGAAGTGCGTCCGGTGATGCTCAAGGTACTAGTCATATCGTATTTGAGTTCAGACAGTGATGGCCTTCTGATCACTAAAAATGTACTCCCTCGGACCCATAATATAAGTTGTTATTACAACCAATACCCTCATATATCGGTTGTAATAACAACTTATATCATGGGACGGAGGGAGTACTATTTTTCCCCAAGCGATCAATACGAAATGTTTATTTCTAACAAGCTTCTGTTTTATGAATCATTCCCCTAGATGGTAATGTTCTAATTCTGAACGCTTATTTGGATGACAGGACTTTGAGGCTGCTCTGCAGGAGGTCAGACCTTCTGTTTCCACAAGCGAATTGGGGATTTATGAAGAATGGAACATGCAGTTTGGCAGCCTATCAATCTAATTTGTATGGGGATATTCTCAAGTACTACCTCCGGCCCATAATGTAAGACGTTTTTGCAAGCTATGATAGCTTGCAATTGCAAAAAACGTCTTACATTATGGGATGGAGTAGTAAGTACAAATAAAATCATCACAACAGATAAGTGGCTCAATGATTTCACCATGAATATTACCACAGATAAGTGGTTCATTGATTAACCCACAACATTACACGTCATTAATAGTGCTGTCTGCCATGCACCTCTTCAGTATCACCTTAACTGAAAATGAACTATGGAAAATAATAGCTAACCTGTTGATACATAAATTTCAAGTTACAATATGTTTGTGAGCCTCTATGCTTCATAGCAGCACTACACTTCCTAAATGACAGGTGGTTTATTAGTAAGAAGTCTATTTTAGACCCTGTCAGTTCAGGCTATGAACTGACCAAACATTTCAGAAGGAAATGGAAAAGTAGCGAATCTGGGTGGATCAAATCGATGAACTCAGTGCAATTTCGGATACTCTTATAGGCTAGCTGGAACAACGATGGCTAGGGTTATACCCAATACAAGATAAGCTACCTACTCAGATCCAGAATGGTGGCTTTTATAGACTTACAACCCAAGCAAATGAAGAAAAGGTGATAAAGCAGATGAACAGTAAGGTCTTTTGCTGGAAAGTAAATAGCGACAGGTAGGTAGACGGCTGCCGTTGGATGGACGATCTGCGACACAGGTTGAAGCTCGCCACGCGAAGCGGTAAGGAGAGCTGGAGACCACCGGATGCAGATCGGACGCCAACCACGCCATCAGAACTTGGTGCAAAGCGGTAAGTGTTGATTTCTTCACCCCGCAAACTGAGAGCAAACTTGTCCTCAAGGTTGAAAATCAGGGAAAACCTTCAGAATGAAATCTGAATCCTCCCAGGTAGTTTCTTCTACTGGCAAATTTATCCATTTGACCAGTCATTGCACCACTGGAACGCTGATTTCTCCTTGGACTCTGGGAATTAATTTTCTTTCAAGTACAGCTTCAGGTCCAGTTCTGATGATTCTTTTCTCATCAATCAGAGGTAGTTTTGATGTTGGAACAACTCCATCTCCAATGTGTTTCTTAAGCTGGCTCACATGAAATGTGGGATGTGCAGTCCTCAGGAAGCAGTAGCAGTACCTTGTAAGCAGTTTGTCAAATCCTTTCCAACACTCTGAATGGTCCATAATATTTGGAATGCAATTTCGCACATCTGTGGAACTCAGAGAAGTGTGCCAGTATGGTAGAATTTTTAAATAGACCATGTCTCCGATGATAAATTGCCTTTCCTTTCTTTTCTTGTCAGCAAAGGTCTTCATTCTTTCCTGAGCTTTCAGCATGTTGTCCTTTATTTGCTGAGGGATAGCAGCTCTGTTAGCTGAATCAGTTTCCGACATTGCTCCCTCTTCTGATGTCAAGTTTAGCTCAGCAATTAGTGGTGGGGGAAATCTGTACAAAGCCTGGAATGAAGTCATTTTGAGGGAAGTACGGAAGCTGGTATTATACCAGCACTGAAATCCTTGAGCTTTATAGGGAAGGTTCGGGTCAGATGGTTAACAAGGCCAAGTCAGCAATATATTTCAGCTCAAACTGTAGTGATGAGATGAAAGCTGAAATTCATATTAACTCTGGCATCGAGGTAGAAGCATTATTGAGAAATACCTCGGACTACCTACAGCAATAGGTAGATCATCAGACAGTCAGTTTGAATATGTAGTTGTAAAAATCAAGAAACTAGTGAATGACTGGGCACCTAAGTTAATGAGTAGTGCAGCTCGGGAAGTGTTGATAAAGTCCATATGTCAGGCAATTCTCAACTACTCAATGGGTTGTTTCAGGCTTTTAAAAAAACATGCAAAACGGTTACTAGTATTGTTGCAAGATTTTGGTGGGGAGGACATCAAAATAGAAGGAGGATGCATTGGAAAAAATGGGAAGATATAGCAATTCCAAAATGCGTAGGGGGAATGGGTTTTAGACATTTTGGTCTCTTCAATCAAGCTATGCTCGCTAAGCAAGGATGGAGACTAGTGACTAATCCTGACTCGCTTTGTGCTAAAGTTCTCAAGGGATGATAAGTTCACAATTCTGATTTTATGTCTGCAACAAATAAGAGGAACTCCTCAACACATGGAAATCTATTTTACATGGCAGAGAGGCGTTGAAACTAGGGTTAATTAAACGTATCGGAGACGGAGCAAGTATTAAAATTTGGGAGGATCCATGGATTATTTCTAATCATGGCTACCGCCCTATCCTTCGGCTACCGGGCTCTACTGCTACTATGGTGGAAGATGTCATTGATCAAGAGAATGAGACATGGAATATGGAAGAATATGGAAGTACTGGAGTCAACTTTGTGGCGCCAGATATTCACGCAATATGTGCAATGCCAATCGGCAATTGGGGAGACGATGTATAGGCCTGGGAGAAGAAAAAACATGGCAATTTCACAGTTCGTTCAGCCTATAAAACGCAAAGCAATTGGGTGCGACAGTCAGACGCTCCATCCTCGTCAGTAGCTGGCTGCTGGCTGCTGGAAGTACCTTCTGGAGAAAGTTGTGGAAAATGGCTGTGCCGCCTAAAGTAAAGAACTTCTGGTGGCGAGTCATAAAGGAATTCATTCCCTGTAGATTCGTAGATCCGTTCTGTTGAAAAGACACATAGGGAAATTGCCTTTCCATGAATTGTGTGCTAAGGAGGAGACTATCATCCATGCTCTCTTTCAGTGCACCTGGTCAAGGATCTTCTAGAAGAAAATGAAAGAATTCACGGACATTAAAATACCAGAGCTACACATGCAAACTTGGGCATCGGACTTGATTGAGGGCAGGCTAGGCTCTGATCAATTCACATGTAATGTCCTTTGTGGTTGGGCGGTCTGGTTAGAGAGAAATGATAGAACCAATGGGGAGAAGGAAAGATCAGTGCAAGCTTCTGTTCGTTGGGCATTGGATAATGCTGTGGATCAACCATAGGCGAAGAAGCTAAACCTGTGGCGAAGTTGAAGACATTTCAATGGGTACCTCCAGATAGGGGAATCCTAAAGATCAATGTTGATGCCGCGTTCCTCTATTATACCGGCTGCGGTAGCACAGGTCAGAGATGTGGACGGCATGGTTATAAGAGCTCAGGCTCAGTGATATTGTAAGTGCTCAAATGATGGAATTGCTGGCTATCCGGGATGGAATCCAAACAGCAAAAGATTTGGGTCACACCAGGATATGTATAGAGTGATGCTAAAGATATCGTGAAGATGTGCAACTTTGAATTTTCAGATAGATCGGCCTTTCCAGCCTTTTGCCATGAGATCAAAGAGCTAATGAGAGGTTTTATTAGCTGTGAGCTTACTTTTGTACATAGTGAAGCCAATGAAGCCGCTCACCGCTACGCAAAACAGGCCACAGAGGAGAGAAGGAGATGTTTGTGGATTAATTATATGCCTACTTTCCTAGCTGATTGTATCCAGTTTCGATGTAATTCCCCCTGAGTAATATAAGCTCTTGATTTGCAAAAAAACAGTAGGTAACCAAGAATGCCATTTTGTTGGGTGAGAGAAAGCCATACATCTCAGATACTGCTCAAGACATTGGTTTAACTCCCAGGGATTTGAAAAGTTAGTTTCTGCCAGAGGGCACTAGTAAAAATTCTGCCCCTATCAGTGACCATGATGGGTGACATACCATGCAACTTGATACACTTTGCCAGAGAGCACTAGGTCATTTTTTCCAACTCCAGATGCACTGGCTCGTAGATACCACATCAGATATAAACCATCTAGAATCTATCAAAGATCAAAAGTTGAATGGTTTTGGAAGTTTAAGGTTCCTTTCAAACAATTTTTAAGTTTTAGGACTATAAGCGCACCTGAGGTGAAGTTTGTAGAACCCCGTGACCGACACTATGCAGATCTATCAACCTCCGCTAGCCTCCGCATAATATCAATTCTAAGACGCCACCTTCACACAATGTACACGTGGAACGTGCATGCCATGTGGGTGAAATGGCCAGCTGTACCGAGACCTTCATTATATTGTGATATGTTCATGCTTGTATGCCATGTGATGCTTGTTTTATGTTATTTTGCATCATGCATCATCTCCATCCATATTGTGCTTGTTAGTATTTTATTTTATTTTTTTGTTCATGTGTTTTGCAACTCCTAGTCCCTCCTTGATACTTTCATGTTCCTTGTTGCTCAACTTCCATTGAACTATTGCACCACTTCCTAAATCCTCAAAAAAAAAAAAATCCCTTTTCAACTTTTATTCTCTAAATTTCTGTTTTCAAGTGACATTTTTCTTCCTTCTTAAATGTTCCAGTTTTGCGCATGAATCAACTGATAGAGGCGAGGGTCCCGATCTTTCGATGAGATGATAACTATCGATTTGGTGGAGTCGACTTTGATGATCCGACTACAAACGTGCAACGACGTTGCGTCTTAGTAATTGCTAAACCAACTCTGAGAGGTTATTGACCACGCCGGAGCACGATCAACCTGACCACGAAGGTCTATTCCTGCAAGCAATCGAAGAACAAGTAAGAATATGATAAAGCAATCTGAATATTGCGAATATAGATGAAGTATTGATAAAGGTGGGGATCCGAAAGTGGTTTTGGTCTGGTCGTTGGACACAAATGAAGTACATGAAGTTGCAATGACTAACTTTTAACTAAACAAATCCCAAGAAAAAAGCTAGATTGATCTACTTATATAGGAGCAAGGAGTGGCGGCCAAGGAGGTGTGAGGACGTCCCAAGGCAGCCTAAAACTAACCCTAGGTCGTACAAGGCCCATGGGCCCAAGTGGAGGTGATGCAACACGTTTGGACTTGTAGTTTGACTCGGATTCTGCTGTAGCGTCAGATTGTTTCGTCAACATCTCAACGCTCCGGACGAATTTGAAGGTGAATCCAATTGGGTTGGAAAGTGTACGAAATAAACTTTCGAACAAAAAAAGAATCACCCAATTCGGAGTCCAGATGAAAGAGTTCTTGGCGTTTTGCGTCAGGTACGTCTGTGCAGTCTGAATCTGAGTCTAGAACATGGGGGACTTGGACTCTATCTTCTTTTGGGCCAAAAGTGACGTGAGAGGACTTCTTGAACAACATCTAAACGTCTCTTTTTCTCTTATCTTCATATGTAGATTGTACAAGTGTCCGGTAGTTCTCCAATTAGGCGTGAAGCAAAAAGAGATGAAGTATTTTTGTTCTGTATAGCATGAATAACTTATTGCATAACTTTTATCATAAATCACCTCAAATAAATATGCATATGCAATATTTGTGATCATACCCAAGGTAGTCATGTACTCATTATCCTCCCCTTCTTGAAAACAAAGCCGTCCTCGGCGTTGCTTAGTCTGAAATGTGGCTAACAAAAGAGATAAGGTGTACATGTTGTATATATATATGTCATCCATTTTGACTTCCCTCGGTTTTTGCACATGTGACACATTTATACATGAGTAATTGTCATATGTCGTGAAATATAAAGCCAAACTATAATCACAAGTAGAAAGCATGAAAATATTACAACTTAGTTTGCACGTATAAGTGAAGCTCTTATTCATATGAAAAGATTGACAATGCTCATCATTAAACCATCCCAACATTGGTGAATAAACCTTAATAGTTTCATAATTACATGCTATAACATGCTTAAATAAGCAAACATGCAACAAGTCATTCAACACAGAATCATCATCAAGATTAGAGCTCATATCAAAATGATTAAACATTGGCATAATTATTTTCAAACGTATTTGATCCAAATTTGATTTATTCCCTGATTCACATGGTTCTTTTGCATCAAGAGTTAATTCAATGGGTGCACCCAAAATTGTTCATATTGCAGTTGTTTGATCGCATGGCAAAGTCAAATCATCAACATAGTCCTCTAAAATAGATGGTGTGATCAAAGTAGTGGGTAGCTCATCACATGGTGCATTTAAATTGACAAGGTATTCATCATACTCATGTGGAGGTGGAAGCTCAATATCTTTGTCATTACTTCTTATGATCAACTCAGATGATATAGGCACTCTCAGTGGTGATGCGTCACATGGTGGAGGCGATGTAGTCCTCACAACAACGGATGTGGTTGTCATAATACGCCCAGTAGTCGAAGGAACAACCGTATCAACGCTTGGAATGTGCACTTTGCACTTGTTCTCCCTGTGGATCACACGTTGTTTTATTTCCTGTTCAGCTTTGCAAGTAAGACAAAACAAATGGTCCATAGGATAACACTCTTCATGAATTAACATCTCTTGAATATCACGGTTTAATCCTCCCCAAAATCTATCCATCAAATCTTCTTCACTTCTAAAAAGGAGTGCAACAAGGTAGTTTGTAAATCATCATAATATTTTGTTACGGTGTCACTACCTTGTTTTAAATGTTGTAGTTTTTTAATCATGCCACGAGTATAATAAACATCAATGAATCTATCTCTCATGACAAGTTCTAAAACATCCCAAGTAGTAGGTATAAAATCAGGGTATAACTGACAATGTTCGCTCCACCAAACTAAAGTAAAGCTACTGAAAGTACTAACCACAACTTTAACTTTTCTACGCTCATCAAAATTATGGGATGCAAATATAGCATTCATTTCGTACTCCCATTCAATATATAAATCAGGCCTAAAAATACCATTAAAGGGTGGCATGGAAACATTAACCTGATTATGTGCATTATGTGTCTTGGCTCCTCTCGTGATGATTGTTGTTTTTCCTTAGGTGGTGGCAAGTGTCCCACTATCGATGAAGCCCAAGAACTACCAACTCCGGAACCTACCGTAATTAGTACTCCCTCCGTTCGGAATTACTTGTCGCAGAAATGGATGTATCTAGACGTATTTTAGTTCTAGATACATTCATTTCCGAGACAAGTAATTCCGAACGGAGGGAGTAGAAAACAAGAAACAAAATTCAAGAATAATGTTCCTATGAACTACTAGGATGTGGTGGTAAAACGCTCACAGTAAAGCAAATATCAATGTCTTACAAGTTCTTATCATGCAGTAGGCGGTGACCGGCAACCAGCGGTGTCGTATAACTCCGAAGATTGGGTAAAGCGATTACTAGGTGAACGTATGTATACACGGTGTAGAAATATGTGGAGCTTGGAAGGCGTAAATATATGGTAGCAAAAGATTAGCAATAATCAATTTTGAGATGCAATGCTGTATAAATGCTCAACGACGGTACTGTGCTGGTCCTAGGCTAGACCGGACTAGAGACGTGACCCTAGAACACTACTGGGGTCACAACATAGCACAACTAGTAGCAACAAAGGATATAAAGTAGCTCTGGACAGCAAGATATAAGTGAAGATCACAATGGTAGTGAAGATAATAATGAGAAACAACTGCCAAGCTGGATATACCAAAAACTCTATCTCCAACTTTCCTCTCGAAATGTTTGTGCCAATTTTCTGAGATTTTTTCTAAAGAATACTACTGACTCAAGCTTTCCAACGCAAAATGAATCACTCAATTCCGAGTTGATATGAGGAGTCAAACTGGCCTGAAAGACAGCGAGAAACTGTGTTCGCAAACTTTGGAGGGCAAAAAGTCCTATTTAGAAGCTGATTTGGAAGTCAAAATAATGAACTAGCTTTACGAACTATTCAGATGCGGCTCATCGATAGCATACATTTGAGTACTTGTGGAGGCAAAACAGACTTCGTACGAGGAAGATATGCATGTTTTATTGAACAGTGCGCAAAACAGATTCCAATCCGAATTCAGGTACGGGATTGAGTCTAGATAGACCCGAGACTAGTTTTTTTCTTCTCTTTTTTTCTCTCACTTTTTCTCTGACCTTTTTTTTTACTTTTTTTCTCTGTCCTTTTTTTCTCTTTTTCCAAAACAAACTAGATAAGATGCAGATTAGATCAAGCGAAGATGTGAACAACCTCAACTATGATTGTGACAATGAACGATGGGTAGCACGTGGTGGAAATTGAAGGAAGGGATGGTGGACAACGAAGGGATAATGATGCGATGGTGGTATATGGCAACGACAATGAAGATGGTGCGGCGGTGGCGTGACAAACTGTGAACAAACCTGTAAACTCTAAAGGACTAGACCCGAAGACCAGCAACTTGACACGACGATGCAACCGCAAACTCAACAATGCAAAAACTGAAAAGATTATGTAAAGGATCAGATTGGTTTGGATATGTGAACTAACCCTTTTTTTGGCTTTTTCGTGGACTGTAGGTATGAAGAACAGATGCAATCTAGACTACGAAAAACTGAAAAATCTCATTGAGGAACCTGAAAACTGATACCACTTGATATAGGCGAGGGTCCCGATCTTTCGATGAGATGATAACTATCGATTTGGTGGAGTCGACTTTGACGACCCGACTACAAACGTGCAACGACGTTGCGCCTTAGCAATTGCTAAACCAACTCCGAGAGGTTATTGACCACGCCAGAGCACAATCAACCTGACCACGAAGGTCTACTCCTGCAAGCAATCGAAGAACAAACAAGAATATGATAAAGCAATCTGAATATTGCGAATATGGATGAAGTATTGATAAAAGTGGGGTTTCAAAAGCGATCTACGACAACTACTATTCCAGTTCATGCTCACCAACACTGGTTGTATTCTCCCTCGATGCACCTGCTAGAGTGGCCACACCTCAGATTGTGAGCGTGACATCGCTTTAAGTCTATGGTAAATTACCATCATCCGTACCTACATCATCATTGCGACAAGGTAACTCTAAAGGTATTGATGACATAACTTCATATGAGGATGATGAATGCCTAGTTGACTTGAATACACATGTATTGAGTTACCTATTGATTTGAGCACAACACCTATTTTAGTGAATCGAATGTGTCATGTGATCAACCAACTGAAATACCAACAATTTTGAGTGCGCCCATTGAATTAATTATTGATGAGAAAGAACCATGTGACTCCGTGACTAAATCTGATCTGGGTCAAGTACAATTGATTAGACATGAGGACATGTTATCTACAATGTTGCATGCTAATTCTTTGTATTACGTGGTTTTGAATTCACCCATGCCTTTGTCACATGCGAAACTCAAAATAATTGAAATCACATGTTTGAAATCATTACAAAGTGTTTATGCCTCTAATTTTACTTTTAACTTGATTGGAGATTATGGCGCAGACAATGAATTTTTTCTGCATAAGATTTGTATCATGAGTGATGATCATGCTAGTTTGAAAGAAATGAAAATAATTGTGCCAATGCAGAATCATTTTGATATGACCTCTAATCTTGGTGACGATTCTATGTTGAATGACTTGTTGCATGTTTTCTTATTTAAGCATGTTGTAGCATGTAATTATGAAACTATTAAGGTTTATTCACCAATGTTGGGATGGTTTAATGATGAGCATTGCCAATCTTTTCATATGAATAAGAGCTTCACTTATACGTGCAAACTAAGTTGCAATATTTTCATGCCTTCTACTTGTGATTATAGTTTGGCTTTATATTTCACGACTTATGACAGTTACTCACGTATAAATGTGTCACATGTGTAAAAACGGAGGGAAGTCAAAATGGATGACATATACATATACAACATGTACACCTTATCTCTTTTGTTAGCCACATTTTAGACTAAGCAACGCCGAGGACGGCTTTGTTTTCAAGAAGGGGAGGATGATGAGGACATGACTACCTTGGATATGATCACAAATATTGCATATGCGTATTTATTTGAGGTGATTTCTGATAAAAGTTATGCAATAAGTTATTTATGCTATACAGAACAAAGATACTTCACCGCTTTTTGTTTCTTGCCTAATTGCATAACTACCAGACACTTGTACAATCCACATATGAAGATAAGGAAAAAAGAGACGTTTAGGTGCTGTTCAAGATGTTCTCTCACGTCACTTTTAGCCCAAGAGAAGATAGAGTCCAAGCCTCCCACGTTCTGAACTCAGATTCGTACTTCACAGACATACCTGGCTCAAAACGCCAAGAACTCTTTCATCCGGACTCCGAATTGGGTGATTCTTTTTTTGTTGAAAAGTTTATTTCGTGCACTTTACTACCACTTGGATTCACCTTCAAATTCGTCTAGAGCGTTGAGATATTGACGAAATAATCTGACGCTGCAGCCGAATGCGAGTCAAACTACAAGTCCAAAGGTGTTGCATCACCTTCACTTGGGCCCATGGGCTTTGTACGACCTAGGGTTAGTTCTAGGCTGCCTTGGGACGTCCTCCCACCTCCTTGGCCACCATCCATTGCTCCTATATAAGTAGATCATTCTAGTAGCTTTTTCCTTGGGTTTTGTTCAGTTAAAAGTTAGCCATTGCAACTTCGTGTACTTCGTTTGTGTCCAACGACCAGACCAAGACCCCTTTCCGATCCCCACTTTTATCAATACTTCATATATATTCGCAATATTCAGATTGCATTATTATATTCTTGCTTGTTCTTTAATTGCATGCAGAAATAGATCTTCGTGGTCAGGCTGATCATGCTTCCGGCATCGTCAGTAACCTCAGGAGATTGGTTTAGCGATTGCTAAGGCGCAACATCATTGCACGTTTGTAGTCGGATTGTCAAAGTCGACTCCACCAAATCAATAGTTATCATCTGATCGAAAGATCGAGACACCTCGCCTCTATCAAGTGGTATCAGAGCACTGATAAGAACTTGTAAGACATTGATATTTGCTTTACTGTGAGCGTTTTGCCACCATATCCTAGTAGTTCATAGGAACATTATTCTCGAATTTTATTTCTTGTTTTCTACTAATTACAGTAGGTTCCGGAGTTGGTAGTTCTTGGGCTTCATCAATAGTGGGAGACTTGCCACCACCTAAGGAAAAACAACAATCGTCACGAGAGGAGCAAAGACATCATAATGCACATAATCAGGTTAATGTTTCCATGCCACCCTTTAATGGCCGTTTTAGGCATTATTTATATATTGAATGGGAGTACGAGATGAATGCTATATTTGCATCCCATAATTTTGATGAGCGTAGAAAAGTTAAAGTTGCGGTTAGTACTTTCAATAGCTTTACTTTAGTTTGGTGGAGCGAACATTGTCGGTTATACCCTGATTTTGCACCTACTACTTGGGATGCTTTAAAACTTGTCATGAGAGATAGATTCGTTGATGTTTATTATACTTGTGGCATGATTAAAAAATTACAACATTTAAAACAAGGTAGTGGCACCGTAACAAAATATTATGATGATTTACAAACTACCTTGTTGCACTTCTTTTTAGAAGAAAGTGAAGAAGATTTGATGAATAGATTTTGGGGAGGATTAAACCGTGATATTCAAGAGATACTAATTCAAGAAGAGTGTTATCCTATGGACAATTTGTTTCGTCTTGCTTGCAATGCTGAACATGAAATAAAATGACGTGTGGCCCACAAGGAGAACAAGTGCAAGGTGCACATTCCAAGCGTTGATACGGTTGTTCCTTCGACTACTAGGCGTACTATGACAACCACATCCGTTGTTGTGAGGACTACATCACCTCCACCATGTGACACATCACCACTGAGAGTGCCTACATCATCTGAGTTGATCATAAGAGGTAATGACAAAGGTATTGAGCTTCCACCTCCACATGAGTATGATGAATGCCTTGTCAATTTAAATGCACCATGTGATGAGCTACCCACTACTTTGATCACACCACCTATTTTAGAGGACTATGTTGATGATTTGACTTTGCCAT
Source organism: Thinopyrum elongatum (assembly GCA_011799875.1). NCBI lineage: Eukaryota > Viridiplantae > Streptophyta > Magnoliopsida > Poales > Poaceae > Thinopyrum > Thinopyrum elongatum. The sequence goes on from CM022301.1 coordinate 172,210,374, forward strand.
GTGATCAAACAACTTCAATATGAACAATTTTGGGTGCATCCATTGAATTAACTGTTAATGCAAAAGAACCATGTGAATCAGGGGATAAATCAAATTTGGATCAAATACGTTTGGAAATAATTGTGCCAATGTTTAATCATTTTGATATGAGCTCTAATCTTGGTGATGATTCTGTGTTGAATGACTTGCTGCATGTTTGCTTATTTAAGCATGCTGTAGCATGTAATTATGAAACTATTAAGGTTTATTCACCAATGTTGGGATGGTTTAATGATGAGCATTGCCAATCTTTTCATATGAATAAGAGCTTCACTTATACGTGCAAACTAAGTTGCAATATTTTCATGCCTTCTACTTGTGATTATAGTTTGGCTTTATATTTCACGACATATGACAATTACTCACGTATAAATGTGTCACATGTAAATGGATGGAAGTCAAAATGGATGACATATACATATACAACATGTACACCTTATCTCTTTTGTTAGCCACATTTTAGACTAAGCAACGCCGAGGATGGCTTTGTTTTCAAGAAGGGGAGGATGATGAGGACATGACTACCTTGGATATGATTACAAATATTGTATATGCGTATTTATTTGTGTAGGATCAAAAATATGTCTAGAGGGGAGGGGGGGGGGTGATTAGACTACTTGACCAAATAAAAGTCTTTCCTTTTCCCAATTTTAGTTGTGGGCAGATTTTAGCAATTATGACAAGTCAAGCAATCAACATACACATGCAATTCTAAGAGTATAGCAGCGGAATGTAAAACATTGCATATGAAGGTAAAGGGAAGGGTTTGGAGAAGGCAAACACAATGGAGACATGAAGATTTTTGGCGTGGTTCCGATAGGTGGTGTTATCGTATGCCCACGTTGATGGAGATTTCAACCCACGAAGGGTAACGGCTCCGCGAGTCCACCGAGGGCTCCACCCACGAAGGGTCCACGAAGAAGCAACCTTGTCTATCCCACCATGGCCATCGCTCACGAAGGAATTGCCTCACTTGTGTAGATCTTCACGAAGTAGGCGATCTCCTTGACCTTACAAACTTCTTGGTTCAACTCCACATCATGTCTGAGGCTCCCAAGCGACACCTAACCAATATAGGAGACACCACTCTCCAAAAGGTAATAAACGGTGTGTTGATGATGAACTCATTGCTCTTGTGCTTCAAATGATAGTCTCCCCAACACTCAACTCTCTCTTGATCTATGGTGGAAGAAGGATTTGAGTGGAAAGCAAATTGGGGAAGGCTAGAAATCAAGGTTCAAATGGTAGGAATGGAATCTCTTGATCTCAAAACATGAGTAGGTGGTTCTTGATATGTCTTCAATGTATCTATAATTTTTGATTGTTCCATGCTATTATATTATCTGTTTTGGATGTTTTATATGCATTAATATGCTATTTTATATTATTTTTGGGACTAACCTATTAACCTAGAGCCCAGTGCCAGTTTCTGTTTTTTCCTTGTTTTTTAGCTTCGTGGAAAAGGAATACCAAACGGAGTCCAAACGGAATAAAACCTTCGCGATGATTTTTCTTGGACCAGAAGACACCCAGGAGACTTGGAGATGAAGTCGGAGGAGCCACGAGGCGGCCACAAGGGTGGAGGGCGCGCCCCCCTGTCTTGTGGGCCCCCCGTGACTCCCCTGACCTAATTCTTTCGCCTATATATTCACATATGTTCCCAAACCACCAGAGGCATCCACGAAAACACTTTTCCACCGCCGCAACCTTCTGTTCCCGTGAGATCCCATCTAGGGACCTTTTCCGGCACCCTGCCGGAGGGGGATTCGATCACGGAGGGCTTCTACATCAACCCTATTGCCCTTCCGATGAAGCGTGAGTGGTTTACCTCAGACCTACGGGTCCATAGCTAGTAGCTAGATGGCTTCTTCTCTCTCTTTGATTCTCAATACCATGTTCTCCTCGTTGTTCTTGGAGATCTATCCGATGTAATCTTCTTTTGCGGTGTGTTTATCGAGATCTGACGAATTATGGATTTATGATCAGCTTATCTATAAATATTATTTGAATCTTCTCTGAATTCTTATATGCATGATTTGATATCTTTGTAATTCTCTTCGAATTATCGGTTTGGTTTGGCCAACTAGATTGGTTTTCTTGCAATGGGAGAAGTGCTTAGCTTTGGGTTCAATCTTGCGGTGTCCTTTCCTAGTGACAGTAGGGGCAGCAAGGCACGTATTGTATTGTTGCCATCGAGGATAAAAAGATGGGGTTTACATCATATTGTTTGAGTTTATTCCTCTACATCATGTCATCTTACTTAATGCGTTACTCTGTTCTTCATGAACTTAATACTCTAGATGCAAGCAGGAGTCGGTCGATGTGTGGAGTAATAGTAGTAGATGCATAATCGTTTTGGTCTACTTGACACGGACGTGATGCCTATATTTCATAATCATTGCCTCGGATATCGTCATAACTTTGCGCTTTTCTATCAATTGCTCGACAATAATTTGTTCACCCACCGTATTATTTGCTATCTTGAGAGAAGCCTCTAGTGAAACCTATGGCCCCCGGGTCTATTTTCCATCATATAAGTTTCCGATCTACTATTTTCCATAATATAAGTTTCCGATCTACTATTTTGCAATCTTTTACTTTCCGATCTATAAACCAAAAATATCAAAAATATTTACTTTATCTTTTGTTTAGTTTCATCTATCTCTATCAGATCTCACTTTTGCAAGTAACCATGAAGGGATTGACAACCCCTTTATCGCGTTGGGTGCAAGTTGTTTGATTGTTTGTGAAGGTGCTAGGTGATTTGTGTGTTGTCTCCTACTGGATTGATACCTTGGTTCTCTAACTGAGGGAAATACTTATCTCTACTTTGCTGCATCACCCTTTCCTCTTCAAGGGAAAAACCAACGCAAGCTCAAGAAGTAGCAGGAAGAATTTCTGGCGCCGTTGCCGGGGAGATCTACGCCAAGTCAAGACATACCAAGTACCCATCATAAAACTCTCATCTCTTGCATTACATTATTCGCCATTTGCCTCTTGTTTTCCTCTCCCCCACTTCTAAAATGATTTTCAAAAAGATTTGCCTTTTTATTCGCCCTTCTTCTGTTTGTCTTTTCGTTTGCCTCTATGTCTTACTTGGCTCGTTTGCTTGTTTGCTTGGTATATTTGTGTGTTTATTGAAAATTAGAAACCAAAAAGTTTATGGATCCTCATCCACTTGCTAATCTTTTTAAGAGATCCAATTATCATGAACTAATTTCTAGTGAGTTTTGTGCACTAGATTATCTTTATGAAGTTTTGCTTGAAATTCGTGAATCTGAAAATTGTGATGAAGAAATTTATGAAGTGATTCACGATAGCTCCTTGAATAAAAAGCATGATTGCAATGGTTTTACTATAAATTCTATTGATGTCAATTGTGCTAATAATATGCAAAACCCTAAGCTTGGGGATGCTAGTTTTGCTATGTCCACTACTTATTGCAATGATCATGATTGGGGTGATTCTTCTTATGATCTTGAAAATTTATTTAAGCCTCATGATAATAATGTTTGCAATAATATTGAAAGTGGGTTTGGAAGAGTGTCAACTCTAGGTAATAATGATCCCACTACTTTGGAGAATGATCAATCTCATGAAATTTATGATAAAAGTGGGTTTGGAGAAGTCATGACTTTATTTGATGATAATCCCACTATTTTGGAAGAGTGTCAACTTTGCATGCATGTGGATCATGAAGAGAATACTTTATGTGATTGTTATATTGTTGAATTTGAGTATGATCCCACATGTAATTATTATGAGAGAGGAAAATATTGTGGTAGAAACTTTCATGATACTAAATTACCTCTCGTTATGTTGAGATTGCTATTGTTTCTTTCTTTTTCCATGCATATGCTAGTTTTTGCTTGTCTTGATAATTTGTTTGCTTATAAAATGCCTATGCATAGGAAGTATGTTAGACTTAGATGTGTTTTTCACATGTTTTACGATGCTCTCTTTATGCCTCAATTCTTTTCTTTCATATGAGCATCATCAAAATTACCAATGCCTAGCTAAAAGGCTTTCAAGAAAAGCGCTTGTTGGGAGACAAACCAATATTTTTCCTTGCTGTTTTTCAATAAAATTTTCATCTAGCCTCTGGTTAGATGTGTTTTGGTGTTTTAATTAGTGTTTGTGCCAAGTAAGACCTTTGGGATGGCTTACGGTGATAGTTGATTTGATCTTGCTGAAAAACAGAAACTTTTGCATCCAGTCACAGAATTTTAATAATTCACTGGATTGTTGAAAAACCCTGAATTTTTTACACGAGGTTTATATACAAATTTACTATATTTTCCAAAATTTTCAAAATTTTTTCAGTTACAGAAGTATTAGAACAATTCGGATCTTCGCAGACTATTCTGTTTTTGACAGATTCTGCTTTCTATGTGTTGTTTGATTATTTTGATGAATCTATGGGTAGTATTGTGTTGGGAAACGTAGCATGCAATTTCAAAAAATAATTCCTACGCTCACGCAAGATCTATCTAGGAGATGCATAGCAACGAGAGGGGGAGAGTGTGTCTACGTACCCTCGTAGACCGAAAGCGGAAGCGTTTGACAATGCAGTTGATGTAGTCGAACTTCTTCTAGCTCCGACCGATCAAGTACCGAATGTACAGCACCTCCGAGTTCTGCACACGTTCAGCTCGATGACGTCCCTCGTCCTCTTGATCCAGCAAGGTGTTGAGGAAGTAGATGAGTTCCGTCAGCACGACGGCATGGTGACGGTGATGGTGAAGTGATCTCCGCAGGGCTTCGCCTAAGCACTACGAAAATATGACCGAGGTAGTAAACGGTGGACGGGGGCGCCGCACATGGCTAAGACTATGTTGTGTCCTTGTGTGGCGCCCTCTCCCCACATATATATATAGGTGGGAGGGGAGGAGGCAGCCCCTAGGGCACCCCAAGAGACCTGGCGGCAGCCCTAGGGCTGCTGCCTTGCCCTGCGCCCCCCTTTTCTTATATATCGGAGGGGGAAGGAATGGGGGGAGAGGTGGAAGGAAGGGGGAATCCTATTCCCTTCCTTTCCTTTCCTCCTTCCCCTTTCTTTCTCCATCTTGGCCGGCCCATATGGGGGGCGCACCAGCCCCTTGTGGCTGGTGTGTTTCCCCTCTTGGCCCATATCTTTTGCCGGGGGTGCCCGAAACACCTTCGGGTGACCCGATAAGTACCCGGTGACCCCCGAAACACTTCCGGTGTCCGAATACCATCGTCCTATATATCAATATTTACCTCTCGACCATTTTGAGACTCCTCGTCATGTCCGTGATCTCATCCGGGACTCCGAACAACATTCGGTCACCAAATCACATAACTCATATAATACTATATCGTCAACGAATGTTAAGCGTGCGGACCCTACGGGTTCGAGAACTATGTAGACATGACCGAGACACCTCTCCGGTCAATAACCAATAGCGGAACCTGGATGCTCATATTGGCTCCTACATATTCTACGAAGATCTTTATCGATCGAACCGTTATGACAACATACGTAATTCCCTTTGTCAATCGGTATGTTACTTGCCCGAGATTCGATCGTCGGTATCTTCATACTTAGTTCAATCTTGTTACCGGAAAGTCTCTTTAATTGTTCCGTAATACATCACCTCGTGACTAACTCCTTAGTCATTTGCTAGCAAGCTTATGATGTGTATTACCGAGAGGGCCCAGAGATACCTCTCCGATACTCGGAGTGACAAATCCTAATCTCGATCTATGCCAACTCAACAAACACCTTCGGAGATACCTGTAGAGCATCTTTATAATCACCCAGTTACGTTGTGACGTTTGATAGCACACAAGGCATTCCTCCGGTATCCGGGAGTTGCATAATCTCATAGTCGAAGGAATATGTATTTGACATGAAGAAAGCTATAGCAATAAAACTGAACGATCATTATGCTAAGCTAACGGATGGGTCTTGTCCATCACATCATTCTCCTAATGATGTGATCCCGTTATCAAATGACAACTCATGTCCATGGTTAGGAAACCATAACCATCTTTGATCAACGAGCTAGTCAAGTAGAGGCTCACTAGGGACACGGTGTTTGTTTATGTATTCACACATGTATTTAGGTTTCCAATCAATACAATTCTAGCATGAATAATAAACCTTTATCATGAATAAGGAAATATAAAATAACAACTTTATTATTGCCTCTAGGGCATATTTCCTTCAGTCTCCCACTTGCACTAGAGTCAATAATCTAGTTCACATCACCATGTGATTAACATCAATAGTTCACATCGTCATGTGATTAACACCCATAGTTCACATCGCCATGTGACCAATACCCAAAGGGTTTACTAGAGTCAATAATCTAGTTCACATCGCCATGTGATTAACACCCAAAGAGTACTAAGGTGTGATCATGTTTTGCTTGTGAAAGAAGTTTAGTCAACGAGTGTGTCACATTCAGATCCGTTTGTATATTTGCAAATTTCTATGTCTACAATGCTCTGCATGGTGCTACTCTAGCTAATTGCTCCCACTTTCAATACATATCCATATTGAGACTCAGAGTCATCTGGATCGGTGTAAAAGCTTGCATCGACGTAAATCTTTACGACGAACTCTTTATCACCTCCATAACGAGAAATATTTCCTTAGTCTTCTAAGGATAATTTTGACTGCTGTCTAGTGATCTACTCCTGGATCACTATTGTACCCCCTTGCCAAACTCATGGCAAGGTACACAACAGGTTTGGTACACAGCATGGCATACTTTATAGAACCTATGGCTGAGGCATAGGGAATGACTTTCATTCTCTCTCTATCTTCTGCCGTGATCGGGCTTTGAGTCTTACTCAATTTCACACCTTGCAACACAGGCAAGAACCCTTTCTTTCACTGATCCATTTTGAACTTCTTCAAAACTTTATCAAGGTGTGTGCTTTGTGAAAGTCCTATTAAGCGTCTCGATCTATCCCTATAGATCTTTATGCCCAATATATAAGCAGCTTCACCGAGGTATTTCATTGAAAAATTCTTATTCAAGTATCCTTTTATGCTATCCAGAAATTCTATATCATTTCCAATCAACAATATGTCATCCACATATAATATCAGAAATGCTACAGAGCTCCCACTCACTTTCTTGTAAATACAGGCTTCACCGAAAGTCTGTATAAATCCATATGCTTTGTTCACTTCATCAAAGCATATATTCCAACTCCGAGATGCTTGCACCAGTCCATAGATGGATCGCTGGAGCTTGCACACTTTGTTAGCACCTTTAGGATCGACAAAACCTTCTGGTTGTATCATCTACAATTCTTCCTTAAGAAATCCATTAAGGAATGCAGTTTTGACGTCCATTTGCCAGATTTCATAATCATAAAATGTGGCAATTGCTAACATGATTCGGACGGACTTAAGCATTGCTACGGGTGGGAAAATCTCATCGTAGTCAACCCCTTGAACTTGTCGAAAACCTTTTGCGACAAGTCGAGCTTTATAGACAGTAACATTACCATCAATGTCGGTCTTCTTCTTGAAGATCCATATATTTTCTATGGCTTCCCGATCATCGGGCAAATCCACCAAAGTCCACACTTTGTTCTCATACATGGATCCTATCTCAGATTTCATGGCCTCAAGCCATCTGTCAGAATCTGGGCTCATCATAGCTTCTTCATAGTTCGTTGGTTCGCCTTGGTCTAGTAACATGACTTCCAGAACAGGATTACCGTACCACTCTGGTGCGGATCGTGCTCTGGTTGACCTACGAGGTTCAGTAGTAACTTGATCTGAAGTTTTATGATCATCATCATTAGCTTCCTCTCTAGTTGGTGTAGGCATTATAGGAGCGGTTTTCTCTGATGTGCTACTTTCCAATTCGAGAGAAGGTACAATTACCTCATCAAGTTCTACTTTCCTCCCACTCACTTCTTTCGAGAGAAACTCCTTCTCTAGAAAGGTTCCATTCTTGGCAACAAAGATCTTGCTTTCGGATCTGTGGTAGAAGGTGTACCCAATTGTTTCCTTAGGGTATCCTATGAAGACGCACTTCTCCGATTTGGGTTCGAGCTTATCAGGATGAAGCCTTTTGACATAAGTGTCACAACCCCAAACTTTAAGAAACGACAACTTAGGTTTCTTGCCAAACCATAGTTCATACGGTGTCGTCTCAACGGATTTAGACGGTGCCCTATTTAACGTGAATGCAGCTGTCTCTAATGCATAACCCCAAAACGATAGTGGTAAATCGGTAAAAGACATCATAGAACGCACCATATCCAATAAAGTACGGTTACGGCGTTCGGACACACCATTACGCTGTGGTGTTCCAGGTGGCGTGAATTGTGAAACTATTCCACATTGTTTTAAATGAAGGCCAAACTCGTAACTGAAATATTCGCCTCCGCGATCAGGTCGTAGAAACTTTATTTTCTTGTTACGATGATTCTACACTTCACTTAGAAATTCTTTGAACTTTTCAAATGTTTCAGACTTGTGTTTCATCAAGTAGATATATCCATACCTACCTAAATCATCTGTGAAGGTCAGAAAATAACGATACCCGCCGCGTGCTTCAACACTCATTGGACCGTATACATCGGTATGTATTATTTCCAATAAGTCATTAGCTCGCTCCATTGTTCCGGAGAACGGAGTTTTAGTCGTCTTGCCCATGAGGCATGGTTCGCAAGTATCAAATGATTCATAATCAAGTGATTCCAAAAGCCCATCTGCATGGAGTTTCTTCATGCGCTTTACACCAACATGACCTAAACGGCAGTGCCACAAAAAATGTTGCACTATCATTATCAACTTTGCATCTTTTGGCATCAATATTATGAATATGTGTATCACTACGATCGAGATGCAATAAACCATTTACATTGAGTGTATGATCATAGAAGGTTTTATTCATGTAAACAGAACAACAATTACTCTCTGACTTAAATGAATAACCGTATCGCAATAAACATGATCCAATCATATTCATGCTCAACGCAAACACCAAATAACATTTATTTATTTAGGTCCAACACTAATACCGAAAGTAGAGGGAGTGTGCGATGGTGATCTTATCAACCTTGGAATCACTTCCAACACACATCGTCACCTCATTATTAACTAGTCTCCGTTCATTTTGCAACTCCTGTTTCGAGTTACTAATCTTAGCAACTGAACCGGTATCAAATACCCAGGGGCTACTATGAACACTAGTAAAATACACATCAATAACATGTATATCAAATATACCTTTGTTCACTTTGCCATCCTTCTTATTCGCCAAGTATTTGGGGTAGTTCCGCTTCCAGTAACCATTTCCTTTGTAGTAGAAGCACTCAGTTTCAGGCTTGGGTCCAGCTTTGGGCTTCTTCATGGGAGCGACAACTTGCTTGCCATTCTTCTTGAAGTTCCCTTTCTTTCCCTCGCCCTTTTTCTTGAAACTAGTGGTCTTGTTAACCATCAACACTTGATGCTCCTTCTTGATTTCTACCTTCGCCGATTTCAGTATCGCAAAGAGCTCGGGAATCATTTTCGTCATCCCTTGCATATTATAGTTCATCACGAAGTTCTAGTAGCTTGGTGATAGTGACTAGAGAACTTTGTCAATCACTATCTTATCTGGAAGATTAACTCCCACTTGATTCAAGCGATTGTAGTACCCAGACATTCTGAGCATATGCTCGCTGGTTGAGCTATTCTCCTCCATCTTGTAGTCAAAGTACTTGTCAGAGGTCTAATACCTCTCGACACAGGCATGAGTCTAAAATACCAATTTCAGCTCTTGGAACATCTCACATGCTCCGTGGCGTTCAAAACGTTTTTGAAGTCCCGGTTCTAAGCCGTAAAGCATGGTGCACTAAACTATCAAGTAGTCATCATATCGAGCTTGCCAAATGTTCATAACGTCTACATCTGCTCCTGCAATAGGTCTGTCACCTAGCGGTGCATCAAGGACATAATTCTTCTGTGCAGCAATGAGGATAATCCTCAGATCACGGACCCAGTCCGCATCATTGCTACTATCAACTTTCAACTTTGTTTTCTCTAGGAACATATCAAAATAAAACAGGGGAGCTATATCGCGAGCTATTGATCTACAACATAGATTTGCAAATGCTACCAGGACTAAGTTCATGATAAATTAAGTTCAATTAATCAAATCAAATTACTTAAGAACTCCCACTTAGATAGACATCCCTCAAGTCATCTAAGTGATACGTGATCCAAATCAACTAACCCATGTCCGATCATGATGTGAGATGGGGTAGTCATCAATGGTGAACATCTCTATGTTGATCATATCTACTATATGATTCATGTTCGACCTTTCGGTCTCCAGTGTTCGGAGGCCATGTCTATACATGCTAGGCTCGTCAAGTTTAACCCGAGTATTCCGCATGTGCAAAACTGTCTTGCACCCGTTGTATTTGAACGTAGAGTCTATCACACCCGATCATCACGTGATGTCTCAACACGATGAACTGTCGCAACGGTGCATACTCAGGGAGAACACTTATACCTTGAAATTTAGTGAAGGGATCATCTTATAATGCTACCGCCGTACTAAGCAAAATAAGATGCATAAAAGATAAACATCACATGCAATCAAAATATGTGACATGATATGGCCATCATCATCTCATGCTTTTGATCTCCATCTCCAAAGCATCGTCATGATCTCCATCGTCACTGGCTCGACACCTTGATCTCCATCGTTGCATCGTGGTCGTCTCGCCAACTATTGCTTCTATAACTATCGCTAACGCATAGTGATAAAGTAAAGCAATTACATGGCGTTTGCATTTCATACAATAAAGCGACAACCATAAGGCTATGGATGGCGGAGCGTAGGTGGCAGGCAGTTATATGGATACGGTGCTTTACCCGTAGACGCTTCTCCAGCTCTTGCAAGAATTGTATGGGAGTCGTCCTCGGGGGGGCTTCCCGAATGACCGTACCGGGGAATTCTACCGTACTCCATGCAGCTATGGTTGTTGATCCCGCGGAGCCTACCCAAAGGTTCAGACCGGATTGTAGGAAGTGGTTCATACGTTTTTGTATTTCTATGAGAAGAAATACGGCACCCACGATTCCCAGTAGTAAGTCGTCGGCATATCGCGCGTAACAAATCCTTATTAATAAGGAATGGCTTTTAAAGGGGGCCAGCTTACGGGCCAGGACTCTCTCTGACCTGATAACTAGTATCGCCTCCCCGCCCAGCTCTATCAGCAGGCCCCTTCTGCCAGTTGCCGATAACTTTTACAAAACATGATCATCTCATACAACAACGTATATCACATCATGTCTTGACCATATCACATCACAACATGCCCTGCAAAAACAAGTTAGACGTCCTCTACTTTGTTATTGCAAGTTTTACGTGGCTGCTACGGGCTTCTAGCAAGAACCGTTCTTAGCTACGCATCAAAAGCACAACGGTGATTTATCAAGTTTGCTGTTTTAACCTTCAACAAGGACCGGCCGCAGTCAAATTCGATTCAACTAAAGTAGGAGAAACAGACACCCGCCAGCCACCTTTATGCAAAACTAGTTGCATGTCTGTCGGTGGAACCGGTCTTATGAACGTGGTCATGTAAGGTTGGTCTGGGCCGCTTCATCCAACAATACCGCCGAATCAAAATAAGACATTGGTGGTAAGCAGTATGACGATCACCGCCCACAACTCTTTGTGTTCTACTCGTGCATATCATCTACGCATAGACCTGGCTCGGATACCACTGTTGGGAAACGTAGCATGCAATTTCAAAAAAATTTCCTACGCTCACGCAAGATCTATCTAGGAGATGCATAGCAACGAGAGGGGGGGAGTGTGTCTACGTACCCTCGTAGACTGAAAGCGGAAGCGTTTGACAACGCGGTTGATGTAGTCGAACTTCTTCTAGCTCCGACCGATCAAGTACCGAACGTACGACACCTCCGAGTTCTGCACACGTTCAGCTCGATGACGTCCCTCGTCCTCTTGATCCAGCAAGGTGTCGAGGAAGTAGATGAGTTCCGTCAGCACGACGGCATGGTGACGGTGATTGTGAAGTGATCTCCGTAGGGCTTCGCCTAAGCACTACGAAAATATGACCGAGGTAGTAAACGGTGGACGGGGGCGCCGCACACGGCTAAGACTATGTTGTGTCCTTGTGTGGCGCCCCCTCCCCACATATATATAGGTGGGAGGGGAGGAGGCAGCCCCTAGGGCGCCCCAAGAGACCTGGCGGTAGCCCTGCGCCCCCCTTTCCTTATATATCGGAGGGGGAAGGAAAGGGGGGAGAGGTGGAAGGAAGGGGGAACCCTATTCCCTTTCTTTCCTTTCCTCCTTCCCCTTTCCTTCTCCATCTTAGCCAGCCCATATGGGGGGCACACCAGCCCCTTGTGGCTGGTGTGTTTCCCCTCTTGGCCCATAAGGCCCATATCTTTTGCCGAGGGTGCCCGGAACCCCTTCCGGTGACCCGATAAGTACCCGGTGACCCCCGAAACACTTCCGGTGTCCGAATACCATCGTCCTATATATCAATCTTTACCTCTCAACAATTTCGAGACTCTTCGTCATGTCCGTGATCTCATCCGGGACTACGAACAATATTCGGTCACCAAATCACATAACTCATATAATACTATATCGTCAACGAACGTTAAGCGTGCGGACCCTACGTGTTCGAGAACTATGTAGACATGACCGAGACACCTCTCCGGTCAATAACCAATAGCAGAACCTGGATGCTCATATTGGCTCCTACATATTCTACGAAGATCTTTATCGGTCGAACCGTTATGACAACATACGTAATTCCCTTTGTCAATCGGTATGTTACTTGCCCGAGATTCGATCGTCGGTATCTTCATACCTAGTTCAATCTCGTTACCGGCAAGGCTCTTTACTTGTTCCGTAATACATCACCTCGTGACTAACTCCTTAGTCATTTGCTTGCAAGCTTATGATGTGTATTACCGAGAGGGCCCAGAGATACCTCTCCGATACTCGGAGTGACAAATCCTAATCTCGATCTATGCCAACTCAACAAACACCTTCGGAGATACCTGTAGAGCATCTTTATAATCACCCAGTTATGTTGTGACGTTTGATAGCACACAAGGCATTCCTCCGGTATCCGGGAGTTGCATAATCTCATAGTCAAAGGAATATGTATTTGACATGAAGAAAGCAATAGCAATAAAACTGAACGATCATTATGCTAAGCTAACGGATGGGTCTTGTCCATCACATCATTCTCCTAATGATGTGATCCCGTTAAGAAATGACAACTCATGTCCATGGTTAGGAAACCATAACCATCTTTGATCAACGAGCTAGTCAAGTAGAGGCTCACTAGGGACACGGTGTTTGTTTATGTATTCACACATGTATTTAGGTTTCCAATCAATACAATTCTAGCATGAATAATAAACCTTTATCATGAATAAGGACATATAAAATAACAACTTTATTATTGCCTCTAGGGCATATTTCCTTCATATCGGGGGGTATGAACCATGGAGAAGTTGGAATACAGTAGATATTACACCAATATAAATAAAGAATGAGTTCACAACAGTACCAAAAGTGGTGATTTATTTTCTTATACTAACGGAGCTTATGAGATTTTCTGTTGAGTTTTGTGTTGTGAAGTTTTCAAGTTTTGGGTAAGGATTTGATGGACTATGGAATATGGAGTGGCAAGAGCCTAAGCTTGGGGATGCCCAAGGCACCCCAAGGTAATATTCAAGGACAACCAAGAGCCTAAGCTTGGGGATGCCCCGGAAGGCATCCCCTCTTTTGTCTTCGTCTATCAGTAACTTTACTTGAGGCTATATTTTTATTCACCACATAATATGTGTTTTGCTTGGAGCGTCTTGTATGATTTGAGTCTTTACTTTTTAGTTTGCCACAATCATCCTTGCTGTACACACCTTTTGAGAGGGACACGCATGAATCGTGATTTATTAGAATACTCTATGTGTTTCACTTATATCTTTTGAGCTAGGCAATATTGCTCTAGTGCTTCACTTATATCTTTTTAGAGCACGGTGGTGGCTTTATTTTATCGAAATTATTGAACTCTCATGCTTCACTTATATTATTTTGAGAGTCTCTAAACAGCATGGTAATTTGCTTTGGTTATGAATTTAGTCCTAATATGATAGACATCCAAGAGGGATATAATAAAAACTTTCATATAAAGTGCATTGAATACTATGAGAACTTTGATTCTTTATGATTGTTTTGAGATATAAAGATGGTGATATTAGAGTCATGCTAGTGAGTAATTGTGGATTGTATAAATACTTGTGTTAAAGTTTGTGATTCCTGTAGCATGCACGTATGGTGAACCGTTATGTGATGAAGTCGGAGCATGATTTATTTATTGATTGTCTTCCTTATGAGTGGCGGTCGGGGACGAGCGATGGTCTTTTCCTACCAATCTATCCCCCTAGGAGCATGCGCGTGGTACTTTGTTTCGATAACTAATAGATTTTTGCAATAAGTATGTGAGTTCTTTATGACTAATGTTGAGTCCATGGATTATACGCACTCTCACCCTTCCACCATTGCTAGCCTCTTTAGTGCCGCGCAACTTTCGCCGGTACCATACACTCACCATATACCTTCCTCAAAACAGCCACCATACCTACCTATTATGGCATTTCCATAGCCATTCCGAGATATATTGCCATGCAACTTTCCACCATTCTGTTTTATTATGACACGCTTCATCATTGTCATATTGCTTTGCATGATCATGTAGTTGACATCGTATTTGTGGCAAAGCCACCTTTCATAATTCTTTCATACATGTCACTCTTGATTGATTGCACATCTCGGTACACCGCCGGAGGCATTCATATAGAGTCATATTTTGTTCTAAGTATCGAGTTGTAATTCTTGAGTTGTAAGTAAATAAAAGTGTGATGATCTTCATTATTAGAGCATTGTCCCATGTGAGGAAAGGATGATGGAGGCTATGATTCCCCCACAAGTCGGGATGAGACTCCGGACGAAAAAAAAAGAGGCCAAAAGAAAAAAAGAAGAAAAGAGAAGGCCCAAAATAAAAAAAAAGAGAGAAAAGAGAGAAGGGGCAATGTTACTATCCTTTTACCACACTTGTGCTTCAAAGTAGCACCATGATCTTCATGATAGAGAGTCTCCTATTTTGACACTTTCATATACTAGTGGGAATTTTTCATTATAGAACTTGGCATGTATATTCCAATGATGGGCTTCCTCAAATTGCCCTAGGTCTTCATGAGCAAGCGAGTTGGATGCACACCCACTTAGTTTTCTTTTGAGCTTTCATAAACTTATAGCTCTAGTGCATCCGTTGCATGGCAATCCCTACTCACTTACATTGATATCTATTGATGGGCATCTCCATAGCCCGTTAATACGCCTAGTTGATGTGAGACTATCTCCTTCTTTTTTGTCTACTCCGCAACCACCATATTCTATTCCACCTATAATGCTATGTCCATGGCTCACGCTCATGTATTGCATGAAAGTTGAAAAGGTTTGAGAACACTAAAAGTATGAAACAATTGCTTGGCTTGTCATTGGGGTTGTGCATGATTTGAATATTTTGTGTGATGAAGATAGAGCATAGCCAGACTATATGATTTTGTAGGGATAAGCTTTCTTTGGCCATGTTCTTTTGAGAAGACATAATTGCCTTGTTAGTATGCTTGAAGTATTATTGTTTTTATGTCAATATTAAACTTTTGTTTTGAATCTTATGGATCTGAACATTCATGCCACAATAAAGAAAAATTACATGGATAAATATGTTAGGTAGCATTCCATATCAAAAATTCTATTTTTATCATTTACCTACTCGAGGACGAGCAGGAATTAAGCTTGGGGATTCTTGATACGTCTCCAACGTATCTATAATTTTTGATTGTTCCATGCTATTATATTATCTGTTTTGGATGTTTTATATGCATTAATATGCTATTTTATATTATTTTTGGGACTAACCTATTAACCTAGAGCCCAGTGCCAGTTCCTGTTTTTTCCTTGTTTTTTAGCTTCGTGGAAAAGGAATACCAAACGAAGTCCAAACGGATTAAAACCTTCGCGATGATTTTTCTTGGACCAGAAGACACCCAGGAGACTTGGAGATGAAGTCGGAGGATCCACGAGGCGGCCACAAGGGTGGAGGGCGTGCCCAGGGGGTAGGGCACGCCCCCTAGCTTGTGGGCCCCCCATGACTCCCCTGACCTAATTCTTTCGCCTATATATATTCACATATGTTCCCAAACCACCAGGGGCATCCACGAAAACACTTTTCCACCACCGCAACCTGCTGTTCCCGTGAGATCCCATCTAGGGACCTTTTCCGGCACCCTGCCAGAGGGGGATTCGATCATGGAGGGCTTCTACATCAACCCTATTGCCCTTCCGATGAAGCGTGAGTAGTTTACCTCAGACCTATGGGTCCATAGCTAGTAGCTAGATGGCTTCTTCTCTCTCTTTGATTCTCAATACCACGTTCTCCTCGTTGTTCTTGGAGATCTATCCGATGTAATCTTATTTTGTGGTGTGTTTGTCGAGATCTGATGAATTGTGGATTTATGATCAGCTTATCTATGAATATTATTTGAATCTTCTCTGAATTCTTATATGCATGATTTGATATCTTTGTAATTCTCTTCGATTATCGGTTTGGTTTGGCCAACTAGATTGGTTTTTCTTGCAATGGGAGAAGTGCATAGCTTTGGGTTCAATCTTGCAGTGTCCTTTCCCAGTGACAATAGGGGCAGCAAGGCACGTATTGTATTGTTGCCATCAAGGATAAAAAGATGGGGTTTACATCATATTGCTTAAGTTTATTCCTCTACATCATGTCATCTTACTTAATGCGTTACTCTGTTCTTCATGAACTTAATACTCTAGATGCAGGCAGGAGTCGGTCCATGTGTGGAGTAATAGTAGTAGATGCAGAATCGTTTCGGTCTACTTGACACGGACATGATGCCTATATTTCATAATCATTGCCTTGGATATTGTCATAACTTTGCGCTTTTCTATCAATTGCTCGATAGTAATTTGTTCACCCACCGTATTATTTGCTATCTTGAGAGAAGCCTCTAGTGAAACCAATGGCCTCCGGGTCTATTTTCCATCATATAAGTTTCTGATCTACTATTTTCCATCATATAAGTTTCCGATATACTATTTTGCAATCTTTTACTTTCCGATCTATAAACCAAAAATACCAAAAATATTTACTTTATCTTTTGTTTAGTTTCATCTATCTCTATCAGATCTCACTTTTGCAAGTAACCGTGAAGGGATTGACAACCCCTTTATCGCGTTGGGTGCAAGTTGTTTGATTGTTTGTGCAGGTGCTAGGTGATTTGTGCGTTGTCTCCTACTGGATTGATACCTTGGTTCTCTAACTGAGGGAAATACTTATCTCTACTTTGCTGCATCACCCTTTCCTCTTCAAGGAAAAAACCAATGCAAGCTCAAGAAGTAGCAGTTCTCTCTCAGAAAATGAATGGTGGAAGTGTAGGCACGTTCTGATGGCTCTCCTCAATGAGGAAGTAGGGGTGAAGGGGTCTATATAGCCTCCACACAAAATCCAACCGTTACACACTTTTGACCCATCTCGGTGGCACAGATCAGAAAACTCGGTGTCACCGATATGTACAAAAATATGAATGTTGGGAATCTCGGTGGGACCGACAGGGACAACTCGGTGGGACTGATGTGCTAGGGCTTAGGGCAAACCTCATCTCTGTGGCACCGATTGCATCTTCTCGGTGGGACCGAAGTGAAGCAATAAGGCAACAGAGAATCAGTCAAGCCATCTCGGTGAGACTAATTGCAACATCTCGGTGGAACCGAAATAACTTCAACAAGCAACAGAGAGTTGGAAAGGCCATCTCGGAGGGACCGAGATCCATATCGGTGTGACCGAACTATTAGGGTTTTGGCAGTGGCTATGTCAAGATGAACTCGGGGGCTCCGGATAGGAATTATCGGTGGGGCCGAGTTGGAAATTAGGTTTTGGACATATTTGGATAGAGAGAGTGGCTGAGGGTTTTGGAGCAATATCACTAAGCACTTTGAGCAAGTAGGTCATTGAGCAACACCTCATCCGCTTTTGATAGTATTGGCTTTCCTATGGACTCAATGTGATCTTGGATCACTTAAACAAAAATGTAGAGTCTTGAGCATTTGCCAATCCTTGTCCTTATCATTTTGAGGGGTCCACATCTCTATTTAATGCCATGCCAATCATTGAACTTCCTGAAATATTTATCTTGAATGGACATTAGTTCAATGAGATATATATTGTTATGAATTACCAAAACCACCCGAGGATTAGTTGCATCTTCAATCTCCCCCTTTTTGGTAATTGATGACAACATATAGATCAAAGCTTCGATAAATGATTAAATAAATGAAATACATCATCGCTTTGAGAAGTATGTGATAAGCAAGAGCTCCCCCTAAATTTGTGCATTATTAAAGATTTGCGTTTGAATGCAAATGCACAATCGATTAGGATCATGGGTCAACCTTCCATGTCACATACATCTTGGTGGAGCGCACAAAATGATATGAGTGAAGTAATAAGCATGCATCACCAAAAACAAAGTGAATGATCATACACAAATAATGATAGAGATAAGCATTAAGCACACATGAAGCATAGTATGATCAATCGCACAAGACAAACATAGTATCTCACAAGCATAACAACCAAAGTAGCACAAATCAAATAGACAAAGTAGCAAGAATTCGAGAAAAACCAACGAGCAAAAGCGAGACACTCTCTCTCGAAGCCTAATGATCTATACAATTTCTCCCCCTTTGGCAACAAGTACCAAAAAGTTTGAAAAGGTATAGAGCTATGCGTCTCTCTAGGCACGATCCTCGGGAGCTCCTGAAGGTGACTTCTGGCTGGTGGCTCCAGTGTGCGTAGATGGCATTGAGATGAGTGCGTACATAAATGCTTCAACTGATGTCTGCTGGGATGGTGGAGTAGATACTGGAGGAGGCACTGGAGCAGTAGCAGCAGGTGCAGTGTGAGTGGTCCTCGTATCAGCAACTAGCACGACTGAAGATCTAGGTGCCCTGGGCACTGTGTGAAACCTGTCAGTGGTAGGTCACTCATCTCCACTGTCCTCTACAGCGGCTCTGGCTGCCTCGACATCATCTCTGAGCTTCTCCATAATAGTCTGAACCTCTATGATCTTTACATCAAGATCATGAACCTTAGTCTCGACTATCCACTCTAGGCTCTCCTGATTCTTTGACAGAGGGATTTTCCTTACAGCAAATCTCTCCTTGGTGCGGGTAGATGGTTTTGTGCTGTCTGCTGTGCTATAGCCCTTAGCAACCACTGTCTTCTTTGAGGTCACTTCCTCAGGTTGGAAGTCCTCATCCTCTGTGTCTAAGCCCTTGTCCTTCCTAGTCCTCTTGGCAGCCTTAGGCAGATTGCTAGGAGTGCTCCTACTGCCTTCATCATAGCTCTCTGCTGGACTAGATCCTTCACTAAGATCAACATTCTACTCTGACTCATTCTGACTATCACTTGCACTTGACATCTTGCAAACAGACCCTGTGAATAGATAGGTATGGGCAGATTAGATGAGTTATCACAAAAAGCAGATGTTTTTCCAAAAATTGAGTTCAAATCTTAGTTCTAAGTTTTCACGGAGTGCATTTTGGAGCTACCGAGTTGGTCATTTCGGTGATACCGAAGCAACTACAGAACCAAAACACTCCATTTCGGTTGGACTGAGATGTGGTTCAGCGTCTCCGAGTTGCTAGGGTTTCACTGGAACTTTACTTTCGGTCTCACCAATTAGTATGTTTCAGTGGAACCGAGATGTACTAGTGCAATGGCCAGGGCCAAATCGGTGGAACCAAAAATTCCTAATCGGTCGGTCCGAGATGCGTTCGGCGGAAATCTAAACCTAAAATCTTTGCTTGAATCTATTCTAAGGAACTAATCTGGTGGATAGAAGAATCTCATTCGTGGAAAGATACATGGCAAAAACCCTTGTGCATTGAATCAGAGAAAATGAAGCACGAGGGGGGTCGAATCTCACCCTAACTTGGTGGAGATCCTCTACGGCAGCAACAGCGGGCAGATTGCCATTGACAACGACGGAATCCTGCGGTGAAGGCACGTTAGAGACGAGGAGGACGATCCGGAGACCAGGGAGGCGGCAAAAACGGGGTGCAGAGTCGTAGCGTTTGAAGAAATTTTCAACGTACGGTTGCGCTGAGTATTTATACCCGTATGCTGTCAGTGGCACCGAGTGGAACAAATCGGTGGCACCAAGACGTGCAACTGCTTGCAGTTACAGCAAATCGGTGACGCCGAGATGGTCTAATAAGTAGCACCGAGATGAAAACCTAGATCAATCTAAATGATTTTGGTTTGACCGAGTTTGAGTGTGTTGGTCTGACCGAAATGCATGAAGAAGGTTTTGGAGGTCAACCCTTGTCGGATCGGTGGCTCCGAGTGCTCCTCACCCGGAGGGTCCAAAAAAGACTTGTTCAATTTTTGTGATATAGAATGAAAATAATTTGAGACAAGAAAAGCATAGATAGCTAGAGAAGGTTCTTAGGCATTCGTGTACATCCACTTGTCCAACAAAAACCAAGACAATCAAAACAACAAATGGATGTCCTCGAATGGAGAAATATGCAACCAACATGCTCACATAATAAAAATAGCAATTGAAATATGTGCCAAACATGCACAACCAATTCTAGCATCTATCAAGCAATTGGCGATGACTAGGTCATCTATATATGAGTATATTGACTTAGGAGTCAAATGAGAACATTTGATCGTAGGTCATACTCATCGTTTAAGCACAAGTGGGGTTGCCACTTTTACATAAAGCATTAATGTGTTCACACCATTAGAGTTGCTTTAGCTCAATTTTCAGAGGAAAGCTCCCCCTAGATGTGATATCCCCCTAAAGAGGGATGAACTAACCTTGGGTTTTGTCGATGATGACTTCATGTAGATAGTGAAGATGTGGATGCTCAATGTTGATGTAGATCATCAATAGTTCGGAGCAATCCTTTGGAGTTTTGCACTTTCAATACCTACATGGGTTAGTCCCACAAGGAACATACAAGGATATACATAGACATAGAGTGAATTGCACATATGGTGACGTCCATGAAAGTATTAGGTTACCTTGTCCCTTGTCTTACCAACAAGAGGGTTTGTGACTCCATGAACTAGTGCAAGATATGAAAGTTGATTGCACAAGTCCTTGCCAAAATGAATATGAGTGAAGTATGTTGATAGACTCACCCTCAAGAACACTCTAGTTCTTCTTCTTTGGGACCCACATCAACTTGATGGGAATCCTTGGAGCTGTAGTTGAACTTGATGAAGTAGAGCTTGACGTAGTCTTGGGAACCCACTTGACCATGGACTTAGGAGCTTCTCCAAATGAGTCAATCTCTTCTTGAAGCTTGTCCTTGCCCTTTAGCTTGTGGTGTTGTGGTGAAAGATCATCTTGAGCTTGTGTTCCCTCAAAAGAAGTGGGGTCATACTTCTCTTGTTGAGGAACAAACTTCGTTTTGGGATATTGATCTTCTTCCCATTCAACTCCATTGGTATTGAACTTTCATTCAAAACCAACACCTTGATTCTTCTGGTGTCTTCCTTGCTTGCGTACAATTTCCTCAAATTGCTTACTCCCGGCAAGACTCTTGTAAACACCTTTCTCTATAATTCCCTTCAATAAGCTGTTTTCTTGCTCAAGTGTAACTAGGCTAAGAAAATCATTAGTGGAACCAAGAGAATTACTAGAAGAAACAATATTGGATTTAGCATGGTTATTGTTACTACTAGAAGAAGAATCTTTCTTACTCTTGTTGCTAGATTTTACTTGTGGCATATAAGTAGACAAGAGGAGACGCTTGGCAATGTAAGAAGAACTCTTCTTTCGAAGATCATCATTGATTGCTTTTAGGAACTCATGCTCTTGCTCTAAATTTTGCTTCTCAAAGCGTAGCTTCTCATGAGTTCTTAGGAGCTCTCTATGATCCTCTTGAGTTGTTTCATGAGCTAACTTAAGAGTGTTTAGTTCTTTAGTTAGACGCTCAATCTCCTTAGCATTGTCATTCGTTTCATCTTGATTCGCATGATTACTAGCATGTTCATTATAGCTCACATCACTAGTTTTATCAACAAGTAAGTCATCATCACCTAGCAAATCATCCTCATCACTATTGAAATCAAGATACCAGGGGTGTGATACCTTGGGGCGTTTAGCCATGAAGCATCTTCCAATTCCTTCATTTGGTGAATCAAATATGTCGTGGGAGTTGGATGACACTAGAGTAAGACCGGTAACGCCTTCATCTTGAGTATATTCGGAGTCAGAGTGATAGCTTCTCTCGGAGTAGTTGTCTGAGTCGGAACCGGAAACCCATTCACCAACATGAGCTTGATGTCTTCGTCTTGTGTAGCTCTTTGATGACTTTTCCTTCCTTTCCGAATCCTTGCTTCTTCGAGAGGGTCTTCGTTCATAACGATCATCTCTACTCCTTCTCTCTCGTGGAGGTGATTCATCTCTTCTACTCCTCCTTTTTGGTGAGTCTTCTCTTTTCTTGTAGGGAGCCGTACACTCATTGGAATAGTGTCCTGGTCTTCCACAATTGTAGCAATGACGATCATGACTAGAAGATCTTTTCTCATTGTAGGACCTTGACTTGAAGCTCCTCTCTTTGCTTCTACTCTTGTAGAATTTGTTGAAGTTCTTCACCATTAAGCTCAATTCTTCATTGGAAACTAGCTTCTCACTTTATGTTGTAGGAGCATCACTTGAAGCTTTGTATGCACCACTTGACTTGTTGTGGAGTTCTTCCTTATCCTTGAGTGACATCTCATGAGCAACAATTCTACCAATGACTTCCGTGGGCTTGAGATCTTTGTAGTTAGGCATGATTTGGATCAATGTGCACACGGTATCATATTTTCCATCCAAGGCTCTAAGGATCTTCTTGATGATGAATTTGTCAGTCTTCTCTTCACTTCCTAAGCCGACAGTCTCATTTGTGATGAGGGCAAGCCTAGAGTACATTTCAACGACTCCTTCACCATCCTTCATCTTGAACTTGTCAAGTGGACTTTGAAGCCCATCCAACTTGGATTCCTTGATGGACTCGGTACCTTCGTGCATATCAACCAAAGTATCCCAAATTTCCTTTGCATTCTCAAGGCGGCTGATTTTGTTGAATTCTTCGAAGCACAATCCATTGAAGAGAATATCACAAGCTTGAGCATTGTATTGCAACATCTTCAATTCTTCCGCGGTCGCTTCACGATCCAGTTCTCTACCATCTTCAAAGAATCCACCTTGCAAGCCTATACGAACAACAGCCCAAATGGCGGGGTTATGACCAAGAATATGCATTTTCATCTTATGCTTCCAACTAGCAAAATTTGTACCATCAAAATAAGGACCTCTACGGTGATAGTTACCCTCGCTAGACGCCATACTATCCTAGGTTGTGAAACAAAGGCTATGATCATCAAAGCTATGGAAATCAAGGCTAATGGAGACCAAAGCTCTGATACCACTTGTAGGATCGAAAGTATGTCTAGAGAGGGGGGGGGGGTTATTAGACTACTTGACCAAATAAAAATCTTTCCTTTTTCCCAATTTTAGCTGTGGCCAGATTTTAGCAATTGTGAAAAGTCAAGAAATCAACCTACACATGCAATTCTAAGACTGTAGCAATGAAATGTAAAACATTGCATATGAAGGTAAAGGGAAGGGTTTGGAGAAGGCAAATGCAATGGAGACACAAAGATTTTTGGCATGGTTCCGATAGGTGGTGCTATCGTATGTCCACGTTGATGGAGACTTCAACCCACGAAGGGTAACGGCTGCACGAGTCCACGGAGGGCTCCAACCATGAAGGGTCCATGAAGAAGCAACCTTGTCTATCCCACCATCACCATCGCCCACGAAGGTCTTGCCTCACTGGGGTAGATCTTCACGAAGTATGCGATCTCCTTGCCCTTATAAACTTCTCGGTTCAACTCCACATTATGCCGGAGGCTCCCAAGCGACACCTAACCAATCTAGGAGACACCACTCTCCAAAATATAATAGACGGTGTCTTGATGATGAACTCATTGCACTTGTGCTTCAAATGATAGTCTCCCCAACAGTCAACTCTCTCTCACAGATTTGACTATGGTGGAAGAAGGATTTGAGTGGAAAGCAACTTGGGGAAGGCTAGAAATCAAGGTTCAAATGGTAGGAATGGAATCTCTTGATCTCAACACATGAGTAGGTGGTTCTCTCCCAGAAAATGAATGGTGGAAGTGTAGGCATGTTCTGATGGGTCTCCTCAATGAAGGGAAAATGGGAGTGGGAAAACACCACGCGAGGCCCTCCCGCGTCGCTCCCGCGAACGACGGGGGGAAACCCTAGCCGCCGCCGCCCCTACCTTCCACTCCTCCTCTCTCCTCGCCGCCGCTGGAGCTCGCCGGCGGGAAAAGCCCGACTGGCAGCGGTGGCGGCGGGGCCTCCTTTCCTCTCCGAGCGGTGGTGGGCGGCACGGGACGGCCCCTTCATTCCAGGACGCGGCGCCTTGTGGGGCGCGACGGTGCTGGTGGCTGCTGCTCCAGTGTGGAGGGCTGTGTGTGTTGCCGGCGGTGTTACTCGTCGTGGTGGCCGAGGCGGCGCGGGCCTGACTACAATGGGGCCCCAAATCGGCCTTCGAATCTGGCGGCTCCTTCTTGGCAGGCGGGGCTGGCCATGACCTCGTGAGGTCGTGGCTTGGGGCGTGGTCCGCGACAGCGTGGGGCCTGCTCCTGCACGGGTGCGGCGGCGTGGGTCATCGGTGGCTGGGCGCTTTGGAGGCCCTCTTTGGCTATAGGATTCGGACGGTCCGGCGACCCTCGCCGTGGTGGACGCGGTGGCCACTGCTGCACCGCGTGGAGCTGGCTAGAGGCCATGGCGGGGCGTCAGGGGTGACGTCTGGGAAGGTTGCAGGAGGGATGGGTGGGCTCTCTACCTGTCACCGGTGCAGGGGGCGCCGGTCCGGACATGCTCCGCTCCTCTCCTCCCCATTTCCCCTGCCTAGTGCTTCCGGGTTTGTGGTGTTTGGGGCAGGCTGGTCACTAGCGGCTCTGTCCGTGCTAGGGATTGGTCGGTCGTTTCCAAGCCTGTTCCTTTGTCGGTCTCCAGAGTGTCGGGATGCAGGGCGGCGGCCTTGGTGGTGGGAGCGGCGTGCTCGTGGGAGGAGCTCGCAGCTTAGGTGCGGGCTAGTCTCCATGGTCGCGTGGGCGGCATGGCGGCTGGTGCTTGTCAATCGGTGGCGGTGATGCGGCTCTGTCCCCAGGACTGTCCGTAACCTGTTGGGAGGCGGAGTTTGTTGACCTGGATGAAAATCCTGCCTGGCATGTCCAGGCCGACGGAGGCGGCGCCCGAGGACGTCGGCATCTTCTTGAAGACTCCGTTGCGGTTGCTCCATGTCCTCCAAGGTACCCCGGATGAAAATCTTATTCCATTGGATCGGGTGGTGGCGGCACTCCGGTGGCGTATCCTTCTTGAAGGCACCGCCTTGGGGTTCATGGATCGACGGCTTGCAGCTTGGTCTCTTCTGTGGCTTGTTCCTGGTTGAGTACTCCCTCGACTTCCTAGTGTGCCTAGTGTATATCTTTGTTGTCTTGGAATTGTTTGGGGGAGTGTTGGCTGCTTCTTAGCACCTGTGTATCTTGCCTTGGGTGCGTGTTGTGTGTTGTATCGCTCGTTGCAAGTGGTTGTTGCTTTATATATAAAGCGGGGCGAAAGCCTTTTTCGGCAATGAGGAAGAAGGGGTGGAGGGGTATATATAGCCTCCACACAATCCAACCGTTACACACTTTTGACCCATCTCGATGGCACCGATTAGAAAACTCGGTGGCACCTGTGTATAAAAATATGAACGCAGGGAATCTCGGTGGGACCGACGGGAACAACTCGGTGGGACCGATGTGCTAGGGCTTAGGGCAAACCTCATATCAGTGGCACCAATTGCATCATCTCGGTGGGACCGAACTGAAGCAATAATGCAACAGAGAATCAGTCAAGCCATCTCAGTGAGAACGATTGCAACATCTCGGTGGAACGGAAATAATTGCAACAAGCAACAGAGAGTTGTCAAGGCCATCTCGATGGGACCGAGATCTGTATCGGTGCGACTGAACTATTAGGGATTTGGAAGTGGCTATGTCAAGATGAACTCGGTGGCTCCGGATAGGAAATACGGTGGGGCCAAGCTGGAAATTAGGTTTTGGATATATTTGGATAAGAGAGTGGCTGAGGGTTTTGGAGCAATATCACTAAGCACTTTGACCAAGTAGGTCATTGAGGAACACCTCATCCCCTTTTAATAGTATTGGCTTTCCTATGGACTCAATGTAATCTTGGATCACTTAAACAAAAATCTAGAGTCTTGAGATTTTGCCAATCCTTGTCCTTGTCATTTTGAGGGGTCCACATATCTAGTTCATGCCATGCCAATCATTGAACTTCCTGAAATATTTATCTTGAATAGACATTAGTTCAGTGAGATATATGTTGTTATGAATTACCAAAACCACTCGGGGATTAGTTGCACTTTCAGTCTCCCCCTTTTTGGTAATTGATGATAACATATAGAACAAAGCTTTGACAAATGATTAAATGAATGAAATACATCATCGCTTTGAGAAGTATGTGATAAGCAAGAGCTCCCCCTAAATTTGTGTATTGTTAAAGATTTGCGTTTGAATGCAAACGCACAATCGATTAGGATCATGGGTCAATCTTCCATGTCACATACATCTTGGTGGAGCGCACAAAATGATATGAGTGAAGTAATAAGGACACATCACCAAAAACATAAGTGAATGATCATACACAAATAATGATAGAGATAAGCATTAAGCACACATGAAGCATAGTATGATCAATCACACAAGACAAATGTAGTATCTCTCACAAGCATAACAACCAAAGTAGCACAAATCAAACAGACAAAGTAGCAAGAATTCGAGAAGAACCAACGAGCAAACGTGAGACACTCTCTCTCGAAGCCTAATGATCTATACAATTTCTCCCCCTTTGGCAACAAGTACCAAAAAGTTCGAAAAGGTATAGAGCTATGCGTCTCTCTAGGCACGATCCTCGGGAGCTCCTGAAGGTGACTTCTGGCTGGTGGCTCTATTGTGCGTAGATGGCATTGATATGAGTGCGTCCGCAAATGCTTCAGCTGATGTCTGCTGGGCCGGTGGAGTAGATACTGGAGGTGGCACTGGAGCAGTAGCAGCAGGTGCAGGGTGAGTGGTCCTCGTATCTGCAACTAGCACGACTGAAGATCTAGGTGCCCTAGGCACTGTCTGAAACCTCTCGGTGGTAGGTCCCTCATCTCCACTGTCCTCTACAGCGGCTCTGGCTACCTCGACATCATCTCTGAGCTTCTCCATAATAGTCTGAACCTCTGTGATCTTTACATCAAGATCATGAACCTTAGTCTCGACTATCCGCTCTAGTCTCTCCTGGTTCTTGGAAATGTTGGCCAGACTCTTCTCAATCCTCAGGGTTGCCTCTAACAGATATGTCATCTGGTCATTCTTGGACTTGAGATTGGCTATGGGAGCATTGGGTGTTGTGGCCTCTTGAGCTGCTCTTCCTGTAGCAGCTGCCTGGATCTTCTCTTGAGCCTCAATAGATGTAGGGTGTGAAGCATCCATCACCACCACATTATCTTCAAACTCAGGCTGATGTGGAAGGTGCTTACCATCAAGTAGGTAAGTGCTTGTTCCAACCTTGGAGTTGATGAGCATCTGAATATGTGGAGCATATCCACAAGATCTCTTTTAATCAGCAGCTGTCCTTTTGATTGTCTATACTACCAAACTCATGACTTTGAACTTCTGAGGGGTGTCAAACAGATGTAGCAAGTTGATGGAGTGGCCACGGATCATCTTGTCATCTCCGAACTTGGGCAAAAGAGTATGCCTCAAGATAGTTTTATTGGTGGCGAAACCAGCTAGCAAGTGCTTTACAGAGCCAAGCTTATTACTCTCAACATCCTTAGCAGGGATTTCCTTGTACATGTTTGCCATAGAGTTGTGGTCCATCCTAGGCTTCCCGTACACATCAATGTCATTTGCTTCTTCCTCAGGAGCACCAAGAAGTTCAGCCCACTCAGAGATACTTGACTGGTACTTGGAACCCTCAGTCATCCATGCAATCCTCCCATCTGGATAGAAATGAGCTGTGGAGTAGAATTGCATGATCATCTCGTCATTCCACTTGGTGAGCTTCTGACCAACAAAGGAATCCACTCCTCCAAGCTTGAAACTCTCATGAACATGGGGGAAATAATATTCATTGGTATCAATGTATTTCCAGTCCACCCACTTCATGTCACTGACTATGGGCTTCTTATCAAGTAGTACAGTCTCATAGAAATCATGTTGCTCTCTGGTGTGAAAGCGGTAGTCACAAGCAGTCCTCCTCCTAACAGAATATGGATCAATCTTCCTCCACTCTCGCAGACCTTTGTCTTTCCTGAGCATCATGTTCTCGGCTACTGGATGAGCATTGTCATGGTCTGGAATCTTGGGCTTTAGCTTTCTGAGCACTAGTGGCTCATCATCTATCTCAACCTCAGGCACTGGGGCCTTGTTTTTCTCAGTAGCAGAGATATTCCTTGTAGACCTCTTAGGAGCAGGTGCTTTGAGTTTGGACTTGGGCTTGGAGGGAGCAGCTGAATTCATAGCATCTGACATTAGCTTCTGAGTATTTGCTGGAGGTGCACCTGCAGTAGGTTCCTCCTCCTCCTCATCAATCATCATGGAGGGTTTGCCAATAACTCGAGCAGTTGTCTTCCTCACCCTCTCCTTCTTCTTTGCTGCAGCAACCTCTGCATCACTTGGCTCCTCAAGTGTGAATGTCATGGTCTTTTTGGGAGCTGAGGCTTTGTCTGCCTTTGACAGAGGGATTTTCCTTACAATAGATCTCTCCTTGGTGTGGGCAGATGGTTTTGTGCTGGCTGCTGTGCCATAGCCCTTAGCAACCACTGTCTTCTTTGAGGTCACTTACTTAGGCTGGAAGTCCTCATCCTCTGTGTCTGAGCCCTTGTTCTTCCTAGTCCACTTGGTAGCCTTAGGTAGATTGCTAGGAGTGCTCTTGCTGCCTTCATCATAGCTCTCTGCTGGACTAGATCCTTCAATAAGATCAACCCTGTGAATAGATAGGTATGGGCAGAGTAGATGAGTTATCACAGAAAGCAGATGTTTTTCCAAAAATTGAGTTCAAATCTTAGTTCTAAGTGTTCACAGAATGCATTTTGGAGCTACTGAGTTGGTCATTTTGGTGATACTGAAGCAATTACAGAACCAAAACACTCCATTTTGGTTGGACCGGGATGTGGTTCGGTGTCTCTGAGTTGCTAGGGTTTCACTGAAACTTTACTTTCGGTCTCACCGATTAGTATGTTTCGGTGGAACCGAGATGTACTAGTGCAATGGCCAGGGCCAAATCGGTGGAACCAAAAATTCCTAATCGGTCGGTCCGAGATTCGCTCAGCGGAAATCTAAACCTAAAATCTTTGCTCGAATCTATTCTAAGGAACTAATCTGGTGGATAGAAGAATCTCATTCGTGGCAAGATACATGGAAAAAACCCTTGGGCATTGAATCAGAGAAAATGAAGCACGAGGGGGTCGAATCTCAAACCTCATCTCGGTAGCACCGATTGCATAATCTCGATGTGACCGTGAAGCAATAAGGCAACGGATAATCAGTCAAGCCATCTTGGTGAGACCGATTACAACATCTCGGTGGAACCGAAATAATTGCAACAAGCAATAGAGAGTTGGCAAGACCATCTTGGTGGGACCGAGATCCGTATCGGTGTAACCGAACTGTTAGGATTTAGGCAGTGGCTATGTTAAGGTGAACTCGGTGGCTCCGGATAGGAAATATTGGTGGGGCCGAGTTGGAAATTAGGTTTTGGACATATTTGGATAGAGAGAGTGGCTGAGGGTTTTGGAGCAATATCACTAAGCACTTTGAGCAAGTAGGTCATTGAGCAACACCTCATCCCCTTTTAATAGTATTGGCTTTCCTGTGGACTCAATGTGATCTTGGATCATTTAAACAAAAATGTAGAGTCTTGAGATTTTGCCAATCCTTGTCCTTATCATTTTGAGGGGTCCACATCTCTATTTCTTGCCATGCCAATCACTGAACTTCCTGAAATATTTATCTTGAATGGACATTAGTTCAATGAGATATATGTTGTTATGAATTACCAAAACCACCCCGGGATTAGTTGCACTTTCAATCTCCCCCTTTTTGGTAATTGATGACAACATATAGATCAAAGCTTCGACAAATGATTAAGGGCCAGTTCTTTTGGGTGATTCTCCAAGAATCGCCCCCCTCCCCAGCTTCCCCCATAATTGCCACTTCATATATATTTTACAATCCTAGCTAATTAAGGTCTAATTAGCTAGGATTGTAAAAAAAATATGGAGTGGCGATTCTGGGAGAAGCTGGGGAGGGGGTGATTCTGGGAGAATCACTAAAAAGAACTGGCCCTAAATGATTGAAATACATCGTCGCTTTGAGAAGTATGTGATAGTAAAGAGCCCCCCCCCTAAATTTTTGCATTATTAAAGATTTGCATTTGAATGCAAATGCACAACCGATTAGGATCATGGGTCAATCTTCCATGTCACATACATCTTGGTGGAGCGCACAAAATGATATGAGTGAAGTAATAAGCACGCATCACCAAAAACATAAGTGAATGATCATACACAAATAATGATAGAGACAAGCATTAAGCACACATGAAGCATAGTATGATCAATCACACAAGAGAAACGTAGTATCTCACAAGCATAACAACCAAAGTAGCACAAATCAAACGGACAAAGTAGCAAGAATTCGAGAAAAACCAACGAGCAAAAGCGAGACACTCCCTCTCGAAGCCTAATGATCTATACAATTTCTCCCCCTTTGGCAACAAGTACCAAAAAGTTCGAAAAGGTATAGAGCTATGCGTCTCTCTAGGCACGATCCTCGGGAGCTCCTGAAGGTGACTTCTAGCTGGTGGCTCCAGTGTGCGTAGATGGCGTTGAGATGAGTGCGTCCGCAAATGCTTCAGCTGATGTCTTCTAGGCTAGTGGAGTAGATACTGGAGGTGGCACTGGAGCAGTAGCAGCAGGTGCAGAGTGAGTGGTCCTTGTATCTGCAACTGTCACGACTGAAGATCTGGGTGCCCTAGGCATTGTCTGAAACCTCTGAGTGGTAGGTCACTCATCTCCACTGTCCTCTACAGCTACTCTGACTGCCTCGACATCATCTCCACTTGGGCCCATGGGCCTTGTATTACCTAGGGTTAGTTTTAGGCTGCCTTGGGACGTCCTCCCACCTCCTTGGCCGCCACCCCTTGCTCCTATATAAGTAGATCAATCTAGTAGCTTTTTCCTTGGGTTTTAATTAGTTAAAAGTTTGCCATTGTTGCAACTTCGTGTACTTCGTTTGTGTCCAACGACCAGGCCAAGACCGCTTTTGAAACCCCACTTTTATCAATACTTCATCCATATTTGCAATATTCAGATTGCTTTATCATATTCTTACTTGTTCTTCAATTGCTTGCAGGAATAGACCTTCGTGGTTAGGTTGATCGTGCTCCGGCGTGGTCAATAACCTCTCGGAGTTGGTTTAGCAATTGCTAAGACGTAACATCGTTGCACATTTGTTGTCGGATCGTCAAAGTCGACTCCACCAAATCGTTCATTATCATCTCATCGAAAGATCGAGACCCTCGTCTATATCAAGTGGAGGACATGACTACCTTGGATATGATCACAAATATTGCATATGCGTATTTATTTGAGGCGATTTCTAATACAAGTTATGCAATAAGTTATTCATGCTATGCAGAACAAAAGTACTTCACCTCTTTTTGCTTCATGCCTAATTGCAGAACTACTGGACACTTGTAAATCCACATATGAAGATAAGGGGAAAAGAGACATTTAGGTGCTGTTCAAGAAGTCCTCTCACGTCACTTTTGGGCCAAGAGAAGATAAAGTCCAAGTCCCCCACGTTCTGGACTCAGATTCGGACTACACAGACATACCTGACTCAAAACGCCAAGAACTCTTTCATCCGGACTCCGAATTGGGTGATTCTTTTTTTGTTGGAAAGTTTATTTCGTGTAATTTTCAACCCAATTGGATTCACCTTCAAATTCGTCCGAAGCGTTTATATATTAATGATACAATCTAACGCTGCAGCAAAATCTGGGTCAAACTACAAGTCCAAACGTGTTGCATCACCTCCACTTGGGCCCATGGGCCTTGTACGACCTAGGGATAGTTTTAGGCTGCCTTGGGAGGTCCTCCCACCTCCTTGGCTCCCAACCCTTGCTCCTATATAAGTAGATCAATATAGTAGCTTTTTCCTTGGGATTTGTTTAGTTAAAAGTTAGCCATTGCAACTTCGTGTACTTCGTTTATGTCTAATGACCAGACCAAGACTGCTTTTGGATACCCACCTTTATCAACACTTCATCTACATTCGCAATATTCAGATTGCTTTATCATATTCTTGCTTGTTCTTCGATTGCTTGCAGGAATAGACCTTCATGGTCAGGTTGATCGTGCTCCAGCGTGGTCAATAACCTCTCGGAGTTGGTTTAGCGATTGCTAAGGCGCAACATCGTTGCACATTTGTAGTCGGATCGTCAAAGTCGACTCCACCAAATCGATAGTTATCATCTCATCGAAAGATCGGGACCCTCGCCTCTATCAAGTGGTATCTTCACCTCTGTTGTGTAGAGCCACCTCCTAAATTTTCAGCCCATTTGGGTTTGGTTTGGTTAGGTTTTAAATTCAATCAAGTTTGAATTTATTTCAAACTTGTTTAAATTTATAGTCTCTAAAATTTTGCCAACCATTTTAATTAAAGCATAGGGCGTCATGAACCCGCAGATTCTTAATTCAACATAAGCAGGTGGGCCAGTGCCGACGGTGTTGGTCTGAAATGAGCAGACTGCGGGGCCACCGTGGGGCAACTTGAGGTCTGGTTTTACTCGTAGGCTGACCCATCCGGTCGTGTCCTGAGAACGAGATACGTGCGGCTCCTATCGGGATCGTCGACACGCCGGGCGGTCTAGCTGGTTTTGTTTTACTATTGTCAAAATATCTTGTGCACCGGGATTCCGAGGATACTTTGGGCTATCTCAAGGTTGAGGTTTTCAACGCGGATCATGAGATTTTGTGATGGACTAAGTTAGGACACCCCTACAGGGTTAAATGTTTTCGAGAGCCTTGCCCACAGTTATGTGGTGACTTGGCTATTTATAATATCTGGTTGTAGAGAACTTGACACTGAATTCAATTAAAATACACCAACCGTGTGCGTAACTGTGATCGCCTCTTTTCGAGGGAGTTCGGGAAGACAACACGGTGGGGTTATGTGCTACCTCTTGAGCTTGCGTTGGTTTTTCCCTTGAAGAGGAAAGGGTGATGCAGCAAAGTAGAGTAAGTATTTCCCTCAGCTTTTGAGAACCAAGGTATCAATCCAGTAGGAGACAACGCGCAAGCCACCGAATACCTGCACAAACAAACACCAACTTGCACCCAACACGATAAAGGGGTTGTCAATCCCTTCACGGTTATTTGCAAAGTGAGATCTGATATAGATGGATAAACGGTAAAGTAATGTTTTTGGTATTTTTGGTTTATGGAATGGAAAGTAAACGATTGCAAAGAAAGTAAATAGGAAACTAAAATTGTAGATCGGAAACTTATATGATGGAAAATAGACCCGGGGGCCATAGGTGTCACTAGAGGCTTCTCTCAAAATAGAAAATATTACGATGGGTGAACAAATTACTGCCGAGCAATTGATAGAAAAGCTCAAAGTTATGACGATATCTAAGGCAATGATCATGAATATAGGCATCACGTCCGTATCAAGTAGACCGACTCCTGCCTGCATCTACTACTATTACTCCACACATCGACCGACTCCTGCCTGCATCTAGAGTATTAAGTTCATAAGAACAGAGTAACACATTAAGTAAGATGACATGATGTAGCGGGATAAACTCAAGCAATATGATGAAAACCCCATCTTGTTATCCTCGATGGCAACAATACAATACGTGCCTTGCTACCCCTACTGTCACTGGGATAGGACACCGCAAGATTGAACCCAAAGCTAAGCACTTCTCCCATTGCAAGAAAAACCAATCTAGTTGGCCAAACCAAATCGATAGTTCGAAGAGACTTGCAAAGATATCAAATCATGCATAAAAGAATTCAGAGAAGATTCAAATAATATTCATAGATAAGCTGATCATAAATCCACAATTCATCGGATCTAGGCAAACACACCGCAAAAAGTATTACATCGAATAGATCTCCAAGAACATCGAGGAGAACTTTGTATTGAGAATCAAAGAGAGAGAAGAAGACATCTAGCTACTAGCTATGGACCCGTAGGTCTGTGGTAAACTACTCACGCTTCATCGGAGAGGCAATGGTGTTGATGTAGAAGCCCTCCGTGATTGAATCCCCCTCCGTCAGGACACCAGAAAAGGCCCCTAGATGGGATCTCACGGGTACAGAAGGTTGCGGCGGTGGAAAAGTGGTTTTGTGGCTCTCCTAATAGGTTTTGGGATATTTGAGAATATATAGGCAGAAGAAATACGTCGGTGGAGTCACGAGGGGCCCACAAGGGTGGGGGGCGCGCCTCCCGACCTTGTGGCCGCCTCGTGGCTTTCCTGACGTGCACTCCAAGCCCTCTGGATGTCTTCTGGTCCAAGAAAAATCATCGCGAAAGTTTCATTCCGTTTGGACTCCGTTTGGTATTCCTTTTCTGTGAAACTCTAAAACAAGGAAAAAACAGGAACTGGCACTGGGCTCTAGGTTAATAGGTTAGTCCCAAAAATCATATAAAATAGCATATTAATGCATATAAAACATCCAAAATAGATAATATAATAGCATGGAAGAGTAAAAAATTATAGATATGTTGGAGACGTATCATTATGAATGACTTGTAAGTAGTTCATGATCACTTCTTGATCATATTAATCTGCGACCAATTATGCATAGTTTACTCTTCTTATTCTTGTACTCGTAAGTTAGCCACATACAATGGCTTAGTGCTTGCTGCAACCTCACCACTTAACCATTCCATACCCATTAAGCTTTGCTAGTTTTGATACCCATGGTAATGAGATTGTCGAGTCCCCGTGGCTCACAGATTACTACAACAACAGGTGTAGCTACAGGTAAAGCGATGCTTTGACGTGAGAGCGATGCCTGTTTGCTTTTGGATTTCTTCTTCTTCCTCCTATTCAATGATCATAGGATGGGTTCCGGGTCGGGAGCCTGGGATTAGCAGGGTGGATGTCGTTCTTCTTTTTTTGTTTGATTTCATCAGTAGTCAGATCCCGCTCTTCTGTATGATGATTGCTATTATTGATGTATTGTTGTATTCATGCTGTAGCTTGTGGCGAGTGTAAGCCTTTATCTGGTATTCTCATCTATTCAGTACATGGTATATTGTAATGATATCCACCTTGCGAAGCGTCTTCGGTATGCGCTTCTATCCTTAGCGGGACTCCCAAGTTCCTTGAGGATGGGATCGCATATTGGGCGTTACAAGTTGGTGTCAGAGCCTTATTGACCGCAGAAGCCCCCTTGATTGATCGAATCATTGTCGATTCTAGCAAAAAAAACTATTTTGAGTTTATATATATATATATATATATATATATATATATATCGGAGAGTAGGAATTATTTTTAATTCTCATCCCCATCGTCGCTCTGGTGAGGAATTGTGACATAGGTGTTTTGGTTCTACCCCTCTTCCCCTTCAATTTTTTTAGGATCACGCGGGTATTGTTGGAATCGTTGCGATATCGGTGTGATAGAATTCTGTTCTTGGTGCCTCCCGACCGTATGGATTGGACCCGGGGAGTTGGGCTCCAAGGGGTTCTTGTCACATTTGCCATCGTTCTAGTTCCTAAATACTAGAGGACGTCGACATCGAAAATGCTTCTATACTATTTGTGGTGAGAGTAGTCTGGCGCCACCCAGTACTGGGGAGGGAGATCAGATGTATTGCCACATCTAGTATCGCTGTTGTGTTTCGAAGGTCTGAGGTAGACGAGTTTGCGGAGTTTCTCGGTTGTGTGTTGAGGGTTGCGGATGTAGTTGCAGCCTATTAGGCTGTTGTTTGCTATGAGTAGGTTCCTGGACCCGCAACCTGATTGCATAACCAAGAAATTTCAGAAGTTCTTAGGTGGGAATTCAAGTAGTTATCTAGAATTATCCTTCCAACAAATGCATAAGGGTTATGTATTTGTTCCGGCTTATTCTGCAAGCCAAATCCTTTATTTTGTTTTGGAGTTGTGGTATTCGAGTTGCTTCGAAGGCAAGTGTTGATTCCATTCCTTTCCCAAGCAGTGTCCTCATATTTCTATGTGAGTGTTAGTCCTTCTTGATCATCCAGATTGCCATGTAAATTATTTTTCAACCTGAGTGTTTCTCTCAAATTAATCTGATCCTTTCAATAGTTGTAAGATCAATTCTTAGTTTTGTCAATGATGTCCATTCCACCCGTCCCAAGTTGTCTTTATTTTTTCCCACCCTCCCACCCTTTTTCTTCACAGAGCCAGAATTCTCAAATCAAGCATCCTTTTAATCTAGCCCCTTCATCCTTTTCTTCGAAGTTTCAACCGGTGTTTCCTTGTGAATATGCTCAATAGCTACAAGTTCATCATTATTCATTCCCGTATTCTTTTCCGGTGGATTCAATTCAAGCTTTCAGTGTTGTTCATACTCCGTTCTTTTGTTTCATGCTTTCCATGTTGGGAATTTCTTATTCAACCGCTCTTAATCGTTCACCTCTCGCTATTTCATTCGTTCCGGAGTCTGAAGATATCTTGAAGATTGGTGTTTCCGTCCAAGATGCGTTCTTTCTATTTCGTGGTTCTTACCTCATCCAAGTCATTTAAATCAACTGGTGCAATCTCTCTTTAAAAATCGGTTCAATGGTGTTTCTTTGAGTGGGCCCTAACCCACATGTCTTCTCAAGGATCTTACCTGACTTTTCTAATATTTTCCCAAAGATTCTTCTTAAATCCTTTTTCAAAGTTTGACGTACGAATGCATTTTTTTCATCAGTCAGATACCTCCTCCAAGGCCGCTTTTGAATTATTTTCATCTTTTGCTCAACATTTCTATTCTTCATTATTCCGGAGTACCTCACAAGTTCTTCATGGTGGCTCTCGTCGTCATTCTCAATATTTGAAGACCAAAGAAGAGTTTCTCTTAAATCTTGGTCCGTTTTCTTGAAAATTCTTGGTTCAAGCTTGTTGCTATCCTCTCAAATTGTTTTGGTCATGAGAAATTCTTTTCATACCCATCCAAAGCATTTCAAGAGTTATGTTCATTTCTAGATCATCCGAAGGCCATCGTTTTAGAACATTTCTTCGTTCTAAGTTTTCAGCGTCATTCTCCAATTATTCTAAATTTATGCCTCTTCGTTCGTCTCCATATTCTTTCGGTGCTTCGTCCAAGTATTCTCTAGTCAGCTCATGATCTCTTCATTCTCCCGTATCTAATTTCCCTTAAGTATCTTCGTCTGTTTTGTAATTCTTCTCGGTGATTCATTCTCTTTCATCGTTCATTTCAAATTCTTATGGTGGCTCGTTCAAGATTCCCCTTCCTATGTTCCCGTATCAATTAATTCGTTCTTTCCAAAATTCTATCGGTGGTTCATGAAAGATCTTCCCAAGAATGTGCTATATCTCTCCTCAATCCTTTCAACGAGAATAAGTGGTATGCCAAAATCCGTTGCTTGTCATCAATTTAAGTTGATGAAAGGAAATGCATAACATAATCCTTATTCTTGTTTCCTCAAGGTGATTTAATTCTTTCTTTCGGAGTTTGTTCAAGATGAAGAAAATCTCGGTTCTAAGTTGTTCACCTTTTCTTTTCCGGAGTTCCAAGTTTTCTCGGTTATCTCGTCATGAAGATCCATCTAAATCATGGCAAGGCTTCAATCTTGTTCGCTTCAACCTTCAATTCTATCCTATTATCCTTTCCTATCCGGAGTTCTTCATGGAGGCTCTACATGGTGGTTCATCAAAGATTTCATTTGTTCTTGAAGTGTTCGTCAAGATTCTTATTGGAGGAGCTCAAGGATTATTCGTCTTGCATTCCAAAGTGCAATTCCTTCTCCTTATCTCTTGAAGTGGAGTTTTGCATCTCTTCGTTCCTCTCAGCTAATCAATCATTTGGTAGTGGCAGAATTTCACCTCAAGTTTTGAGATGTTTTCCATAAGCCCACAACAAGGTTATTCTTTTTGTTGTTGATTTTTCCAACAACACCGTTCAACCCTTATTCATAGTAATTTTCCTTCAAGTTCAATTGTGAGAGATGTTTTTCTCTTCTCCGTTCTTTTCATTCCATCCTTTCATTTCTTCCGGAGGCATTGTGTTGTTCCTCACGTCAAGTATCATGCCATCTTGTCAAAGTTCATGTTCTATGCCATCTATTTTCAACCGGAGTGCTGTCTAAAATCCTTTCTTTCTTGTTCCTTGGCTACCTCATTTCAACCGGAGTGGTTTCAAAGTAATTCTTGTTCATTGAGCTCTTCATTCATGCATGTGCAACCTCCAAGTTTCTCATGGTGTTCCTCACTTCTACCGGAGTGCTCTCAGTTTCGTTCATCTTCGTTGTGTTCTCTTCGTTCTTGCAAGTTTCTTCAACCTTCAAGGTTCCTTGGTTCCACTCGTTTGTCAAAGAAGCAACTTTGTTTTACCTGTTCCTCTTCCCTTCCATTTTTCTTCCCTAGATCTCGGGGTGAGATCTCTTGTAAGTTGGGGAGAGTTGTAACGGCCCAAAACCGAGACCTCCATTATATTGTGATATGTTCATTCATGTATGCCATGTGATGCTTGTTTTATGTTATTTTGCATCATGCATCATCTCCATCCATGTTGTGCTTGTTAGTATTTTTTTATTTTGTTGTTCATGTGTTTTGCAAATCCTAGTCCCTCCTTGATACTTTCATGTTCCTTGTTGCTCAACTTCCATCAAACTATTGCACCACTTCCTAAATCCTCAAAAAAAAAAATCCCTTTTCAACTTCTCTTCTCTAAATTTCTGTTTTCAAGTGACATTTTTCTTCCTCCTTAAATGTTCCAGTTGTGCACATAAATCACCACTGTTGTGTAGAGCCACCTCCCGAATTTTCTGCCCATTTGGGTTTGGTTTGGTTTTAAATTCAATCAAGTTTGAATTAATTTCAAACTTGTTTAAATTTATAGTCTCTAAAATTCCGCCAACCATTTTTATAAATTCTTCACATTTTTTCTGGGTCCAGGAAAGATATCTATCTCTATCTATTTTTTCCCAACTGTATCTTTATTTTCTCTCATGCTTCTGTTTTATTTAAATAGAAAATAGAGAAGATTTTGAGACACAGGGAGAAGTTGGCCCAGCCACTAACCTCAGCCATCCAGCCCAAGCCCACCTCTGCTCCTTCTTCTACCCAGCACCTCTATATGAACGAACAGTAGCCATCAGATCGCCATGGCACCGCTCGATGGGCTGCCGTTGTCACACCCTGATTTTCATACCACATCATTTAAGTTAATAAAGCATGAAAGTTTGGACCAACAAAAACTTTTGTGTGATTTGGCTTTCTTTTGATTTGGGTTTCTATTGCTATTTTCAAAGTGCTCTTAAATCAAATAAATTCCCCAAGTCTTATACTCCATCTCCTTGCTCCAAAACCTTGTCCACTGATCATACCATGTGTATAGGACATAAAAGTACTTTCTTACAAAAATAATTTGGCCAAAAAGTATTTTCTAAATTAGGTTTTCCAAAACCCCCTGAGATAAGGCTTGAACTACAAGTACTTAATTTAGGGTTTGAAAAATATTTCAAAAGGTATATTTGATTCCTATTAGATATAGAACTTCCAGAA
This sequence comes from Thinopyrum elongatum, assembly GCA_011799875.1. Classification (NCBI taxonomy): domain Eukaryota; kingdom Viridiplantae; phylum Streptophyta; class Magnoliopsida; order Poales; family Poaceae; genus Thinopyrum; species Thinopyrum elongatum. The sequence goes on from CM022301.1 coordinate 172,250,412, forward strand.
ACCACAAAAATATTATTTTAAAAGTTATTTTGCTATTTTATTTAAAAGCTTTTTCTTAGGGCCAGAAATGGTCTTTTATAGGGGAAATTTATTTTAAAGTTTCAAAAGTATTTAAGAAAATTTAGGGAAACTCAGTGGACATATATTTTCCATATATATGAGTTTCAACACATGGTCATGTTCAAAATATTGGACAAAACCCTCCAAAACCATTTCTGCATATTTCAAGCATTTGAAATATTTCTGTAAGAAGTATTGTCAAATAAATCCAGGAAAATTCTAGCAAGTCACATATGCCTAATGTGATGATCTTGCAAAGTTTCATCCCAATAAAAATAGTTTTGGTTCACAAAAGTGCCCCAAAACCATTCGTGTCCAGATCCAAATTTGAGCAACTCTACATTGCAAACTATCTCCTTTTGATCTCAATTTTTGTGGACATGCTCTAAACCCCAAATGATGACACTACAACAAGTGGTGCATCAAGGATAATATATTTGCATAGTTAGATCTAGAAAAACCCATTTTTGTTGATTTCTAGGGTTTGCCAAAGTTGCATTGTCAACTTTCTTCAAATGGACTCAAACTTGGTGCTAAACCTTATTTCTATCTACCATTTGATCCTGTTTAATATCATGGCAAGAAGGATCTATTTGCTTGCCCAAACCAGCATCAAACACCTTCTGGTGATTTGGTAAAACGACCATTTTCACCACTTCTACCATTCTCCTTGACCTCCCCTTTTTACCACAGCTATTACTAACCCTCTCATACCCCCAATAGCTTCCACTCATCCATAGCCCAATAATAGAGGGGTGAAAACCCCCATTCACCTCTCTGGACAGCCATGGCAGCATCTCTTTTCCCCCTCTAGTTTACCTTCCTACCTCTCCCTTAGCACCTAAGCTACCCCAGGGCATCTCCATATGCACCAGCAGCTAGTAGACAAGGTGGGACGTGCCCAGAGCATGTGGGCATGTTGTGGCATGCTAGGTTGGCGCTCTGGAGCGCGCTACAGTGCCCAACCGCACTGTAGCCGCCCCATTCCAATGCCCGGACCACCTAGGGCCTCCCCCCTCGTGTCTCCCGAGGCCGCCTCGGCGTCCGGGACATGCCAACATGTCGGCACCCTCCTCCTTCTCTCTCTAGCGACCCCTGTCATGCGTGCCCGAGCGCCGCCCGCGTTTGCCAGTCGATGCCTGCGCCCCTGGCCCGCCTCGCACTCTCTTTCCTCTTCGTCTCTCTTCCCCTGGTCGTAGACCACCCCCAGGAAGACCCTCGGCTCGAGGCCGAGCCCTCCCGTGGCTTCTAGAGACAGCTACAACCTTGCCAGCGCACGAGCCTACGGTGCACCTCTTCCCTCCTATTTAGAGCAACCCCGAGCTCCCCTCTCAACGTCTGTCTCCATCTCGCATCCTCAATTATACCCCCGCTCCACCCATTCAACCCCTCGGAGCCCCAACGCTCGGGATTGAGCCGAGCCCGCCGCCTCGGGTTGCCGGCGATTCGCGCGGTGAGAGCCCCTCTGCCCGTGTTCGACCTCGATCTGGAACCGTAGCAAGCCCCCGACTCATTCCCCTCCTCCTGCTCCGTTTTCAGCAAGGGACGGCCCCGGAGATCACCTCCCGAAGTGTAGCGACCCGACCCGAATGGATCAAAGTCTCTGTGCTTAAGTGTCATCCCTGGATCGGTATGCTGACACACACAGTACTCGAGGATTTATAACAGAGGTAAATCACATGTATAAAGTAACATAAATACTATTACCTCAATCCAAATAGCGGAAGTAACAACAAGGTTGTGGATTCCCATCAACACCAACGGCAAAGTTGAGTGTAGAAATCGTAACCCTAACGTATCACTTACTCGTCGTAAGAATCCTGCAACATGAGACGTTGCAGCCCGAAATGGGTCAGTACATTGAATGTACTGGCAAGATAACACAGTAGAGCAATGAACAGAATAAATGCTATCACTACATGCATATATGGCTGGTGGAGGCTCTACGGTTAATATGTTTTGCGAAAAGCCAATTTTTCCCTACATCAAAGGAATATATTTTATTTAACTATCATGGTGGTTGTTGAACATTGAGAAGGTAAATCCCCCCCTCAATCCCAATTAAAAGTAATCATTAAACCCGACAAATTAATTTAGAGTGATGAGATCAATATGATAATCCAAGAACCAGATACTCAAGATGTCCATAACCGGGGACACGGCTAATCATGATTAGTTTGTACACTCTGCAGAGGTTTGTGCACTTTTCCCCACAAGACTCGATCTCCTCCGTTGGATTTCTCGCACTACATGGTGTTTGAGAAACGGATGACCGAGACACAGTCTTTCAGAAACATTTACTCTTTACTCTGGGTAGACAGTTACACCTACTTTCCCCTACATCTGCTAGCCTACCACTGAAAGAGGTCATGTAACATACTCAACTATGCTAGAGCCCATAATAGCTTGTGGCTGCACACGGAAGTTTCTAGCATGAATAATCTTATGATCCCTTTGAGCCTGGGTGGCGGACCGTAGGAGGATCACACGGTATAACCCCGGGATCTCCTAGGACAACACTGGTATATCCCCAGGTGTCCGGGCAAGCCACTGGTATATCCCCAGGGTGCCCCAACCAATCCACCCAGATGTGTATTAAAGTAGCCACCTTAAGTTAACCATTAATTAACAATCTCACATCTGTCATGGATACACTCAAAACCCAATCCACGTCTACGAGCATAGCATGGCAATATAAGCATAGCGTAGAAGTAACTCCCAAGGGTTTGATATTAAAAAAAAGGCAATAGGTTCTACCTCATCATCTACTTCCCAATACCCACAAGTTAATCACATCCTAATCATGCAGTGTTTGAGGATAAAACTAATGCATAAAAACTGGGTATAGAAGAGTATGATCAAAGTGTTACTTGCCTTGTACTGTTGATGAAGATCCTTCGCACTCATAATTTCTGATAGTTCTACTCGTCACACTCCGTTCAATCTAACGTGAGCAAGCAATTGCATACATAAGCACTCATGCAAAAGAATCGAAGAAAAGATCTCGAAAAACTTCGAAAACTAGCAATTAACTCTTGCAACAGAAAACAATTTCTAACAGTACCAAAATTGGGTGGATTTGGTCTTATCAGAAAGTTTAGGTCAAGAGCTTCAATTAGCAAAAAGAATCAATTAAATCGGAGTTACGAAACTCAAGTTATAAACAAAAAAAAAGTTTAAATACAAAACTGTTTGAATTCAAATTTTAATCTTTCAAAAACATGTTTAAGTTGGTTATCTGGATAGAGGAGATCGTAACGAAGAAGTGAGCGTTGGTTTCGTTGGATTTGGACAAACGAGTAAAAAGTTGCGAACGTTCGAAGCACAGGGACTAATCTATAAAGAAAAAAATCACAGATAGGTCCCTGGACGAAAATAAAAGAAAAATAATAAATCTAACGGACGAACGTTCGCTACAGAAACCTAACGAACGAAAATCGTTCGCTACCGAAGACTAACGGACGAACGTCCGCTAATTAGAACCGATCGGAAAAACCGAAAAAAAAACCTAACCCTAAAAATAAACCGGGCCGGCGGTTTTACCGTTTCGGTCAACGCCGGCGAACGACGGCGGCTCGGCATCGAGGCGGCGAACGGCGGGCGGCGGCTCGGCGTGGGAAGTGCGGCGGCGCAGCGCGGATGTGAGCTCCGACGGGCGGCGGCTTCGTCCTCGGCGGCGGCGGCAAGGCGCGGGCGGCTCCGGCGCGTAGCGCGGGGCGGCGGCGGCGGCAAAGTGCGGCGGCGGGGCAGCGACACGGGGTTGGAGGAGAGACGGGGCCCGGGGCCGCGGGTTTTATAGGAGGGAGGGAGGCGCGGCTTGCGGGAGGGGCAAAGGCGGCAGGCGGTGACCGGGTCGGGCACGGCGGTGCGGCGGCGGCGGACTCCCGAGCGGAGTCCTGCTCGAGGACGGGGGCGACGGGCGAGCTGGGCCTGGCTGAGGAGCTGGGCCGGCCCAGTTCGGTCGGCCGAAAAGATTTTTTTTTTTTTTAACTCAGACAGCAAGAGTAAAATAAAACGACAAATAATAAAAATGATATATAGCATATTATATATCAAAATTTTCAGAAAAATATTTTCTACAACATGAACATTTTTTCAGTGGCAAATAAATTCCACAAAAATTTAAATAAAGCAAACAGTGCTACTGCTGCAAGAAAACCTAATAAAAATCATTTTAAAAATACCAAAATGATTTCAAATTTATTTCCCTCTAATTTTATATTGAAGGGAATCATTTTACCCTAATTTCCATATATTTTATTTTTGGATAAAAACAATTTGAATAAAAACCAAATAACTCCAAATTGAAAATAATTTCAAAGGGACTTTAAATTCGATTGTTTTAAACTTCCAACTCATATTTCATATAATTTGAAGAAGTCATTTTATCTCCTCTCATGAAAATCATTGAGTTGCATAAAGTTTTCGAATTTGAAATATTTCCAAATGGAATTCAAATCTTTTCAAAAACCCCTTTTAAAATAGAAGAAGTCATGTTATCTTCACTCTAGGGTTTGTGATGAAATGAATATGAATTCATGGAGATCATAAATGCAAGGTGAAAGTTTTGGGAAAGTCATTTTATTCCCTCTCATTCAACTTTCAAAAAGTTTCCAAATTTCACTCAATTTCACACAAGCAACCACACCACAATCAAACAATCAATCAAAACTATTTATTTAATATAACATTCCAAAATTTAGAATTTTGGGATGTTACAAACCTACCACCCTTAAAATGAATCTCGTCCTCGAGATTCGGAGAGGCTAGAAAGAAATAGGTTAGGTTTGGGGTCTTCTCAAAATCCATCGATCGTCACAGGGGGTCTTGGGTGCTACCACCCTTAGAAGCATTGTTACGGTTCCATCAAAACTTATATACTCCATTCTTATTGTTGACAGGGTCAGTCCTCTGAGATCCTCGGGAAAAATCCTACTCTGGCTCTTCCGGTAGGGGCATAACTATTTTCCTCAATTCCCGTGTCCTTTCATCTTGGTAAGGTTCTTCTGTTACCGGGTCTTCTTAGCTGACGGGTCTGGCGCCAATACTAAACAACTATCGATATCTCATGGTGGTCAACAATTTATGGTTTCTCCTGCAGGAAATGGGTCTGGGTTGAACCTCACCGCATAACCTACGGTTGGCAACAACTGCCGTGTACAAGGGGAAAAATTGTCACACCATTCTATGGTTTAAACAAGGTTTTGATCGTCGTCGCTCTACTATGGGTAAGTCACTCAGATTTACCATCCCATATAGCAAGGCGAATAATAAGAGTAAGTCGGTATGGTGATCAATCCATCCCGCACCCAAATCATTACCTTGTATACGGTTTAGCGAATCTCGCATTCTAACACTTGGTCATCCTCACAAGCATTGCAGAATTTCTCTTGTCGACGAACTAAGTTCGGATAAATCCATTGATTCTGCAAGCCAAACGAACATCTATCGTTTCTTCACCTCTCTCAGGTTTTGCGTTAACTCCTATAAGATCGTCTGTTGATAAAGTCGTATCTTCTTCCAGGGTTTTTCCTTCAGCACGAGTGTGCTTGCTTCTTGGCAGGTCCTGGGGCCTGTGGGTTATGGCCCATATCATCACTTGTAAACCTTGAACTCATCATCGGGGGCAACTGATCATTATTCCAACATCCAGCTTCCTAGCATTCTTAAATCCATCCCATTGTACTGTCTCCCTTCCTTCTATCGGTACCAAACTAAGAAGGGATTACACAGACTCATCAGGGAGTTACAATTGCTCCATATTGCCAACCTTCTACCTCCTTTATATCCAATAGTACTTCATCCCATCATATTCTTGGGGTATCCCACATATCGAGATAAAACTCGTACTTATTTTGTCCGAAGTCCACTCCGTGGAATATCATTATCTTTTCCAGAGGTCAAGTGTCCTCACAGGGTACTACCACCCTTGAAATGCACAAATTCATCCGTAGACCATATTTCTCATATCCTCGAAAATGGTCAAAATCTTTCTTCATAGAGTAACAACTCATAAAATCCAAATCAGTACCAACAATAATGCTAACTTTATTGATTCTCAAATTATTACAATCTCCTGCATTTCCATTACATGCCTCAACTCAACACCTCAATATAAAGGAAATGTTCTCACTACTACTACTATACTTCTCACGGACACAACTAATTATCACAAATCTCCTTCTCATTGGGACAATCTCTGGCAAAGTGACATGCTTCATTACAGCAGAAACATATTACTTCTGACAAGTCTCGTGGTTTCCTAGTGATTACATAGCCTCCTTGGGTCCTCGGCTTCCTTTTTGGGCATTCGCTAAAGTAGTGTCCTGAATCTTTGCACCTAAAACATATGATATGACTCAGGTCCTTCTTTGTAGAAATTTGGTTGTTCTTGGCATCCAATCTATTTCTCTTCCTGGACTTTTCCGTTCCAAACAGGGCTTCTATTTCCTGTGGGTCATACTCTACTTCTACTGTCGGAAATGCTACTAGATCCCCCCTTCAGACAATTCTGGGAGATGTGTCCTTCTTCTCCACATGAATAGCATGACTTGGTGCAGAGTTTAATTGGGTCTTCTTCGGGTGTGTCCTCCACCTCTTCCTTCATCACAGGTTCTTCTAAAATTTCCATGAGGGCTCCTTTCATTTCTTCTTTCTTCTGCTGGATGGTTCTTTGTACTATGGGGTAAATGTGAACTGAGCAGGGTAGTGGGTAGTCCCTTCACACAAGAAACAAGTAATCTGCCTAGTTGGGCTTTCTTCAGCTGGGTGACTCTCTTCACAATGAGGGCATTCATCCTTGTGTTCTTTATGGTTGTGTCCTATTTCTCCACAGAACTTGCATGCACAAGGTTTCTTCATATCATTTCCATAAGGCTTCAACTTCTGGGACACAAGCCGAGACTTTAGCAGAGTCATCTTAAATTCTTTCCAAGTGGTTACTCTTTGCCATCCATTGATGGTTTGGTACATCCTCCACCAAGTAGCAGCACCTCTTTCAAAGCACTGAAGAGCATGCTGGGTCATATCCTTTCTGGCTATAGCGTTATTCTTCATGTGATCTTCCATGTTTTGAATCCATCGGTCCGTCTCCAATTGAGTCATCGGTCCATAAAATATGAGTTCATCTCCATTCATCCTCTATTGGTTCCTAGGGATTCTGGGTGAGATAAGAGAGATAGAGAGGGATACACACAATACAAACAATAGTTTTGAAGAGACAGATTTTTATTTTGTGGCTGTCGGAAAAACATCAAACAAATGACAGCTCACAATCGTCACATCTAACGCAGGTATAACAGGGGTTTGGTCTTCTAAAGGTCAATAAATCTTCAAAGTCGCCAAACTCTTCAAGTCTTGTTCATGTCTCCGATGGGCTTCTTCCGATCGTGCTTGACCTTCTCAAGTTCTTTTGCCAGATCATCTTTGTTGACGCGAAGTCTCTCGTGACGTCCTTTAATATTCTGGAGTTGCGTTCCAAACTTCTGGGTTTCAACATCCTTGGCAATGAACCATGGTCCTACTGTCCTTCAGTTCCTGACGAATCTCTGGTATCTCGAGGTTTTGCTCCTCCAGCTTGGCTACTTTCAGCTTCTGGGTCCTGAGTTCTTCACGAAATGCTTCCTTGTCAAATACGGCTTCCTGAAGGTCCATCTTAAAATTCTCGATGTAATAATCCAGATCCTGTCGATACACCAGCTAAGGTTAAACTTCATCTTTTGCTGATAGATGCTCCATTAGCCCTTTTGTCATCCAATCCTTCTGACGAAATGCATGCTTAACTCAGCACGACGACAATAGCATAAGCGGGCGATAACATCATGGATAGCAGTGTTTCTGCCCTTGTCATTGCCATGAGCTATCATTCCATAGTTGATATCTCCTGCCTTAGGGTTTTCTTGACAAAAACTTTGAGTTTTAACGCTCCATGTTCCGGTCTTTCTCCGTCACACCTTGATCTCGGGTATTGACAGCCTCAATAGTCTGACAAATTCCATAAGAGTAGCCTTACTAGGTCATACAAATCTGGAAATTCTTCATAGCCTTCAAATTCTCCTAGTCTTCGGAGTCTTCAACTGTTGTAGTTTCCATTATTATAATGCACGGTAAAATCCTCTTCATTCCGAAGTGGTCTTAGTTGTCCGATATCTTGTACTTCTTGGATTGGTCTCATCAGTTGAACCTTCGAGTGGTCAAAAGGGCAAAGGGGTATAGTCTAACTAAAAGGAAATTTGATAAAGCTCAGAAGAGAAGAGAGGTAAAAGATCCTTTTGAAAAGAAAGTTGTAGAGAAAAATCTTTCCTATGGGCTGGCCAGTTTCTAGGGTCACGTCCTACAGTCAACATGTGCTCTGATACCATCTCTGTAGCGACCCGACCCGAATGGATCAAAGTCTCTGTGCTTAAGTGTCATCCCTGGATCGGTATGCTGACACACACAGTACTCGAGGATTTATAATAGAGGTAAATCACATGTATAAAGTAACATAAATACTATTACCTCAATCCAAATAGCGGAAGTAACAACAAGGTTGTGGATTCCCATCAACACCAACGGCAAAGTTGAGTGTAGAAATCGTAACCCTAACGTATCACTTACTCGTCGTAAGAATCCTGCAACATGAGACGTTGCAGCCCGAAATGGGTCAGTACATTGAATGTACTGGCAAGATAACACAGTAGAGCAATGAACAGAATAAATGCTATCACTACATGCATATATGGCTGGTGGAGGCTCTACGGTTAATATGTTTTGCGAAAAGCCAATTTTTCCCTACATCAAAGGAATATATTTTATTTAACTATCATGGTGGTTGTTGAACATTGAGAAGGTAAATCCCCCCCTCAATCCCAATTAAAAGTAATCATTAAACCCGACAAATTAATTTAGAGTGATGAGATCAATATGATAATCCAAGAACCAGATACTCAAGATGTCCATAACCGGGGACACGGCTAATCATGATTAGTTTGTACACTCTGCAGAGGTTTGTGCACTTTTCCCCACAAGACTCGATCTCCTCCGTTGGATTTCTCGCACTACATGGTGTTTGAGAAACGGATGACCGAGACACAGTCTTTCAGAAACATTTACTCTTTACTCTGGGTAGACAGTTACACCTACTTTCCCCTACATCTGCTAGCTTACCACTGAAAGAGGTCATGTAACATACTCAACTATGCTAGAGCCCATAATAGCTTGTGGCTGCACACGGAAGTTTCTAGCATGAATAATCTTATGATCCCTTTGAGCCTGGGTGGCGGACCGTAGGAGGATCACACGGTATATCCCCGGGATCTCCTAGGACAACACTGGTATATCCCCAGGTGCCCAAACAAGCAATCCACCCAGATGTGTATTAAAGTTGCCACCTTAAGTTGAACCATTAATTAAAAATCTCACATCTGTCATGGATACACTCAAACCCAATCCACGTCTACGAGCATAGCATGGCAACATAAGCATAGCGTAGAAGTAACTCCCAAGGGTTTGTTATTAAAAAGGGCAATAGGTTCTACCTCATCATCTACTTCCCAATACCCACAAGTTAATCACATCCTAGTCATGTAGTGTTTGAGGATAAAACTAATGCATAAAAACTGGGTATAGAAGAGTATGATCAAAGTGTGAACTTGCCTTGTACTGTTGATGAAGATCCTTCGCACTCATAATTCCTGATAGTTCTACTCGTCACACTCCGTTCAATCTAACGTGAGCAAGCAATTGCATACATAAGCACTCATGCAAAAGAATCGAAGAAAAGATCTCGAAAAACTTCGAAAACTAGCAATTAACTCTTGCAACAGAAAACAATTTCTAACAGTACCAAAATTGGGTGGATTTGGTCTTATCAGAAAGTTTAGGTCAAGAGCTTCAATTAGCAAAAAGAATCAATTAAATCGGAGTTACGAAACTCAAGTTATAGCCAAAACAAGTTTGAATATGAATCTGAACAAATTTCGAAATTTGAAAGTTGCAAAAAGTTTATTTGATAGGTTCACTAGAAAGGTGGAATCCAGACAAAAATATTGGCGTTGGTTTCGTCTAATTTGGATGAACGAGTAAAAAGTTATGGCTATTTGAAAAATCAGGGCCAAGCTGTTTTACGGAAGAAAAAGAGTTATGGCTAAAAGAATTCTAGTCCTAAAATGTAAATACAAGGACTAATTTATAAATCTAATTATTCTACCGTACTAGTCTAGAAATAATAAGCTACGGGAGTATATAAAAAAATACGAAGAAAGATACCTTTATAAGGTAGAGAAAAGATGACTTCCGAGAGAGAAGACAACTTTCAGAAGTCCCGCCGGAGAGAAGAAAAATATTTTTATTTAGTGAATCTAGTCAAACCAAAATATATTGATTTAACCCGAATCGGATGATTTTTGGAGGCTCTATGGGTCTATATTTATAGGTGGAAAGGAGGCTTAGAGGTCAAAAGTTAGGCAATGTGGGACTAAACGTAAACAAAAGGCAGACGAAAGATATAGGAAAAACAAAGAAAAGAAACGACGCCGCATGGGCCTTCGGCCGGCCTGCGCGTGTGCGCGCATGTGTGCGTGCGCGGAGTTTTTTTTTTTAACAGAAAATAAATAAATTAAAGGACAACTGGAAAAATAATATAGTCCGACCTGCTAGCTATGTTGCGCACGCTGGCGAAGGATAGCAGTCGGTCGCTCGTACAGTTTTTTTTTTAGAATAAAAACAAAAAAAGGTAAACGGAAAATAAGAAAATTTCCATAGGCATATTATATATCAAAATTTTCAGAAAAAGATTTCCTAAAAGATGAACATATTTTCAGCGGCAAATAAATTTCACAAAAATTTAAATAAAGCAAACAGTGCTACTGCTGCAATAAAACCTAATAAAAATCATTTTAAAAATACCAAAATGATTTCAAATTTATTTCCCTCTAATTTTATATTGAAGGGAATCATTTTACCCTAATTTCCATATATTTTATTTTTGGATAAAAACAATTTGAATAAAAACCAAATAACTCCAAATTGAAAATAATTTCAAAGGGACTTTAAATTCGATTGTTTTAAACTTCCAACTCATATTTCATATAATTTGAAGAAGTCATTTTATCTCCTCTCATGAAAATCATTGAGTTGCATAAAGTTTTCGAATTTGGAATATTTCCAAATGGAATTCAAATCTTTTCAAAACCCTTTTTAAAATAGAAGAAGTCATGTTATCTTCACTCTAGGGTTTGTAATGAAATAAATTTGAATTCAAGGAGATCATAAATGCAAGGTGAAAGTTTTGGGAAAGTCATTTTATTCCCTCTCATTCAACTTTCAAAAAGTTTCCAAATTTCACTCAATTTCACACAAGCAACCACACCACAATCAAACAATCAATCAAAACTATTTATTTAATATAACATTCCAAAATTTAGAATTTTGGGATGTTACACGAAGCTTCTTCGCCGCGGGACCTCGTTGCCGGCGAACCGCGGCTCCCCTCCGCCCAGCTCCGGCACCCCCCGAACGGCGACTCCCTCCTGAGTCCAACGGTGCCCCCACTCCTCTTGCCGCGCCCTGCATCATCACCGATGAGCACGCCGGCCCCTTTGCCGTGAGGTTGGAGATGACAGGTGGGGCCCACCTGTCATCCTCACCTCTCTCTCGCCCTCGCTCTCTCCCACTGGCAGCTGGGCCCTGCCCGTCAGGTTTAAAAACCTGGCGCACGCGCGCGTGTTGGCTCGCCTGAGCCTCTTTTCCCTCTGGGCCTACTGCACTGTGGCCGTTCTGGCCCAATGGCATAGTGTCATTTCTCCTTTTCTTTAAATATAGAAATTTCAAAAATTCCACAGGTTAAAATATTTGTCCAAATGAAATAATTCCAACTCCTAAATTATTCTAAAAATCCCACCTATTTAATGGTGTAACTTTCATACATATCCATCACACTTTTCTGTACTGTTCAAATTCAAATTCAAATTTAAGCATTTAAATCTCTCTGTGAAAATCTATTTCTCTGTTTATTTAGCTCCAATTCCAAAACTAAGAATTTTTGAATTCTTAGTTATCATCCGAATATTTAACAAAAATGAGTTAACATTTTTAAAAGCACTTCTATTTTTCTGTTTTTGCTATTTGCCTTATTTTCCGTTATTCTTTTGCGACGATTAGATTTCGTGTCTGACGAAGTTATTGGAGAGGACTTGGAGAAGGACTTGAAGACTTTGATGATCAAGCCAACCAAGGTAAGCAGCCCTTTGATCATGATACCCCTGTTTTGTTCATCGATAACTTTTCGAATGCATGATGATGAACTTGTTATGACCGTTGCGTTGATGCATCCCCATTGATACTTGCATGTTCGTAGATCTACCTTGGGCTTAGAGATACAATGAATACTTGATGTTGACGCATGATGTTGCATCTATGCCATGATCATCACTTGGTTACAATCCTTTAAAAACCCCATCGGGTGCCCCTAATGCCCGTGGGTGATGTTGAACTAGGTCACCGCTTGATGAAGAAGTGGTGTACCGAAGCAAGTGTTGTGTGTGTTTTCAAAACGGGTTAGATTTAAGGTGTGTCAACTGTCCCAACCAAACATGTACAACCACACTACCCCTTATGGGACGGGGCGTTATTGATTACCTAGTCCGATACTAGCATGATGCCCACATTACTAGTGATGGGGGTGATGTGAGTTCACTCTCGGGACGGGGTCGTGCTTGGATAGGCGGCCATGACTATTTTTACAGGGCACCGGACACACCGTTGGTCCCTTCGTGTAGATGTGACGATAAAAAGGGCAGAGTCCCAAGGTCTTTATGATTATACACGAGGGTTGTGTACCAACGAGTGGAATCTATGTTAATGTCGCCAAGGGAAAGATAGTGATCTGGTGCTTACCCTGAGTACTTGAGGTACTGCGGGTCGTGGATGACACGAAAGTTCCCCGGATCTTGTGGGTAAAGTGTACAACCTCAGCAGAGTGTCAAACTACTTGAATAGCCGTGTCCACGGTCAAGGACAGTTGGGTGGTGCTACTTAAACTATGTCCGGAATCCTTCATACACATGGTTAAGTACATTGATGATGTGAATCGTGAGAAGACACGATAAGCTTGAGAATGAGTTGTGTATAACTCTTCCTCAATGTTGGAGTCTATGATCTCTTGATGCATGATACAGACACATTCATGACACCGTTAAGTGTTGATTATTCTTGCATAAGGAAAACTACCTTACCTCAGATATGCCAACATAGTGTTATTGCCATGCATACTTTTCTCTGTTTTCATTCATGGGTTGCTTGCGAGTACATTCAAATGTACCAATTGGCTTGTCCCTGGCTATTTACTTGGCTAGGCATGGAAGAGCAGGAATTTGAGGAAGAATTCTTCGGTGACAAACATGCGAAATAGGACGCTTTCCCAGTCAGAATGCCTGTAGGGTTAAGGCAGATGGCATGGGTTCTACTTATCGACGAGATTTCCGCTGCTTGAGTTTCATTTGATGTTCAACCCTTGAGGCTTTATGATGCAGGGTGGAAACCCTAGGGCCGATCTTTCACGATTGGAGCGGATCCTACAAAGAACACAAGGAGAAACACGAGGGAAAAATGAGAGAAATCACTCAAACCAACAAGATTCGATTACACATGTGCTAGGTCCTCGAAACACAAAGAGATACACGATCCACGATCAACAAAGGACGATACAAGTAGCAAGTTCTTCTCCGTGAGGAGGTCTTGAGGTCTTCCCGTTAGGGGTCTTGAATCCGCTTGGGGGATCTTCTCCGTAGAGGTCGTGAACTCCGATGGAGAAGTAACCAAGTGGATGAGCAAAGCTCTATCTCTAATTTGAGCTAATCCTTTGCTAACCCTAGAAAGAGGGAGGAGGAGGAGTATATATAGTCTTGGGGGCGAAGGGGCACATGGGCCTCGGGCCCTTACACTATGCGCAGACAGGGGAGGCCGGACGTCTGGGCGTCGGGCCGGATGTCCGGGCCTTCCCGAGACGCCGGACGTCCGGGTTCACGGGCCGGATGTCCGGGCTGGCCAGGCGCCGTTCTGGTGCTTTCTGGATCGAGGGCGCCGGATTTCCGGGCTTGGCCGGATGTCCGGGCTGAGGCCGGATGTCCAGGGCCTGTAGGTACTTGGTGGCTGGGCGGCTGCTGTGGTAGATGCTCCAGGGGCCGGATGTCCGGGTCCTGGAGACCTCTTCGGATCCTTCCGTCGTTTCTCTTCATCCGTGAACTTGGGGACTTGTCTATCTTCACGTCCATCTTCGGGAGGGCCTTCTTGGTACCTGATCATGCACAACATTCCGGACTTAGGTAGTAGCCATGTCTCGCGTGGATCAAATGTAATATCACTAAGGAAAGAAGTCACGTCGGTCTCGAGAGCTCTAGCCCATGCTCATGTCATAGGTCCTCTTGGCACTTGGTGAGACGGTGGTAGGTCCATGGGGATGACCGTAGGATGCTCCGCATCATCTTCCCCCCGGAAAAGATCCGACCTTGGATCGAAATCCTCATCACCATGGTAGGGAGAGCGATCTTTGATGTTGAAGATGTCGCTCACGGTGTACTTGTCACGTGGGATGTCAATCTTGTAGGCGTTGTTGTTGTAGTGTTCATGCACCTTGAAGGGTCCATCGGCTCGTGGTAGAAGTTTGGGCTTGCGTTCGTTGGGGAAGCGGTCCTTGCGAAGGTGTAGCCACACAAGATCTCCAATGTTGAATACCATGGGTTGTTTGTTGATGTTGAGCTTGGTCTTGAGTCGTTGTACTTGGCGCTCGATAGTGTGCCTTGTATCTTCATGCATCCTCTTGAGGTAGTTCACTTGGGCACTCACGTCCATGTTGGTGCGCTCTTGTAGTGGTAGAGGAAGAATGTCCAATGGGGACAATGGGTTGAAACCGTAGATGACCTCGAAGGGGGACTTGCCGGTAGTCGAATGTCTTGCGCGGTTGTAGGCATACTCGGTGATGGGTAGGCACTCCTCCCACTCCTTGATGTTCTTCTTGATCAACACGCGTAGTAGAGTGGAGAGCGTTCGGTTCCTCACCTCTGTTTGGCCGTCGGTTTGAGGGTGGTATGCCGAAGATAACAAGAGCTTGATTCCGAGCTTGGCGCATAAGGTCTTCCAAAAGTAGCTCAAGAACTTGACGTCGCAGTCTGAGACAATCGTCTTTGGTACTCCATGTAGGCGCAAGATTTCCCTACAAAAAAGATTTGCAACATGTGAAGCATCGTCTATCTTGTTGCATGGTATGAAATGTGCCATTTTAGAGAATTGGTCCACAACAACAAACACGGAATCCTTTCCATTTTTAGTTCTAGGCAAACCAAGCACAAAATCCATGCTAATATCTTCCCATGGGTGGTATGGAATTGGTAGAGGCATATAAAGACCATGAGATTGAGCTTTGGACTTAGCTTTGCGGCATGTAGAGCATCGATTGGTGAAGCGCGAGACGTTGCGGAACATCTTGGGCCAAAAGTAGTTCTTGGAGAGCGTAGCGAATGTCTTGTCGCGTCCAAAGTGTCCCATTAGTCCGCCTCCGTGGGATTCTTGTAAAAGGAGCAAACGAAGAGAAGACTCGGGGATACACAATTTGTTAGCTCTCATAAGATAATCATCTTTTATGTAATAGCGTTCCCAAGACGTATGCGTCAAACATTTGGCATAAGGAATAGCAAAAGTAGGATCATGCGCATACAAGTCTTTTATGTGCTCAAAACCAATGACATTCAATTCAAGTTTGGCAATAAGCATGCATCTACGGGAAAGAGCATCCGCCACAACATTTTCCTTACCTTTAATATACTTGATGACATAAGGAAATGACTCGATGAATTCACTCCATTTAGCATGACGCTTGTTCAACTTAGTTTGACCCTTAAGATACTTAAGTGTTTCATGATCGTTGTGAAGAATGAACTCATGAGGGCGGAGATAATGTTCCCAAACATGCAAGACTCTAACTAAAGCATATAGCTCTTTGTCATAGATGGGATAATTGAGTTGCGCTTCGGAGAGTTTTTCACTAAAGAAAGCGATTGGGCGCTTCTCTTGCATTAACACACCTCCTATGCCATAACCACTAGCATCGCAATGAATCTCAAAGGGTTTATCAAAGTTTGGTAAAGCAAGCAAAGGAGCATGTGTAAGCAAATTCTTTAGCTCATTGAATGCGGTATCTTGGGATGGTCCCCAAACAAAGGGTGCATTCTTCTTACTCAAAGCATGTAAAGGGGATGCAATGGTGCTAAAATCCTTCACGAATCTACGATAGAAACCGGCTAAACCAAGAAAACTACGCACTTGTTGCAAGTTGGTTGGTTGAGGCCAAGTTTTGATAGCATTGATCTTAGATTCATCTACATGAACACCCTTAGAAGACACAACGAAACCCAAGAAAACAAGCTTATCAACATGAAAAAGGCATTTGTCCATATTAGCATAAAGGCGCTCTTTCCTAAGGGTTTGCAACAGGGTTCTAAGATGGGTGACATGATCTTTGAGCGATTTGCTAAACACAAGAATATCGTCAAAATAGACCACAACAAATACGCCAATGTAGGGTCTAAGAACAAAATGCATGACTCTCATGAAAGTACCGGGTGCTTCGGATAAACCCATTGGCATAACAAGCCATTCATATAAGCCAAATTTGGTCTTAAATGCGGTTTTCCATTCATCAACTTCTTGTATTCGTATTTGATAGTAGCCACTTTTAAGATCAATTTTAGAGAAAATAGTGGCTCCGCTAAGCTCATCTGGCATATCATCTAGGCGTGGAATGGGGTAACGATAACGCACGGTGATAGCATTGATAGGACGACAATCGGAACACATGCGATATGTACCATCTTTCTTGGGAACAAGGATTACCGGTACGGCACAAGGACTCAAGCTTTCTCGTACATGGCCGTTGTCAATGAGTTGTTGTACTTGCCGTTGGATCTTTTTGGTTTCCTCGGGGTTGACGCGGTAGGGAGCCTTGTTAGAAAGGGGTGCTCCGGGGATGAGGTCGATGCGGTGTTCGATGCCTCAAAGAGGAGGTAGACCCGGAGGTAGCTTGTCGGGGGATACATCTTGGAATTCCTGCAATAGAGAAGATAACACTAAAGGGAGATTGTGAGAGGTGTTAGTTTTTGGTGCCTCGTCCTTGCACAAAAGGACATAGTGCATAACACTTGATGGGTTCTCACACACTTCTCTCATCTCACATTTGGTGGCAAAGAGGAGTAGGTTTTTCTTGTCGCTCATCGTGGAGGCACTCGATTTGGGCTTGTGGCACTCACTCTCTTTATGGTGGTTCGCTCTCTCACTATTCTCTCCACGATGGGTGGCTTGCTTGTCGGCGATCACTTGACTTGGAGACATAGGTCGTAGCACATACTCCTTTCCTTTCATCTTGAAGCTATAGTGATTTGTCCGCCCGTTGTGGATGACGCCTCGGTCAAATTGCCATGGACCTCCAAGGAGGAGGTGGCAAATGGACATCGGAATGACATCACACTCCAAAGTGTCTTCGTATGCTCCGATCTTGAAGGAAACTTGCACCATATGCTCGACTTGGATAGTGCCGGAGTCACTTAGCCATTGAACCTTGTAAGGATGCGGGTGCTTCATCTTGACTAATTGGAGCTTGGAGCATAGTTCTTCACTTGCCAAGTTATGGCAACTCCCTCCATCGATGATGACCTTCATGGACTTTCCGTTGATGCCGGCCTTGGTGTGGAAGATATGGCATCTTTGGTCTTCTTCTTGTTGATGTTGAAGAGTCAAGACCTTGGAGACAACAAGAGCGGGGCTCGGATCTTCGTCACAAAAGACTTGATCATCTTCATCGTCGTTCACTTGCCGGTGCATGGCCACTTGCTCAAGGGCTTCCATTTCACCTTCACTCATTGAGTCGTATGTACCATCGTCGTTGAAGATCATGGTGCGTTTGTTGGTACATTCGAAGGACTTGTGGCCTCGGCCGCCGCATGTGAAGCATTTGATGGAACTTGTCTTGACGGTCTCATCCGGTGGAGTTGTAGATGATGAAGCTCTCGGCTTGAAGTTGCTTGGAGTAGGAGGACATCTTGAGGTTGTCGAAGTTTTCTTGAAGAGGTCACCGTTGCTTGTAGAAGGCTTGGTTGAGGTAGACGGTGTTGGAGTCGTTGAAGCTTGGGTGTTGGAGAAGCCATAGGACTTGGATGAGAACTTGGCATACTTGAAGTCATCTTGCACTTGACGTTCCGCCTTGGTAGCTTGATGCACTAGCTCAATGAGGTTTGAGTATGGTTGGAAGTCGGCGATCTTCTTGATAGGATGATTGAGTCCATTCAAGAAACGTGCCATAGTTTGCTCATCATCTTCCGTGACATTGGCTCGTATCATGGTAATCTCCATTTCCTTGTAGTACTCTTCAACGCTCTTGGTTCTTTGCTTGAAGAGTTGGAGTTTCTTGAAGAGGTCGCGGTTGTAGTAGGTTGGCACAAAACGTGCTCTCATGACATCCTTCATTTGCTCCCAAGTGGTGATTGGTGGTTCACCTCTTGCCTCACGACGCTCAATGACTTGTTCCCACCATATGAGGACGTAGTCTTGGAACTCAAGGTATGCCATAGCAATCTTCTTCTCTTCCTCATAGTTGTGCAAACGAAAGATCTTGTCGACCTTCAATGCCCATGATAGGTACTCTTCGGGATCATTGCTTCCGTTGAACTTGGGCATGGTGAACTTTAGCTTGCCGTAGCGTTGCTCTTCATTGTGTGGGGGTCGAGGGTGATGACGTCCTTGCCGAGGAGGATTGTCTCCCTCAACTTGCTCTTGTCGAGGAGGATTTCCATTGTCTTGTTGCTCTTGTTGAACTGGAGGTTCTTGTCAAGCTTGTGGAGGAGCTTATCGAGCTTGAGGAGGAACTTGAGGAACTTGTCGGTGCAACCGTGATTGATAAACCCTCTCTTGAACTTCTTCGCGAAGTGCTTCTTCTTGTTCGCGCCTCTGGCGGTTGCGTACGGCAACGGCGCGACTTGTGTCGTGGAGGGCACATTGCGCCTCAAGTGCTTGAGCTTCTCGCCGTAGTTGTTCTTGACGTTGTGCCTCGGCATCTTGCTCGTCTTGGTGTAGGCGTGCTCGTTCTTCCTCTTGTTGGCGTAGACGTTGCCGTTCTTGTGCTTGCGCAAAGGTAGCTTGGTTTTGGCGATGTCGATGTTCTTGCGCAAGAAGTTGCTCTTGAGAATCGGTTCCGTGTAGAGGATTGCGGTTTGCTTGACGGTCTTGGCGTGCGGCTTGGCAAAGAGTGTTCGACGTCGGTGTACTTGAGTTGTCGGAGGAGTGTCGACTTGAGTTGCTCTGTCTTGAGGAGGACGAAGTGGTAGAAGAGCGGTTGACCAACAAGGCACAAATCTCGTCCATTCTTGCATTGCTCTCTTGTTTTTGTTCGTCGAGCTTGTTGTCGAAGTAGTCTCTTGTGCGTTGTTTGGAGAGGCGTAAGTCGGTGGCGAGATTGTCGATGCGGTCGCTTATTGCTTGTTTTTCTTGATGCAAAGCTCGTTGTGCACCAAAAAGATGGCTCTTGGTGACGTAGGAGGTCATGTCGTCGTCTTGCTCGATGAAGAGTGGGTTGGTAGAAGAACTTGGCCTATCCATCATTCCAAGCAAATATGTGAGTGGGAGAAAGAGAAGAACTTATACCAAATGTACCTTGACCGATGTTGAAGATGGATCAATGATCACTCAAATGTGGAACAAGGAAATAGCACAATTGGTACCGATTCTTGTCGGTTTCTCACACCTACACAAATAAAAGCTTATGGTGGAGCTCGGTTAGGATGGTGGCACAAAATTCGATGCAATTGTTAGTGAGCCTCAATAATGTTGGAAAAGATTCACAAATTTGCAAATGCAACAAGTAGACCAAGCAAGTAGTGTTACACGGAAACACACACGCAAATAGATAAATGGGGTCGTGCAACCAAGGGATGAGCCAAAATGTGGGATCGACGAAAATGCTCTTGTTGCACAACTCTAGAGAGACGCTGGCACGATTACACAATAGGAGGATACGAAACTTGTGCACAACCTACTAAGCAAAAATGCAACGACTTCTATCCCAAGTATGCTATATGTATGGTGTTCCGATGATATGATCCAAGATGATCGAGTATGATAATCTTAATGTAGTATGATGCTATGGTTCTTGCTTATAAGCTCTTTGCTTATCTTTTCCTTTTGCTTAAAAGCTTGTTTGGCTCTTTCTCTTTTGAGCTCTTTCTCATGCAAGACTTCACGAACCAAGATAGCAATTGTGTATGCTATGACAACCTTGTGACACAAGAGATGATACCAAGATATGTACCAAGATGATATGGTATGTATGCTATGGGGAGTATGATCACTAAAGTGCACAAGTGACATTGCCGGCAATACTCAAAGGCTAGTCTCGATAGGTAAGATACGCAAAATTGGGCTATGGTGGTTATCAATGTAATGGCAAGGAGTAGACCAAGATGTCGTCGAGATTACCGTCCTTGCTTATGGTTGAGGGTGTCAAAATTGTTGAGCGGTTGTTGTTGATGACGAGTCCGTGGCGAAGATGAGCGGCGGTGATGTTGATGTCGAACCGTCCCTAAGTTGCCGAAACGCGTTAGGAAACGGAAACCGCAACTCAAATTCTCAAAACAAAATGTGTCAAAATTGTCGGAGTTGGTGGCGGGTAAGTGGTGGAGTTTGCGGAAAGCGGTGGTGGTATGCGGAATTGTAAGTGGGTATGCGGAAGTGTATGTGGGCACCGGAGGAAAATTTGGCGAAAGTTAGGCGGGAAACGAAGCGGCGGATGGAAGTGATGCTGTCAGGGGCCGGATGTCTGGGCTTCAGGGCCAGATGTCCGGGGTGGCCGGATGTCCGGGCTAGCGGGCCAGATGTCCGGGCTCTGGATCCGTGGACGGACTCGAAAAACTCCGCGTGGAAAAGGCAAAAATCGGGGCAAAATTTGGGAGATTTTGTGGATGGAAATTGGGGAAAAGATGGGGGAAAGCTAGACCTACTTGCAACACATGAAATCCGCGGATCAAATCCAACAAAACTTCATCACCAAAAAAATTGGGGCTATTTTTGTGGGGATTTTCGAAATTGGGGAAGAACACAACAAAATTAGGCTAGAAAACAAAGGGTAGGGGCTCCAAAATCGTGATCAACCTAAGCTCATGATACCAAGATGATGCAGGGTGGAAACCCTAGGGCCGGTCTTTCATGATTGGAGTGGATCCTATGAAGAACACGAGGAGAAACACGAGGGAAAAATGAGAGAAATCACTCAAACCAACAAGATTCGATTACACATGTGCTAGGTCCTTGAAACACAAAGAGATACACGATCCACGATCAACAAAGGACGATACAAGTAGCAAGTTCTTCTCCGTGAGGAGGTCTTGAGGTCTTCCCGTTAGGGGTCTTGAATCCGCTTGGGGGATCTTCTCCGTAGAGGTCGTGAACTCCGATGGAGAAGTAACCAAGTGGATGAGCAAAGCTCTATCTCTAATTTGAGCTAATCCTTTGCTAACCCTAGAAAGAGGGAGGAGGAGGAGTATATATAGTCTTGGGGGTGAAGGGGTACATGGGCCTCGGGCCCTTACACTGTGCGCAGACAGGGGAGGCCGGACGTTCGGGCGTCGGGCCGGATGTCCGGGCCTTCCCGAGACGCCGGACATCCGGGTTCACGGGCCGGATGTCCGGGCTGGCCAGGCGCCGTCCTGGTGCTTTCTGGATCGAGGGTGCCAGATTTCCGGGCTTGGCCGGATGTCCGGGCTGAGGCCGAATGTCCGGGGCCTGCAGGTACTTGGTGGCTGGGCGGCTGCTGTGGTAGATGCTCCAGGGGCCGGATGTCCGGGGCTTGGGGCCGGATGTCCGGGTCCTGGAGACCTCTTCGGATCCTTCCGTCGTTTCTCTTCATCCGTGAACTTGGGGACTTGTCTATCTTCACGTCCATCTTCGGGAGGGCCTTCTTGGTACCTGATCATGCACAACATTCTAGACTTAGGTAGTAGCCATGTCTCGCGTGGATCAAATGTAATATCACTAAGGAAAGAAGTCACCTCGGTCTCGAGATCTCTAGTCGTGCTCGTGTCATAGGTCCTCTTGGCACTTGGTGAGACGGTGGTAGGTCCATGGGGATGACCGTAGGATGCTCCGCATCACTTTATCTACGTAAGACTTGACCATAATGGTCCTATTTATGTAAGACGCTATGTAATGGATGTAAACTCTTGATATTCAGTCTATGGTGTACAGTGAGCATAGATCCTTGGAATCACTGTGCACATATAACCGGTGGCTTCGACTGTGTAGGTCGGGGTCCCCACAGCCGTACAGCTCCCTAGCGCCCTATATACCACCCCTCGACGTCTGTGCCCTACCCTAGCTTCTCCTCCTCCCTCCAACACCGCCACATGCCCTCTCCTTCCTCAAGAACAGAGCACCCGAGAGAATAAAAACCGCCGACGTCCGTCGTCGTCTCGCGGCCGGAGGGCGTCAAGCTCGTCTCCGGCATGTCCTCCCACACCCCGTCTTCATCCTTGACCGATTCTGGTCACTGGCTGCAGTAGATCGCCTCCACGCTATCGACTTCGTGGTTTTCTTCCTCTGCCCCGAGCCGCCTCCTCGTCCCGAGCACCGGCCGTGCTCTGCACCTGTCCTTCGCCGTTCAGGTGTTGCCTACGAGCAGATGAGCCACCGCTCACTTCTCTTTCTCTCCCTATTTCCTTTCATTCCTCCTCTAAATTACCCCGTCTCTCTTTGTCTTTTCTCTCTTAGGATCTCTTCCATGGCGCTCGAGGAAGCAAGCTACCACCGCCGGTCGCCCTCGCCATCGTCCGGTGCGTATGCGCAAAAACCCGGAAGAGATCGGCGCCACCATGCCCATTCCCGACCCCCTCGACCTCGCCGGTATCCTCTGCCTCCCTACACTGGCAGCAAGCTCCACCGCCAGCCATGTCCTAAAGCCGTCGCCTACTTCCCCGTCCCGCTCCGAACCCATCTTCGACCTCCCCTAGGTGAGCCGCGTCGAAACCTCTCTCTCCATGTTTGCATCCATGCGTTTAGCCGTCGTTCCGAGCAAATCCGTGGCATGCCATCGCCGAGGAAGGCATGTGCTTGGGCAACCCCGCGCACACGCAGCACCTTGCAGCTGCTCCACATGCACGCGCGCACCCCACTTCGCTGCACCTACACCCGGGTGGCCGCCCGCACGCACTGCACCATGTCCAGCGAGTCTCTGCTTGCCTTTGCTGTGTTCCGTCGTGAGCATCGCAAAGCTGTGCCATTTTCTTTCTTTTGAGTAAATCCATCAGCTAATATGTTTCGAGTAAAGCCGTTCTGCATATCCGTCACAAGCACTTTCATAGCCTACTAGTCATCCACACATGCACACATCCAGGGGTCCTGGGTTCGAATCCCAGCGATTCCATTTTCCTTTTGTTTCCCCATGTTATTTTTTCTCTTGCACATACGCTTTGGGCCAGATCTGCCAATGGGACTTGCATAGTGCATTGTTTCAGCCCGGCCGTGTTCTTTTGTTCACTGCGTTTTTTGCCAAATATTCCAGTGCATACATAATTACAGAAATGCCACTAGTTTGAATTGCTAATAACTAAATATTCATGCATCCAATTAAAACATGTTATATATGCAAAATGATCAGAATTTTGTGTAGATTCATAATTTGCAATTTGCAACCATGTTAAAAATGTTTAAAATTGCTGTTTGCATTAATGTGCATAAATGACATGCTAAAATGGTTTATTTCATAGCTAAATATCCATAGCTCCGAATTAAATAAATTATATATGTAACTTGATTATAAAAATGTGTAGATTAACATGGTACACTTTATTTTACTATTTAACAACATTAAAATTGTGTTTTAGGCAGAACAATACCAATTTTGAAAATTACATATGGGGATTTTCTGAAATTGTTATTTGTTGTTTCCGGCCTCGTTTAAACTTGCCTAGATAGGTAGTTTTCATATGGTTCAGGTCTTTCCATGTTAATCAACATTTAATATTGATGAGTATCTTAAACAGGATAGAACTAAATAATTGTTGTGAAGTTTTGTTAATATGCAACTTGTTGCATATTGATCTTCACTTAATGTGTAGTATTTGATTGTTGCATTTTGCCATGCCATGACTCATTAAACCGGACATGCATCATACTTGATTTTGCATCATGTCATGTTTATGCTTGTTTTTTTACCATGTTGTCTGCTTCTTTCTGGTTGTGCTTCTTCTCGATAGTTCTGGTTACGTTGCGATTGTAAGGATTCAATCGACTATGCTGGTTCGTCTACTTCATGGATTCGGTCTTCTTCCTAGCGGGGTTCTAGGCAAGATGACCATTACCTTGGATATCACTACTATCTTTGCTTGCTAGTTGTCTCGATGCTATCACTATGTCTCGCTACCTATCACTTGTTTGTCAGCCTCCCAATATGCCATTATAAGCCTCTAACCCTCCACCATCCTAGCAAACCGTTGTTTGGCTATGTTACCGCTTTGCTCAGCCCCTCTTATAGCATTGCTAGTTGCAGGTGCAGTTGCAGGTTGTTCCATGTTGGGACATGGATATCATGTGATATCACAATATCTCTTAGTTAATTAATGCATCTATATACTTGGTTGTGTGTGTGGAAGGCTCGGCCTTTTGCCTAGTGTTTTGTTCCACTCACGCCGCCCTAGTTTCTGTCATACCGGTGTTATGTTCCTTGATTTGCGTTCCTTACATGGTTGGGGTTTATGGCCCCCTCGATAGTTCGCTTTGAATAAAACTCTTCCAACAAGACCCAACTTTGGTTTTAAAATTTGCCAACATAATAATACTGATTTTAATTAAAGCATAGGGCATCATGAACCCACGGATTCTTAATTCAACATAAGCAGGTGGGCTAGTGTCGATGGTGTTGGTCTGAAACGGGCAGACTGCAGGGTCACCACGGGGCAACTCGAGGTTTGGTTTTACTCGTAGGCTAACCCAAAATTCTTACGGTGGCTCATTCAAGATTCCTCTTCCTATGTTCCCGTAGCAATTAATTCGTTCTTTCCAAAATTATATCGGTGGTTCATGAAAGGTCTTACCAAGAATGCGCTATATCCCTCCTCAATCCCTTAGGAAGGCTTTAAAGAAAAGCAAAGGGCGTCCATATCCCTTCTCAGACCACTGTCTGTGTGATAACCAGCTAACATCGTTATTCAACAAATTAGCTACTTGAATTGTTGTCGGTTGGATTTCGACAATCCAAGGAAAAAGAATAAATTAAGCAAGGTGAGTACTCAACTATACTCTCAAGACTTAATCAGACCTAAACTAGTTTATGCAACATGTTTCAAAGGAAGGGGTAAAGTGGCTTAGCGGCAAGCACTAAGAAGAGAGAGCGCATAAAAGTAAAGGAGCGGTGACCGTCTACTCTATCCACCTACCTAACTGCAAACATAATCCTGCTTTGCATTCCCCTTTGCATCTCCCACGAAGTAGAATCTTTAAGGCACTCACATGGTTGGCAAGTATTAATTATTAGGTTAAAGTTGTACTATAAACCGAGATCAATCTCCAAGTTTTTCATAACAACGGGCGCAGCTGTTCGAATAGATTTAACCCTACAGGGGTTAACGATGTAGTCGTACACGTTCGCCCACCTCTTGTTGCAGGCCTGGTTATTGGAACATTATATGCATGAACCAACAGAGCGGAATCAACATGGACACTCCCCTACACTACATTTCAGGTCCAGGAAGCCACCCAATTGAGTCGATACCGAATCGAGAGTCTGACCATAGCTCCGAGTCAAACTCAACCGAATACGTGAGGTTCCAAGGTGACTAGGTCCCAAACTAGGAGTAGCCCCTTGCCTCCTTGTATAAATTCCATTATAGTTGCATACCTCCAAGGGATCCTCCCTTAATGGCACAAAGATCAAAAAGGAAAAAGGAAAACAAGCTTGCGCCCCTTGAACTAGGTCTGTAGTCTCAAGTACGCGGTCGAGGGGGGCCCATAAAGCCTCCCACATGTGGTTAGCCCGCTCATTCTTGGATTAAGGCAACAAGGACTCGGGGTCTAGGGTGGCTCGAGTGGAACAGAACACCTATGCATCCTCCCACCATTGCCTTTGCTTCTAATTAGATATTTTCTTCTTCGAGAAAACACAAAGACTTTGCATTTCTTTTCATTAAAGGGGGGGGGGGGGGGGGGGGACAAGTTACATGCCTCCTAGGAGGGGGTTTATAGTTTATGTTACAATGATCTTAGTGGATTTCCCAGATGCTTGGGATCCCCAATCACATGCTTGAAGCCCCAGGTCGAGCCCATAAGGTGGCCTCTGCATTGATTCTCTCCGTTAGCTGGTGGACGGATGGTTGATCCCCACCAAAGACATAAGCGTTTCGCTGTTTCCAGATCATCCATCCCGTCAGGAGTGTCGTGGCTGCTACACACATTCCCCATGCTACTGCTAATATTTTTTGTATTTTTTCTACTATGTATTTACGCTGTATTTGTACAGGTTTTATACAATAGTCTCTATCATATCATACACATAGAATAGTCTCATCATATCATACACATACAATAGTCTCATCATATCATATCATCATCATTATCATGACCCAACACAAATGATGTCTCGTCATCATCTCAAAATAGCGATACCTTAGCAGGAGAACCGTTTCCTTGCCCCTATTCATTAACATGAAGGGTCATCGTACCCAAACTAATTAATTAGCGGTATGCAAGTTGAGCAGGACTGTTTACATCACAAAGTTCCATCGATTACAGAAATTACAAATTCAACCGACACATCATCATCGAAATAATCAATCACGGGAAGTTCCATCCATCCAGATCTGGGAGGATGCACCCTAGCTTCGTGAATGGCGTCAGGTCCATACGTTGTAGGCCTATGCGACTTTGGAGGTCAGCTTGCGATACAAGGCTGGGGTGGAACATCTCATTCTCTTCGATGACTTCTTTCATGATGATCGTTGCAATGTCCTTCTGGATGCGAAAGAAGTCATCTCTGAGTTTATAATTCAGTTTGGCTCCTAAGGATTTCGCCCATTTGCGGATATATGGTCATAGGTTCTGGATTTCATGCGAAGTTGTTGGCGATCCCTTCTGAACTCCATCATGAGATGGAGGACGTAGAATCCATTGTTCATGCTTGCTGTCGGTTGATGGACACAACAGAAGTTAGTTTTATGCTCGAAACCCAGCCTGCCCTTCCTTTATTTCCTAATCTTGATGTGGCCACCCCTCATGCCGAAGCCATGGAGAGCACCATCCAGAACAATCATTATGTGGGTGTAATCTTTCTTCTAGAAGTTTCTGGATGAGTCAAAATACACAACATGGGAGACTCACGGGAAAAGAACGATAAGGACGACGCGCCCATCGCTGCGCAAAATAAATACACCTCAAATGAGCCTCCGTATGAGCAATGGAATGATTGAAATGTACGATAGGGCTATCCGGCAATGATTTACATTGGATGATAAGGCAGGAGAACCATTTCCTTGTCCCTATTCATTAACATGAAGTCTTTGATTTACTCCCTAGTAGCTTGATGTTCCATGTCGCCGAGACTCAAGAAGGACTCATGCATATAGTATGGATCTGCCACCGAGATTTGCGAGATTTGGTCTTTCCTAATGATGAAGTTCATATGTAGCACAAAAAGGCGGACGATCATAAAATTGAGCCACCTTGGGAGAAACATGTCAAAGATGTGATCAAACCGCAGGAAGAACACCTCCGCGAGGACTCTCTAGATGTAGCCCTTGGCCTCAGGCACTTGAACCACGTAAAGCGGGTATCCTCAGCTACATGGTCGTGTAGTCTCCTGAGATCCCTTGATATGCCCTCTAGTGCTTTCGTGTGGAACCCCGACTCAGAGGAACCAGAACACCCCGTATTCCAGCCCAGAGATCAAGTCTTCTGGAATACAACACTGCTTGGCATAGAACAAATCAGCTCTTTATA
This sequence comes from Thinopyrum elongatum, assembly GCA_011799875.1. Taxonomy (NCBI): domain Eukaryota; kingdom Viridiplantae; phylum Streptophyta; class Magnoliopsida; order Poales; family Poaceae; genus Thinopyrum; species Thinopyrum elongatum. Next base: position 172,278,471 of record CM022301.1, read on the forward strand.
ACAAATGATATGAGTAAAAGGGTATGATGTTACAAAGATTACATCGGCACGACGACACAATGCCTGCTAAGGTAGCTCTATGCTAGCAACGGAATTACTCGTAGCAGCAGAATAACATCTAGCAGCGGAACAACGATGACAGTGATGAACTCCACTCCGCAGGGACTCTGGCTGGGACACAGTCTAGCTCGCACGCTCGGTATCCTCGTCAAGCAATCAATCACGGCATCACCTGCCAACTGGCATGACATGCCAGGTGCGTACTTTGAATGTACTCGCAAGCTCACAACAACCAAAAGCATCAAGGCAAGACAACAACATAGCATTAACACGTTAAGTTATTAACAACTACTATGATGTGGAAGCAACTATTAATCATGATATGGTAATGCTAAAATACATGCTAAACCAACATCATTGCGTCACATGAACCATCTCACTCTTGGCTATTTAGCCAAGCAACATATCATCTCGATCACCTCGTGATCAATACATCCGCATGATCACCGTGTGACCACATCACAATCCGATGATCATCCTCAAAATCTTCCAAACATCATCATCGACATCCTTCCAAACTGTTACTGCTCACATAACAATATATAAGTCATCTTGTAAGTCATTCCGTCATCGTGAGTGTTGATCATATGGTGTGACCTAGTATGAAATGTGTACATGATCGAGGACGCGGCTATCGATAGTTTGTACACTCTGCAGAGGTTAGTATACTGTACCCACACCATGGAACTCATGGCCTCGTGCTCCCATTCGGGTGGACCAATGACATTCCGACAAAACCAATCTATTGCATGACACACTCCCGGCCACTCTGACAAACTCCCCTTTGGGCTATGTCATGGGTAGCCCTGATGTCACCGCGTGACATCCGCCACCTTCATGGCAACACAACACCAACTCGTCCCAAACGGGGACACCCGGGTACAACACAACTTGGGCACACAAGGTTATTGCTGCCTACCGGGCCAGGGCAGCGTGAGCATATAACCTTCCCGAGTTGGAGGCACCGGCGAGAGGCATGGAAATAGAATGAATTAGGGCCTCCCCATCCAGGCAAGTGTGGCTGCACTGGTGAGCTTGGTTCTGTGGCACCTGACCAACGAAATGACGGAATTTATCCCCAAGATATATCTGATACTCCAATATCATATGCCAACTTGTGATCCAAGTCATAGTAATATCCAACAAATAATATAGTCATATCATTATCATCTCCATAGGTACATGATTAAATATGATCATGTTTAATCCAAAAGAAATGATCCTACTGATCCAATAGTAATATCAAGATTATTAACCATAGATCAATATGATAGCATCAAATTCAAATAATACTCCAAGGCATAATATCCAAAATGATCATGATGAAAATAAATGTTACCCCTAATAATCCATTGATGACATGGCACTATCAAACTAGCAAGGCATTAGTCCTAGAAATCCAAGCATCATCATGGCAGTAGCAAGATCAATATTACTCCAAGAAATGCCATGAATAAACCATATTTAATTAATGCAATTTAAAGCAAATTAATGTAAATAAGCCATGGCATTGCATTGCAATCATGCAAATGGAGGGTGTGGCTTGCCTTGCTCCAAGGGAGTGGTGGAAAGCTCCTGGTCTTCAAATACACACATCAAACACTCTGGAAAATATTTTTGTGAAAGCATTTGTAAATAACACATAAAGCATATTCTTCTGTCCAGAAATTCTAGACAGAAGAGAAAATACCAAAATCTACCAGAAAATAAAGGAGCTCAAAAGAAAAATAATGCAAAAAGAATTAGTTCATTTGGAATTGTAGTTTAGGAGATATTCCTGGTCAAAGTTTGAGTCAAACTAGATTTAAAATGAATTTAAACCGATTTTCTAGAAAACCTCCAGGGGGTGACGTCGAAAGTGTAAAGGCAGAATACACCTTCACTTAAAATGCTTCGGCAGGGGAGGTGAGAGGGTGGCGAATGGGGTTGGCTTGACAGGTTTTAAAGAGAGAGAGAGAGAGAGAGAGAGAGAGAGAGAGAGAGAGAGAGAGAGAGAGAGAGAGAGAGAGAGGGAGACAGAGGAGGCAAGCTCACCGGCGGTCGTTCGCCGGCGTAGAGGCAGCGCCGGAGCTGGGCGACGACGAGGATGGATCGGGCGCAGTACGTCGAGCACTCCCATACCACCAGCTCCTCGAGTGGTGTCTGGGTGGCTTCGCCCCTTGATCTTCGGCGGTGGTGGCCCTCGGTGGTTACCGGAGTTGGCCGTATGGGTACCAAACCGAAGCAGGGAGGAGGGAGTTGCATCAGGAGAGTGGCAAGCTCAACTGTGGTCTTAGCTTGTCCGAAGGAGCACTAGAAAGAGCTGGAAGAAGAAAGGGCCGAGCGCCGGAGAGATGGTCGGAGCCGGTGAAGGAGGATTCGGGGGCTCTAGCCTCCTGTACTACGCGCGGGTGGTCGATTGAGAGAGGTGGAGGTCGAGTGGTGAAGAGAGACGAGCTCGGGGAGAGCTTATATAGCCAGCACCGTTTGTCATCGGCCATAGGCCATCCTCGATGCGTGGCCGAAGCTTTAGGCGAGTCGCGGACGTGTAGGTTGCTGAAGTGACGGATGAGGAGCGGGGGAGGTCCACCGGAGCAGAGGGCGGAGTCAAGAACGCAGAGGAATAAGATGGGGCGAGCACAAGGGCTGTTGTCCCCCACGGTGCACTGTGCACCCGCGTGCACATGACGGCTAGCGCCGGCAAGGGAGCTACATGAGAGGGAGATGAGTCACGGGGTTACGTTGGAGAAGGAGGAGGGTGGACGGCACCATAGGACGTGCAGGCGCAGCCGGGAAGACAAAGCCTGATGCGACTCGACGCGTAGAGCACGGCCACAATGTGCAGAGCACGCGCACAGGCGTGCCAACAATGCGGTCACCGCGTGGCATGGTGAGGAGAGGGCACGACGGCCTGGCAAAAGATATCTAGTGTGTTGTCCTTACATCCTGGGACCCTCTTGAGGTGATAGATCGACAAAATCAACTATGGATTGATGGGACACCTCAGGGAAAGTTTGTTGTAGCAAACTTGGGCATGAATCTGTTGTAACATGGGAGTGGTAGTAAGATAAACCAAATGTCAAAGAGGGTTAGGGTAGGAAGGACTATAATATTGTGTACACGATTTGGACTACAATTTAACATAGTTGCTTTGCAACTGCAAATTTGGTCTAGAAAATGGAATTGGATGTGGCACTCACATAGAGTATTGGAATGGGATGTAACTTGGCAGATGATGATGATATAGACATAAGAAGATACTGTAAAAATATCATGCCATTTGGACATGCCAAAATGGTACTTCCTTCAGAGTGGTCCTCTCTGTCCAGAAACTTCGCAAAATTATTAAGGGAGATTGGCTCAATGAAATGATCCCAATTTTTTTGGAGAGAAGTTAGATAGGTAGGAACATGCTTTGGTAAATTTTCAGCAATTATGGAGCAATATAAAATATAGTTGCTTCACAACCTGAAAATATTACCAGAAACAAAGATTTGATGGTGTTCTCACATAGATTACTAGATAGAACTGAAATTTGGTGGAGAGTTATAATTTGAGTATATGATGGAGCTGGCAAAGTTTCAACTCATTTGAATTAGCCTAGCTAGTACTTCCTTCACAAGGCTTCCATCTGAACAGAAACTTTGGAAATTTGCTGAGGAAGATTTACTAGGCAAATAGAGCTGAATTTTGGCATGTGGCAATGATTTGGATAGGAAAGATTACTCAAAAAGTTTGGGAGCAACCAAGAAAATATAAATAACACTTCCTTCACAAAAGTGTCATTCTGGACAGAATGGAAAAATGAATATTCTTGAATTATTTTTGAAGTAGGCAAGGAAGGTTAAGACATATTTATGATCCAAACAATTTATGAGAATTATTTGGGAATTTTTGGAATGACAGAAATATAGGTTGCTTCACAACCTAGGTCAAACAGGGTTATTCCTTTAATAGAAAAAGGAATATTACCAAGAAAAAGGATTTAGTGTTGGGCTAGAATAGAAATGACATGATCTTGGGAGAGTTTTGAGAATGATGAACCACTTGGGAGAAGAAATAATGATGATCTCCCAGGTTTCAAGTCCATAGAACTGCTCCAAAAGAAATATCAAAGCAAAAACCAAAGAAAATCTTTACCTAATATTAAAGGACGGAAGCTTTCATGGTTCTCCATAAGTCATCCCATTATATCCATTGATTGTGTGTAAACCATAAAGAATTGACGGATGAGATTTCTGCCCGTTTTAAGTATGTTTAGAGAAAACATTTAGATCGTTGGGCTTGGGCACGTAGGAAAAAAGGTTTGCACGAGTTCTACTCGGCCTGGGTCTGTCCTGGATTGTATGTTTACAATACAAACTCATAAACAAATCTAGAGGATGTGATAAGTTAATGGCCCTTGATTTTCCTCCTCATAAATCCCCTCGATAGAACATAGCACAGAGATCCCTCGTGTTTGGCAAGCTACTGGAGGGCGAGTGCTCCAAGGTGCCAGCCGGGGCCACATCCTCGAGGTCGCTGACCTGGGGCTCATTGCCAGCGTGTTCGACGAGGAGTCGAGGACACATGACGAAAGCTTTCATGGTTCTCCATAAGTCATCCCTTTATATCCATTGATTGTGTATAAACCATAAAGAATTGACGGATGAGATTTCTGCCTGTTTTAAGTATGTTTGGAGAAAATGTTTAGATCGTTGGGCTTGGGCATGTAGGAAAAAAGGTTTGCACGAGTTCTACTCGGCCTGGGTCTGTCCTGGATTGTACGTATACTATACAAACTCATAAACAAATCTGGAGGACGTGATAAGTTAATGGCCCTCGATTTTTTCTCCTCATAAATCCCCTCGATAGAACAGAGATCCCTCGTGTTTGGCAAGCTACTGGAGGGCGAGTGCTCCAAGGTGTTGGCCGGGGCCACATCCTTGAGGCCACTGACCTGAGGCTCGTTGCCAGCGTATTCGACGAGGAGTCGAGGACATGGAGCGGCTCCTGCTCCTGGGCCTCTCACCGCTGGCGTGTTCGACGAGGACACACGCGACTCCTGCTGATGGATCTCTCATGTCATAGTGAAGACACAGGATGCATCCTCAAGGCCGTCGACCCGAGGCTTGCCGCCTGCAAGTTCGAGGAGGGCAACGGTGGTGATATTAGGCCAACACCGAATACGAGGAGCAACCATGGCAGCCACCTGAGTCCTATGGCGGTTGGTCACATTGCATGTGGTGCTGTTCCTCGCGTGTGCGCGCAACCACCATAGGAAGAAGAGTCAGCATGAGAGCACGCACGATCGACAACCACCACCGCAAGAAGAATTTGAACTGTTCGTATTTGTGTAATTTTCTTGCTGATGATGAGTGAGACGAGCGCGACCTTGAAGTGTCTTTGCGCGCTACCGGCAATGGCGCCCTCGAGCTTGGGCATGAACTGCTCTTGCTAGGCTGCCCTGATTCTATTCATCTCCACATACAACTCCAAGGCCTCCTTGCGGTGGTGGTCCTCACCCTCCGACCTCTTTCATCACCATGAAGCGGACCGCCGATGAGCCACTATTTAGCACTGGTGAGAAGGGCGGCCTGCGTCGACACGACCAAGGTGAGGGCCCACTATTTGTTTCTCCTCGGCTTTGTATTCATCAGGATTGGCTTCTTGTGGCTGTCCGGGTTGGGTGGTATGCAGGTCAGGCTCATCGGTATGGTGAACGACAAGCTGGAGAGGAGTACAGATGTGTCCTTCACCCTCGACAATGACACTGCCGCATCGATTTCATCAGATGGTGACCGCGAGCATATTCTCTCCCGTACGCCAAACTGAACTGCCAGCCCGCCTCGCCCTCGCCGCCCATGTGATGACCACCTCCCCGCCCTCCACACTCACCTCGCCTTGCACCTCGCATTGCTGACCACGAAGATGCCTTCTATGAGCTAGAGGTCTGCTCTCTGCTGCACCTTCATCTACCGCCTGCGTCCCTGCTCGACCTCGGCTGCCTCTGTCCACCGGAGGGGCCCTGGGTGGAGTTGGGCGATGGTGCGCAAGATGCTGCAAGGCGGATGGGTGGAGATGCCTCCAGGCTAGAGGAAACTGGTGCAGGGCCTCGAGGGGATCCGACCCGAGGACGCGTCTCCACTACTCACCTGCGACCTGACTGAGCGCCTCCGTCCATTTTGACGTAAGGTACCCTTTTGCCTCCATGTAGCCTCTGAATTAGTTCCATGCCAAACACATACAGTCATCCGCATCAAAATGTACACAGCCCTACAACCAACGATTGTGGTGTTCAGGTTTAGGCCGACCTTCATAGTAGGGAGGGGAATTTATGTATAATATATTCGATCCTTATATTTGTTTTTCCTTGAGTAGTATATTACCATATAGTCTCTACACAAGCACAAGCCAGATGCAAGTCTTTGTAACCTGGTGCATCAATGTAGTGGTTACGACAGATACGATGGTGTACTGACCTCACTGAGCCTGCTGCTCATAGTGCTGAATTTTGCACTCCATGTTATTCCTTGCATAACAGTTATCTCTCTTCAACATGGATGCACATGATCTGTTTGTCATGTAAGGGCTATTCCCTTCAAATTTTACTGAATAACTGATCCAAGGTTCCTTTTTTTGTAGTAGCTTTTAATGTTATCTCAACTCTCAATGCAACATAGAAGATGATTGAATTATAGAGTATGATATTGTGCTTCCCCTTTAATAGGTTCATCTTCTGATAATGTAAATTTTGAAGGACAAATACATGACCATTAATTCATGAAATGTAATTAATTTTTTTCACTAATAGATTGGCAAGATTTAGTTACATGGATATGGAATTTCTAAAATTCATGTTGCATGAAGATATAATTAATTTTCACAATTTTAGAAATTTTTTACAAAATATTTTTGTTTCATCCACCACACAAGTAACTACTCGAGCAACATTTGAATTCACTCTAGCTAATCCACTTAGATTTGAAAGTAACTACACATGATGTGCAATTTGGGTATGCAGAATGTTCACTATTTATTTTGAGTGCCCATATATTGAATATATGGAATGTCTTCATCTTCCTGCAACTAATCTGATATTACTAAATTCAAGGGTCACAACTGTCAAGATCTTTTTTTCAAGGTTATTTGCATGCAAGATTGGGATCAACAATACTCCTTTGTAATAATAGTTTTGCCTTTAGGGTACCATTTAGGTTATAACAAATTATGCCGGCACAGTTAACTCAGATCAAAAATTATTTTACCTTTATTTATGATCTTCAGTCATGTTTTACTTATGGTCCATGGACTATATATTTTAATTTCATAATTTAATTTTAGGCACGCAAGAAGTTCACTTTCTGGTACTAGGGAGTTTATGTGTCCATTTTTGAAGAAGTCTATTTATTGCTCGCAGTTCACTCGTTCACCCACATAACCTATGTTTTGAATTGGCATCCGAATAACCCAACCTCTATTCATCTATCATCACACTTCCTGGACCCAGCCAACCCTAATTCATGGCAACAAACATTTCCTCCGTAGCGGAGCACAGATGTTGTGCTAAGAAGTAACTCGCAGAGAGCGTCCCTCACATCCTGCTCAATGATATTAGTTTTTTTTTAAGTTTTAAGCATTCTTTTGCGATGGCGCGACTCAATGACATGTGTGTCATGTAGTGGCCGAGCTCATGTCCTTGGGATTGGCCAGGTTCAGAGATGTTTTGACTAGGTGAATACCACGGGCAACGTCTGCAAGCACGGGAAGGAGGATAAGCCAAGACACTATGGTGTGGTGTAGAAATAGAGGCATAGACATGTGGAGGGGGTGGGTGTTGGTGCAATATCTGCCTACCTTATGTTTTGGAGATTGTTGACAGAAACAGGTATGGACTAATTTGTTTGCTAGTGCACATAGAGAGAAAAGTCCATACACAACTGAAGAGAATGCTGTCTCCGGTACTGAGTTCGAGAAACTTCACCGAAGCATATCTGCGCTGCAGAGAAGAACGAGCTATATCTGTTGAAGTGATAGAATCAAGAAGATTAATGTGAAGAAATCGACCCCTCGAAAGTTTTCTGCTATAGCGAAGCTTTCTGCTTCGATATTGTCGTCTGAAGAAAATGACTGCAGCGATTGAAGTCGAAGACAAAATGAAGACGTAGTATTCATTGAGTTTTTCTTCTTTGAGTATTTTGAGTCATAGGACCTCCATACTATTAAGAGGGGTATAGGTTCTCGATGCTTAGATCTACTGTGATGCTTTGCTACAACCTATGAAAGATGCGAGAGAAATCTCTTTGTGCTCCGAGTGAATACTTGCCAGCAAGAGACTATGATCTTCTTCGCCGCGAGAGATTTGCCTCGGACCGAGGAGTTAGCACTTGTTGCTCCGCAAGAAATGTTACCGTTGTGCTCAAATCCGACCGTTGGAATTGTGTCGTTCGGCCATTGGCTGAGGCCGATGTCCAATTTGGTCATTTCCCATTTGGGAAGGCTGCAGCTATAAATAGCCACCCCTCTCCAACGTTATTCGTTGGCTGCTCCGCTTGAGATTTCTGAGAAGATTGACTCGAGAAACCCCTCTCCGAGTGATTTGAGTTTAAGATCCACCAAGTGAAAACCAAGAGCCCAAACTTAGACAGTGGTTTAGCATCTCTGCAATTCTGAGTGAGAGTTCTTGTACCTATTACTCTTGAGAGCTGCGCACTCTCTAGACGGATAGGTTTGACTTCGAGTGTTGAAGAGTTGTTGTCTTCACCGAGCCTGATCTTCAGCAACCAAGAGTGATTGTGGTTTGCGAAGGTCGACCAAAGGTTTGGAGATCGCCAACAAGGATATACCACGAGTGAAATCAACCTGAGTCTGATCAGCTCTGTGTTGAAGGAGAATAGGGTGAAGAGAGTTTATCTTCCGTGTTAAGTCACAGCCCCTCCAACCAGACGCAACCCTTTGGCAGAAGGGTGAACTGGTCTACCAAATCTCTTGTCGCCATTGAGCACTACTGGTTCTATCTACTCTACTGCAATTCATTCAGTAGTTTTCATTTGTGCTCAGTGCCATTAGATTCTCGATCGTTGTTCTATTCTGTGTCATTCATCCTGTGTTGTAATATCAATTTCTTTCATTATTCCCATCTTCTTCCCTTCGTCTTTAGTCTGTATCCTTGTTATATTGTGTAACCTTATTATTGCATTTCCTTCAGTATTCATTATGTTTTGTTTCATTCTGTTACACCTGTTAGCTTGTTGCATAACTCTCATCGTAGTTAAACCCATTATCCATCAAGCTCGCTTTGTTGTAAATGCTTTTCTGGATGAATATGCCTCTGACGAAGAACTCTGATTCAGTGCATACCTATCAATACTCTGTTCCGCTGCGGTGTGCTTGGAATAAGTTTCAAAGCTTTCGAAAGAAAATTTGAATCTCCCATTCACCCCCTCTGGTCGATATACTCTTGGTCCTAACAATTGGTATCCGAGCAGGTACTCCTTGTCTCTGTTTATTAAAGGTCTAATGTCCTTGGAGTTTTGAGTATGTCGCTTGCCGGTAGATCCTCGCACTCTGACAGATTTCCTATCTTTGATGGAAATGACTATCTGTACTGGAAGGAACGAATGAGAATCAGAATTCAAGCCATCGACTATGATCTATGGCAGATTGTAGAAGATGGTTATACCATTCAACACCCTGATGCTCCATCTTCTGATGACAAGGCTATGATGCGGCTCGGTGCACAAGCAAAAGATATCATCTGTGCAAGCTCAAAGATCATGTTCATTCGGTTCCGAAACCTTAACACAGCAAAGCAACTCTGGGATGCCATAAAAAATGTTCACGAAGAATTTATCTCCAGAACAGACTCCCACTCTCAAATGCTTCACGCCATGTTCATTGGGTTCAGTAGTCTTCGAAAGGAAAGTGTGATGGAACTCATGGATAGGCTGACTGACATTGTTGAAAGACTTCGCCAACGAGGAGTAACAGATGTCACCGATAAAGATGTGGTGAACAAGCTATTGAGTGCACTTGATGAATCATTCGATTCTATTGTAGCCGAAATCAAACAATGACCTGACTATGAAGAGCTTCACTATGTTGAGGTCATGACACTGCTGTCGATTCACGAAGAAAAGATGGAGATGGAAAATGCAGATCAAGAATCCTCTTCGAAAAGTGAAGGAGAAATTCTCTTACATTATGGCAGTTCTGAAGAAGAAGAAGATGTTGAGAATCAATACACTATCACAAGAGAATTGGAAATGCTCACACAACGGCTGAGTGATCTCAGAAGACAGAATTTATATCTTGTGAACGATGATGAAGATGAGGTGCCTGAATCCTCAAGACAGTTACCTCCGAAAGAAATGAAGTGCTTCAAATGCAAACAATTCGGTCATGTCATAGCACATTGTCCTTGCTGGGATGAAGCACCTAGTAATCGTTGGAAGCATCTTCACTGCAATGGCTTTGCTCGAATGGATCGTCACACTAAGCTCTCGAAGAAAAAGGATCCCGCTTCATCCTCTTCAATGAGACCAGTCACTGACATAAATGCCAGAGCAATCATTGATTCCAACATGAAGAAAATCTCTCAGCTAAACAAAGCCTGTACCAACCTAACTCTTGACTCTGAAGAAGAAACAACATATACTGATTCAGATGATGAAGAATTTTACAAAAGGATTGGAAGAAGTAATGCATATGTTGCTATTGAATCATCGAAGAAGTTCAGGGAATCAGATACTGATGATAATGCTTCAAGTAATGATGATTCAAGCGATGATGAATCAATCACCTTCTGTCTCATGGCAAAATCATCAAAAGATTAGGTATCGGCCAAACACCTAAGATCCATGAATGAATACTCTCCTGAATACATATCTTATGCCAAGCTGGTCAAAATTGCTAAATCTCAACATGATGAACTTGAGATGCTTGAATGAAATCTCAGGAAAACTGAAGGATTACTGGTCGAAGAGATGGAGAAGAATAAAAAATTGATTGAAGAGCAAGATTCTTTTTCCTCAACTATTGATGATCTCACCATTCGATATGACTCACTCTCAGCTGACTACGAGGGCTTATCAAATGAACTCCTCAACAGGAATCAGGAACTCGTGTCACTGAAAGAGTCTCATAACGAACTGGTCTTAGAGAAAGCTTCTCTCTTCGCCGAGCAATCAGTTCAAATTCCTGATGGTTTTGTTCCTCTGTGTTTAAAATGTCTAGAACGTAGCAATGTTGAGTCTCATGCTGAAACTTCTGATGCTGCTAAAAGGGATATTGCTACTACTGAAGTTGGTACCGTTACTGATCCCTCTTCCGAGGACATTGCTGCTATTACTGAAGAAAAGTTTAGGTTAAAGGGATTACTTGAGACAGGTATGCTAAGGAGCCTAAAAGGTCATCAAACCCTATGTGATGTGCTCAAGAAATCCATTCTTCACAAAAATCCTCAGAAGGAAGGATTGGGTTTCGAAAAGAAACTCAATGTGGACAGATCCTATTAGACTCCTGAACAATATCCTCGAACAACTTGGGTTCGTGCAAAGAGTAAAATCCTCGAACCTGAAACTCTATCTGGTTATCTTTCGCCCATTCCTGTTGATACTAACGAGTCAAATGACTCAAATTACAAACTGTTCAAGCAACAGAATGGTAAAGTTTTCACTTGATATGTTGGTACTAACTGCAGGACAGACTCACCCAAGAAGCAAATTTGGGTGAAGAAAAGTGCCATTGAAAATCTATCTGCTACTCCTAATCTGACTGTGCAGGACAATTCTTGACGAGGGAATGGCTACCACTCATAGCCTAATCAGATATCACTTTTGAATGATTATCACCCTCATCTGTGTCAAAAGGAGTACATGCGCGTATCTTCTAATCATTATACTCATGCATCTGGAAACAACTTCAATGCTTATTCATATGATTACTATCATAGTGCTCAGATGTCTCGCAGAACGTGTCGAAGAAATATCCCAAGCCAGGCAAAGCAAATGAGATCATCACCTCCCACACAGGTGTGGGTTGTGAAGAAGAACTAATCATTTCTTTCAGGAAACACTCTCAGGGATATCACACTCTCATCTTATGCCCTTAGTCAAATCATTGTTGGTGCTTTTGTTTTCCCTATTTTTCATTTGTAGTGCTTTCATTTTTTTGTTTGTTGATTTTGTGTTTTTGATTCGGTTCCTATCTTGTTTTTCTCTCTGTACTTCGTGTCAAAAACATGCATTTGATCTGATGTCCTTGGTCGCGAATTAAATCATCCTCAATTCCTTCATCTGTTTTGGCTCTTGCCCTTCCTCAAACCCTTCTACATTCAGTTCAGTTACCGAGAATTTCGCAGGAAACGGCTGACACATGCCCACGATCTCTTCATCGTGATCTCGTCCATTGAATGTGGAACGTCCCAGTTTTTCGGTCCGTAGATTTCGAAGTGGGTGGTTTGTCCTTCAGGCTATATAAACCCCCCTTCTCTGGGTCTCTTCTTCCTTAGCTCTTTCCCTGTTCTGCCTGAAACCCTACCTTCGCTCTCCGCCCGAGCCCGAGCTCAAAGCAGCGTCTACGTCAAGCATTGCCGTGCAACTCCGGCGAAGCTCCATCACCGTTGAATGCGCCAGTGCGGTAACTTCTCCTTCTCGCGCTGTCGTAGTTGATCTATCTCGCCAAGTTAGGGTAGTCAGATCCGATTCTTGCTCTACTCAATGTCTGTTCTAGAGCAGTTCCTCCTGTCGCAATTTATTCCATGTTATTTCTGTGTGGTAGATCCTTTAGGTTCTGCTAGTTTTGACTTGTACGGTTTGTAGTTGTTCCTCGTACCTGTCCACTAGATCTAGGGTTCACTGTGCATGTTCTTCGAAAGATTAGAGGATCGGTTATGTCGTCTTTAGGCATACTGGAATTTACTCGATGATATCTTGCGAGTGCATGACTTGAATCCATTGGCTCTTCCTGTAAAACCATCTGTTTTGAGTTAAAATTTCCTCTGTGCATGCTTGTGACCTCTTCTATGTTTTCTCTCGCTCTTGCGTTTTTCCTTAGGAGTGGTCATGGCAAACCGTTCGGATGAGCATTCTGGTTCAGAGGAAGAAATCCCTCAGCAGCCAAGGGTGGCTGTCAAAGCAAAGATGGTCGAACGAAAATCAGCAAAGCCACCTAAAGCGCCGAAGAAGAAGGCCGAATCAGAATCTACTGATGGTGTTGATGATGATATTCCCTCTGCTAATAGTCAGCCAGAAGATGAGCTTGTCACAAATTCCAAGACCATGTTCTCAGATGGAAATCCCAAGAAGGGTGGCAGAGGAAGAGAAAGAAATACTGCAGCTGAGATGTCTGATCAGGAGACATACAGGACTCCACCAGGCGTGGAAACAACTCAAGATAGGAACAACAGATTGCAAAAGATTCACTGTCACTGGGCGAAGAAATGGTTCAATTACAAGAACGTTCGACGAAAATACCAGATTCTGTTTGCATTCACTCCACCCTGGAATGATTGCATTGCAGAAGGATGCTTAGGACAAGAAGATGAGAAAGTAAGGCCAGCACCACCTCCCAATGCTCACGTCGATTCTTTGAAAACCATAGCTGATTTTCCTGAAGAAGTCGCAAAGAGGGAAAAGGCAAAGGCTAAGCATGAAGCCAGACTTGCAAAGAAGAACCAAGTTGAACAGCGGAATCTTGAGCTGACTCAACATGATGTGATTGAGAAGAAGGAGAGGGCGTCTGCCCGAAAAGAGAAGAAGAAGAGGAAGTCAGTTTCTCCTCGAGCTCCGAAGAAGAAGTCTGTTGCGAGTAAGTCCAGAAAGGTTGCATCTACCTCATCTGATGAGGAATCTTTTGATGGTAATGCTGGTGATGAAATTCCCATGTACGATCAACGAGCATTGCTCGATAGGCCATATCACACTCCATCACCTGCCAAGAAGTCACCACCTGTGAGATCCTCACCAAGACTTGCACCTGTTCCCTTAGATAAACCTTCTGATTCTACTACCCCAGCTGCCAAGAGAAAGCTGGTCACTGATGAAAAATCTACTGTTTCCACCAAGAAGGTGAAGAAAATCATTCCTGCTTCCATAGAGGAATATGATTTTGAGATGATATTCGACATCATTGAAGGAGCTTCCTATGATGCAAATCCAGCTGAGTTGGGTAATTTGGGTCTGCCAGAAGATGTTACCAAAATGGTAGCAAAGCACTTCACTGATCTGAAGGAAATCACCAAAGAACTCAATCAAGCTGTCGATGATAAGAAGCTTCTGGAGAAGATGAGAAGGGAAGCTAAGTCTAAAATTGAAAGAAAAGATGTGAACAAGGCCATTCTTGAAACCACCAAAGCCCTCACTACCATGAGGAACAACAAGATTGAGTGGCACTCCAGGATGAAGATGGATGTCTCTTAGCTTTATGATCGCAGAATCGAAGAGATTAAGCATCAGGAAGATCTTGCTCGATGCAGGGAGAAAGAAGGAAAACGTCAGAGAGCTCAGGCTAAAGCGAATAAGCCAAAAGAAGTCAAGGACCATCGTGTCCAATCTGCTTCAGTTGATGCTCCCATTGACACAAGTGCCCCACTACAGCAGATTCCACCATCCCCTCATCCCGAGGAAGTGACCGAGCAACAAGTTGAGGCTGTGGTAGTCCCTACCTCAGTTGAACAAGAAGCTGATGTGGTGGATATTTATCTTGTCAATCCTGATGAAGTTCAGACTGTGCCCGAGCAAAATGCTCCCGAAGAAAAGATTGATGAAGAAATTGAAATGGAGAAGCAAGTCTCATCGTTTGTGAAGGATATTGAAGCTGGACCCTCCGGACCCACTGAGGAGGGAGAAAATGTTGAGGGGGAGCAAATTGCTGCCCAAAGTACTGCCCCTACGGTCTCCTCATCTGGTGCTCTTGCCCCGATGGAGGTTGACCCTGCTCCTGGTTCTTTGGCTTCACAGCCAGAACAGGAAGAAAAGAAGTTTGAAGAGCCCATGGCTCATGAAGAAAAAGATGAAGAAGTTGCCCCACAAGTTCTGTCCCACCAGGTCATGCCCCTAGTGTTGCCGCAGCAGACTGAAGAAGTTTTTGTTCCACCACCAATTGCAGAGTCACCAAAAGAAAAGGCCCTTGTGCCCGAGCCTGAGAATACCACTGAAGGAGTTCCAGCGAAGCAAAATGATTGTCAGTTAAATGACCCATGCCATCTGCTTTAGAGAAAGTCATTGTACCTCATGCCCCAGTGCAGCCCTCTGATGTGAACGCATCTGCAGCTAATGATGTTCAGCCGATGGAAATCAGCGAAGAAGTTTATCGGAAAAATCCTCAAGAATCCTTTCCGCTGTTTTCATCTGAGTATGGCCCTCATGGCCCAGCTTTCAATGAGCTTGCATTCTTTGGGGTGAGCCCCTATGAAGGAGAAAGAACATCTTTGTCTCCAAGGTTTTAGATAGAGGAGCAGGCAATATATTATGCTCGGATCTTGTTTGGCAAGCACAGGTTTTTCAATCACAAGATGCTAAACTTTGCCAAGCTCGAAGAAATGCCCTGCTTCCACAACACCCTTGACCATATTGAGCATGCACTTCTGAAGAGTTTCATGCGCTTCAATCATGGCTGGAACAAAGAGATTATCCTTCAGTTCCACGCCACGCTGTACATCACAGGGCAGATGGAAAACACTTCAACCTGGACGCTCGAATGGATGACAGGCAGAGAGAGAATCAAATGCTCAGCAGATCATTTTCTGTCCCTGATCAATTTGCCTCAGTGCGAATTTGAAAATGACAGAGAACACAGACTGCATTTATGGCAAGTGTCTGATGAACAACTCCATATCCTGATGGATCCCACTTTGGTGGGTGATGAATGCATCGATGTTGACCCGAAGAACTTGGCCTATGACAACAAGGTGCTATTCCACATTCTGTGCAATACCATTACGCCAATCAACCGGCCCAACTCCATCAAAGGCATCATGGGAAATGCTCTGGTGTCAATCTCTCAGGGAATCAAATTCGACATTCCTGACTTTTTCATTCGAAATCTGGCATGTGCTGCAGACAGCCCTCAGTCGCTCAAGCCCTATGCTCCTTGGATCATGTATGCAATTGAGAAGCTCACAAATGAAAAATTCTTCTGGGCCTATGCATCAAAAGTATTCATGCCACCTATCCGTGACACTCTACCATCATGAAGGAATACAAAAAGGGGAAGGAACCTGTTGATACAGATGCAAATGCTTCAGCATCTGAGAATGCACCAAAGATCAAAGAAGCCAAGGTTGAAGTTCCTCGAGAGGAAAATCCATCACTGTATGAAATTTGCATTCGCACACAGCAGACTTTGGAAAGGCATATTAGGATGGATAGGAAGGAAAAGATGGAATTGTTGGCTGAGCTGAATCTGGTTCATAACCACACCAGGCAAATTCTTCTGCACGAGAAGGATGCAAGGAAGATATCATGGACCTTGCTGAGAAGGCGTTTCTCTCGCAAGGATCTAGCCAAGAAGGGCCTCTTCAAAGATTATGATTATCTGGACTTGCTTGCTGTACCTCATGTCCAAAGACAAACTCCAGAGCTCCCACAACATTCTACTTCAACGGATCTGCTGTTTGTCAACCATGATGATGAGATCAAGGACACTGCCGGCACCCATATCTTCAAGCCAGATGCACATCCTTCGAAGCCCCTCAAAGCCAAGACTGCTGCACCTGCTTCTGCCTCGACAATTCCACATTCTTTAGATTCTGGTTCTTTGAGTGGTTTCAATTCGGACTCAGAAGATACTCCTTCGGAGTAATTCCTCATGTGTACTCTCTATCCTTTTTGACACTTGTTGACAAAAAGGGGGAGAACAACATCGAGTGATAGTTTATCGGGGTTTGTAGGGTGTTTTGCTTCGAACTTTCATTTGGTTTCTCGTCGAACAATTTGCTTCAAAGAACTTATCGCACCGCATGTGGTGTTAAAACTTTGGTCGTCATGTAATGATAATAACCCCCGCATGCAATGCTATTTGCTTCGCATTATTTGTCTGCATGTAAATTAAATATGTTGTTCCTGTGAATGATTATCACGGATGATTATCTATCTTACAGGGACACATAGATCCTCTTCGAAGGAAAACAAAGAATCATCAAATTATGATATTATTTTGGAGCATTATTTGTTTCATAACTAATGGTTGGATATGCTCTCATTGCTATTCATCATTATCTAACCTTGCAGGAAGACATAGTCAGTCGATGCACAAATGTCTTATGAAGGCTATCTATGACTGACATAGTGTGTTTCCTCTCAGATATCTTATGCTTCATCTTATTGCAGGAAAAGCAACTTCGAAGCTTATCCACTCTGAGCTATGAATTATTCATCGTTCCTGCTTTGATCTTATCAATTATCTAACATGCAGGAAAACTATATTTCATGTGGATTCAAAATTGTGCTCTGAGAAAACCTTCATGATTTATCCATGTCACAAAACTCACCATGTTTCGCTTCTAAACCTTGTCAAAGTTTTTGTGACAGGAACTACCTCAGACACAACCGAGTGCATTGAAAGAACTCTTGTGTGAAATCTTTATCAATGACACTCCAATGAAGGGAAATATTTTTTTCCGAACCAAGGCATAACTTAAGGGGGAGAATATCTTCTGTTCTCTCGTATTTCATTATTATTCACATTACAATTCATTCATTATCTATCATTCGATGTGATCTGTTTTGTCAACAATCGTCCAAAAAGGGGGAGATTGTTGGTGCAATATCTGCCTACCTTATGTTTTGGAGATTGTTGACAGAAACATGTATGGACTAATTTGTTTGCTAGTGCACATAGAGAGAAAAGTCCATACACAACTAAAGAGAATGTTGTCTCCGGTACTGAGTTCGAGAAACTTCACCGAAGCATATCTGCGCTGCAGAGAAGAATGAGCTATATCTGTTGAAGTGATAGAATCAATAATATTAATGTGAAGAAATCGACCACTCGAAAGTTTTCTGCTATAGCGAAGCTTTCTGCTTCGATACTGTCGTCCGAAGAAAATGATTGCAGCGATTGAAGTCGAAGACAAAATGAAGACGTAGTATTCATTGAGTTTTTCTTCTTTGAGTCTTTTGAGTCATAGGACCTCCGTACTATTAAGAGGGGTATAGGTTCTCGATGCTTAGATCTACTATGATGCTTTGCTACAACCTATGAAAGATGCGAGAGAAATCTCTTTGTGCTTCGAGTGAATTCTTGCCAGCAAGAGACTATGATCTTCTTCACTGCGAGAGATTTTCCTTGGACCGAGGAGTTAGCACTTCTTGCTCCACAAGAAATGTTACCGTTGTGCTCAAATCCGACCGTTGGAATCGTGTCGTTCAGCCATTGGCTGAGGCCGATGTCCAATTTGGTCATTTCCCATTTGGGAAGGCTGCGGCTATAAATAGCCACCCCTCTCCAACGTTATCCGTTGGCTGCTCCACTTGAGGTTTCTGAGAAGATTGATTTGAGTAACCCCTCTCTGAGTGATTTGAGTTTAAGATCCACCGAGATAAACCAAGAGCCCAAACTTAGACAGTGGTTTAGCATCACAACAGTTCTGAGTGAGAGTTCTTGTACCTATTACTCTTGAGAGCTGCGCACTCTCTAGACGGATTGGTTTGGCTTCGAGTGTTGAAGAGTTGTTGTCTTCACCGAGCCTGATCTTCAGCAACCAAGAGTGATTATGGTTCGCGAAGGTCGACCAAAGGTTTGGAGATCGCCGACAAGGATCTACCACGAGTGAAATCAACCTGAGTCTGATCAGCTCTGTGTTGAAGGAGAATAGGGTAGAGAGTTTATCTTCCGTGTTAAGTCACAACCCCTCCAACCAGACATAGCCCTTTGGCAGAAGGGTGAACTGGTCTACCAAATCTCTTGTCGCCATCGAGCACCACTGGTTCTATCTACTCTACTGCAATTCATTCAGTAGTTTTCATTCATGCTCAGTGCCATTAGATTCTCGACCGTTGTTCTATTCTGTGTCATTCATCCTGTGTTGTAATATCAATTTCTTTCATTATTCCCGTCTTCTTTCATTCGTCTTTAGTCTGTATCCTTGTTATATTGTGTAACCTTATTATTGCATTTCCTTCAGTATTCGTTATGTTTTGTTTCATTCTATTACACCTGTTAGCTTGTTGCATAACTCTCATCGTAGTTAAACCCATTATCCATCAAGCTCGCTCTGTTGTAAATGCTTTTCTGGATGAATATGCCTCTGACGAAGAACTCTGATTCAGTGCATTTCTATCAATACTCTGTTCCGCTGTGGTGCTTGGAATAAGTTTCAAAGTTTTTGAAAGAAAATTTGAATCTCCTATTCACCCCCCTCTGGTCGATATACTCTCGGTCCTAACAGTGGGTATTGAGCAATACTTTTTTTGGATTATAGGGGTGTGATGTTTTTTTCCCGTTGCAACGCACAGACATGTTTCCTAGTAAAAAAAGAAAAAGAAAGTGCCAAAAATCGGGGTGTTACAACTCTACCCTCCTTATGAAAAATCTCGTCCTCGAGATTTGGTTGCTCAGGGAACAAGTATGAATATGACTTAAGGAAACCGTTTCCAACTCGGGTATCCTTTTCCTTTGTATATGTTCCCCATGATTTTCATATGATCTGATTACCTTGCTCTGGGGTGGTTTGCTTCACCTTTCCCAAAATTCTGATGGTTCTTTCCTCATATGTCCAACCAGATGCTGACTTTGATTCATTCATATCTGCCAGTAATATCCCGAGAATAAATTTCCCGTGGACACGAAACCTTCTTAATTTCTTCCATCGGGTTGCTCAAGTGAATGCGCATCTTCCGGGTTTAGACAATGCTGAGAATCATACCCATTCTCCTGGCGGGATCTGACTGCCCGTAAGTGGTACGGAATCATCTGTGTTTGTTTCTTTGTCTTGAGCTTGAAATCAGTACCAAATATTCGACTGTCTCCTGTCATGGGCAGTGTAAAGGGGCAAAGACTTATAGCTATAGCATACCTCAAACAGTAGAATCTCGAGACTGGACTTACGATTGTTCTGGCAGGAAGATACTTTTCATGACAGGTAGTGCTTACACTCAGTTCCACAAGTGAGAGCACATGATCTGAGCTGGTTGTTCAGCATCTCACTTGCTCATTCTGTCGGAATGTCCATATGTGGGTAATAGACTGTGCGATGCTTTAACATGGTCGCCAAGGTTAAACTGCTAAGATGGCTAAAGAATCTTGGATCTGGCGGAATGGACTTGGATATTCCACACTGACAATTTTGAGCATGTGCAGTTGGTCAAGCAGGTTGACTGGATGTGAGGTCCTTATGGAATAGAGTAGGCCTCTGAGTGTATGTCAATGTTGATCCATATAGGATCATGGTCTCAAGCTGAGTTATGTATCCGGACCATGACAGTCGGGAAAGAATCTTCATATCTTTGCTGCCGGTTTTACTCCTTGATTGTTATTATTTTCTTTATCGGAATCCCTGGCTGAAAATAGCTTGGCCACATATGTCCTTGATCCTTCTTGCGACAATAGGTGTTGTTGGTGCAATATTGTGACATCATACCTTGTTCTTGTTCATGACCTAGGTCCTCCTATACATGACATGTACACGGGGACATGTAATTGTACAGAGCTCGTTGTTGTGGCCAATTATGCGAGATAGTAACAGGAGTGAATAATATCACCTTGTCGGGTGCGGGAAAACTGACTTTAGCAACCACTGTCAAGACTGTTGATCCAGGGTTGTCTGCTTCACAACTTGTCGATTCTTGCATCACATGAAATGCATATCTGACAACTACTAGGAGAAATCTTATAGATAAAATCTGAGCAGTAGCGCGGACAGAGGGAGCAACGCTACTGCTACTTAGTAGTAGCGTGGGGAGCCAACCAGTGCTACTGCTAAGTGGTCCCATCGCCACCGGCCGAGGCTGTCCATAGTAGTAGTGGTAGGGAAAAACCAGCGCTACTACTAATCCCTTAGCAGTAGCGCGTGTCGGTTTCTACCGCTCACGCTGATTAGGGCGTCCTACAGCCAGACCTGCTCTGATACAAAAGCCTGTGGCACCCCGGCTCAGAGGAACCGGAACACCCTGTATTCCAGCTCAGAGATCAAGTCTTCTGGAATACGGCACTGCTTGGCATAGAACAAATCAACTCTTTATAACAATGATACGAGTACAGGGGTCTGATGTTACAAAGATTACATCGGCATGACGACACTACACCTGCTAAGGTAGCTCTATGCTAGCAGGGGAACAACTCGTAGCATCGGAATAACATCTAGTAGCGGAACAACAACGACGATGATGAAATCCACTCTGCAGGGACTCTGGCTGGGACACGGTCTAGCTCGCACGCTCTGTATCCTCGTCAAGCAATCAATCATGGCATCACCTGAAAACCGGCATGACATGCCAGGTGAGTACTTTGAATGTACTCGCAAGCTCACAACAACCAAAAGCATCAAGGCAAGACAACAACATAGCATTAACCGGTTAAGTTATTAACAACTACTGTGAAGTGGAAGCAACTATTAATCATGATATGGTAATGCTAAAATATATGTTGAACCAACATCTTTGGGTCACATGAACCATCTCACTGTTGGCTATCTGGCCAAGCAACGTGTCATCTCGATCACCTCGTGATCAATCCATCCGCGTGATCACCGCGTGACCACATCACAATCCGATGATCATCCTCAAGATCATCCCAACATCATCATTCGCATCCTGCCAAACTATTACTGCTCACATAACAATATATAAGTCATCTTATAAGTCATTCCGTCATCATGAGTGTTGATCGTATGATGTGACCTAGTACGAACCATGTCCATGACTCAGGACGCGACTATCAATAGTTTGTACATTCTGCAGAGGTTAGTACACTGTACCCACACAACGGAACTCATGGCCTTGTGCTCCCATTCGGGTGGACCAACGACATGCTGACAAAACCAGTATATTGCATGACACTCTCCCAGCCACTCCAACAAACTCCCCTTTGGGCTATGTCATGGGTGGCCCTGATGTCACCGCGTGACATCCGCCACCTTCGTGCTCGGCCACCGTCATGGCAACACAACACAAACTCGTCCCAAACGGGGACACCCAAGTACAACACAACTTGGGCACACAAGGTTATTGCCGCTTACCGGGCCAGGGCAGCGCAAGCATATAACCTTCCCTAGTTGGAGGCACCGGCGACATACATGACAACAAATCAAATTAGGGCCTCCCCATCCAGGCAAGTGTGGCTGCACTGGGGAGCTTGGTTCGGTGGCACCTGACAACGAAATGATGGAATTTGTCCCCAAGATATATCTGATACTCCAATATCATATGCCAACCTGTGATCCAAGTCACAGATATCCAAAAAATAATATAATCATATCATTATCATCTCCATAGGTACAAGATTAAATATGATCATGTTTAATCCAAAACAAATGATCCTACTGATCCAATATTAATATTAAGATTATTAACCATAGATCAATATGATATCATCAAATTCAAATAATACTCCAAGGCATAATATCCAAAATGATCACGATGAAAATAAATATTACCCCTAATAATCCAGTGATGACATGGCATTATCAAACTAGTAAGGCATTAGTCCTAGAAATCCAAGCATCATCATGGCAGTAGCAAGATCAATATTACTCCAAGAAATGCCATGAATAAACCATATTTAACTAATGCAATTTTAAGCTAATTAATGTAAATAAACCATGGCATTGCATTGCAATCATGCAAATGGAGGGTGTGGCTTGCCATGCTCCCAGGGAGTGGTGGAAAGTTCCTGGTCTTCAAATACACACATCAAACACTGTGGAAAATATTTTTGAAAGCATTTGTAAATAACACATAAAACATATTCTTCTGTCTAGAAATTCTAGACAGAAGAGAAAAATACCAAACTCTACCAAAAAATAAAGGAGCCCAAAAGAAAAATAATGCAAAAAGAATTAGTTCATTTGGACTTGTAGTTTAGGAGATATTCCTAGTCAAAGTTTGAGTCAAACTGGATTTAAAATGAATTAAAATGAATTTAAACTCATTTTTTGGAAAACCTCTAGGGGGTGACGTTGAAAGCGTAAAGGCAGAATACGCCTTCACTTAAAATGCTTCGGCGGGGGAGGTGAGATGCTGACGGGTGGGGTCGGCTTGACAGGTTTTAAAGAGAGAGAGAGAGAGAGAAAGGGAAACAGAGGAGGCGAGCTCACCGGCGGCCATTCACGGTGTAGAGGCAGCGCCGGAGCTGGGCTAAAACGGGGATGGATCGGGCGCAGTACAGCGAGCACTCCCATACCAGCAGCTCCTCGAGTGATGGCTGGATGGCTTCGCCCCCTTCGTCTTTGGCGGCGGAGGCCCTCGGTGGTTGCCGGAGTTGGCCATCCGGGCACCAAACCAAAGTTGGGAGGATGGCGTCGGCATGAGCACTGGAATGAGCTAGAAGAAGAGAGGGCCGAGCGGTGGAGAGATGGCCGGAGCCGGTGAAGGAGGGCTCGGGGGCTCCAGTACTATGCGCCGATGGTCGATTGAGAGGGGCAGTGGTCGAGTGGTGAAGAGAGACGAGCTCGGGGAGACCTTATATAGCCAGGGCCGTCAATCGTCGGTCGCAGGCCATCCTCGACATGTGGTCGGAGCTTCAGGTGAGCCGCGGAAGCGTGGGCTGCTGAAGCGACGGATGAGGAGCGGGGGAGGTCCACTGAAGCAGAGGGTGGAGCCAAGAATATGGAGGAGGAAGACAAGGCGAGCACAGGGGCAGTCGGCCCCCACGGCGCACTATGTACCCACGTGCACGCGACGGCTAGCACCAGGGAGGGAGCTACAGGAGGGGGAGATGAGTCACGACGTTATGTGGGAGAAGGAGGAGGGTGGACGGCACCATAGGACGCACATGCGCAGCCGGGAAGAGAAAGCCCGACATGACCCGATGCGCAGAGCGTGGCCACAACATGCAGAGCGCGCGCACAGGTGTGCCAACAATGCGGTCACCGCATGGCATGGCGAGGAGAGGGCATGCGGGCCTGGCAAAAGATGTCTAGTGTGTTGTCCTTACGTCCTGGGACCCTCCTGAGGTGATAGATCGACTAAATCAATTATGGATCGATGGGACACCTCAGGGAAAGTTTGCTGTAGCAAACTTGGGCATGAATCTGTGGTAAAATGGGAGTGGTAATAAGATAAACCAGATGTCAAAGAGGGTTAGGGTAGGAAGGACTATAATCCTGTGGAATTTGAAATGATTTGGACCACAATTTAACATAGTTTCTTTGCAACTGCAAATTTGGTCTAGAAAATGGAATTGGATGTGGCACTCACATAGAGTATTGGAATGGGATGAAACTTGGCAGATGATGAAGATATAGACATAAGAGGATACTGTAAAAATATCATGCCATTTAGACATGCCAAAATGGTACTTCCTTTAAAGTGGTCCTCTTTGTCCAGAAACTTGGGAAAATTATTGAGGGAGATTGGCTTGATGAAATGATCCCAAATTTGGTGGAGAGAAGTTAGATAGGTAGGAACATGCTCTGGGAAATTTCCAGCAATTATGGAGTAATATAAAATAGAGTTGCTTCACAACCTAAAAATATTACCAGAAACAAAGTTTTGATGGTGTGCTCACATAGTTTGCTGGATTGAACTAATATTTGGTGGAGAGTCATGATTTTAGCATATGAAGGAGATGGCTGATGTCTGCTAGAACTACGTCGGTTTTTCCCAGAGAGGGAGGGATGATGCAGCACAGCGACGGTAGGTATTTCCCTCAGTGATGAGACCAAGGTTATCGAACCAGTAGGAGAACCACGCAACACCATGTAAACAGCTCCTGCACACAAAGAACAAATACTTGCAACCCGACGTGTTAAAGGGGTTGTCAATCCCTTTTGGGTAACGAGATAGATAAAATTGTAGTAGATTGAAAGATGCAAATAAAAGCAAATAAAATTCAGCGAGGTATTTTTGGGTTTTTGGATAAATAGATTTGAAAATAAAAGTTGCAAGCAAATAAAAGAGCAAATAGCAAAATAGATCTTGAAGGCAAATATATTAAAGAAGAGACCCGGGGGCCGTAGTTTTCACTAGTGGCTTCTCTTGAGAAAAATAGCAAACGGTGGAAACAAATTACTGTTGGGCAATTGATAGAACTTCAAATACTCCTGACGATATCCAGGCAATGATCATTATATAGGCATCACGTCCAAGATTAGTAGACCGACTCCTGCCTGCATCTACTACTATTACTGCACACATCGACCGCTATCCAGCATGCATCTAGTGTATTAAGTTCATGGAGAAACGGAGTAATGCAATAAGAACGATGACATGATGTAGACAAGATCTATTTATGTAGAAATAAACCCCATCTTGTTATCCTTAATGGCAACGATACATACGTGTCATTTCCCTTTCTGTCACTAGGATCAAGCACCGTAAGATCGAACCCATCACAAAGCACCTCTTCCCATTGCAAGATAAATAGATCAAGTTGGCCAAACAAAACCCAAATATCAGAGAAGAAATATGAGGCTATAAGCAATCATGCATATAAGAGATCAAAGAAAACTCAAATAACTTTCATGGATAAAAAGATAGATCTGATCATAAACTCAAAGTTCATCGGATCCCAACAAACACACCGCAAAAAAGAGTTACATCATATGGATCTCCAAGAGACCATTGTATTAAGGATCAAACGAGAGAGAGAAAGCCATCTAGCAACTAACTACGGACCCGAAGGTCTACAATGAACTACTCACGCATCATCGGAGAGGCACCAATGAGGATGATGAACCCCTCCGTGATGGTGTCTAGATTGGATCTGGTGGTTCTGGAACGTGCGGTGGCTGGAATTGATTTTCGTCGACTCCCCTAGGGTTTCTGGAATATTGGGGTATTTATAGAGCAAAGAGGCGGTGTGGGAGGCCCCCGAGGTGGGCACAACCCACCTGGGCGCGCCTGGGCCTCCAGGCGCGCCCTGGTGGGTTGTGCTCCCCTCGGAGCACCCCCCAGGTGCTTCTCCGGCCCACTGGATGTCTTCTGGTCCAAAAAAAATCCACACAAAGTTTCGTTGCGTTTGGACTCCGTTTGGTATTGATTTCCTGCGATGTAAAAAACATGCAGAAAACAGCAACAGGCACTGGGCACTATGTCAATAGGTTAGTACCAAAAAATGATATAAAATGATTGTAAAACATCCAAGAATGATAATATAACAGCATGGAACAATAAAAAATTATAGATACGGATGAGACGTATCAGCATCCCCAAGCTTAATTCCTGCTCGTCCTCGAGTAGGTAAATTATAAAAATAGAATTTTTGATGTGGAATGCTGCCTAACAAGTTCATCACATATTCTTTTCTTAATAGCATGGAGATTTGGACTTTTATATGGTTCAAAGCAATAGTCTAGTTTCGACATGATAACTTAAATACTCAAGCATATCAACAACCAACCATGTCTTTCAAAATATCAACGCTAAAGCAAGTTATCCCTAGCCCATCATGCTCAATCATTGATCTATTCATGAAACACACTCGAATATTAGCTACACCCAATGCTCAAGTACGATCATAGTGCCCCTTAGTTGGTGCTTTATAAGAGAAGATGGAGACTCAAATTAAAAATAAAAATTGCATAAAGTAAAAGAAAGGCCCTTCATGGAGGGAAGTAGGGATTTGTAGAGGTGCCAGAGCTCAAAGCTTAAATTGAGAGATAAAAACATTTTGAGAGGCATACTTTTCCCACCAACAAAAACGACTTAGAGCTCCCAACACTTTCCATGCTAGATATATCATAGGCGGTTCCCAAACAGAAAATAAAGTTTATTCCTTTTTCCACCATTTCTTTCACTTTCCATGGCTAGCCGTATCCACGGGTGCCCTCCATACCAACACTTTCCAAGGAATTTATTATTTGACAACATAAAGTAAATTCATTTTTCATTTCGGGACTGGGCATCCCTAATACCTTTGCCGTACTCTCGTGCAATGACAAATGGATAAACACTCATCGTGAGAATAACACATCTAGCATGGAAAATATCGGCCACCCCTCACCGCCTCGCGAGCGGTACGAGCACACAAAAGAGAAATTTATTTTGAAAATTAGAGTTGGCACATACAAATTTTCTTAGAACGAAATGGAAATACCGCATATAGGTAGGTATAGTGGACTCATATGGCAAAACTGGTTTAAAGGGTTTTGGATGCACAAGTAGTGATCATACTTAGTGCAAATGAAGGCTAGCAAAAAGATTGAGAAGCGCCCAACCAAGAAACGAATAATCTCGTAAGCAAGCATTAAGCATAAGTAACACCGAATAATGCACCATAAGTAAGATATAATTTCATTGCATAACTATTGACTTTCGTACTTGCATAGGGAATCACAAACCTTAACACCAATATTCTTACTAAAGCACAATTACTCATCAACATGGCTCACATATTATATCGTCATATCTCAAAACTATTACAAAGAACCAAGTTTATTTTGTCTAATGATCTTCATGAAAGTTTTTATTATATCCTTCTTGGATATCTATCACTTTGGGACTAGTTTCATATGTTGCTTTTAATAAGCTCAAACAAATATAAGTGAAGAACATGAGCATAATATTTCTTTCTCTCAAATTAATCTAAGTGAAGCAAGAGAGAATTTCTTCAAAATTTTACTAACTCCCAAATAAATCTAAGTGAAGCATGAGAGCATCTCTTCAAAAATAACAAAGCACACCGTGCTCAAAAAAAGGTATAAGTGAAGCACTAGAGCAATTCCAAGGCTCTAAAAATTTAAGTGAAGCATAGGAGCAAGCATAGCATAGTTTTTGGCTCTCTCAAAAAGGTGTGTCCAGCAAGGATTCAAGAATTAAAATAAAAAACAAAACAAGCAACGACTCAAATCATACAAGACGCTCCAAGCAAAACTCATAATATGTGACGAATAAAAATATAGTTCCAAGTAAAATACCGATGGTCGTTAGAAGAAAGAGGGGATGCCACTTGGGGGCATCCCCAAGCTTAGTTGCTTGATACTTCTTGAATATTATCTTGGGGTGCCTCGGGCATCCCCAAGCTTAGCCTTTTGCTAATCCTTATTCCTTCATCCATCGTAATATCACCCAAAACTTGAAAACTTCAATCACACAAAACTCAACAAAACCTTCGTGAGATCCGTTAGTATAAGAAAACAAATCACTACTTTAAGTACTGTTGAAAACCCATTCATATTTTATTTTTGCATTATATCTACTGTATTCCAACTTTTCTATGGCAAAAACTCTTCAAAGAAAACCATATAATCATCAAAACAAGCACACAACACAAAGAAAACAGAATCTGTAAAAAAAAGAACAGTCTGTAGCAATCTGAAAACTTAGAATAATTCTGTAACTCCAAAAATTCTGAAAAATTAGGACAACGTGAGAAATTTGTTTATTAATCTTCTGCAAAAATAATCAAATCAAAATCACTCTTCTGTTAAAAATAAGAATTGTTTTCCTGAGCGCAAAAGTTTCTGTTTTTCAGCAAGATCAAATCGACTATCACCCAAATCAACCTAAAGGCTTTGCTTGGCACAAACACTAATTTAAACCAAAAAACACATCTAACCAGAGGCATAATTGGGTATTTTATTGAAAACAGCAAGAAAACCAAAAAGCAAAAAGATACAAGTTGGGTTGCCTCCCAACGAGCGCTATCGTTTTACGACCCTAGCTAGGCATAACGCAAAAGATCTACGTGTTGTCAACTTTGTTTCGAGATCCATAAGATGCCCTCATGATTGATTCATAAGGTGGCCTAATTCTTGTCCTAGGGAAGTTCTCCATACCCTTCCTTAGTGGAAATTGAAATTTAATATTGCCTTCTTTCATATCAATCACGGCACCAATAGTACATAAAAATGGTCTACCAAGAATAATTGGGCAAGACGGATTGCAATCAATATCAAGAACAATAAAATCTATGGGCACATAATTCCTATTTGCAAGAATAAGAACATCATTAATTCTTCCCATAGGCTTTTTAATAGTAGAATCCGCCAAGTGCAAATTTAAAGAGCATTCTTCAATATCGGTAAGACCAAGCACATCACACAAAGATTTAGGAATTGTAGAAACACTAGCACCCAAGTCACATAAAGCAAAACACTCATAATTTTTAATCTTGACTTTGATAGTAGGTTCCCATTCATCATGTAGTTTTCTAGGAATTGAAACTTCTAATTCCAACTTTTCTTCAAAAGCTTTCATCATAGCATCAACAATATGTTTAGTAAAAGCTTTATTTTGTTCATAGGCATGGGGTGAATTTATCATGGATTGCAACAAAGAAATACAATCAACCAAAGAGCAACTATCATAATTAAAGTCTTTGTAATCCAAAATAGTGGGCACATCACTAGTTAAAGTCTTGACCTCTCCAAGCCCACTTTTATCAAAAATTTCATAAGATTGAACACTCTCCAAATATGTGGGATTATTTTTACCTAAAGTTGACACTCTTCCAAACCCACTTTCAATATTATTGCAAACATTATTATCAATAACATATTCATCATGAGGCTTGAATAAATTTTCAAGATCATAAGAAGAATCACCCCAATCATGATCATTGCAATAAGTAGTGGACATATCAAAATTAGCATCCCCAAGCTTGGGGTTTTGCATATTATTAGCACAATTGACATTAATAGAATTTATAATAACATCATTGCAATCATGCTTTTCATTCAAGGAGCTATCGTGAACCACTTTATAAATTCCTTCGTTTAACACTTCATCACAATTTTTAGATTCATAAATTTCAAGCAAAACTTCATAAAGATAATCTAGTGAACTCAATTCACTAGCAATTGGTTCATCATAATTGGATCTTTTGAAAAGATTAGCAAGTGGATGAGGATCAATAACAATAGATTTTTAGCAAGCGAAGATGCAAGCAAATAGAAGGCACATGGTAACACAAGCAAACAAGAGATCTGACAAGAAAAAGGGAAACGAAAAAGAGGGCGAATAAAACGGCAAATTTTTGTGAAGTGGGGGGAGAGGAAAACGAGAGGCAAATGGCAAATAATGTAAATTGCAAGGAGATGAGATTTGTGATTAGGAACCTGGTTGATGTTGATGATGTCTCCCCGGCAATGGCGCCAGAAACTCCTCTTGATGTCTGCTAGAACTATGTCGGTTTTTCCCTAGAGAGGGAGGGATGATGCAGCACAGCGACGGTAGGTATTTCCCTCAGTGATGAGACGACCAAGGTTATCGAACTAGTAGGAGAACCACGCAACACCACGTAAACAACTCCTGCACACAAAGAACAAATACTTGCAACCCGACGTGTTAAAGGGGTTGCCAATCCCTTTCGGATAACGAGATAGATAAAATTGTAGTAGATTGAAAGATGCAAATAAAAGCAAATAAAATTCAGCGAGGTATTTTTGGGTTTTTGGATTAATAGATCTGAAAATAAAAGTTGCAAGCAAGTAAAAGAGCGAATAGCAAAATAGATCTTGAAGGCAAATATATTAAAGAAGAGACCCGGGGGCCGTAGTTTTCACTAGTGGCTTCTCTCGAGAAAAATAGCAAATGGTGGAAACAAATTACTGTTGGGCAATTGATAGAACTTCAAATACTCATGACAATATCCAGACAATGATCATTATATAGGCATCACGTCCAAGATTAGTAGACCGACTCCTGCCTGCATCTACTACTATTACTCCACACATCGACCGCTATCCAGCATGCATCTAGTGTATTAAGTTCATGGAGAAACGGAGTAATGCAAGAAGAATGATGACATGATGTAGACAAGATCTATTTATGTAGAAATAGACCCCATCTTGTTATCCTTAATGGTAACGATACATACATGTCGTTTCCCTTTCTGTCACTGGGATCAAGCACCGTAAGATCGAACCCATCACAAAGCACCTCTTCCCATTGCAAGATAAATAGATCAAGTTGGCCAAACAAAACCCAAATATCGGAGAAGAAATACGAGGCTATAAGAAATCATGCATAAAAGAGATCAAAGAAAACTCAAATAACTTTCATGGATAAAAAGATAGATCTGATCATAAACTCAAAGTTCATCGGATCCCAACAAACACACCGCAAAAAAGAGTTACATCATATGGATCTCCAAGAGACCATTGTATTGAGGATCAAACGAGAGAGAGAGCTATCTAGCTACTAACTACAGACCCGAAGGTCTACAATGAACTACTCACGCATCATCGGAGAGGCACCAATGAGGATGATGAACCCCTCCGTGATGGTGTCTAGATTGGATCTGGTGGTTCTGGAACTTGCGGTGGCTGGAATTGATTTTCGTCGACTCCCCTAGGGTTTCTGGAATATTGGGGTATTTATAGAGCAAAGAGGTGGTGCGGGAGGCCCCCGAGGTGGGCACAACCCACCTGGGCACGCCTGGGCCTCCAGGCGCGCCCTGGTGGGTTGTGCTCCCCTCGGAGCACCCCCAGGTGCTTCTCCAGCCCACTAGATGTCTTCTGGTCCAAAAAAATCCAGAAAAAGTTCCGTTGCGTTTGGACTCCGTTTGGTATTGATTTCCTGCGATGTAAAAAACATGCAGAAAACAACAACTGGCACTGGGCACTATGTCAATAGGTTAGTACCAAAAAATGATATAAAATGATTATAAAATGATTGTAAAACATCCAAGAATGATAATATAACAGCATGGAACAATAAAAAATTATAGATACGTTGGAGACGTATCAATGGCAAAGTTTCAACTCATTTGAATAAGCCTAGCTAGTACTTCTTTCACGAGGCTTCTATTTGAACAAAAACTTTGGAAATTTGCTGAGGAAGATTCACTAGGCAAATAGATCTGAATTTTGGCATGTGGCAATGATTTGGGTA
Organism: Thinopyrum elongatum; assembly: GCA_011799875.1. NCBI lineage: Eukaryota > Viridiplantae > Streptophyta > Magnoliopsida > Poales > Poaceae > Thinopyrum > Thinopyrum elongatum. Next base: position 172,310,423 of record CM022301.1, read on the forward strand.
GGAAAGATTACTCAAAAAGTTTTGGAGCAACCAAGAAAAGATAAATAACACTTCCTTCACAAAAGTGCCTTTCTGGACAGAATGGAAAAATGAATTTTCCTGAATTATTTTTGAACTAGGCAAGGAAGGTTTGGACATATTTGGGGCAGATATGATCCAAACAATTTATGAGAATTATTTGGGAATTTTGGGAATGCCAGAAATATAGGTTGCTTCACAACCTAGGTCAAACAGGGTTATTCCTTTAATAGAACAAGGAATATTCCCAAGAAAAAGGATTTGGGGTTTGGCTAGAATAGAAATGATGTGATCTTGGGAGAGTTTTGAGAATGATGAACCACTTGGGAGAAGAAATAATGATGATCTCCTAGGTTTCAAGTCCATAGAACTGCTCTGAAAGAAATATCAGAGCAAAAACCAAAGAGAATCAAAAGGAAAAAGAAAGGGCCAAAAATCGGGGTGTTACATTTCACTGGAAGGATCGGCTCACCCGTGACATGGAATAACGCCACTCCTTTGATCGGTACACGGTTTGGAAAACCGGTCGGCGGAGGCGGCTGGCTGCTAGAAGCTTTGGCAGCTTTGGCGGTAGCAGAGCCTTTCCTCGGTGGTCTCTTCCTCTGCTTCTTCTTGCCTAGAGGTTGTGAGTCTAGCATACCCTCCCTGACCACTGATCCTAGTGTTGTCGGGCTAATCAGCACTGCACGACGACCCTCACCTTGTTTGTGCTAGGCTCAAGTGGCATCTGGAAGCGTGTCCTGTGAGGATTGCATGGAGAGAGACTTCTTGCAATCAACCCTAGTACGTTCCTGATCTAGCACATCAGGCATCTCCTTATCCGCATGCTCATAGCCCGAGTCATATGGCTGACTCATCATTTCTCTGTCGCCATAGCCGGTATTGAGCCACTGGAGAGGGTCATCCTCCTCCATGTCATCATCCATTGCTTGTTCCACGGGGGCGATTTCATCATCCACTATTGGACCCCCTTCCTCGCTTCATCCGCCGCTCTCACGCGACATGATAGGTGGTGGTAGTTGCGTAGGCAGGGTGTTCAGACCTTGCTGGGGTGTTGTCATTGGTGTGCTCCCGGCCACCTCCACACAAAGAAGACTCTGTGGCCACATCAGCATCAAACTCTTGCATTCTCCAAGCCGTATCGGGGTCTCATCGTCCTATTCCCTGAGTCATATCAGAGGAGCCAAATCCTCGTGGCCCAGTTTGACACTCGCCAAGGAACCCTGAAGGTTCCAACGGGCATCAGCTGGCCATGGAAAGAGTGTTTCTTGGGCTTCAGTATCATTGCCTTTCCCACGTCCACCTTCTGGCCATTGATGATGTACAAAACGGTGCACATGGTTTCGTCGGCCTGCGAAGACATGTTTGCGGCATCAGACATCCAAAAGGCAATAGAAACGGAAGATTATAGATATGTTGGTGCGATGCGTAATTACCGTGAGAGCATCGACCTCAGCCAAAGTCGAAGCCCCACCGAGCACGCTAGAGACGGAGGACGGGCTGCTGTGAGTGGGTGCGGGAGCAGGTGCGGGCTGCAGGAGCAAGTGCTGGTGCGATGTTCACCTAGTTGCTCCCGACGAAGCTGGGAAGGGGATAATCCTTTGCCATTTTTTCTGGATTTTGCTTCGTCCAGTCATTAACAACCAGAATAAGCTACTAACCATAGCTGCGAAATCATTTATGCAGGCAGCTACCGTTGCCTGGACTGCCTCATGGACCAACTAAGCTTTGGTCGCTTCTGCGGTCTCAGATGCTTTTTCTCGACCGCAAGCTCCACCTTCTCGTCGATGTTCACTTGACTGAACTTCCTTCTCTGCCTTTTGGCCTCCGCATCCTCGTGGCAGTAGTACATCCACTTGGCACCATCTCTGGCAGTGTGCACATGTCCATACTGCGGCCGCTTGTCCACAGGGAGTACCTTTAGTATGTTCAAGGCCCGGTTGAGAGGGGTGTCCCACTTGGGCCTCGTCGACGACTGAGACAATGAGTCACTTTTGGCCGCAAGCTTGTGTTGCTCTTTCTGCAAAAGGAACATGAACGATTTAAAAATGTTACTACAACATGTAGTCGACTTGATCAGAAGCTAAATAAGGTGGTAAAATAATAATTACCAGTAGTCTCATCAAATCCCTCGTGTGCATGCCCGTGTACCAAACCTTTTTTCCTTGTCCCACTTGTAGTGGGCCATGATGAAGTCAAGATCCTACGGGTTGGTGAACTCTGCCAAGTGGTTTGGGATCCCTGGGCTTCACGTTCCGCGTCCTTCTTATCCCATATGGGCCTCTTGCCAATGTAACCACGGCTTCCGAGGCGGTGGTTCCCCGTGTTCCTTTCCTGAAGCCCCTTCATTTTCTCGGACTTAAGCTTGGTTTCTTCGGTAGCACAAGTGTCCTTGAATTTTTCGTACTCCGGTTCCGTAAGTGTCGGATTATCCGAAAAAATCTGGGAGTAGGGTTCTTTATCTTCAATCGCTCATTTCACCCTGCCTTTCCAGGCGGCCAATGCGTTGCTAAACTTGCCCATGGCACAGTTGTTTATCTTGTCCATGGCATCATCTTCCCATGGAAGTTTGTTTTCATGCTGACAGAGGAACTGGAATCTGTTGTGCAACTTCGTTAGGAGAAAGTGCTCCATATTTGGTTTACTCCTTAAGTCCGAGTCGTTGATGTTCGCGGTTTCCCGTAGGATGCATCCTACTTGGTTGCTGTAGCACTTGTGAGTTTCCTCCAGCGCTATTGGCTCAAAATTGCCGGGGTGCACCTCTATGACCACCAGTCTTCTGGTGCCAAGCTTGTTTGGGCGTCATGTCCTCGTCTTCTTCGTTTGTTTAGTGGCTTTGACGTCGGTACCATCCGTGCAGGTCGCAGCGCCGGTGTCGGTGCCATCGGTGCTGGTGTGGGTGTCTGTGTCAGGGTCGGCGGCACTACCACCGTCCGCTATGACAAGGGGCCCTGCAAGCCTTCTCCTTGCTGACTAGCCAAAAAGTCAAGGTATTTGTGTTCATACTCTAAGGCGGTGTTGGCGTGATCAGAAGCCATGACTTCATCATTGTTCGACATGTTTCCTACAGTTAAGTCTGCTCGTTTAATTCTCAAACTATAATAAAATGAATAATGACATAAAAAAGGCCTATGTTTTGCCGGAATGCCATTTCATTTCCGTCCTGGCAAATCCAGGGCACTCGATATGTCCTACTTTCTAGCACAAGTCATGCCGAAATTCACGAAAAATTTCGGCATGACCTTTGCTAATTAGTGGACATATCGAGTGCTTAAAATTCACCAGAACGGAAATGAATCAACATTCCAGCAAAACACGGATCATTTTCCCTACAAAGATATAGTAGAAAGATACATCTGTAGCACCACATGCACATCAAACCACTTGCTTTTGCATCCCACACATGATACAAATAATACAAAGTGGCTATCGAGAGCAGTATAAGCTCTTCCATATAGAGAATGCTATAGTGTGGGTTCGAATGCTCACTAGCTGGATGTCGAGGACGCGGGTGTCGTCGAGCGGCACGTCGGTGATCTTCCCTACACACAAATAAAATAACTATGTGAGCAATGGTTGATATACTAGTTAACATCAACCTATGGCACTGAATTAATAAAACAGAAAAGAGAGAAAATTTGATTCCTAGCAAAATTCCTAGAATAAATTTTCTGTCCTAATTTTATTCCTAAATAAATTCCTAGAATAAAATTTCTCTCTTAGGGTTAATTATAGGGTTCATATATATCAAAACATTAGGGTTCATATATCTCCTAGGGTTCATATATATTACACCTAGGGTTCATATATCATAGGGTTCATATATATAAAACAGAAAAGAGAGAAAATTAATTTCCTAGGGTTCATATATATAGGGTTCTAGTAGGGTTCATTATACTGAATTTTTTAACTTAGAGTTTGATTGCTGAATTTCTGAACTAATTTTTTAAAGCAAAATAGCTACCTAGGGTTCATAATTTAACTTAGAGTTTGATTGCTGATTTTTTTGACATTTGTCTTAACTTAATTTTTTAGACAAAATATGCAATTTATTAGACAAATTATGCAATTCATCACAACATCTAAAAGCTAAAGTATATTTTTTCTATTAATTCTAGGGTCCAAATGGCTGCACATTCATATATATATATTTGCATACAAAATTCAATGCTCTAAAATTTAGTATATATTTTCTACAAATTCATTCAAAATCCATCCATCAATTCATCAGTCCATCTATTCATCAATCCATCAATTCATCAACCCATCAATTCATCAACCCATCAATTCATCAACCCATCAACCCCTAGAACCCTAACCCTAGAAGTTCCACCAAGGCAGACAGAGAGGAAAGGAGAGAGAAGGAGGGGCGAGGGACTTACAAGGGGGGTCGGGGGAGATGGCGGCAGCGAGGTGGAGGTTGGGGGAGATGGGCGCGGGTGGAGGAGGGGGTGCCGACGACGTGGACGGCGACTGAGGGCGTGCAGAGGGTGACTGATGGGGCCGGCAACGGAGGGCGCACGCGGGGTCCTAGACCCATGCTATAGCTAACTTAGCAATAGCGCGGGTACCTGACCCCCCGCTACTGCTATATTTTCTAATTTCTATTGTTTTATTTTTTTAATTCTAAAATGCAGGTAGCTATAGCGCGGGTGCTTCACCCCTCGCTACTACGAATGTTTTTATTACTTCTTTCTTTTCCTTTTTCCTTTTCTTTTCTATTCCTTCCCCTTTTCTTTACCTTTTTTATCTTTTTTCTTTTCCTTTTTCTTTTCTTTTGTATTCCTTTTCTTTTCCTTTTTTAATGTATATAACTCAGGCGATATATTAGTGCATTATATATATATATATATTACATCATTTGGCCAATAATGATTAAATGCGTAAACAAAATAGATAAATATATGTAAATGATGGTTTCTCAGCATCGACGACGTTTTTGAGTGAGCTTCTTTCCTTTCTTGTTTGCTGTCGAATATTGAGCCCCTCGTTGTGACTTTTCCTTTTCCATGGAGTATGCTCTTTCTTAGGTAATGTACTCTTGATTCTTGTTTTGCCGTATGCTTCTAGTAACTCACGATGCACAAGGTTTCTCCTCATATACTACTTCACCTTATCTAGAGGTCCGTCGCCCCCAAGATTTCAGTTCCTGTTTAGTTGATTCCCAATTAAAAGAAAGCACTACCAGCGGAGGCGCTAGTCCTCCTGTTCGTCGGGGAAGCAGCGCCTCGGTGTTTATCTTAGGGGTGTGTGGGGTGCAGGAGCTGCTGGCGCCCGATCTGGAGGTCGACCGGGCTTAAAGGGATGGCAGGGGGTGGTGCTAAGCACGACGGTGGTGTGAGGTCGAGGGGAGGTCGGGGTGGCGGAGGTAGGGGTCTGGGCTGGTGGTCGCTGGTGGTTCGAGAAAGATCATCAATAGTGACTGGCGGGAGGTAGACGAAGGCCATCTGCCCGTTCTTTGTAGATCGGACGGTTCAGAAAAAAATTTGACTGACCTATTTATTTTTAGTCGACTGTTATTTTGATAGGACCACATGTGGTGGTGTGCTAGAGGAGTACCTGCATTTCCCAGCCATCCTTGTGCTCATATTACAAAATCCTAGTATCTAATTTCATGTGCCATGCATATTGTAGAGCTATCATATGTCTCGTGTCATGTATTTTTCACCCACCCGCTATCTGCTACTTTTACAGTGCACTAGTTCTGCACACACTTCACCCGTACTCTCACTATTGTTTTTATGCATGGGTATTTCAGCCTCTGCCAGACTGTTGATAAATACACAATTGAAAAGAGAGAAGTCGCTCCAGCTTAGTACGCGGCTAAGCAAGAAACGTTTCAGTGCTTTAAAGGGTGTAGTGTCAGCAGATGGAGACAGTAAACGTAGCTCTGGAGTTGATGATCTCGTTCGCCATCACTACAAAAAAATACACTTCCGTGATGATACGTGTTTGTCATAGTAGGTCACGTTTTCTGTCATGTATGTACATCCATGACGATTTTATGACAGAATCAAGATAGTCATACCTGTGCTGTCGTAGAAGTGTTCCATGACAATACCAAAATTATCATCACGGAAGTGTTCACTTCCATGAAGATAAATGACGCGTCATGGAAGTGCTTTCGTCAAGGGTAACCGACATGTGGCATCCACCGTAACGGGTCGCCGTTAAGCTATCGGGTCCGGTTTTGGATCCGATAACTCGTTAACAGCCCGGACCAATGGGGATTTTGCACGTGTAAAATTCTCATTGGCCGAAGGAAACATGTGTCAGCTTGTCATTGGGTCAGATAGGCTCCTATGATATGTCGACACGTGCGACGGCCCAACACTGGCCCATTTAGCTTACAAAGGCCAGCCCGTTTGACTTGGTCAAAAGTTAGCGGGCCGGCCAATGAAAAGCCTGTTAACGGTCTATTCACATATAGCCCATTTTACGGCCCGGTAACTCACGGCCCGTTAGGGCCTTCCCGAAATCGGCCCAACAGCATCATGTGGGCCGTCGAATATAATACCAGCCCATTTCACTTTCGGCCCATGTATGGCCCACGACGTCTTTCGGCCCATATGATGCCTTTCGTATCTTTAGGCCCTTTAGTGGCCCATGGTGACTCTGGCCCATAATGAACAGTAAATTTCTTTGTACCCATTAATGGCCCATGATTCACATGGGCCGTTTCTAGCCCGTGTTAGCTTTCGGCCTACTGATGGCCCATACGTTCTTGGGCTCCTTTCCGGCCCTCGATTACTTCCGGCCCATTACTGGCATGTTCCCCTAATGGGCCAAATTCGGCCCGTGGTTAGAATTGGCCCGTTTGTGGCCTGTTAACCCATTGCGCCGTTTCCAGCCCGTCCTATATTCTGGCCCATTAATGACTCGTTATGCCTGTGACAGAATTAAGCCTTTGCTGTCTCCCGGCCTGTTAACGGCCCGTTACCGTGCTGGCCCGATACCAATTACACCCGTTTACGGCCCATGTGGACCCATTTATCCGACGGCCCGAGGCCCACAGATTCTACGGCCCGTTGGAGGCCCATTTATCCGACGGCCCGTAGGAGGCCCATGGATCCTATGGCCTGTAGTAGGCTCAAGGTTACCACGGTCCGTATATGGCCAATGGTTGTTGCAGCCACTAGCAAACCAGGGAAAAATAAGACTAGGAAATAATAAATAAGCCAGAAACTAACGCTAGGCTATTAAGGCGATTGCACAGATTACATCCACTGGGCATCAAAGTTCGCCACCAATGCAAATATAGGGCACACCCTACACTATACAAAAATGGCTTGCTGTTTTCTTCAGCCGGTGGCTGCATGTTAAGAACAAATTTTGTATCGCAACAAAACAAATTACAACCATAAAACAAAAGGAAGGTTGGCATAAAAGTTAACAGTCTGGCAGATAAATGCACCACCAGAAGTTCAGAAGCTCAGTTCATTTGACCTGACTGTTACGTTTTCATGCTGTACTGTTCGATGGAGCACCATAACCTTCGCCTTCATTTCTCCCAGGCTCCTGAACAACATAGCAAATGTCTGATAGTCTGGTTTCAAAACCATGCATATCTTGACGACATCGAACAATGGCTGTCCTTGTTTCACAAAGGGTCTCTGTTAGGGAATGGACTTGTGTCTGGAGCGCATATATAACATTGTTTTGAGCTTGCATATCTTGATCATGAGGCAGTTTGGACGAGATTGCCTTAACAACCAACCCAGTATTACGCAGGAACGTGCTTTTGGCAATGTTAGTGGACAGGTACTGACCCACTGCAACAAGTGGTGACATTGCGGTTATAGTTGCCTCGTCACCTTCAGAAGGTGGCGGTTCCACCATTTTTTCCATAGCTTGCTGAAAAGTTGAGTTTTTACATTAGTAGTACCAGAACAGAAGATATTAAGGAGGCAGCAAAACCAAACAAAATAGCTTTGGTTTATATACATAACTTATTCTGGTGAACCCGTGTAAAATATTAGTTGTATTTTACTGCAAAGTACATAATAAAACTAGGTTCCAAACGTATGACCATGTACCATGGCTAATGTATTGTCTATTTCTTCACATTGTATTGACTGCTAAGGATAAAGAGACAAAGTTTATAATACAGTAAGCATAGTATGACATCATTCATATCACAAAACAACTGAGAATAGACAAACAGGAAATTGTAACGTTGTGTGGGCAAGTCCAGCACGGAACTAGATTACAGATCAAGATCAAAGGAACATCACTCCTCTCTTTTAAACCTTGTAAGGTGCAATGATACACTAAGACAATTGTGTATAAAATTGAAAAGAGTAATAGACATTGGCTGCAAACCGTGCAGTTCAATGCACAAGTCAGAGTAAGTAGTAGTTAAAAGGCATGAGGATTAAGGACTTACAACAGTGGCTTTGACTGGTGTAGTCATGCCCTTCGTCTTGCTGGTGTGACAGTCCTTGAAGATTTCCACAGCATTTGATTCATGTACTTTTTGGTCCTTGCAGGCTTTCCTCTGCATTTGGAACAAGTCAATATAGATCTGATAGTATGGCACAGCGAAAAGGGTGAAACAACAGCTAATTACAAGAGCCTCGCAGTGTGCAATATAGCTACGAGATCCTGTTGTCTGTTGGAATTTTACTTTCGTACGGTTGGCCTTGTTCTTTGAATAGTTCACCTACAAGAAGATAGATTTGTGAGGCTCATGCGTAAATAGGAGTTCAACATGTGATCTGATCACATATATATAACGTACTTGATACTTTGGATCAGACCAGTGTTTAACGAGGCCTCTCCAGTCTTCATCCGATATATATTCCACTGGAGATGTTTGGGCAAGTTCACTGTTAGCCTTGCCTTCAAAGTGAGTTTTCCTCAAGTTATACCGATATTGTCGCAGAGCAGACTTGAAAACATGGGTGCAAGCTTGTCTGGTTGCATCATCTTGGCTATCCAACTTGAACCTCATCTGTTGAAAATTATGGGAGTCTCATTATCAGCAACCTAGAAAGTATGGGACAGAGCAAGACGATATTACTAGTTTCCATACATAACCATACTTACAGATAAATGGTTGAGGAAGGTATTGAACTGGGTTTCGTCTTTGTCATTCCTGTACTGAATCCATGTTGGGAGGATACGTGCATGACACCTAACAGCAACCGCTACCTCTGATACTAACTTGGCTGACTCTGTAGCATCACGTGGCCTTTTTAAACCTGCCTCAAAACAGATCTCCATTCTTCCTCCTCTAGATTTAGTTAACCTATCGAGCATTATCCCTGATGTTTGTTTCCTCTTGCGCCTAGGTGCTAGTTCAACAATGAACATAGGAAGTGTTAGTGTACATCAAACTGTGAGACTACATATAAAGAAGCATGCAACTGTAACTTGACTCCAGCAACTACCTTCTTGCTGTTGAAGCTCACAAGGTTCATCTGATCTTGCCAACTCATCTTGTGTCAAGAGTGCTTCGGAAGTAGTGTCAGGTTGCAAGGGAGCTTGGGAACGTGCTGCTAGCTGAGTTGACAAACGAGTAACTCATGCAGCTGGTGGTACTGTGGAAGGTGTTGCAACGACTAGGGTTGTCGCTGCTTGTTTGGTGGCAGCTATTAGTTTCTGTTTGGCTTGTTTTGCAGCTCGTGTAGCATGGGATACCACGTTTGTACAATTTTCCGGTGGACTTTGACCTTCTATTGCACCATCAGTACCAGCAGAATCTGCATAATTCTTCCGCTTCCATTTCCGTGTGTCCTTAGTACTAACACCATCCCCTGTCATTCTGTGTTCCTTCCTCTTTCTCTGTGCCATGTTAAGTCAAGCCGACAAGGAAAAGGAATAAAAATTTAGTTCTTTAGAACAAATTGATGCATGATACAGATGAACTAAACTTTGATGTTTGACAACCACATGATAGGAGGATGTAATATGTACGAAAAACAGGACAGCATGAGATAATCAGAACTATGATGTGTAAACTAAGCAGAAGGCATTTCAATAAATTAGAAGCAATGCAATGGAAGGTAGACACCATATGAAAGATGCTACAAATATCGCTCTGCCAAGTTAACAGTGTCTCGTCATAACTGGCGTTTAAACAAATGTGAAGCAGTACAAGAAATAAATCATATGCAAGATGCAAACAACATCACACTACCAAGTTAAAGGTCTCTCGTCATTAGTGCCATTGCATATTCACGGCATTGCATATTCACAGCTTATGATGTGTAAACTAAGCATAAGGCATTTCAACAAATTAGAAGCAATGAAAGCTAGACACCATATGTAAGACGCAACGAATATCACTCTACCAAGTTAAAACTGTCTTGTCATTAGTGCCATTTCAACAAATTAGTAGTACAAGCTAGAAAATAATGCGAGATGTAAACTATATCAGACTCCCAAGTTAAACGTGTCTTGTGAAAAGTGATTGTTGCAGGTTACAAAACATTAGTACTTTGATGTAAGAACATGGTGTGATAGACAGATATTGTATGTTCTAGAAACAGGAACACGTGTCTTATTCACAAGTATAATGTGTAAAGTAAGCAGATGGAATTCAACAAAATTAGAAGCAATACAAGCTAGACATCATACATAACATGCAACCACATATAACAGTGCCATGTTAGAGGGAGCACCTGTGATGGTGGACAAGGGGGGACATGCTCATCATCAACACAGCTACTTTGAGTGTCTATGCATGTGTTGTCTTCCAAATCTTGTTGGGGGGATGGCCGAGTAGAATGTGTAGAGGCCCTCCGTTTGGAAGAAGCACCTTTATCCACTGCCTTGCTAATTTCCTTTTGCTTTATTGATTTTGCATTGTCAAGTAAAACCGACAAGAAAAAGTAGTAAAATTCACTCTTCAGAACTCATTCATGCATGATACTGACAATCACTACCTTGATGTAAGGCAAACACATGATACGAGGATGGAATATGTACGAAAAACAGGACGGCATGGCATATTCACAACTATTTGTGTAAACTAAGCAGAAGTAATTTAATCAAATTACAAGCAATACAAGTGAGACACCGTATGCAACATGCAAGACAATATCACACTGCCAAGCTAGAGAAAGCACCTGGGATGCCGGTTTCACCGGAAGACCGCCATCAGTCCCTGCCTTATTTTTTCCTTCCTATTTCTTAATTGTATTGCCTTATCAAGTCAAACCCACAAGAAACATGAATAAAAATTCACTTTTCAGAACTCATTGATGCAGGATGCTGACAAGCACTATTTTAATGTAAGGCGACCGCATGATAGGATGATTGAATGTGTAAGAAAAAAGGACAGCATTGCATATTCACAGCTATGATGTGTAAACTAAGCAGAAGGCATTTCAAAAAATTAGAAGCAATGAAAGCTAGATAGCATATGAAAGATGCAACGAATATCACTCTACCAAGTTAAAACTGTCTTGTCATAAGTGCCATTTCAACAAATTAGAAGTAGTACAAGCTAGAAAATAATGCGAGATGTAACCTATATCACACTCCCAAGTCAGACGTGTCTTATGATAAGTGATTGTTGCAGGTTACACAACAGTAGTACTTTGATGTAAGAACATGGTGTGATAGACAGATATTGTATGTTCTAGAAACAGGAACACGTGTCTTATTCACAAGTATAATGTGTAAAGTAAGCAGATGGAATTCAACAAAATTAGAAGCAATACAAGCTAGACATCATACATAACATGCAACCACATATAACAGTGCCAAGTTAGAGGGAGCACCTGTGATGGTGCACTAGGGGAGACGTGCTCATCATCAACATAGCTACCTTGAGTGTCTATGCATGTGTTGTCTTGCAAAACTTCTTGGGGGGTGGCGGAGTAGAATGTGTAGAGGCCCTCCGTTTGGAAGAAGCACCTTTATCCACTGCCTTGCTAATTTCCTTCTGCTTTATTGATTTTGCATTGTCAAGTAAAACCGACAAGAAAAAGTAGTAAAATTCACTCTTCAGAACTCATTCATGCATGATACTGACAATCACTACCTTGATGTAAGGCAAACACATGATACGAGGATGGAATATGTACGAAAAATAGGACGGCATGGCATATTCACAACTATTTGTGTAAACTAAGCAGAAGTAATTTAATCAAATTACAAGCAATACAAGTGAGACACCGTATGCAACATGCAAGACAATATCACACTGCCAAGCTAGAGAAAGCACCTGGGATGCCGGTTTCACCGGAAGACCGCCATCAGTCCCTGCCTTATTTTTTCCTTCCTATTTGTTAATTGTATTGCCTTATCAAGTCAAACCCACAAGAAACATGAATAAAAATTCACTTTTCAGAACTCATTGATGCAGGATGCTGACAAGCACTATTTTAATGTAAGGCGACCGCATGATAGGATGATTGAATGTGTAAGAAAAAAGGACAGCATTGCATATTCACAGCTATGATGTGTAAACTAAGCAGAAGGCATTTCAAAAAATTAGAAGCAATGAAAGCTAGATAGCATATGAAAGATGCAACGAATATCACTCTACCAAGTTAAAACTGTCTTGTCATAAGTGCCATTTCAACAAATTAGAAGTAGTACAAGCTAGAAAAGAATGCAAGATGTAACCTATATCACACTCCCAAGTCAGACGTGTCTTATGATAAGTGATTGTTGCAGGTTACACAACAGTAGTACTTTGATGTAAGAACATGGTGTGATAGACAGATATTGTATGTTCTAGAAACAGGAACACGTGTCTTATTCACAAGTATAATGTGTAAAGTAAGCAGATGGAATTCAACAAAATTAGAAGCAATACAAGCTAGACATCATACATAACATGCAACCACATATAACAGTGCCAAGTTAGAGGGAGCACCTGTGATGGTGCACTAGGGGAGACGTGCTCATCATCAACATAGCTACCTTGAGTGTCTATGCATGTGTTGTCTTGCAAAACTTCTTGGGGGGTGGCGGAGTAGAATCTGTACAGGCCCTCCGTTTGGAAGGAGCACCTTTATCCACTGCCTTGCTAATTTCCTTCCGCTTTATTGATTTTGAATTGTCAAGTAAAACCGACAAGAAAAAGCAATAAAATTCACTCTTCAGAACTCATTCGTGCATGATACTGACAATCACTACTTTGATGTAAGGCAAACACATGATACCAGGATGGAATATGTACGAAAAACAGGACGGCATGGCATATTCACAACTATTTGTGTAAACTAAGCAGAAGCCATTTCAACAAATAAGAAGCAATGCAAGCTCGACACCACATGAAAGATGCAACTAATATGACTCTGCAAAGTTAAAAGCGTCCCATCATAAATGGTGTTTGAACAAATTAGAAGCAGCGCATGCTATAAATCATATGAAAGATGCAACCAATATCACACTGCATATACTAAAGGTGTCTCGTCATATTGATTGATGCGGGATACAAAAAAAAACATTAGTTTTATGTAAGGACATGCTTAATAGACAGATGTACCATGTACTAAAAACTAGAAGGCATGTCACATTAACAGGTATAATTTATAAACTAAGCAGAATAGCACATGCAATTTAACTAGATTGGAAGAATTACAATCTAGACACCATATGCAGCATGCAACCACATATCATGCTGCGAAGTTAGAGCAAGCACCTGCGATGCTGGTGTAGGGGAAATGCGGTCATCAACTATAGAGCTACGTTCACTATCTTCATCTAGCCTTGTTGTTTCTTGAGAATCATGTGGGGAGGCTGACACTGCATTCTTTAAAAGAGCATATTTTCTCACAGTAACGCACTGGCATGACTGTCTCATCATAAGTGATAGATGAGGGATACACAAGAACATTAGTTTGATGTAAGAACATGGTTAATAGACAGATGTACTAGTATGTACCAAAAATAGGAAGGCATGTCATATTCAAAGGTATAATGTGTGAGCTAAGCAGATGCAATTTAACCAAATTGGAAGCAATACAAGCTAGACATCCGGCTGGAGTGGTGAGCATGATCATCGAGGACCTGAGAGCCTGGTGGGTGGCGGGCTGCTTCGCCACCATCGTGGATTTTTAGTTGGCTTCCAGGTGATGCTTGTCTGTGCTGGGCTTGTCACTGGCTCGGCCAGTGCCCTGACTAGCTATTTGTCTTCTGGTGCTCCCGGGATGGTGGTTCATGTAAAAAATATCTTTCCTTATCTTAATAAATACCGACTTCGGCCTTTCGATTACAAGCTAGACAACATGCAACTACATATGACACCGCGAAGTTAAAGCAAGCACCTGGGATGGTGGTTCATGGCGAGCGAGATCATCAACTTCAGAGCTACGTTTACCATCTCCATCTGTTGAACATGCAACCTTTAAAGTGCCGAGACGTGTCTTGCCTACCAACGAAGAAAACATGAGCGACTTCTCTCTTTTATTTCGTGCTTCTGTCAATAGTTTGGCAGAGTCTGAAATACCCATGCATAAAAAAACAATAGTGAGAGTATGGGTGAAGTGTGTGCAGAACTAGTGCACTGTAAAAGTAGCAGATAGCAGGTGGCTGAAAAATACATGATAGGAGACATATGATAGCTCTACAACATTGCATGGCAAACAAAATTAGATTCTACTCTATATGATTTTGTAATATATGAGCACTGGGATGGCTGGGAAATGCACGTACTCCTCCAGCACACCACCACATGTGGTCCTATCAAAATAACAGCCGACTGAAAATAAATAGGTCAGTCGATTTTTTTTATGAACCGTCCGATCTACAAGGAACGAGCAGATGGCCTTTGTCTACCTCCCGCCAGTCACCATTGACGATCTTTCTCGAACCGCCAGCGATCATCGGCCCAGACCCCTGCCTCCGCCGCCGCGCCCTCCCCTCGACCTCACACCACCGTCGTGCTTGGCAGCGCCCCCCGGCCATCCCTTTAAGCCTGGCCGACCTCCAGATCAGGCACGAGCAGCTCCTAGGCCCCACACACCCCTAAGATAAACACTGAGGCGCTGCTTCCCCGGTGTAATAGGTGGACTAGTGCCTGTTACGCCGGGGAATGCTTCCTTTAATTGGGAATCAACTGACCAGGAATTGAAATCCAGGGGGCGACGGACCTCTAGCTAAGGTGAAATAGTATACGAGGAGAAACCTTGTGCATCGCGAGTTACTAGGAACATCTAGTATCAGGAAGAAGGTGTAGGAAGAAGCGGTCAACTAGTGTCTTCTGTGGGATGAATACCGTGCAAGCAGACACGTAAAATTTGCACGAATAAGGGAAGAGGAGTACCATTTCCGGTTGCTAGTGCTGTGTCCTCCTGATATCGCGGCGATGTTCTTCTTTTTACCGGGGGAAC
The DNA here is from genome assembly GCA_011799875.1 of Thinopyrum elongatum. NCBI lineage: Eukaryota > Viridiplantae > Streptophyta > Magnoliopsida > Poales > Poaceae > Thinopyrum > Thinopyrum elongatum. The sequence continues at coordinate 172,325,734 of CM022301.1, forward strand.
CGATGTTTTGGAGGAGGGTGGAGCCTTGGACAAACCCATGGCCAAATTGTTGACTGTGTTGCGGTGGCAGTCTGTCGGCGGAGGTGAAGCAGATCCGAGGCGGCGAAGGACGGCGTAGCGGGAACAGCTTCGGTGCGGTGGACGGTGGCGACGTTGGAGTGGTAGTGGTGAGGCGCAGGACTACATGGTTGAACTGGCTCGGGTACGGTGCACGTCGGCGTCCCGGAGGCAGCTCGGCCTCGGCTTCAACTACTAGCCGTGGAGGGCGTTGCGGTTGCGGTTGCGGTGGACGACGATGTCGGGGTATCGGCTCCGGCATGATGGAGGAGGGCGGCGGTTGATGGGTGGGATGGGGTGGCAGACGGAGGACGCCGGGGTTTCGCGGCTGGTGGAGAGGTAGTTTTGGTGCCCACGGAGTACAAATGGGGAATCGGACGGGGGGGGGGGGAGCTAAGGGGGAACCATGTTTCGGTCTAGGACGTGCTTGTTTTTGGTTTTTTTAACAGATGGGACGCACTTGTTTGAAATTTGGGGAAAGTACAAACTTTGCCCCCCTCTTAAATTTTGGACCTACTGCGGGTCGGGAGTAGGACGGTAATCCCAGGTATCCTAGATAGTGGGCGAGAGCGATTTCGGCCGAGCGCATGTGTGCTTAGGCGGCCATGGTGTATGAATGTTTTTTAAAGGCGATTGTGTGGCGTCTAGATGAAGCTACAAACTTACCCCGGTTTAGACCTTTGAACGTCGGGCCGGTAGGTTTCACGGGTCAGAGTTAGAAAAGTAATTTCCTTCTACCAAACATTGGTCTCACGTGGTTTCGGGCGAGTAGATGCTCTTTTGGCGCTTCGTTCGAAATTTTGAAATAGAAGCATTCACGTTTAGAGTACTCTTGAACTTTGAGGATTGACCTAAATAGACAACGTCAAATTTGACCTTGTATGTTTGAAAACCTCATTAAATTATGCGCTTCTTTTTGAAATTTTGGCACTTGAAAATCCTATAACTATGATTGTTTTGGAATGGAGGAGGTAAATTTGAATCTATTTTGTACACGACTATATATGCTATTATGTACACAAGCAGAGAAAAGATTGGTGCCCCCATAATTTAGGTATGATTTACAAATGCCATGATATCGAGTTCAAATAATTGAATGGACTTCATGTTGAATTCGAATTTTTTAAACCACCTTAAGTTGAATTCAAATGTATGCTAGTTCATAGCTAGCTATTTATAATGTTCATTGTGTAACTTTTGTATGTATAATGTGCTTTACACACACAACATGAACTATACTCACGTTTATATTCGATTGCTAAAGCGATGCATTGTCTGGAGTTCAAAATACTAACTCCGTGGATCAATTATGTCGAATAATAACATAGACATGCTCAAATTCGATAGAATATAGATGTCTGATGGATCAATGACCGTTCCTTATGCGAATTGCAAATATCATGATCCCATCCTAATATTTGGATACAATTTATATTTTTAATAAATGTGTACATTAGTCTTTTACGTGTAGTTTCACTCTCCATAGGCCCCTCCTCACACACACGCTGACTTTCTCTCTCACACATACGCGCACACGGTGTATATCCATCGGTGGTCTCTCACACATGCTCACACACTCTCTCCCGAGGTGTGTTTCTCGCAGACATGCTCTCGATATAACCCTCCCTCCCTCTCGTAACCATTTACGACTATTTTCCCTAACCTTTATCACAAGCACTCTTCCTCTCACAAGAATACACACGCACAATCCCCATCGACCCTTTCTATATACATAGACCTGCCTACGTGTCTCCCGCACGCACATTATCTTTAGGCCTGTCTCTCACGCATTGTCTCCACCTCTCTTCCTAATTGACGAGTATGATTCTAGCAGAGCATTCTGTAGGATGCCCCTGAAAGTTAGGTTGGATGAATAGTAATATCAGAGATAAGGGGTTACCTTAGTCCGAGGACCTAGGGTTACAAATCCTAGCTGGCTTTGTAAGTGGACACAGAGTCCTTCACGACTCTGCTATCTTTGTCTTGTACGACTAGTCCTACATGGGTCTCCCTAAATGCGTCACGGGCCGACCAATGTGGCGCAGGACAGAACCAAACCAAGGGCCTCACCTCGGCCCACCGGACCTCACGCGGTGACACACCCTTTACCCCCAAGTCTCATTATCTTCTCACACCCGCACATACCAACACAGACACCACACAAAATATTTTCTCCTCGTGCCTCTATCCCCTCCCCCTTGCATATACACACTCAAGGGCATCTCTCGTCGTGACATCCTATTCGTCTCTCTCTCTCTCTCTAGACCTCTCTCATTTCTCGTGCTACCTCTCCCACGTCCCCCCCCCCCGCCGGCCCCTCTATCCATGCCTCTCTCAAATACGTAATACATACACATACCTCTCTAGGCCCTGCCAAATACATCAACTACACATTCACACCTGTTACATCACGTACCCCATTGATCTAAAAATCCCTCTCTTCACGTTTATTTCGCATACAACATTCCTTTTGAATAAAACCAAAGTGTGGCCAAAAAATTATTTTAGAATTTCTACATATATACAACATTACAAAGTTATATGGAGTAGTATGAACATTAATTTGCATTGCATGGTGCCCCCAATGATATTTATTCCGCATTGTGAATTTTTATATTTTTATATTATATATAAAGTTAGTCATAATAAAGAGAAACGAAGAGCATCTCTCTCCATCGCATACACCCCCTCTACGCCCCTTTCACGTACGCACACAAACTATCTCCAGGTCCTCTAAAAGTACGCCCCCAGCACATTTACGCATGTTTTATCTTTCTCTCGCGATATATACAGTGACGATCATTGTATTTGAAGCGAAAGCACGATACGTACATTGGACTTCAGAATCCACTCATTATGGTCACCATTTACGTTTTGTGGTTATTATACAGTCACGGGTTCACCGTACAGCTCTGTATTTGCTCAAGACACGACTAGTTGACCAGTTAAACGCTCCACGTGGCACCTATAGTGTTGCATCACATTATCTCACTACCATTGGGCCCACCTGTCGGCGTGTATAAGAATGAAAACAAACGATAATAAAATATTCGACGGTGGTTCGAAGTCATGACCGCGGGCACAACGGACAAGGTGGCCTTATTTTGGTATGCTGAGCTGTCTGTTTTAACACACAAGAGCTGGTGTGGTGATTATACACACACGCATGCATGCACATGAACTGCATGCACGCAACACTCACACGAACACATGCAGCCACGCATGCATGCAACACTCACACGTACACAGACAGCCACGCATGCACGCAATACTCACACGCACACACGCACACATGCATGCACACACCACACGACCAACACACACTCTCACGCTCAAGTGCTCAACCTACACGTGCATGCGCACACATTAGGCCCTGGCAGACACATACACAACCAAGTGGATCCCGCGCACGGGTTGGAGTCTTGTCGCGCATGCATAAATTTGTGTTTATCTGACCTTTTTCCTATGCGAACTGATAGGTGGGACCCACAAGGAACGTGGTCAATTTAACTAGTCAACATAGTACCACGCAGACTATTTGGCCGGTCAACAGAGTGTAATCCGATGCTGAACGGTGAGCAAGTGACCGTATAATCACTGCAAAATGTATATAGTGACCGTAATGAGCGTATTCTGAAGTCCGATGACCGTATTACGCTTTTTGCTTGAAATACACTGAACGCCCGTTTATTTATCTCTTCTCTCGCTCTCTCTATGGAGCCGAGTAGGCCAACGTGCCAGTGCCTAAATTGGCACACGCCACCCCATTATTGCTGTACTGGTTTCATAAGAGCGAACAAGCATTCATGTCTACTGTACAAACTGTAGATATGAGTTACAAATGCTATGAAGACGAATACAAATATTTGAATCCAATTTATGCCCATTTTCTCTCTGTAGGCCCTCCAAAAGTACATCTCTACACATTCTCGCATGTTACATCTAACAACTATGCAATACAGCACTACTACTACACTCTAACACAATAAATCATATGTGTTTTTAGTTTTACTAGATCTCATATTGTTACTTAATTATTCAGTTTGCATACATTAAAATTGCCTTTGAAATGTATGGCTAGTATCATCTACCGCGCGGGAAAAATCCCGCCCTTGCCTGTTTAATCGGGTTTGTATCGATGGATCGTGCGAAACAGCAAAACTATAGTAGTACTACAGTACAAGTAATAGTTCACTGGGCCGCCGTGCCATGTACTCCTCCGTCGTAAGAGTGGAGCGCTTGCTTTCATAAATTTTCTAGTCCCTTTCACCGGCATGTGGGACATCAAGCAACCGGGTCCACGTGCCATACCGAAATAACAGTGCAGAGCAGCAGGGGTGAAGCACCCCAGTCATGGCGCCGGCGTAGTAATGAGCAATGAGGCGTCAAATCACAAAGCTGCACCTTTCCCGCAGTTAAGTTGGAGGGACGAAGTAATAATGCTAAAAAAAAGAAGTTGGAGGGACGAAGCAACCATCATTTCACTCGTTGCTGAATCCGCTTCTCCCTCATCTTCTTCAAGTTAACCACGTGTTGCTTCTGCCGTTGTTCTGCCTCATGTGGGACGCGGATCAGCTTGGTAAAGCACTGACACATGGGACCGCATGTTAGCAAACCGCCAGGCCAACGTCCTCTAAAAATAAGAAACCTCCCCCACCATCTGCGTGGCAAGATCACCTCCTTTTTACTAATCTTGATACTATAATTTTTTAGATCAATATAATCGAGATTTGTATAGATAGCACACAGGAGCAAAACCAAGTGGTACGGTTAAGGGCATCCACAATGTGTAGCCAAATGTGAAAATAGCTTTTGGCATCGATGGGAACCATTGTGGACGGTGCTGCCAAAGCCAAAAAGATGGAACCGAAGCTCCCTAATTGATTGATTGAAGGAATAGAAAAATGCAACCTCTCTCCTCTTTCTCCCGTGCTTGGACGCATGTACAGTATAGAGCACAAAGTCTACTCCCCTGTCCGTTCTATCACAAATCACAAAGCAGTGAGGCCTCAAATCACAAAGCACGGACGAAGCAACCATCATTTCACTCTTCGTTGACTCCGCTTCTCCATCGTCTTCTTCGAGAAACCACCTTACCGCACTAAGCTGGACGGACGACGCTATTGTGTAGTACTAATACATTTACGGACTTCCTGGATGCAAATAAGGCTGTTTACTCGGCTTGCAGGCGGCACTTGCGAATGACTTACCGTGGTCTCCCTCAATGGTGTTCTCCATCGAACGCACTTCGCCAAAGCACAACGTTCGAGATATCGTCAATGTCACCGCAATGGGGAAGGAAGTCAAATAGTTACTACCTCCATTTTTTTTGTACACAAGGCCAGTATCAAAATTACAATTTGCAGAAGGCCACTAACACTAATCGAGGCAAAATTGATGGGGTTTGCCTCGTACTAGCAACCAAGGACATTAATATACCCTTGCATGCATGCGGAAGTGAGAAGGTTGGTTTGCATGGCGCTGCATTAATCAAGTGATGAGGAGTGAGCTGGTTAGCTCTTTGGGCGTTGGAGAAAAAAATACGCATTAATTGACACGTCAAACGAGGATTTGTATCGATCAATCCCGCGAAGGAAAACCCCGCCTTTCTTTTTTAACACAAGTAGTACTCCTACGTACGTACTTGTATCCTATTTGGGTCTAGGCCTTGCATTGCCATACTTCGCCACACATTTTTGCCAAGCTTGCCTAAAGTTTTCAAAATGAAAAGGAGGTACACTTGTGCATGGCTGTCGCGGTCGCACCGTACCCTCACACAATCGCTCCTGCACGCCGGAAACCCAACCAAGGGAATGCACCCTCACTAACACTAGCTACCGCATGTGATCAAACCAAACTCAACCATACCGCTGACACATAATTTTCGTTCATACAGTATGTTTATCCAACCGCATGTTGGGGAAGATCCGTACGGCCCGTGCGGTGGTCTGTTGGGGAAGAAGAAGAGGTGAGGAAGAAGAAGGGTTAGGAGACATAGGATATTCATCCAACTGCCTGAAATGGTCGACTGACCCGAATGATGAAAGTCAGGCGACTTGCATAAATATATGTTTTTACACAGCAAAAGATCCCTAAAAACAACAACATAAAGAAAAAACTAGCACTACTCACGGAACGAGACGGCCTCGTCGTCTTTGGCTGCCGGCGCGAACCAGCCGTAGCTGCCGACGTGTGTCTCCACACCGTGGTTGTCCTCGGCCTCCAGCTACTCGTTCACGCGGAGCGTGCGGGCGCTCTGCACGGACGCGAGCACCGCCTGGTTCAAGTCCAGGACGTATAGTTCCGCCTGCAGGAGGGCCTCGATGGCAGCGGCATCCACGCACTGCGCGTTGAGTTGAGCCTCCGCCGCCCGGTTCAAGTCCAGGACGTCCGGTTCCGCCTGCAGGATGGCCTCGATGGCAGCGGCATCCGCGCGCTCCACGTCAAGTTGAGCCTCCGCCGCCCGGTTCACATCCATGACATCCGGTTCCGCCTGCAGGAGGGCCTCGATGGCAGTGGCATCCGCGCGCTCCGCGTTGAGTTGAGCCTCCGCCTCCCGGTCCTCCTTTAGGATCGCCAGGTTGAACCGCTGGTCCGCCTGCACCATGGCGGACTCGGACGCCGGCACGAAGTCGACGTCCATCATCTCATACACATCGGGGGCCTTCTGCGCCGCGACCTCCGCCATGAACATTGGATCGGCTTCCTCCTCCTCGGAGCTTGGCTCCAGAGAACTCGAGGATTGGCCTGCCGCAAAGCGAGCTTGGGAACGGAGGTCTGTGGCGCCGACCGCCGCCGCGGTTTCTGCGTGGCGCTCCAGCGTTAGCATCTTGTAGTACGTGATCTTGCAGTGCACCATGGCTTTTTGGCGAACTAGGGGACGCTTGATGCGGGCTAGGGGATCGAAAGGTGGGGGAATGGGCTGGAGAGGAGGTGTGGTTTTGGGGCAGTTGTGACTGGCCGACAAGTAGCTGGCGTAGGCCGAGCAGCGAAGGTTCTGGTGTGAATAGTGGTTCCGGTGATGACCGGTCAATCGGTTTTGACTATACATCGCTCTTGTCGCGTTCGCGTTGCACCCCGGCACGCTGGACCCTCCACGTCGCTCACCGAATGGAACGCGCTTCGTCTTGTGTTTTCGCTCGCTTGTGGGACTGCAGTTGAGAGCAAACCGACCCGACGTCCCTCCCCCTTCCCCGCCCGCGTCATTTATACTACTACTAGAAGAGAGAGAGGTCGGCCGAGTGTTACTAGTACTCCCTCCATTTTATGCGGAGTAAATAAAAACAAAGGGAGTATACTACTAGTACTATGAGCACTGCATACTGTACTGCAGATGTTGTCAGTACTCCACTAGTACTATTGGACAGGGAGCTTAAAAAAGTTACTATTGGACTGGATATACATGGTGAAATCCTAGTAGGAAGAGCATGTGCGAGAACAAGCACATTCATGTGTTTGAAAACAAATTGGAAACCATCTCTGTTTGAATACAAATCTAGGAGTACGTACGAATCTAACAATATTGATTGGGCGTTGTTGAATGTTGATACTTTTTTCTGTAAGTTTGATCAAAGTAGAGATACTTTGACTACACATAGAACTTATATGTAAACTAGAAAGGATCGGAGGGAGTATATTGTATGTTCAAAAGCGAAACAAACATTGAATACCCTTTATATATGATTTGCTGATGCTATGATCACCGGTTCAAAATTTTGAATCCGCCTTAGATATCACACATGCACCCACTCGTTCTCTCTTGGTTTCATCTCGGGGTCCAGAGATCGATTGAAAGAGGACTAGAGGGTGAGTACAGTATGTTCGTTTCGCTTTTGAACGTACAATATACTTCCTCCGATCCCCACAGACCCCCTGGGTCATTTCTATCATAGAAACACACCAAACCTTTATCTCCTTGCACGACACGCACTTGATCTCTCAACATCAATCGATCTCGTCAAGATGTGTTGGGGCATGAAACGAATGGGATGTCAAAACTAAGATGGGAAGCGACACATAGTGGAGGCAAAGTGAAACTTTAAACGAACCGTTTGTCTGTATGCATGTCGGACAAATTACAACATTGGAAATACAAGCATGGTCTAGGCCCACATGCGAATGATACTTGGCGGAATGTTCAAATAAGGCATGCGGGAGGATGGACTCGACCGGAGGGTGGCATGATCGATGGAGAAGAGGGTTGGAGAGGAATGAGAAATAAGCAACGCCACATGATTATACTTGAACGACTCAAATAAACAATAAGTTGTCTCGTTTTCCCTTCCGTCTTGGTCACGGAGTAAGATACTCCCTCCGTTTTTATTTACTCTGCATATTAGGTTTGACTGAAGTCAAACTTCATAAAATTTGACCAAATTTATAGAAAAAAATATGAACATTTACAATAGCAAATCTATATGATGTGAAAGTATATTCAATAATGAATCTGATGGTATTGATTTGTTATTGTATATGTTATTATTTCTGTCTATAAACTTTGTCAAAGTTTACAAAGTTTGACTTTGAGCAAAGCTAAAATGCGGAGTAAATAAAAACAGAGGGAGTACGCAGGGACTAGTATAGTTACTACTGCCGGAACATGGTAAGTTGGACCCCTAAATGCGGGCACGGACCGGGCACACCTCAATTATTCCTTCAAACAGTAGGACACCTACATTAGCACACCATCCGGCTACTTAATCAAGTGTTACGCTTCACTAGTTGAAAAGGAAAAGGGTGGTACTGTCACACCCTGATTTTCATGCCACAACACTTAAGCTAATAAATCATGATAAAGTGTGGTTTGACAAAAACTTTTGGTTGTTTTGATCTTTGCTTTGATTGGATCTTGTCTGCTATTTGCAAGTGCTAAAAAAATCAAATAAATCCTCCAACTCTTATACTCCTTCTCTTTGATCCAAGACTATGCCCAATGATCATGCCATGTGTATAGAACAGAATAGTATTTTCTTACAAAAATAATTTGGCCAAAAGGTATTTTCTAAATTAGGTTTTCCAAAACCCCCTGAATCGAGACTTGAACTACAAGTACTTAATTAAGGGTGTGAAAAATCTTTCAAATTTTTTATTTGGCTCCTATTAGATATAGGACTTCCAAAAACCACAAAAATATTATTTTCAAAGTTAGTTCTCTATTTTATTTAAAGGCTTTTTCTTTAGGCCAGAAATGGTCTTTAATAGGTTAAATTTATTTTAATGTTTCAAAAATATTTGAGAAAATTTTGGGAAGCTCAGTGGACATATATTGTGCATATATAAGAGTTTCAACACATGGTCATGTTCAAAATATTGGTCAAATCCATCAATTTTTTTTGGATATTTCAAGCTTTTGAAATATTTACAAAGGAAATATTCTCCATTAATTCTAAGAAAATTCTAGCATGTCACAAGTGCCCTATTTGGTGATCTTGCAAAGTCTCATGTCTTGGAGAACAAGATAACATCACCAAAACCCCTCAAAACTATTTCTGTCCATTTTGGGGTTTGAGCAACTTTACATTGCCAAACATGTCCAAATGCCCTCAACCTTGGTGCACATACTCAAATGGTGTAATTATGCATCTAGACCAAATTTCACAAGTTGGAGAGTAGGATAATTTGATCAAAGTGCCCCAAAACCCTCTCTGTCTAGAATCAAATTTGAACAACTCTACATTGCCAACTGTCTCTTCTTGATCTCAAATTTTGTGGACATGCTCAAATACTCAAATGATGACACTACACCAAGTGGCGCATCAAGGAGAGGAGATTTGCATGACTAAATCTTGGAAAACCCATTTTTGTTGATTTCTAGGGTTTGCCAAAGTTACATTGGAAACTTTCTTCAAATGAGCTCAAACTTTGTGACCAACCTCATTTCTATATTCCATTTGATCCTGTTAAATCACAAGTCAAGTGGAATCCATTTACTTGGCCCAACTTGCATCAAACACCTTCTGCCATATTTTTATGATCACTGTTTGGAGCCCCAAATGAATTCCCCTTTAGCTCAACTTTTTACCAGGGCTTCTCCTGACCCTCACCTATCTCCAGTACCTCCAACTCCTCCAGAACTCAATGATTGAGGGGTAAAAACCCCCATTTACCTCTCTGGACAAGCTCAACCTCTCTCTCCCACACCACCCTTCTCTCACCAGGGCCACTCGAGGGCATCCAATGCCCCTCCCCACTTATTTACTTCCCCCTAGAGCTGTTGGACACTAGAGGCCAAGCCCAGAGCGCTAGAAAAATGGCAATGTCAGCCAAGACCGCGCTCTGGAGCGCGCTACAGTGCGCTCCCGCACTGTAGCCGCCCCCTGCCCAACGCCTCCAACCACCTCGGCTCTCCCCCGTGAGCCAGCAGGACCACCTCGATGTCCACAGCACGGCACGCCCCTGTCCCCCTCCTCTTTCCTCCTCCTGCTGCCTCCCTTTGCATGCGCGCCGGCCGCCCGAGGGCTCCAATGGACGAGCTCACACGCGCGATGCCTCTGGCCCTCCCCGCTCTCTCTCTTCCATCCCCTGATCATAAACCTCCTCCACGAACGCCCCAGACTCACCCCTGTGTGCTCCCGTGGCCTTCAGAGATGCCTACGAGCTCACCGGTGCACAGATCCACGGTGAGTTGTCGCCCGCCTATTTAAAGGCCCCCCGAGCCCTCCTCTCCTCACCACTCGCCATCTGCAGCACCAAATCAACCCCCTGCACCACCCACTCCTCTCCAGAAGCGCCTGAGCTCGAGATCGAGCTCGAACTCCGCCGCCTCGGGTCGCCTTCAATCCCGCGGTACAAGCCTCCCTCGGCCCTCTTTCTTATTCCTCTGGATAGCCCGAAGCGCGCTGACTCTTTCTCCCATCTTCCCACCATGTTTTGCAGTCGGAGTCGACACCGGCAACCTCCTCCCGAAGCTCCTCCGCCGCGGGCCCCGTCGCCGGCGAACCACTGCCTTCCTCCGATCAGCTCTGGCACCACCCGAATGGCAATTCGACGCTGAGCTCAGTGGTGCCATCTGCTAGCCTCGCCGTGCCCTGCATCGTCGCCAGTGAGCTCGCCGGCCTCTCTGGTCACGAGGTTGGAGATGACAGGTGGGACCCACCTGTCATCCTCACCTCTCTCTCCCCTCCTCTCTCTCCCGCTAGCAGCCAGGCCCCGCCTGTCGGGTTTAAACACGTGCGCGCGCGCGACGGCTCGCCCGGGCCATTTCCCTTCTGGGCCTGCTGCGCTGCGGCTGTTCTGGCTCAGTAAGCACAGTAGCCCCCAGCCTTTTTCCTTTTTCTTTTTAAAGTGGGTTTCCAAATATTCCACAACCCACATTATTTATCCAAATTAAATAATTCCAACTCCAAAAATCTTGTAATAATCCCACCTATTTAATGTTATAACTTTCATGCAAATCCGTCACACTTTTCTGTACTGTTCAAATTTAAATTCAAATTTGAGCAAATAAATCCATATTTGAAAATCCATTTCTCTGTTTCTGTAGCTCCAATTCCAAAACTAAGAATTTTTGCATTCTTAGTTTTCATCCAAATATTTAACTAAAATAAGTTGACATTTTTATGAGCACTTTTATTTTTCTGTTTGTGCTATTGCCTTATTGTGTGCCCGATACTTTGCGACGTTAGATTGCAAAGATGACAAAGGAGTTGGACCAGAAGGATTTGAAGACCTCGAAGACTTGTTTGAGCCAGGCAAGCAGCCCTTTGACCATGTCTATGAAACCCTTTTATGCATTTCATATAGCACCTTATTATTGTTGCATCGGAATCATGATGAGATGGTAACTACTTTAGTGGGTTGCCTCCGTTACTTCCTCGTTGATACTTGCATTGTGCATGACCCTACCTTCCTATGAGGGTTATGCAGGTGGGTGTAGATAGGATGCCAAAGCAGTTGCTACGCAAATGAGTTGGGTATATGCATGGTGATGGAGACAAGTATGTTTTCAAAGACTTTTCAAAAACCCCATCGGGTGCCACTAATGCCCGAGGGAGATGATGAGCTAGGTACCACTTGATAAAGAAGTGGTGTACCGGAGCAAGTTGTGTGAGTGTGATTTTCGAAAACGGATTGGTTTAAGTTGCGACAGTTATTCCAACCTTACATGTACAACCACAATACCCCTTATGGGACGGGGCTTTGTTGATTACTTTGGTCAATACTAGCAGGGAGCCCGCATTACTAGTGGCGGGAGAGTATGAGTTACTCTCTCGATACGGAGTCGTGCCAGGTAGGGCTACTATGGCTGTTTTTACATACACCGGGCACACCGTTATGTCCCCTCTTAGATGGTACAATCTCGAGTGAGTCTCATATGATGTACATTGTGAGGACAAGGGCCAATGAGTGGACTCTTTGTTAGTGTTGTCAAGGGAAAGATAAGGTTCGGGTGCTTACCTTGGGTATGTAATATACTGCGAGTCGTGGCTTGACACGGAAGTTCCCCGAGTCTTGTGGGTAAAGTGTGCAACCTCTGCAGAGTGTCAAACTATTCGAATAGCCGTGTCCACGGTCAAGGACAGTTGGGTAACCACTCTTGGGCTACATCCAAATATTTACGAAACCTGGTGTGTGTGTATGGAAGAGTACTTGGGTCAAGTCAAAAGACTTGACATGTTGATTAAGCTGGAGTTGATCCAAACTCTGTTTATGTTGGTATCTGTGACCTATCCTCATGGTTACTTAAATTCTTATTATGCATGCTTTACAAATTGTTGAACATGACATAGCACTCAAAACTAGCATTCTGCAAAAATTTACCTATATGATGCATTGTTGTACCTTATTCCAAAACATGGGTTGCTTGCGAGTACATTCAAAGTACTCATTGGCTTGCCAATGGTTATTTTATTGGCCAGGCATGAAAGAATAGGATATAATGAAGAGTACCTTGGTGACGAACATGCGAGCTAGGACGCTTCCCAGTCAGAATGCCTGTAGGGTTAAGGCAGATGGCATGGGTTCACGCTATCGTTGAAGATTTCCGCTGTGAGTTTATGAAGACTTGACCATAATGGTCATAATTTGTGTAAGATGGTATGTATGGATGTAAGACTCCTGTTATTCAGCTTCTGTGTGTTCAGTGAGCATTGATCTCTGGGATCACTGTACACATGCATTCGGTGATCACGACTTATGAGTCGGGGTCCCCACAGAGCTGGTATCAGAGCCATCCTGACTGTAGGAAGCCTTAGTTAGCATGGTCGTTAGTTAGGGTAGAACTAATTTCAAAACTATCACTAATTTTCAAAAACTATCTATACTTCTCTTCCCTTCTGAGTTTTTCGAAAACTAAGATATATTTTCCTTATTGATCTCTTCCCCTTCAATTTTTTTTGTAAATGGTCACTAGAACCCTTATGGCCCTGACCACGGGATTCCTTGTAATCCTCGTGAATAATCTATAAGGAAGACACCTTACCAAACATTCTCCCACATCTTCTAAACACAAGTTTGGCGACACCACGACAAGACAGAAGACACCTTCTCAAGGATTGAGGAAACCAAGACTCGAAAGATGGTGACACCCTTGACGTTGCCCCAGGATGATGCAACCTTGTCCTACGATGATCAGGGTGTAAGATATGCAAGATCATGATATACATCGCTAATAGAGCAACCATGTCCTTACTGTTGTTGTATCGACAACCACCGATGGATGAGAACCTCGCTATTTGGTCTGCCTCACTATAGTGAGCAGGAAAACGGTTCTCTTCATCCCCCGCTCTTGGTGTCGATGTTGTCATCAACGTAACCGACATGTTGGACCTCTACTGTGCCTTGTTAATGTCATTGCATAAATGATTGCCTACCTAGTACCCTCGATGCCTTAGAAGGCAACATGGATCGTCATGATTAAGAAGACAACAAAAGACCGAGTCAATGCTAGATACGAGGAACCACCTTCACCCCGTCAGCTCATCAGGCGAGTGTTGAAGATTCTTCAGGCCCAACCCGGATCGTTTCATCGAACAACTACAAGAGAGATAGCGACACCTGAGGAAAACCCAGAAGACTGCATGAGACACGAAGCAAGCATGACTACCGAGTCCGAGAACCCCTAGGGTAGGATGAGTCATGTACCCCCTATGCGCAGTCGAGTCCGTGTGATGGTTCGAATGGAACCATGTTCTGTGTTGCTTGTTTTTATTTGTTTGTGTTTTGATATAAGTCACCCTTTCGCCCTAGGAAATAAGTACGCGACTATATCACCTGCCTTATCTTGTTGTTTGTGTTTGGCCCTTTCGGCACTTGTTTGTTTGCACTTGCACTATAGAACCCCCTCTAGGCACCTCCTCTATGCTACTTTTCCCTCTCATCTCTCTCATCAACTGAAGACCAGCAAGACAGGATGCACCAAGGATTCCACCTCGGCAACCAACTAGCACTGAAGACTTTTGCTACAACCTCCTCAACCAAGTGCAACATGTAGAGTTATGTTTACCCCTCAAGACTGGAAACCCATCCCTAGACCCATCGAGACTTCACTCGAATCCTTAACCATGAGCTTAACCTACATAATTGCAAGAGAACCAGTTAAGCTTCAGTAACCTTTGCTCATCACTGGGTTCATTGTGGAACTAGTGGGCATAGTGAACGAGCACATTATCATCCTAAGATAGCACCAGAACTGATGATGCCATAGGGAAAGACAATTTGAGGACAAATGACTTGATGAGGCTATACTAGTAACCTTGATGAAATATCTGAGACTCTTTGGTGGAATATGAGGCTTTCATGTTGGTAAATGACTTGGTGGGATCATGATAATAGGGTAGCATGACTTTCATTACCCTGAGTAAATTGGATTTAGTAGGACAATTATGGTCGCAAGCTGAAATTCTTGGAGGTATAAGGATTTAACTTAGCCAGGGGATATTGATAGAAGATAGTTGACATTTATGATAATGACTTGGGGGAACATGTAGGAATTCTCGTTGGACATGAGATTTGAATTAAACAGGTGATCCTAGTGGATTATAGGCATTGAGTAAGTCTACATAGTTCGGAGTAAATTGGATTTAGACTGATGATCTCGTTCATGAAACCATGTTTCTCGGTGGACGATAAATTAGGAGATTGGATTAATTGTCGGAGTTGATTTAGGGATCCATATAAGCTTGACATAGGAGTTTATCAGATCACGATAATGGAAATTGGTGGAATGACTATAGTAGAGCCCTTTCAAGTATTTGGGGATTATAGGACATTAGAAGGTCATGTGGAACTCCATATACATTGGATTTGTAGAATTAATGAATTACGTAGTGACTAATGGAAGTTAATGGGCTTTTGGAGCTGGTACATAGGAAGGAAACACGATCTTGGATTGGAATACGACGTGTTTCCTTAGGATAGAGATGCACTATCATGGACCTTGGATGAATAGGTTGAGCACTTGGATTTTCATGTTTAATTCAAGCTTAGTAGCTTGTATGTTCTACCCATGGATTTTTGCATAGATATGAGTTTCGAGATAGTTGACATGTGTGGTTTTGTTAGACCTCCTCTCAGGAGCCATGAAGATATGAATAACATGAGTGATGATTGAAGTTGACCTATACGAAATGATGCTCTCGGTGGTATAAGATGATTTGTTTAGAGGACTAGATAGAACAATTGGCATCTCAGAAACTGTGCTCAAGGATAAGATGATAAACGTTCACCCGCACCCTAGAATCCTTGAAACCCTTAAGCCCTACCAAGCCACAACATGGTCAGGATCATGACCTTGGGCCTTGACTCTAGATCGAGAAGGCCTTGGCCAACACTCAACCGTGACCACCACCAATTCCCCAGCTTACTTTATGTACCTCGTGAACAATGTCTTCATAGAGTACTTGGACAAGTTGGGTGTCATCATTACTTGGTGACCTACTCATCTACTCGAAGACGGAAGAAGAGTCATTTAGCTGGTTAGGGAGCATTTGAAGACTGCCATGTCAAGGAGGAAGAACTATGCCAACCACCATCGTCAAGAAGTAAACTTCCGCGTCGAAGACCATGTATAAATGCGGGTCACTCCTCTCAAAGGAACCAAGCATTTCCAAGGGAAGCTCACACCAAGATTATCGACCCCCTTCGAGATCACTACAAGACAAAGAGTAGATGGCCACCAGCTAGAGTTGCCACCTGAGTTACCCGATGTGCACAACATTTTCCACGCATCACAACCCTGGAAGTGTTTCCAACTTCCTGATAAGCCCGATCTCTAAAAGGACATCGATCACCGAACCATTGACCTTTAGCCCGATCTGATCTACCGCGAGCTACCCATTAGCAACCTGGATCAAGAAGAATGTCATACATGAAGCCACACCATCAAGTACTTCAAGTTCAATGGAGCACCACACGAAAGCAGAAGCAACATGAGGACGTGAAGACTACCCCAGATCCAAGTTTCTGTATTCCTTTTCGCGCCTAGCCTGGGAATCTCGGGGACGAGATTCTTGTAAGGGGGGTAGGTCTGACACACCCTGATTTTCATGCCACAACACTTAAGCTAATAAATCATGATAAAGTGTGGTTTCACAAAAACTTTTGAGTGTTTTGATCTTTGCTTTGATTGGATCTCGTCTGCTGTTTGCAAGTGCTAAAAAAAATCAAATAAATCCTCCAACTCTTATACTCCTTCTCTTTGATCCAAGACTTTGCCCAATGATCATGCCATGTGTATATAACAGAATAGTATTTTCTTACAAAAATATTTGGCCAAAAGGTATTTTCTAAATTAGGTTTTCCAAAACCCCCTGAATTGAGACTTGAACTACAAGTACTTAATTAAGGGTATGAAAAATCTTTCAAAAATTTTATTTGGCTCCTATTAGATATAGGACTTCCAAAAACCACAAAAATATTATTTTCAAAGTTATTTCTCTATTTTATTTAAAGGCTTTTTCTTTAGTCCAGAAATGGTCTTTAATAGGTTAAAATTATTTTAATGTTTCAAAAATATTTGAGAAAATTTTGGGAAGCTCAGTGGACATATATTGTCCATATATAAGAGTTTCAACACATGGTCATGTTCAAAATATTGGTCAAATCCATCAAAAATACTTTCTGGATATTTCAAGCTTTTGAAATATTTACAAAGGAAATATTCTCCATTAATTCCAAGAAAATTCTAGCATCTCACAAGCACCCTATTTGGTGAGCATGCCAAGTCTCATGTCTTGGAGAACAAGACAACATCACCAAAACCCCTCAAAACTATTTTTGTCCATTTTGGGGTTTGAGCAACTTTACATTGCCAAACATGTCCAAATGCTCTCAACCTTGGTGCACATGCTCAAATGGTGTAATTATGCATCTAGACCAAATTTCACAAGTTGGAGAGTAGGATAATTTGATCAAAGTGCCCCAAAACCCTCTCTGTCCAGAATCAAATTTGAACAACTCTACATTGCCAACTGTCTCTTCTTGATCTCAAATTTTGTGGACATGCTCAAATACTCAAATGATGACACTACACCAAGTGGTGCATCAATGAGAGGAGATTTGCACGACTAAATCTTGGAAAACCCATTTTTGTTGATTTCTAGGGTTTGCCAAAGTTACATTGGAAACTTTCTTCAAATGAGCTCAAACTTAGTGACCAACCTCATTTCTATATGCCATTTGATCCTGTTAAATCACAAGTCAAGTGGAATCCATTTACTTGGCCCAACTTGCATCAAACACCTTCTGCCATATTTTTATGATCACTGTTTGGAGCCCCAAATGAATTCCCCTTTAGCTCAACTTTTTACCAGGGCTTCTCCTGACCCTCACCTATCTCCAGTACCTCCCACTCCTCCACAGCTCAATGATTGAAGGGTAAAAACCCCCATTTACCTCTCCGGACAAGCTCAACCTCTCTCTCCCACACCACCCTTCTCTCACCAGGGCCACTCCAGGGCATCCAATGCCCCTCCCCACTTATTTACTTCCCCCTAGAGCTGCTGGACACTAGAGGCCAAGCCCAGAGCGCCAAAAAAATGGCCATGCCAGCCAAGACCGTGCTCTGGAGTGCGCTACAGTGCGCTCCCGCACTGTAGCCGCCCCCTGCCCAACGCCTCCGACCACCTCGGCTCTCCCCCGCGCGCCAGTAGGACCACCTCGACGTCCGCAGCACGCCACGCCCCTGTCCCCCCTCCTCTTTCCTCCTCCTGCTGCCTCCCTTCGCACGTGCGCCAGCCGCCCGAGAGCTCCAATGGACGAGCTCACACGCGCGATGCCTCTGGCCCTCCCCGCTGTTTCTCTTCCATCCCCTGGTCGTAAACCTCCTCCACGAACACCCCAGACTCACCCCCGTGTGCTCCCGTGGCCTCCAGCGACGCCTACAAGCTCGTTGGTGCATGGATCCACGGTTAGCTGTCGCCCGTCTATTTAAAGGCCCCCCGAGCCCTCCTCTCCTCACCAGTCGCCATCTGCAGCACCAAATCAACCCCCTGCACCACCCACTCCTCTCCAGAAGCGCCCGAGTTCGAGATCGAGATCGAGCTTCGCCGCCTTGGGTCGCCATCGATCCCGCGGTACAGGCCTTCCCCGGCCCTCTTTCTTATTCCTCTGGATAGCCCGAAGCGCGCTGACTCTTTCCCCCATCTTCCCGCCGTGTTTTGCAGTCAGAGTCGACGCCGGCAACCTCCTCCCGAAGCTCCTCCGCCGCGGGACCCCATCGCCAGCGAACCACTACCTTCCTCTGACCAGCTCCGGCACCACCCGAACGGTGATTCGACGCTGAGCTCAGTGGTGCCATCTGCTAGCCTCGCCGTGCCCTGCATCGTCGCCGGTGAGCTCGCCGACCTCTCTGGTCGCGAGGTTGGAGATAACAGGTGGGACCCACCTGTCATCCTCACCTCTCTCTCCCCTCCTCTCTCTCCCGCTGGCAGCCGGGCCCTGCCTGTCGGGTTTAAACGCGCGCGCGCGCGATGGCTCGCCCAGGCCATTTCTCTTCTGGGCCTGCTGCGCTGCGGCTGTTCTGGCTCAGTAAGCACAGTAGCCCCCAGTCTTTTTCCTTTTTCTTTTTACAGTGGGTTTCCAAAAATTCCACAGCCCACATTATTTATCCAAATTAAATAATTGCAACTCCAAAAATCTTGTAATAATGCCACCTATTTAATGGTGTAACTTTCATGCAAATCCATCACACTTTTCTGTACTGTTCAAATTTAAATTCAAATTTGAGTAAATAAATCCATATTTGAAAATCCATTTCTCTGTTTCTATAGCTCCAATTCCAAAACTAAGAATTTTTGCATTCTTAGTTTTCATCCTAATATTTAACAAAAATAAGTTGACATTTTTATGAGCACTTTTATTTTTCTGTTTGTGCTATTGCCTTATTGTGTGCCCGATACTTTGCGACGTTAGATTGCAAAGATGACAAAGTATTTGGACCAGAAGGATTTGTAGACCTCGAAGACTTGTTTGAGCCAGGCAAGCAGCCCTTTGACCATGTCTATGAAACCCTTTTATGCATTTCATATAGCACCTTATTATTGTTGCATCGGAATCATGATGAGATGGTAACTACTTTAGTGGGTTGCCTCCGTTACTTCCTCGTTGATACTTGCATTGTGCATGACCCTACCTTCCTATGAGGGTTATGCGGGTGGGAGTAGATAGGATGCCAAAGCAGTTGCTACGCAAATGAGTTGGGTATATGCATGGTGATGGAGACAAGTATGTTTTCAAAGACTTTTCGAAAACCCCATCGGGTGCCACTAATGCCCGAGGGAGATGATGAGCTAGGTACAACTTGATAAAGAAGTGGTGTACCAGAGCAAGTTGTGTGAGTGTGATTTTCGAAAACGGATTGGTTTAAGTTGCGACCGTTATTCCAACCTTACATGTACAACCACAATACCCCTTATGGGACGGGGCTTTGTTGATTACTTTAGTCAATACTAGCAGGGAGCCCGCATTACTAGTGGCGGGAGAGTATGAGTTACTCTCTCGATACGGAGTCGTGCCAGGTAGGGCGACTATGGCTGTTTTTACAGACACCGGGCACACCGTTATGTCCCCTCTCGGATGGTACGATCTCGAGTGAGTCTCGTATGATGTACATCGTGAGGACAAGGGCCAACGAGTGGACTCTTTGTTAGTGTTGTCAAGGGAAAGATAATGTTCGGGTGCTTACCTCGGGTATGTAATATACCGCGAGTCGTGGCTTGACACGGAAGTTCCCTGAGTCTTGTGGGTAAAGTGTGCAACCTCTGCAGAGTGTCAAACTATTTGAATAGCCGTGTCCACGGTCAAGGACAGTTGGGTAACCGCTCTTGGGCTACGTCCAAATGTTTACGAAACCTGGTGTGTGTGTGTATGGAAGAGTACTTGGGTCAAGTCAAAAGACTTGACATGTTGATTAAGCTGGAGTTGATCCAAACTCTGTTTATGTTGGTATCTGTAACCTGTCCTCATGGTTACTTAAATTCTTATTATGCATGCTTTACAAATTGTTGAACATGACATAGCACTCAAAACTAGCATTCTGCAAAAATTTACCTATATGATGCATTGTTGTACCTTATTCCAAAACATGGTTGCTTGCGAGTACATTCAAAGTACTCATTGGCTTGCCACTGGTTATTTTATTGGCCAGGCATGAAAGAACATGATGTAATGAAGAGTTCCTTGGTGACGAACATGTGAGCTAGGATGCTTCCCAGTCAGAATGCCTGTAGGGTTAAGGCAGATGGCATGGGTTCACACTATCGTTGAAGATTTCCGCTGGGAGTTTATGAAGACTTGACCATAATGGTCATAATTTGTGTAAGACGGTATGTATGGATGTAAGACTCCTGTTATTCAGCTTTTGTGTGTTCAGTGAGCATTGATCTCTGGGATCACTGTACACGTGCATTCGGTGATCACGAATTATGAGTCGGGGTCCCCACAAGTACCGTACCCTAAACCACCACACTTGGGGCTAGGGTAACAACTTGGTACTATACCACATTTGAACCAGGGCACAAAAACCACCTGTTCTGTGCCTAATGCGCAACGCGGAGCACTGACGCTCGAATTTGGCCGGGAAAATAGGGAAACCGACATGTGAGGCACACCTGTCGGGACAACGTGGTGCAACCTAGTCCAATAGAGGAGCTGGCCCACGACCTCCTCGCCACCGGCAACCGTTCATGTGGGTCGTGGAGGCCAGCAACGTGGCGCAGCTCCCACACCGCCTCTGGACACGGCGACCGCGGTGAGCGACACGCTCATCGTCGCTGGACACGGTCGGCTTCAGGGTGCCGAGGGTGGCGTTAGCGCTGTGGCACGACCAGCAGATCAACACCCGGCTCATCGAGGATGCACGGGGCGCCAAAGTGCGCGCGCACCGCGACGCATCCGCGGAGTGTTCTAGCGTGGCCAACTGCATCCCCAGGACCTGAGACCATGCCTGGTCATCTTGCCTTTTCAATGACATGTGGGGATCGCATGTGAGCAAAGGGCATCTCCAACGTTGCCATGACCGCAGCTGACTACCCTGGCACACCAAAAACCCTCGTCCCTCGCGCCGTCGCGCGGTGCATTCCCAGCCGGCGCCAGCTGCCCGCATTCTTGCCGGCCATTTGTATGCCATCATTAAGAGGCTCGGTGCCCGAGGAACCAACTCCGGCGACTTAATGACGCACCCGGATGCTTGGCCTCACCGGAATGCGCTACTTAAAGCAGCAACGCCCAACTAAACTCCACACCATAGCGCATCCTCCTGCTACCTGGCACCACATCTGCCATGACTGCGAGCGCGAACGCTCTGTGGGAGAGCTTGTCTTCGGGGATGAAGCTCGAGGTCGCCGCCCTTGCTCTAGTTGCCGCTCGCAGCGCAATAGCGGTGTAGCCGGACGCGGACGCGACCGCAAAAGCGATGGCCACGCTGGCGGTCGACGACGGGAGCACCATCAGCCACGCGTCCTACTTGCCGCCGTCCAACATTCGGTGGCACATGTGGCAGGTGAAGCGACGGACCGTCCACGTCCATCATCATCGACCTCACGTCCACCGGCACCGCCGAGGTCGGGGACTCCTCCGAGGATGAGTAGGGCATGGGAAGCGGCAAGGCATGGTGTGCCAACTGGCTGGTCTATCTCCCGTGTTCTACTCTTCCTCGCCGGAGACCGCACCTTCACTTCACGGGTCTTGAACCCCACCCCCGTACATGGAGATCGCAGATGGAGGACGCCGGTCGCCGTCGTAGAATAGGTTTAGGGTCGGGTTTCTTTTATTTTTCTGTCCTATAAAAGTTTAAAATGTAATGAAAATCTGCCGTGTTTGAATGAATCTCGTCTGGTGTATATGAACTTTCACAATAATAGTAAGATATATTGTAGGAGTATGAAAATATATGGAATGATGATTCATTTTTGTGTGTATAAACTTAGAAGGTTTGACCCTAGACAAAGCTAAAATGCGAAGTAAATAAACACATAGGGTCTACATATACAATTTATCTTAGGCACTCCAATAGTATGTCCACTACACATTCACGCATTTCACATCTTTCTACATCTTCGGGAACCTACAAAAGGGTTAACATAAATTGCCTCTCTCCCCCCCCTGATTTTCATGGTGGTGGGCCCCTCCCTCCCCCCAATCTCCAATCAACATCCCACACGTTTCACATTACATCAATTACGTAACTGGGATTACGTAGGTGTAGCATTACTCGTCCTAAAAAAACAACTAAGACAACCTCCCAACATATCGCGCAGGAAAAGACCCGGCCACGCCGTTTTAGTCGGGATTACCGGATTACTAGTAGTAGTATCGATGGATCATGCGAAGCACCAAGTTTAAAAGGAAAAAAGGCGGTACACTCACAGCACGCCTGTCGTGGTCGCATTGCACCCCTCACACGGTCGGTCCTGCACACGGCTCACGCAAACAGACCGCGCTTCGGCTTGCCTCTTCACTAACACGTGGGACCACACTTGGAGAAACCGACCATGCGCCAAACTCCCCTGCCCACCGCGCGAAAATCCACCCAAAAATTCCCCCCAAATCCCGAATTCAACCGCCCTTCGGCCAACTAGCCAATAATATTCCCCAAACCCCCTCCCCACCGGCCCCCTCCACTCCATTCGCTCCGCCAAAGCTGCCCTCCCTGCCACGCCAATACATCGGCGCCACGGTTCATCGAGGGGACGCACGGCGATCCTCTCGCTCCCACAGTAAGCTCTCGTAGACTGCCGTCCTCTAGGTGCGCCGCCACCGCTGGCGACGTTCTTGTGGAGACGCACGGCGGTCAGCTTCTCCCATGGTACGCGCATTCTAGACTGAGGCCCCGTGCATGTCGGAGTAGCGCTGAATATTAGCTGATAGACACTGTTAATCTCACTGTTTGCCGAAGTAGTTTACAGTCAATATGCTCTGCTTAAGAAGCTTCCTTGCCCTGTTCTGCACTCAATCTGCTTAGCTGAGATGGCATGCCACGCCCGATTAGTTGCTAAAATATCCTGCCATATATTTATTGTGACGTAGATTGCCATGGTCTAGTAGCCAATCTGTTACGTGAAATAGCTCTACACCATTTTATACTCGATCTTTGTTGTTGAGATGGCCTTCGATGGCTATGTGCTCGGCCTCATTGACTGCTGAAACAACCTGCCATAATTTAGCACTCAAATCTGTTTGCTGAATTAGCTTTACATATATTTCGCTACTTAGATCTGCTTGTCCAAATATCTTGCCATAGCTTTAGACATCGACCTAGGTATTTTTTTCTGGACTTCATAAAAAAGCATATATGTTTTTCCTGTAATATCTAGTAGAAGAACTAATTTGTATGTCTAACAGATGGACATGACTTGGATAACTTCTGCTCGAAGATTCTCCGCTGCATATGTCGAGGGGGTTGAAAACTTCATGAACTTTATCAGAGCTGAGTACGGTGGTCCGAAATCAGATGTGCTCTGCCCGTGTAGCAGTTGTATGAATTCAATTACAAGACCCCAATCAACTGTGCAAAATCATCTACACTTGTATGGGATGTCAGTCACATATACTAGGTGGGTTCATCATGGTGAAGCTATGAACATCAATGTTACTGACTATGTGGAAGCAGCAGATCACCATCTTGATCTGCCTGATGCTCAGGTGGAAGAGGAGGAGGAGGAGGAGGTGGTGGTGGTGGAGCCAGTGAGTTTGACCAACATTGAAACAATGCTACGAAATGCTCATGCATTTTGTGAACTTTCACCTGCAGAAGAAAAATGGTGGGCCTGCATGTTGGAACAATGCAACGTGACTGTCACCCCAGGAAATAAGCTGTCAGTATTCTTAGCTATGGTCACCTTTCTTCAGGTGAGGACATCTGAGCGGATGACCAACAAATCATTCGATGCGATGTTGGCTACTTTCCACAAATCATTCCCAGATGCGTCTGAGCTGCCACACACCTACAGTAAAATGAAGAATTTCCTTCGTGCAGTTGGAATTGGATATGATATGATCCATGTTTGTAAGAATAATTGTGTTCTGTTCCGGAAGGATTATGCCAACTTAAGTGAATGCCCAAAATGCAAATCATCAAGATGGAAAGATGGCGATGCTGTGAAGAGGATTCCTCATAATGTTCTGAGACATTTTCCAATTATACTAAGATTGCAGAGGTTGTTTCATGATGCTGAAACAAGAGAGGATGTACTGTGGCATTCTAGAAACCAGGAGTACAGAGATCAGAATGTAATGAGCCATCCTTCTCATGGTAGTGACTGGAAAAGCTTCAATCAGAAACACAAAAAGTTTGCTGCTGACCCGAGAAACATTAGACTTGGCTTAGCTTCAGATGGATTTAACCCATTTGGCCACCAGAGCGCCACATATAGCATGTGGCCAGTGCTTGTTATCCCTTACAACATGCCTCCAAATGTCTGCACCAAAGAATCAAACTACATGATGGCCTTGCTCATCCCAGGTCCAAAAAGTCCTGGAAAGGATTTTGATTTATTCATGGAGCCTCTTGTGGAGGAACTTCAACAGCTATGGAGGGGTGTTCTCCCTCGAGACCTATATAGCAGCCCACCAGCTGATTTCTTTCTGTGTGCTGTTATAATTTGGTGCATCCATGATTATCCGGCTTTGGGCACTATGTCAGGGCGAATGACACATGGTTACAATGCATGTGTTCGCTGTGACAGGAATCCGCTGTCATATGCAATACTTAGCAAGATCTGTTACATTGGACACCACTGTTTCCTTGCCAAGGACAAGCTGTGTCCTGCAAAATACCGAAGATATGTGTTCAATGCAAAGTATGAAAATCGTGATGCGCCAAAGAGGCTCACCGCTGATGAGTTGCAAGTGGAATTAGAGAAGGTCAGGCATATTACACCAGGAAACCATCCTGATAATGGTAGCGGGAAAAGGAAGCCTGGCAGGGCAGAAGAGAGATTATTGTTTACCCGCAGGTCCACTTTGTGGGACTTGGAGTATTGGAAAGATTTGGATCTGCGGCATAATCTTGATGTGATGCACATCAAGAAAAATATATGTGACAACATTATCGGCACACTTCTTAATATTGAAGGCAAGATGAAAGATACCTTAAAATCTACGATTAATTTGACACACCTGGGTATCAGAAAGGATTTGCAGGTGGAAGATGAAGGTAAACCACGGGATATGGCACCAGCTGTGTACGTCTTAGACAGGGTAAAAAGAAAAGAATTCTGCGAGGTCTTATCACGTGTTAGATTCCCACATGGATTTGCTTCCAACCCTGAAAGGAGAGTCAGTGCAGATGGAAACAAGGTACAAGGGTTGAAAACTCATGACTGCCATGTCCTACTTCAAAGGGTTTTACCTGTTATCCTAGAGGATTGGGCCGCCCTGACTTATACAGAGCAGTTGCAGAGTTGGGCCAATTCTTGAGGGAACTCTGCAGTAGAAATATCAGGATATATGCTTTGGAGCGTCTTAGAGACAAGATACCAACTATACTATGCGACCTTGAGAAGATATATCCTCCAGCCTTCTTTGATGTGGTGGTGCATTTGGCTGTTCATCTGCCTGATGAGGCACTACTTAGAGGTCCAATACAGTATGGCTGGATGTACCCTATTGAAAGGCGGCTAGGCACTTTCAAGGGCTATGTTAGGAATAGAGCTAGACCCGAGGGTTCCATTGTAGAGGCCTACATTGCTACAGAAGCGTTGACATTCTGCTCAAAATACATTAAAATAGCTGATCAGCTTAGCAAAGAGGTGGGTGAAGACAATCCCGAGCTCAATGTTTTCGATTGTTCTGTTCGAGTTACAGGGAAGAGTCGACAAGACGACAAACCTAAAGATTTGGACAAAATGGTTTGATATGTGTTGAATAACTGTTCTGAGATTCTACCTTATATCGAGTAAGTGCTAAGTACTGCAGCTTATACATCGTAATCTACTAAACTTGCAGCACATTCTTATATATTTAGATGTTTGACGCGATCACTATGTTGTGCAGAATCTACAAAAAGGAGTTACTGCCGCAAAATCCAAGAAACATTGACAAATTGGTTATGGTAGGATTTGCGAAATGGTTCAAGAGCCATGTAAGCTTTTGAATTGCACTGTTAGTTTTTTTAATATATTGAGTACATAAGATGATCAGATTGTCTATTTTCTAACCATAGGTTAAGAAGATGCGGGAGGATGGACAGGTAGTTGATGATGCCCTTTACGCACTAGCAATGGGTCCTGATACTCGGGTAAGACATTATGAATCTTGCGTTGTTGGAGATGTGCGCTACAACACCCTTGCACGCGACGAAGGTAGGAAGACACAAAACAGTGCCATCATGAGCACGGATACGTACGGCAAAGAGACAACTGAAATGTATGCTAACATAACATACATTGTTCAGTTGCATTATATCTCTAGTTTTGAGGTTCATCGGTGTGTGGTTCTGTTGTGCTGTTGTTGGTATAACCTGTTTTCCAGGATCGCAAAACCCAGAGCTGATGATTATTTCAAATCCATCAATGTCAAGGCGGCGTACCAGACCTACGAGCCTTTTATTTTGGCAAATCAAGCAACGCAGATATTTTTCTTGGAAGACACATTTGCACATAGCAATGACTGGAGAGTATTGCAAAGGTTTGAGCAGAGGAATTCGTTTAATGAAGTTGCACAACAAGATGATGCTTACACTGCTCCTGATGTAGAAGATTCCACAGATGTTCCTAATATCTTTGAGAACCATCACGTCAATGACGCTGGCGAAAAGATTGCCTGTCGGGCTGTGGACATACGAGAGTTGATCAATAAGACGCCAACATTCGAGGACATTGAGGATGAAGAAGAAGATGACACTGGGGGGAATTACGATTCAGACTGATACACATGGCGAAGATGTTGGCGCTGCTGCTGCGGATGATGATTAGATTGCTTTTGTCGTATTTGCCTGTCAGAAGACGTTTTTTTATCTACTATGTGAAATTGTGTTTGCTATGACAACTGAAACCTGATGAACTTGTTGTTTAGTATTTTGCTGTGAGAACATCGCTTATTATGTATGTTGATTTATGTTTGGTGATTGTATGACGACTAAAACATGATGACATTGTTGTTTAGTTGTACTCATATTTGGCTGTGAAACTTGTATTTGATGACATAGTTTGCTGTTGGACTGCAATTTGCTCGACGTCTTCGAATGGGAACAAAGCTGACCCGACAGGGCCTCTGCTAATTTATTTATTTATTAGCAAAAGGGCCTCTGCTATTTATTTATTTATGAGCAAAAGGGGATACCCCCCTGATTTTCGTTAATAGAAATCATTAGATGTTCACAACACTACGCCCAGCTTGCTAAACAAGTTTCATTCATTACTAGTTTCAGCAAAGTGCTCATGTCATAGCCACTGAATACATCACGAGTGCTACATACACTGCAAATAAAGAGACAATCATCCTACAGAGCACATCGATTTTTCCCTTTATCTTCACAAGCTCTTTCATCTCCTCATTGCTGTCAAGGCCGTTCAGCAGCTGTTGCTTGGCCATGATCAGAGGAACTGCATATTTAACCTTCTGCTCTACATGTTCCTCTTCTGCCGTTCCTTCAGTTACTTGTCCAACACCCCAACCTGCTGGTATTGGGATTCCTTGGCTAACCAAATAATCAGCGTAGTTGCATTCCCCCACATTAGCAACTTCCAAGAAATACAAATCACACGAATCTTCCCTTTTCTGCACGAATCAAATTGGAAGATCATCAACCAAACTATTAAAAAAATCAGCAACTGAAAGCAGCGGAACAACACTTAAACATATTATTACCCCATGACTCGGGCATTTGTAGAAGACTCGGCCAGGGTTGAGGATTGTGGTTGAGACGCAACGGATGACTCTGCGTGATTTGCAGCAGTGGCACCACACCAACGGCAGTGGGTTGCGATGAGCAACCGGCTGTGGTGCGTGTGCCGGCGGGGGTGTGATGAGACCCACAGGCGATGGTACGGGTGGCGACTTGGCACATATCTGGTTGTTGCCTGCTGAAGAGCAGGTGGACGAGCCGTCAGCGGACATGGTTGCTGCGGCCAGAGCTTCTGATGCTAGGCAGAGTAAGTAGAGAAGAGGAGAAGCGAACGTTGGATATGTCAGTTTCATTACTTGCAGAGTAGCATAGCACCGTATATAGTCATAGTCTAGGTTTGGATTCAAACCAGCTATAGGAGCACATCTCTCTTTTTTCTAAAACTCAGCAACGTCTCTTTACTGGTACACTAGCTTGTTCTGTACGCCTTCTCAAGTCTTTGATTTTCTTTCTTTTTTTTGCGAGGAAGGAAGGAGGACAAAATTGAGGGTTCCTGGGACTCGAACCCAAGACCTCTCGGTTGAAAACCAAGGGTGCTAGTCACTTATGTGGCGAACGTTCACTGGGAGGACGACATACAAACGCATTTTCCTCGCAGTTTTAGTTGCGACGCAAGATCGAACGGTCGCAGTTTTGGGAATGTTATCAGGCGAACGAGCCCAGTTTTTCTTTTCTTCCTATATATAAAAAAGTATGCTACCTGGTGTCGGCTTAGTCAACAAACGATTGTGCCAACCTTGACCGTTGGATTGACATTCAACGTCTGTCGTGTTTCTTCAGTCTCTTCTTCCTCCAGCCGCCAAAGCCAAACCAGCGCCGGCGGGACTGCCTGCTCCTGCCTCCCACGGCTGGCTGTGCTGCCGCGCACGCATCATGGCCTCATCGCACCCTAAAACTCTGTGCATCTTCCCCGGCTCCTGTTCGTTCCCATCCGAGGCCTCACCATCGTCCTACGCCTTGGTTCGCTCGCCCCGGCACCGCCCTCTGGTGTTGTCAACATGGTCAACAACCGAGAGGAATAAGGAGATGACTGTACATGGTGAGGATGACAGTAGGGACCCACCAGGATCATGGTAGTAGGCAAGCAAGTGCCTCCTTTATTACAAGAAAAAAAAGGGTTCCTCCTGATGGTTTCCTGACATCTGGGTCGCACGCCACTGTCAACGTAGTCAATAAGCGAAATAACTGCACAAGGAGCGGCAGACACCCGGGACCCAGCAGCGTGCACAATTTTTTTTTTGGGACGGAGAAGGGTATCAACTGGGTTGTGCGGGAGCTGTGGCCCGTCTAGCCCAGGGTTTAATTTCATATGTTTACCACGTGACCAGCCCAGTTTTTTTTCCTTTCTGAAAATGGCTAGCCCAGCTATTTTGTTTTTTGCGGAATAACCAACGTAGGCCTACTTGCTTTTCTACGCCCTGCCGGGCCGGAAATCATTCAAGATGAGGAGGGATGCATTCGGGCTTGCCCAGAAAATGGGCTATAAGTAATAAGAAATGGGCTATAAGTAATAATAAATGGGCTATAAAATGAAAAAATACAGCAAACAGACAATTAGTTCCAAAATACTTTTTTCTTTCAGATTTTGATATTTTAAATTTCATTGTTTTTGTGCGGGTAAAATTTCATTGGATTTAAATTATGGTATGTTTAGTTTTTAAATTAATTTGAATCTGGCTAGAAATTTCGGGCTGTATGATGTTTGGGACAGATTTGGAGGCTGACTTGTGGGTCTACTAGGTTGACGTGTACGAAAGGCTTTGTCAACTTAGTCCACAAACGATTCTAGCAGCATTGACCGTGGGATGTTAATCCAACGGCCGTGCTGCTTCTTCAATATCTGATCTTCTTGCTCCAGCCGCCCAAACTAGTGCCGGTGGGACTGCCTGCTCCCACCTCCCGTGGTAGGCTGTGCTGCCGCACAGGCCACACCGCCCCGCCCTACTCCATCGCTGGCTAGGCCATTCCTCTACTCACCCACACCTCCTGTTATTTTTCGGTGACGGTAGCCCAACTAGTAAACCCTCATACTCCCCACCGCGTGGGCAACCACTGCTGAGTCTTACCCGGCTCCGGGTCGTTCCCTTCCTAGGCCTCGCTGTCGTCCACCGCCCTGGTGCTCTCGACGCGGCGTGGTCAATGAACGACATCCATCGGAAGAGGACTGTACGTGGAGAGGCTGACAGCTGGGTCCATGGCCGCACGCAAGGAAGTGCCTCCTTATTACGCGCAAAATAATGATTCCTCCACCTGACAGTAGGGACCCACCGGAAGGGCCTCTGTATTTTGCGAAAAAAATGTTCCTCCCGCTGACAGCTCGGACCCACCAGCTATATCTTTGCACCGAAGGAAGTGCCTCCTTATTACGCACAAAAAAAATGAATACTCCCCCTGCTATCTAGGACCCACCATAGTTGGAGGCTGACTTGTGGGCCTACTAACGCGGACGGAGGGCTTTGTCAACTTAGTCAATATGAACGATTCTAGCTCCAGTGACCGTACGATGTCCATCCAACAGCCGTAGTGCTTCTTCAACCTCTGGTCTTCTTGCTCCAGCCGCCTAAACCAGCGCCGGTCGTGCCACCTGCTCCTGCCTCCCGTGGCCGGCTCTGCTGCCGCACATGCCTCACCGCCCCACCCTACTCCCATCGCTGGCCTGGCCATCCCTGTACTGACCCAGACCTGTTGTTATTCTCCGGCGATGGTAGCCTCACACTGCAGCCCAACCAGTAAACCCTCGTATGCCCCTCCGCATGGGAAACAACTGCCGAGTCTTCCCCGGCTCCGGGTCATTCCCTTCCTAGGCCTCACCGTCGTCCACCGCCTTGGTGCTCTCGGCGCGGCGTGGTCAACGTGGTCAAGGAATGACTTACATCGGAAGAGGACTGTACGTGGAGAGGCTGACAGGTGGGTCCACGGCCGCAGCAAGGAAGTGCCTCCTTATTACGCGCAAAATAATGATTCCTCCACCTGACAGCAGGGACCTACCGGAAGGGCCTCTGTATTTTGGCTTAGCTATATTTTGCAAAAAAAATGTTTTCCCCTCTGACAGATGGGACCCACCAGCTATATCTTCGAACGCAAGGAAAGTGCCTCCATATTAGGCGCGAAAAAAAATGAATCCTCCCCCTGACAGCTCGGACCCACCATCAATAACTTCGCACGCAAGGAAGTGCCTCCTTATCCTCCCTGATAGCCGGGACCCATCTGGTCGAAGCGTACGTAGCGTTATCATTCTGGTCACGAACGTGTACGTACATACTGGTCGATCGGTCTCTTTACAACGATGAACCATGGCCGAGCAAGCAGCGGCACGTGTAGTAGTAGAGCCCCCAACGTAGCAGTTCAGGTAGTCCCTTCCAAACCGTGTACACCTACGTACAGCCACATGCCAAAAAATACGGCCATGTACGTACATACGGGAGGGGTCTCGAACGCGTACTCGCGCATACGTATGGCCAGGACTCATGTACATGGAGAGGCAACGGACGGCAACAACGGCGTCCTGTTCATCGGCCAGCCAACCGGCTGGGTCGGAACAGAGAAACAATGTCCTGTTCATCGGGAGGCAACAGACTGGGTCGGAATGCGTCCTGTTCAACGGGAGCCAATCGGCTTGGATGGAACAGCCGAAACGGGGTCTGGCGTAATGGAGTATGGAGAAAATTGCCTTCTGTTCAACCGGCTATGGTCGAAAAGGGGGTCCTGTTCATCGGGAGGGGTGTGGCATACTGCAAAACGGAGGAAACGGACTTGTGTTCGAGCGCTACGGTCGAAACGGGGGTCCTGTTCATCGGGAGGGGTGTGGCGTACCGCAAAACGGAGGAAACAGACTTGTGTTGCAGTGTTACAATCGAAACGGGGGTCCTGTTCATCGGAGGGGTGTGGCGTACCGCAAAACGGGACTCCACGGGCTACTGTTCACCCACTGTCGACTTCCTTCAGCCTCCACCTGCACTGTTCATCCACAGCGTCTTCCTCCTGCCTCCACCAGACACTGTTCATCCACGGGCTACTGTTCAACCAGCCCTCCACGGGGTCCTGTTCATCCGCCCCCAACCAGCTCAGCTGTGGCGGCACTCCTCTCGGGGTCCTGTTCATCCAGCGGCAACGGCCTACTACTACTACCACGGGGTCCTGTTCATCCAACCCCCACCAGGAACTGTTCATCCAACCCCAACCATGTATGTCTCGACTCGTTCAACCAACCCCCACGTTCACTGTTCATCAAGAGGCAGCAGGTTCGATCGGCTTTTGTTAGCAGCAGTAGTGAAGGAATCCCTCGATCGGGTTCAGTTAACAGCCAGGGATCGATCGATCGCTCGGGTTCAGTAATGCGTAGCCAGTGCAATCGCTCGGGTTCAGTAGGCGAATGCCTCGCTCGGGTTTAGTTAGAGCCCAACGCCTCGCACCCATGCGCGTATGTGTATGAGAGAAACACGCAATCCCTCCGTGCATCGCTCGGCCCCGACCACCCACCGTAACCGGGAACTCCCCGAAAGTTTCCTCGCCCCCGCTTCTACCATGATTTTTTCCGTCATGGACGGCCCAAAGAATGTCATGCAGGTGCGTCTCCGGCCCACCTAGGATGAAAAGCCTATTTTCTTTCATGATTTTTTGTCATAGAAGTAGGAGCCCACCACATCTATGATGATACCGGGTTTTGTCACAATTATCGTCATAGAAGTGTCATAAGCATGACAGAAAAAAAATTGTTCGGCCCAAAATGTCACGGATGTGTCTTTTTTTTGTAGTGTCTGAACCACCATTCCAGGTGCTTGCTTTAACTTCGTGGTGTCATATGTGGTTGCATGTTGCATATGGTGTCTACCTTGTATTCAAAAGGCCAAAGTCGGTCTTTATTAAGATAAGGAAAGAAATTTTTTACATCACGGCGACGGCCACAAAGAGTACAAGACTGTAGAGCACCAGAAGCCAAATAGCTAGTCAAGGCACTGGCCGAGCGAGTGACAAGCCCATCCCAGACAGGCATCACCTGCAAGCTAACTAAAAAGCCACAGTGGTGGCGAAGCAGCCCGCCTCCCGCCAGGCTCTCAGGTCCTCGATGATCATGCTCACCACTCCAACCGGGTGTCTAGCTTGTATTGCTTCCAATTTGGTTAAATTGCATATGCTTAGTTTACACATTATACCTTTGAATATGATATGCCTTCCTATTTTTGGTGCATACTACTACATCTGTCTATTAACCATGTTCTTACATCAAACTAATGTTCTTGTGTATCCCTCATCAATCACTTATGATGAGACAGTCAGACTCGTGGATTACTATGAGAGAAGATCCTCTTTTAAAGAATGCAGTGTCAGCCTTCCCACATGATTCTCAAGAAACAACAAGGCTAGCTGAAGATAGCAACGTAGCTCTGTAGTTGATGACCGCATTTCCCCTACACCACCATCGTAGGTGCTTGCTCTAACTTGGCAGTGTCGTATGTGGTTGCATGTTGCATATGGTGTCTAGATTGTAATTCTTCCAATCTGGTTAAATTGAATGTGCTATTCTGCTTAGTTATACGTTATACCTGTTAATGTGACATGCCTTCCTATTTTTGGTACATACTACATCTGTCTATTAAGCATGTCCTTACATAAAACTATTGTTTTTTTGTATCCCGCATCAATCAATTATGATGAGACACCTTTACTATATGCAGTGCTTCTAATTTGTTGAAACGCCATTTATGATGGGATGCTTTTAACTTGGCAGAGTCATATTGGTTGCATCTTTCATGTGGTGTCTAGCTTGCACTACTTCTAATTTCTTGAAATGGCTTCTGCTTAGTTTACACAAATAGTTGTGAATATGCCATGCCGTCCTATTTTTCGTACATATTCCATCCTCGTATCATGTGTTTGCCTTACATCAAAGTAGTGATTGTCAGTATCATTCTTGAATGAGTTCTGAAGAGTGAATTTTATTGCTTTTTCTTGTCGGTTTTACTTGACAATGCAAAATCAATAAAGCGGAAGGAAATTAGCAATGTAGTGGATAATGGTGCTCCTTCCGACCAATTGAAATGGAGGGCCTCTACAGATTCTACTCCGCCACCCCCAACAAGATTTTCAAGACAACACATGCATAGACACTCAATGTAGCTGTGTTGATGATGAGCACATCTCCCCTACTCCACCATCACAGGTGCTCCCTCTAACTTGGCACTGTTATATGTGGTTGCATGTTACGTATGATGTCTAGCTTGTATTGCTTCTAATTTTGTTGAATTCCATCTGCTTAGTTTACACATTATACTTGTGAAGAAGACACGTGTTCCTGTTTCTAGAACATACAATATTTGTATATCACACCATGTTCTTACATCAAAGTACTACTGTTGTGTAACCTGCAACAATCACTTATCATAAGACACGTTTAACTTGGGAGTGTGATATAGGTTACATCTTGCATTCTTTTCTAGCTTGTACTACTTCTAATTTGTTGAAATGGAACTTATGACGAGACAATTTTAACTTGGTAGAGTGATATTCGTTGCATCTTTCATATGGTGTCTAGCTTTCATTGCTTCTAATTTGCTGAAATGCCTTCTGCTTAGTTTACACATCATAGCTGTGAATATGCAATGCTGTCCTTTTTTCTTACACATTCAATTATCCTATCATGCGGTCGCCTTACATTAAAGTAGTGCTCGTGAGCGTCCTGCATCAATGAGTTCTGAAAAGCGAATTTTTATTCATTTTTCTTGTGGGTTTGACTTGACAAGGCAATAAAATTAATTAAGAGGAAGGAAAAAATTAAAGCAGAGACTGATGGCGGTCTTCCGAGGGAACCGACATCCCAGGTGCTTTCTCTAGCTTGGCAGTGTGATATTTGCTTGCATGTTGCATACGGTGTCTAGCTTGTAATGCTTCTAATTTGATTCAATTACATCTGCTTAGTTTACACATTATACATGTGAATATGGCATGCCTTCCTTATTTTGCATATACTACATCTCTGTATTACATGTTCTAACATCGAAGTACTGTTTGTGTCTATCCTGCATCAATCACTTATCACTAGTGGAAAAAAGCCTAGCTATGGCATGCCAAAAACAGCCTTGCTGGCGTATATGCCCAACGCCAGCAATATAGCGCAAGTGAAAACATTTAGTGGTGGCGTTGGCATACACGTTAGCAATATTTTAGTACTGATAGCGTGCCACCTGGCTAACGCCAGCAATATATCGTGTTAGCTATGGCATTTATTATGCACCAACGCCAGCAATTTGTCTTTTTTAGTAATAAAAAAATATACCCAGCTATTAGTATATGTGCAACCCTTTAAACTTCTAGTGGTAACTTCAAATCCACAAACAGTAGTGATCAACTAGCTAGCTAGCTACAAGCAAAAGTGATCCTCTAGCTAACTACCTACATATATGCACACATTACATGTATCGATGAAGAATGATCTTCATCTCATGCAACTTGTTCATGTTGCTCTATCCCTCCTTTCTGTAATGGACTTTGAGGGTCTTCGGTTCCACCCTCTTGGCCTTCAGAAGCCATATCTCCTTCTTCGGAGAATCGATCTCGGTGACCAGTTTGTCCTTCTGGTCGATGAACTTCAATTTCTTATCACAGAAATCAGAGTTCTCATCGATGATCTCATCCCTCTCATTCTTCAGGGAAATATTCAACTCCTTAAGGGCCTTCACTGTACTCTCCTTTGACACGACAAGCTCACGGTTGAGCATGTCCACGTCACGTACCGGTAGCTACTGCTGGTCGGGTTCTAGAGATGGGTCTCGTACATACGCCTGGCAAGTCAAATATTTGAAGTCATCAATAATGAAAGGTTAGATGATATATGTATATATGCATGTGTTTGCAATGCTTATGGATGTTTTTGTAATCTTACCTGGTTGGTGCTTGTTTCACCTTTGTCAACTTCTTCATAGGCCGCGAAGTTGGATGAGGACAGCTGGTAGTGGCTGTTCCAGCTGCTCATGGCCGCAACTTCAAAATAATAACAAGTATAGGTTATACAAAAATATAGATAGCATCACAATGGCCTTGCAAACTATATTGCATCTCAATGCTGAGGGTTGATGTTGGTGCAATAATTTGCCTCCTTATGTTTTGGAGCTTGTTGACATAAATAGTATGGGACTTATGTGTTTGCTACTGAACACAGAGTAACAGGTCCCTGGAATCACGAGGAGTTTGATGCAAACGACAAAGATAATCCCTTGCATGGCAGTGAAGGTTATCACCGAAGATTATGATAACAAGAGTGACCCCTCAAAAATTGCTGACGTGAAGCAATTGGTTCGGTGCTGGTCCGAAGGACGTGACTGCGACCGAGAAGATTGAAGACGGAGTGAAGACGCATCATTTATTTTGTTGTTTCTCTTCTCTTTATTGAGTTACAGGACCACCGTACTATTAAGAGGGGTGTAGCATTCGAAACTTTGATTCTTTCACTACTGCAGGATGCTGCTAAGGCAACACTACGATTAGAGACCCTTCGACGAAACTGTGTGCGATGCATTAATCGAAAACGGTGATGTAAAAAAAACCATCAAAAAAGATGCAAAACGTTTGCGATGGCGGATACATCAAACATGGTTCAGATTTTAGTTGCGTGTGTGATGCGGGGCATAAGGTTCAGTTCAATGAACTGTTTGCGATGAGGAAGAAGAACAGAAACAGGCAGCCAAATGAAGGCGTGTGCAATATACGGCATACAGTTCATTCGGATTAACTGTTTGTGATGAGACAGAACAACAGAAATGGGCAGCTAGATGAAGGTGTGTGCGATTGAGGGCATACACTTCAGACGGATGAACTGTTTGCAATTAGGCAACACAACAGAAACGGTCAGCCAGATCAACGTGTCTGCGATTGATGGCATACAGTTCACACGAATGAACTGTTTGCGATTAGCCACAACAAACAAAAACAGTCAGACAGATCAACGTGTGTGCACTAGATGGGCACACATTCTAATTAAAAGAAGTGTGTGCGATGGTAATAACGAGCGTGCATGGTTGTTGGAACAAGACGTGTGCTGACATCGCCTATTGCGGTGCACCCTATGGTGCAAACGCCACGTATGCGGCCGAGAAAGCGTGCCCACGTTACGCCGTCCGGGAATAGTGTCGCACTTAGAAATTATAGAACCGTCAATAAATTTTGAGCCTGCGTCCCATCACATTCCAAATTACTACCACGCTATATTTAATTGCAAACCTGTTCACACCGATCAAAACCTAAACGGTTTCCCACTTAGGAGCGTATTAGTACTCGGTTATAAATACTACTACTCCAAGATGACTGCACATTCCTCCTCAACTCGATCCTCATCCACAAAAACAAAAAAGTCATTCATCGTCATTCCCTTGCGTCTGCCATGGCCAGCGTGAGTTCTGGGTCGAGAGATTACTACCAGGGAAAGGCGAGCATGGAAGCGGAAGCACGAGAGATGTCCCGCCTCGCCGCAAAAGCAGCCGACATGTCCCGCCGTGCGGCCGTAGCAGCACAGAGGTCCCGCCGCGTTGCCGAAGCAACATAGAGGTCCCGCCACGCCGTCGATGCAGCAGACTGGTTCGGCCGCACCGCGGAAGCAGCAGAGATGTCCTGCCGTGTCGCGAATGCAGCAGAGATGTCCTCCCGCGCCGCGGTGGCCTGGGAAAATGTCTCGCGGGCAGGCGAGGACTCTCACAGGCGCATGCGCGCTATGCTTGATGACCTGATGGGTCGGATCTCCAACTGGATGAAGCAGCAGGACGAGATGAATGCCTCGTTTGAAAGTGCTACCAGCATCATCCGAGGACTAGGGGAGGACAAGGCGAAGCTCCGCACCGAGCGCGACCTGCTGAGGGTGAAGATCGCCGGAAGGAAGAAGCAGCACGAGGAGACCACTGCCTTGTTGCAGAGGACCGGCGTCATCGTCAAGAAACTTATGGACGAGAATGCCATGCTCTGCATCAAGCGCCAAAGGCTGGTGGAGGAATCCATGGATGCTCTCAAGCAGCGTCTTGAGGACACGACAGAGCTCGTCGCCGCTCGCCACGGAGACTACTAGTTCCCGCGGCCTGCAGCAATGCATCAAGAAAGTAGAGATCAGCGAGCCAGATAGTTGTCTTCCTTCTTGTTTTACCCATTGTGTATTTCGGGCGTTGCCGCATGTGGCTTTTTTTAATTATCTTCCTAAATATGTAAGACAATTATTATCCACTGTCATCGTCCTTATATTCATCAGTCTTGCTATAAGTCACAGTCGATGCTATATAGGTCCGTCGGATCTTACATCAAGATCCGTGCAAAACTTTCTTTTCAGATTTTCTTTTCTCTCTTAAATCTCAGTCGAGTGAGACATAGCCATGCCATTAAACAGGGGCTCAGGCGCCATTAAACAGGGGCTCAGGCGCCATTATTGGAGATGTTGGGAGGGAGGTGGGCCGCGGATAGAGGTCAAAGGGCTCTCCTCCCGATGAGCACGCGCAGGGGTCTGATCGCACGCCTCCCGTACTCAAATAGCTACCCCACACGGCACCTCCCAGCCAATAAAAAAAGGGGACGCGTGGCGGCACATAAATGGTAAGTAGAAGGCCCACGGTTTCAATAATACTTGTGTTTCTGATTTGTAACATGACAGCACTTGTTCCAAAATGACTTTGTTGATTGTTAATGTGTGCGCCTTCGCAAATCGGACAAAAAATTTACCACAGCATGTTGGTGCCATGTCATGACACCATGCCAAGTTTCATGATTTTTAGGCGAGTTTTGGATTTACGGGAATTTTAAAACCAAGTTTCTCGATGTTTCCGGCCTAGCCAAGACGCCCAGATGTTTGAATTCCATTCCCACTTCTTCCATGGGACCTAGAAATTCGCCCAAGTACACATAAATGATTTTCCAACTAACTTTTGTGCACTGGAGCATGCGCTTGTACTTCAAATTTGAATTATGTGCATTAAATGCCAAGAAAATCAATTAATGTATAAAAAAGGCCAAACGAACCCGGAATAATTCCAAAATTTAGCACGAAACTCCTATTTGGTCTAAGCTACCTGTGTAAAAAAATCAAGGCGGGAGAAGGCAGTGTATGTCGTTTCGCACACGGAGGTGACACGTTCCCTCTCGGAACCACGAGCCTTCTTGAGAGAAACTCCAGTTTGCAAGAAGCTTATACCAAAGATTGTCCCAATTCAGCCAAAAAATTTACCACAACATGTTGGTGCCATGTCATGACACCATGCCAAGTTTCATGATTTTCAGGTGTGTTTTGGATTTACAGGAATTAAAAAACCAAGTTTCTCAATATTTCTGGCCGAGCCACGACGCCCAGATGTTTGAATTCCATTCCCATTTCTTGCAAGGGACCTAGAAATTCACCCATAGACACACATGTGATTTTTCAACCAACTTTGCTGCACTGGAGCATGTGCTTGTAGTTCAAATTTGAATTATGCAGATGAAATGCCCAGAAATTCAATTAATGTATAAAAAAGGCCAAACGAACCCGGAATATTTCCAAAATTTAGCACGAAACTCCTATTTGGTCTAAGCTGCCTGTGTAAAAAAATTAAGGCGAGAGAAGGTAGTGTATGTCGTTTCGCACACGGAGGTGACACGTTCCCTCTCGGAACCACGAGCCTTCTTGAGAGAAGCTCCAGTTTGCAAGAAGCTTATACCAAAGCTTGTCTCAATTCGGCCAAAAAATTTACCACAGCATGTTGGTGCCATGTCATGACACCATGCCAAGTTTCATGATTTTCACGCGTGTTTTGGATTTACATGAATTAAAAAACCAAGTTTCTCAATATTTTCGGCCGAGCCACGACGCCCAGATGTTTAAATTTCATTCCCATTTCTTGCATGGGACCTAGAAATTCACCAAGGACACACATGTGATTTTTCAACCAACTTTGGTGCACTGGAGCATGTGCTTGTAGTTCAAATTTGAATTATGCACATTAAATGCCCAGAAATTCAATTAATTTATAAAAAAGGACAAACGAACCCAGAATAATTCCAAATTTTTAACACGGCACGCATATAGTTCTATGTTGCCTCTGTAAAAAAAATCAAGGGGGGGAGGCAGCGTATATCGTTTCGCATACAAAGGTGACACGTCCCCCCTCGGGAACCACGAGTCTTCTCGAGAGAAGCTCCGGTTTGCAAGAAGCTTATACCAAAACTTGTCCAAATGCGGCCAATTTTTTTACCACATCATGTTGCTGCCATGAAATGACACCATGCCAAGTTTCATGATTTTCAGGCGAGTTTTGAATTTATAGCAATTTAAAAACCAAGTTTCTCAATGTTCCCGGCCGAGCCACGACGCCCAGATGTTCGAATTTCATTCCGATTCTTCCATGGGACCTATAAATTCACCCAAAGACACACATGTGATTTTTCAACAAACTTTGGTGCACTGGAGCATGTGCTTGTAGTTCAAATTTGAATTATGCACATTAAATGCCTAGAAACTCAATTAATGCATAAAAATGCCAAACGAACCCGGAATAATTCCAAATTTAAACACGACACTCATGTAGTTGCATGTTCACTGTACATAAATGTTTTAGCAATTCAAACACCATCCTTTCCCTCCGTAACACCATTTTGTATTTCAAAACATAATGAAAAAATCAGGTATACCACAAACAGTTTACTAGCAAGAATCGTGTGGGATGTGATATAAAATATCTTGGCGCACCATCTTGTCTGGCTTACGCAGGAAGCTTCGTCATCTACAGTCCACCGCCCGCACTTGAACCACACTTGCGCGCCGGTTTCTCGCGGCACCGAGCAAAAATTTTCTGCCACCGCGGAAATATCTATCTCCCCGCCCCTCCCTCCCACTAAAAGCCACATTTCCACTGTTCCTCCTTGCTTTCCAAGTTCAAACGACCTTCACTGCTGCTTACTGGCA
This sequence comes from Thinopyrum elongatum, assembly GCA_011799875.1. Taxonomy (NCBI): domain Eukaryota; kingdom Viridiplantae; phylum Streptophyta; class Magnoliopsida; order Poales; family Poaceae; genus Thinopyrum; species Thinopyrum elongatum. The sequence continues at coordinate 172,366,977 of CM022301.1, forward strand.
GCTCAGCCTCCTCACCGGCGACCCTTCTTCTTGCAGCGCCACCTCCTCGCCGGCGACCCTTCTTCTTGCAGTGCCGCCTCCTTGCTGGCGACCCTTCTTCTTGCAGCGCCACCTCCTTGCCGCCGACCCTTCTTCTTGCTGCGCGGCCTCCTCGCCACCGACCCTTCTTCTTGCTATGCGGCCTCATCGATATGGTCAGGTAATCCACACCCCACCCACACCATCCTCCTCCTTCCCCGTCCCACATGCCCCGACCGACGGCGCGACACCTTCCGCCGAAATCACTGGCCCCGTCCTCCAATTAAGCGTAGCCCACAACCATTTTGCACGCAGTATTACGTGGAGTTTAGTAGCATCTAGCAGCGGAGAAGCAAATCGCGGCCGCACACGCGCACGAGGTCGCTATGGCTGCCATGCGTGATGACCGCCAGATCTTGGAGGAGCACCTCGTCTTCGAGGCTACCGTCGACACTGCCACGCGGTTGTCTACTTTAAAATATAGTTCGTGCTGTTTTCTCGAGGCCACCGCCAGTGCCTTCTAGTGATTTGTCCTCTATAATGTTAATATGCAATCTGATGTTTAGTTAACAGTTTGGTCCTCTGAAATGTAATGTTCAGTTAACAGTTTGGTCCAACAATTGCTACATTTTGTAGTACTGTTCTCAAGCATTCTTTGTTTTGTTAACTGTCTTATCTTCTAGTACATGTTTCTATTCTGCAATGTCGTGCTCAGTTAACTATTTTGGTTCATTTGGTCTGCTGTCCATTTAGCTGTTTGGTTCAATTCTGCAATTTGATTTTCATTTGCTGTGGGTACAATTTTGTATTGTTATGCATGTGAGAAATAAATCGTATTTGGCTGTACTCAATACATATTCTACTGATAGTATGTCAACTCTCAGTTAACCTAATCAAGATCTTCCTTATGTGTGTTGCAGGGAAACAATGGGAGACACTGCGGTTTACCATTGAGGTTTGCTCATGCATGGTCCTTTCACTAATAGCACATTATTGTGCAGTTGCAGGAATCATTCTAATATTTAGGTTTATTACAATTTGGTCTTGCACATGTAGGTCCTGCTGTCAGAGGCTTAGACCCACTGTTCGACCCATTTTGCATATGGGGAAATGAGATGTCCATGAATATCAGTCAAGTCAAGAAACTCAGAAAGATTGTTAGGATGAAGAAACTCGACAAATAACAACAAGATCTTTGTTTACACAATGATGAAGACATCAGTCAACTATAGGATGGTACTAACTCTTTTACCTTGTTTTTACCCCTTGCGCCATTTCAAAATTTATAATAGTGATTTATGCATATCTTTGTTTTCAGTACTTTTCAAAGCAGTTCACAGATGATTACCTGTCAAACCACCTGCATGGTCAAGAGGCGAGGAAGGTATTCATTCAACACCCACGGTACAATATTGAAGTCTTCCTGAAGATGACGAAGGTTGGGCAGGCAATTATCCATAGCCACTGGCCTAAAGTTGCAAGGACATTCAACATCACTGAAGGCTCAATATTTGCCTTCTGCTTCTGCAGTTTCCCAGATGAGATTCATCTGTCTATTGACCATGTATGATGCTACTTTCCAAAGGTTTTCGATGTTGCATGTGAAACTTGGTGCTGTTGTGTAATGGCATACCTGAGTGCTGAAGCTATCTGATGTAATTCGATTATGAAATCCTGGTTGCCGTTATACGGATATGAAATATCTGGTGTGTTTTATAAGAAATGTCAATTTGATTACTACATGGATTATCAATAATAGGCTACCCTTCTTATTGGGGTTTTCTATCGCAGACGATTACTCAGACATCATCGTGGGCGATGAACTCAAACAACCAACACGGTTTCTGGAAAGTAGGCGTGTTCGATCAACTAACAATCACACACGGCTTCCAGCAGAGAACTGTTTGCGTTAGGCCACCTTGCACAAATGTTTCCACACAAAAAACTGTGTGTGATATACATACGAACGGAAATGTTTTTCTGGGATTCACCGTGTGGGATGTACATACGAACGGAAACGATTGGGTTTAGATGCCTCGCCCGATCGCACACGAGCTCATTTTGCCCTCGCCTGTGTGCCAGGAGGGCCTATCCCCAACGGTTTCTGGGTCGTGTGGGAAGGACCCCCCTATCGCAGTCACTCACTTGGCGACGGTTCGAAACGTCATCGCGGAAAGGGGTTAAAAACCGTTTGTATAGCACGTCTCTGCACCAGTGTTTGATGCTAAACCCAAGTCCTTTGAAAGTTGCGAGAGAAATCTCTTTGTGTTCAGAGCAAATACTTGCCATCAAGAGACTACGATCTTCTTCGCTGCGAGAGATTTGTCTCTGACCGAGTTAGCATTACTTGGTCCTCAAGTAATGTTACCATTGCTCTTTGAAATCCGGTCGTTGTAAATGTGTCGGTTGGCCATTGGCTGGACCGCGTGTCCAAAATGGTCATTTCCCACCCGGGAAGGCTGCGTCTATAAATAGCCACCCCGCGCCAGCATTGTCCGGTGGATGCTCCGTTTGATTGTGCGAAGATTGTTGAGCAACCCCCTCTCCAGAGTGATTTGAGTTTAAAATCCACCGAGAGAAAACCCCTAGAGCTAAAGAATTAGATAGTGGTTCAGCATCATTCGAATCTAAGTCCAGTACGCTCCGCCTATTACTCTTGAGAGCTGCAAACTCTCTAGACGGTTAGGTGTCATTTTCTTCAGAGACCAAGAGTAATTGTGGTTCTCGAAGAAGTCTATAAAGGTTCGGAGATCGCCTGAAGTGTCTACCATGAGTGATCGACATTGGTTGATGAACCAATTGTCGAGGAGAATAGGGTGAAGAGAGTTTATCTTCTGTGTTAAATCACAACCCCTCCAACCAGACGTAGTCCTTGCGCAGAAGGACGAACCGGTCCACCAAATTCCTTGTCTACATCGAGCATGACTGGTTACATCTACCCCTGTTTACTTTCGAACAGTTTCAATCATGTGATTTGTCTCGATGCATGCTTTTACTCTCCATTCGGTAGTTTGTACTCGCTCACTGTACTCTGTTTACATTCGCTCCGCTGCTGGGTTCCAAGAGTTTTGATTTTTCCGACGAAAATTTAAAACTCCCATTTAGCCCCTCTGGTAGACATACTTCGTTCCTACAATTGGTATCAGAGTGAGGTACTCCTTGACTATGCTCATTTTGTTCTAACCACCTTGGAGTTTAAGTATGTCTTCAGTGAGCTACAAGTCGCATCTCAAGATTTCCATCTTCGATGGGACGGACTATCCCTTCTGGAAAGAGAAGATGAAGATCCGTCTCCGAGCTATTGACGATGATATGTGGAACGTGGTGCAGAATGGAGTCACGATTCAAGTGCCCCACGTCCCCACTGACCGCAAGAAGAGACTCATTCAGTTGGACGCTCAAGCCAAAGATGAAATTGGTGGGCATCTATCTCGTGCTCAATTTCTTCGCTATCGACAGTGTGAAACTACAAATGAATTGTGGGACATTCTCTAGAAGATTAATGAGGATGTTTCAACTCAGAAAGAAGCTCGCATTGATACTCTTCGGGCGAAATTCAATCGGTTCAAGTGAATCGGAAATGAAAGCTGCCAGCAAACTTTCGATCGTCTGAGTGACATTGCCAACGAGCTGCAAGGTCTCGGCCCCAAATATATCGCTGATCACAAAGTTGTGAAGAAATTGCTTCGATCTCTTGACAGTTCATTTGACACACTAGTTCTGATAATCAGGGAACGAGCTGATTTCAAATATCTTGACTCTGCTGATATCATGGAAAGGATAAACACCCACGAGGAACAAGAAGAAGAAACAGTGATCTCTATGGCTCAGGTCACCGCAAAAGTCATGCTCTCAAGGCTGTGGCGGATTCTTCCTCGGAAGGAAATGCCAAAGAAGATTCAGATGACCCAAAAAGGATCAGCAAGGATCTCACATTAATCATGAAAAGATTCCAGTGCCTTCACAGGAAGAACCAGTTTCAGAGAAGGGATCCAGCAACTCTGGCGGTTCAAAATCTTCATCAAAACCCACTGGAGATTACACCTGCTTCAAGTGCAAAAAGCCAGGACATTTCATTTTGGACTACCCTCTCTGGGAAGCTGAAATCCATGCCAGTGGAAGATATGATTCAGGAAACTACCATGGCAAAAGCAAGAGCAAGAACTACGACTCCCACGATGAGAAGAAAACGAAGAAGTTCTTCAAGAAGAAGGATAGCTCCACCTCCAAGTCTTTGTCAAGATCTTCCTCAAGGAATCCTTCCAAGTCCTCCTCCAACCGCAAAAATACCGGCAAGGAGATGGACTCTGATGAAGAAGAATCATCTGATTCCGAAGAAGCCGATGAATCTGATGAGGATTCTGATTCCGGCATGGCTGGCATAGCATGTGCCTGTTGGGGAACGTTGCATGGGAAACAAAAATTTTCCTATGCTCACCAATATCAATCTAGGAGATGACCATCTACGAGAGGAGAGATTGGATCCACATACCCTTGTAGATCGCTAAGCGAAAGTGTTAAGAAATGCGGTTGATGTAGTCGAACGTCTTCGCGATCCAATCATGATCCGTCCACGAACTCCCAATCAAGTGCCGAACGGATGACACCTCCGAGTTTAGCACACGTGCGGCTCGGTGGCATCCTCTCCTTCTTGATCTAGCAAGCAAGAGAGAGAGGGGGTGGATGATATCAGGACCAACACGACGGTATGGTGGTGGTGGCAGCGGAATTCTGGCAGGGCTTCGCCAAGCGCATACCGGTGAAACATGGGAGGAGTTGGGAGAGGTAACGGGCAAGGGTCGAAGGGTGGCTGCCCCCAACGCCTCCCCACCTTTATATAGGCATGTAGGGGGCTAGTGGCTTTCCCTCCAAGGCCCTAGGGTCGTTGGCCAAAGGGGGAGGAAGGGAATCCCACCTTTCCTTCCCCACCGATCGCTATCCCCCTTTTTAGGGATTCTGATCTTATCCCCTTGGGATATTATACTATTCCTTTTAATGGAGGATCTTGGTGCGCCTAGACCAGGGTTGTGGGGACTTTCCCCACTACCCATGTTCATGTGGGTCCCCCATGCAGGTGGGCCCCACTTTAGAACCTTCTAGAACCTTCCCGGTACAATATCAAAAAAACTCTAACTTTTTCGGGAACCCCGATAACAAATTTCCATATATTAATCTTTACCTCCGGACTATTCCGGAGCTCCTCGTAATGTCCCGGATCCCATCCAGCACTCCGAACAACCTTCATACTTTCCACTATTAATATCTCAATACTACCCTAGCGCTATCGAACATTAAGCGTGCGACCCTACGGGTTCTAGAATCATGTAGACATGACCGAGACTCCTCTCCGGTCAATAACCAATAGCGAGACCTGGATGCCCATATTTATTCCTACAAATTCCATGAAGATCTTTATCGGTTGAACCACGATGTCAGGGATTCAGTTAATCCCCTATAAAATTCCCTTTGTCCGACGATATGTTACTTTCCTGAGATTCGATCATTGGTATCTCCATACCTAGTTCAATCTCATTACCGGCAAGTCTCTTTACTCATTCCGTAATACAAGATACCATGACAAAACTCATTGGTCACATGCTTGCAAGCTTCTTGTGATGTTGTATTACCAAGAGGGCCCCGAGATACCTCTCCATCATACGGAGTGACAAATCCTAGTCTTGATTGATGCCAACTCAACAGATGCCCTCGGAGATACCTGTAGAGCATCTTTATAGTCACCCAGTTACGTTGCGACATTTGATACACACAAGGTACTCCTTAGGTGTCAGTGAGTTGCAAGATCTCATGGTCATAGGAATAGGTACTTGACATGCAGAAAACGATAGCAATAAACTTGATACGATCATATGCTACGTTTATAGTTTTGGTCTTGTCCATCACATCATTCTCCTAATGATGTGATCCCATTATCAAATGACAACTCATGTCTATGGCTAGGAAACCATAGCCATCTTTGATCAATGAGCTAGTCTGGTAGAGGCTCACCAGGGAGAAGTTGTTGTGTATGTATCCACACATGTATTTAAGTTTCAAATCAATACAATTATAGCATGGATAATAAACGATTATCATGAACAAGGAAATATAATAATAACCACTTTATTATTGCCTCCAGGGCATATTTCCAATAGTCTCCCACTTGCACTAGAGTAAATAATCTAGTATTACATGGTAATGAATCTAACACCATAGAGTTCTGGTGTTGATCATGTTTTGCCCGTGGAAGAGGTTTAGTCAACGGATCTGCAACATTCAGATATGTATGTACTTTGCAAATGTTTATGTCCTCCTCGTTGATCGCATCGCGGATGGAATTGAAGCATCGCTTTATGTGTCTGGTCCTCTTGTGAAACCTTGGTTCCTTGGCTAGAGCGATAGCACCAGTGTTGTCACAGAACAGAGTCATTTTGTCCAGTGCACTGGGCAAAACTCAAAGATCTATCATGAACTGCTTCATCCAGACACCTTCCTTCACTGCCTCCAAGGCAGCTATGTACTCCGCTTCACATGTAGAATCAGCTACCACGCTTTGCTTGGAACTGCACCAGCTTACCGCTCCCCCATTTAGAATATATACATATCCGGTTTGAGACTTAGAGTCATCCGGATCAGTGTCAAAGCTTGCATCGACATAACCCTTTACGACGAGCTCTTGATCACCTCCATAAACGAGAAACATTTCCTTAGTCCTTTTCAGGTACTTAAGGATATTCTTGACCGCTGTCCAGTGTTCCACTCCTGGATCACTTTGAAACCTTCTGGCCATACTTATGGAAAGGCTGACATCTTGTCTTGTGCACATCATCGCATACATGATAGAGCCTATGGCAGAAGCATAGGGGATGACACTCATCTTTTCTCTATCCTCTGTAGTCGCTGGGCATTGAGTCTTACTCAGCTTCACACCTTGCAAAACAGGCAAGAACCCCTTCTTGGACTGATCCATTTTGAACTTCTTCAAAATCTTATCAAGGTATGTGCTTTGTGAAAGTCCTATTATGCGTCTCGATCTATCTCTATAGATCTTGATGCCTAATATGAAAGCAACTTCTCCTAGGTCCTTCATTGAAAAACTCTTGTTCAAATATGCCTTCATGTTTTCCAAAAGTTCAATATTGTTTCCAATCAGCAATATGTCATCCACATATAATATTAGAAACACTATAGAGCTCCCACTCACTTTCTTGTAAATACAAGCTTCTCCATAGACTTGTATAAACCCAAACGCTTTGATACCTCATCAAAGAAAAGATTCCAACTCCGAGATGCTTGCACCAGTCCATAAATGGATTGCTGGAGCTTGCACACTTTGTCAGCATTCTCTGGATTGACAAAACTTTCTGGTTGCATCATATACAACTCTTCCTTAAGGAAACCATTAAGGAACACTATTTTGACATCCATCTGCCAGATTTCATAATCAAAAAATGCAGCTATTGCCAACATGATTCTGACAGACTTAAGCATCGCTACGGGTGAGAAAGTCTCATTGTAGTCAACTCCTTGAACTTGTGAAAACCCCTTTGCCACAAGTCGAGCTTTATAGACGGTGACATTACCATCCATGTCCGTCTTCTTCTTGAAGATCCATTTATTCTGAATGGCCTTTCGCCCTTCAGGTAATACTTCCAAAGTCCATACTTTGTTATCATACATGGATCCCATCTCGGATTTCATGGCCTCTAACCATTTGTCGGAATTCGGGCCCACCATCGCTTCTCCATAGCTCGTAGGTTCATCGTTGTCCAACAACATGACCTCTAAGACAGGGTTACTGTACCACTCGGGAGTAGTACATATCCTTGTCGACCTACGAGGTTCGATAGTAACTTGATCCAAAACTTCATGATCACTATCATTAGCTTCCTCTTCAACTGACGTAGGTGCCATAGAAACATCTTTTTGTGCTGCGCTACTCTCTGGTTGAAGTGAAGGTTCAACAACCTCATCAAGTTCTATCTTCCTCCCACTCAATTCTTTCGAGAGAAACTCTTTCTTGAGAAAGGACCCGTTCTTAGCGACAAACACTTTGCCCTGGGATCTGAGATAGAAGGTATACCCAATTGTCTCCTTTGGGTATCCTATGAAGACGAATTTATCCGCTTTGGGTTCGAGCTTTTCTGGCTGAAGCCTTTTGACATAAGCATCGCAGCCCCAAACCTTAAGAAACGACAGCTTAGGTTTCTTGCCAAACCATAGTTCATACGGTGTCGTCTCTACGGACTTAGATGGTGCCCTATTTAAAGTGAATGCAGCTGTCTCTAATGCATAACCCCAAAATGATAGTGGCAGATCAGCAAGAGACATCAGAACGCACCATATCCAATAAGTTGGATAAACCATTACGCTGTGGTGTTCCAAGTGGCGTTAGTTGTGAAACGATTCCACATTGTCTTAAGTGATTGCCAAACTCATAACTCAGATATTCTCCCCCTTGATCGGATCATAGGAATTTAATCTTCTTGTTACGATGATTCTGAACTTCACTATGAAATTTCTTGAACTTTTCAAATGTTTCGGACTATGCTTCATTAAGTAAATATACCCATATCTACTCAAATCATCGGTGAAGGTGAGAAAGTAACGATATCCACCGCGTGCACCAACACTCATTGGACCACGCACATCTATATGTATGATTTCGAGCAAGTCACTTGCCCATTCCATTGTTCCGGAAAACAGGTTTTTGGTCATCTTGCCCATGAGGCATGGTTCGCATGTGTCAAGTGATTCAAAATCAAGTGACTCCAAAAGTCCATCAGCATGGAGTTTCTTCATGCACTTTACACTAATATGACCTAAGCGGCAGTGCCACAAGAAAGTGGTACTATCATTATCAACTCTACATCTTTTGGCATCAATGTTATGAACATGTGTATCATCACTATCGAGATTCAATAAGAATAAATCCCTCACAATGGGTGCATGACCATAAAAGATATTACCCATATAAATAGAACAACCATTATTCTCTGATTTAAATGAGTAACTATCTCACATTAAACAAGATCCAGATATAATGTTCATGCTCAACGCAGGCACAAAATAACAATTATTCAGGTTTATAACAAATCCCGATGGTAATCAAAGAGCGAGCGTGCCGACGGCGGTCACATCAACCTTGGAACCATTTCCCACACGCATCATCACTTCATCCTTCGCCAGCCTTCATCTATTCCATAGTTCCTATTTAGAGTTGCAAATGTGAGCAACCGCACCGGTATCAAATACCTAGGCACTACAACGAGAGCTGGTAAGGTACACATCAAAAACATGTATATCATATATACCTTTGTTGAGTTGGCCCCCTTCTTGTCGGCTTGATACTTGGGGCAATTCCGCTTCTAGTGGCCAGTTCCCTTGCAATAGAAGCACTTAGTTTCCGGCTTGGGTCCAGCCTTGGGTTTCTTCACGGGAGGAGCAATTGCTTTGCCACCCTTCTTGAAGTTTCCCTTCTTTCCCTTGCTCTTCTTGAAACTAGTGGTTTTATTGACCATCAACACTTGATGCTCCTCCTGGATGTCTGACTCGGTGACTTTCAGCATCGCGAACAGCTCGGAGACTGACTTGTTCATCCCTTGCATCTTATAGTTCCACACAAAGCTCTTCTAGCTGGGTGGTAGCGATTGAAGAACTCTGTCAGTGACTGCCTCAGGCGGGAGCTCAACTCCCAACTCAGCCAGACGGTTGTAATACCCAAACATTCTGAGTATGTGCTCACTGACAGAGCCGTTCTCCTCCATTTTGCAGGCACAGAACTTATCGGAGGTCTCATACCTCTCGATCCAGGCATTTTTCTCAAAAATAAACTTCAACTCCTGGAACATCTCATATGCTCCATGACATTCAAAACGCCTTTGAAGTCCCTGTTCTAAGCCATACAACATGGCGCACTGAACTATTGAGTAGTCACCAACACGTGACTGCCAGGCATTCACAACATCCACAGTGCAGGAGGGGGTGGCGCACCAAGCGGTGCATCAAGGACATAAGACTTTTGGGCAGCCGTGAGGATAATCCTCAGATTACATGCCCAGTCCACAAAGCTGCTTCCATCATCTTTTAGCTTAGCTTTCTCTAGGAACGCATTGAAATTCAGGGGAGCTACTGCGGGAGCCATTGATCTACAACATAATTTGCAAAGATAACTTAGACTATTGTTCAAGATAATGAGTTCAATTAATCATATTATCTAAGAACTCCCACTCAAATCAACATACCTCTGGTTGTCCGAGTGTAACATGATCCAAATTCACCAACCCAAGTTCGATCATCACGTGAGATGAGGTGGTTTCAATGGTGAACATCTCCATGTTGATCATATCTACTATATGACTCATGTTTGACCTTTCGGTCTCTTGTGTTCCGAGGCCATGTCTGTACATGCTAGGCTCGTCAAGTTTAACCCAAGTGTTCCGCATGTGCAAAGCTGGCTTGCACCCGTTGTATGCGAACGTAGAGTCTATCACACCCGATCATCACGTGGTGCTTCGAAATGATGAACTTTCGCAACAATGCACACTTGGGGAGAACACAATTTTATCTTGAAATTTTAGTGAGGGATAACCTTATAATGCTACCGTCGTCCTAAGCAAAATAAGATGCATAAAAGCAATTAACATCACATGCAAATCATAAGTGACATGATATGGCCATCATCTTGTGCTTTTGATCTCCATCTTCAAAGCACCGCCATGATCTCCATCATCATCGGCATGACACCATGATCTCCATCATCATGTTGCCATCGGGTTGTCATGCCAACCATGCTTCTACAACTATTGCTACCTCTTAGCGATAAAGTAAAGCATTACATAGCGCTTAATGATTGACACGCAGGTCATACAATAATTAAAGACAACCGTATGGCTCCTTCAGGTTGTCATATTCATCGAAATGCAAGTCGTGATAATCTATACAAAACATGATCATCTCATACATCAAATATATCTCATCATGTATTTGGCCATATCATATCACAACATACCCTGCAAAAACAAGTTAGTCGTCCTCTACTTTGTTGTTGCATGTTTACGTGGCTGCTATGGGTGACTAGTAAGAACCGTTCTTACCTACGCAAAGCCACAACGGTGATATTCAAGTTGCTATTTAACCTTCTACAAGGACCGCCTTTGTCGAATCCGATTCAACTAAGGTGGGAGAGACAGACACCCACCAGCCATCTTTATGCAACAAGTTGCATGTCGGTCGATGGAACCGGTCTCATGTACGTGGACATGTAAAGTTGGTATGTGCCGCTTCATCCCACAATACCGGTGAATCAAGATTAGACCAAGGAAGGAAGCAATCTGAACATCAACGCCCACAAACTCCTTTGTGTTCTACTCGTGATGTCATCTACGCATAGACCTAGCTCATGATGCCACTGTTGGGGAACGTTGCATGGGAAAAAAAAAATTCCTGCGCTCACCAAGATCAATCTAGGAGATAACCATCTATGAGAGGATAGATTGGATCCACATACCCTTGTAGATCACTAAGCGGAAGCATTAAGAAATGCAATTGATGTAGTCAAACGTCTTCGCGATCCAATCACGATCCGTCCACGAATTCCCGATCAAGTGCCGAACGGACGACACCTCCGAGTTTAGCACATGTGCGGCTCGGTGGCGTCCTCTCCTTCTTGATCCAGCAAGCGAGAGAGAGGGGGTAGATGAGATCAGGACCAACACAACAGTAAGGTGGTTGTGGTGGCAGTGGAATTCTGGCAGGGCTTCGCCAAGCTCGTACCGGTGAAACGTGGGAGGAGTTGGGAGAGGTAACGGGCAAGGGTCGAAGGGTGGCTGCCCCCAACTCCTCCCCACCTTTATATAGGCGTGGAGGGGGCTGGTGGCTTGCCCTTCAAGGCCCTAGGATCATTGGACAAAGGGGGAGGAAGGAAATCCCACCTTTCCTTCCCCACCAATCGCTATCCCCCTTTTTAGGGATTCTGATCTTATCCCCTTGGGATATGATACTATTCCTTTTAAGGGAGGATCTTGGTGCGCCTAGACCAGGGTTGTGGGGACTTTCCCCACTACCCACATTCATGTGGGTCCCCCATGGATGTGGGCCCCATTCCGAAACCTTCTAGAACCTTCCCAGTACAATACCGAAAAAACTCGAACTTTTTCGGGAAACCCGATAACAAATTTCCATATACGAATCTTTACCTCCGAACTATTTCAGAGCTCCTCGTGATTTCCTAGATCCCATCCGGGACTCCAAACAACCTTCGGACTTTCCACTATTAATATCTCAATACTACCCTAGCACTACCGAACATTAAGCGTGCGACCCTACGGGTTCGAGAATCATGTAGACATGACTGAGACTCCTCTCCGGTCAATAACCAATAGCGGGACTTGGATGCCCATATTGATTCCTACATATTCCATGAAGGTCTTTATCGGTTGAACCACGATGTCAAGGATTCAGTTAATCCCGTATACAATTCCCTTTGTCCGACGATATGTTACTTGCCCGAGATTTGATCGTCGGTATCTCCATACCTAGTTTAATCTTATTACCGGCAAGTCTCTTTACTCATTCCGTAATACAAGATCCCATGACCAAACTCATTAGTCACATGCTTGCAAGCTTCTTGTGATGTTGTATTACCGAGGGGGCCCCGAGATACCTCTCCATCATACGGAGTGACAAATCCTAGTCTTGATCGATGCCAACTCAACAGACACCCTCGGAGATACCTGTAGAGCATCTTTATAGTCACCCAGTTACGTTGCAACATTTGATACACACAAGGTACTCCTCTGGTGTCAGTGAGTTGCATGATCTCATGGTCATAGGAACAAATACTTGACATGCAGAAAACGATAGCAATAAGCTTGATGCGATCATATGCTACGTTTATAGTTTGGGTCTTGTCCATCACATCATTCTCCTAATGATGTGATCCCGTTATCAAATGACAACTCATGTCTATGGCTAGGAAACCATAGCCATCTTTGATCAATGAGCTAGTCCGATAGAGGCTCACTAGGGACATGTTATTGTCTATGTATCCACACATGTATTTGAGTTTCCAATCAATACAATTATAGCATGGATAATAAATGATTATCATGAACAAGGAAATATAATAATAACCACTTTATTATTGCCTCCAGGGCATATTTCCAACAGTGCCTCCACCCCTACATCAAACTTCTTCAAGAATCGTTCAAGCGACGACGAATCTCCTGCCTACTTCTTCATGGCCAAAGCCTGAAAAGAAAAGGTATTCTCCAAACATCACAAGGCTCACTCCAGTGAACAATATTCTTCGGACGAGGATGACAATGCTAAACTGATCAAAATTGCTAATTTACAACAAAACTCTCTTGAGAAAATTGAGAGAACCCTTAGGAAATCTGAAGGGTTGTTGGTTGAGGAGATGGAGAAAATTCAGTCGTTAACAGAAGAGTATTCCACTCTCAAGTCACGAATGGAAGAACTATCAACTCGTCATGATTTTCTCTCGGCTGACCATGAGAGATTGACCTATGATTACCTGAAAAGGAAACATGAACTCGAGTCACTGAGAGAGGCTCATGATGACTTGATCAGAGAAAATTCTCTTCTCACCCAACAACTTAAAGAGGAACCTGAAGTATTTATACCACCTTGCTTAAAATGTCTTGAATGCAACAATGCTGAATCAAATGCTGAATCTTCTGTGAATGCTAACCCCTCTCTCGAGGAAAATGATTCTGTGTCTGATGAGAATGCTAGGTTGAAGGATCTTATTCAGATAGGAATGTTCAAGTCTCTCAAAGGGCATCAAACCCTTTGTGATGTTCTGAAGAAATACATTCTTCACAAAAATCCCAGGAAAGAAGGTATAGGCTTCGAAAGGAAACTGAATGAAAATGGCTCCTACTAGGAACCTGATCAATATCCTCGCACTATGTGGGTGCCTGCCAAGAGCAAAATGCTCGATCCAGCTTTGCTTTCGGGATATGACTCTCCTATCCCTGAATACACTCATGATGATTCTTTGAACAACTATAAGCTATTCAAAAACCAACAGGGTGAGACTGTTGCTCGCTATGTTGGACCCAACAGCAAAAATGCCCCCCCCCCAAAGAAAGCTATCTGGGTGCCAAGGAAAACCATCGAAGCATTGCCTATTACTACTATACTAACCATGCAGGCAGAAAATGCTCGTTACTTCCGTAAAGAAGTTCGACAAAATCAGTACATGCATACCTCATTCAACCACTATACTCATTCGTCTGGAACGAATTTCAATGCCTATTCTTTCGATTATGCTCACACTGCTTCGAGTAACAATTTTGGTTATCGAAAGAAATCATATCCTACTCGCTCTTTTGTTTCGAAGCCACCTAGAAAGATGTGGGTGGTTAAGAAAGCCTAATTATTCTGCAGGTCTCCGGGTGTACCGAATGGATAATGGATAGTGGATGCAGTAGTCATATGACCAGAGACAAGTCGTTGTTTGTCGACCCCAACTTAACGGCTTCATCTCTGAAGTATATCACATTTGGCGACAATAACAAAGAAAGGTAATTGGGTTAGGTAAAATTGCTGTATCCAAAGACATGAGCATTAATGATGTTTTACCTATTCAGTCTCTTGGATTCAATCTCATGTCAGTTGGCAAGATTTGTGATCTTGGCATGCTAGTTCTATTTTCCATATCCAAATGCATTGTATTTATGGCCTCTGACAATTCCTTCATCTTCGAGGGAAATAGAAAGGGTGATTTATATATTGTGGATTTCTCTAAGGGTCCCTCAGTCCAAACTTGTTTGCTTGCAAAAGCAACCGAAGGATGGCTGTGGCACCGTAGGCTTGGTCATGCAGGTATGAGAAATTTACAGACTCTCATGAAGAAAAATCGTCTCCGTGGCAATCCTGATGTAAAATTCGACAAGGATCGTCTCCGTGGTGCATGTGAGGTCGGTAAATTGGCCAAGAAGCATCATTCATCAAAGACTATCATGACCACAACAAGACCTCTAGAAATTCTTCACATGGATTTATTCAGACCTCAAAACCATGCAAGTTTCAAAGGCAGTCATTATGGTCTAGTTATTGTTGATGATTTCTCTTGTTACACTTGGGTATTCTTTCTCGAAGACAAAACCTGCACCCAAGACATCTTCAAAAGATTCACCAAGAAGGCCCAAAATGAATATGATGTGCGAATTAAGCATGTCAGAAGCGACAATGGTACTGAGTTCAAAAATACTCATATCGAAGATTTTCTCGACGAAAATGGTATAACTCATGAGTTCTCTGCCGCACACACTCCCCAACAGAATGGAGTTGTTGAGCGAAAGAATAAAACTCTCATCGAAATGGCGAGAATAATGCTCAGTGAGTATAAAAATCCTATTCGCTTCTGGGCTGATGCTATTAACACTGCTTTTGATATTGTGAATCATGTTTATGTTCACAAGTTCCTTAAGAAAACTTCATATGAGTTTATCACTGGCAAGAAACCAAGTGTTTCTTATTTACGTGTTTTTGGTGCACCTTGTTATATTCGTGACATGAATCATAATTCCAAGTTTGCACCTAAGGAACACGAAGATTTTCTTCTTGGTTATGGCTCAAACTCGCATACTTATCATGTCTATAACTCTCACCACGGGAAAGTTATGAAAACGGTAAATGTGCGGTTTGATGAATCTAATGGCTCCCAAAAGGAGCACTTGCTGATTGTGATAGATGAACCAATGATTTCGGATGCTATTCGGCAATTGGCCATTAGGAGCATCAAACTAGTTGAAGGAAGTGTACCCGACTCTTCCGATGATGATGCCCCCATGACTCGAAGCAGAACATGCCAAGCCAATGCCGAAGAAAGTGCCATTCCGAACACAAATGGCAACCAGAATGCAAATGCCAATCAAAATCGCAATCCCGATGAAAATGCCGACACAAATGCTCATCCCGATGCTGATGCTGAGGAAAATGAAACTGATCATCAAGATGAAAATCCTCTTCCTCGAGTGGCTAATCGAGTTGACCCTGCATTAATTCTCGATGATCTCAAGAATCCAAGTTATCGACCCACTTGGTTTTGAAAACCCTCAATTTCCTAACAAAGTTTCCAGGTTAAAAAAGGCTCTATATGGGCTGAAGCAAGCCTCGCGAGCTTGGTATGATACCTTGAAGAGGTTTCTGCTCGACAAACGGTTCAAGCCAGGATCCACTGATCCCACTCTTTTCAGACGTGCTGTTGATGGTGATCTATTCGTGTGTCAAATTTATGTGGATGATATTATTTCCGGCTGCACTAACAATGCTTGCAGCTTGGAGTTCGGGCGAATGATGTCCGAGAAATATTAAATGTCTATGATGGTTGAACTTAAGTTCTTTCTTGGACTGCATATTCGTCAACAGGATAATGGAATTTTCATATCTCAGGAGAAATATTTGAGAGACTATCCGAAGAAGTTTAAAATGCAAGATTGCAAACTAAAGGGCTACAAAACTCCAATGCCCATGAATGGTAAGCTAGACGCAGATGTGTACGGTAAGGATTACGATCATAAAGCTTATCGTTTGATGATTGGTTCTTTACTCTACCTATGTGCATCCAGACCTGATATTATGTTGAGTGTTTGTATGTGTGCTCGCTATCAAGCTGCACCAAAAGAATCACATCACCAAGCGGTCAAGCGTATTCTGAGATATTTGGCTCACACCCCCACCTTAGGTTTATGGTATCCTAAGGGAGCACAGTTTGATCTCGTAGGATATTCAGACTCAGATTACGCAGGTGACTTGGTTGACATGAAATTTACTTCAGGGACATGCCATTTCCTCGGTAGATCTTTGGTTTGCTGGTCATCAAGGAAGCGGAATTGTGTATCTCTCTCGATGGCTGAGGCCGAATATATTGCTGCTGGTGCTTGTTGCACTCAGTTATTGTAGATGAAGCAGACTCTAAAGAATTATGGCATCAAGGTCAAGAATATTCCTCTATATTGCGACAATGAGAGTGAGATCAAAATTGCACACAAATCCTGTGCAGCACTCTCGCACCATGCATATTGCCATCAGACATCATTTCATTCGCGATCATGTTGCTCGAGGGGATATTGTTATCAGTCACGTCACTACTGAAGAGAATCTCGCTGATATTTTCACCAAGCCTCTCGATGAGAAAAGATCCTGTGTGTTACTATGTGAGCTAAATATCCTAGATTCCGCAAACATGCAGTAAGCTGGACTCGGCACCCATACCAACACTTCCACATCTTAGAAGGAATGGGTGCACAACACTCGAAGAGTTTGAAAATTTCGACAAAGTGAAATTTTCTTTCTGAGAGTGAATACATTAACAAAGAACTAGACTAATCGGGTGCCACGATAATTGTGCGATGCTCGGGGTCATACAGTTCTTATACAGTGGGTCACGCCACCACATTTTTCCCTTCGTTCAGTTGCCTTTCGGTTGAAGGATTTTGTGTTAGTCCGAATGCAATTTCACTAATAGCTTTTTTCTCGCGTGTTTGTGTTTCTTTCTCTGAGTGAAATGCCTAGGACCCTATTTTCCCTCTATTCTATCTCTTCCAGTCTATGTTGTTCTATTATGAATGCTCAATTTCATCTAGTAACGAAACTTTATCTGGTGTCTAATACGTCTCCAACGTATCTATAATTATGAAGTATTCATGCCATGTTTACAAAAAAATTATATGGTTTTGGTATGATTTGAATGGAACTAACCCGGACTGACGCTGATTTCAGCAGAACTACTGTGGTGTTATTTTTTGTGCAGAAATAAAAGTTCTCCAAATGCAACGAAACTTTTTGATGATTTTTTTGGAACAAAAGAGGCACTAGAAGCTTCGTGGGATGACCAGAAGGTGAAGGAGGTGAGCAGAACCCACCTGGGCACGCCTGGGGCCTTGCCCATGTGCAGGTGGGTTGTGGCCACCTCGAGGCCCATCTTCGCATGAAACCAACACCAAAAAATCCTATAAATACAGAAACCCCCATAAATAACCCTAGATCAGAAGTTCCGCCACCGCAAGCCTCTGTAGCCACAAAAAACCAATCTAGACCCTGTTCCGGCACCCTGCCGGAGAGGGAAATCATCACTGGTGGCCATCTTCATCATCCTGGTGGCCACCATGATGGGGACGGAGTAGTCCACCCTCGGGGCCGAGGGTTTGTACCAGTAGCTATGTGTTTAATCTCTCTCTCTCTCTCTCTCGTGTTCTTGAGTTGGCACGATCATGATGTATCACGAGCTTTGTTAATATAGTTGGATCATATGGTGTTTTCCCCTCTCTATCGTGTTGTGATGAATTGCGTTTTCCCTTTGAGATTTTGTTTTATCGGACTGAACACTTTTATGGATTTGAGAGCACTTGATCTATGTCTTGGCACTCAACTCGCGGATTCCCGAGGTGACATTGGGGTAATCTTTGCATAGAGGTTGATCCACGTTTTCATCCTTGTTTCTCCGGTAGAAATCTTGGGGCACTCTTTGAGGTTCTTTGTGTTGGATTGAGTATTATGAATCTGAAATTGTTTGATGCATATAATATAATCAACTCACGGATACTTGTGGTGACATTAGAGTAGGTAGGTGACATTAGAGTTGGTTGATGTGTATCATATGATGTTATTTTAGTACGAACTCTTAGATAGATCGATCGGAAAGGATAACATTGAGGTGGTTTTGTACCCTACAAACAATTTCTTCTTATGTTCTCCGCTAGAAAAGATCTTTGCAGTGATTCTTCATCACACGTTGAGGGATGGTTATATGATCCAATTATATTAGCATTGTTGAGAGATTGCACTAGCGAAAGTACGGACCCTTGGCCTCATTTTCAAGCTTTGCAATACCGTTTGTGCTCCGTTTTATCAATTGCTACCTTGCTGTTTTTTATTGTTCCTATTACAAAAATCAATATCTACTATCATTACTACGCTTGTATCACCATCTCTTCGCCGAACTAGTGCACCAATACAAATTACCATTGTATTTGGTTTGTTGGGGAAACAAGATACTTTTTGTTATTTGGTTGCAGGGTTGTTTGAGAGAGACCATCTTCATCCTATGCCCCCTATGGATTGATAAACCTTAGGTCATCCACTTCAGGGAAAATTGCTACTGTCCTACAAAACTCTACGCTTGGAGGCCCAACACGAGTCTACAAGAACAAGTTGTGTAGTAGACATCAAGCTCTTTTCTGGCGCCGTTGCTGGGGAGGTGAGTTCTTGAAGGTATATCTTTAGATCTTACAATTGAATCTTTTAGTTTCTTGTTTTATCACTAGTTTGGTTTATAAAAGAAAACTACGAAAAAATAAATGGAATTGAGGTGGCCTCATATTATTCGTCTTTATCATGTCTTTCTTGAAAATGATGGAAAGGAAAATTGTGCTCAATTGATAGAAGAAGAATTCAATAAAATGTTTGGCATAATATCTTTGAATGATGAGCATGATTGCAATGTTGCTAGTATGAATTCTTTCAATATTCGTGATGCTAGTGATATGCAAAGCCATAAGCTTGGGGAGGCTATGTTTGACGAAGATGA
This sequence comes from Thinopyrum elongatum, assembly GCA_011799875.1. NCBI lineage: Eukaryota > Viridiplantae > Streptophyta > Magnoliopsida > Poales > Poaceae > Thinopyrum > Thinopyrum elongatum. The sequence continues at coordinate 172,386,553 of CM022301.1, forward strand.
TATTTTTTGTCCCCTAAGTTTTGATGAGAAAATTTATTATGATGAAAGCATGCCTCCTATTTATGATGATTATATTGATGAAAGTGGATTTGGAGAGGTCATGAGTTTATTTAATGATGATTCCACTATCTTGGAAGAGGTTTCAATTGAATTTGATAACAAATTTGCTATCTATGATGATTATGGTGATGACATGTATGCTATAAAGAATAATGATAACCATGAAACTTGTCATCATGATTTTAATTTCAATCATGTGATAGTTATATTATTGAATTCATTCATGATGCTACTGAAAATTATTATGGGATTGGAATATATGCTTCTACATATTTCAATAATATCAAGTTTCCTCTCTTTATGTTGAAAGTTTTGAAGTTGCACTTGTTTTGCTTTCCTATGCTAGTTGATTCTTGTTCCCATAACTTGTTTGATCACAAAATCCCTATGCATAGGAAGTGGGTTAGACTTAAATGTTCTAGTCATATGCTTCATGATGCTCTCTTTGTGTTTCAATTCTTATCTTTTACGTGGGCATCATTGAAATCATCATGCCTAGCTAAAAAGGCATTAAAGAAAAACGCTTGTTGGGAGACAACCCAACATTTACCCCTACTGTTTTTGTGTGTTAACATGATTAAGCTATTGTAGTAATTATGTTTTATAGCTTTTGTTCCAATAAAGTACCAAGTAAAGCCTTTGGGATAGTGTGGATGATAGTTGACTTGATTCTGTGCAAAAACAGAAACTTTTGTGCCCAGTAATGGAATTGTTAAAAATCACTGGAGCGCTGAAAAATTCTGAATTTTTTACAGATGATTGATATACAAATTTTCTACTCTTTCCTAATTTGTCAGAAGTTTTGGTGTTATAGAAGTATGACCATAATTCAGATCTTTACAGACTGTTCTGTTTTTGAAAGATTCTGCTTTCAATGCATAGTTTGCTTGTTTTGTGGTTTCTATGGCTTATATTGCTTAATATAAATTGTGGAAATTGTATAGTACAGTATATGTGGAAACAATTATTAATCTTTTCTTTGACAGTACCAAAGTGAATGATTTGTCTTTATCATACTAACCCATCTCAGGAAGTTCCGTTAAGTTTTGTGTGATTGAAGTTTTCAAGTTTTGGGTGAGATATCGATATGAGGAGAATAAAGAGTGACAAGATTCTAAGCTTGGGGATTCCCAAGGCACCCCAAGGTAAGATTCAAGGAATATCAAAGCAACTAAGCTTGGGGATGCCCCGGAAGGCATCACCTTTTTCATCTCCAACATTATCGGTAACCTTACTGGGGCTTTATTTTTATTCATCACATGATATGTGGTTTGCTTGGAGAATCATTTTATTTTATTAGGATTTGCTTGATTTTATTTAGAATAATGTTTTATATCTTTTACTTCAATAAAAATGTCAAGTATAGCCTTTGCTATGCTTATTTTGCAAGTCTATATATGGCTGTTTGAAAACCGAAAGTTGCATGCTAGTGCGTGAATTCTTCAAAAAAATCAGGATGTGATAAAATGTTGAATTGTTTTGCACGATAAGCTATGATAAATTTTATACAGTATGGGTAATTTTCAGAATTTTTGGAGTTAGGGAAGAATGAGTATAATTGCACTCTTTACAGACTGTTCTGTTTAGACAGATTGCTGTTATGTTTGCATTGTTTGCATATGTTTGCTTGTTTAATGGTTCTATGTGAGGATAGGAGTATTAAATATGCAGAGGCATTTAGTATGCAATGTTAAATAATAATTTTAGTGATTTGTTACAGTAGAGAATGATAAGGTGTTGCATTGATTTATACTAACGTATCTTACGAGTTCTTGTTGAGTTTTGTGTGGATATAGTTTTTAAGATTTAGGGAAACCGTGATATAAAAGGAATTAAGGAGACACAAAAGCTCAAGCTTGGGGATGCCCAAGGCATCCCAGGATAATATTTCAAGAAGTCTCAAGCATCTAAGCTTGGGGATGCCCTGATAGGCATCCCACCTTTCTTCATCAACAATTATCGGTTAGCCTCAGTTGAGCCTAAGTTTTTGCTTCTTCACATGATGTGTGCTATTGTTGGAATGTCATTTTATTTTGTTTTGTTTGCTGTTTTAATAAAATACTTAGATATGAAAGTTTTTAAATGATAGAGTCCTCACATAGCTACCTATTTACTTAACTACTCATTTGATCTTCACTTATATCTTTTTGGAGTAGTTTGTCGAACACTCTCATGCTTCACTCATATTATTTTGAGAGTTGATAATAGTGATGACAATTTGCACAAGCTATGAAATTGGTACCAAAGTGATGGATGTTCAAGAAGGATATAATAAAAACTCTCATATAGATCATTGGATATGATAAGTTTGATTCCTTGCAATAGTTTTGCGATATGGAGATAATAATATGTGAGTCATGTTGGTGAGTAATTGTGCTTTAGTAGGAATATTGGTGTTAAGGTTTGTGATTCCCTATGCAAGCATGAAAGTCAATAGTTATGCAATGAAGTTATATCCTACTTGTGGTGCATTATTCGGTGTTATTTATGTCTAATGCTCGTTTATGATCGTTTTCGTTTCTTGGTTGGTCGCTTCTCAATCTATTTGCTAGCCTTCATTTGTACTAAGCGGGAATAATGCTTGTGCATCCAAACTCCTTAAACCAAGTTGTGCCAAATGAGTCCACCATACCTACCTATATGCGGTATTTCCGTGCTGTCCCAAGTAAATTTGTATGTGCCAACTCTAATTTTCAAAATAAATTTCCTTTTTGTGTGCCCGTACCACTCATGAAGCGGCAGGGGGTGGCCAATATTTTTCATGCTAGATGCATTATTCTCAAGATGAGTGTTTATTCAGTTGTCATTGCACGAGAGTGTGGCAAAGGTAATAGGGATGCCCAAGCCCGAAATACAAAAAAATATATTTATGTTGTTCCGTAATAAATTCCTTGGAAAGTGTTGGTATGGAAGGCACCCATGGATACGGCTAGCCATGGATTGTGCAAAAATGGTGGAAAAAGGAATAAACTTTATTTTCTGTTTGGGAACCGCCTATGATGTATCTAGCATGGAAAGTGTTGGGAATTCTCGGTCGTTTTCGTTGACAGGAAAAGTATGCCTCTCAAAATATTTTATCTCTCAATTTAAGCTTTGAGCTCTGGCACCTCTACAAATCTCTGCTTCCCTCTACGAAGGGCCTATCTATTTACTTTATGCAAGTTTTATTTTTATTTGAGTCTCCATCTTATCTTACAAAGCATCAACTAGGGAGCACTATTATCATACCTATGCATTGGATGTAGCTAATATTTGAGTGTGTTTCATGAATGGATCAATGATTGAGCATAATGGGCTAGGGATAGCTTTCTTTAGCGTTGATATTTTGAAAGACATGGTTGCTTGTTAGTACGCTTGAGTATTGATGTCTTCATGTAAAATTATAGACTATTGCTTTGAATCATTCAAGTCCAAATGTCCATGCTACAAAAGAAAGAGTATATGATGAATATGATAGGTAGCATTCCACAACAAAAATTCTGCTTTCAATTGCTACTTTATCATGATGAGTTTTATGAGAAAGAGTTGTTGTTATGATGTTAGGAAAAGTGATTGAAATTATCATTGATCAAACTTATGCACTTTGCTAGCATTCACACTTCATAAATTGTTTCTTTTATCATTTACCTACTCGAGGACGAGTAGGAATTAAGCTTGGGGATGCTGATACGTCTCCAACGTATCTATAATTTATGAAGTATTCATGCCATGTTTACAACAATTTTATATGGTTTTGGTATGATTTGAGTGGAACTAACCCGGACTGACGCTGTTTTCAGCAGAACTACCGTGGTGTTGTTTTCTGTGCAGAAATAAAAGTTCTCCAAATGTAACGAAACTTTTTGATGATTTTTTGGGAACAAAAGAGGCACTAGAAGCTTCGTGGGATGACTAGAAGGTGAAGGAGGTGAGCACAATCCACCTGGGTGCGCCTGGGCCCTTGCCCGTGTGTAGGTGGGTTGTGGTCACCTCGAGGCCCATCTTCGCGTGAAACCAACGCCAAAAAATCATATAAATATAGAAACCCCCAGAAATAACCCTAGATCAGAAGTTCCATCGCCGCAAGCCTCTGTAGCCACAAAAAACCAATCTAGACCCTGTTCCGGCACCCTGCCGGAGAGGGAAATCATCACCAGTGGCCATCTTCATCATCCCAGTGACCACCATGATGAGGAGGGAGTAGTCCACCCTCGGGGCTGAGGGTTTGTACCAGTAGCTATGTGTTTAATCTCTCTCTCTCTCTCTCTCTCTCTCTCTCTCTCTCTCTCTCGTGTTCTTGAGTTGGCACGATCTTGATGTATCACGAGCTTTGTTAATATAGTTGGATCATATGGTGTTTTCCCCTCTCTATCTTGTTGTGATGAATTGAGTTTTCCCTTTGAGATTTCGTTTTATCGGATTGAGTACTCTTATGGATTTGAGAGCACTTGATCTATGTCTTGGCACTCAACTCGCGGATTCCCGAGGTGTCATTGTGGTAATCTATGCATAGGGGTTGATGCACGTTTTCGTCCTTGTTTCTCCGGTAGAAATCTTGGGGCACTCTTTGAGGTTCTTTGTGTTGGATTGAGTATTATGAATCTGAAATTGTTTGATGCATATCGTATAATCAACTCACGGATACTCGTGGTGACATTGGAGTATCTAGGTTACATTAGAGTTGGTTGATGTGTATCATATGGTGTTATTTTAGTACGAACTCTTAGATAGATCGATCGAAAAGGATAACTTTGAGGTGGTTTCGTACCCTACAAACAATTTCTTCTTATGTTCTCCGCTAGATAAGAACTTTGGAGTGATTCTTCATTGCACGTTGAGGGATGGTTATATGATCCAATTATATTATCATTGTTGAGAGATTGCACTAGCGAAAGTACGGACCCTAGGCCTCATTTTCAAGCATTGCAATACCGTTTGTGCTCCGTTTTATCAATTGCTACCTTGCTGTTTTTTATTGTTCCTATTACAAAAATCAATATCTACTATCATTACTACGCTTGTATCACCATCTCTTAGCCTAACTAGTGCACCTATACAAATTACCATTGTATTTGGTGTGTTGGGGACACAAGAGACTTTTTGTTATTTGGTTGCAAGGTTGTTTGAGAGAGACCATCTTCATCCTACGCCTCCCAAGGATTGATAAACATTAGGTCATCCACTTGAGGGAAAATTGCTATTGTACTACAAAACTCTGTGCTTGGAGGCCCAACACGAGTCTACAAAGAACAAGTTGTGTAGTAGACATCAGTGTCCTTGACCACGTTAAAGGTTCGTTCCAAACTTTGTTCGTTTTGGCGAAAGCCGTCCAAAATTTGGGGTTTCCCGCAAAAGTCAGGACCACGTTCTTTGATGACAGTTGCCACATGCTCTTGATCAACTACTATTCTTCCTAGACCGTAGAATCACAAAAGTCCTTTGTTGGTAGTCGTCTGATCAGATTCACCTGATGCGGTTATTTCTCCTCGCATATATATACCACATCGCCACCGCTCCCTCATTCACTTCTTCCATTGGCCTCCGTCTCTTTCCGAAGCCCTACCGCACTGCTCCACCTTGAGCTCGACGCCGTCAATCATCTTCGTCGCTTTGCTATCAGAAAGAGGTCGCCAGAGTCATTCCTCGCCACTGCGGATCATCCTCCTCCCTGTGCCGCCGTAGCGGCTGCACATCACCGAGTTAGGGTATGTGTAGTGCGAACTCGTTCTTCCATCCATCCCATTCGAGTTCGCCCGCGGTAGAAATTACATGTTTTTACCGCATTTATCAGATCTTTACCGCTAGATAACTTGTGCGGATGTGGTTTGTAGATGTCCCTCGCATCCGAAAAAGTTCAGATCTAGGGTTTGTGTTATGTCTCGCACGAATGGAATGCTTAGCACGTTGACTAGTATATTCTTCGAACCTACTAGTTCATTCTACACATTTCTTTCATTCGAAACATTTCTCAAAGTCTGCATCTAGTTCTTCTTCAAAACATTGTGAGCATTAGTAACCCTGTCCCCATTTTCCCTCGCATCTATCCTTATTCATAGGTGTATGTAGTCAGTTCAGGATTCTGCTCGACGAGTGAGCATGGCTGATGGAGAAGATGTTATTTTAAGCATAGCAGATGAGTCCAAAGCTCCGAATGCAAAGGGCCCAATGGTAGGCCCATCAACCAGCAAAAGAAAGAGAACTGAGCAAAATGCTGATGAGAAAGAAGAGAATGCTCCGAAGAAGAAGAAGAAGGGTGGTAGGCAACCATATACAAACACAGCTGAATACATCTCCCATGATCGTTATAATACTGCTCCTGGAGAAACAAAGCATCACAGAGATAAGCGTCTACAATGGATTTGACGCCACTGGGTGCGCAAATGGTTCAATTATGAATTGATTCATCCTCGGTTTGCACAAAACTTTGCATTTCATCCACCATGGGGTGACTGCCGGGAAATTGGTCTCCTCAAACCAACTAATCCCTGGGAGAGACCGCCGCCACCGCCGAATGCTCATGAGTCTTCCCTTCGCACACCCAAATCTTATCCTGATGAGCTTGCTAAGTGTCAGAAGAATGCCATCAAGCGAGCAAAAAGGGAAGAAAAGAAAAAGGCTCGTGAAGAGGAAAACCGTCGCCTTCTTCAAGAAGATGTGATGAAGAAAAAGGCCGAAGGAAAATCTGAAGGTCGCTCTAAACGCAAGCATGATCCCAGTTCTGCTGCATCTAAGCGAAAGAGTGCACCGAAAAAAAGAACAGCTGAATCAGGCAGAAGTGATTCTTTGAATGAAGACGATCCTCCGCTCACAAAGGATGAAGTTGATGCTACTCTCAGTGAGCAAGTGAACATCACCACTTCTACCATGTTGTTGCCTGATCTTCGGGTCCCTATTGTACCGAAGAAGATCACTGCCAGGAAAACTCCACCTACCACTGTCACTATGCAATAGCATGTGAATACAACTCCTCATCTAGAAGCTATCAATCTGAAGGATTTGGTCATTGACGCCCCTGTGATTACTGTCGATCCAGGCGAACGGATTCCCAAGCCTGAGTTGAAGAAAATCAAAGCGCCTACTACCGAGCAGAATGCTCCTCAAGATACTGCTCTGAAGGAAAAGGCTGCCAAGTTTGCTCCGACACTAATTCAGTCGTTGTCTTCTAAACTGCCTTCCGAGCAAATTCCAGTGCAAACTACTCCAACTGCTAAGTCTGATGCTCCTCACTACTACAATCATGTGTTCATCATGGAACAGTTTGATAAATTTGTGGACAATCCATTCGATGGTGAAGTGGCCTCACTGCCTATCCCTCCTGAAGTTATTTCCCCAGGCTACTACAGTTGTTCAAGAAATGAGAGAAGATGCAGTTGAAATCAACACTCTTTCTGCCGAACTAAATGATCTCAATGATCGAATGAAAACTGCTTCTTCAAAATTTGCCATTAAAGCTCTTGAAGATTCCTACAAGGATATCAACCGTGCCCTAACTCTCCTCCGACACAGAAGGTTGCATTTTCACACGGATCTAGATGAAATTGTTCAAAAGATCTGTCTTAAGCATCAAGCAAAGGTTACTGGCTACGATGATCTTGATAAAGGCCACATTGATCAATCCACACAACCAACGAAGAAGCGTCAAAAGAAAATTGCGAAGAAGAATGTACCTCCTGTTCTGACAGAAACGTCACTTGATCGCCTAGATGCTCAACCTCAGAAAGAAAAATCACCTGAGCCGGTTATTCATTCACAACCCCCAGTCCAAGTCTCGGATGCTCCTCCCTCGCCAAGGCCAACTGAATCAGTGCCTGTGGCCTCCCCTGCTCATGCTGATGTTCCATCTCAGCAAAATGTTTTCGAGGAAGGGGAAATCCCTCGCTCCGAGCCCCAAGCTTCTCCAGCTCCTGATTCACCAAAAGTCTCACTGTGACACCCTGATTTTTGGCAACCTTTTCTTTTCAAACTTTTCTTGGTTTTATTCGAATTTGAATGATTTTGAATCCCTTTTCATTTGGACTTGGACATGTTTGAATTCTTCCCAAGTGATCCAAAGTCTCATAACCTTGCCAAAACTCTGCCAAGTACCTCAAGAACCAAAATCCCAATTTAAATCATTTCCAATAACTCTTTTCTTTTATTTGGGAATTTAGGGCATTACTATGGGTTATGAAGCAACCTATAGTTTGGATGCTCAGAAAATTCTCAAATAATTCCTAAAAATCTTTTGGACTATATCTTGCTCCAACACCCAAAAATATTCCATAAAATATTTCATATACTTTGCAAAATAATTCCTTTTCTCTCCTGGTCAGAATGGACCATTGTGAAGGAAGTGCATGTTTGGGTTGTCCAATTGCTACCAAATTTTTACAGCATGAAGACAACTCCAAATCATCACTCTCCACCAATTTTCAGCACCTCAAGATCAACCATGTGAACAGTACTTTAAATGACAGATTCAGACCAGAATTGTACTTCCTACATGAACTACCTTCATTTCTTCTCCAAATGACTTCATGTTTGGCCAGTTTGTTGTTCATTCAACGTGGATCACACCAGACATCTCTCTTGGCTTTAGATCAACATCATCCAAGCTCCAGAACCTCCCCAACATTTCTGTCAGAACCTGTAGATGATTGCATCTCTCAGTTCTGCTCGTATCTTGCCAAACCAAGTGCTCAGGTGAGGTGAACCATCGGTGGTCGACACGCCAGACAACATTTGCCAGACCAACGTGGCCACTAGAAACGAGCTACCATGGTGAGCACGACGCTGGCACGCTTGTCGCCGCGCTCTGCGCCGCGCCCGGCTTGGGTCGCGTTGGAGTCGAAAGCTCGTGCAGCGTGGAGTTGTCTGAGCATGCCGACTACCCTCCCTGGTGACGCGTAGGCCATCTGGACCCTTCGCCTGCGCCGGAGACGCCCTCGCCGGCCGCCGCGTCATCGCCGCCCTGTTCTGCCCGTGCTGCCACAGTATTGCGGCACCGTCATCTTCCTCCCGTGCCGTCTCCTCCGCATTTAAAGCTTCTGCCCTCATCCATAACCTCGCCCGCGTCGAGCCAGCCAGCGCGGCGTACGAGCGCCGGCGCCATGGCCCGCATCGACGAGCTTCAGGAGAGCTCGCCGCCCGCCTCCTCCTGGCTATAAATAACCCCGCCCGGCGCTGCCAAGCTCCTCACCCAACTCCTCCTCCCCCATAGTCACAGCCAGCAGCAGCAATCGAGGTAGAGAGGCCTCTGGCCTCGAGCTCGATCAGAGCTCCGCCGCCAATCCCCTCTTCCCCGCCAGCCACCTCCAGCCCTCCTCTGCCTCATCCAAGAGCACCATTGTGATCAGTAGGCTTTCGTAGTGCTTTCCGAGCCCTCTTCCCGTCCTATTGCCGTCGGAATCATCGAGTTCATCGACCACCGTAACTGTAGTCCGCCGGAGACGAAGGGGGCGACGCTGTCCATCCACCTCCGGCTAAGCTACGGGTACGTGAAGGACCACCGCTCAACGCCCGATCCGTTCCACCCATTCCCGAGACCTCTCACCGTCGGGATCGCCGGCAACGCTTGCCGGTGAGCCGCCCCCTCCCCTATTCCCTCCCCTCTCTTTGTTTTAAACCGAGCCGGGGCCACCGTCAGCCACTGTGGCAAAGCGGTAAGTGGTGGTGCCTGGGCTAAATTACGCCTTCGACGTGGCTGTTTTTCTTTTTTTCAAAATTGATTTTTATTAACAGAGTTAAACAGGAACTTTGAATATTAATAACTTTTAACAGAAAGGTCCAAATGACCTGATTCTTTTTGCATTGTGTTCATAATTGAGTCCTTTATTTTTCCACCAAGTTTGGTATTTTTCCAACACTCACAGAATTGTTGGTGAATAAAAAGGCCTTATGTGACATTTTCTTTTGCTATTTGAAAATACTTTCAGAAGGAGATTCTTGTGGATTTAAAGACCAGGAGTTTCTGAACAACCCAACTGATCAAGGCAAGCCAGGACATCCATATTATGAGGCATTTCATAGCATTGCATAATTCATATGCATTTCTTGCATTTTAATTAACCTAGCTAATTCCAAGACAATATTTCAAATGCTTAATGTTACCAACTAAGTTACTGGTTGAAATAACCTTGATGGCTAAGTTGAACTTAGTTGGTTGATCATGAGTCACCTGTCCGGGCTTACCCGTGCAGCCACATTCACCGGTATGGGACGGCCTTGACTTGGTCTGGCAACGTGCTCTTTCACCGGTACCTCCAAAGAGGGAGGGTTATGCGTGCGTGCTGCCCTGATCAGGTAGACGGCGATAACCCTGTGAGCCCAGTTGAGTTGTTTGCCGGTGTCCCCATTTGGGACAGTTTAGTTAGGCCATGACGGTGACAGGTGTCACGGGGCCACCCAAGGCTTGACTCCGGGGGAGTGCGATTGCCGGGGGTACGATGAAAGAGTCACGGGACAGACATGTTTCGTTGGAGCAATGCTGGTCCACCCGAATGGGATCACGAGGTCAGTGCTCCATAGTGTGGGTAAAGTGCGCAACCTCTGCAGAGTGTAAAAATCTATTCGAATAGCCGTGTCCACGGTATTGGACAGCCCGACCAGACCTCTCTAGGTGATCAACTGTAATAACTGTAGTAATGATGGAAGAACTTGTCTTTTGAGCGGAAGTACTCATTGGTATCGAGTATTCCGAGGGTTGTGAGGCAACCCAGAGATGAGTAAGTTGGTAACAGTAAGTGAATCACTTGGAGTTTAACCTGTTCATTGCTATGCTATTACTTGCTGCATATTTGGTTGTCATGTGCTTGCGAGTACATTCAAAGTACTCACCTGGCGTATCATGCCAGATGTAGGAGAAGACTAAGACGGAGGTCCTAAGGTCCTTGTTGCGATGCCTAGGATGTGTCCACAGCAGTGTCCCTGCGGATGGAGCCTCTATCATGTTTCGCTACGCTGTAGTCTTTCGCTGTAGTGTTCAGTAGTAGTGCCGAGGCCCTGATGTGTTGGATAAATAATGTAGATATTGATGTAGCACTAGATGTGCTTTTAGCCTCGATGATCATGTAATATATGTGAGCCTGTACCGACTATTATCAAAAAAGTCCAACCATGTTCTGTTCCAAGTTGTTGTGTGTTTCCAGAAGGCATGATCTCTGGGTTGGAAACACGGGTAAACCGTTCCTCTAAGCCGAGATGCCACAACGCTTGGTATCAGAGCCGTGCTGACTGTAGGACACTAGGTAACTGTGTTAGGACTGCGATTAGCATAGGACCTTGAGTGTGCATCTTGCTTGTTGCATTTGGTGGTGGCATCGTGCATCATATTTCATTATGTTATTAACCTTTGGCATTGTGAGTGTAGATGGCACCAGTTCCATATCACTACCATCATGAGCCATAAGCCCACACCTTTCCAGTCTTGCTTCGTAGCATCTGGCTTCGACTATATCCCTACAGTGATGACCCAGTGTATCAGATGTTTCGGGAGCAGTTGTGCGAGTCGGTATATGAGTACCATGCAGTGGCTTACCTGACCACAACTTCGGATATAGGAAGTTCTTCTCGCTCTTCCAAGGGCAGAGTGGCTTCTACTCCGGAGTTGGCGATCCAATTTGCTGCCATGGAGGCTATTACTGACCTGCGCTTCCACGAGGTTGAGATGCAGACCCATCCAGGTTTCCTCCACTATCCCACTCTGTCACCTACGACAGGGCGAGTCCTTTTCTCACCTGTAGACCCGGCGTGTGATCATGCGGCTGGTGTTTTGTCCTGCTACCTGAACACCAGTTACTATATGATCATCTCCTTGGCTGAGGAGCTGTGTTGTGTTCAGGGGGCACTTGCAGCAGTGACTCCAGCACCTCCTCCTATAGTTCCACCTAGTTATCCACCACCAGTTCCACCTTCGCGTGTGCTGGATATCCCCTCTGGTTCTTCTGGACCATCAGGCTTATCGTCTGGTAGTCGATTTGAGACCCCAGCTGAGTGGGCCTCACTTCTAGCTACTCCTTCTCCGCCGATGCTGAGGCGACGTGCTCTGTCTCCCGCGGAAGGAGAGCCGTCCCAGCAGCGACGCCGTGTCTCCTTTAACCCGGTGACTCATAACATCAGTTCTGATTCTGACTCAGGATCTGAGGACGAGGGCTCTTCATATGGGCAGTTTTCGTGTCACCGACGCCACTAGACTGGAACTTGAGTAGTGATGCATGCATCTTTGCATATGTCAACTGCCGTATGAGCAGTTTAGCCATGATTTTCCCCTACTAGCTTGCCATGTATGATGTTGGGTTATATTGTATAATTATGTTGTTCTCTTTATTTGCCTTCTTCATAAATCTTCTTTGGTGTCATATTACTGTATTTCTCCTTATGGATGTTGCTCATCGATTCGGTCTTTGCCATGGGAACAAAAAATTAGGATGAAGAGAGGAAGTAGCAGTCAAGGCGGCGATGGAAACCCCGTCCGTCGATCCGCCAGGTAGGCAGGGCAACCGCCCGAAGACTTACCACCACCACCACCTCAAGCACCAACCACAGATCAGATAATGAGAATGTTTGAGGAAAAGAGAAACCAAGACCTCATGGAAATTCTCAAGAGTATGCAGAAAATAGTAGGTTAGAATAATGGCAATGGGGTACGTTCAAGACTGAGTGACTTCCAGCGCACCAAACCACCCAGCTTTGGTCAGGCTGTGGATCCTATTGAGGCCGATGACTGGTTAAGAACCATGGAAAAGAAATTGGACATAGCCCGTTGTGAAGAAGCAGATAAAGTTCCATTTGCCACTCATTATCTTGAAGGCCCAGCAGCCATATGGTGGGATAACACCAAGATAATATGGCCTGCTGAAGAAATTTCCTGGGAGAAATTCAAGGAGTTATTCCGCAAGTATCATATTCCCACGGGCATCATGAAAGTAAAGCAGCAAGAATTCCTGGCTCTCACACAAGGCAATATGACTGTGGGAGAATACTTAAATAAATTCAACAACTTGGCCCGGTACTCTCCTTATGACGTGGCCACCGAAGAACGAAAAATAGATCGGTTCCTCGGAGGACTTAATCACGCCCTCCGATGTCAGCTATGCATGTTGGATTTCCCCAATTTCCAGACCGTGGTTGATAAGGCCTTCATTGCCGAATGAGAGCACAAGTCTGGAAATGATGATCGTAAGAGGAAGTTCGAGCCCAAGAAGGACAACAAGGAACCATATGCACAAAAGCTGCGCAGTTGGCAGTCAGGGTCATCTGAGAACAAACCGGTGTGGAACAATGGTGGCAACTACAATAAAAGCCAGTCAACCAGAGCAAGACCTTCGGCAAGCAGCCAGTCATAGAAGACTGCCGTCGCAACAACACTTGTTTCAGGTGTGGCCAGAGTGGACACTATGCTAAGCAGTGTCCTACTAATAACGGAAAGCAATCAGCTGACCACAAGCCACAAGTCAATCATCTTGGACGCCGCCCCAACCGCAACTTCAACCACGGATGCGTCCATCACATCTCTGCCGAAGAAGTCTTTGAAGCTCCAGACGTTGTCCTTGGTATGTTTTCTGTTCACAACATACCTGCAGTAATTTTATTTGATTCTGGGGCTTCTCACTCGTTTATTTCGCGGAGTTTTGCCACCTTGCATAAATTTTCTCCTTCACTTTTGAACAAAATCATGGTGGTACAATCCCCTGGCTCAATGCTCAGAACAAATATAGTATACAAGGATTTGGAAATCTCAATCCATGGAGTCAAGTTTCCAGCTACTCTTGTTGCTATTGACTCCCTAGGATTGGATATAATACTAGGAATGGACTGGTTGGCACCGCACCAAGTGTGTATCAATTGCGCCACCAGAACGGTGACAATGGTGAACCCTGCCGGACAGACCGTTCAATTCCTGGCCAGCAGAATGATAACAAGAAAGGGGACGGCATATCAGACCACTATTACTGATATGAATCTGATTCCGGTAGTGGGAGAATTTCCGGATGTGTTTCCAGAGGAATTACCCGGAATGCCGCCCGACCGAGAGTTGGAGTTTGCCATTGAAGTGATTCCTGGTACAGCTCCAATATACATGAAATATTACCGTATGCCAGGCCCGGAATTAGCAGAACTAAAGAAGCAATTGGACGAGTTGCTACAAAAAGGATACATTCGTCTAAGCATCTCGCCATGGGGATCACCAGTATTATTTGTCAAGAAGAAGGATGGAAGTCTACGAATGTGTGTAGACTATCGCCAACTTAATGAGGTCACTATCAAGAACAAGTACCCGCTTCCTCGAATTGATGACTTATTCGACCAGTTGAATGGAGCACGGGTATTCTCCAAGGTCGACCTCAGAACGGGATATCATCAATTGAAAATCCGAAAGGAGGATATTCCCAAGATAGCGTTCACTACTCGATATGGACTATATGAATTTACAGTTATGGTGTTTGGATTGACCAACACCCCAGCCTATTTCCTGAGTATGATGAATAAAGTTTTCATGGACTTTCTGGATAAGTTCGTAGTGGTGTTCATTGATGACATACTGATATACTCCAAGGATGAAGAGGAACATAAGCAACATCTCAGAGCTGTCCTGGAAAGGTTGAGAACCCACCGCTTATATGCCAAGTTCAGTAAGTGCAAATTCTGGCTGAAAGAGGTGGGATTCCTTGGACATATTCTGTCAGAAAAGGGAATAGCTATTGATCCAAGTAAGGTTACTGCGGTCTTGAACTGGAAGACACCAACCACGGTGACTGAAGTCCGTAGTTTCCTGGGCTTGGCAGGCTACTACCATCGTTTCATTGAGGGCTTTTCTAAGATAGCCAAGCCACTGATAGAATTGTTGAAAAAGAACCAAAGGTTTATCTGGATAGCCAAGTGCGACAGCAGTTTCCAGGAGTTAAAGACGAGGCTAACCACAGCCCCTGTCTTAGTCCTTCCAGATATTCACAAGAGTTTCGGCATATATTGCGACGCATCGAGGCGTGGAATCGAAAGCGTACTAATGCAAGAAGGGAAGGTTGTGGCTTATGCATCACGACAGCTACGACCTCATGAGGAGAACTATCCCACACATGATTTGGAGCTAGCTGCTGTGGTTCATGCCCTGAAGATTTGGAGACATTACCTCATTGGACAACGATGTGAAATATATACCGATCATAAGAGTCTCAAGTATATTTTCACTCAACCCGACCTGAACCTCAGGCAGCGAAGATGGCTTGAGCTAGTCAAGGACTATGATGTTGGGATAAACTATCATCCAGGGAAAGCAAATGTGGTCGCTGACGCCCTGAGCAGGAAACAAACTACTGTGAATGCATTAGTGGAGAGTATGTATCCAAGCTTACAAGAAGAGTTTGTCAGGCTCAATATGGTGCTATGCGGCCCAATGACTCCAGATACGTTGGAAATTACTCCAACCCTCATGGAGGAAATCAAGGAAGCACAAAAGTCAGATGAAGAAACTCAGAAGATCAAGGAGTTAATTCAGCAAGGAAAGGCCAAGTCCTTCCGCATGGATGAACAGGGTACCGTGTGGTTCAAGAAATGAATTTGTGTGCCAAGGCAGAATAACTTGAGGCAACAAATACTCAAGGAAGCACATGATTCCACATATTCGATCCACCTGGGAGGTACTAAGATGTATCAAGACTTGAGAGAAACTTTTTGGTGGTCAGGAATGCGGAAAGATATAGCATACTATGTCGCCTGCTGTGACATATGCAACAAGGTCAAAGCAGAGCATCAAAAACCCGCTGGGCTACTGCAACCTTTACCAGTACCCCAGTGGAAGTGGGACAACATATGTATGGATTTTATTGTGGGACTACCCAAGTCCATGAGAGGCAATGATGCCATTTGGGTCATTATAGACATCCTTATGAAATTTGCGCACTTTATCCCAGTAAAGACCACTTTCAACGCAAATCAGTTGGCACAACTTTACCTGTCCCGAATAGTCAGTCTGCATGGGGTACCCAAGTCAATCACTTCGGATAGGGGTTCCCTGTTTACCTCAGCATTCTGGCTACGGCTACATCACGCCTTGGGAACCATGCTGAAACATAGCACAGCATACCATCCACAGACAAATAGACAGACCGAGCGTGTAAACCAAATATTAGAGGATATGCTTCGGTCATGCGCTCTCTCCCATGGACCCAAATGGGAGGATAGTTTGCCGTACGCGGAATTCTCCTACAATAACAGCTATCAGGCAAGTCTCAAAATGTCGCCTTTTGAGGCATTATACAGACGGAAGTGCCGTACACCGTTGAACTGGTCCCAAACAGGAGATAGTCGCATCTTTGGTATAGACTTGATGCTCGAGGCTGAAAGACAAGTTAAGGATATCCAAGAACGACTTCGAGCAGCCAAGTCCCGTCAGAAGAGCTATTACGACCCAAAGCACCGGTAAGTAACTTTTGAGCCCGGAGACTATGTTTATCTATGGGTAACTCCTATGAAAGGAGTAAAGAGGTTTGGTACTCGAGGAAAATTAGCCCCAAGATACATCGGCCCCTTTCCAGTAATTGCCAAGAAAGGCAGAGTCGCATATCAGTTTGAATTGCCACTAGCATTGTCAGACGTTCATGATGTCTTTCACATCTCACAATTAAGGAAATGCATTGCGCCCCCAGCCAAGCAAGCGGATATGAGTGAATTAGAATTGGCTAAGGATTTGACTTATGAGGAAAAACCTGTCAGGATCTTGGATGAGATGGAAAGAACAACAAGGATTAAAGTAATAAGATTTTACAAGGTGCTATGGGAGCACCATAATAAGAAGAGGCTACTTGGGAAAGAGAAGATTTTCTGAGATCCGCTTACCCATATTTGTTCCCTGAGCAACCGAATCTCGAGGACGAGATTCATCCTAAGGGGGGTCGGTTTGTGACACCCTGATTTTTGGCAACCTTTTCTTTTCAAACTCTTCTTGGTTTTATTCGAATTTGAATGATTTTGAACCCCTTTTCATTTGGACTTGGACATGTTTGAATTCTTCCCAAGTGATCCAAAGTCTCATCACCTTGCCAAACTCTGCCAAGTACCTCAAGTACCCAAATCCCAATTTAAATCATTTCCAATAACTCTTTTCTTTTATTTGGGAATTTAGGGCATTACTATGGGTTATGAAGCAACCTATAGTTTGGATGCTCAGAAAATTCTCAAATAATTCCTAAAAATCTTTTGGACTATATCTTGCTCCAACACCCAAAAATATTCCATAAAATATTTCATATACTTTGCAAAATAATTCCTTTTCTCTCCTGGTCAGAATGGACCATTGTGAAGGAAGTGCATGTTTGGGTTGTCCAATTGCTACCAAATTTTTACAGCATGAAGACAACTCCAAATCATCACTCTCCACCAATTTTCAGCACCTCAAGATCAACCATGTGAACAATACTTTAAATGACAGATTCAGACCAGAATTGTGCTTCCTACATGAACTACCTTCATTTCTTCTCCAAATGACTTGATGTTTGGCCAGTTTGTTGTTCATTCAACGTGGATCACACCAGACATCTCTCTTGGCTTTAGATCAACATCATCCAAGCTCCAGAACCTCCCCAACATTTCTGTCAGAACCTATAGATGATTGCATCTCTCAGTTCTGCTCGTATCTTGCCAAACCAAGTGCTCAGGTGAGGTGAACCATCGGTGGTCGACACGCCAGACAACATTTGCCAGACCAACGTGGCCACTAGACATGAGCTACTGTGGTGAGCACGGCGCTGGCACACTTGTCGCCGCGCTCTGCGCCGCGCCCGGCTCGGGTCACGTTGGAGTCGAAAGCTTGTGCAGTGTGGAGTTGTCTGAGCATGCCGACTACCCTCCCTGGTGACGCGTAGGCCATCTGGACCCTTCGCCTATGTCGGAGACGCCCTCGCCGGCCGCCGCGTCATCGCCGCCCTGTTCTGCCCGTGCTGCCACAGTATTGTGGCACCGTCGTCTTCCTCCCGTGCCGTCTCCTCCTCATTTAAAGCTTCTTCCCTCATCCATAACCTCACCCGCGTCGAGCCAGCCAGCGCGGCGTACGAGCGCTGACGCCATGGCCCGCATCGACGAGCTTCAGGAGAGCTCGCCGCCCGCCTCCTCCTGGCTATAAATAACCCCGCCCGGCGCTGCCAAGCTCCTCACCCAACTCTTCCTCCCCCATAGCCATAGCCAGCAGCAGCAATCGAGGCAGAGAGGCCTCTGGCCTCGAGCTCGATCAGAGCTCCGCCGCCAATCCCCTCTTCCCCGCCAGCCACCTCCAGCCCTCCTCTACCTCATCCAAGAGCACCATTGTGATCAGTAGGCTTCCGTAGTGCTTCCCGAGCCCTCTTCCCGTCTATTGCCGTCGGAATTGTCGAGTTCATCGACCACCGTAACTGCAGTCCGCCGAAGACGAAGGGGGCGACGCTGTCCGTCCAACTCCGGCTAAGATGCGGGTACGTGAAAGACCACCGCTCGACGCCCGATCCGTTCCACCCATTCCCGAGCCCTCTCGCCGTCGGGATCGCCGGCAACGCTCGCCGGTGAGCCGCCCCCTCCCCTGTTCCCTCCCCTCTCTCTGTTTTAAACCGAGCCGGGGCCACCGTCAGCCACTGTGGCGAAGCGGTAAGTGGTGGCACCCGGGCTAAATTACGCCTTCGACGTGGCCGTTTTTCTTTTTTTCAAAATTGATTTTTATTAACAGAGTTAAACAGAAACTTTGAATATTAATAACTTTTAACAGAAAGGTCCAAATGACCTGATTCTTTTTGCATTGTGTTCATAATTGAGTCCTTTATTTTTCCACCAAGTTTGGTATTTTTCCAACACTCACAGAATTGTTGGTGAATAAAAAGGCCTTATGTGACATTTTCTTTTGCTATTCAAAAATACTTTCAGAAGGAGATTCTTGTGGATTTAAAGACCAGGAGTTTCTGAACAACCCAACTGATCAAGGCAAGCCAGGACATCCATATTATGAAGCATTTCATAGCATTGCATAATTCATATGCATTTCTTGCATTTTAATTAACCTAGCTAATTCCAAGACAATATTTCAAATGCTTAATGTGACCAACTAAGTTACTTGTTGAAATAACCTTGATGGCTAAGTTGAACTTAGTTGGTTGATCATGAGTCACCTGTCCGGGCTTACCCGTGCAACCACATTCGCCGGTATGGGACGGCCTTGACTTGGTCTAGCTACGTGCTCTTTCACCGTTACCTCCAAAGAGGGAGGGTTATGCATGCGTGCTGCCCTGATCAGGTAGATGGCGATAACCCTGTGAGCCCAGTTGAGTTGTTTGCCGGCGTCCCCGTTTGGGACAGTTTAGTTAGGCCATGATGGTGGCAGGTGTCACGGGGTGACACGGGGCCACCCAAGGCTTGACTCCAGGGAGTGCGATTGCCGGGGGTACGATGAAAGAGTCACGGGACAGACATGTTTCGTTGGAGCAATGCTGGTCCACCCGAATGGGATCACGAGGTCAGTGCTCCATAGTGTGGGTAAAGTGCGCAACCTCTGCAGAGTGTAAAAATCTATTCGAATAGTCGTGTCCACGGTATTGGATAGCCCGACCAGACCTCTCTAGGTGATCAACCGTAATAACTGTAGTAATGATGGAAGAACTTGTCTTTTGAGCGGAAGTACTCGTTGGTATCGAGTATTCCGAGGGTTGTGAGGCAACCCGGAGATGAGTAAGTTGGTAACAGTAAGTGAATCACTTGGAGTTTAACCTGTTCATTGCTATGCTATTACTTGCTGCATATTTGGTTGTCATGTGCTTGCGAGTACATTCAAGGTACTCACCTGCGTATCATGCCAGATGCAGGAGAAGACTAAGACGGAGGTCCTACGGTCCTTGTTGCGATGCCTAGGATGTGTCCACAGCAGTGTCCCTGTGGATGGAGTCTCTATCATGTTCCGCTACGCTGTAGTCTTTCGCTGTAGTGTTCAGTAGTAGTGCCGAGGCCCTGATGTGTTGGATAAATAATGTAGATATTGACGTAGCATTAGATGTGCTTTTGGCCTCGATGATCATGTAATATATGTGAGCCTGTACCGACTATTATCAATAAAGTCCAGCCATGTTCTGTTCCAAGTTGTTGTGTGTTTCCAGAAGACATGATCTCTGGGTTGGAAACACGGGTAAACTGGTCCTCTGAGCCGGGGTATCACACTCGCCTTCTCCAACTATTCAGCAACAATAGATTCATGAGGAACAACCTCAACCACCTCAAGTGCTTGATTTGGCCCCAGTGCCTAAAGTGAAGGAATCCGCTCCAGTGCCTACTGTCTCTGCAACTCCCTCTGTTGTGCCACCAGCTCGATCACCACTCAAGTTGTCCATCGACACAGCGCCAAGAATACAAGATGTTGGTCCCTCCAAACAAAAATATGTTTCTGCTCTCCATATTGACTCCATTGTATATGGTGATGAATTTATCTCTCCTGAAGATGAATTCAAATACCATACCCTCGTGATGAACTGCCTTTATTCTCG
Source organism: Thinopyrum elongatum (assembly GCA_011799875.1). Taxonomy (NCBI): domain Eukaryota; kingdom Viridiplantae; phylum Streptophyta; class Magnoliopsida; order Poales; family Poaceae; genus Thinopyrum; species Thinopyrum elongatum. Next base: position 172,407,057 of record CM022301.1, read on the forward strand.
GTAGGAGCTGGCACCAAAGGTCCACTTTTCAATCGGAATGCGCATCCCCAATTCTTTCAAGATAGTCCGTATGATGGGCCGTGCACTTCTGAATCGCCTCACTTCTAGACGAAGGAACAAGCCATCAATTACACTCGGGTCCTCTATGACAGCAAAAAGATATTCTTGCATGAATACCCAGACATCCCAGTGATGAAAAATATTGGCTGCTTCAATCAGTTGCTACAAGATCTGGAGGATTCCCACCTCACCAGTGTGTTTGCATTCGAACATCCTTGGAATAGAGAGATTATTCTTCAGTTCTATGCCACTCTGTACATCTCTGGTGATGAATCTGACAGCTGAAAATGGATTATGGAATGGATGACCGAAGGAAAACGCATCAAAGGCACCTCGACAGATTTTGTTTCGCACTTCCATTTCCCTCGCTTTGAGCATGGTGCCCATGAAATTCGGGTGCACAACATTGATGTCATTTCAGATGAAACTTTTTGGTGCACCATGGATGAAGAAAAGATTCGTGATTACACTGGTCCTCCCAGGCCTGAGCATTTAACATTCGAGAACCAGACACTATATCACATGCTCTCTTACACTATTTGCCCTCTGGCCGGGATGAATACAGACAAATCCATCTCAGATGTTTTTCGGAATGCTATCTATGCAATATCTGAGCGGTATATCTTTGATGTTGAGGATATGTTTCTGCGTATTCTGAAGGATTCTACTCAGTATCCCAACTGCGTCAAAGTTTTTGCGCCATGGATTCAGAAAGTGGTTGATCACGCTATGCGCACAGTGTATCTGGCGAAGCAAAGTCACAAAAGCTTCATACCTCCTGTTCGCGATACTTTGCAAATCATGGAAGATATTTCTTCGGGTAAATCGCCCGCGTCAAGCCCTCAGGATTATCACAAGAAATTCGACGGGCCACGTCTACCTTAGCACGATTGAAAGACTTCGCTTCAACCTCCATCACAACTTGAAGTCAGTTTGTGTACTCAACAACTGTTGTTGCAGCACATTGCTGAGGATCAATGAGAAAAAGAACATCTTGCCTCCGAGCTCAATGATCTCACCAATCGAACAAGAATCATGCATCTGATTGCAGATGAAAACAAGAAGAGGCTCTGGAAATTACTTCGCAAGTTCTTTACCGAGAGACAACTCCTGCATGTTAATCTCAAAGAGCTCTATGATTATATTGACAAAGGCTTATCTATTGAAGATTTCCAAGATCGAAGTACTCCTTCCCTACCTGCTCGAGAGCCAACCACTGATCTTCTGCATCTCAAGCTTCGCAAGCTGCTTGAAGAATCTGAAGCTACCTCACCAACTGTGAAACCTGCCGAAGGAAATGTGCTTTCCCGTGTTCCTCATGAGGCTGCCCCAGATATGCCATCATCTTCCCAGCCCCAAGCTGTTATCCCTGAAGGAAAATCTGCTGCTGCTGAAGCCGAAGCCAGTCTAGTCACTTCCAAAGATGAAATCACCTCGGACAGTTCTTCTGGAGATGCCGCTGAGTGAGCCAAGTTCTACACTTTTGCACTCATGTTATTCGTCACCTTTTTGACACTAGTTGACAAAAATGGGGAGAATTACATCGAGTCTTGATAGATTTGCTTTCTATGTTTCTTTGGTTTGGTTTTGTGCAAGTCTAAAACTTTCGGATATGTTCTAAGTTGTAAAACTTCTGTGCTATAATCTTAATAACCCCGCCTGCTGCACGATTTCTCTCGAAGCATTTGTTTTGTATGTGGAATTATTATCGAAAGTTATGAATGATTGCACTACAATCTCAATGGATTGTATGTCATCAGTGCGAATTATTGTCTCGAATGATTGAAATTTCCTCTATACACTTCAATATTTGCAGGAGAATTAATCTCATATCTTTATCCCTGCATACATTTAGGGGGAGTCTATTTCATCATCGAGCAAAGTAACACTTATTCACTCTTGTTCGAATTATATTCACTTATCTATCTTCACTTCGATGATTATCTATTTGGTCAACAATCGTCCAAAAAGGGGGAGATTGTTGGTGCAATAATTTGCCTCCTTATGTTTTGGAGCTTGTTGACATAAACAGTATGGGACTTATGTGTTTGCTAGTGCACACAGAGTAACAAGTCCCTGGAATCACAAGGAGTTTGATGCAAACAACAAAGATAATCCCCTGCGTGGCAGTGAAGGTTATCACCGAAGATTATGATAACAAGAGTGACCCCTCAAAAATTGCTGACATGAAGCAACTGGTTCGGTGCTTGTGCGAAGGAAGTGACTGCGACCGAGAAGATTGAAGATGAAGTGAAGACGTAGCATTTATTTCATTGTTTCTCTTCTCTTTATTGAGTCACAGGACCACCTTACTATTAAGAGGGTGTAGCATTCGAAGCTTTGATTCTTTGATGCTAAACCCAAGTCCTTTGATAGTTGCGAGAGAAATCTCTTTGTGTTCCGAGCAAATACTTGCCAGCAAGAGACTGTGATCTTCTTCGCTGCGAGAGATTTGTCTCTGACCAAGGAGTTAGCATTACTTGGTCCTCAAGTAATGTTACTGTTGCTCTTTGATATCCGACCATTGTAAACGTGTCGGTTGGCCATTGGCTGGACCACGTGTCCAAAATGGTCATTTCCCACCCGGGAAGGATGCGGCTATAAATAGCCACCCCGTGCCGGCATTGTCCGGTGGCTGATCCGTTTGATTGTGAGAAGATTGATGAGCAACCCCCTCTCTAGAGTGATTTGAGTTTAAAATCCACTGAGAGAAAACCCCTAGAGCCGAAGAATTAGATAGTGGTTCAGAGAGCTGTAAACTCTCTAGACGGTTACATGTCATTTTCTTCAGAGACCAAGAGTAATTGTGGTTCTTGAATAAGAAGTCTGTAAAGGTTCAGAGATCACCTCAAGTATCTACCATGAGTGATCGGTAGTGGTTGATGAACCAATTGTCGAGGAGAATAGGGCGAAGAGAGTTTATCTTCTGCGTTAAATCACAACCCCTCCAGCCAGATGTAATCCTTGTGCAGAAGGACGAACTGGTCTACCAAATTCCTTGTCGCCATCGAGCATCACTAGTTACATCTACCCCTCTTTAATTTTGAACAGTTTCAATCATGTGATTTGTCTCGATGCATTCTTTTAGTTTCCATTCGGTAGTTTACATTCGCTCCACTGCTGGGTTCCGAGAGTTTTGATTTTTCTAAAGAAATTTTAAAACTCCCATTCACTCCCCTCTGGTAGACATACTTCATTCCTATAGTTGACCTATAGCCAACTAGATAGCATGTGGGCTTTAGTGCTAATAGAAAAAATTGGTGACCTACAACAGCAAATTGCCACTGCCTATTTTTTCTAATCAATCAAGTAAAATTTTACAATTAAGCATGCCTATTAAAAGGAGTACTTGATGATAGGTAGATCATATATATGCTTACGATGATTCATAAGACAACCAAAATATAGATAATAAACAGAGAAAGGAAAGAGCAAGATGCATGGTGTATTCTGTCCAAGTTCAACTACTTTTTATGGCCGTTGAAGCACTGTCACATGTTATTGGTCACTTTTAATTAACTTCCAATGCTACAAACAATATTATTGGTCACTTTTAACTTCCAAAGCTACAACCAATGTTATTGGTCACTTTTAATTAACTTCCAATGCTACAAACAATATTTGTCGGGGATATCGTGCGACATATGCCAGGGGGTGGCTTATCATGGATGGGGACAAGAGTACGTCGCCGGGCTCTAGAAGCGGGAGTGAGCGAGACCGCATACGCCTGCGAATCTTACCCAGGTTCGGGGCTCTCCTCGGAGATAACACCCCTAGTCCTGCTCTGCGGGGTCTCCGCATGATGACTATGATCAACAAAGTAGCTACAAGCTTGCTCCTGGAGCTGTTTCGGCTAGAGGAGGGAGAAGGGCAAGGCCGGCTCTACTCCTCTCTCTACGTGTATGTGTGAATGGCGTGGTTGCTGAACCGAACCCCCCTTGCATGGGTGAGCCTGGGGGGTTTATATAGGCCTACCCCCCAGGGGTACAATGGTAATCCGGCCGGGTGTAGGACCCGGCCGTCAGCGTCTCTGGTTGCCGGCTTCTCCACTGACCGCTGGGGCCTGCCGCCTGGTGGGCCCCGTCGACTGCCATGATCTCAGCCGTCAGGTAGGGCCCGCTGCCTGCGGGCCATGTTGACTGCTTTATACTGTAGCCTCGCCCCTGATGACGAAGGCTTTGTCGAGGGGAGCGTGGCTACAGTCCCGCCGCCTGACGGGCGCTCACTGTTGCCATACCCCGTCTCATCTGGTTGATGGCGCATAGACTTCAGGGGGGGAGAAGGGCCGCCTGCTAGGAGTCGGCCCTTCCTTATTGCCGCCTGCTTGAGGTGGGCCGCCTTCGGGTGGCTCGCGGACAGGTAGGGCCCGCCACTTGCGGGCCGTACTGACCGCCCGTCGTGGGAGCGTGGCTCCCTCTGGATGTCACGGATTGTGTGGTTACAGTATCGCGCTGGGCGGGGGGTGTCCGCCCAGTACACATCTCTGCGGCCAAGTCCCATCCTGGGTTCGGGGGTGGCAGGCCGTACTGTAGCCATGCCTTGTCTTGTCGTGGTAATGTGGTGCTGACTTCGAGGGGGCGAGGGGCCGTCTGCCCAGAGTCGGCCCCCTTGCTGCCGCCTTCCGTGGTCTTGCCGCGTTCTAGCAGCCGGCCCAAGAAGGCGGTCGTGCTTCCAGAGGGTGTGAGGGGCGCGGCCGGCCCCGATGTCCTGAAATACCATGGGGGGCTGATGTGGCTACCCGTGGTCATTATTCCGACAGTAGTCCCCGAAGCTGGTGGGGCACCGCGGCTGAAAAACAAGGAGCCTCAGCAGCTTCCTACTCTGTGTGGCCTGGTAGTTGGGCTTCGTCCGTCTTGTGGAGAGGCCGATTGCCAGGAGCCGGCCAAGGCCAGGCCGGCCGCCTGGCGAATTCAAATCATCGTGGCGGAGGCCGGGTTAGGTGCCAGCCGGACGACAGGCTCGCCACCCGTGGCTCACCCGCCACGCGGCGCCAGCAGGCCAGGCCGGTCTGTCAGCCCGCGTGCGCGATGAGACATCGCCACAGTCCTGGGCCCGCCACTACAGGGCCTCGGCACGCGTGCGGATCCGCTGCAGCCGAGGCGGGCGGTTGCGATTCCTGGGTGCGATTAATACACGCCATCACGGCGCTGTAATTGCGGGGTCGTGGGGGGAGCGGGCGCAATTAATCTTGCGCCCCCCCATGTTTCGCCCCCTCGGCTCCGCCGCCAGAGGGCTATAAGTAGGGGGAGGAGGGGGGCGGCAGCACGCGCGCCCTCCTCTCCCTTCTCTTTGCTTTTCTCCTTCCTCTTCTTGCTGTTGCCGCGGCCTCTCCTCTCGCCGGAGTGCTTCCGCAGCCCGCCGTCGCCGGACCTCCACGCGCCGCAGCCACCTTGCGCCGCTGCCGAGCATGGAGCCCATGGCGCCAAGCGGCCAGGCGGGCGACTGGGACGGCTCCAACGTCCATGACGGGCACTTGGAGTTCCTCCGCCAAATGCGGCGGCTCCCCAATGCATCAAACATCAAGGTGCGTGTCCTCCCGAAAGGGAGATCTCGCCGGCGCCGGAAGGCGGCAAGCGCGTCGTCTTCCGGTTACATTTCCTCCGCGGCTTCGACCTTCCGGCGAGCGGATTCTTTTGCTTGTTTTTGGACATCTACGGAGTGCAGCCCCACCATCTTACTCCGAATACGGTGGTGCTGCTCTTCGCCTTCGTCACCCTGTGCGAGGGCTACCTCGGCACGCTCCCCACACTCGAGCTGTGGGGAGAGCTTTTCTATCTCAAGCTCGGCACCGCCGCCAAGAACGAGGCGGCCCAGTGCAGAGCCTGATTCGCGGTGCGGCGCACAGGATCCGGGGTCCGCTTCCCGGCTCTCGCCCTGCTGCAGTCGGCCAAACTGTGGCAGAAGTCATTCTTCTACGTCGAGAACATCCACTCGACGCGGGACTACGTCAACCTGCCGGCCTACGTAGCCGGCCCGCCTGTCGAGCCTCGCGCCAACTGGAAGTTCCGGCCGAGAACCCTGTCGGCCGCGTGCTCCACCGCGCTCCTCCGGCTCCAGGAGATGACGGCGTCGGAGGGCCTCAAGGCCTCAGACCTTCTGGCCGCGTTCGCGAAGCACCGAGTGCTGCCCCTCCAAGCCCGGCCTCACTTGATCAACGACATGAGTGGGCGCCGGGACCCGTGTCGGATGTCCACCAAGGTGATGCCGGACGTGGAGGTGGTCCGCATGGTGAACTTCTTCTCCGACTGCAAGCTGTCGGAGATGGAGTGGCAATTTGGCAAGCCGCCGTACAGCCGGGCCAACCCGCCGCCTCCGGTACGTCTCCTTATTCTTTTTCCCTTTGTTCGTCCGGGTTCTTTCTTGCCGCCTGACTAGTCGGTCTTGGTGCAGCGCTTCCCAGGCCAGACGGCCACTGACACGCCGGCCCCAGGTCACCAGTACATGGCGGACCGGTTGGTGAGTGACGTGGACGACCCCGACTTGGGGGCGGCCGCCCAGGAGGAGGACGACGCCATAGGCGGTGGCGGCGAGGGAGCAGGCGACTCCTTAGGAGGCGGCCTCGGGGATTGGCCGGACGACGATGAGGAGGACGAAGAGCTGCGCCGTGCCCGTGGCGCCGACAGGGCGGGCGCCAGCTCCTCAGCCGCGCCGACCACAGCAGCCGGCGCACCGAAGCGCCGGGCCGATGCCGGGTTGTTCGGCAGCAGGCCCAAGAAGGCTAGGACCTCGGCCGTCGCGACCAAGCGGCAAGAGGCTGTCGTGAAGGCGGCCCTCTTCCAGAAGGCCCCAAAGCGGCTCCCGCTGGTATCCGCGTAAGTGCCTTGTCCTTTCTTGCATCTTGCTTTGCATTTGCTTTTCTTCTATCTTTGCGATCTTTTTACTCTCTTCCTCCCTTGGCGCACAACGCCCCACTTTCCTTGTCGCAAGCCCCGTCCGGCTCGGTGATCGGGGCGGCAGACGATGTCGCGGGCCCCCGCCGCGTGGATCCGCTTGCCACCCTCCAGGAGGCGACGGAGAAGAATGCGCGGGAGGCGCGAGAGGAGTGGGAAGCTGTGGCCCGGGAGAAGGCGGAGGCCGACACGACGGCCAAGGCCCAAGCCGACGCCGTGGCCAAGGAGCAGGCGGACGCGGCCGCCAAGGCGCAGGTGGAGGAGGCATCCCGCAGCCAGGCTCCGGAGTCCACCGATCCGCAATCTGTGGAGCCTGTGGTGCTGGAGGTCCAGGCTCTGACTGGAGGGGCGGCGATGACTAGCCGGTCCAAGAGAGGGGAGGGGACCCTGTTATCCCGGAGGCGGAGGTGCCCCCGCGCACGCCGGCTGCCGATGCCCAGGGCAGTCGTCCTGACGAGTCGCTGGTGCCGCCAGCCAGTGGCGAGTTGATGGTGGGTTTGACACCCGCAACCCGTATCCCGGCGTGTCGGCGTGCGCGGAAGGCGGCCTCAGCACCGCAGCCGTTGGAGGTCGGGGCCGCTAGCTCGTCGGTCCCCGACGCCGAGGCTACCAGCGCTGCCCCACCGGATTGGACGTCTGGGGGTGGTACGGGTGTTTTGATCGCGACCTCGCAGGAAGTCCTGGCCCGGTTCAACGCCCAAGGCACCGCTCTCCAGCAGTACACACAGGAGTTCCTTGCGACGCGGGCGGCCGTTCGGTTATGTTTCTTGTTTTTGTTTCTTTGTAATCTTCCGTGGGGGCGCGCCAGCGCACCCACTGGGTGTAGCCCCCGAGTTCCGGGCCGGCTGCTGAGCAGGCGGCTCGGAACTTCAGGTCGAGCTCCGAGTACTGACTCGTTACCTTCTTCTGTTGTCTTTGTTGCAGGATTACCACAACATCCGTGCGGCCGCCTACAACTCTCAGCTCCAGGAGCTGACCAAGCGGACCGCCGATCTGACGGAGAGCCAAAGTAAGTACTTGGTCTTCTTCCTTGCGGGGGCGCGTCAGCGCACCCGCTGGGTGTAGTCCCCGAGATTCAGGCCGACTGCTGAGCAGTCGGGCCAGATCTCCTGGCAACTACTTTCCATCGGTGTTGATGGTTTTCTTTTTTCTTCGTTTATGGCAGAGGCCGCCGCAGATCTGCGGCAGCGCCTGGGCGAGGCTGAGTCCGCACTCCATACCAAGGAGCAGGAGCGCAGCCAGGCGGCCCAGGAATGCGACCGCCTGGCCAAGGAGCTGGCGGACCAGGCAGAGCGGCACAAGGCGGAGCTCCGGAAGCTGAAGGAGGAGGAAGACTCCCTCAAGGCCGAGTTCGAGACTCAACGCTCGAACTGGGCCGAGAAGGAGAGACTCCTGACCGATGGCTACGGCGCGATCGAGGACATGATTGATGGTAAGTTACTTCTTCTTTTGAACAGCCGTCGACTGCAGCAGGAGTCGGCCTCTGGCTTCTAATCTTTGATCTTCTTCTTGTGCAGAATACTTTCCCGGTCATTCCGTCGCCGTCAGCCAGGCCATCGAGGCGCGTCGTGACATGCGGAGGAAAACAGGCACAGACATTGCACCCAACGCACCCCGGAATCTCGGCGAGCAGCTTCTGGCCGTCAAGACGCGCCTGCAGCCGGCTCACAGGATGCTTCGTCGCCTGCAGCGCGCCGGGGCTCAGGTGTTGGCTGCCTTTTGGCCCGACGCTCAAGTTCCACGCACCCCCAGTCGGACTGCTGACTGGTTGGAGGTAGCGGTCGGCCGCTTCGAGGCTTGGAAGGGCGCCGCGGCTCGGGCAGGTGCGTGGACGGCCTTGGAGTTCGCCAAGGCGTGGTATCCTGGGCTGGACCTGGCCCAGCTGGCCACCTTCCGGCAGGAGGCCGCACCGGAGCTGGCGGTGGTGGGCCCTGCGCTTACCCAACGCGTGGCAGCGATCGCCGAGTACGTCGACACCACCGTTTTCATCCTCGAGATGGACGAGGAAGGCGCTGAGGTGCCGCTCGACTTGTTCGGGCTGAACCCGGGGGATGCGGGGGACTCGGCGGAAGAGATCTCCTCCAGCGACGAGGGCGAGGACAAAGAGGACGAGGATGGCGAAGACGACGCACCGGACAACGGCGCGGACAGCCGGCCTCAGCCCGACCAAGACTCGACCAATGAGCCGCGTGCTACCGCACCAACTGCTACCGGGGGCGATCAGGGCGAGACCCTTCAGTCGGCCGCTCCACCATCCAGCGCTGCTGCCTCTGCCAACCGGTCGGACCCGCCTGCTGCTCCCTTGGCCAAGATGGTCACTTTATCTTATCTTTCCTGTTCTTGTAATCTTTTGAACAAGTATGTTAAATTTGCGCAATTCCACCCGCTGGGGGTGTATTCAAACTTTGTTGAATGCTAGCTATGAGCTCTGCTATGTAAATCAACTTTATTCGCACAAGTTGTGCTTTGCCGGGTTCTGACTTTGCCTTGTTTTTCTGCTCTTTTTTGGCTTTTTCCTTTGCCGCCTTCCTTTGGCTACCGCCCTGCCAGCCGAACAGCCGCTCTGCGGTCTGTGGCTGGGTCCGGTGCTTGGCCGTTTAGGAAGACAAGTACTTTGACCGTTTTAGAACGTAGCAAGTCAAGTGAGAAGCCGGCCGGCCGGCTGCTCAGCAGCCGGACGGTAAGGCGAGGAGCCGGCTTAGCCTATGTTGATGCTTTTTTCCTTAGTCATTTTTCGTGTGGACACCGTTTCCTGCCTTTAGCTCTTGCTAGCCGGACAGTCGCTCTACGAGCTGCGGCTTAAGGCAAGAGAGGGCTTAGATGTCTGCACACTACTTGTCCGACTGCAGGTGGCACCAACATAGGACAAGGCGGCGAGCCCCCGAGCCGACTGGTCGGAACCCGGTGCCAGGCGGAGGAATGAAACAACACATTCTCAGGCATAAACTTATCGTACAGATAAAAAGGGTAGTCCCCGAGTGCTCCTCGAGGGACCCGATGCCTTCACTCTTAATACGAAAGGTAGCGTGGTACATACTACATTAGCTATAAAATCTTCGGAGGAGATTTGCGTTCCATGGGCGCTCTGTTTCCTTGCCGGAATCGTCCCTCTTGCGTGCCCTGGGCTTCTGCGCGTCGATGAGGTAGTAGGAGTCGTTGCCCAAGGCTTTGCTGATGACGAAGGGTCCTTCCCAAGTGGCCGAGAGCTTGTGCTGGCCGGCTGTTCGCTGGATCAGCCGGAGCACAAGGTCGCCCTCTTGGAAAGATCGTGGCTTGACCTTCCGGCTGTGGTAGCGGCGTAGAGCCTGCTGGTAGATGGCAGACCGGTTGAGTGCCAGCAGCCGGCCTTCTTCCAGCAAGTCGACACCGTCTTCTCGCGCCTCCCTTGCCTCCGCCTTCGTGTACATGGTGACGCGAGGCAAGTCAAACTCGATGTCAGTTGGGATGACAGCCTCGGCCCCGTACACGAGGAAGAAGGGAGTGAAGCCGGTCGATTTGTTCGGCGTGGTCCGGAGACTCCAGAGGACGGCCGGTAGCTCCTCGATCCAGCAGCCGGCCGAGCGCTCTAGTGGCTCGACCAGTCGGGGCTTGATGCCGAACAAGATGAGGCCGTTTGCTCGCTCGACTTGGCCGTTTGACTGCGGATGGGCAACGGACGCTAAGTCCAGTCGGATGCCCTGTGTCGCACAGAAACGGGCCAAGGCGCCTTTGTCAAAGTTTGTGCCATTGTCGGTGATGATGCTGTGCGGTATGCCGTACCGGACGGTGATATCAGTGATGAAGGTCACCGCAGTTGGACCGTTCAGCTTCTTAATTGGCTTTGCTTCAATCCACTTGGTGAATTTATCCACAGCGACCAGCAGATGGGTCATGCCGCCACGTGCCGTTTTGAATGGGCCCACCATGTCCAGCCCCCAGAAGGCAAATGGCCAAGTGAGGGGGATGGTCTTGAGTGCAGAAGCCGGCAGGTGTTGCTTGGAGCTGAATTTTTGGCACCCTTTGCACTTCTTGACCAAGTCCTTGGCGTCGTCCAAAGCAGTCGGCCAGAAGAATCCATGGTGGAAAGCTTTGGCGACAAGGGATCTGGAGGCCGCGTGGTGGCCGCATTCGCCTTGATGGATGTCTCTGAGGATTGCCTTACCTTTTTCTGGCTCAACGCAGCGTTGGAAAACGCCAGTTACGCTGCGTCTGACAAGCTCTCTGTTCACTATCGTGCATGCTACTGCCCGGCGTTGCACTTGCCGGGCCGAGGTCTCGTCGGCTGGTAGCTCTCCGCTTACCAGGAAGTTGAGGATGGGCTGCGCCCATGACGGTGCCTCGACCACTGTCATCACGGCCACTGGAACAAGGGCGGTTGGGTTGGGAGGAGGCGGGTTGGAGTGAGCCACCGCTTGTTGTGTCGCTGAAGTCCTCGGGCCGACTGCTGCAGCCCCCGGGCCGGGTTCTGAAGTCCCCGGGCCGGGTGCGACTGCTGCAGTCCCCGAGCCGCCTGCCGAAGTCCCCAGGCCGGCTGTTGCAGCCCCCGAGTCGGATCCGACTGTTCCGGGAGCAGCCGGCACGAAGATGGACTTGGATTCCGGCGAAGGCTTGATAGACGGCTTGCGGAGGCATTGATGGGAAACGCCAGCTGGTATCGCTTGGCGGGTGGAGCCGATCCGTGCCAGGGCATCAGCTTGCTCGTTCTTGGCTCGTGGCACGTGAAGGAACTCGCACCCATCAAAGTATCCACTGATCTGCTGGACGAGGAAGCGGTAGCTTGCCATGTTTGCATCCTTGGTGTCCCAGTCGCCAGACGACTGCTGGACTACCAAGTCTGAGTCGCCATAGCACAGAATCCAGCGTATGCCAATCTCTTTGGCCAGACGGAGTCCGTGTACGAGCGCCTCGTACTCGGCCGCATTGTTGGAGGCGGCAAAGTGAATTTGCAACATGTACTTGAGCTTGTCGCCTTTGGGAGAGGTGAGGATGATGCCGGCTCCCAGACCGGTGCGCATCTTTGAGCCATCAAAGTGCATTCGCCAATGGGTGGAATCCGGCGCCGGCGGCAGGTACTGGGTCTCGGCCCAGTCGATGAGGAAGTCGGCTAGCGCTTGGGACTTGATGGCGGTGCGGGGCTGGTAGAGGATGGTGTGGGGAGCTAGCTCGATGGCCCACTTGGACACCCGGCCTGATGCATCTCTGTTGCCCATGATCTTGGCAAGTGGGGCAGTGCAGACAACCATGATGGAGTGCTCTTGAAAGTACTGCTTGAGCTTCTTGGCAGCAAAGTATACGCCATAGCACATCTTCTAGTAGTGGGGGTAATTCTGCTTGGAGGCCGACAGTACTTCGCTCAGGTAGTAGACGGGCCTCTGGACCGGCTGTGCCTTGCCGTCCTCCGGGCGCTCGACCATAATGACAGTGCTGACCACGCGGCTAGTGGCGGCGATGTAGAGGAACATGGGCTCCTTAGCAGCCGGGGCCGCCAGCACAGGCGGCGTAGTCAGCATTTTCTTGAGCTGGAGGAAGGCCTTGTTCGCCTTGTCGTTCCACTCGAAGTGAGTGGTTTTCTTCATTAGCTGGTACAGGGGAAGAGCCTTCTCACCCAGCCGACTGATGAAACGGCTGAGGGATGCCAAGCACCCGATGAACTTCTGGACGTCTCGCAGCCGGGTGGGCCTCTTCATCCGCTCAATGGCCTTGATCTTCACAGGGTTGCACTCGATGCCGCGTTCTGAGACAAGGAAACCAAGGAGCTGGCCGGCTGGGACTCCGAAGACACACTTTTCTGGGTTTAGCTTGATTTGAGAACATCGCAGATTATCGAAGGTCTCCTTGAGATCCTCCAGGAGGGTACCACGCTTCTCCGTCTTCACCACAATGTCGTCTACATAGACGTGGGCATTTCTGCCGAGTTGCTTGAGGCACTTCTGCATGCAACGCTGAAACGTGGCATCGGCATTTCTCAGGCCGAATGTCATGGTCAGGTAGCAGAAGGCTCCGAATGGTGTGATGAAGGCGGTCTTCAGCCGATCGGCCGGGTTCAGCTTGATCTGGTGGTAGCCAGAGTAGGCGTCCAAAAAACTCAACAGCTCGCATCCGGCTGTGGAGTCAATCACTTGGTCTATCCGAGGCAGAGCAAACGGATCTTTGGGGCAAGCTTTGTTGACACTGGTGTAATCAATGCACATGCGCCACTTGTTGTTCTTCTTCAATACAAGGACTGGGTTGGCAAGCCATTCTGGAAAGAACAATTCCATGATGAAGCTGGCCGCCAGAAGCCGGGCGATCTCTTCGCCAATGATTCTTCTCTTCTCTTCTGACAGGCGGCGGAGGGGTTGCTTAACTGGTTTTGCATCTGATCTGACATGTAGCTTGTGCTTGGCGAAATCCATCGGAACACCCAGCATGTCCTTGGGAGACCATGCGAAGATGTCCTGATTCTCACGGAGGAAATCGACGAGCTTGCTTTCCTATTTACTGTCGAGGTTGGCCCCCACGACAGCGAATCTCTCCCGGTGCTCAGGGTCCAAGGGAATCTTCTTGGTTTCTTTGGCTGGCAGGAAGGAGCCCTGGGCTTCTGACTCCTTGGGGTCCGGCGACAGGTCCGGCTGCTTGCTGGCCATGGCCACAACCCGGTCAAGGAGCCGCCTTTCCACAGCGATGACAAGGGACTCGGCCAGCCGACTGTTGGCAGCAGCACACGTGGCTGACTTCTGGTAGTCACCGGCTACGGTGATAATGCCCTTGGTACCCAACATCTTCATCTTGAGGTAGGCATAGTGTGGCACCACCATGAACTTGGCCAGAGCAGGTCGGCCAAGGAGCACGTGGTAGGGGCTCTCCAGGTCCACCACCTCGGACCAGATTGGCTCGCGGCGGAAGTGATCTTTGTCTCCGAAGAGGACATCTATCTTGATCTTGCCGATTGGAGAGCAGGAAAGGCCAGGTACAATGCCATGGAAGACAGTCCGGCTGGGCTGGAGCTGCTTCTCCTTGACGCATAGCTTCTCCAAGGTGTCACGGTAGAGGATGTTGATGCTGCTACCGCCGTCTATCAGAACTCAGGAGAAGCGACAGGCTTGCCGCTCCGTTGAAAAGGTGGCATCCAGCACCAGGGCGTAGGAACCCGGAGAAGGCATCACCTCCGGGTGGTCAGCGCGGCTCCAGCTAATGGGCCTCTCGGACCAGTGCATGAACTCTGGGACCTCAGAAGCGACCGTGTTCACCTCGCGGTGCTGCTGACTCCTGCTGTGCCTGTCATCGGCCATACTGGTTAAGACGATGTAGGCTCCGTGTTCTTCGGGGAATTCATCTTGGATTGCGCCGACGGGGCGGGGCGCCGGCTGCTGAGGAGGCGGAGCCGGCGGGCCAGCAGGCGGAGGGGGCAGTCCTTCACCTTTGGCAATGCGGGTGGGCCAGTGGCACTTCCGGGTGGTGTGATTGGACGGCTTCGCGCCGCTGTGGAACTTGCAGGGAGCATCAAGGGTTTGCTCGAAGGAGAAGGCAGGCAACCAAGCAGGCTTGCCGCCTTTTTGACGCTTGGGGCCGGGCTGCTCTTCCGGCTGTTGGTCTTCAACTGCTGCCACCTGCCGGCTGGTGGAAGCCGGCTGCTGGGCCTTGCGTTTGTTGTCGTTCGACTCCTGGCGCCGACTGGAGTCATCGGCAGGTGTCTGAGGGGCCGGAGGGAGGATCTTTCCAGATGCGTCCACTCGGAGCTCCGACTTCATGGAGGAGTCGGCGGTGGCGTACTTGTCCGCTATGATTAGCTCGTCGAGTGTGGCCGGCTCGTCGTAGAGGAGTCGGTGCTTGTGTAAGGTGCCCTCTCGGCACCCGGTAGTGAAGTACTCTATGGCCTGCACCTCATGCACCCCTTCGCAGGAGTTGTGCAGTTCGGCCCACCGCGTCAAGTACTTGCGGGTGGACTCGGTTGGGCCTTGGACGCACAGGGAGAGCTGGCGAGGTTTGGGCGGCCGCTTGTAGGTGCTGGTGAAGTTGCGGATGAAAACTTCGGTAAAGTCCAGCTAGCTGTTGATGCTGTAGGGCTTGAGGCTGTTCAGCCATGTCCGGGCCGTGCCCTGGAGCATGAGCGGAACGTACTTCACGGCAACGCGCTTGTTGCCGTTTGCTATGCTGACAGCGGTGGAGTAGTCAACCAGCCAATCCTCCGGCTTCACGGAATCGTTGTACTTGGAAGTGTCTTGAGGAAGCGAGAACCCCTTGGGGAAGGGCTCGTCGCGAATGCGGGGGCCGAAACAAGGCGGGCCGATCGCATCTTCTTCTTCTAACGCCAGGGATCGAGCCAAGCGGTCGATCCGGAGGCGGGCGTCGTTCTCTCCAACTCCTTCATGGGGTCGCAGCCGGTCTCCGAGAATCGAATGCTCAACAGGCGAGGGGGAGGCGCGCCTGTCCCTGCGCGGGGGAGGCGGTCGATCGTCCCGCCGTTCCACTGCTCGTGGGCGGCCGTCTTGGTCGCGCTCGATGGTGATGTGCGTGCGGCTGTGGCTGACAGCCAGCTCTTGATTTCCTCGGTCGCGGGCGCCGACTGCCGATGTCCGGGAGGTCATGCCGTGCTTTCGGTGAGGGGGAAGGTTCTTGTCCTGCGAGTCGGGTTCAACCACGCGGCGGCCAGCTTCTTGCTGCGCGGCGGCTGCGTCGATGAGCTGCTGGATGCGCTCCGTCATGCAGCGGTGCTCGTCGCCCTCCAGGCGATCCAGCTCATCTGCTACCGCCTGGGCGGCGCGTAAGTTCTCCATTGGCGTGGCGTAGACCGGGCAGTCGGCTCCCAGCATGCTGGCGATAGCCGCGCCGCGCTGCCGGACCGAGCCCACGCGGCTGGGTTTGCCGGCGTGCCACAGACGACGCGGTCGATCTCACGCTGGTAGGCCTTGGTGAGGCGTCTCATGGCTGCCAACTTGTTGGCACTGTCGAGGAGTGTAACACGGCACGCCTCCAGCATTTCGCCGTTTGCACCGGGCGCTATGGGCGTGGACAGGTCCCGCATTGCTGCCTGCAACGGGTCCCGGCCGGCCTCGTCCGAGGCTCCATCGTGGCTGATGACCAGCACCTCGGTGACGGTGCTGGTGCTGGCACTGCTGTCTGCAGCAGGGAGCGGGTCGTCGAAGATCACCACGTCACCGGGAAAGGCGTTAGGAGGCACGGCGTCGGCGTCGATGACCATGTCGATGGGCGGGTCGGTGGAGCCAACGGACTCCAGGTCGGAGGCCGGCTCGTTGGCGATGTGAAGCTTGCCGAGGAGGTCGACAAGGCAGTTCTCGGAGTTGGCTGCGCCCGTGTTGGGTGCGGGCTCGTCGGAGAGGCGGATCTCGCCGAAGAGGTCAGCGAGGCAGCTCGCGGCGCAGGCGGCCTCCATGCCACGCAGTGTGTCGGCGCAAACGCCATCGAGCGTGCCGGGCTGGCTGCGCTCGCCAGGAAGGAAGAGGGTTCCTGTCCAGAATGTGTTTCCGGACGACGGTGCACCTTGCCCCACGGTGGGCGCCAAATGTCGGGGATATCATGCGACATATGCCAGGGGGTGGCTTATCATGGATGGGGACAAGAATATGTCGCCGGGCTCTAGAAGCGGGAGTGAGCGAGACCGCATACGCCTGCGAGTCTTACCCAGGTTCGGGGCTCTCCTCGGAGATAACACCCCTAGTCCTGCTCTGCGGGGTCTCCGCATGATGACTATGATCAACAAAGTGGCTACAAGCTTGCTCCTTGAGCTGTTTCGGCTAGAGGAGGGAGAAGGGCAAGGCCGGCTCTACTCCTCTCTCTACGTGTATGTGTGAATGGCGTGGGTGCTGAACCGAACCCCCCTTGCCTGGGTGAGCCTGGGGGGTTTATATAGGCCTAGCCCCCAGGGGTACAATGGTAATCCGGCCAGGTGTAGGATCCGGTCGTCAGCGTCTCTGGTTGCCGGTTCTCCGCCGACCGCTGGGGCTCACCGCCTAGTGGGCCCCGCCGACTGCCATGATCTCAGCCGTCAGGTAGGGCCCGCCGCCTACGGGCCATGTTGACTGCTTTATACTGTAGCATCGCCCCTGATGACGAAGGCTTTGTCGAGGGGAGTGTGGCTACAGTCCCGCCGCCTGACGGGCACTCACTGTAGCCATACCCTGTCTCATCTGGTTGATGGCGCACAGACTTCAGGGGGGAGAAGGGCCGCCTGCTAGGAGTCGGCCCTCCCTTATTGCCGCCTGCTTGAGGTGGGCCGCCTTCGGGTGGCTCGCGGACAGGTAGGGCCCACCGCCTGCGGGCCGTCATGGGAGCGTGGCTCCCTCTGGCGCTAGTGATGTCACGGATTGCGTGGTTACAGTGTCGCGCTGGGCGGGGGGTGTCCACCCAATACACAGCTCCGCGGCCAAGTCCCATCCTGGGTTCGAGGGTGGCAGGCCGTACTGTAGCCATGCCTTGTCTTGTCGTGGTAATGTGGTGCTGACTTCGAGGGGCGAGGGGCCGTCTGCCTAGAGTCGGCCCCCTTGTGGCCGCCTTCCATGGTCTTGCCGCGTTCTAGGAGCCGGCCCTATGGACCAGCCGGCCCAAGAAGGCGGTCGTGCTTCTAGAGGGTGTGAGGGGCGCGGCCAGCCCCGATGTCCTGAAATACCATGGGGGGCTGATGTGGCTACCCGTGGTCATTTACTCTGACAATATTATTGGTCACTTTTTACTTCCAATGCTACAAACAATATTACTGGTCACTTTTAACTTCCAATGCTACAAAAATTTGCAACATGAGGACTTGCCCTGATTTCGTCAATGCACATTTCTAAAGAAACTACCAAGCAAAACCCCCATTCTACACATAACATATTGAAAACTAAGTTCAATTGTGCACTATCCATTTCTACAAAATATATCAATTTGTACAAATAAATCAATTTCTACAAAATATCACAGTACTAATATAAAAAAACTAGCACTATCCATTCATCCATCCATCTATGAAAGAGATATCATATCCATTCATATATGAACCAATCAACTACCCTATCCATCTACACAAAATTTTGTGGCTCAGATCTATCAATGGGAGACGCTTGGTGAGGGGAAGAGAATTCGTGAGGGGAAGAGGGGATATCTCACCTCCTTGCCGGAGTTGGCGGCGGCCGCGTAGTTCCAGCGGCGCAGAGCGGCATCATCGGCCAGCGGCGGCTGTCGGTGTGCGACACCTATGGGATCATGTGGATCCCTTTACAATTCGGCAGGGAGAGAGGAATGCACAAAGAGCAGATCCAATGATCAACGCAAGGAGATTTTTACCCAGGTTCAGGCCACTGAGAAGCATAATACCCTACTCCTGCTTTAGTTTATTGTGGATGTTTATGGGCAAGCTCCAGGAGCGCTTGCAGTGAACAGTACGTTCGAGCAGCAGCTACGCATGCAGAATGAGCCAAAGAGTGTCCTCCCCTCTGTAGCTACGCCTTGGGCCTCCTTTTATACGTCCAAGGGGTCACCAACAGTGGCGTTCGGTACATACATTGAGGTGTAAAGTAGCTACAGTGTTTACACACTTATCACAAACGATTTAGGACAACGCATTAAATGCTCCGTTTAGGTGTCCTTACTTTCTTGGGGACCGAAAAAGGGGCCGTCCCATCAGCACCGCTTAAGCCCGTTCACCACTAGAACCATGCCACGCAACCAGGAGGACAAAACCCAAATGACAGGCTGGTCACTGCGCTGGAGCGGAGGCAGGGTGGCGGAACCTTGTCGGGTGCGGATCTTGCCGGGTCTTCGCGGGCCATCCCGGCAAGGCCAAGCCCTCAGTCTTCTGTCTTCTGATCACTGGTTCGAATGCCTTCTTGACAATCTTGCACTTGCTTCCAGCTGTCCTCCGGCAGGCCTTGCCGTAGGTATGGCTACGACTGCCCATGCACAAGTATGGGGTAATAAAGGACCCAAACTTTAGTACACCGACAAGAGCCCCCGGGCCTAGGCCATACACAGCTATGAGGCGTTGTTGGGCTAGGCCCAAACAGTGCACGGGCACGCGTGACAGGAGTTAGCTGCTATTATCTTGTATACCACGCTTCCCCACGGCGCGTAATAAACGCACGACGTGGGAACGTGTGGAACGACCGCAGTAACAGTGCGCTCGCGAAAGCGCATTTACAATGATTAGAAAGGAGGCAGCCCCGCGCCTTCCCCATAAAAAGGAATCCGTAGAGGCGCCGCTCATTTACCTCTCATCCTTTCCAATCTGGAAACTGCCGCCGTCTTCTTCCTCAAACTCAAAGCAGAACCTCCCTCATCCATCCGCTGCCTCCACGCCCTCATCATCCTCGGTCTCTGCTTCCACAGCCGCCATGCCGCCCAAAGCGAGCAAGGGTAAAGAGGTGAATGCTGTCGAGGAGAGCGAGCTGGTGAAGATGCAGAAGGAACACGTCGTCTTCGCCCCGACGCTCGATGCGAACGCTCTGAAGGAGCGGTACCAGTGCATGTGGGGAAGGGAGACGAAAGCTCACCCCGCGACCCGCGTGAATCCTGCTTCCTCCAAGGGCGGCCTAGATAAATTTCATTTCTTTGTTGCATTCTTCTATTGCGGGCTTTGCCCTCCATTTTTTGATTTCTTCAACGACATCATGTACACATACGGCTTCCGTCTCTTGGATTTCACGCCGAATGTCGTGACATGTATGTCAGTCTTCGCCCATCTCTGCGAAAACTTTGCCGGAATAATCCCCAGCACAGCCCTCTTCTGCCACTATTTCATTCCCCGGATCAAGAAAGGAGATGCCCTTTCTGGTTCTATCAGCTGGATTCCAAGGGCCTAGAATAAGGAGATATACCCAGAAGGGCTTTACCGTAGAAAGTGGGAAGAATGGCGGGGCGAATGGTGCTGGATCAAGGAGGAGGATTTCCCGCCTTTCTGTCTGCCCCGACAATCAAAAGTGGTCCTAGGCAACAATTGGAGTTCCCTTGATCCTCAAGATGAGAAACTCACAATTGCAATTACCAGAATCCACTGTCTCAAGGCTGCCGGGCTGACAATAGAAATGGTTGGCGCTGATTTCCTTCGACGCCGCATTGCCCCATTGCATAACAAAGGGAGACCAGCCTGGGAATTTTGGAATGCTATAGATATCATGAGGCTGCGTCCAGGTTTGAACAACAACTTGACGGTTATGCAGCACACAGCTCTCTGCCACAGACTATTTAGGCCCGACAGGAAATTCAAGTTGCCGGCGAACATAATTCCTCTGTGCAACAATTCTGCTCTGACCTCAATCTTCGCCATGATGCCGGCGTGCAACGCCCGCGGCCTTGACAGAACTTGGGTCGAGCCATCTGCAGAGCGCACACAGGCGTTCTTCGACAATCTGTCGGAGAGAGCCATCCGGGAAGAGACAAACCTTATCCGCCCCACCACTGATGAAGAAGTGGCGTACATCGCCAGCAGGGCAGAGGAGGCGAATCTTGCCGCGGAGGCTGACAGCGTTGGCTTCACGGAAGAGGAGGCCAGCAAAGAAGAAGTAATGTCCGAAGAGGACCTTGCCGGGTAGGATGAGGCTGCTGGGGAACAGAGCGACACGGCTACCGGGGGCCCTTCTGGCGAGGACATAGCTTAGGAATAGCTGCACGCGGAGCCCCCAACTCCAGAGAAGAAGAAATGCGTTCTTCGGAAAGCTGCCTCTGGCATCCCAGCAAACCAACCCTCCTCGAGTGGGGAGGTTCCTAGCAAGAAGGCGGTCGGCAAGGCTGCACAGCGGCAAGAAGCTCAACAGCAACCAGTGCGGCGCACGAGACGCACTGCCGCGGCAACAACTGGAGCGGCGGGGGCATCTCATACAGCAGCACCGGCAGCTGGAGCGGCAGGATCACATCAACCCGCCGCCTCTGGCACAACCAAGCGACCCAGGACCCCTTCTCCGCCCCCTCACACGGACACTGAAGTGGAGGTTGACTTCGACCTCTCCGCTTTCAGCCCGGAGAGAGAAGAGTAAGGGTCCCGTCATGTCTCTTAATTTTTGAGTTCTGATTTTGCTTAATTCACTTGTCTTGCTTTGGCTTGTCTTCGCAGGGATACGAAAACATTGGTGCAAAGGATGGTGAAGAGGGTAAAGACTTCAATGGGTGACGAGCCCCCGGCAAGCACCGTGGATGCGCCAGAGCTCATCGTCATCAGCCCGGTGCTCAGTCCTCCTCGCAGCCCCCAGCGTGAGTACACTACTTATTTTTCTGCTGGCGAGTGCGGAGATGTTCTATCTTTGTTATTGACATCGCCGGGCCTTGCAGGAGAAGAATGGCAACAGGAAGAGCCATCGGAGGCCGTCCCTGACATGCCGCCTCCGTCAACCACACCGCCCAGAGGTAAATCCCCGGCAAGGGCTTCCACCGGCGAGCCCATTCGTGTCGAAGAGGAGCCAGCAAGCACGGGCACTGGCAATCCTACATCGGCAACCAACGTTGCCGGGAAAGGAGAAACCACCTCTCAACAGCTCGACATGGGTAAACCACTTGCCTCTGAGTACTTGTTATTCTTTCTTTATTTTTGTCTTCTTGAACTTCAATCTCGGTCTCATCTTGTTTCTTTCCCTGGTCTTCAGATCTTCCCTCGATGGAACAAATGGATGTTGACATCGTCATCAAGGAGACCGCCAAGGATGCTGCCGCCGAGGCCAACAAGATTGCTGCTGATGAAGCCGCCAAGGACGCACAGGAAGAAGCCGCCAAAAGGTCTGCTGAGAGGGCCGGCAAGGAGACCAGTGACCACACTGATGGCGTTCCCGTAACAGGAGCACCTGGCGCTACACCGGCTACAGAATCCCCACTTGCTGGCAAGACGGTTGTCGAAGATCAACCGTCAACACCCGAGGCCCCCCCATCAAGCAAATACCTCAAAGTTGGCGATAACCTGTTTGTCAGCATACCATGGACGACAAGCACTGGGGTGTCAACTGAAGGGGAAATTTTTGATGAAGATGTCATCACTGCTGCCGGGCTCAAAATTGTTGACGAGCCATGTGCCAGCAATAGCGGGTCCGAGGAAGAACAACTCCTCCAAGCCATGAGCAACAACTTTCAGAAGCTCCAGGCCCTTTACCGCGCCCGAAAAGAGAAGCTGGACTCCAGGGCAGCAGTTACTGAAGCAGCAGAGGCAGATTTCCAGAAGCGCGTCGAGCAAACGCTAGTCTGGTATGCTGAGGCTTTTCAGGAACTGATGACTGGCCGGGAACAACTGAGCCAGAGTTGGAATGAGTTCCTCTTGAAGCAGTCTGACGCTGAGAAGGCACAGGAAGAGGCTGCGCAGCGGGCCGCTGTAGAGGAAGCTCGCTTAACACAACTCCGCGTCGGGCTTGATGCTCAGGAAGAATACCTTGCCGCCCGCGATATGGCACTTGCCGCCAAGCTCCGCAGCAAGGATGAGGAGATCGAAAAACTTGTCGCGCAGCGGACCCAGGAGCTGGAGCAGAAACACAAGGAGACGCTCGAAGCTCTGACTGTAGATCATGCCGGCAAGTTAAAGGAAGCCATCGATGTTGCCGATGCTACAGAGGCCACCAAGAAGAAGCTGGATGATAGAGTAAAGAGGCTAGAGGCGGACCTCGAGGAACATGGCAAGGTGCTCTCGACGCTCAAAGCTGACAGAGAGAAGACTCTCTACAGCTTGGCGGAGATGCAAACCTCCATGTCCGACAAGATCAAAGATCTCACCGCAGCCAAAGAATCCATCGCTGATCTGACTCTGAAGCTGACCACGCTGGAGAAATCCCTGGAGGACGGCAAGACTCGCGAGAAGGCTTTGATCAAAGACCTTCAAAATGAGAAGGACCTGCTCAATAGCGCCGCCGCCTCTTACAATGATTTTGAGAAATGCGTGAAGATCTGGACCGAGCGCCTTGTCGATGTCGCGGAGAGGCTTGAAACAGAGCTGTCCAACATGGGCCTGCGGAACTATAACTACTCCTCCTACGACAGGGTGTCCTCGAGCGCCAAGCTGACCATGTTCTTCGAGGGTGTCGTCGATGCTTTGAAGCTCCTCCATTCTGAACAAGCAACCCATCTGGCCAACGAATCCCGAAAACTCTGCCGGGCCGTCCTCCTCAAGGTGCTCGTCAAAGTGGTGCACAAGAACCCCGGCATCAACCTCACCAACGTTCTCGACAGCTTGCCGGAGGATGCAAACCTCGAGGCACTCAAAGAGCTCGTCGCGCACTCAAGAGGGTCGAAGGCCAGTGCAGGGACTAGCCACTTCGCTTCATCTTTGCCGCTACCATTCTATGTCAAAGACAATTTTATCTTTATTTAGAAATGCGGCAACCATCAATGTAATATGACTTGCTCTGTTTTGGATGAATGCATGCTATTTCCCTTGTCGGATTCCTTTCTGTATGGTGCGCGCCCTACACTTATTGGAAACTTGCTGGTGCGTGCGTCCTGCCGCGAGCGCTAGATGAGGGTCTTTAGCAGCCTGCTGGAGGTGTCGCTACCAGGAAGGTATCCTTGACGTTTTCAGTGCAGCCACCTAAACTGTTGAGCAGACTCGAAACAGAGTAAGGGCGCAACCGATCACGACAAGGTTCCTTCGCGTGCAGGTTTTCCATACAAAAGCCGAAATTGTTCAAGGAAAATGGCCTTTAAATAAAAAGAAATTCACTTAAAGTTCTGCAACTTAGCTTTTTGTTGCTGTATTCCTTCCGGCAAGATGTCAACCTTGAACGTCGCCTGTTGGTATCCATACCATCACTCCCCCCGGCAAAGTTGCATGTGAAGGAGCCTTCTATCCTTTGAGAAAAAGAAAGAAGAGAAAACAAAGATATGGAACCTTGGCGGTTCGTTAGCGCTTATCGAAAGCAACTGTAATACAATATCTCAGACAAACATGCATATAGAATAACATGAAAATCAACAGGAATTGTAAAACACTTAAGTTTATTCAACTATGCACAAGGTCTGTGCCTGGCTTTGTACAAAGGATTACATGCCTTGCCGGCAAGACTTGCACAAAAGGTGGTTGCCAGGAGACCCGGCAACCGCGCCTTATGGATAGAACTTACGAAGATGTTCAATATTCCAGGAATTGCTCACTAGAATGCCATCCTCGGTCTCCAGGCGGACAGCACCAGGCCTGGTGACTCGTACTAGCCGATAAGGGCCTTCCCACTTTGGCGTCAACTTGTTGGAATTCTTGGCCGACTGAACGCACCGTAGAACAAGGTCACCTTCCTCAAGACTTCAGGCATGAACCTTGCAGCTATGGTAGCGGCGCAAGGCTTGCTGGTAGCGCGCAGCTCACACAGCAGCCTGAAGACGATCTTCCTCAAGGAGCGTTGCGTCATCTTGCCGCAACTGCTCTTGCTCAAGCTCATCATAAGCGAGCACTCGAGGTGACCCGTATATGAGTTCCATGGTGAGAACTGCTTCTGCCCCGTACACTAGGGATAAGGGTGTCTGGCCAGTGGCTCGATTCGGTGTCATTCTGATTGACTATAGAACCACCGGCAACTCATCAATCCAGCGTCTTCCGCACTTTTTCAGCCTGTCAAAAGTCCTTGTCTTGAGCCCTCGCAACACTTCAGCATTTGCCCTTTCTGCTTGGCCGTTGCTTCTCGGATGAGCAACAGAAGCAAAACAGATTTTGCTGCCAAGGTCTTGGACGTATTGCATGAAGGTGTGTCTCGTGAACTATGTGTCGTTGTCAGTGATGATCCTGTTTGGCACACCAAAACGGCAAACTAGTCCCTTGAAGAACTTGACGGCTGATTGTGCTGTCACATTTCTCACTGCTTCCACTTCCGGCCACTTTGTGAACTTGTCGATTCTGATGTACAAGTACTCAAAGCCCCCGGTAGCACGAGGGAAAGGGCCCAATATGTCAAGCCCCCAGACCAAAAATGGCCAGGAAAGAGGGATTGTCTGAAGAGCCTGAGCTAGCTGATGCAATTTCTTCAAATGAAACTGGCACGCTTCACACTTGGTTACTAGTGCAGTTTCATCCTGGAGGGCAGTGGGCCAAAAGAAACCTTGATGGAATGCCTTACCGACAAGAGCTCTCGAGCTTATGTGGGAGCCACATATGCCGCCATGTATCTCTGCCAACAGCTCCAGTCCATCTTCCCGAGGAATACACTTCAATTTCACGCTGTTCGGTCTTTTTCTGTACAGGACGTCATCCACGAACTGGTACATACTAGACCGACAGGCTACTTTCTCTGCTTCTTCCTACTCTTCGGGGAGTTCCCCTGTTTGGAGGAACTGGACGATGTGCTGCGCCCATGCCGGAGCCTGAGGCTCGACAGCAAGGACTAAAGGCATATCTTCTGCTGCGGGAGCGTTTGTCTCAACGGCAAGGACCCGAGGCCTCACCGGAGCCTGTTGTTCCCCGGCAAGCCTGTGGTTGTTCCCGGCAGCTTCCTTGCCGACGGCTTCTGGGAGCTCTACCGGAAAGTACTGGCCAGAACTCAACTTCCGTCGCTTATGTTGCCTTGCTGATGGTTTTACGGATGGCTGAGTCAATCGGAGCACAAAAGTACCTGGTTCCACAGGTAACTTAAGGGCAGCACGCTTTGACAGGTCGTCAGCAATGTCATTCTCCACTCGAGGAACATGCTCTATCTGCAGACCGTCAAAATGCTCCTCCAATTTCCTCACTTCATCTACATATGCTTCCATCAACGGGCTCTGATAATCTTTGTTCACCTGCTTGACGACAAGCTGTGAATCACCTTTGACGATGAGCTTCTTAATTCCAAGATCTGCCACGATCCTAAGACCGGCAAGCAGCCCTTCGTATTCTGCAGTGTTGTTTGTTGATCTCTTCCGGGGAAAATGCATCTGAATTACGTATTTGAGGTGCTCTCCGGTGGGTGCGACAAGTAGCACGCCAGCACTGGCGCCTTGCAGCGAGAAAGCCCCGTCAAAATACATAATCCATTCTTGATCTCTTTCCTTGCTGGGGAGAGTTGTCTCTTGACTTTCTTCGTCTGGCGTTGGGGTCCATTCTGCAATGAACTCCGCCAAGGCTCTGCTCTGAATTGTTGAAGTGCTTTCAAACTTGAGACCAAAGCTTGACAATTCCAACGCCCACTCCACAATCCTGCCGGTCGCATCTGGATTTCGTAAAATCCGCTGCAACGGGAAGCGAGTGACGACGGTAATCTCATGCGCTTGGAAATAATGGCGCAGCTTCCTCGAGGCCAGAAGGATGCCGAAGAGCAATTTCTGCACACTAGAATATCTTGACCTAGCCCCCTGCAAAAGGGAACTGACAAAATAAACTGGGCGCTGAACCATCCTTTTTCCCTGCGCTGCTTCATTCAACTCTGCAAATCCTGCCTTGTCGGCACCAGACCTTGCCGGAGAAGACCCCAGCTCATCATTTGTCAGGCTTGGCATTGCCGCTGCTTCTTCATCAACTTCTCTCTGTGCTACCAACGCATCACTAACCACTTGATTCGTCGCTGCTAAATATAGCAACAACGGCTCTTGTGGCTTAGGCGTGACTAGTATTGGCAGAGAGGAGAGGTACTTCTTCAAATCTTGCAGCGCTGCCTCCGCTTCCGGAGTCCATTTCATTGGACCCACCTTCTTCAAGAGTTTGAAGAAGGGCAGGGCGCGCTCAGCAGATTTGGAGATGAACCTGCTCAGAGCAGCAATGCAGCCGGCAAGTCGACGCACATCTTTGACGTGTCTCGGTGCTTCAATCTACTCAATTGCCTTGATCATGTCGGGATTTGCTTCGATCCCACGCTGAGATACAAAGAACCCGAGAAGCTTGCCGGATGGAACGCCAAACACACACTTCTCGGGATTGAGCTTCAGATTGATCTTGCGCAGATTGTCCTTGGTTTTAACCACTATGTCATCCATATAAGCTTCCATATTCCTGTAGCTGGGGCTCAAAACCAATCTGGACCGCTCTTGCAAAGGTTGAACCAGCACTTTTCAACCCGAAGGGCATATGTAAGAAACAATATGCACCACACGGGGTGATAAATGCAGTTTTCTCTTCATCTTCCTTTGCCATGAAAATCTGATGGTACCCTGAATAGGCGTCGAGAAACGATAGTAGATCGCAGCCGGCAGTGGAGTCCACAATCTGGTTGATGCGCGGCAAGGGGAAAGGATCTTTTGGACAGGCTTTATTGATATCTGTATAGTTAATACACAGCTTCCATTTTCCATTCGCCTTGCGCACTAAAACTGGATTGGCCAACCACGTCGGATGGAGCACTCCTCTAACCAAACCTGCCGCTTCCAACTTCCTGATTTCTTCGGTAATAAATTCTTGCCGTTCCAAAGACTGCTTCCTAACCTTTTGCTTGACGGGCCGTGCATGAGGACAGACAGCAAGGTGGTGCTCAATTACTTCCCTAGGAACACCGGGGATATCAGATGGTTGCCATGCAAACACATCGATATTCGCCCGCAGGAAAGCAACGAGCGCGCTTTCCTATTTGTCATCGAGGGTGGAACTTATGGTGAAAGTTCCTCCCGTACCATCCTCCTTGACGGGCACCTTCTTGGTTTCTGGTGGAGCTGCCTTGGATTTCTTGCTCTTGCCGGTGGAGCTCTCCGGCACATCCTCGACGGGAGCGCAGCACTCCGAGGAGGTGCGCTTGCCGGGGTGTGTGCTAGAGATCTTGCCGGTCTTCTTCTTCCCCCCAGGAGCTTCAGCGGCAGGAGCAAGTGCCTTGGTGGCAGATGCTGCAACTGCCTCCCGGTAGAGTTGGTCAGCGCAGATAAGTGCATCCTTCTTATCGGAGTTGACAGTGATGACGCTCATTGGCCCGGGCATCTTCAATACATTGTAAACGTAGTGCGAGGACGCCATGAACTTGGCCAGTGATGGACGGTCGAGAATCCCATTATATGGCAACGGAATCTTGGCGACGTCGAAAACGATCTTCTCTGTCCTATAGTTCTACTCACTGCCAAATGTCACCGGCAATGTGATCTTGCCCTTTGGTTGGCTCCTTCCTGGATTGATCCCTTGAAACATGCCCATTTCCTTGAGATCTTCGTCAGGAATTTGCAACTTCTTGATCACGCTGGGCGAGATCAGATTCAAACCGGCCCCACCGTCAACTAACATTTTTGTCGCCTTGAGGTTGCGAATCATTGGTGAAACCAACAATGGAAAACACCCGACGGCGGTTGTGCGATCAGGGTGATCCTCAACGTAAAAAATGATAGGCATGTTGGACCATTTCAGAGGCTTCCGTGCATCGACCGACGGCTCCGCCGCATTAATCTCTCGCACCCACTGTTTAAGTTGGTGGTGAGAAGAATGCAGCGAGGCGCCTCCGTCAAGGCACATAGCTTCTGTAGCCTTTTGAAACTCATGCTCGCTGGAGTCGTCGTCTTCTTTGTTGTCATCTTCACCCCCTCTTCCTTGTCACGGCCTTGAGCGGGCCTCTCCTTCTGTTGCTTAGCCTTGCCGCGGCGACCTCCTCGGCCACCGCGCTTCTTGCCAGACCCCTCAGCACCATCCTATGCCCTCTCCTTGTCTCGCCTTTCGTATTCAGCTTTCTGCCTTTCGACAAGCTGTTCAACTTGCCGGCAATTCTGGAGGTCATGGCCCTTGGTGCGATGGATCTTGCAATATTGCTTGTCGGAGCCCTCCGGCTTGTCGGCAGCCACCAAGGCCTGACAGGAGGGACACCCGGCAACATCCTTGCCGGGGCCATCAACCTTGGTCGTCTTGGCGGCGTCGGGGTTGCCGGATTCCTCGACAACAAGCACAGCCTTGCCCTTACGCTTCTTGTTACGCCATCGACATTTCGTTGTCAGGGCGGCGGTGTCTTCTCCTTCAGAGTCGACTCCCGCACCGTCATTTTCGCCGGGGAGTCTCCTTCCATCTTCAGCCCGAGCACATTTGTCTGCCAAAGCATAGAGCTCAGCAATATCCCTGACTTTTGTCATCGCCAGCTCCTCTCGCATCTTGCGGTTGCGCACGTTCTGATGAAACATGCTAATAATAGCGACGGGATGAACGTCTGGGATATTGTACTGTATGCGGCTGAATCTCTGTATGTACTTGCGCAAGGGCTCACCCTCCTTCTGGGGGATGAGATGTAAATCACTTGCCTAGCCAGGAGCTTGGTGGCCTCCGACAAAGGCACCAACAAACTGATGACACAGGTCTGACCAGGAAGAAATGGAATTCTCTGGCAGATGCATCAACCACGACCTGACGTTGGGCTTAAGCACCAACGGGAAGTTGTTGGAGAGTATCTTGTCGTCTCGAGCTCCGGCAGCCTGCACCGCGATGGTGTAGATGCTCAGGAACTCCGACGGGTGGGTCTTGCCGTCGTATATCTCCGGGACCTCTGGCTTGAATGTTCGGGAATTGGGCCACTGGACTCGCTGCAGCTCACGGGTAAACGCTGGACACCCCACCTCATAAGGCAGGTCTCTAGGATTCCCTGGCATAGGCTTGTCGACAGCAGGCCCTGTGCGCCTATCAGATTGATGGCCCGCTTCCCGTCGCCGCTCGATGGTAGTTCGAGCGTCTTCTTTGCTTCGCTCCGGAAGAACTTGACGTTGATCGCGGCGCATTCGCGGATCGGATGATGCCATGGAATCACCATCATAGACGTCGGTCCGCCGAGCAAGCAACCGTTGTTGCTGTTGTGGAGCAGAGTGCACCGTAGTCGCTCTACCCCCAGTCTTTTCGCCATCGGCACGCGTCGGCTTGACGGACCGCCGCCGCGAAGGCTCCGCCTGCTGCGGTCCATCTCCGTTGGCGAAACTGATGAGGCTCTGAATAGCAGTTCTCCATTCTTTGAGCTTCTCCAGAGCAGGAGGGAAATCCAGAAGCAGCTGCACTCGTGCCAATGCTTCTGCTGGTGTAGGCGGCGGTGAGATGTGCGAGGTACATGAGGTGCTCTGACTCCTAACCGTGTTAGAAGGAGCTCCATCATGGTCCCGCGACCGCACCGCGCTTCCACCAGCATCTTGGCATGCATGTTGGTCGCGCGCATCTCTAGAATGATGCGCAGGGGCCTTTCCTTGGGGACTCCTAGAACCACCGTCGTCATGACGCTGCTCGTCGCGCGCGACCTAAGAAGGCCGCAGAGCATGCGCCGGCGCGGGTGTCTTGGAAGGAGCCGTCCCGTCCTTGGAGTTCGCCGTGCCACCCGTAGGCAGCACAGCTCCGTCCTTGGATCTGGTGGCGCGCGGGTCATTGTTGCCGCTGCGAACAACGCCGCTTGCCTAGCTTTGTCCGACAGAACGCCGTGGAGGCTCAAGACCTCCACCTCCTGCACCTGCGTCCATGCCATCGCCCGTCCGTGAAAGCACGGGCAGACCAGACGTAGATGGACCAGCCGCCGCCAAACCCTTCTTCTTGGGGGCCATGGAGATGAAAACGATCAAGAAACTGACGCCCTGATCACTAGATCAGGTTCGCGCAACCTCTTCCCCTACCTGGCGCGCCAAAGATGTCGGCGTGCGACACCTATGGGATCACGTGGATCCCTTTATGATTCGGCAGGGAGAGAGGTATGCACAAAGAGCAGATCCAACGATCAACGCAAGGAGATTTTTACCCAGGTTCAGGCCGCTGAGAAGCGTAATACCCTACTCCTGCTTTAGTTTATTATGGATGTTTAAGCCCAAGCTCCAGGCGAGCTTGCAGTGAACAGTACGTTCGAGCAGTAGCTACACATGCAGAATGAGCCAAAGAGTGTCCTTCCCTCTGTAGCTACGCCTTGGGCCTCCTTTTATACGTCCAAGGGATCACCAACAGTGGCGTTCGGTACATACATTGAGGTGTAAAGTAGCTACAGTGTTTACACACTTATCACAAACGATTTAGGACAAACACATTAAATGCTCCGTTTAGGTGTCCTTACTTTCTTGGGGACGGAAAAAGGGTCGTCCGATCAGCACCGCTTAAGCCCGTTCACCACTAGAACCATGCCACGCAACCAGGAGGACAAAACCCAAATGACAGGCTGGTCACTGCGCTGGAGCGGAGGTAGGGTGGCGGAACCTTGTCGGGTGCGGATCTTGCCGGGTCATCCCGGCAAGGATCTTGCCGGATCTTCACGGGCCATCCCGGCAAGGATCTTGCTGAGAGCCAAGCCCTCGGTCTTCGGTCTTCTGATCACTGGTTCGAACGCCTTCTTGACAATCTTGCACTTGCTTCCAGCTGTCCTCCGGCAGGCCTTGCCGCAGGTACGGCTATGACTGCCCGTGCACAAGTATGGGGTACTAAAGGACCCAAACTTTAGTACACCGACAGCGGCGGCGGTCGAGAAGGGGTGAAAAAGAAGAAGGGGGTGAAAACGATAAGGTTAGTGAATCAGACTTACACTGATTTTTACTGTATAGGGTAGATTTTTTTTTCTGGCATGGGCCTAATGGATACTGCTGTCGTAGGCCTAATGGGCCACGCCATAGAAAACAAAAGCACACGAGAAACAGAACTCAGAAAATGTCTATGTCATACGAGAAACATTCTACGCCAGTGGTATGCTCGTATCAATGTCATACCAAATTGTCCGATGCCACCACTATTTGGAAAAAATAGTATTGGCGTTGCTAGGAGTCGGCCCGCCACTAACAAAAGTTGTGGCTAGCACTTTTTCCACTAGTGTATGACGAGACACCTTTAACTTGGTAGTGTGATGTTGTTTGCATCTTGCATATGATTTATTTCTTGTACTGCTTCACATTTGTTTAAATGCCAGTTATGACGAGACACTGTTAACTTGGCAGTGATATTTGTAGCATCTTTCATATGGTGTCTACCTTCCATCGCATTGCTTCTAATTTATTGAAATGCCTTCTGCTTAGTTTACACATCATAGGTCTGATTATCTCGTCCCGTCCTATTTTTCGTACATATTACATCCTCCTATCCAACGTTTATGAGTCGAAGAGTCGTTCCAAGGTTGAGACTCATAGACTAATTGTGACTAGTCTAGACTGGTGCGAGACTAGTCGAGATGGTACTGTAGCACTGAACTTACAGTACATAACTACTAATACCTAGTAGTCGTACGTAGTACTACACTATATAAGCTGCTGCTGAGCACACTGTCTAAGATATCTCTGGTGTTGTAGACATTGTAACTATAGCTCCGCTCAAACCTAAGGATGTTGAGTTGAAACACAAACCTAAATCAGGAACTAGCAGTAGAGGAACCAGCCAAGGAACAAGCAATAGAGGAGTCCTATCATGTGGTTGTTTAACATCAAAGTTCAGTTCGTCTGTATCATGCATCAATTAGTTCAGAAGAACTAAATTTTTATTCCTTTTTCTTGTGGTCTTGACTTGACATGGCAAAGAAAAAGAGGAAGGAACACATAATGGTAGGGGATGATGTTAGTACTTGGGACGCACGGAAACGGAAGCGGAATAGTTATGCAGATTCTGCTAGTACTGATAGTGCAATAGAAGGTCGAAGTCCACCGGATAAATGTACAAACATGGTATCCTCCACTACACTAGCTACAAAACAATTCAAAGGCAAAATAAAAGCTACCAGCAAACAAGCAACGACAACCCTAGTTGTTGCAGCACCTTGTTCCACTGTACCAACATCTACCCGAGTTACTCGTTCGGCAACTCAACTAGCGGCAAGTTCCCAAGCTCCATTGCCACCTGATACTACTTCTGAAGCACTCTTGACACAACAGGACTTGGCAAGATCAGATGAACCATGTGAGCTTCAACAACAAAAAGGTAGTTGCTCGAGTCAAGTTACAGTTGCATGCTTCTTTATATGTAGTCTCACAGTTTGATGTACACTAACACTTCCCGTGTTCGTTGTTGAACTAGCACCTAGGCGCAAGTGGAAATAGACATCAGGGATAATGCTCGATAGGTTAACTAAATCCAGAGGAGGAAGAATGGAGATCCATTTGAGGCAGGTTTAAAAAGGCCACGTGATGCTACAGAGTTAGCCAAGTTAGTATCAGAGGCAGCCATTGCAGTTAGGTGTCATGCACGTATCCTCCCAACATGGATTCAGTACAGGAATGACAAAGATGAAACCTAGTTTAACACCTTCCTCGACCATTTATCTATAAGTATGGTTATGTATGGAACTTAGTAATATCGTCTTGCTTGGTCCCATACTTTCTAGGTTGCTGGTAATGAGAATCCCATAATTTTCAACAGATGAGGTTCAAGTTGGATCGCCAAGATGATGCAACCAGACAAGCATGCACCGATGTTTTCAAGTCTGCTTTGCGACAGTACCTGTATAACTTGAGGAAAACTCACTTTGAAGGCAAGGCTAATAGTGAACTTCCCCAAACATCTCCAGTGGAAAATATAATGGATGAAGACTGGAAAGGCCTTCTTAAACACTGGTCTGATCGAAAGTATCAAGTACATTATATATATATATATATGTTCAGATCACATGTTGAATTTCTATTTACGCATGTGCCTTACAAATCTATCTTCTTCTAGGCAAACTATTCAAAGAACAAGGCCAAACGTATGAAAGTGAAATTCCAACAGACGATAGGATCTCGTAGCTATATTGCACACTGCGAGGCTCTTGTAAATAGCGGATGTTTCACTCTTTTCGTTGTGCCATATTATTAGATCTATATTGACTTGTTCCAAATGCAGAGGAAAGCCCGGAAGGACCAAAAAGTACCTGAACCAAATGCTGTGGAAATCTTCAGGGACTGTCACACCAGCAAGACGAAGGGCATGACTACACCAGTCAAAGCCGTTGTTGTAAGTCCTTAATCCTCATGCCTTTTAACTACTACTTACTCTGACTTGTGCATTGAACTGCATGATTTGCAGCCAATGTCTATTACTCTTTTCAATTTTTACAGAGTTGTCTTAGCATATCATTGCACCTTACAAGGTTTAAAAGAGAGAAGTGATGTTCCTTTGATCTTGATCTGTAATCTAGTTCCGTGTTGGACTTGCCCACACAACGTTACAATTGCCTATTTGTCCATTCTCAGTTGTTTTGTGATATGAATGATGTCATACTATGCTTACCGTATTATAAACTTTGTCTCTTTATCCTTAGCTGTCAATACAATGTGAAGAAATAGACAATACATTAGCCATGGTAAATGGTCATATGTTTCGATCCTGGTTTTATTATGTACTTTGCAGTAAAATACAACTAATATTTTACATGGGTTCACCAAAATAAGTTCTGTATATGGACCAAAGCTATTCTATTTAGTTTTGCTGCCTCCTTAATACCTTCTGTTCTGGTACTACTAATATACAAACTCAACATTTCAGCAAGCTATGAAACAAATAGTGGAACCGCCACCTTCTGAAGGTGACGAGGCAACCATAACCGCAATGTCACCTCTTGCTACAGTGGGTCAGTACCTGTCCACTAACAGTGCCAAAAGCACGTTCCTGCATAATACTGGGTTGGTTATTAAGGCAATCTCATCCAAACTGCCTCATGATCAATATATGCAAGCTCAAAACAATGTTATATCTACGCTCCAGACATAAGTCCAATCCCTAACAGAGACCCTTTGTGAAACAAGGACAACCATTGTTTGATGTCATCAAGATATGCATGGTTTTGAAACCAGACTATCAGACATTTGCTATGTTGTTTAGGAGCCTAGGAGAAATGAAGGCGAAGGTTATGGTGCTCCATCGGACAGTACGACATGAAAACGTAACAGTCAGGTCAAATGAACTGAGCTTCTGAACTTCTGATGGTGCATTTATCTGCATGACTATTAACTTTTATGCCAATCCTCCTTTTGTTATATGGCTGTAATTTTATTTTGTTGCGATGCAACATTTGTCTTAATGGGCAGCGACCGACTGAAGAAAACAACAAGCCATTTTTGTATAGTGTAGGGTGTTCCCTATATTTGCACTGGTGGCGAACTTTGATTCCCAGTGGATGTAATCTATAGCATTAGTTTATGTCTTATTTATTTCCTTAGTCTTCTTTTTCCTTGGTTTGCTAGTGGCCGCAACAACCATGGGCCACATACGGACCATTGTAACCATGAGCCTCCTATGGACCGTAGGATAAATGGACCTCCAACGGGCCGTAGGATCCATTGGACACACATGGGTCCAACAATTCATGGGCCAAAACCGGGCCGCGACATGGGTCATAAATTGGCGTAATTGGAATCGGGCCAGCACGGTAATGGGCCGTTAACAGGCCAGAAGACAACAAAGGCTTAATTCTGTCACAGGCATAACGGGTTGTTAATGGGCCCGAATACATGATGGGCTGGAAATGGCGCAATGGTTAACAGGCCACAAACAGGTCGATTCTAACCACGGGTTGAATTTGGCCCATGAGGAGAACAGGCCAGTAACGAACCGGAAGTAATCGAGGGCCGTAAAGGAGCCAATTTATGGGCCCTCAGTAGGCTGAAAGCTAACACGGGTTGGAAACGGCCCATTTGAATCATGGGCTGTTAATGGGTATAAAGCAATTTACTGTTTATTATGGGCCAGAGTCACCACGGGCCATTAAAGAGCCCAAAGATACAAAAGGCCTCATATGGGCCAAAGACGACATGGGCCATATATGGGCCGAAAGTGACAACGGGCTGGTATTATACTGGACTGCCCACAGGATGCTGTTGGGCCGAATTCGGAAAGGCCATAACGGGTCGTGAGTTACCGGGCCATAAAATGGGCTATATGCAAACACACTGTTAATAGGCTTTTCATGGGCTGGTCCGCTAGCTTTTGACCAAGTCAAACAAGTCGGCCTTTTTAAGCTAAATGGGCCACTGTTGGGCCATGCCATGTGTCAACATATCATAGGCGCCTATCGTCCATTGAATGGATGACATCTATCCCAATGGCGAGCTGACACGTGGTTCCTTTGACCAATGAGAATTTTACATGTGGAAAATCCCCATTGGTCCGGGATCTTAACGGGTTATCGGATGCAATCCGGAACCCAATAGCTTAACGGCGACCCGTTGTGGTGGAAGCCACGTGTCGGTTACCCTTGATGAAAACACTTCCATGACGCAGCATTTATCATCATGGAAGTGGACACTTCTGTGATGAAAATTTCAGTATTGTCATGGAACACTTCTATGACAGCACAGGTATGACTATCTTGATTCTGTCACAAAATTGTCATAGATGTACATGCATGACAGAAAATGTGACCTACTATGACAAATACATATCATCACGAAAGTGTTTTTTGTAGTGTTGAGGTGTTCTCCGGTGGGTGCGACAAGTAGCACTCCAGCACCGGCGCCTTGCAGCGAGAAGGCACCGTCAAAGTACATGACCCAATCTTTTTTAGTCTCTTTGCCGAGGAGAGTTGATTTCGGAATTTCCTCATCTTGTGTTGGCATCCATTCTACAATGAATTCCGCCAAGGCTCTGCTCTGAATAGTTGAAGTGCTCTCAAGTTTGAGCACAAAACATAACAACTCTATTGCCCACTCCACTATCCTGCCGGTTGCCTCTGGATTCTTCAGAATATGCTGCAACAGGAAGCGAGTGACAACTGTGATCTCATGTGCTTGGAAGTAGTGGCGCAGCTTTCTCGAGGCCATGAGGAGACCGAAAAGCAACTTCTGCACACTAGAGTACCTTGATCTAGCCCCCTGCAAGAGAGAACTAGCAAAGTACATTGGCTGCTGCACCACCTTCTTCTTTGGCACGACCTGTTGATCAACTTCTTTTGCTTGCATCACCATTGAATTGCCGGTGTTGAGCCCTGCTGGGGTGGATTCTGCCATGTCACAGGAAGGACTTGCTTCTGCTGTTTCCTCGTCACTGGCTTCTCTCTATGCAACTAGTGCATCACTGACCACTTGGTTCGTTGCCGCTAGATATAGCAGAAACGGCTCCTGTGGCTTGGGCGCAACTAAGGTTGGCACAGATGATAGGTACCTTTCGAGATCTTGCAATGCAGCCTCCGCTTCAAGAGTTCATTTTACTGGACCTGCCTTTTTCAATACCTTGAAAAATGGCAGGGCACGCCCAACAGATCTTGAAATGAACCTACTCAAAGTAGTAACATAGCCGGCAAGACGTCGCACATCCTTGACAGTCTTGGGTGCTTGAATCTATTCGATGGCCTTGATCTTATCGGGATTTGCTTCGATTCCCTGTTGAGACACAAAGAACCCGAGAAGTTTGCCATATGGAGCACCAAATGCACACTTCTCAGGGTTGAGCTCATGTTAATTTTGCGCAAATTCGCGAATGTTTCTTCTAAATCTTGGACGAGGGTCGATTTATCCTTGGTCATGACCACTATGTCATCTATATAAGCCTCTATGTTTCGATGCAACTTTGGTTCAAAACCAATTTGGACTGCTCTTGCAAACGTTGAACCAACACTTTTTAGTCTGAAAGGCATATGCATGAAGCACTATGTGCCACATGGAGTAATGAATGCGGTTTTCTCCTCATCCTCCTTGGCCATGAATATCTAATGGTATCCAGAATATACATCAAGGAATGAGAGCAACTCACAGCCAGCAGTGGAGTCCACGATTTGATCAATACGCTGCAAGGGGAAGGGATCCTTCGGACATGCTTTATTAAGATCAGTGTAGTCAACCAAAGATGTCAGTGTGGAACGACTATCTATGGGGTGATCCAACCCCTTTGTGGTTCGGCAAAGGGAATGCACAAAATGCAAAGAACAGGATGAACAGAGAGTGCAATGATCGTTTACCCAGGTTTGGGGCACCTTTTAGGTGTAATACCCTACTCCTGCTTGGATGTATTGAAAATGTGGAAGGACAAGTACAAGGAGCGCTCCCCCCTGGCAAGGCACAAAGGGGAAGCAGCTACACGAGAAAATGTGCGTGGGGTTTGAATGGGTTCAAACCCTTGTAAAGGTTGCCTTGGCCCTCCTTTTATAGCTCAACGGGTTACCACAGTAGCAAAAAGGTAATTATGTGATGATTAGATAGCAAACAGTGCTATCATACCTAACTCTGCTAGTTAGGACAAAGAGCATTTAATGCATCACTAGGTGTTGTGAGGAGGAGAAGCCCCCGCAATGATGTTGCACTGCTTACTTAGCTAACTCCTATTATCTTGACACGCTACTTGGACGAGTGTTGATAAAGGTAACTTTCCTTCCAACATGCTGACACATGCCGACGAACTCCACCTAACCGCCTGCAGGCTTGACAGCTCATCGACCAGTGACCAGCTGGCTAGTGAGGTGGAGCGCTGGCAGTTAGCGGGGGTTTGCCGGCTACGGAGCTTGTCGGGCCCTTGCCTTGCCGGCTTAGCCTTGCTGGCAAGGGTTGCTTTCGTGGTTGATCTTAAGGTTTGTCTTGAACCTTGGTCTTCTTGATGCGCTTCTTGATCTCCCAAAGGGCTGTTTGGCGGG
Source organism: Thinopyrum elongatum (assembly GCA_011799875.1). NCBI lineage: Eukaryota > Viridiplantae > Streptophyta > Magnoliopsida > Poales > Poaceae > Thinopyrum > Thinopyrum elongatum. The sequence goes on from CM022301.1 coordinate 172,445,242, forward strand.
GGAGCTGCTACTCGTCTGTGCATAAGTTAGGGTATGGAACACCCATGTTTAATACACCGACGAGCGCTTACCCATGAATGGTCAAGCAGTTACTGCTCACCCACATTGTGGCCCGAGGAAATATTTTTACTGGCGCGCCCCATCGAAGTGGAGATCATGCTCGTCTTCTTGGGGATATCATTAAGATATTGTTTCTCCTCTTACGCATAATGGCATGTTTTACGGGGGGTGCGATTTCACCGGCGCGGCAGGGGGACTTTTGGCCTTTCACCATCCTATAAGAGCAACAGAACTGCAACGGAAAGAACCACACTCTCATTTCCCCCCGCCTGCAGCCTCTTGAGCCCCAACACTCAGATCCAATCTCACCTTCCTCCTTTGCTGTGCCTTAGCTGCCATTCCCAGCCATGGCTGATGCCACCCTCAAAGGGCACTGGGCTAGTTCCTATGTTACAGAGGGCACCATCCTAGAGCTGCGCAGTGTGGGGTACATCCCCGCCAATGTCGCCACCCACGCAGCGGGCCCCAACCAGCAGGTGCCCACTCCCAACCCCGGAGAGAGGGTGGACTTCGTTCCCCACCTCATTAGAGGTTTAGGGTTCCCGCTCCACCCCTTTGTGCATGGGGTAATGTTCTATTATGGGCTGGATTTCCACCATATGGCCATGAACTCCATCGTCCACCTCACCTCCCTCATCACGGTCTGTGAGGCCTTCCTCCGCATCGAGCCACACTTCAGCCTATAGCTGAAGATCTTTGGTGTCAAGCCGAAGTCTAGCGTCTCCGATCTGGCGAAGTGTGGGAGTGCCATGATCAGAAAGAACCAAAAGGTCGACTAGTTCAAGGGCACTTTCATTGAGAACGTCAAAAATTGGCAGTGCGAGTAGTTTTACATCAGTGAGCCGCTCGCCGCTGGCCAGGCTGAAGTTCCAGCTTTCTCAGCCGCCCCCCAAGGAAGGTCGTGTCCTGGAAGAAGAAGGGCATCCCCTGGGGGAACCCAGGGGAGGTGGAGGCCCTGATCAAGAAGATCAAGTGGTGGTCTGATGAGAAGAACCTCCAACTAGTTGACATGGTGAATGTTATGCTCCACCACCGCGTCCTCCCGCTTCAACTCCGGGCTACCCCGATGTGGGAGCACAAGTCCGGTGATGTGGTGCCCGTTCTATGCTTCTGCCTCTCCACCTTGGTCGGGATGTGGACGCAGTTGTTCAAGTCATCCGAGGACGACTTCCCTTCGGAGGGTGCAACCTCGGCTTCGAGGCCGGCTATGACGCCCCCGAGGTAACTTTCTGACACGCAGTTCTATACCTTGCAATGTAGATTTTGGCTAATCAACTAATTTCACGCCTGCAGAAGTGGATCACCAAGGCATAGCATATGCTGTGCCCAGTGCCACTACATAAGGGGGAGAGGACCCCTGCTTGAGGAGCCGCATGTGGTGCTCCCCAAGGGGTCGAAGCCCCAGAAGGGCAGGACTGGTCTTTGGACCCGGGAGACCTCAGTCACCCGGTCCGAGGACACCTACACCTCCTCCACCCACGAAGATGATGTGGAGGAGGACAAGGGGGAAGAGAACCCTTCCCTCAAGGGGAAGAGAGCGGCGTCCGAGGACACTGAGGCCAAGGTACGGCCGAAGGGCCTAAAGAGGCCACGCATGGCCTCCGCCGAGCCTGCTGGCTAGCCGGCCCCATCGGGGAAGATCACCTCCCTTGATGAATTGGACGACAATGATGACCTTGCGATGGGAAGGGAGAAGCCTGCACCTCAAAGGTACGTCACATTCACTTCGTCTAGCTTTCAGTAACTTTTTTCATCAAGATAGAACTCATGTAAGTACTTTCATTCAGTCCATCGAAGGTGCGCCTCAGTGGCTACTCCTCAAACGGGCTGCCACCCCCAGGCCGACCCCGCCACTCCTCCTCTAGCTCAAGAGGGGTTGGGGGAAGTGACGTCTACAGTGGCTCCCCTGGTTAACAAGACAGGGCCGAGGAACCAGTCGTCATGACCGAGGCTGAGACCTCAGCCCAACAGGGACAAGGGGACGGAGTCCCTGAGGTCGTCAAGGAAGGGCTGGGCCAAATGTTGGCCCAGCTAAAGCCCACTCCGGCGCCAACGCAATAGCCGGTGACCCTTATTCCTAGCACTTTGGTGCTCGGTTCTGAGGTTTTACCACCCGTGCCTCCCGCGTGTCGGTGCAACAAACACTCACGTTCGTTGCCCGGACTTACACACAGGCGCGCTGGCGTTGTCTGTTCAACATCAACACTACAAACCAAGGTCAAGCCAGAGAAGCAGCTCTTAGTAAGATCAAAGCGCGGATCAAGAAGACCAGGAATAAACAAGACAAAAGAATACCGCCTTGGGACGGCCTCCCTTGCCGGGCAGGAGAGCCTGGCCGGGTCGAGGCCGCCCCAGGGGCAAGCCCAAGGATTCCCCGGTAAGCTTGCTGGGTCTGCCAAGGGCGGGGCTCCCCGCCAAGACACCATCGCCCACCGCACAACGACGCAAGTCACTTATCAGTGCGGTGTCGAGCCCCTAAGTGATTAAGTGGCCTCTGCTAAGCACGTGGCGGCCCGTTTGAAGACAAGATTTATCCAAGTGACACCCGTCCAGAGGCGTGTCAGTATGATAAGCAAGAGATGATTAAGTGGCTCGGCAGGCCTGCCGGGTTTCGCCCTCAGCATGACACCTAGCAGTGCATTTAATGCACTTTGTCCTAACTACCAGAGTTAGGTATGATAGCACGGTTAGCTATCTAATCTATAGATAAAGACTGTTTTGCCATTGTGATTACCCCTTAAGCTATTAAAGGAGGTCCAAGGTGACCTAGGAAAGGATTCAGACCCTCACACACTTGTAGGCGTGTAGCTGCTCTCCCCAAGGCCACCTTGCCGGGCTTGAGCGTTGCGTGCTCATCGTGTTCCTCCATCCAATCCACCAAAGCAGGAGTAGGGTTTTACGCTTCCCAGCGGCCTGAACCTGGGTAAAAACCACCAGCGTCAGCACCGTCGTGTTGTTTCATGGCCTCTGCTCTTTGTGCAACGTGACCTTCCCCCTTGACGAACCACAAAGGGGCCGATGGCCCCATAGGCTATGGTGTTGCACCACGACATCTTTGGCATACCAGGTAGGGGGAAGGCGTTTGCGTGAACCTGAGGTTGCGAATAACGCATCCATCATCATCATCATCTTCATCCATGGTACCCAAGAAGAAACCCGGTGATTCCGCACACCCCTCCACTTCTAAGGCCCCCTCGCACGCGGCCGCAGACGCCATTGGCACCATGGCGGCGTTGGGCGAGGTGGGTGCCACGGGAGATGCAACCGGCGCAGGCTGCACCGTCGTTGTGTCCCCTGTAGACGAGGCGGGAGCAGAGGCGCCGGAGGAGGGCAGCACCAACTACACCCGGACCGGCGTAACCCTCAAGCTGTGGATGGAGTGGACGTACAACCTCCTCCACCTCGCCGAACTGGCGGGCGCAGCCACAGTCACGACGCCCGGTCTGGCACGAGCCACGACCCTTTTGCTATGCCTGCCACCGGTGCGGCTACTGGACGCGCACCTGGCCCGGAGCAGGGTAGGCAAGACGGAGCACCGAACAGGGGTGTCGATCCCCGAGCACAGCCCACTCAGCACCAGACTGCCTTGGCGGCCGGTTCGCGACGGCATGAACACGGCGACGCTCCTGCTGGTACCACCAGGAGTCGAGCAACGTCGCGGTCAGCCTCGACAGCTGCACCAAGCTCAGCTCTCGAAGCCATGGCACGAGCCCAACTCTTACTGAGATTCCCACCGGCGGCTGATCAAATGGATGAATGGAGGGCAACCATCCAGAGCTTGATCGGTTTCGCTGAAGCTGCAAAGTCACAGCGGGCAGAGGCATCATGGCACCCACGAATGGTAGCAGCGGCCGGGGCTAACGGCCGCGTAGAGGAGACCGCGCCAACGGTGCAATCTCCTCCGCGACAGCAGACCCAGGGGCGGCGGCAGCAAGAACAAAGTGTCCGCGAGCCCGACGAAGCATCGATGGCCTCCTCTAATCTGCGAGCCCATCGGGACCAGCGGTAGGTCCTGGAGGATTGGTGGAGGGAAGATGCATGCGTCACCATAGAACGACGCCAGGAGACTCGTCGTCAATCCGACAGGCGAAATGATCCAGACGTTGACGAACCTGCGCCTAGTGAAGGCAGGTACCTACCTTACGAGGTTGGTTGCTCCACCTTCACTCATGAGCTGCGGCAAGTCCACTGTCCGTCTGCCCGCATCTTCAAGCCCGAATTACTAGAAAAGTATGATGGAAAGCTGAACCCGGCAGAGTTCTTGAGCATTTACACTATTGCCGTTCAGGCTGCCGGAGGCAGGGATGAAAAGATGTTTGCCAACTACTTCCCTTTGGCGCTCAAGCCGAACGTGAGGTCGTGGCTGATGCACCTGCCAGAGAATTCCATTTCATCATGGGCTGACCTGTGCAACGAATTTGTTGGTGCCTTCACGGGTGGCCACTGAGAGCCAGGCCGGCCCAGCGATCTGCATGTCCTTCCAAAGAAGGAAGGGGAAAGCTTGCGGAAGTACATGCAAAGGTTCAGTTGTGTACACCGCAACATTCTAGAGATACTCCTAGCAGCTGTGATTGCCGCGTTCCATTCGAACATGCGCAACAGAAGGATACGGTCCAAGATGAACGTCCGGTTGTCCAAGACTGTCAATGAGTTGTACATGTTGGTGGATAAATGTGCTTGAGCTGAAGAGGGAAGGCGACTCCTTAGAGAAGAGGATGGCATCGAGGTCGATTCAGAGGAAGATGACGAGACCGTCAACCCAAAGAGGAGAAGCCGAAAGCGCAATAAGAAGCGCAAGGATAAATTAGTATTGGCCGTCGAGAGCCCTAGCAATCTCAGCACTGGCAAGAAAGCCAAAACCGAGGCCCCCGACAAGGAAGCTGTCGTGTGCACTGATTGCTGGGAGGTTGTGGCAGCAGAGAAGGCTGGGAAGACCGATGGGCCTATCTGCAAGATCCACCGCACCAAGGGTCATGATCTCTAGGAGTGCCACCAAGTCGGGCAACTTGTCAAAAAGCAGAAGGAAAAATATGAAAAAAGGGATAGGGAGAAGGACCAAGAGGGTGTTGGAGGAAAGGGCCATGGCAGTAGAGGAGGTCGCCACGGCAAGGCCCCACAGCAAAAAGAGAAACCTGCTAGAGGCCATGAGAAGAAAGAAGAAGACTGTGAAAGTGATGAAAGGGATGAGGAAGAAACCAATGAGAAAGAATTTCAAAAACCAACTGAAGCCATGTGTATTAACGGAGGTGCATCTTTGCACTCCTCTCACCGCCAGCTCAAGTAGTGGGCACGAGAGGTCAATGCCATGGAACCAGCTGCAGATTCTCGGAAGCCACTCAAGTGGTCCCACACGCCTATCATCTTTGATGAAGAGGATCACCCCGACCGCACCATCATGGTAGGGTGCTTGCCGTTGTTGGTCTCCCCAACAATCTGCAACCTCAAAGTCACAAAGATGCTAGTTGACTACGGGACTGGGTTGAATTTGATCTCCCCCAAAGTGGTCAACAAGCTGCAGATTCCTGACAAAGGGCTTAAGATTACTGGTACGTTCCAAGGAATCAACCCCGGCAGGAGCCGTCCTAAGGGGAAGATTACACTGCGAATAACGTTTGGCGGGGAACTGAACTACTGGACCGAGAGAGTTGTGTTTGATGTCGTTGAGCTTCCCTTGCCATACAACGGGATCCTTGGTCGTCCAGCTCTGGCAAAATTCATGGTAGCATCCCACTATGCTTACAACACCTTGAAGATGCCGGGGCCGTTGGGCGTCATTTCCATTCCATCAGATAAGAAAGATGCAATTATATGTGTGGATCAGATGTATCGAGATGCGGTAGCAGCTGAGGCTGCCAAAGCCACAGTCCCCGCCAAAGAGACAAAGAAGGGAAAGAAAGCTAGCAGTGACACCGGCAAAGACTCCGGGAAGTGCGCCTCTTCGGAGTGCGATGCACCCGTTGAGGAGCTGCCGTAGAGTTCCACTAGCAAAAGGCCCAAGGCTACTCCACCTGCTATGAAAAGGGTACCGGCGAGGCAGGATGGCGCTGACGGTACGTTCACCATCAGCACCACCCTTGATGACAAATAGGAAAGCGCGCTCGTTGCCTTCCTGCGGGCGAATGTTGATGTGTTTGCTTGGCAACCATCTGACATCCCCGGTGTTCCTAGGGAGGTAATCAAGCACCACCTTGCTGTCTACCCTCATGCCCGACCTGTCAAGCAGAAGGTTAGGAAGCAGGCCTTGGAGCGGCAATAGTTCATTGCCGAGGAGATCAAGAAACTTGAAGTAGCTGGTTTGGTCAGGGGAGTGTTGCATCCAACATGGTTAGCGAATCCAGTGGTAGTGTGCAAGGCGAACGGGAAATGGAGGCTCTGCATTGACTTCACAGACCTGAACAAGGCATGCCCGAAGGACCCCTTCCCCCTGCCGCGCATCGATCAAATAGTAGACTCCACTTCTGGGTGTGATCTGCTTTCCTTTTTGGATGCATACTCTGGATACCACTAGATATTGATGTCCAAGGAAGATGAAGAGAAGACCGCGTTCATAACTCCATGTGGCATGTACTGCTTTGTACGCATGCCTTTTGGGTTAAAGAGTGCCGGATCCACTTTTGCAAGAGCAGTGCAGATTGGTTTCGAACCACAGTTGCACAGAAACGTGGAAGCCTATATGGATGATATAGTGGTCAAGACCAAAGACAAATCAATGCTCATTTAAGATTTGGAAGAGACCTTTGCTAATTTGCGCAAGATCAGTTTGAAGTTGAACCCTGAGAAGTGCGTGTTTGGTGTTCCCTCCGTCAAGCTACTTGGCTTCTTTGTATCTCACCGAGGGATAGAGGCCAACCCCGACAAGATCAGGGCGATCGAGCAGATACAAGCACCCAATACTATCAAGGATGTGAGGCGTTTAACGGGATGTGTTGCCGCGGTAAGCAGGTTCATTTCCATGTCTGTCGAATGTGCCTTGCCTTTCTTCAAAATCCTGAAGAAGGCAGGACTAATGAAGTGGACTCCGGAGGCAGAAGCAGCACTGCAGGACCTAAAGGCCTACCTCTCCTCTGCCCCCACCTTAGTCGCTCCTAAACCACAAGAGTCGTTGCTATTGTATTTAGCGGCAACAAATCAAGTGGTTAATGCAGCACTGGTGGCACAGCGGGAGGTAGATGAGAAAGCAGCTGCCGCAACTACCCCTTCCGGGGATGAAGCTAAACCAACCATGGCAGAATTGGACGCAAAGGGGGCAGAGCAAGTTAGCGAAGATGATCCCAAGACCGCGGCAAAGAAGAAAGTGGTGCAATGCCCAGTGTACTTTGTCAGCTCCCATTACAGGGGGCTAGGTCAAGGTACTCTAGGGTGCAAAAGCTAATCCCAGGCCTCTTCATGGACTCGAGGGAATTGCGCCACTACTTCCAAGCCCATGAGATCACAGTTGTCACTCGCTTCCCACTCCAGCGCATACTAAGGAACCCTGAGGCTATCGGCAGGATAGTTGAGTGGGCACTAGAGCTGTCAAGCTTTGGCCTGAAGTATGAAAGTACCTCAACCATTCAGAGCAGAGCGCTGGCAGATTTCATTGCAGAATGGACTCCCACTCTAGATGAAGAGATACCAGAGACAGTTATTCTCGGCAAGGAGGCGCCTCAAGAGTGGACCATGTACTTTGATGGTGCTTTTTCATTGCAGGATGCTGGGGCTGGTGTCGGTGTGAAAACCGACAGACCTCAGGGTAGGGGGTCCTGAGCTGTGGATCTAGGATCGATGGGTAACAAGGGACGATGAACACAGTGTTTACCTAGGTTTGGGCCCTCTCGAAGAGGTAAAACCCTACATCCTACTTGATTGTATTGATTGTATAATGTGGTTTACAAAGTAGATCTACCACGAGATCAGCGTGAGCTAAACCCTAGGCTACAGGGGATGAAGATAGCTCTCCCCCTAATGACTTTATATAGACACCGATAGGGCTAGGGTTACCGAAGATAGATTACAAATAGGGAATAAAAGAGATCTTCCGCCTTCTTGACTTGGAGGGCACACCACAGCTTCATAGATCTCCTATCATAGTACGGCTCTACCAGTCTGGCCCATGTATAATGGGCTGTCGCCGCGAGGACCCCTTAGTCCATGGCTCCCTCAGTAGCCCCCGAACTTGCCTCCAATGCCGGGGATCGTCTTCTAGAATCTTCACATCGTTGGCTTGCGAGATGAGTTCTTTTAATTCGCTTGAAGCCGTGTTACTGTCGCCGAACAGTATCCGGAATCCGCTCTGATGTCCTTGGGTCCTGACAGTCTCAAGATTCCAAGATCCGGAGATGCGTCGAGATCGAGGTGGGTCCATCAGAGTTTAATGCCGTTCCTCGGAACAAGGGCTTCACACACCTTTCCAGAGGGCGTGCGGCCCAATGCCGTCCTTCCACGCATCTGCCCTTTCGGCTTCATGACAAGATGCCTATTTATAGATCCAAAGGTGCTGAGAGCAGTTATCTTCCCCTTCGCCAAGAACGACACTGAAAAAATTCCCCAAAGCCATGGCCGACATCCCAGGTTCTTCCTCGCGCCCTCATGGCCCGCTCCCAGGCGATTGGTCGAGCTGCTCGGTCTCGCATATCTAGCTGAGTCGCTTGCAGACACAGCGCTTCCTCCCCTCGGCCGATCTGGTCCCAGTCCGCGCTGGTCTTATCTCCATTGATGGTCGCGCTCTTGCCGAGAACTCCCCCACCCCAAACAAGGAGGAGAGGTTATGTCTCGTACCCGTCCTTCTAAGGGGTTTGGGTTTCCCATTCATCCTTTCGTATGGGGTCTACTAGAGTTCTATGGGATCCAGCCCCACAAGCTCACCCCGGGGTCGATATTGCACATTTGTGGCTTCATGGCCTTGTGCGAGATATTTCTGAGTTGCGAGCACCACTTTGACTTGTGGAGGAAGTATTTCTGTCTTGTCCCCCACCTCTGGGAGGGATCTATATTTGAGGTGGGCGGTGCCGAAGTATGGCGAATAGCTGGGACAGGGTACCCAATCGGGACCCCACAGAAAGATCCCGAAGGATGGACTTCGCAGTGGTTCTATATCGAGGATGTTCCCCTCACCGACCCAATTTGGCAAGGGCTACCTGAATATTAAAATAATCCGCCTATAAAGCGGTACAACTGGCGGCCTAGAGGCGCTTCCCAGCAGGACAGCGAAGAGGTGCGTGCACTGTCAGCCAAGATCAGACTGCTCACTAGCAGCAGGCTGACCATGATCGAAGTTATGGCCATCGCCATTACCCGATGCGTGCAACCCCTCCAACAGCGGGGTCACCCTTTATGGTGCTATAACAGGACTAATGATGTAACACGTCACCATCGAAAAGGGCTAGACAACAAGACAGCCCTGGCCAAAATACAGGCCGATCTCTTCAAGGGAGATGAAGCAGAGTTCGCTCGTATGAGTATTCGAGAAGGCTGCTCCAGATACAATCCGGCGGACTAGGTAAGTCACAACCCATTACTTTGAGTTTGTAGATTACGCCAAATTCTTACAGGTCATCATTTAAACAGGGATGGAGGCATCAGGTTGCGTCCATTAGTTGTCCTTCTCCTCAACCAGAGAGTCACTCTCGAGACGGCGATCTGGGGTATCACGACGATCTAGAGACGTCAATCGAATTTGAAGATGGGGTGTTCTGTCAAGAGTGCCTTGACGGCGCCAAGGTGGCTGTAACAGCCGATCACCCCGGGGCTCTTCCCTCTTCCTCAGTAAATGAAAAGAAGAACCCCTCCCGAACAGGACGCTCGTCTCGCGCTACCCCCACGTGCTGACTTCTACTCCCAAGGGTTGCTGCACTATGCGTAAGAATGCCTCGAGAGGAGCATGGACCACACTGGCTCAGGCCCTTGATGGGGGATCAAAGCGAAAAGCCTCCACCAAAGCGGAGGCACCTACCTCCTCGGCCCAGAGGTAACGTATTTCGGAATCGCAGCAAGAGTCGCCGTTGGCACTCTTTTATTAAGGCTTGCTCAATTTTGCAGAAGGCACATGCCTCTACACCAATCCAAGGATCACCCGGATGCGCCGAACCATAATTCTGGTCCCAAGCCTTTGGCACAAGCCAGAGCATCCTCCGAACATGCGACGGCTGGCGTACCCCCGGCGGATTCCGATGATGTTTCGGTCACTAATTCTGAAGTCGAGAGCGTAATGAACCATCGCCGCCGGAGGGAGACTTTACGTCATACTGCTTTTGCCAAATAGGATTTCAATGCTTTTAGTTCGGTGGACGCGTACCTTGGAGCAGCCCGGACAGGTCTGGATGGGATTGCTGATCTATTTGCCGCCAAGGTGCAGGTATATATAGCTTAAAAGCATATCATGTTCCCTAACCAACTAGCCCCCAAGCCTTAATTCGGGCGGGATGACCGAGTTAAGGGTGTATAATGATATTATTTTTGTAGGCCGCAAGGGATCAGAACAAAAAGTTGTCCGAGGACCTTGAAGTGAGCCGGACACAATCGGTCAAAGCCAAGGCCAAACTAGATGCGGCTCGAAAAGCCAATAGCGAATTGTCCGGTGAGTAGTAAAGACTGCTTTTCTAAGTATACGTTGTATACCAAGCATTAACACCATATTCTCCGTACAGCCGCAGGAGCTGTAAGCAAGCTGCGGAGGGAGCTGGAGGCTGGTAAACGAGTGCTGACGTGGAGTCAGGATGAGAAAAATGAGCTCAAGGCAGAAAATCAACGACAAGCCGAGGGAGTTAAGAGTTTGAAGGCTCAGCTGGCCCAAGCCGCGGAGGAAAACCAGAAGCTGAAAGGTGGCATATTCACTAAGTGCTGACCGCACCGCACTGTTTAACAAATGTCATTGATGTTTTAATGATGATGGGTGACACCTGCTTGTTAGGTCTCCTGACTGGGCGGCCTGAGGAAGAAGTGAGCACATATGATGGGAACCTTCTAAAGGAACTGTCGAAGACCTATGAAAAGGCCCGGAAAGCCATGAAGAGCATGGCAAAGGCATTATGGCCGTCGGATACGCCACCAGACAGTATGGCCGAACTAGCCAGCCTTTTTAAAGGGGCTCGGCATAGGTTTGAGTTATGGAAGATCTCGGCCTGCCGAGAAGGAGCACGTGAGGCGTGGGCTATGGTAAAGACCCGCTTCACCAAGCTAGACCCGGTGCATATGGCCCGGGTTGGTCCTGTGGGCCCTGATGGTCAAGAGATACCACTAAGCTTGGTGTATGAAGAAGTGATGCAAGCTGCCCGCTATTCGCAAAAGGATTGTGCTTTAGAACAATTGATAGACAATGTCGAGAATGAGTAGTTTTCTTAATTCTATGTATCTATGTACTTTACGTTGACCTTGCTCCATCCGCGCTCTTATTATTATTTTTGAAAGAATGTTGTCTTGACCAGCCATCGGCTTCTGCCTCTCCGATCATAGATCGAGGAGTGTTCCATACTGTGTGCCATGGGAAACAAGGCAATAATTCGGGAACCAGGCAATCCGGCCTTCTGGTTTGAACAGACGAAACATATGGGGAGAGCAATGTTATATTACTGTTTAATGTAAGAAACATCTTCCGACGAAAATAGTTCCTCCAAGGGTTCCTTTCATCGGGTAGGATTATAGTCCTAACTCATAGGATCAACGGACACCAATGGCTTTAGAAAAGAACCTTGGTAGTAAGCTCGGGGCTATATTCACTTCCCTTATGCCGACTTATTGTATTCTGTAAGAATGCTAGCTTTCGGTTTCTCCCGCCTGAGGTACGGTCCCGGGTGACCCAGTCGTAACAATCACAAAGGTGCTCCCTTTACTCCCTAGCCGAACAATCGGGAACGTAGGGGTAATCACAGGAGCCAGGCAACCCGGCTTGGCAAAGATCTTAAGTCAAACAAGTGCATATGTTGGCTTAACATGTATGAGAAGGATGCAATCATAACGAATGCGATGTATGCATTTATGCGGCTCGTCTAAGGGAGCCCCCAAGCGAAGCTGGGTATTACATTTAATGGTATATAATATGGGCCCGGTATGGTTCAATTTAGCCGAACTAGCACCACGACGAAAGAGAGAAAAAGGTAAAGAAAGACAAGGCGAAAAATGACGTCAGACTCAGGCGTAAAAACGCCGCAGCCTTGCTGTGTTCCACGGGTTCGGCTCGAGGCCGTTGTCAGACGATCGACAAAGACGATACGCTCCTCCTACAAGTACTTCATCGATGATGCACGGTCCCTCCCATTTAGGTGATATTTATTCTTCTGTTTTCGGGGAGTCGGAGAACAAGGTCTCCCACGTTGTATGTCTTTGCCCGGACTTCGCGGTTGTGGTAACATCTTGCTTGCTATTGATAGAACATGGACCGAGCCCGAGCTATGTCTTGCTCTTCTTCCAAAGCATCCAGATCGTCCTGCCAATCGAGATCGGCTTCCTTTTCTTCGTACATGCGCACTCTAGGCGAGTCATGGATAAGGTCGCATGGGAGAACTGCTTCCACACCGTATACCATAAAAATGGTGTGTATCCGTGTCGGTGTCAAAACCGGCAGACCTCAGGGTAGGGGGTCCCGGGCTGTGGACCTAGGATCGATGGGTAACAAGGGACGACGAACACAGTGTTTACCCAGGTTCGGGCCCTCTCGAGGAGGTAAAACCCTACGTCCTGCTTGATTGTATTGATTGTATAACATGGTTTACATAGTAGATCTTCCTCGAGATCAGCATGAGCTAAACCCTAGGCTACGGGGGATGAATATACCTCTCTCTCTCTAATGACTACAACCCTCGGTTTATATAGACACCGATAGGGTTAGGGTTACCGAAGATAGATTACAATTAGGAATTAAAGAGATCCCACGCCTTCTTGACTTGGAGGGCACACCACGGCGTCATAGATCTCCTGTCATAGTACGACTCCACCAGTCCGACCCATGTACAATGGGCCGTCACCCCGAGGACCCCTTAGTCCATGACTCCCTCAGTAGCCCCCGAACTTGCCTCCAATGCCAAGACTTGTATCCAGTATCTGTCCATCTGCCTAGTATTCAGCTTGCGGGGCGAGTTCCCTAGTACGTCTCTCCCTAGTTCGGAGCCAAATGATGTCTGGAATCTGAAACGGTTGTTTTACTTAACACCGAAGGTAATAATAAAAATATCGCTCAAGCGCAAATAGTGCCTTTATCTGACAACTTTTTCTCCTTCAACGAAGAGTCGCTTTCAGCCATAACGCCAAGCAGTTACTATTTCTCGAAGCGCGGCTCGAGGCTGACGCCACACTTGACACGTCCCCTCAAGGTGGAGATCGTGTCCCGCTTTTTGGGGGATATGGTTAATGATTTCGATTCCCCTCCCCACTCATAACGTTGCAGAGATATCGGGAAGTGGAGAGGCCAACGACATGAAAAAGGAATCTCTGGCCTGCCCATAGTCTATAAAGGGGGGCTGCTACAGTCTGCATCCCACACCTTCTCCTTCCTTGCGCACTCGCAATCCTTCAGAACTCCAGCGCCCTTTGTCCCTGCTTCCATAGCCAATCCCACTTCACCTCCTTCGACCATGGCCGGATCCGGCGCCAATGGGAAGTGGGAGGTCCTCTATCACCAACGAGGATATACTAAAGCTGAAGGAGGCCGGTTACTTGCCGGCCAACATCGCCCATCAAGCCCCCGAGGAGGGCCAGATCGTCCCTATGCCCGAGTCAGGCAAAAGGGTAGTTTTTCTTCCCCATTTCCTTAGGGGGCTAGGATTTCCCCTGCACCACTTTGTGCGGGGGTTGATGTTCTACTATGGGCTAGATTTCCACGATCTAGCCCCCAACTCCCTCCTCCACATTTTGACCTTCATCGTCGTCTGTGAGGTGCTCCTCCGGGTCCAACCGCACTTCGGCTTGTGGCTGAAGGTGTTCAATGTGAAGCCCAAGGTGGTCGGCGGCGAGCATGCGGACTGCGGAGGGGCCATGATCAGCAGGCTGACACGGGTCTAGTGGCCGGACGGCCACTTTGTCGACACCGTCCGGATGTGGCAGAAGGAGTGGTTCTACATCACTGAGCCGAGGTAGGCCGCATGGGGAGCGGCCCCTGCATTCCGGTCCGGACCCCCACCAGATTGGCCTCCTGGACCACCAAAAGTCTGGACTGGGGATGTATTGCCGACAACAAAGCGCCGCAGAAGTGCGTCGACAACATAATAGAGACTGGCGCGAAGCTGGTTGACATGTTCCAGATCATGCTCCACCGCCGGCTCCTCCCTTGCCAGGAGAGGGCCAAGCCTGAGGATCCGGCCACTGTGCGGCACCTCTTCGGCACGACTCCATAAAAGATATGGGGCCAACTATTCCAGCCCCAGAAGGAGTGGCCGGCCGAGGGGAAGGACGTCGGTCTTGACGCCATGAATCCCCCAAGGGAGGTGAGTGGCATTTCTCTTTGAAGAGTGTTCAGATATTTACATCATGTGAGATTCAATCTGACCTTGTTGCATGGATTCTGCAGGGCTGGCTCGCCAAGGACAAGAAGATCAGCGACCTGATGCTGCTGCCAGAGGGGCCCCGATCAGAGCAGCTGGAGAAGATGTTGGTCGTGGTGCCCTACAAGGCGCCCGCTAAGAAGGGCAAGAAGCAAGAAGCACCGGAGGCCAGGGAAGGCCTCCGCCACAGGAACCGTCCGGCAACCGGTCCGTAGACGCTACGGCCTCATCCGTACAGGATGAGGGTGAGGAGGAGAAGGACGGAGAGGAGAGTGCCTCTTCGCACTCCAAAAAGAGGCTAGCGTCCGAGGACGCCGAGGAGGTCCAACCTTCCCCAGCCCTAAAGAGACGACACCGGCCTAAGCTGGTTATACCTAACAGCTCGGACGGCGAGAAGTCTGAGGTGTCCAAAGAGCCCCCAAAGAAGGGATCCAGGGTCAAGCCCCCTGCTAGCAGGTAAGGTGTCTGTATTTTCCGCTGTTATGCTTTCAGTAGTTAGTTTTAGTTGAAGGTTAACCCCTCCGAATTGTAGTCCCCCACATGAGCGCCCCAGTGAGCAAATCTCAGAAGGGACGTCTTTGCCCGCCGAGCTGGCGAACAGTGGGTCTATGGCACACTCCGCGCCTCCCTTGGTCCCCGAGGAGGCTGAGGAAGTGCAGTCCCAAAGAACACCTCCTCCTCCAAACACGGAGGGGGAGATAGATGCCGTAATGGCCGAGGTCAACACCTCGGTCACCGAAGACCAGGAGGGAGTGTCCCTCCAGGCCGACGAGGGAAAAGAGTCCAGTCCATCCGGACCCCTCCGTCGACCGCTCCCGAGCCTCCGAGGCCCTCGACGACACAGGTTCCTCCCAGCGAGGAGGGGGCCGGGGAGCCAACGCCGGCACCGAACACCTCCGCACAAGCGGCGGTTGGCTGGCCGACCACGCTGGAGGAGTTGGTGAGGAACTTCGTCATCGTTGAAGGGCACCGCACCCTTATGGGTGCGGTTATGCAAAGTGTTTGGTCCATCCAATCCGGACTGAACGACATTGTCCAAGGCCTTCTAACATGCTTTGAGGTAAGTCAAGTAATGATCTTTCCTCATAATGTGGTTATAATTGTTAATTTAGGTAGGCCGCATACATAGCAGCCCCCGAGACTCTGCCAGGACCTCAAAGAGGACTACAGAGGATTCGACATTTTTGATGCTAACGTAGGCATCGTCCGTGGCCGCGGCTGCTAATGCCGTGGCGTTAGAAGGGATGGATCGGAAGCTCAAGCTTTCCGATCAAGAGCTGGACCTGGTCAACAAACGGCATGACGAGGCGCAAGGTAAGCTCTGTAAAAAGATGTGTACTCGCCGGATAGTGACTGGCCGGACTGTTTATTGATCCTTTATTGTGATGATCTTGCAGCTGCTACCGCCAAGGTCGAGGGCTTAAAGGAGGCCCTGAAGAAGGCCGACGTCGAGGCGACCGAGAAGAAGACGGCCGCTGAGAAGGCAGTGGTCGAGCTTGAGA
The DNA here is from genome assembly GCA_011799875.1 of Thinopyrum elongatum. NCBI lineage: Eukaryota > Viridiplantae > Streptophyta > Magnoliopsida > Poales > Poaceae > Thinopyrum > Thinopyrum elongatum. The sequence continues at coordinate 172,461,254 of CM022301.1, forward strand.
AGGCCAAGCTTGCTGCCGAGCAACATGAGGCTCGGGTGACCGAAGTCCAAGTGGAGCTCCAGGATGCCACCAAGAAGCTGGAGGCCCTTGAAAAGGGGCAGGAGGAGCAATCCTCCCGGCTATCCAAGGCAGAGAAGGAGCGTCAGGAGGCGAGGAGTGACGCTCGAGGTGTCTGGGAGGAACGTCGGCAAGCCGCGCAAATTGCCAATGGTAAGAAATATTTACTGCAGAGTGTGTTCGGAGGCAACAGATTCGCCCTGCTGACGAGGGTCTGGCGCCTTGCAGGCATCTTCGCCGAACTCCTGAAGAATGCGGTGGCCGCGGCGAGGCACTATGCCACCCGCGAGGAGGACTCCACACAGCGGCTCTTTTGGTCACAGTTTCCAGACTCCGAGTGTCCTCCCCTCCTTAGCGATCAAATGAAGCAGCTGATGGAGAAGCATCGAATGTCTGAGCTGGCCTTGAAGGACCTCTGTGTCAGCCTGTGGCCGGTCGAGCCCCTTCTGGACACCTACTTCGCCCTTGTGCAGAGGTTGCGGGAGGCGCCGCCCCGGATTGACGCCATGAAGTGGTCGGTGTGCCTTGAGGGGGCGAGGCTCGCGTTTGTGAAGACCATGGTTCATTGGCCAAGGATTAATCCAATGGAGATGGCCACTGGTCCTCCGCCCCAGGGGAAGGAGCATTGCCGCCCCGAGCAGTACTTCACGCAGGTGATGACCGGAGCGCGGGCGATAGAGGACCAGTGTTCGAAAAATGTAATTCTTGAGTAGTTGTAGTATGTTTGTACCAAGTGGGATTTATGCTTTATTATGCGCCCGGCGAACTTATTTGATATTGTGGTGATTAAATTTTGACTCATGTGTGGCCGTATGTTTAGTTCTGAAATCTACCAGTGGTCAGCTTCAGCCCCCAAGTGAATATCATGAAAGGTGTTTTGTTTCCTCACTGTTACCCTTAGCCAACGTCTTGGTGCCCGGAGGCGGTAGTGCGGGAACGAAACCAGGCAATCAGACTATTCGGTTTTACTGCTTTCACTTAGCCTTAGGAGCTTGACGGTGGGGACTAGGGACTAGCCCCCGGTGTATTTGTGATGTACTTAGGGTTTGAAGCCTGCCCTTTCCAATCACATGGTTTGTGTTAAGACGAACCCTTCGTATGACACGATGAAATCGCCAACAATTTTTAGAGTCCAACCTCGTCATCGGATCGCAGACCTGTTCGCGCTTACTATGATGATCATTTTTTGGCTTTTTCCTCCTGAGGTACTTAACCAGGCAAACTAGTAGTACAATCGCACAGGTTCTCCCTTTGCCCTCTTAGCTGAACAAGCGGAACATAAGGGGCAAACACAGGAGCCAGGCAACCCAACTATTGACCCAAGACATAATTCGGAACAGATGCATATAATGCAATATCTGAGACGCCAGACACCTAGCAGGAAGCGATGCCGAACTTAAAGATATTGAGCTAATATATAAATCGAACTCGTGACTGATTAATATATTTTCATGCCGGTTGTTCGAAGAGCGAAGAGAGAATCGGAAAGGGACAGAAAAAATTGCAAGATGCGGATATCCGAACACCATAAAAGGTATTTTTTTTATTATTTCTCGTAAGCTCAGGACATCTAACCGTACAATTCGAACTGTGAAGGCAGTACTTGCAAGAGACAAAGAAAAGGAAAATTTACAGAGTAAAGGTTGACACAGGCCCTTGATGCGTGAGTTGAAGCCTTCACTGTGCCCTGCTGCACGTCTTCGCCTTTGCTTCTGATAGGTGGGGGTTGGGACCTTCGATGAGACCTTGATGGGCGAGGACCCTGCTAATGGAGCTTTAAACTTGGGGGTATCCAGAATTGGTCCCCGAGTCATCCGAAGACGAGGTAATTCCTAAGTTCGGTTTAATCGAACATATACTTCGGATTAATGTATGCCTCATGGCTGCCCATGGTATTTCGAGTGCAAAGTTGTGCTGACAAGGCATGTGGAGCATGAATAATGTGGGTGTGTTGTGGGGTGTGTATCCCTATTTGCGGTGAACGCATGCGGGTTCCCATGATGGGGAACGGGTTCGAACCTGTTTACTGTTGTTGCCGGCCCTTACAGCGGGTCGGCATCCGGGCCTATATGGGCCGGCGTGATCTTCGGTCGCTAGGGCTGCAGTGTGCTCTTCGGTTCGAAGTGAGCGTTCTGTGTTGCCATTGATAGTTATGACGCCCGAAGGACCAGGCATTTTCAACTTGAGGTATGCGTAGTGTGGAACGGCATTGAATTTAGCGAATGCTGTTCGGCCGAGGAGGGCGTGATAGCCACTGCGAAAAGGTGCAATATCGAAGATCAAGTCCTCGCTTCGGAAATTATCTGGAGATCCGAACACTACTTCGAGTGTCACGGTGCCCATGCAGCGGGCCTCCACTCCCGGAATGACCCCCTTGAAGGTGGTGTTACTGGGTTTAATCCTTGATGGATTGATCCCCATTTTCTTCATTGTATCCTCATATATCAGATTGAGGCTGCTTCCTCCGTCCATTAGGACTCTAGTGAGGTGGAATCCATCGATGATGGGGTCCAGAACTAGGGCTGCGGACCCTCCATGGCGTATAGTTGTGGGATGATCCCTGTGATCGAAAGTGATCGGGCAGGCTGACCATGGATTGAACTTCGGTGCTACTGGCTCGACGGAGTTTACATCCCGTAGCGCTCGCTTCCTCTCCTTCTTCGGTATGTCGGTTGCGTAGATCATGTTTACCATCTTGACATCGAAAGGGAAGGGTTTCTGGCCTCCACTATTCGGCCTGCGGGGCTCGTCATCGTCCTCGCTTCTTGGGCTTTTGCCCGAGTCTTCGGCTGTGAGTTTGCCGGCCTATTTGATCACCCAACAATTTCGGTTGGAGTGGTCGGCGGGCTTCTCTGATGTGCCGTGGATCTGGCAAGGCCTATCCAGAATTGTGTCTAGTCTAGACGGGCCAACATCGTTGCCTTTAGGGGCTTTCTTTTGGGCTCCAGACTTCTGGTTTCGGAATCGGGCATTTACTGCCATATCCTCACCCTCGCCGTCGTTGTGGCGACGTTTATTCTTGCTGCGCCGGGGCTTTCCATTTCTGTCCTGAACCTCGGAGGTACCGGGTGTGTCTGGGTTGGTGTTCTTGCGAGCCAGCCAACTATCTTCGCCCGCGCAAAAGCGGGTCATGAGGGAAGTAAGGGCTGCCATAGTTCTTGGTTTGTCCTGGCCGAGCTGCCGTACAAGCCAGTCATCCTTGACACTATGCTTAAAGGCAGCCAAGGCTTCGGCATCTCGACAGTCAACGATCTGATTTTTCTTAGTCAGGAATCGGTTCCAAAATTGTCGGGCAGATTCTCCGGGTTGTTGCATGATGCGATTTAGGTCGTCAGCATCCGGAGGATGGACATAGGTGCCCTGAAAGTTTGCTCGAAAAGCATCATCAAGCTCTTCCCAGCAACCTATATAGAGTCTTCGGGAAGGTTGTTCAGCCAGTGTCGCACTGGGCCTTTAAGCTTGAGCGGTAAATATTTAATGGCGTGGAGGTCATCTCCTCACGCCATGTCGGTATGGAGGAGGAAATCCTCTATCCATACGGCTGGATCTGTGGTTCCGTCGTATGATTCGATGTTCACAGGCTTGAAGCCTTCCGGAAATTGATGTTGCATTACCCTCTCTGTGAAGCACAAGGGCTGTGCGGTGCCCCGAACTCGGGCTACGTCGTGTCGGAGGTCTTCGGCCCTCCTAATCTGCTGCTGCTCCCAGACTCTATTATTTCGGTTTAACCGATCATAGTATCCTTCCCGGTATGCGGGCATGTCCTCTCTAGGTCCATAAATGGACCTGGTACGGCCTCCACGAGCGTCTAGGTCATGGCAGAGGTCGTACTCGTAAGTGGGCCGCACTTGATCCTTGCCATGACGGCGAGGTGGGGCGGCTGGGTGTTCGGCCTCATCAGCTTCCCTGTCCCGCCCTCTAGGGGGTCGGTCTGGCTGTTCGGCATTTGTATACGTCGGGCGTGTTGTCTCTATAGCCTCGTTGTCGAACTGGGCAATAGCCTTCACTTGGGATAACTCCTGGTTGGCTGATCACGGCCGTACCCCTCTTCGGCTGCTAGGACTTTAGTCCATCGGTCGTTGAGGGTGTCCTGTTCGGTCTTGATTTTGTGTTTTCGCTTCTTTAGGCTGCAGGCGGTGGTTAAATGCCTCCGTTTGAACTGTTCTTGCTCCAGAGGGTCTTCGGGGACGATGAAATCGTCCTCCCCAAGACTGGCCTCCTCTTCAGAGAGTGGGAGGTAGTTGCTATCCTCGGAGTCATTGGGGTTTTCTAAATTGAGCGGGTCCTCCTTCCCTACGGGGTCATCCTGATGATGTTCGACGACTGCGTCTCCGGCGAGGTCATCCGTATTATTTACGGTGCCGTTCTCCGCAGAGTCCACATTGGCTTCGATGTGGCCTTGATCGACAGCGCCGTTTTTGGCATTTGGGCGGCTCATCTCTAGGCTTGCCTTGGTCCTACTCAGGAGTGCCGTTGCCATCCTTTGGGGTGTCCACCATGTAAATGTCGTAGGTGGATGTGGCCGACCAGCGGCCCGTGACGGGGGGACCGACCTCAGTATTAGCCGTGGTTACGTCCTCCTCATCCATGTATTCGGCATTCTCCGAATTATAGTCTAACATATCGGTTAAATCATCGATAGTTGCTACCAAATGGGTGGTGGGTGGGGCGCAAAATTCCCTGTCGAACGCCTCGAAGGGTCTGTGATTGAAGGTGGAGAGCAGGTTCTCCTGGATGGTCATTTTCTAAATTCGGTCTAGCACCTCGTTCAACATATCGAGGGTTAACGGACTTGAGGGCTCTAGGCCAGACTTTGTGGTGACGAAGCGGAGGTCGGTCTGTGACTCAACCGATCCTTGGCCCTGGACGGACCTATCTTCAGGATCCGGGACCGAAACCTCGAGGGGCACCGGATTGTCCTTGGAGACTGAGGGTGTGCTTTGACCCTCCCGTGCGCCTTCCACACCAATGTTTGAGGTCGGGTCATTTTGGGCCAGGGGTGACCCCTGGCCACTACTCGCCGACTCAGGGTGCGGGCTCGAGGCCAGCAGGGTGTTGTGGGGGAGGAGCTCAGCCGAGATCGAATGTTGGCCTCTGACCTCTGGTTCTGCCTCGAGGGCCGGGGATAAATCTTCCGCCGATGTGAGCTCGGTTGACGGTGGGGTAAGGTCCCCTCTCGCAGGGAGTCCTTCCTGGCTCAAAGCCGTTTGGTGGACTCAGGCCGATTCACAGATCGGATCGGGGGTGTACGTCAGAGAAGGCACGGCAAGGCCTGCGGGGGTGGTAAATCCGGTGAAAACCAAATCCCCCCGCGCGTCTGTGATGTACTCCAGATTGCCGAATTGAATCCAGTGTTTGGGAGCGAAGTTGTCGACCTGGTCAAGACGGTGGGTCAAATCAGCGTGCAACATGATGCTACCAAAAGCGAAGAGTTGTCCAGGGATGAAGAGATCCATGGACCTGATGTCCTCTCCAAGGACTAAGCGAGCCATCGATCCTTCCGGTGATCCAACAGCGGAACTCTCAATGAAAGTACCAATGTCGGTGTCAAAACCGGCAGACCTCGGGGTAGGGGGTCCCGAGCTGTGGATCTAGGATCGATGGGTAACAAGGGATGATGAACACATTGTTTACCCAGGTTCGGGCCCTCTCGAAGATGTAAAACCCTACATCCTCCTTGATTGTATTGATTGTATAACATGGTTTACAGAGTACATCTACCTTGAGATCAGCATGAGCTAAACCCTAGACTACGGGGGATGAAGATAACTCTCTCCCTAATGACTACAACCCTCGGTTTATATAGACACTGATAGGGCTAGGGTTACCGAAGATAGATTACAAATAGGGAATAAAAGAGATCTTCTGCCTTCTTGACTTGAAGGGCACACCACGGCTTCATAGATCTCCTGTCATAGTACGGCTCCACCAGTCCGGCCCATGTACAATGGGCCGTCGCCCCGAGGACCCCTTAGTCCATGAGTCCCTCAATCCGGTTGACTGATTAGGGGTGGTGCGCAGCCCCCATAGTACGGAATCGAGTTTCTCGACCCAATGACAGTCTGATTGTTCAAGGGAACGAACTAGGCGAGGCTTAATGCCGCTCATAATGAGTCCATTGGCCCGTTTGACCTGCCCGTTGGTCTGTGGGTGGTAAACCGAGGCGTAATCAAGCTTGATGCCCATTTTGCCGCACCAGTCTTTGACCTCCTGGGCGGTGAAGTTGGTACCATTATCGGTAATTATTCTGTGGGGGACACCGTAACGGTGTACGACATCGGATAAGAAGTCGACGACTGGTCCGGATTCCGCCGAAGTGATGGGCCTTGCCTCAATCCACTTGGCGAATTTGTCGACCATGACCAATAGGTACTTCTTTTTGTCTGTCCCCCCTGTGAGTGGCCCGACCATGTCGAGACCCCGGACAGCAAAAGGCCACATGATTGGTATCGTCCAGAGAGCTGTGGGGGGCATGTGGCTTTGATTTGCGAACAACTGGCATCCGACGCAGTGTTGGACTAAAGTCCGGGCATCCACATAGGCGGTAGGCCAGAAAAACCCTGCTCGAAAAGCTTTGCTGACCAAAGCACAAGCTGCCACGTGGTGTCCGCCCATGCCTGCGTGTATCTCTACAAAAGCTGCCGCCCCTCTTTTTCAGAGACGCACCTTTGTAAAACTCCTGTGGTACTCTTCTTATAGAGTTCACCTTCATGGACCTTGTATGGTTTAGAGCGGCGAACTATGCATCGTGCTTCGGTTTGATCCTCCGGAAGCTGATGTTGTGTGAGGTAGGCTAGCAAGGGTTCTATCCAGGGTGGGATTACGGCCAGTACCTCGTGTGCGGAGGGTGTTTCCTTGAGTGCGGAGCTGCCGATGACTTGATCGTCTTTTTCGTTTTCGGGCGAGGCATTGTGAGCGGGCTCATCGGATGGTGCACCAGAGACGTCGTCCTGCCATACCACAGAGGGCTTAAAGAGCCGCTCGAGGAAGGTGTTTTTAGGAACCGGGTCGTGCTTGGTGCCCATGCGAGCGAGGACGTCGGCTGCTTGATTGCTGTCTCTAGCGACATGGTGAAATTCTAGGCCCTCAAATCGAGCAGATATCCGAAGGACCGCGTTTCTATATGCCGCCATCTTGGGGTCTTTGGCGTTGAATTCACCATTTACTTGAGAGATCGCCAGATTTGAGTCTCCCCTTACCTCAAGGCATTGTACGCCCATTGATGTTGCTATGCGAAGACCATACAGTAGTGCTTCGTATTCGGCTGCGTTGTTCGAGTCCGTATACATTATTTGGAGGACATACCAAACACTGTCGCCTGTGGGGGAGATGAGGATGACCCCAGCCCCCAGTCTAGCCAACATCTTTGAGCCGTCGAAGTACATTGTCCAGTGCGAGTATGTGGAGTACTCCCTGGGTAGTTCGGCTTCGGTCCATTCGGCTATGAAATCGGCTAGCACCTGAGATTTAATGGCTCGGTGTGGCTTGTATGTTATCTCGAAGGGGAGAAGCTCGATGGCCCATTTGGTGATGCGGCCTATAGCGTCCCTGTTATTGATTACATCATTCAAGGGGACTTCTGATGCTACTGTGACTGAACATTCTTGAAAGTAATGACGTAGTTTTCGAGATGCCATGAAGACCGTGTAGGCTATTTTTTGATAGTGCTAGTATCGTGATTTGCATGTCGTAAGCACCTCGGACACGTAGTAGACCAGCCTTTGGACTTGGAACTTGTGGCCCTCGGTCTCCTGTTCTACGACGAGTACCGCGCTGACCACCTGATTGGTGGCTGAAATGTATAGTAGCATGGGCTCGCCAATGCCGGGCGCGGCCTGGATAGGATTGCCGCCATGGAGTGTCTTAATCTCCCCGAGTGCCATGGTTGCTTCATCTGTCCATTGGAAGTTCTTGGTCTTTTTAAGCAGTTTGTAGAGTGGCAATGCCTTTTCTCCGAGGTGGGATATGAAGCGGCTCAAAGTGACCACGCATCCTGCCAGCTTCTGGACATGCTTAAGCTCCGTTGGTATGGCGAGCTGAGATAGCGCTCAAATTTTGGCCGGATTGGCTTACATTCCTCTATGGGAAACTATGAATCCGAGTAGCTTTCCAGCAGGGACTCCGAAGACACATTTCTCCTAGTTGAGCCATATATCGTAGGCCCGCAGGTTGTCAAAGGTTTGACGTAGGTCATCTATCAGTTGGTCAATGTTTTTGGTTATGACAACCACATCGTCCACGTATGCTTCGACTGTTTTGCCAATTTGGTTTTCGAGGCATGTTTGAATCATGCGCTGGTATGTGGCTCCTGCGTTTTTTAGTCCAAACAGCATGGTGTTGAAGCAAAAGGGGTCGTAGGGGGTGATGAATGCGGTTGCTGCCTGATCGGACTCCTTCATCTTGATCTGATGGTATCCGGAGTATGCGTCGAGGAAGCATAACGAGTTGTGTCCGGCGGTGGCGTCGATGATCTGCTCTATCCTTGGCAGAGGGAATGGATCCTTGGGGCAAGCCTTGTTGAGGTCTTTGAAGTCGATGCAGAGCCGCCATGACTTATCCTTCTTGGGTACCATAACCAAATTTGCTAACCACTCGGGGTGCTCGAGCTCGCGGATGAATCCGGCCTCTAGCAGTTTTGCAAGTTCTTCACCCATGGCCTGCCATTTGGGTTCGGAAAATTGGTGCAGGGTTTGTTTCACTTGCTTGAAGCCTTTCAAAATGTTGAGGTTGTGCTCTGCTAGTCTTCGTCGTATTCTTGGCATATCCGATGGGTGCCAGGTGAATATTTCCCAATTTTTACGCAGGAATGTCCTTAGCACCTCATCGGCTGCGGGGTCCAGCTGTGCTTCTATGGATGCCATTTTATTGGGGTCTGTTGGGTGCACTTGAAATTTGACCATTTCGTCCGCTGGCTTGAATGATCTGGGCTTTTGTCTTTTGCTGAGAACCACGTCATCCCTGTCGACTGTAGTGCGTAGCGCTGTCAACTCTTTGGCCGCGAGGGCTTCTGATAGTGTCTCTAGGGCGAGTGACGTCGTTTTATTTTCGGCCCAAAAGGCTTTGCTCTGGTCGCTTTGAAGAGAGATCACCCCATTGGGCCCTGGCATCTTGAGTTTCATATACCCGTAAATGTGGTATGGCCTGAAATCTTGAGAATGCCTCATGTCCTAGAGGGGCGTGGTATACGCTACGGAAAGGCACAATGTGAAATAGCAAGGGTTCGGATCTATAGTTGTCGGGTGTACCGAACACGACATCCAGGGTTACGCATCCCGAGCAGTGTGCCTCCCTTCCGGGTATTATGCCTCAGAATGTGGTGTGGCTGCGTTCGATGTGAGACCTGTTGAACTGCATCTTCTCTAGAGTATCCTCATAAATGAAGTTGAGGCCGCTGCCTCCGTCCATCAGCACTTTAGTCAGCCGGAAACGATCGACAATGGGGTTGAGGACCAGTGCGGCCGGTGCGTGGTTATTGCGGGGGCTTGGCTCATCCTTCTTGTTGAAGGTGATAGGCATGGCTGCCCATGGTTGTGTGGCCGTTACTTGATATATTTGAATGAGCTCTCGAAGAGCTTTTTTCCTTTTATTGTTTGAGGCGAACGTCTCGTATACTGTGAGGACATTGTGGTCCTGCAGCAAAGCCGAAGACTATTTATCTGGGGGTGTAAGGCCCAAGATTGGCTCGCCATGTTTGGCCACTTGTCTTACCACCCAACAGGCTCGCAGTCTGTGGGTTGGGTTTGTGGCTAGCAAGACCGAATGTATCGGACATGGTTTATCCAACAATTCATCTAACACCGGTCTGGGCCTAGTTTTCCTCTCCTTAGGCACGTGCTCCGGTGACCGGTTTGTGTAAGCCCGTTTAAGGCGGGTCCTTCCGTGATGCGCGGCGGGCTGAGGCCCCATGTTCAGCTGTTGCGCCCTCCATGTGTTCTCCATGGCACAATATTTGCGCACCATGTCTGATAGTGAGTCTGCTGGTGTTGGGGTCGACGCCCCTGAACCAATGAACATGTCGGATTCAGGGCTCCGCTGACCCAAGAAAGGTTCAAACTCTGGGGCGTGAGCTAAGAACTCAACCTCTCCAGCCAACCAATTCGTCGTTCCTACGGCCTAGCTCGATGAACAGGAAAGGAAAGAGACACATCAGTTTACCCAGGTTCGGGCCACCTTGCGGTGTAAGACCCTACTCCTACTTTGGGGTGGATTAGCCTTGCGAGGGGCTGAGGATGAACTGGTACAGAGGAAGAACAACCTCAGGAGGCCTGTTCTTGTGTAGGTGGGAGCTAGTGAGGGTCCGGGTTGGATTCGCACGGGGATCGGGGCCTTTCTACGGTGGTGGCTAAGCTATATTTATAGTGGCCTTGGTCCTCTTCCTCCAAGAGAAGGCGGGAAGGGATCCCACAGTGGCCATGTTTGAAGGGGGACAAGTAGTACATCCTATCCTGATGAAAGGAGGTGTTTGCCTGCAAAGCTTTTGGTCGTGACGCCGTGGTGGGCTCGGCGATGACATCCATCCTGCCGTCCTGGCGGTCTTGGTCTTGTTGCACGGGAATGGAAACCTTTGGCTGATTCCTCGGGACCCCGTGCCTGCGCTTGCCTCCTTAGCACCAAAGAGGAAACCTGCTGCACTGCGCCCGCTGGCGCCTGCCTGGCCTTGGTCTTCATGGCTTGCGTCACCTCAACCTCATGAGGTGTGTACTTGCATAGGAATCTCCGCTCCTCAAGAGCCGGCCCGAGGGGGCCGCTCCCTCCAGAGGTCTTGGCGTCGTCTGCCTCACGAGGCTTGGCCCCTCGCGAGGGTCTTGTCTTGAAGGCACTGAAGATGGGCTGTGCCTGGCCGTCGATGGAGCCACGCCGCAGGCCGCAGGCAGGCAAGTCTAGGTACCCTGGTTCCCAGAACACAGACAGTAGCCCCCGGGCCCAAGGCGCGCTCGGACTTGGCTTCGAGGCGAAGCCAATGGGCAAGGGCGAAGCGCCGCGGGCCCCAATCGCCTGCGGACCGAGCCGATGCATGGTGCTTGATGGGACGTGGGCGTCTCCACTTCCCCACACTGCCTCGGCAACCGCCTGACTTGACGACTGCTTGTTGCATGCAGAAAAGCCATCATTACTTAGAATTGTGGGCGGCCGGCGGTTGGCCTCCCTCCGACTATAAATGGGAGAGAGGGCGTAGCCCCCTGCTCATCTCCCTCTTCTCGCTGCTTGCTCTTCCTTCTTCCTCCTTGCCCTGCCGCCTTGTCGAAGCGTCCATGGTGCCAACAAAGAAGTTTTCTGCCGCGGAAAAGGGGAAGGCCCCCAAGGAGGGGCCAGGCTCGCCGCCGCCCAAGAGAGGCCGCGGACGCCCCCGCAAGTATGCCGCGACTCCAGCGATGGCCCCTCGAGGGCGCGGGCGCACCCCTTCAAGGGCCGGCATCACCTCAGGCAGCCGTGGCAGTGCTTCCTCTCGCGGTGGGAGCTGTCATGGATGGGGCGGCCTCGGCGACAGGGGGAGGCGCGTGGCGGTCGCCCGGCCACCGCGGCCGCGCTCCCACTCAGCCGACGCGTCCTCGGAATTCGTCATGTGGTCGGAGAGGCCCGCGGGCATCTGGTTCCAGCTTCCGCGTTTCTTCGCGGGCGCGCTGCCGGCCAGGGGGCCTGGCGGCCTCTGGCTGCAAGCCAACGGCTACTACAGCAAGGCCTCATGGGTGGAGGTCAAAGTCACCGCCGCTGGCAACGTGTTCCTGAACTGCGGGTGGCAGCCGTTTGCCCGCGCACGGGGCCTGTACGGGAGGTGCACCCTCCACTTCAGGTATGACGGTGTCGCAACCCTCTATGTCAGGGTGTTCAGGAAAGACTGCCGGCGCTCGGGGTGCTGCCCGGAAAGTGATAGCGACAACGATGATGGTGACGATGACGACGGCCGGAGGGGTGGCGCCATCGCTGGTGGTGGGCTTGCCCTCGGCGACGGTCGTGCCGCCTCCAGCGACGGCGGCTCCTCCTCCGGGGAGAGCGCCAGCGACGGCGACTACGACGAGCCACCCCATTGCCGGGCTCGAACTGGTGAGGGTGACGAGCCGTGTTGCCGTCGTGGCCGGTGAAGCAGGAGGAGGACTCCGACTGAGCCCGAGTGCTGCTGGAACCGGGCCTCAAGAGCCGCTGTAGTCGCGCGGCTTGCTTTTGTTTCTTTCTTCCCCCTGAATTGAAAAAAAAAGGTAGAGGGCCCTGTCGGGGCATGTAATGAACTATGGCGCTTGCGATGTTATGTTATCATTTTCGTGTTGCATTGCGATACCCGCGTTACTGCTGATTGTGGTTGGGGCGACTTAGCTTGATATTCTTGTGGTGTACTCCCTTGCCGCAAGAGCGTGCCTTTCCAGGGCTCGAATTCTCTCCACGCCGCAAAAAACGTCCCTTGCCGCGAGGAGACTCAAAAGCCTCTAAGCCTCAGGAGGCACCCTGCAGATGTAGGATTAGGAAACCTCCGGAGACATCGTGCCTTTGAGCTCATTTGAGAGCGTCGCGCGAGGACGAAGACGCCAAAAGGCCAGGGTACTGAGGCTTTGGCGAGGTGTGTTCGCCGGCGGGCCCGAGCGCACACACCTACCCACACCTGCCCAGCCCCCGTGCACGGGACGCACGAGGAGGAGCGACGGGCAACTGCCACTCCTCCTAAGGCAAGACCTGGAAGAGCGAATGGTGCAAGGAGAAGAAATTTCCCAGCCCTAAAATGAAACGCGAAAAATTTCAAATTCCATTCAAGAAGTTGCAAACCAGCTACAGAAAGCAAGCAAAAGAACAGCCGCATCCGGCACCTATACTAGTCTTCTTGTCTTCCCACCAGCGCGGAGCATGGGGCCTCCACTAGGACGTGGGTGGGAACCCACGTGAGGCCCAGGGCGGCGCTCAGGAGACTCCAGGGCGTGTACAACCCCAACTCATTATTACGTGAGAGTGTCACGAGCGGAGATCTTCACGGGCGCATGGCCTTGGTCATGGGTAGAATTTCCGGAGGTGCTGGATGTTCTAGGCGTTCTGGATGGGGACCCCATCCTGCGTCTCCAGGCGCGTGGTGCCAGGCCTGGAGACATGGGCGATCCTGAACGGGCCCTCCCACATGGGCGAGAGCTTGTGAAGCCCCTCCCTGGAGAGCACCCGCCTCAGGACGAGGTCACCCACCTCGAGGGTCCTGGAGCGGACGCTACGGTAGTGATACCGCCGCAGCGCCTGCTGGTACCTTGCTGCACGGAGCGAGGCTTGGCGGGGCACTCCTCCCCCAGCATGAGGTCCATCCCCCGCGAGGCGTCCTGGCGTGCCTTGTCGAACGCCAAGACCCGCGGGGAGCGGTGCTTGACCTCGTGAGGGAGGACCACCTCGGCTTCGTAGACGAGGAAGAACGGAGTCTCGCCCATGGGCTTGGTCGCGGTGGTGCGGATGGACCACAACACAGACTGGAGCTCATCGAGCCAGCCCCTGCCATAGGCCTCGAGTTTATTCTTGAAGCTCCTCACCTTGAGGCCCCTCTGGACCTCCACGTTGGCACGCTCGGCCTGGCCATTGCTCCGTGGGTATGCCACTGAAGCATAGCATATCTGCGTTCCAAGGTTAGCACAATATGTTTTGAAAAGGTTGCTCATGAACTGAGAGCCATTGTCAGTGATGATGCGGTTGGGGACCCCGAAACGGCTCACGAGGCCCTTGATGAACTAGACAGCCGAGCCGGCTGGGATGGTGCGGACGGCTTCTACCTCCGTCCACTTGGTGAACTTGTCGATGGCGACGTAGAGGTAGCGGTAGCCCCCGGGCGCTCGAGGGAACGGGCCTAGGATATCCAACCACCAGGCCGCGAATGGCCACGAGAGTGGGATGGTCTGGAGGCCCTGAGCGGGCTGGTGGATCTGCGTGGCACGGAACTGACAGGCCTGGCAAGATCTTACCAATTTAGTGGCATCATTGAGCATCGTGGGCCAGTAGAATCTGCTGCAGAATGCTTTGCCCACGAGGGTGCGCGATGAGGAGTGATGCCCGCAGTCCCCACCATGTATGTCGGCCAGCAGCTCGCACCCCTGCTCCTTGGAGATGCATCGTAGAGAAATGTCATTTGGGTGCCTTCGATAGAGCTCGCCGTCCTGGATGCAGTATGCGGTGGCCTAATGGGCCACACGCTCTGCGTCTTCCTCCTTCTCCGGCAAGGTGCCCCAGAGCAGGTACGCCTTGAATTCCTTGGTCCAGCACCCCTCCACATGCTCTGCGTCTTCCTTCTTCTCCGGCAAGGTGCCCCAGAGCAGGTACGCCTTGAATTCCTCGGTCCAGCACCCCTCCTGAGGCTCGAGCGTGAGAAGCAGGTGGGCTCCAGAGGTCGGGCCGCAGGCTGGGGCGCCCGAGGAAGGCGCCGGGGGTAGCTCTTCCTGAGGCAGAGCCGGTCCCGTAGTGGGGGGGAGCTGCTGACGGCCTGAAGAGTCGCTCCTCGAAGACGCCAGGCTCCTGAGGGTGGCACCAGGACACCCTCTTGGCAATGTCGTCTGCCTCCTTGTTCGTGCCACGCGGCACGTGCTGCAATTCCAAGCCCAAGAATCGTTTCTCAATTTTGCGTACCTCCTCAAGGTATGCCTCCATGTGCTCGTCCTTTGGCTTGTACGCCTTGTTGGAGAAGTTGACGAGGAGCTGGGAGTCGCCCCTGATAGTGAGGCGCCTGACCCCCAGGGCCGCCGCAGCCTTGAGGCCGGCGATCAGACCCTTGTACTCAATGATGTTATTGGAGACCTTCTCGCCACGCTGGAAGCAGAGTTGAACGGCGTAGTAGAGCTTGTCCTGGGTAGGTGAGATGAGCACGGCTCCAGCCCCCGCGCCTTAGCGTGCAAACGCACCGTCGAAGTACATGACCCAACCATCTGGTGCCTCGTCTCCGGGCACGAGAGAACGGTCCTCGCCCACTTCTCGGCCAGGGGCGTCGGCCCATTCTGCCACAAAGTCAGCGAGGGTCGCGCCCCTGATGACTCTGGTGGTGCTGAACTCCAGCTGGAATGCCTGCAGCTCAATGTTCCATTTGGCGACCCTTCCCGCGGTGTTGGGGCTCCGGAGCACCCTTTCCAAGGGGTAGGCTGAGACAACCTTGATGGGGTGGCCTTGGAAGTAGTGACGCAGTTTCCTGGAGGCAACGAGGAGTGCGAGCAGGAGCTTCTGTGGCATGGGGTAGCGCGCCCACGCGTCATGCAGCACCCTGTTGACGAAGTACACCGGATCCTCGACGAGGGAGGAGGCATCGGCGGGGTCCTGTCCCTCCTGAGGCTGGGGAGTCTCAGGAGCTTTGTCATCTGGCGGGGCAGCCGTGGCCTCAGGAGTGCCATCCTCGGGAGCCCCGCCACCTGGAGGGGCGGCCGAGGCCTCAGGAGTGCCGTCCTAAGGCTGCGGCACCCCGGTCGGCTGCGGGGTGCTGCACCGCGCACCCTCAACCGCATGCTCTTCTCGGACCACCACGAGTGCCGCGCTGGCCAAGTGAGGCATGGCGGCCAGGTAAAGCACCAGGGGCTCAAGAGTGCGAGGCGCTACCATTACCGGTGGGCTGGTGAGGTACCTCTTAAGGTCTTGGAAGGCCGCTTCGGCCTCTGGAGTCCACTCGAACGTGCCCTTCTTTTTCATCAACTTGAATAACGGGAGGGCGCGCTCACCTAGCTTGGAGATGAAGCGCCCCATCGAGGTTACGCAGCCCGCCAGCTTCTGCATCTATTTGAGGGTTTGTGGCGGGCTTATCCTCTCTATTGCCTTGATCTTCTCCGGGTTGGCCTCGATTCCTCTGTGCGACACGAGGAAACCCAGCAGCTTTCTGGATGGGACGCCGAACACGCACTTCTCCGGGTTAAGCCGCAAGTTTACCTTGCGCAGGCTGGCAAATGTTTCTTCCATATCTTCGACAAGAGTTCTCTCCTCCCGAGATTTGACCACTATGTCGTCGACGTATGCCTCGGCGTTCCTCCTGAGCTGCCGGCCCAAGGTGATGTGCATTATTTGTTGGAAGGTTGCACCAGCATTGCGCAGCCCGAACGGCATGCAAGTGTAGCAGTACACCCCGCACGGGGTCAGGAAAGCCGTCTTCTCGACATCCTGCACCGCCATCTTGATTTGGTGATAGCCTGAGAAGGCGTCGAGGAAGCATAGCAAATCGCACTCGGCAGTGGAGTCGACGATTTGGTCGATGCACGGAAGAAGGAAAGGGTCTTGAGGGCAAGCTTTGTTGAGGCTCGTAAAATCGACGCACATGCGCTCCTTCCCGCTCTTCTTGGGGACGATAACAGGGTTCGCCAGCCAATCCGGGTGCCACACCTCCCGAATAACACCAGCTTCTTGCAGCTTGCGAGTCTCCTGGACGATGAACGACTGTTTCTCTGGGGCTTGCCGCCATGCCTTCTGCTTTATGGGGCGCGCGTTGGGGCACACCATCAAGTGGTGCTCGATCACCCCGCGCGGAACGCCGACCAAGTCCGTTGCCTCCCACGCAAACACATCCTTGTTTGCGCGGAGGAAGCTGACCAGCGCCTCTTCCTGGTCCGGGGGGAGGCTGGCGCCTATGGTGAAGGTAGGGCCTGATCCCCCGTCCTCATCGACCGGCACTTGCTTCATCTCGGCCCGGTCTTGAGAGAACAACTACTTCTTCTTTGCCGGCGCTGCCCCAGGGCCCTCCGGAGCACTCCCCGCGTCTGGCCGCGCGGCCACCGCGGCCTTGAAAGTGAGCTTGAGGGCCATGAGCACGTCCCTGGTGTCCCCTGCCACGGTGAGGACACTGCTGCTGCCTGGCATCTTCATGACGTTGTAGCCGGGGTGAGTCGCCACCATGAACTTGGCGAGGGCCGGGTACCCGAGGATGGTGTTGTACGGGAGACCAATGCGGGCGACGTCAAAGTCAATGAGCTCGGTGCGGTAGTTGCTGCGCGTACCAAAGGTGACGGGGAGGTGGATCTGCCACAGAGGACAGGTGGAGCCTTCGGCGACCCCAGAAAAGGGCTTGGTGGGGAGGAGCCGGTCGTAGGGCACATGAAGCAGGCCGAAGGCCTCCACGGAGAGAACATTAAGGCCAGCACCACCGTCGATGAGAGTCCTGGTGATGGCCACGTTGCAGATGGTGGGGGTGTAGAGCATAGGAAGCACGCCGGCGCCGACCGTGGTCCTGGGGTGGTCCCTGGAGTCGAAGATGAGGCCGGCCTTGGGCGCCACCCAGCCCGGAGGGGCCCCCCGCCATGACTGGGCGGCCCCCACCTGGCGAAAGAACTGCTTGACATGGCGGTCTGAGGCCGGCGCCTGCGACCCGCCAAGGATGGCCGCGACGGCGTGAGGCGCCAGTGCCGCGAAGTGCGTGATGAACAGGCAGCGCAACTCTTCCCAGGAGGCTACTGAGGACTCCGGCAAGTTGAGGAGCCAGGCGCGCGGCACACCCGTAAGAGCCATAGGGAGCCAATTCGCCATGACCTTGTCGTCGCCGTTGGCCGCCCAAATGGCCTCCGCGTACACCTGGAGGAACTCCGCGGGGTCCGCCGCGCCATCATATCGCGGCGGCAGCTCTAGCCTGAACTTCAGCGGCCATTGCACTCATCGCAAGGCGGGGGAGAAAGCCCGGAGGCCTGCGATGCCCCCAAACGTGCCCGGCGGCCCGACGAGTGGAGTGACGCCTGCAATGGGAACCAAGCGGCGAGGGCGAAGCACGGCTGACGAGGAGGCGACCTTCGACACGCCCCTACCTGGCATGCCAAATGTCGGATTCATGGCTCCGCTGACCCAAGAAAGGTTCGAACTCTGGGGCGTGAGCGAAGGACTCAACCTCTCCAGCCAACCAATTCGTCGTTCCCATGGCCTAGCTTGATGAACGGGAAAGGAAAGAGACATGGCAGTTTACCCAGGTTCGGGCCACCTTGCGGTGTATGACCCTACTCCTGCTTTGGCGTGGATTAGCCTCGCGAGGGGCTGAGGATGAACTGGTACAGAGGAAGAACAACCTTAGGTGACCTGTTCTTGTGTAGGTGGGAGCTAGTGAGGGTCCGGGTTGGATTCGCCCCGGGATCGGGGCCTTTCTACGGTGGTGGCTAAGCTATATTTATAGTGGCCTTGGTCCTCTTCCTCCAAGCGAAGGCGGGAAGGGATCCCACAGTGGTCAAGTTTGAAGGGGGACAAGTAGTACATCCTATCCTGATGGAAGGTGGTCTTCGCCTGCAAAGCTTCTGGTCGTGACGCCGTGGTGGGCTCGGCGATGACATCCGTCCTGCCGTCCTAGCGGTCTTGGTCTTGTTGCACGGGAATGGAAACCTTTGGCTGATTCCTCGGGACCCCGCGCCTGCGCTTGCCTCCTTAGAACCAAAGAGGAAACCTGCTGCACTGCGCTCGCTGGTGCCCGCCTGGCCTTGGTCGTCATCGCTTGCGTCACCTCAACCTCATGAGGTGGGTACTTGCATAGGAATCTCCGCTTCTCAGGAGCCGGCCCGAGGGGGCCGCTACCTCCGGAGGTCTTGGCGTCGTCCACCTCGTGAGGCTTGGCCCCTTGCGAGGGTCTTGTCTTGAAGGCACTGAAGATGGGCCGTGCCTGGCCGTCGATGGAGTCATGCCGCGGGCCGCAGGCAGGCAAGTCTGGGTACCCTGGTTCCCAGAACGCCGACAGAACCCTTCGACGTGGGTGAAGCCTTTGATCTTGTCGAGGCAACTAGTGGGATCGGCACACGCTATTATGCCACCAAAGACGAGGAGATGACCAGGGGCGGGGAAGCCCTCGGTTAGGGTGTGGTCTCCAGCGACCGGTTGAGCCATCGATTCTTCTGGCGATCCCACAGCGGAACTCTCAATGAAAGCACCAATGTCGGTGTCAAAACCGGCAGACCTCGGGGTAGGGGGTCCCGAGCTGTGGATCTAGGATCGATGGGTAACAAGGGACGACGAACACAGTGTTTACCCAGGTTTGGGCCCTCTCGCAGAGGTAAAACTCTACGTCCTGTTTGATTATATTGATTGTATAACATGGTTTACAGAGTAGACCTACCTCGAGATCAGCGTGAGCTAAACCCTATGCTATGGGGGATGAAGATAGCTCTCCCCCTAATGACTACAACCCTCGGTTTATATAGACACCGATAGGGCTAGGGTTACCAAAGATAGATTACAAATAGGGAATAAAAGAGATCTTCCGCCTTCTTGACTTGGAGGGCACACCATGGCTTCATAGATCTCCTGTCATAGTACGGCTCTACCAGTCCGGCCCATGTATAATGGGTCGTCGCCTCGAGGACCCCTTAGTCCATGACTCCCTCAGCTGACGTGCTTCTTGTTACACCCACCGGAGAGCACCTCAAGTACGTGGTCCAAATGCACTTCCCCCGAGAGAAGGCCACCAACAACACTGCTGAGTATGAGGGGCTCCTTACCGGGCTCAAAATTGCAGTAGAATTGGGAATCAAGAAGTTGATCATCCGTGGAGGCTCACAGCTTGTAGTGAGATAAGTTAATAAGGATTACCAAAGCCCATTGATGGAGGCATATGTAGAGGAAGTGAGAAAGCTGGAGGAGTGTTTTGATGGATTGCAAACAGAGCACGTGCCGCGTGCGGAAAACAGCATTGTTGATCATTTATCAAAATGCGCTGCACAAAAGCTCCCTGTGGAACCAGGAACTTTTGTCCTCCACCTGACTCAGCCTTCAGTATCTCCATCGACGATGGCCAGAAAAAGAAGGAAGTTGGACTCCAGCAAGTATCTCCCGGCAGAGCTTCCCGAAGCCGCTGGTAGAGAAGCTGCCGGGAACCACTCCACTTCGGTTGCTGAGCAGCACTCTCCCGCGGAACCACAGGTTCTTGCGGTCAAGGTGAGCACTCCCATGAACGAGGAGGTGCCGTTAGTCCTTGTTGTTGAGCCACAGGCTCCAACTTGGGCACGACACATAGTCCACTACCTCCAAACAGGAGAACTTCCTGAAAAGCAAGAAGAAGCTGAAAGAGTAGCCCGACGGTCCAGTATGTACCAGTTCATTGATGACACTCTATACAGAAGGAGACCAAACGGTGTGAAATTGAAGTGCATTTGCCGGGAAGAGGGGCAGGAGCTGCTGGCGGAGATACACAAGGGCGTGTGCGGCTCCCATATTGGATCAAGGGCCTTGGTTGGAAAAGCTTTCCGACAAGGGTTCTACTGGCCCACGGCCCTGCAAGATGTGATTGAGCTAGTCACCAAATGTGAAGCTTGCCAGTTCCACTCCAAGAATATTCATCAACCAGCTCAACCTCTCCAGATGATCCCTTTATCCTAGCCATTTTCGGTCTGGGGGCTCGACATCTTGGGCCCCTTCACCTGTGCTACCGGGGGCTTTGAATTCTTGTATGTTGCAATCGACAAGTTTACAAAGTGGCCGGAAGTGGAGCCAGTGAGGAAGGTGACTGTACAGTCAGCTATCAAGTTCTTGAAGGGGTTTGTGTGCCATTTCGGAGTACCCACCAGAGTGATCACTGATAACGGCAATCAATTCACAAGTCGCACCTTCATGCAATACGTCCAAAACCTTGGGAGCAATGTCTCTTTTGCTTCTGTTGCTCATCCTCGGAGCAACGGACATGCCGAGAGGATGAATGCTGAAGTGCTACGCGGGCTCAACACGAAAACTTTTGATAAGTTGAAGAAATGCGGCAGACGCTGGATGGACGAGCTGCCTGTGGTTCTTTGGTCCCTCCGTACGACACCGAATCGAGCCAGCGGGTACACTTCCTTTCTCCCTAGTCTATGGGGCGGAAGCAGTGCTCCCCACAGAACTCATATACGGGTCACCTCGAGTACTTGCCTACGATGAAGTAGGGCAGGAGCAGCACCGGCATGACGATGCCGTGCTCCTCGAGGAAGATCGTCTCTAGGCCGCTGTGCGTGCTGCACGCTACCAGTAAGCATTACGCCGCTATCATAGCTGCAGGATTCATGCCCGGAGCCTTGAGGAAGGCAACCTTGTCCTTAGGTGTTTTAAATTTGCCAAGGGTTCCAACAAGTTGACTCCAAAGTGGGAAGGCCCTTACCGAGTAGTGCGAGTCACCAGACCTGGTGCAGTCCGTCTGGAGACCGAAGATGGCATTAAGGTGCAAAACTCATGGAATATTGAGCATCTTCGCAAGTTCTACCTGTAAGGCACGGCTGCCAGGCTCAGCCCCGGCAACCACCTTTTGTACAAGCCTTGCCGATGTGCATGTAACCCTTTGTACAAAGCCAGGCACAGACCCTGTGGAAAGATAATAAAATGAAGCATCGGCACCTAAAACTTGCATGCATGTTTATTTTAGCATGATCTTGCCATGATCATTTAGAGACGGTCATATGTTGCTGTTTTTCTTTCCCTATACTAACCACAGGGCCCCTGCCGTGGATAAAATCCTAGGGAAAAGAAGAAAGAACAAGTTTGCATATCAGCCACCGACAACCCAAAGCAGATAAGTTTCCTTTCAGAGATCAATATTGTACATCTATGAGGAAAACTTGGGAGTAGAAAAACCTTGTCACCCTCAAACATTTGTGCTCCCATCTTTTGATTTGAGGATTACTTCAGTCAAATTTGGTTGAAGTGGCATTTGTGAAAAGGGTTGGCAAAGGGGCTGGCTCCCTTCCGCGTTCCCAGGCTTGTAAAGCCGAGCCTCGCGGCAACAAGGAGAGGGACCGGCAAGATACCTTGCTAGAAACTTTGTTTACTCAAAAGTATGGAGGAACCACTCCTCTGCATGAGTATGATATGTGCACGAATGCCCGGCAAGCATGTATTTTTTCATTAATATGTGGATAAACAAGTACAAGCCTTATAGAGTACAAATATAGCTGGAAAGATTACATTTCTTAATAAAATGTTTGGCAAGTGCCTACATATTTTAGACTGAAAAAAGATAAGTGCCCCGTAATGCCTTTCTTGTCCCTCTCCTCCTAGGGGCTACAAAGGGAGGCGAAGAGGGCAAAAGGAGTGCCTGGGCAAGAGCCCAGCCTGACCCCATCAGGGCCCGCGGGATGCAGCCTGACAAGATCGGGAGGGGCGGGAGCGAAGACGACAGACGGAGAGAGCGGCTAGGTGATGCCCCGACCACCACTGCCAGGACCAGCGTGACGCGGCAGGATGTTCCTCGGCAGGGAAGACGAAGCCGGAGTCCACAGGGAAGCCTGCCGGGGTCCAGCTGGAGGAGGCGGAGACGTCCACACCAACACCCCCGGCAAATCACTCTGCCGGGGGAAGAACACCCAGGTGCAGATGATGGTGCCGCCGATGCCTCGCTGACGGTGCGTCCAGCATTTAGCTGGAGTTTGAGCCATTGTGCTCCCGATCGCTACCGTCGTCATCACCATCACTGTCCTCTTCGTCGTTGTTGCTCGAGGAGGAGCTTTCGTCATCGGTCGAGCTCTCCGCGCAGCACCCTAAGCGAGCACCCGAACGCCCAAAGACCTTGACGGAGAGCAGGGTGGCATCCATTAACTTGAAATGGAGAATGTGCCCCGCCGCCAAGCTGTGGGCACGAGCAAAGGTTTTCCAGCCACGTCGGAGAAGCATGACATGAGGTGCAGGGAACTCTATGTCCGCCCACATGCTGCCGTTACAGCAGCCCCTCATGCGCAGCCTCAATCCGGGCAGTTGTTCTTCCTCCATCACCGTTGCAAACAGGGTGGGAAGCCAAAGACGGCTGCGTGGCGGCCCGCGTAGCTTGACAATGAACTCCAATGGCTGGTCCCCAGCATGACCTTCCGTTGTGGCCGCGGCGACCGGGGGAGGAGCGATTAGGACACCTTCGCGTACTCCTCGGCCCCTAGCACCACGGCGACCGTGCCAACATCCTCTGGCGCCGCCTTGTGCGCCGGACTCCGCCGTTGCATCATCTACAGGGGGAGGGAGGCACTGCTGAGAAGAGGCCCTCGTCGCCACCGCTGGAGTTCGACCGCGACCTCTTCCCCTAGCCATAGTGGGAGAGGGATGCAAGAAGAAGAAGAAGGAGGAGATGTGTGTGGGTGAGCCCTCCATCCATGCCCCCTTTTATAGGGAGGTATGGCCGGGGGCTAGATCCTCACCACCTGGAGGGCAACCGCCCCACTCCACCACTCCAGCTCCTCCTGTGCCTATCCACGGCGCCCAGCTTTCTGCCATGGCACTCATTCCCGCGCCCTACGCGTCCGCCACCAACCCTACGCAATGCATGCAGCGTACATGGTGGAAACGGCAGGGGTAGTGGGACGAGTAAAATGGCAGTTACCTCCCCGTGAACATGGGCGACCCACGGGCCACGACGTGAATTACCCACGCCGTTCCGCACGACTCACGGAAAAACTAGGAACTGACTCAATCACAGTTTAATGAAGAAGCAAGGAGAACGTCAAGAGAGACTTAAAACCCATAGTAGCATGGCTCAAGTGCTCACCTGTGTGGTTGTTGGGGCATACCCCAACGATGCTCTGCAGCACATGTGGGCCAGGTCCGGGGGCTCCTGTCGGTGCAACAAACATTCATGTTCGTTGCCCGGACTTACACACAGGTGCGCTGGCGTCGTCTGTTCAACATCAACACTACAAACCAAGGCCAAGCCAGAGAAGCAGCTCTTAGTAAGAGCAAAGGGCGGATCAAGAAGACCAAGAAGAAACAAGACAGAAGAATACCGCCTTGGGAAGGCCTCCCTTGCCGGGCAGGAGAGCCTAGCCAGGTCGAGGCCGCCCCAGGGGCAAGCCCAAGGTTTCCCTGGCAAGCTTGCCGGGTCCGCCAAGGCCGGGGCTCCCCGCCAAGACACCACCGGTCCACCGCACAGCGACGCAAGTCACTTATCAGTGCGGTGTCGAGCCCACAAGTGATTAAGTGGCCTCTGCTAAGCACGTGGCGGCCCGTTGGAAGACAAGATTTATCCAAGTGACATCCGTCCAGAGGTGTGTCAAGATGATAAGCAAGAGATGATTAAGTGGCTCGGCAGGCCTACCGGGTTTCGCCCTCAGCATGACACCTAGCAGTGCATTTAATGCACTTTGTCCTAACTGCCAAAGTTAGGTATGATAGTACTGTTAGCTATCTAATCAGTAGATAAAGACTGCTTTGCCATTATGGTTACCCCTTAAGCTATAAAAGGAGGTCCAAGGTGACCTAGCAAAGGATTCGGACCCTCACACACTTGTACGCGCGTAGCTGCTCTACCTGAGGCCACCTTGCTGGGCTTGAGCAAGGACCAGGCGCGGGTCCTGGAGGTGGAGGAGACCCTGAAGGGCATCTATGAGGTGCGCAATGCCTTTTAGGCCAAGAAGGAGAAGGCGAACAAGGATCTCAAGAAGCTCTGCCTTGCGCACTTCGACCTCCAGACCTAGACCAGGGTCGACTGCGAGGTGCTCCTGCAAGTGGAGCAAATTACCGGGGGCAAGCTCTATTTACTTCAATGTGTGTTTGGCAGGGAAGGGTTCGTCGAGCTCACCCAGTTGTTGTGCTCCATAGAGGTCTTCGCTAATCTCCTGAAGAGTGCGTTGGATGCCGCCCACCACTTCGGTGAGCTAGAGGGCCACGAGGCCGAGAAGGCGTTCTGGCAACAGTTCTAGGCGCCGCCGCATCTGAAACTGCTGAATCATCAGATGAAGCAGATAGAGAAGCTCCTCCACATCGCAAGGCCGGCGCTCCAAGACCTCTGCATCAATCTATGGCCTGCAGAGGCGCTACCTACCAGCTTCTTTGGGCTAATAGCTCGGTTGTGGGAAGCTGTCTCACGAGTGGCCCTCTAGAAACGATACACGTGCCTAGAAGGGGCTCAACGGGCATACACCTATGTGAAGATTTTTGGCATGTTGAAGAAGAGGTTGTTGCCGCGAGACCCCCCGAAGAGAATGTTCGGACCACAGAGCAGTTCTTCATCGAGGTACTAGAAGGGGCTCGGATTACCGAGTTCATGTCTCCCAAGGACACTTTGTTGTAGGGTGAAACCCTAAGATGGATCTTTTCACACTTGGAGGGGGAAAATGGATGAACACCAAGAACACAAATAGGAATTCACTCCAACAAAACCCAATCACACATCCACTAGAATAACAAACACATAGATCCACAAGATTACAAGCACAATCAAAGGAAACAAGCACTAGGTAAAGTTCTTCCCACTCCTAAGAGATGAGGTCTTGATGATGGTAGTCTTCTCCAAGAGGAGGTCCTGAAATCGACAAGTGGATCCTCTCCTAAGAGGCCTTGATCTCCAATGGAGTGGTAGAAGGAGCAAAGCTCTCAAATATCTCACATATGTCTTTTCTAAGCCTAAACATAACCCTAGGTACGGAATATATAGGCTTGGGGGCGAGGTGGATGAAGTGGAGGCCCAAAACCCGAAGTCAGCCGGCCATCCCGTAGGGCCCGTGCGCACGGGGTAAGTTGGGCCCGTGCGCACGGTACACGCCCATGCGCACGGGGTGCTACAGCTATAGCTCCCTGTGTAGCCCGTGGGCACGGGGTCGCCTGGGACCTTCTGTCCTGCTCCTTTGTGCTGCCTTCTTCTTCCTCAAGGCCTTGGGGTGGTTCTCCTACTCCTTGGTGATGCTCCTTAGCTGCTTGTGGGTGTTCCTCTTCGTACCTAATGATACATAGTGCATTTTGGTGAGGTAGCAACCAAGTTCCATTCATGTCCATATGCATGTGAAGTAGGAAGGAGTACACCTCGGTTTCCATTGCGCGTGCTTGAGCTCTTGTCATAGGCCCACGTGGTGCTTGATGCGTTGGTGTAGAGTCCATGGGGATGATGGAAGGATGCTCTGCATCATCTCCCCCCTTGGGAGAGATCCGTCCGTGGATCGTGATCTTCATTACCATGGTACTTGGTCAAATCCTTGACATTGAAGATGTCGCTTACGTTGTACTTGTCATGTGGGATGTCGATCTTGTAGGCGTTGTCATTGTAGCGTGCTAGCACCTTCAATGGTCCATCGGCTCGTGGTAGTAGCTTGGACTTTTGCTCGTTGGGGAAGCGGTCCTTGCGAAGATGAAGCCATACGAGATCTCCCGGTTGGAACACCATTGGTGTCTTGTTGATGTTGAGCTTGGTGGTGATGCGATGTACTTGATGCTCGATCGTTGCCCTTGTACCTTCATGTATCTTCTTGATAAAGCTTGCCCTTGCTATCGCATCCATGTTTGCGTGTTCTTGGAGCGGAAGAGGTAGAATGTCCAATGGGGACAATGGGTTGAAGCCGTAGACAACCTCGAAGGGGGACTTGCCGGTAGTAGAGTGTTGAGCTCGATTGTAGGTGTACTCGGCAATGGGTAAGCACTCCTCCCACTCCTTGATGTTCTTGTTTATCAGCATGCGTAGGATAGTAGATAGTGTCCGATTGGTGACTTCTGTTTGGCCATCGGTTTGGGGATGATAGGCCGTCGAGAATAGTAACTTGATTCCGAGCTTGGAGCATATTGTCTTCCAAAAGTAGCTTTGGAACTTGACGCCGCGGTCCGACACAATGGTCCTTGGCACTCCATGCAACCTCAAGATTTCCCTACAAAAGAGATTTGCAACATGTGAAGCATCGTCTATCTTATTGCATGGGATGAAATGTGCCATTTTTGAGAATCGGTCCACAACAACAAATACGGAATCCATTCCATTTTGAGTCCTAGGCAAACCAAGTACGAAATCCATGGCTTTTGACTTAGCTTTGCGGCATGTAGAGCAACGGTTGGTGAAGCGTGCCATGTTGTGGAACATCTTTGGCCAAAAGTACTTGAAGGAGAGTGTGGCAAAGGTCTTGTCGCAACCAAAATGTCCCATAAGTCCTCTGCCATGAGCCTCTTGCAAAAGTAACAAACGAAGCGAAGACTCAGGTACACAAAGTTTGTTAGCGCGCATAAGGTAGCCATTCTTGATGTAATAGTTCTCCCAACAAGTATGAGCAATACATTTGGCATAGGGAATCGCAAACGTAGGATCATGTGCATAAAGATCTTTAACATGCTCAAAGCCAATAACATTCAATTCAAGTTGAGTAACTAACATGCACTTGCTTGAAAGAGCATCCGCCATAACATTTTCTTTACCCTTAATGTACTTGATCACATAAGGAAAAGATTCAATAAATTCACTCCATTTAGCATGCCGTTTATTCAACTTGGTTTGACCTTTAAGGTACTTTAGTGTCTCATGATCGGTAGGTATGACAAACTCATGTGGGCGAAGATAATGCTCCCACACATGCAATACTCGCACTAAGGCATACAATTCTTTGTCATAGATGGGATAGTTGAGTTGAGCACCGGAAAGTTTTTCACTAAAGTATGCAATGGGTCGCTTTTCTTGCATTAAAACTCCACCAATTCCATGACCACTAGCATCACAATGAACCTCGAAAGTTTTGCTGAAATTAGGCAATGTAAGAATTGGGGCATGCATAAGCAAAGATTTGAGCTCATCAAATGCGGTAGATTGAGATGGTCCCCAAACAAAGGGTGCATTTTTCTTACTCAAAGCATGCAACGGTGCGGCAATAGTGCTAAAATCTTTCACAAAGTGACGATAAAAACCCGCTATACCAAGGAAACTACGCACTTGTTGCAAATTAGTGGGTTTGGGCCAAGTTTTAATTGCTTCAATTTTAGACTCGTTGATAATCCACAAGTATAGGGGATCGCAACAGTTTTCGTGGGTAGAGTATTCAACCCAAATTTATTGATTCGACACAAGGGGAGCCAAAGAATATTCATGAGTATTAGCAGCTGAGTTGTCAATTCAACCACACCTGAAAGGCTTAATATCTGCAGCAAAGTATTTAGTAGCAAAGTAGTATGGAAGTAATGGTAACAGTGGCAAAAGTAACAGTAGCAGTTTTGTAGTGATTGTAACAGCAGTAGCAACGAAAGTAACTTAGCAAAGATCAATATGTGAAAAGCTCGTAGGCATCGGATCAGCAATGATAATTGTGTGGGATAACATTCATCATGTAGCAGTCATAACCTAGGGTGACACAGAGCTATCTCCAATTCATCAATATAATGTAGGCATGTATTCCATATATAGTCATACGTGCTTATGGAAAAGAACTTGCATGACATCTTTTGTCCTACCCTCCCGTGGCAGCGGGGTCCTAATGGAAACTAAGGGATATTAAGGCCTCCTTTTAATAGAGAAACGGACCAAAGTATTAGCACTTAGTGAATACATGAACTCCTCAAACTACGGTAATCACCGGAAAGAATCCCAATTATTGTCACCTTGGGGTATGCGGATCATAACTCGTAATAGGTGTCTACAACTTGCAAGATAGGATCAAGAACACACATATATTCATGAAAACATAATAGGTTCAGATCTGAAATCATGGCACTCGAGACCTAGTGACAAGCATTAAGCATAGCAAAGTCATAACAACATCAATCTCAGAACATAGTGGATACTAGGGATCAAACCCTAACAACACTAACTCGATTACATGATAAATCTCATCCAACCCATCACCGTCCAGCAAGCCTACGATGGAATTACTCACTCCCGGCGATGAGCATCATGAAATTGGTGATGGAGAAAGGTTGGTGATGATGATGGCGACGAATCCCCCTCTCCGGAGCCCCGAACGGACTCCAGATCTGCCCTCCCGAGGAAGAACAGGAGGTGGCGGCTCCGTATCGTAAAACGCGATGAATCCTTCTCCATAATTTTTTCTCCCCGAATAGGGTTATATAGAGTTGCAGTTGAGGTCAAAGGAGTTCCAGGGGGCCCACAAGCCCTCTAGGCGCGCCCCAGGGGGGCAGCCCCCAGGCTTGTGGACTCTGGGTGGACCCCCTCTGGTTAATTCTTGTGCTAGTATTTTTTATATATTCCAAAAATATTCTCCGTAAATTTTTAGGTCAATCCGAGAACTTTTATTTCTGCACAAAAATAACACCATGGCAATTCTGCTGAAAACAGCGTCAGTCCAGGTTAGTTTCATTCAAATCATGCAAATTAGAGTCCAAAACAAGGGCAAAAGAGTTTGGAAAAGTAGATATGATGGAGATGTATCAACTCCCCCAAGCTTAACCCATTGCTTGTCCTCAAGCAATTTAGTTGACAAACTGAAAGTGACAAAGAAAAACTTTTACAAACTCTGTTTGATCTGGTTGTTGCAAATATGTCTAGCCAGTGTTCAGGTTTTCAGCAAAATTATGAACTAACCATATTCACAATAAAATTTAGGTCTCACATTTACGCATATCAATGGCATAATCAACTAGCGAGCAATAATAATAAATTTCGGATGACAACACTTTTTCCAAAATAATCATGGTACAATATGACAAAATGGTATCTCGCTAGCCCTTTCTGAGACCGCAAAACATAAATGCAGAGCACCCCTGAAGATCAAGGACTGACTAGACATTAAAATTCATGGCAAAAGAGATCCAGTCAACCTCATACTCAACATCAATTAATAACCAAGCATACAAATGACAGTGGTGCTCTCCAGCTGGTGCTTTTTATAAGAAGATGATGACACAACAATAAAAGTAAATAGATAGGCCCTTCGCAAAGGGAAGCAGGGATTTGCAGAGGTGCCAGAGCTCGGAGCTTTTAAAATAGAGATAAATATAATTTTGAGCGGTATGCTTTCATTGTCAACATAACAACCAAGAGATCTCACTATCTTCCATGCTAGATACATTATAGGCGGTTCCCAAACAGAATGGTAAAGTTTTTACTCCCCCTCCACCAAAAATCACACTCCACGGCTAGCCGCATCCACGGGTACCGTCCATACCAACAACAGTCTTGGGGGAGTTTTGTTTTATGATTATATTTTGATTTGATTTCGAGCATGGAACTGGGCATCCCATTACCAGCCACTTTCTCGTGAATGACAAGTGAATAAACACTCATCGTGAGAATAACCCACCTAGCATGGAAGATACTGACAGCCCCCAGTCACTACATGAGCGATTCGGGCATACAAAACAGATTATTATTTGAAGGTTTAGAGTTTGGCACATGCAAATTTACTTGGAACGGCAGGTAGATACCGCATATAGGTAGGTACGGTGGACTCGTATGGAACAACTTTGGGTTTAAGGAAGTGGATGCACAAGTAGTATTCCCGCTTAGTACAAGTGAAGGCTAGCAAAAGATTGAGGAGCGACCAACTAGAGAGCGACAACGGTCATAAACATGCATTGAGATTAGTCAACAATGAGTGCAAGTATGAGTAGAATATAAATCACCATGAACATAAATATCATGGAGGCTATGTTGTTTTTAATTCAACTGCATGCGTGAACATGTGCCAAGTCAAGCCACTTAAATCATTCAAAGGAGGATACCATCCTATCATACTACATCATAACCATTTTAAATTGTATGTTGGCACACAAGACAAACCATTGTCCACTCCTAGCTAATTAAGTATGGCATGAGTAATTGTAATCTCTAATTGTCATTGCAAACATCTTTCATTCATAATAGGCTGAATCAAGAATGATGAGCTAATCATATTTACAAAAACAAAATAGGTCGAGTTCGTACCAGCTTTTCTCCATCTCAATCATTTCGTCAAATATCGTCTTTATTGCCTTTCACTTGCATGACCGAACGGTGTGAATAATAATAAGAGTGCATGTGCATTGGACTATGCTGGAATCTGCAAACATTTATTCAAAGGAGAAGACAATGTAATATGGGCTCTTTGTTAGATCAACAATATTGCATATGAGAGCCACTCAACATTTTCATCGTGGTCTTTTCCTTATGACCCAAAGAAAAGGAAAAGAATTTCAAAGAAACACACTGAAATATTTTTGGAGTTTTTGTTTTTCTGAAGAAAGTAAAACGAAAACGAGAAAAACTATTTACACGGGAAAGCGCCCAACAAGCAAAAGAAGAACGAGAAATCTTTTTGGGTTTTCTTTTAATACTACTACTAAATAAACTAGAAAGAAAAAAACTAAAAAGAAATGAGAACTAATTTTTTTTGGATTTTCTCAAAGTTTTTCAAACACACAAGAAGAAAGCAAGAAAAATAAACTAACATGGATAATACAATAAAAAGTGTGAACACCGACAACTGGAATGAGTGTGTGAACATGAATGTAATGTCGGTGAGAAATACGTACTCCCCCAAGCTTAGGCCTTTGGCCTAAGTTGGTCTAGGGCCATGGCTCGAAATAATCCTCTCATCAATACTCCGGAGGGTCCTGTGGGTTCCACTGGTTGGCGAGCTCCTGTGGCTCCCACTGATAGATAGGTTCCTGATACAGATCAGGTGATGGTGCTGGCTCAGGGACTGGGGATCGCGTCCGCTCCCAGTATGCATAAATGTCCTCAGGCATAATAAGGTACATGCCTGAATGAATATCAAACAAAGAAGGTGTAGGCAAAATAATAATCTGACAAGTACCTTGACTAAATACTAGGTTATAGATGAGCCTCTTGTCATCGTCCTTGGCAATAAAATCTTGTGCTACCATGCTAGCATAGTTCAAATATTTTGTGGGTAGCAACATCTCCTCCTCCTCATCATGCCTAATGGGTATCTCAAAATGTTTAGCAAGGCGGGATGCATAGATACCTCCAAAAACAGTACCTTTCAAGCGGTTTGTGTTTAACCGTCGAGCAACCATAGAGCCCAAACTAAAGGTTCTATCAGAATATAAAGCATGGCGTAAAATGGCAAGGTCAGGGGCACTGAGGCCTCCACTCTCCCCACGACCAATCAAACATCTCCCAGCATATAGTCAATAATAGCATAAAACAGGAAAATGTAAGCTAGCCACTCTCGCTTCCGACACCCCTCTCTCTTCCCCCACATTAGTTTCAGCAATAAAGTCCTCCATGTCTCTAGGATGTGGTTCACTAATACTACCCTCATAAGGTAATTTGCAAACATCACAAAAATCATAAAGTGTCATTCGCTTAGGCACATCATACAAGTGAAATTCTACCATAGGAGGATCCTTCCTAGCATGAAAGTGAAAATTTTGCACAAAGATATTAGTGAGTAGGAGGTATTGGTCACACTTATCTTGGAGGAAGTCGGTGATGCTGGCATTCTTCGCCATGTAATAGAAATCATCATAAATTCCGGCCTCCCTCAAGAACACATCGCTTGGCCATTCACACGGCCGAACCTCCGCCGCACGCGGAAGGTTGTACTTGGGCTTCTTCTTCTCCTCATTTTCATTTTCATTTGAATTTCGGCTTGAAGAACCCCTTAACCATCTCTTCATGGTTTTTCTATCCTCTGAAATTTTCTGAAATTTTTAGTGACTCAAAATAAAAGTGAACAAAACTCAACAAGATTGATAGCAACTACTCCCACAAGTGTCTAGAGGCTATATCATGCAACAAAACTACATTGGACCATATAAATTTGACATGCAAGCTCAAGAACAAGGTCACCACAGCAGTAAAAAATTGCAATATATAAAGCACTAGAACAAAAACTAATTGGACCATTGGAGGAGTCACATACCGAAGAATAATCCCCCAAAACAGTTTTGGAAACGGAGTTCCGAGCAAGGAGATCGAAAATGACAGCAAAATGAGCAAGAACACGGGTTTGAACAATGGTGGGATTTTTTTGGAGGAAGACGAAGTGGAAGGGTGCTGGCATAAGTGAGAAGGACCCACGTGGGACCCACAAGCGTTGTAGGCGCGCCCAGGGGGGTGGGCGCGCCCTGTGGGCTTGTGGCCCACTGGTGCACCTCCTTGAGGTGTTTTAAGTGCCAAAAATTCTTAAATATTCTAGACAAATCATACTAAATTTTCAGGGCATTTGGAGAACTTTTATTTTCTGGACATTTTTTATTGCGCGGATAATTCCGAAAACAGAGAAATAACATTATTTTTGCTTTTTTTATTGTAAATAACAGAAAGTAAAAAGTGGGTACAGAGAGTTGTGTTTACTAAATTCATCCATCTCATGCTCATCAAAAGGAATCCATTAACAAGGTTGATCAAGTCTTATTAACAAACTTCTTCCGAATGAAATGAAACCGAAGAATCTTCGTATAACACTAGGTTACCTCAACAGGGATATGCATGTCCCCAACAATAAGAATATCATATTTCTTATTGACAGTAGGAAGTGGAAATTCAAAACCTCCAATAGTAATTGTTGAAATTTTTCCAATAGAGTTGATACTATTCACTTGAGGTTGTTTCTTCAGAAAGTGTACCGTATGCTCATTACCATTAACATGAAAAGTGACATTGCCCTTGTTGCAATCAATAACAGCCCCTGCAATATTCAAAAAGGGTCTACCAAGGATGATTGACATACTATTGTCCTCGGGTATATCAAGAATAACAAAGTCCGTTAAAATAGTAACATTTGCAACTACGACAGGTACATCCTCGCAAATACCGATGGGTATAGCAGTTGATTTATCAGCCATTCGCATAGAGATTTCAGTTGGTGTCAACTTATTCAAATCAAGTCTATGATATAAAGAGAAATGCATAACACTAACACCGGCTCCAAGATCACATAAAGCAGTTTTAACATAGTTTCTTTTAATGGAGCATGGTATAGTTGGTATTCCTGGATCTCCTAGTTTCTTTGGTATTCCACCTTTAAATGTATAATTAGCAAGCATGGTGGAAATTTCAGTTTCCGGTATCTTTCTTTCATTTGTAACAATATCTTTCATATACTTAGCATAAGGAGACATTTTCAGAATATCATTCAAACGCATACGCAAAAAGACAGGTCTAAGCATTTCAACAAAGCGCTCAAAGTCCTCATCATCCTTTTTCTTGGATGGTTTAGGAGGGAAGGGCATGGGTTTCTGAACCCATGGTTCTCTTTCTTTACCATGTTTCCTAGCAATAAAGTCTCTTTTATCATACCTTTGATTCTTAGGTTGTGGGTTATCAAGAACAACAACAGGTTCTATCTCCACATCATTATCATTACTAGGTTGAGCATCAACATGAAGATCATCATTATCATTATTACTAGGTTCATATTCATCACCAGATTGTGTCTCAACATCAGAAATAGAAATATCATTTGGATTCTCAGGTGTGTCTACAATAGGTTCACTAGAAGCATGCAAAGTCCTATCATCTTTCTTTTTCCTTTTTGAAGGACTTGGTGCATCACTATTAATTCTCTGAGAATCTTGTTCAATTCTCTTGGGATGGCCCTCAGGATACAAAGGTTCCTGAGTCATTTTACCACATCGACTTATAACTCTAACATCATGATCATTGTTCTTACTATTCACTTCATTAAGAGAATCATTTTGTGCTTTGAGAACTTGTTCTACTTGAGTTTTTACCATGGAAGCATGTTTACTAATAATCTTGAGATCATTAACAGTTCTACACATATAGTCACCCAAGCAGTCAAGCATATAAGCATTATGTTTCAATTGCCTACTAACATATGCATTAAAGTTTTCTTGTTTAACAATGAAGTTATCAAATTCATCCAAGCATTGACTAGCAGACTTATTATAAGGGATATCACCTTCATCAAATCTATAGAGAGAATTTACCTCTACTACCTGTGTCAGAGTATTAAGACCATGTATTTCTTCAATAGGTGGTAGATTCTTAACATCTTCAGCTTTAATACCTTTTTCTTTCATAGATTTCTTTGCCTCTTGCATATCTTCAGGACTGAGAAATAAAATACCTCTCTTCTTCGGAGCTGGCTTAGGAGGTGGTTCAGGAAGAGTCCAATCATTATCATTACTCAATATGTTATTCAATAATACTTCAGCTTGTTCAACAGTTCGTTCCCTGAAAACACAACCAGCACAACTATCTAGGTGGTCCCTAGAAGCATCGGTTAGTCCATTATAAAAGATATCAAGTATTTCATTTTTCTTGAGAGGATGATCAGGTAAAGCATTAAGTAATTGGAGAAACCTCCCCCAAGCTTGTGGGAGACTCTCTTCTTCAATTTGCACAAAGTTAAACATTTCCTGTAAAGCAGCTTGTTTCTTATGAGCAGGAAAATATTTTTTAAAGAAGTAATAGATCATATCCTGGGGACTACGCACACAACCAAGAGCAAGAGAATTAAACCATATCTTAGCATCACCCTTTAACGAGAAAGGAAACAACTCAAGAATATAGTAATAGCGAATTTTTTCCTCATGAGCAAACATGGTGGCTATATCATTCAATTTAGTAAGATGTGCCACAACAGTTTCAGATTCATAACCATGGAAAGGATCAGATTCAACCAAAGTAATTAACTCAGGATTGACAGAGAATTCATAATCCTTATCAGTAACAAAGATAGGTGAAGTAGAAAACTTAGGATCATACTGCATTCTGGCATTCAAAGATTTTTCTTTCCACTTGCATAGTAATTTCTTAAGATCATCTCTATCGTTACGAGCAAGAAAGTCCCTAGCTACCTCTCCATCCATAACATAACCCTCAGATATAATAGGCAATTCATATCTAGGAGAGCTAGATCTAATGAGTGTTTCGAAGTGTTCAGTTCAATAATTTCATCAGTTTCAGAAATATCATCAGTTTCAGCATTCTCAATATCTTTAGCTCTAGCAAGTTGTTCATCAAGAAACTCACCCAGTGGCACAGTATTATCAAGCAAAGCAGTAGTATCATCATAAGCATCATGCATAGCAGAAGTAGCATCATCAAGAACATGCGACATATCATAATCAATAGCAGGTGTAGGTGTCGCAAGCTTACTCAAAACAGAAGGTGAATCAAGTGCAAAGTGTGATGGCAGTTTCTTACCTCCCCTCGTAGTAGAGGAAAAAAAATCTTGGTTTGGGTATCTTTCAAATACCTCATAGTGATCAACAGATATAAATCCCAAGTGACTCAGAGAATAGAGCTATGCTCCCCCGCAACGGCGCCAGAAAAAGGTCTTGATAACCCACAAGTATAGGGGATCGCAACAGTTTTCGAGGGTAGAGTATTCAAGCCAAATTTATTGATTCGACACAAGGGGAGCCAAAGAATATTCTCAAGTATTGGCAACTAAGTTGTCAATTCAACCACACCTGAAAGACTTCATATCTGCAGCAAAGTATTTAGTATCAAAGTACTATGGAAGTAACGGTAACGATGGCAAAGGTCAATATGTGAAAAGCTCGTAGGCATCAGATCGGCAATGATAATTGTGTTGGATAATATTCATCATGTAGCAGTCATAACTTAGGGTGACACAGAGCTAGCTCCAATTCATCAATATAATGTAGGCATGTATTCCATATATAGTCATACGTGCTTATGGAAAAGAACTTGCATGAGATGTTTTATCCTACCCTCCCGTGGCAGCGAGGTCCTAATGGAAAATAAGGGATATTAAGGCCTCCTTTTAATAGAGAAACGGACCAAAGTATTAGCACTTAGTGAATACATGAACTCCTCAAACTACGGTAATCACCAAAAAGAATCCCAATTATTATCACCTTGGGGTATGCGGATCATAACTCGTAATAGGTGTCTACAACTTGCAAGATAGGATCAAGAAAACACATATATTCATGAAAACATAATAGGTTCAGATCTGAAATCATGGCACTCGAGCCCTAGTGACAAGCATTAAGCATAGCAAAGTCATAGCAACATCAATCTCAGAACATAGTGGATACTAGGGATGAAACCCTAACAAAACTAACTCGATTACATGATAAAACTCATCCAACCCATCACCGTCCAGCAAGCCTACGATGGAATTACTCACTCCCGGCGGTGAGCATCATGAAATTGGTGATGGAGGAAGGTTGGTGATTATGATGGCGACGAATCCCCCTCTCCGGAGCCCCGAACGGACTCCAGATCTGCCCTCCCGAGGAAGAACAGGAGGTGGCGGCGGATCTGTATGTTAAAACACGATGAATCCTTCTCTCTGATTTTTTCTCCCCGAATTGGTTATATAGAGTTGGAGTTGAGGTCGGAGGAGGTCCAGGGGGCCCACAAGCCCTCTAGGCGCGCCCCAGGGGGTGCGCCCCCCAGGCTTGTGGCCTCTGGGTGGACCCCCTCTGGTTAATTCTAGCACCAGTATTCTTTATATATTCCAAAAAATATTCTTCATAAATTTTCAGGTCAATCCGAGAACTTTTATTTCTGCACAAAAATAACACCATGGCAATTCTGCTGAAAAGTGCGTTAGTCCGGGTTAGTTTCATTCAAATCATGCATATTAGAGTCCAAAACAAGGGCAAAAGAGTTTGGAAAAGTAGATACGATGGAGACGTATCACTCGTCAGCGTGAACACCCTTGGAAGATACGACAAAACCTAAGAAAATAATCTTGTCAACACCAAAAGTGCATTTTTCCATATTGGCATAAAGACGTTCTTTTCTAAGAGTTTGCAAAACGGCCCTAAGATGATTCACATGCTCTTTGAGGGATTTGCTAAACACAAGAATGTCGTTAAAGTAGACCACAACAAACACTCCAATGTAAGGACGAAGCTCATAATGCATAACACGCATGAAAGTTCCGGGTGCTTTCAATAAACCCATAGGCATAACTAACCGGTCATATAGACCGAATTTTGTTTTGAAAGCGGTTTTCCATTCATCACCTTCTTTTATGCGGATTTAATAATAGCCACTTTTAAGATCAATTTTTGAGAAAATGGTGGCGCCGCTAAGCTCATCTAGCATATCATCAAGGCGTGGAATGGGATGCCTATAGCGAACAATGATAGCATTTATTGGTCTACAATCGGAACACATGCGAAAGCTACCGTCTCTTTCTGGCACAAGAATGACCGGCACGACACAAGGACTCAAACTTTCACGCACATGTCCATGGTATATGAGATGTTGGACTTGCCTTTGTATTTCTTTGGTTTCTTCGGGGTTGACGTAGTATGGAGCTTTGTTAGGAAGAGGTGCGCCAGGGATGAGGTCGATCCGATGTTCAATGCCACATAGAGGAGGTAGACCGGGAGGTAGCTCATCGGGAAAGATATTCGTGAATTCCTGCAACACATTAGACAACACTAGAGGAAGAGGATTATAAGTGTTAGTCGTTGCCACCCCATCTTTGCACACTAGGACATAGTGGATGACAATCGATGGGTTCTCACACACTTCTCTCATCTCACTTTTTTGTGGCTAGGAGGACCAAGTTCTTCTCTCTTGATGTGTAATCACTCATTTTGGGCTTGTGGCTCTCACTCTCTTTGTGGTGGTTCACTCTCTCACTAGTCTCTCCATGATGGGTGGATGCTTGTTTGTCGGCGATCACTTGGCTTGGTGACATAGGTCATCGCACGTACTCTCTTCCCTTCATCTTGAAGCTATAGTGGTTTGTTCTCCCGTTGTGGATGACACCGCGGTCAAATTGCCAAGGTCTGCCCAAGAGGAGGTGGCACACGGGCATGGGAACTACATCACACTCTAGGGTGTCCTCGTAGGCGCCGATCTTGAAGGAAACTTGCATAGTGTGCTCCAGTTGAATGGTGTCGGACTCGCTAAGACATTGGACCTTGTAGGGACAAGGGTGCTTCTTCTTGACCAATTGCAGCTTGGACATAGTTCTTCACTTGCCAAGTTATGACAACTTCCTCCGTCGATGATGACTTTCATGGAGCGTCCGTTGATGCCGGCCTTGGTGTGGAAGATGTGACACCTTTGGTCTTTGTATTGTTGGTGTTGAAGTGTCAAGACCTTGGAGACCACAAGAGCGGGACTTGAATCATTGTCACAATAGACTTGAGCATCTTCTTCTTCATTCACTTGACGGTGCATGGCGACGTGCTCGAGAGCTTCCATCTCATCTTCACTCATGGAGCCGTATGTGCCATCATCATTGGCGATCATGGTTCGCTTGTTGATGCATTGGAAAGACTTGTGTCCATGGCAACCACATGTGAAGCACTTGATAGAACTTGTCTTGACGGGGTCGTCCGGAGGTGCCGATAAAGAGGTAGTCTTGTTCTTGTAGTTGCTTGCCGGAGGATGAGTCAAGGAAGGCATCGCTAGCTTGGAACTTGACTTGTCGCCGGTACTTTGGGATGCTCTAGTCGAAGTAGAGGTAGGTTGAGTGTATGAGCCGTAGGTCTTGGATGAGTACTTGGCATATTTGAAGTCTTCTTGCACTTGTTGATTTATGATTTGGATGTTTGGCAAGTAGATCTAGCTTTCCCCATCCCCCCACACACTCCCCACCATGAAATCCTTCAATTTTGACCGCAAAATCACGAAATTTCCGCCACATCCATGCCCACGGGCTCCCCACCCCTGATGAACTAGCTCGAGAAGGTTGGAGTAGGGTTGGAAATTGGCAATCTTCCTTATTGTGTGGTTGAGGCTGTTCAAGAAGCGTGCCATTGTTTTCTCATCATCTTCTTTGGCATTGGCTCTTATCATGGCAATCTCCATTTCTTGATAGTATTCTTCCACCGTCTTCGTGCCTTGCTTGAGGAGTTGCAACTTCTTGAAGAGATCTCGGGTGTAGTATGTAGGCACGAAGCGATCTCTCATGACATCCTTCATTTGTGCCCAAGTCGCAATGGGTGGCTCGTCCTTCTCGCGACGTCGCTCGATCACTTGTTCCCACTAAATTAGGATGTAGTCTTGAAACTTGAGAGATGCCATGGATATCTTCTTTTCCTTTCCGTAGTTGTGAAGATGGAATATCTTGTCGACTTTCAATGCCCATGAGAGATACTCCTCGGGATCGTTGCTTCCGGAGAACTTGGGCATGGTGAACTTGAGCTTACCGTAGCAGATTTCTTCATCATAGTGGCGGTGGTGATGGTGCTCTTGGCGTGGAAGAGGGTCTTCACGCACTCGATCCGCTTGGTGTCGCTCTTGACGTGGAGGAGGATCTACATCGTGTGTGCACTCTTGGTGTAGAGGAGGTCGAAGCATATGGGCCCGGTTTTGCCTTTCTTATTGTTCTTCACGTCGGGCAACTTCTTCTTGTCATGCTTGACGAAGTGCTTCCTCTTGCTCACGTACTTGGCGACTGCGTTGGACAACGGCTCGAGTGGACTCGCGGAGTGCGTCTTGAGCCGCTTGAGCTTGAGCTTCACGGCTTTGTTATTCTTGCCGGATTGCATCGCCATCTTGAGATGCTTGTCGTGGACGATGTGGCTGTAGGTGTTCTTGATCCATGGCCTCTTGTTCTTGGCGTCTCGCCTGCTCACGTGCTCAAACTCGGTCTTGTAGGCCATTGCCATGGAACGGATTTTCTAGCGCTTCGCGGTCTTGAGTGTTGTCGCGTCGAGGAGGACTCACATCGGAAGAAGAATATGACGACGAGTGGTGACTTCAGTGGCGCCGTCTTGGTGAAGAGGTTGAGGAAGACGCGCGGCTCACGATCATTGATACGTCCATTTTGCATCATGTTTTCCTACTGTTATTTATAATGTTTTTATGAATAATAATGCTTTTGGGAGTAATTCTAATGCCTTTTCTCTCATAATATGCAAGGTTTACACAAAGAGGGAGAATACCGGTAGCTGGAATTCTCGACCTGAAAAAGCTACGTCAGAGTTACCTATTCTGCACATCTCCAAATGAGCTGGAAATTTACTGATAACACACAAGTATAGGGGATCGCAACAGTTTTCAAGAGTAGAGTATTCAACCCAAATTTATAGATTCGACACAAGGGGAGCCAAAGAATATTTGCAAGTATTAGCAGCTGAGTTGTCAATTCAACCACACCTGGAGATTAATTATCTGTAGCAATATGATCAGTAGCAAAGTAATATGATAGTTTTGTTAGTAGTAGTAACAGTAACGGTAACGGTAACGGTAACAATGATAGCAATAATTTTGTAGCAATTGTGACAGCAGCAATAGCAATAGTAACTTAGCAGAAACAATATATGGAAAATTCGTAGGCATTGGATCGGTGAATTCGTTGGATGATATTCATCATATAACAGTCATAACCTAGGGCGATATGGCACTAGCTCCAGTTCATAAATATAATGTAGGCATGTATTCCGTAAATAGTGATATGTGCTTATGGAAAGAACTTGCATGATATCTTTTGTCCTACCCTCCCGTGGCAGCGGGGTCCATAAGGAAACTAAGGGATATTAAGGCCTCCTTTTAATAGAGAACTGGAACAGAGCATTAGCACATAGTGAATACATGAACTCCTCAAACTACGGTCATCACCGGAAAGTATCCCGAATACTGTCACTCCGGGGTTTATGGATCATAACACGTAATAGGTGACTATAACTTGCAAGATCGGATCTAGAACATAGATATAATGGTGCTAACATAAACGGTTCAGATCTGAAATCATGGCACCCGGGCCCAAAGTGACAAGCATTAAGCATGGCAAAGTCATAGCAACATCAATCTCAAAACATAATGGATACTAGGTATCAAGCCCTAACAAAACTAACCCGATTACATGATGAATCTCATCCAACTCCCCCACCGACCAGCGAGCCTACGACGGGATTACTCACTCCCGGTGGGGAGCATCATGGAATTGGCGATGGAGAAGGGTTGGTGATGATGAAGATCGAAGATCCCCCTCTCCGAAGCCCCAAACGGACTCCAGATCTCGCATCCCGATGAAGAACAGGAGGTGGCGGCGGCTCCGTCTCATGGAACGCGATAATTCTTTCTCCCTAATTTTTTCTCTGAAAATAGGATTTTATAGCGTCGGAGATAGGGTCATCGGGGCCACTAGGTGGGCACAACCCACCTGGGCGCACCAGGAGGGGGGGCGCCCTGGTGGGGTGTGCTCACCCAGGGGCCCCCCTCCGGTGGTTCTTGGCTCCAGTATTTTTCTTTATTCCATAAAAATTCTCCAAAAGTTTCGTTCCATTCCGAGAACTTTTATTTCTGCACAAAAACAACACCATGGTAGTTCTGCTGAAAACAGCGTCAGTCCGGGTTAGTTTCATTCAAATCATGCAAATTAGATTCCAAAACAAGAGTAAAAGCGTTAGGAAAAGTAGATACGACGGAGACAGATCAACTCCCCCAAGCTTAAACCTTTGCTTGTCCTCAAGCAATTCAGTTGATAAACTGAAAGTGAGAAAGAAAAACTTTTACGAACTCTTTTGCTCTTGTTTGCATAAATAAGCTTAAGTAGCACCCAGATTTTCAGCAAAGATTATAACTAACCATGTCAACAATAACTCTTAGAAATTATATTAACTCATATCAATGGCGTAAGCAACTAGCGAGCAATAATAAGATATGTCGAATGACAACACTTTGTCAAAATAATCATGATATAATATGACAACAGTGGTATCTCGCTAGCCCTTTCTGAGACCACAAAACATAAATGCAGAGCACCTCCAAAGTTCAAGCAGCGACTAAACATTGTAATTCATGGTAGAAAATATCCAGTCATGATGCATCCAACATTAGCTATACACAATGCAAGAGGATGACAATAGTGCTCTCAGATCTGGCACTTATTTGAGAAGGTGATGACACAACATAAAATTAAATAGATAGTCCCTTCACAAAGGGAAACAGTGATTTGCAGCGGTGCCAGAGCTCATATTTTTAAAACAAAGATAAATGAAATTTTGAGAAATGCACCCTTCTTGTTTACTTCGTGACCATTGGTTATCGATATCTTCCATGCTAAACACATTAGTGGCGGTTCCCAAGCGATAAAAGTAAAGGTTTACTCCCCCTCCACCAACAAACACACTCCACGGCTAGCCGAATCCACGGGTACCATCCATACCAACATCAGTCCTGGGGAGTTTTGTTTAATTATTTGCAATTTTTGAATTCGGGACTGGGAATCCCTATTACCACCCCTCTCGTGCGAGGACGAGTGAATAAACACTCATCATGAGAATAGCCCGCTTAGCATGGAAGATATTGACTACCTCCTGTCACTCCATGAACAATCCAGGCACACAAAAACGGATGTTTATTTGAAGTTTTTAGAGGTGGCACATGAAAATTTACTTAGAATGGCAGGGTAATACCGCATATAGGTAGATATATGGTGGACTCATCTGGAATAACTTGGGTTTAAGGATTTTGATGCACAAGCAGTTTTCCTGCATAGTACAGGCGAAGGCTAGCAAATAGGTTGAGAAGCGGCCAGCTAGAGAGCGAAAACGGTCATGAACATGCATTATGCATAAGTAACATTGGATACTAGCATGAGTAGGATATGAACACCATGAACATAAATATCATAGAGGCTATGTTGGTTTCGATTCAACTACATGCATGAACATGTGCCAAGTCAAGCCACTCGAACATTCGGATTAGGATACCATATCATCATACCACATCACAATCATTTTAATGCATGTTGACATCCAAGATAAATCATTATCCATTCCTAGCTACTTAAGCATGGCATGAGAAACTATAATATCTAATTGTCAATGCAAACATGTTTGATCATAATAGGCTGAATCATGGATACTAGGTTAAACATATTTACAAAAACAGAACAAGTTGAGTTCATACCCGTTTCTCTCTGCCACAGCCAGTTCATCAAATATCGTCATTATTGCCTTTCACTTGCACGACCGAATGATAAGAAAATAATAATAGTGCAAGAGTGTCATGGACTAAGCTGGAATCTACAAACATTTTATTCAAGAGGAGAAGACAAGGCAATTTGAGCTATTTCTAAGATCAACAATAATGCATATGAGAGCCACTCAACATTTTCATCGTGGTCTTCTCCTCGGTATGACTCAATAAAAGGAAAAGAATTTCAGAGAAACACAATGAAATATTTTTGGAGTTTTTAGTTTTTCTTGAACAAAGCAAATTAAAGAGAAAAACAAAAACAAGAAAAACTATTTACATGGGAGAGCTCCTAACAAGCAAAAGAAGAACAAGGAAATCTTTTCGGGTTTTCTTTTAAATACTACAACTAACTACACTAGAAAGAAAAACTGAAAAGAAGCAAACAACATTTTTTTTGTGATTTTCTCAAGAAAGCGAGAAAATAAATCAAGCATGGATAATACAATGAAAAAGTGTGAACACCGACAACTGGAATGAAATGTGTGAACATGAAGGAAATGTCGGTGGGCATACGTACTCCACCAAGCTTAGGCTTTTGGCCTAGCTTGGTAATCACCGTCTGTAGCCTGCGTAATAATCTGAATGATAGCTCACGGAGGCTCTTGGTGCAGCCTCCTCAGCCTGCCGAGCAGCCACAACCTCTGCTTTGTGTGCGTGGCCCTCGCTCTCAAGAACATAGTATCTTCCTTTGTTGTGAAAATCAAAGAGAGCAGGCGCAGGCAAAAAGGTGTGCACAACAGAAACTTTATTGAACAACAGGGTATATGTATAATCATTGATTTCACCCTTAAGGAACTTATGGAACTTCATGGCCTCAAAGTCTAAGTACTGAGCAGGAAGGATGGGATCATTAGGCCAAAGTGATACACCAAACTCCTCTGGTAAACGTGAAGCATAAATCCCATCATAAAAATC
Source organism: Thinopyrum elongatum (assembly GCA_011799875.1). Lineage (NCBI taxonomy): Eukaryota > Viridiplantae > Streptophyta > Magnoliopsida > Poales > Poaceae > Thinopyrum > Thinopyrum elongatum. The sequence continues at coordinate 172,505,592 of CM022301.1, forward strand.
TCCACTACCAGCGTTGTGTTGCAATCTGCGTGCAACAATCGCTCCAAGGTTATAACATTTAATGCCGGTGAGGGCAGTGTGTATGAGGCTCAAGTCAGGAGCACACATTGCACTACAGTCTTGCTTGCCTACGATGCATTTTCCATTAAATAGTGCAAAGTATTTAATTGATGGGAAATGAATACTTTTTATTCTACCTTGTGTCACTCCTCTATCCTCGCCAAAACAAAGGTTAATCAAGAATGACTCGTACTCAGACCTTGGTAGTTCATCCAACAAACCCCAATATGGAATTTTACACACACCACTAAACGCATCTAGAGACATGGTAATTGAGCGGTCATAAATTTTAAACGAAACTCTAGATTCACGAGGATGAAATTTAAACTCTTTAGTAAACGATTCTGTGATACTGAGGTATTGATTGCATTTATCTTCAATGTAGAGGCCGAGCTCAGCATTGTGAACATATTGATCAAATTCTTCTTTAATACCTGCACTCACCATAAAATCGTCGCACGACCATAGGCATGATTTGGTAGCAGCTTCCCTTATTGAACTTGCGCTTGGTTCAACATAAGATTGACGGGTTGAGCCCCTACTAGAAGATGCCTCCGAGGACCTCCACCTCAAAGAACTCCTTCCAAAGAAGTTCATCATATTTGCATACAATTTTCTGAAAAATTTTGGGTCACAAATATTTTGTCAACAAAACTTTGCAAGATTGATAGCAACTACTCATAGAGATGTATAGAGGCCATATTGAACATTCAAACTACTTAGAACTCTAAGAATTCAACATGCAAGCTCATCTACAGTAGCACCAAGAGTAGCTAATTATTCAAAATATAATCCACCAAAGCAAAAACTAATTGGACCAATGGAGGAGTCACATACCAAGTAGCAATCCCCCAAAACAGTTTCAGAAACGGAGCTTCGATCAAAGAGATCGAAATCCGCGGGTTTGAGAGCAAGAACATGAGAGAGAGAGAGAGAGAGGGCAATGGTGATTTTTTTTCTGGAGGTAGGTGATGACATGGGTTAAAGAGATAAGTGAGGGGGCCCATATGGGGACCACAACCCACCAGGGCGCGCCTGGGGCTGCTGGCGTGCCCAAGTGGGTTGTGCCCACCTGGTGCACCCCCTCTGATGTTATTTGCATAAAAAATTTAGAAATATTCAGAAAAAAATGTATTAAATTTTCAGGGCATTATGAGAACTTTTATTTTTGGGTCATTTTTTGATTGCACGGGAAATTTAGAAAACAGACAAGACATGGCATTTTATTTTATTTAACTAAGAAAAACAGAAAATAAAAGTTGGGAGCAGAAGGTTGTGCTTCCACTTCATACCTCTCAAAAATGATCAATTAATAAGGTTGATCAAGTCTTATTAACAACCACTTTCGATTAGCATGAAACCGAAGAACTTTCGTAAAACACTAAGTTACCTCAACAGGGATATGCATGTCCCCCACAATAAGTATTTCATATTTCTTGTTGGCAGTAGGTAGAGGTAGTTGAAAACTTCCAATAGTGAGTGTCGGAGATTTTTCAATAACATTAATACCATTCACTTGGAATTGTTTCTACGGAAAGTGCACCATATGCTCATTACCATTGATATGAAAAGTGACCTTGCTTTTATTGCAATCAATAACAGCCCCTGCAGTATTCAAGAAGGGTCAACCAAGGATAATCAACATGTTGTCGTCCTTGGGCATCTCAAGTATAATAAAGTCAGTTAAGATAGTAACATTTGCAACAACAACGGGCACATCCTCACAAATACCGATAGGTATGGCAGTTGATTTGTCAGCCATTTGCAAAGATATTTCAGTAGGTGTGAGTTTATTCAAATCAAGTCTTTTATATAAAGAGAAAGGCATAACACTAACACCAGCTCCTAAATCACACAAAGCAATTTTGACATAATTTCTTTTTATGGAGCAAGGTATAGTTGGTATTCCCGGATCTCCAATTTTTTTAGTTACTCCATCCTTAAAAGAATAATTAGCAAGCATAGTGGAGATTTCAACTTCCGGTATTTTTCTCTTATTGGAGATGATGTCTTTCATATATTTTCCATAAGGGGCCATCTTTAATATATCAGTCAAACGAGTGCGCAAAAAGACTGGCCTAAGCATTTGAGCAAAGCATTCAAATTCTTCATCATCTTTCTTCTTTGTTGATTTAGGTGGAAAGGGCATGGGTTTTGAACCCATGGTTCTCTTTCTTTTCCATGTTTTCTAGCAATGAAGTCTCTTTTATCATATCTTTTATTTTTAGGTTGTGGGTTATCAAGATCAACAGCTGGTTCTATCTCAACATCATTATCTGGTTGTTTATCATTGTCTGGTTAAGTATCTTTATGAACATCATCATTATATTTTTCATTATCACTAGGTGAATGTTCATTACCAGATTGACTTTCAGCATCAGAGATAGAAACTACATTATCATTATCAGGAAGTTTTTCTATTTCAGGTTCACTAGAGGCATGCAAAGTCCTATCATTTTTCTTTTTCTTCTTCTTTTTAGATGGACTAGGTGCATCAGTGTTAATTCTTTGAGAGTCTTGTTCAATTCTTTTAGGGTGACCTTCAGGATAAAGTGGTTCCTAAGTCATTTTACCACCTCTAGTTGCTACTCTAACAGCAAAGTCATTTATATTATTATTCATTTCATCTAGCAACTCTCTTTGAGATTTAGCAACTTGTTCTAGTTGAGTTTGAAACATAGAGGCATGTTTTTGCTAAACCTCTAACATCATAGGAGATTCTAAATAACAAGTCACTCAAGCGAGCAATCATATCAGAATTATATTTCAATTGTTTCACAACATTTTCATTGAAGTGATCTTGCTTTCTAGTGTAATTATCAAACTCATAAAGGCATTGACTAGGATGCATATTATAAGGATTGTCCCTTTCATTAAATTTCATTAAAATTTTACCTCTACCACCTTGGGTGGTGATGTGTCAAGTACATGTATCTCTTCAATAGGAGATAAATTTTTAACATCCTCTGCTTTAATACCTTTTGCCTTCATAGATTTCTTTGCCTCTTGCATATCTTCCGGACTGAGATATAAGATACCCCTCTTCTTTGGAGTGGGTTTATGCGGTGGTTCAGGAAGAGTCCAATCATCATAATTTTTCAATATATTATTCAATAACTCCTTAGCTTGTTCAACAGTTCGTTCCTCGAAAACACAACCAGCACAACTATCTAGGAAGTCCCTAGAAGCATCTGTTACTCCATTATAGAAGATATCAAGTATTTCATTTTTCTTAATCGGATGATCAAGCAAAGCATTAAGCAATTGGAGAAGCCTCCCCCAAGCTTGTGGGAGACTCTCTTCTTTAGTTTGCACAAAGTTAAATATTTCCTGTAAGGCAGCTTGTTTCTTATGAGCAGGAAAATATTTTTCAGAGAATTAATAAATCATATCATGGGGACTACGCACACAACCAGGAGCAAGAGTATTGTACCATATCTTAGCATCACCCTTTAATGAGAATGGAAATAATTTGAGAATATAATAATAGTGAATCTTCTCATCATGAGCAAAAAGGGTGGCTATATCATTCAATTTAGTAAGGTGTGCCACAACAGTTTCAGTTTCATAACCATGGAAAGGATCGGATTCAACCAAAGTAATCAATTCTTGGTCGACAGAGAATTCATAATCCTTATCATCAGCAAAGATAGGTGAAGTAGAAAACTTAGGATTCTAGCATTCAAAGACTTCTCTTTCAGTTTGCATAATAATTTCTTAAGAACATCCCTATCATTGCAAGCAAGAAAATCTCTAGTTGTCTCCTCATCCATAACATAACCTTCAGGTACCTTAGGCAATTCATATCTAGGAGAGCTAGGTCTAATAGGTGTTTCAAGATTTTTAGTTTCAGGCATTTCATCAGTTTCAACAATTTCATCAATTTCAGCATTCTCAATATCTTTAGCTCTAGCAATTTGTTCATCAAGAAAATCACCTAGTGGCACACCATCATCAAGCAAGGTACTAGCATCATCATGAGTAGTATTTATAGAAGTAGCATCATCAATAACTTATGACATATCAGGATTAATAGCCATGTGGTGGTGTTGCAAGTCTACTAAAAACAGAAGGTGAATCAAGTGCAGAGTGTGATGGCAGTTCCTTACCTCCCCTCGTCCTAGAGGGAACGATCTTGGTTTTTGTATCCTTGAGATTCTTCATGGTGATAAATTGATAATAATCCCAAGTGACTCAACAAATATAGCTATGCTCCCCAGCAACGGCGCCAGAAAAAGGTCTTGATAACCCACAAGTATAGGGGATCGCAACCGTTTTCGAGGGTAGAGTATTCAACCCAAATTTATAGATTGGACACAAGGGGAGACAAAGAGTATTTGCAAGTATTAGCAGCTGAGCTGTCAATTCAACCACACCTGGAGATTAATTATCTGCAGCAATATGATCAGTAGCAAAGTAATATGATAGTTTTGATAGTAGTAGTTCCAGTAACGGTAATGGTAACAATGATAGCAATAATTTTGTAGCAATTGTGACAACAGCAATAGCAATAGTAACTTAGCAGAAACAATATATAGAAAATTTGTAGGCATTTGATCAGTGAATTTGTTGGATGATATTCATCATATAACAGTCATAACCTAGGGCGATACGGCACTAGCTCCAGTTCATAAATATAATGTAGGCATGTATTCCGTAAATAGTCATACGTGCTTATGGAAAGAACTTGCATGACATCTTTTGTCCTACCCTCCCGTGGCAGCGAGGTCCATAAGGAAACTAAGGGATATTAAGGCCTCCTTTTAATAGAGAATCGGAACAAAGCATTAGCACATAGTGAATACATGAACTCCTCAAACTACGGTCATCACCGGAAAGTATCCCGAATACTGTCACTCCGGGGTTTACGGATCATAACACGTAATAGGTGACTATAACTTGCAAGATTGGATCTAGAACATAGAAATAATGGTGATAACATAAACGGTTCAGATCTGAAATCATGGCACCCGCGCCCAAAGTGACAAGCATTAAGCATGGCAAAGTCATAGCAACATCAATCTCAGAACATAATGGATACTAGGGATCAAGCCCTAACAAAACTAACTCGATTACATGATGAATCTCATCCAACTCCCTCACCGACCAGTGAGCCTACGAAGGGATTACTCACTCCCGGTGGGGAGCATCATGGAATTGGCGATGGAGAAGGGTTGGTGATGACGAAGATCGAAGATCCCCCTCTCCGGAGCCCCAAACGGACTCCAGATCTTGCCTCCCGATAACGAATAGGAGGTGGCGGTGGCTCCGTCTTGTGAATAACGATAATTCTTTCTCCCTGATTTTTTCAACAAAAATAGGATTTTATAGCGTCGGAGATAGGGTCTGCGGGGCCACCAGGTGGGCACAACCCACCTGGGCGTGCCAGGAGGGGGGGGCGCCCTGGTGGGTTGTGCTCACCCAGGGCCCCCCCTCCGGTGGTTCTTGGCTCCAGTATTTTTCTTTTATTCCTTTAAAATTCTCCAAAAAGTTTCATTCCATTTCGAGAACTTTTATTTCTGCACAGAAAGAACACCATGGTAGTTCTGCTGAAAACAGCATCAGTCCGGGTTAGTTTCATTCAAATCATGCAAAATAGAGTCTAAAACAAGAGTAAAAGCATTAGGAAAAGTAGATACGACGGAGATGTATCATTTACGGAGAATTATTTTGCAATATATAAAAAATACTGGAGCAAATAACTACTGGAGAAGGCCCACCAGGTGGGCACAACCCACCTGGGCGCGCCAGGCCCCCCAGGCGCCCCCTGGTGGGTTGTGCTCTCCTCGGCCCACCTCCGGTGCCCATCTTCTGGTATATAGGCCATTTTGACCAAGAAAAAATTAGGAGGGGACTTTCAGGACGAAGCGTCGCCGTCTCGAGGCGGAACTTGGGCAGGAGCACTTTTGCCATCCGGCGGAGCGATTCCACCGGGGGAACTTCCCTCCCGGAGGGGGAAATCATCACCATCGTCATCACCAAAAACTCTCCCATCTTTGGGAGGGCCATCTCCATCAACATCTTCAAAAGCACCATCTCATCTCAAACCCTAGTTCATCTCTTGTGTTCAATCATTGTACCGGAACCTTAGATTGGTACTTGTGGCTGACTAGTACTGTTGATTATATCTTGTAGTTGATTACTATATGGTTTATTTGGTGCAAGATTATATGTTCAGATCCGTTATGCTATATAATACCCCTCTGATCTTGAGCATGATTACCATTTGTGAGTAGTTACTTTTGTTCTTGAGGTCACGGGAGAAATCATGTTGCAAGTAATCATGTGAACTTGATATGTGTTCCATATTTTGATGATATGTATGTTGTGATTCCCTTAGTGGTGTCATGTGAACGTCGACTACATGGCACTTCACCATATTTGGGCCCATGGGAGTGCATTGTGGAGTAGTTATTAGATGATGGTTTGCTAGAGTCACAGAAGCTTAAACCCTAGTTTATGCGCTACTTCGTAAGGGACCGATTTGGATCCAAAAGTTTAATGCTATTGTTAGATTTTATCTTAATACTTTTCTCGTAGTTGCGAATGCTTGCGAGGGGGTTAATCATAAGTAGGAGGTTTGTTCAAGTAAGAACAGCACCTAAGCACCGGTCCACCCACGTATCAAATTATCAAAGTAGCGAACACAAATCAAACCAACGTGATGAAAGTGATATGATGAAATTCTCGTGTACCCTCAAGAATGCTTTGCTTATCATAAGAGACCATTTTGGCCTGTACTTTGCCACAAAAGGATTGGGCTACCTTGCTTCACTTTATTTATCATAAGGGGCAATATAACATGACGTTCTTCTGCATTAAGGGATTTGGCATACAAACAAATAAGCGCATGACAACCTCTGCTTCCCTCTGCGAAGGGCCTTTCTTTTACTTTTATGCATTTACTTTTATGCAAGAGTCAAAGTATTCTCCCCTATTCCTTTTTATTTTATCTTTTTGCAAGCATCATGTGGTGAGGAAAGATCTAGGCACATATATCTAGTTGGATATGAGTGGGCATGAGTTATTATTGTTGACATCACCCTTGAGGTGAATACGTTGGGAGGCGAAACTATATGCCCCTATCTTTCTATGTGCCCGGTTGAATCTTTTTGTTCATGGGTATGTTGTGAGTGTTAGCAATCATAGAAGATTAAATGATGGTTGAGTATGTGGACTTGCCTAAAGGATCCAATACACGACCCTTCCTGAAAATATGATGAATTGTAGTTGTAAAGTTGACTAAGAACATAGTATGTTGGTTTTTAATAAGGTTTATGCTTTATACTTCAGTATTGTGATGAATTGTTACTTGTTCATGAGAAGTTATATGATAAAAGTTTTTTGATAAAGTTTTTTGCTGTTATAATAATATGCATGATGCTTCTATGTCCGTATTTTGTTTTTATCGACACCTCTCTCTCTAAGCATGTGGGCATGTTTTTTTATTTCGGTTTTTCACTGGAGGATAAGTGAGGTCTAAGCTTGGGGTAGTTGATACGTCCATTTTAGATCATGTTTTCCTACTGGTATTTATAATGTTTTTTATGCATAATAATACTTTTGGGAGTAATTCTAATGCATTTTCTCTCATAATATGCAAGGTTTACACAAAGAGGGAGAATACCGACAGCTGGAATTCTGGACCTGAAAAAGCTACGTTAGAGTTACCTATTCTGCACATCTCCAAATGAGCTGGAAATTTAGGGAGAATTATTTTGCAATATATAAACTTTTGCCCTCCGGCGGAGCGATTCCGCCGGGGGAACTTCCCTCCCGGAGGGGGAAATCATCGCCATCGTCATCACCAACAACTCTCCCATCTTTGGGAGGGCCATCTCCATCAGCATCTTCAACAGCACCATCTCATCTCAAACCCTAGTTCATCTCTTGTGTTCAATCTTTGTACCGGAACCTTAGATTGGTACTTGTGGCTGACTAGTAGTGTTGATTACATCTTGTAGTTGATTACCATATGGTTTATTTGGTGCAAGATTATATGTTCAGCTCCATTATGCTATTTAATACCCCTCTGATCTTGAGCATGATTATCATTTGTGAGTAGTTACTTTTGTTCTTGAGGTCACGGGAGAAATCATGTTGCAAGTAATCATGTGAACTTGATATGTGTTCGAGATTTTGATGATATGTATGTTGTGATTCCCTTAGTGGTGTCATGTGAACGTCGACTAAATGGCACTTCAACATATTTGGGCCTAAGGGAATGCATTGTGGAGTAGTTATTAGATGATGGGTTGCTAGAGTGACAGAAGCTTAAACCCTAGTTTATGCGCTACTTCGTAAGGGGCCGATTTGGATCCAAAAGTTTAATGCTATGGTTAGATTTTATCTTAATACTTTTTTCGTAGTTACGGATGCTTGCGAGGGGGTTAATCATAAGTAGGAGGTTTGTTCAAGTTAGAATAGAACCTAAGCACCGGTCCACCCACATATCAAATTATCAAAGTCGCGAACAGGAATCAAACCAACATGATGAAAGTGATATGATGAAATTCCCGTGTACCCTCAAGAACGCTTTGCTTATCATAAGAGACCGTTTTGGCCTGTCCTTTGCCACAAAAGGATTGGGCTACCTTGCTTCACTTTATTTACCATTACTGTTACTTGCTCATTACATATTATCTTGCTATCAAACTATCTGTTACCTACTATTTCAGTGCTTGCAGAAAATACCTTGCTGAAAACCACTTGTCATTTCCTTCTGCTCCTCGTTGGGTTCGACACTCTTACTTATCTATGATTGATCCCCTATACTTGTGGGTCATCAATCATGTTGCGGAATTCATCCATTTGTTTGGAGAGCTTGGCGTCCAAATAGTCCTGTTGTCGTGCTTCCGATTGTCGTAGGTCGATGGCGAGTTGCACAATGCGATCACCCAAAGCTTCACTCTCTTGATGTAGAGCTTGTTGTGCGATGAAGAAGTGATTCTTGGTGACGTAGTCACGTTCGTCATCTTGATCCTCTAATAGAGGGTTCACCGAAGAGGAAGTCCTATCCATCATGTAGAAGTGGTGGTGAGTAGGAAAATGAGAGAACAAAACCGAAGTTACCTTTTTTGAAGATTGTGGATGTAACAATGTCGGGGACGAATCCGCGATCACCTATGGGACCCAGGGAAGGACCCCTTTACGTTCGGCAGGGAGAGACGGTCGCACGAAGAGCAAATCTAGCGAAGAACACGACAGCACACGATAGAGATTTTACCCAGGTTCGGGCCGCACGGATGCGTAAAACCCTACTCCTGCTTTTTGGTGTATTATCTGGATGATTGTTCTAGCTCCAGGAGCGCTACAGTACAGAGTAGCTGCGTACAATACTGGAGTTCTCCATCTCCCAGTTCCTAACCCCCCTCCACGTTGCCTATGGGCCTCCTTTTATACGCACAAAGGGGTCACCAACAGGTGGCAAACAGTAAAGGTAGAGGTGGAAAGTTGCTACAGTAAGGCCATTATTACTAGGATGACATGTCCTACCTACCACTGACGGCAGGGGACAAGGGCATTAAATGCCCATGCCTTAGCTGTCTAGATACATGTACCCGGACGTCTTGGACGTGGGAAAAGCCTATCCCACCTGCTCCTGCACCGCTAGCTACAGAGTACCGCCGTCTACACAGTGCCCTGCCACACACGCTTGGAAGGACCCAGAGCGCCACGCTGGCAGAGGCACCGGACCAGCACAGTAGCACAGTGGTACAGTAACGCTTGCCGCGGCAAGACCTTGCCGCACCTGATAGCTTGCCGCAACCAATAGCTTGCTGCGCAAGGTAACTTGCCGGGGCAAGTACCTTGCCGCAGCTGCTATCTTGCTGCAGCCAATAGCTTGCCGCGCATGGTAACTTGCCGGGGCAAGTACCTTGCCGCAGCTGCTATCTTGCCGCAGCCAATAACTTGCCGGGGCAAGTACCTTGCCGCGGCAAGTACTCTGCTACAGCAAACCTCAGGCTGGGCCTCAGCTGTCCCTCCCGGCAAGCTCCTCTTGCCGGGGCCTTGACTCTTGCTTTGTATACTTTGTTCTTGAATGGCTTTAATAATCTTGAGCTTCTCTCTGGCTGTCCTCCCGTAAGCCTGGCCGCGGGATGCTGCTACTGCCCGTGCACAAGTACAGGGTACTAGGGTACCCCTATTCTAGTACACCGACAGGAGCCCCCGGGCCTGGGCCACACACGGTGCCGGGCGTTGTTGGGCCAGGCCCAAACAGTGCACGGGCACGCGTGGCTGGGATAAGCCGAAACGTCTCTACGCTGTTTAATTGCATGCTCTCCCACGCGTCGCGCGTTGAATGCGGAGCGTGGGAAACGTGCGCAGTTATCTCGAATGACGAAGAGGCGGATGGTTCCGCATCTTTCCCCATAAAAGGAGGGACCTGCAGAAGCACTCACACACTCCTCTCACCATTCTCGATCTCCAAATCTCCGCCTTCTTCTTCCTCCGCTCCAAAACAAAGCGGTTTCCCAATCCTCTGCCACCGCGCGCGTCCGCATCTCCCTCGGACCTCAGCTCCGCCTTCGCCATGCCTCCCAAAGGAGAAAAGGGGAAGACGGGGAAGTCCTCAAGGACGGAGACCCAGGCGCAGTTGAAGAGGCAGAAGTACGCGCTCTTCGCTCCGACGCTCACGGGGGCGGATCTGAAGGCCAAGTTCCAAGGCATGTGGGCCGTGAGGACCAAGGCGCATCCGGCCACCCGCGTTCGCTCAGCCACCGACGAGAGCGAAGTGAGCAAGTACCCCTTCTTCGCTTGCTACTTTTGGTGCGGGCTCTGCCCGCCGTACTCGGATTTCTTCAGCGACGTCATGTACACCTTCAATCTCCGTCTGCTGGATCTCACACCGAATGCCGTATCCACCATGGCAATATTCGCGCATCTGTGCGAGAACTTCGTCGGCGTCGCACCCAACACCGCGCTGTTCAGGCATTACTTCACTCCCCGTGCTGAAAAGGGGGAGCCTCTCACCGTTGGTGTCTCGTTCGTTTCAAGATTGGGCGCCAAGGAGCATTATCTGAAGGGGGATCTCCGCCCAAGATGGGGACAAATCCGGTCTGAATGGTGTTGGATCATTGATGACGAGCCGCCACCATACTGTGAGCTTCGCAAGACCCCAGCAGCGCGTGGCACGGACTGGAGCGATCTGGATCCCCAGGACAAGAAGCTGGAGATTGCCACTACCAGGATCATACGGCTCAGGGAGGCCGGGCTCACCATAGGGATGGTTGGTGCAGACTTCCTCCGCCGCCGCATTGCTCCTCTGCAGCAGAGAGGAAGGCCGGCCTCTGATTGGAAAAACCCAGCCGATATCATGCGGCTGCGCCCTGGACTGATCAACAACTTCACAGTTCTGCAGCACGACTTCTTCATGCGAGAACTGTTCAAGCAAGAGACAGATCCAGAGAAGCGCGACAAGGCGTTCACGCTGCCGAAGCACATCGTGCCCCTTTGCAACAACTCCGCATTGAGTGCAATCATCGCTATGATGCCGCTCTGCAATGTGCACAGCATTGAAGCAACTTGGGACATGCCGCTCGAAGAAGACGTGCGGCGATTCTTTGACTCCACGGTTGAAAAGCAGGTCCGGGTGGAGGAGTGGCTCGTCCGCAACACCACTGAGCAAGAAATAGAATTCATTGCTCGAAGAGTGGAGGAGGACAGGCTCGCCAGGGAAGCTGGCGATTTTGGTTATACTTTGGCGGAGCTCGACGAGGCACAAAAGAAGAGCCTTGCCGAGCAGGGGATGCTTGCCGGGAAGGGCGAGCTCGCCGCACCCGGCAAGGATGTCGGGCCAAGCCAGCCTGCCGGCGAGTCAGGCAGCTTGGAGGATGAGGGCTCCTCTTCTGAGGAGGGCATCGAAAGCCCACCGCAGTCAGAGTCCCCAGCCCCTCTGAGGAGGAAACGCCTTCGCAGGCTTGGCAAAGTGGCTGAGCAGCAAGAAGTTCAACAACCGCCGGAGCGCCGTTCGACGCGCTCGACCGCGGCAAGGGCTGGTGCTGCGGGAGCGTCTCACGCGGCCCCGGCAACTGGAGCAGGGTCAGCAAAGACCGCTGCTACTACCCCGGCCAAGCGGCCAAGGAGCCCAGCTCCCCCTCCTCCCCCTCCTCACACGGAGGCGGACTTTGATTTTTCCGCTCTCAGCGAAGAGGACGACGAGGAAGAGTAAGTTCCCTTGCCGCGACCCTCAATCTTTGTAAGATTTTGTTTCTGTCCTCACTTGTCGCGCTCCGGCCTCGCTTCCGCAGGGAGGAAACCTTGGCGGAGAGGATGAGGAAGAGAGCTAAGGTCTCGACGAGCAAGGCCGTGGTGGTCGTCGAAGATGAGCCCACGGCAACCACCGGGGGAGCGTCTGAGACCATCCCGACCAGCTCGGAGCCCAGCCCTCGTCGCAGCCCCCAGCGTAAGTATTCCAACTACCTTCCGCTGGCGGTCGCTGAGGAACAAGCATTTGTCACTGACATCTTTGGGCGTGTAGGAGAGGAGCAGCAAGTGGAGCCATCTGAACGTGCTCCAGAAGTACCACCCCCCTCGACCACACCGCCAAGGAGAAGATCTCCGGTAAGGGCTCCCACTAGCGAGCCGAGCCACGAAGAGGAGCCGGCAAGCGCCGAAGCGCCAAGCACCAGCGCTGGCGACCCCACCCCAATGACAAACGTTGACGGGGGAGGGGAGCCCACCGCTCCTGAGCTCAACACGGGTAAACCCACTTGCCGCAAAACTCTTTCTGCTTTCTTTCTTTTGTCTTCTTGAATTTCTTCCTGAAGCTCTTTTTGCTTTACTTCTCGGGTTGGTAGAGCCCTCCTCGGTGGAGCCAATGAACATTGACTCTTCTGCCGAGGAGAACACCGCAGGGGCCGTCGACGACGAGGCCGCCAAGGCCGCCGCTGCCAAGGCCGACAAGCTGGCAGCCAATAAGCTTGCCGACAAAGAAGCTGCCAGGGCTGCCGAAGAGGCCGGCAAGGCCGCCGAGGATAATACCGCCAAGGCGCCCACCGATGAAGCCGCCAAGGCTGCTGAAGCTGAGGCCGCCCAGAAGGCTACTGAGGAGGCCGGCGAGGGAGCCGATGGTCGTACTGACGGCCCTGAGGCCACTGGAGCGCCAGGCGCTACTCCGACCACGGGTCCCTCAACCACTGAAGAGGCGGCAGCGCCCAACTCGCCTCCGCCAAGCAAATACATCCGGATCGGCGAGAACGTCTACGTCAGCCTCCCCTGGACGGTGGGCTCCAGAGCGCCAACCAAGGAGGATGTTGTGGACGAGGAGATCCTTGCCGCTGCCGGGCTCCAGCTTGTGGATGCGCCAGGCGCCAGCAGCAGCAGCACGTCTGAAGAGGAGCAACTGCTCCAAAAGCTGTTGAATCTTCATCGCGCCCGATGGGAGAAGCTAGCTTCCAGGGAGGCGCTCATCGAGAAGGCCGAAGCTGACATGTTGAGGCGCGTGGAGATCTTGGCGGACGTCCGCGTGCGATCTCTTAATGCGTTAGAGGTCAAGCGGGCCCAGCTGGCCGAAGAACGGCAGGCCCTCCTCCTGATGAAGCAAGATATTGAACAAAGACAGGAGGAGACCGCCAAGGAGTTGTCTGCTCAGGCCGGTGATCTGAACCAGCGGAAAGTGGACCTTGATGCCCACGAAGAGGAACTTGCCGAGCGCAAGAAGAAACTTGCCGAAACCCTCCAGCAGAAAGACGAGGAGGTGGCAAGACTTGTCGCAGAGCGGACCCAGGGGCAGGCACAAAAACACCAGAAGGAAATCGAAGCCTTGGCCCAAGAGTACGCCAGCAAGTTGGTGGAGGCCACCAACGCTGTCGCTGCTGCAGAAGTGAACAGGAAGGAAACGGAGGAGAAAGTGGCAAGACTAGAGGCCGCCCTCAAGGCAAACGGTGACAAGCTCTCAACGCTTGAAAGTGAGAGGGCAAAGGTGACCCACACTTTGGCGGAGATGCAAGTTACCATAGCCAAGAAGAACAATCTGCTTGCCGCCGCCAACGACTCCATAGCAGACCTGAAGCTGAAGCTGACCACGCTGAAGGAGACGCTCGACACCACCAGAAAGCACGAAGGGCTTCTAATGACAGAGCTCCAGAAGGAAAAGGGTCTGCTTCAAGACGCTATTGCGACCCACAAGAAGTTCAGGGATAACGTGGGGATCTTCACAGACAGGCTTGCCAGCGCCGCCGAGGACATCGACAAGGAGCTGACTGCCCTGAAGGTGCCGGACTTCGGGTACTCCACCGACAAGAACACGCAAACTAGCGTCAAGCTAGCCGAGTTCTTCGACGGAGTAGTAGAAGCACTCCAACAGCTCCAAGTCAATCACAAGGCTCAACTGGCCGATGAGTCACGCAGGCTTTGCCGGGGAGTTCTCCGGAGGTTGTTGGTGAAGATAGCATACAGAAACCCGGGCGTCGACTTCAGCAACATCTTCAAAAGCTTGCCGAAGGGATACGACCCCGCGCCACTAGAGGCCCTTGTCGCGCCCATCGTGGAGAGGGTGGACCATATCCAGAGAGTCGAAGGCGAGCACCGCAATTAGAGAGCCCATTCTTCTCCCTCCTTGCCGCCGCTAGACATGTTAAAGAACAATCTGTTTAAGCTGCGGCAACTTATCTTGTAATATAACTTGCAATATTTTGGAGTTAATGCATGTCATCTCCCTTGAGCAATTTCTTTCTTTGTGTGTACTTGCCCTACGCTTATAGGGAACTTGCCGGTGCGCGCACCATTGCCGCGAGCGCTGGGTGCGGGACTTCAGCAGCCTGCTGGCGGTGCCGCTGCCGGCAAGCAACCTTGTCGCGCTCAGTGCAGCCACTTAGGTTGTTGAGTGGACTCGAAACAAGGTAAGGGCGCGATCGATTACGCTTAGGTTCCGTCGCGCACAGGTTTTCCATACAAAGAGTAGTATCGTTCAAGGAAAATAACCTTGAAAATAAAAAAGAATTTGATTGTTCAAACTTTGGCACTTAGCTTTGTCGCTGATCTCTCCGCGGCAAGGTCTTGTCACTGCTTGCCGCTGCCTTCTTCCCGGCAAGGCAAAGTTTCTTTGAACGACGCCTGGTCCATATCATTATCCCATCCCCCCCGGCAAACTTGTGCGCGAGGGAAGCTTCTGTCTCTTTGAGAAAAAGAAAGAAGAGAAAATAAAGATATAGGAGCTTGCCGGCTCGTTAATGCTTACTGGGGAGGCTGTACTGCACAGTATGTCAAATAATCATGCAAAATAAAAGTAAACATGAAATCGTCAAAAACTGCGAAATACAAAAGCTTTATTTATGCACAGGGTCTGCGCCTGGCTTTGTACAAAGGATTACATGCAACAGCGGCAAGACTTGTACAAAAGGTGGTTGCCGGGGAAGGGCCCAGCAACCGCGCCTTATGGAAAAAACTTACGAAGATGCTCAATGTTCCAGGAATTGATCACTGGAATGCCATCCTCGGTCTCCAGGCGGACAGCACCGGGCCTGGTGACTCGTTTCACCCGATAAGGGCCTTCCCACTTCGGCGTCAACTTGTTTGAATTCTTGGCCGACTGAACGCGCCGAAGAACAAGGTCGCCTTCCTCGAGACTTCTGGCATTAACTTTGCGGCTATGGTAGCGACGCAAAGCTTGCTGGTAGCGAGCAGCTCTCACAGCAGCCTGAAGACGATCCTCCTCGAGGAGCACAGCGTCATCTTGCCGCAGTTGCTCTTGCTCAAGCTCATTGTAAGCGAGCACTCGAGGTGACCCATATACGAGCTCCGTGGGGAGAACTGCCTCTGCTCCATAAACTAGAGCAAAAGGCGTCTGGCCAGTAGCTCGATTTGGCGTCGTCCTGATCGACCAAAGAACCACTGGCAGCTCCTCGATCCAGTTCTTGCCGCACTTGCGCAGCCTGTCGAAAGTTCTCGTCTTGAGCCCACGCAGCACTTCAGCATTTGCCCTTTCAGCTTGACCGTTGCTTCGCGGGTGAGCAACAGAAGCGAAACAGACCTTGGCGCCAAGGTCTTCGACATACTGCATGAAGGCGTGGCTCGTGAACTGGGTACCGTTGTCGGTGATGATCCTGTTAGGAACACCAAAGCGACAAACAATTCCCTTGAAGAACTTGATGGCTGATTGTGCTGTCACCTTCCTCACTGCTTCCACTTCCGGCCACTTCGTAAACTTGTCGATGGCCACATACAAGTACTCGAAGCCCCCGGTGGCACGGGGAAAGGGGCCGAGGATGTCGAGCCCCCAGACCAAAAATGGCCAGGAGAGAGGGATTGTCTGGAGAGCTTGAGCTGGCTGATGAATCTGCTTGGAATGAAACTGGCATGCTTCACACTTGGTTACTAGTGCAGTTGTATCCTGGAGGGCGGTGGGCCAAAAGAAACCTTGCCGGAAAGCCTTTCCAGCAAGGGCTCTTGACCCTATGTGGTGACCACATATGCCTCCATGAATCTCCGCCAACAGCTCCTGTCCTTCTTCCCGGGGAATACACTTCAATTTCACACCGTTTGGTCTTTTTCTGCACAGCATGTCATCGACAAATTGATACATATTGGACCGTCGGGCTACTTTCTCCGCTTCTTCCTGCTCTTCGGGAAGTTCTCCTGTCTGAAGGAAACGGACGATCTGCTGCGCCCACGCTGGAGCCTGTGGCTCGACAACGAGGACTAAAGGCATTTCTTCTGCCGCGGGAACATTAGGCCCTACGGCAAGAGCTTGTCGCTCTACCAGAGCCGGCCGTTCCCCGACGAGCTTGGCGGGAACAGCCGCTTCAACGACGAGAGCCTGGGGCCCTGCTGGAGCGTGCTGTCCTTCAACAAGCTCGTCAGGAGCAGCTGCTTCAACGACGGAAGCCCAAGGCCTCGTCGGAGCATCTTGCTCCTCAGCGCTTCGATCAGGAGCGCCTGCTTCAACGACAAGGACCCGAAGTCTTGTCGGAGCAAGTTGCCCCTTTGCCTCTTGCCTAGGAGCACCCGCTTCAACGACAAGAGCGTGAGGCCTTGTCGGAGCAAGTTGCCCCTCTGCATCTTTGGCGCTGGCTTTGGCAGCCTTCTTGCCGGCGGCTTCGGGGAGCTCTGCCGGGAAGTAGTCGCCAGAAGCCAACTTCCTCTTCCTGCCTTGCCCTACTGATGGCGTCACGGATGGCTGAGTTAGTTGGAGCACAAAAGTGCCTGGTTCCACAGGCAATTTGAGTGCGGCGCGCTTTGACAAACCATCGGCAATGTCATTCTCAGCATGTGGGACGTGCTCCATTTGTAGGCCGTCAAAGCGTTCCTCCAACTTCCTCACCTCATCTACATAAGCTTCCATCAATGGGCATTGGTAGTTCTTGTTCACTTGCCTGACGACAAGCTGCGAATCTCCCCTGACAATAAGCTTCTTGATCCCAAGGTCTGCCGCGATCCTGAGACCGGCAAGCAACCCCTCATATTCTGCAGTATTGTTCGTCGCCTGTTCCTTGGGAAAGTGCATTTGGACCACGTACTTGAGGTGCTCTCCGGTGGGTGCGACAAGCAGTACGCCAGCACCGGCGCCTTGCAGCGAAAAGGCACCATCAAAGTACATAAGCCACTCTTTGCTTGTCACCTTGCCGGGGAGAGTCGTCTCTGGGATTTCTTCGTCTGGCGTTGGTGTCCATTCTGCGACAAACTCTGCCAAAACTTGGCTCTGTATGGTTGATGTACTCTCAAACTTGAGACCAAAGCTCGACAACTCCAACGCCCACTCGACAATCCTGCCTGTCGCTTCTGGATTTTGCAAAATCCTTTTCAGCGGGAAGCGAGTGACGACGGTAACTTCATGTGCTTGAAAGTAATGGCGCAGCTTTCTCGAGGCCATGAGAAGGCCGAAAAGCAGCTTCTGCACACCAGAATACCTTGACCTAGCTCCCTGCAGAAGAGAGCTCACAAAGTAGACCGGGCGCTGCACCATTTTCTTCTTTTGTATCACTTCGCCTGACTGCGCAGACGAATCCTTGTCGGCAGCAAAACTTGTCGGGGGAGCCCCCAGCTTGTCGCTGGACGTGCTTGCCGCAGTTACTGCCTCCTCATCCACCTCTCTCTCCGCTACTAGCGCAGCACTAACCACTTGATTGGTTGCCGCTAAATACAGCAACAACTTCTCTTGTGGTTTAGGTGCGACAAGTATTGGAGGAGAGGAGAGGTATCTCTTCAAGTCTTGCAGCGCTGCCTCCGCCTCCGGAGTCCATTTCAATGGACCTGCCTTTTTTAAGATTTTGAAAAATGGCAGGGCGCGCTCAGCTGACTTGGAGATAAACCTACTGAGAGCAGCAACACAGCCGGCAAGTCGTCGTACATCCTTGACGCGCTTCGGTGCTTCAATTTGCTCAATGGCTTTGATCTTGTCAGGATTGGCTTCAATTCCACGTTGAGACACAAAGAACCCGAGAAGCTTGCCGGAGGGAACTCCAAACATGCACTTCTCGGGGTTGAGCTTCAGGTTGATCTTGCGCAGATTTACAAAAGTTTCTTCTAGATCTTGAACCAAAGTAGCCCTGTCCTTGCTTTTGACCACTATATCATCCATATAGGCTTCCACATTTCTGTGCAGCTAAGGCTCAAAAGCAATCTGGACGGCTCTTGCAAATGTTGAACCAGCATTTTTCAAACCAAATGGCATACGTATGAAACAGTATGTGCCACAGGGTGTGATAAATGCGGTCTTTTCCTCATCTTCCTCAGCCATGAAGATTTGATGATACCCTGAATATGCGTCAAGAAATGAAAGCAAATCACATCCTGCCGTGGAGTCAACAATCTGGTCTATGCGGGGCAAAGGAAATGGGTCTTTGGGACAAGCTTTATTGACATCAGTGAAATCAATACAAAGCCTCCATTTTCCATTCGCTTTGCGCACGACAACAGGATTGGCCAACCACGTAGGATGGAGCACTCCTCTGACGAGGCCTGCTGCTTCCAACTTCTTGATTTCTTCCGCAATAAACTCTTGCCGCTCCACAGCTTGCTTTCTGGCTTTCTGCTTGACGGGCCTCGCGTGGGGACAAACGGCAAGGTGGTGCTCAATTACTTTCCTGGGAACATCGGGGATGTCGGACGGTTGCCATGCAAACACGTCGACATTCGCCCGCAGGAAAGCAACGAGCGCGCTTTCCTATTTGTTGTCAAGTGTGGCACTGATGGTGAAGGAACCACCAGTGCCGTCCTCCTTGGCGGGCACCTTCTTTGTCGCCGGCGGAGCGGCTTTGTTCTTCTTGCACTTGCCGGTGGGTCTCTCTGGTGCGTCCTCGACGGCAGCGCAGCACTCCGAAGAGGTGCGCTTGCCAGAGTGGGCACAGGAGCTCTTGCCGGACTTCCTCTTGTTCTTCCCCCCGGGAGCTTCAGCGGCAAGTGCCTTGGCGGCAGTTGCGGCAGCTGCTTCCCGGTAGATCTTGTCGGCGCAAATAAGTGCATCCTTCTTATCGCAGGGAACTGTGATAACACTTACTGGGCCTGGCATCTTCAACACGTTGTAGGCATAATGAGAGGCTGCCATGAACTTGGCGAGCGCTGGATGGCCAAGTATCCCATTATAAGGCAATGGAATATCGGCAACGTCAAAGGTGACCTTCTCGGTCCGGTAGTTCAGCTCGCCGCCAAATGTCACTGGCAGCGTGATCTTCCCTTTCGGCTTGCTCCTTCCTGGATTGACTCCTTGGAAAGTACCAGTTTCCTCAAGCTCGCCGTCAGGGATTTGAAGTTTCTGGAGCACAGCGGGCGAAATCAGATTCAAGCCGGCCCCACCGTCAACTAACATCTTCGTGACCTTGAGGTTGCGGATCGTTGGTGAAACCAACATCGGCAAGCACCCGACCGCCGTTGTGCGGTCAGGGTGGTCCTCAATGTCAAAGACGATAGGCGTGTCAGACCACTTCAGAAGCTTTCTGGCGTCAACAGATGGTTCCGCCGCATTGATCTCTCGCGCCCACTGTTTAAGTTGGCGGTGAGAAGAATGCAACGAAGCACCACCGTCAACACACAAGACTTCTGCGGCTTTCTGAAATTCGTGCTCACTGGATTCTTCATCATCTAGATCATCATCATCATCATCATCTTTGTCGTGGCCACGAGGAGGCCTGTCTCTCTGCTGCTGCTTGGCCTTGCCGCGACGCCCTCCTCGGGCAGTGCGCTTCTTGCCGGACCCGCCAACACCTTCTGGGGCCTTCTCCTTGTCGCGCCTCTCATACTCAGCTTTCTGCTGTTCGACAAGCTGCTCGACTCGTCGGCAGTTCTGGAGATCGTGTCCCTTGGTGCGGTGGATCTTGCAATATTGCTTGTCGGAGCCGTCCTGCTTGTCGGCAGCCGCCAAGGCCTGACAGTTGGCGCACGCGGCAATCTCCTTGCCGGAGCCCTCGACTTTGGCCTTGTCGGCGCTGCCGTTGCCGCTGGACTGTTCGACGGCAAGCACAGCTTTGCCCTTTTTCTTCCTGTTGTTCCGCCGCCGGCCCTTCTTTGCCGAGGCGGTACCTTCACTGTCAGAGCTCCCCCCTGCGCCAACACCTTCACCGGGAAGTTTCCTTCCCTCTTCAGCACGCGCACACTTGTCGGCGAGAGCATATAGCTGGCCAATGTCTCTGACCTTGGTCATCGCCATTTCCTCCCGCATCTTGCGGTTACGCACGTTCTGATGGAACGCGCTAATAACCGCAGCGGGGTGAACATCTGGGATGTTGTACTGTACGCGGCTGAACCTTTGAATGTATTTGCGCAGGGGCTCTCCTTCCTTCTGGGGGATGAGATGAAGATCACTCTCCTGGCCATGAGGTTGATGTCCGCCGGTAAAGGCACCAACAAACTGATGGCACAGGTCCGCCCATGAAGAAATGGAGTTCTCCGGCAAGTGCATGAGCCATGAGACGACGTTGCGCTTTAACACGAGCGGGAAGTAGTTAGCAAGAATCTTGTCGTCTCGTCCCCCGGCAGCTTGCACCGCAATGGTGTAAATGCTGAGGAACTCCGACGGGTGTGTCTTGCCATCATACTTCTCCGGCACGTCAGGCTTGAAAGCCTTGCAGTTGGGCCACTGGACCTGCCGCAGCTCACGGGTGAACGCTGGACAACTTACCGCGTACGGCAAGTCGCCAGGATCCCCTGGCACATGCATGTCAACAGCGGGCCCTGCGCATCTGTCGGACTGACGATGCGCTTCTCTCCTTCGCTCGATAGTGGTACGAGCGTCTTCTCCTCTGCGTTCCTGAAGAACGAGGCGCTGGTCACGACGAGCTCGCGGGTCAGACGACGCCGTGGAATCATCGCCACGGGCGTCGTTTCGACGTGTCGGCGACCGAGGCCGTCTGGGCGGGGAGTGTACGGTTGTTGCCCCCTCGCCGTTCTTGTTGGTGACAGCATTGTCACCAGTTCTCTTGTCGGCCGCGCGCACCGGGTCGGCATCAGCGAAGCTGAGAAGGCTCTGAATGGTTGCCCTCCACTCGTCAAGCTTATCTGCTGGTGGAGGGAAGTTCAGGAGCAGCTGCGCACGCGCCAACGCTTCTGCTGGTGAGGGAGGTATCGAGTGGCGTGAGGACTGTGGGATGCTCTTACTCCTAACAGTGTTAGAAGGAGCATCTCCACGGCCAGGCGACCGTACCTCGACCCCGCCAACGTGTTGATGCGTATGGTGACCCCGCGCATCTCGAGATCGATGCGCAAGTTCATTATCCAGGGAGCGCCTGGCACCTGGGGCGTCAGGACGCTGCCTGTCACGGGCTTCTTGCGAAGGCCGCGGTGTCTGAACCGGCGCAGGCGTTCCAGAACGCGCAGCACCGTTTCTGGAGCTTGCAGGGCCAGCAGCAGCGAGCAGCGCTGCGTTCCCAGACCCAGCAGCGCCAAGATTGGCGTTGCTGGCCCGGTTTTGGACAGGTGGAGGTAATAGGAGCTCTCGCTCTCCAGTCCCCCCAGCAGCCGCAATCACGTCGGCACCCTCCTGCATGGGAGCAGGCGGGTTGGACGTAGACGCACCGATGGCCGAAGTCTTCTTTTTTGGAGCCATAAGGCGGAGGATGGCCCAAAAACTAACGCGCAAATCGCTAGATTAGGTTCACACAACCTCCCCCCCTACCTGGCGCGCCAAAGATGTCGGGGACGAATCCGCGATCACCTATGGGACCCAGGGAAGGACCCCTTTATGTTCGGCAGGGAGAGACGGTCGCACGAAGAGCAAATCTAGCGAAGAACACAACAGCACACGAGAGAGATTTTACCCAGGTTCGGGCCGCACGCATGCGTAAAACCCTACTCCTGCTTTTTGGTGTATTATCTGGATGATTGTTGTAGCTCCAGGAGCGCTACAGTACAGAGTAGCTGCGTACAATACTGGAGTTCTCCATCTCCCAGTTCCTAACCCCCCTCCACGTTGCCTATGGGCCTCCTTTTATACGCACAAAGGGGTCACCAACAGGTGGCAAACAGTAAAGGTAGAGGTGGAAAGTTGCTACAGTAAGGCCATTATTACTAGGATGACATGTCCTACCTACCACTGACGGCAGGGGACAAGGGCATTAAATGCCCATGCCTTAGCTGTCCAGATACATGTACCCGGACGTCTTGGACGTGGGAAAAGCCTATCCCACCTGCTCCTGCACCGCTAGCTACAGAGTACCGCCGTCTACACAGTGCCCTGCCACACACGCTTGGAAGGACCCAGAGCGCCACGCTGGCAGAGGCACCGGAGCAGCACAGTAGCACAGTGGTACAGTAACGCTTGCCGCGGCAAGACCTTGCCGCACCTGATAGCTTGCCGCAACCAATAGCTTGCTGCGCAAGGTAACTTGCCGGGGCAAGTACCTTGCCGCAGCTGCTATCTTGCCGCAGCCAATAGCTTGCCACGCAAGGTAACTTGCCGGGGCAAGTACCTTGCCGCAGCTGCTATCTTGCCGCAGCCAATAACTTGCCAGGGCAAGTACCTTGCCGCGGCAAGTACTCTGCTACAGCAAACCTCAGGCTGGGCCTCAGCTGTCCCTCCCGGCAAGCTCTTCTTGCCGGGGCCTTGACTCTTGCTTTGTATACTTTCTTCTTGAATGGCTTTAATAATCTTGAGCTTCTCTCTGGCTGTCCTCCCGTAAGCCTGGCCGCGGGATGCTGCTACTGCCCGTGCACAAGTACCGGGTACTAGGGTACCCCTATTCTAGTACACTGACAAACAAGTACGATCCCACGTGATGCTATAATAGTAGAATTGGTACCGGGTTTTGTTTCTCACACCTACAAGTAAAAGGCTTATGGAAGATCTTGGTTAGGAAGTGGCACAAATAATTTCAAGCAAATGTTAGTCAAGATGTTAAAAAAGTTGAAAAGATGCACAAATCGCAATTAAGACAAATAGATCAAGCCCAAGGATATCACTAGGAACACACACACGGAAGATAGATGGGATCTGCACAACAAAGGAATGAGCTCTAAGAGGTGGAACCACGAGAATGCTCTTGTTGTACGATACTAGAGAGACGCTAGCTCGATTGCTCTAACGGGCTAGATACACTAGTGCACCAACCTAAGCGAGAAACGGGTCGTCTACTATCCCAAGTATGCTTATGGATGTATGAACCAAGATGATGAAACTATGGTATGAGGTTCAATGCAATTGCTTACAAGCTCTTTGCTTCTCTTCTCTTCTCTTATTTTGCTTAAAAGCTTTTTTTGACTATGCCACAATGCTTGATATGCGAGCCACTATGCGAGGTAACAAGTAGTATATGCACGGGAGAGACGTAACACTAAGGTGCACTAAAAGCGTGGCCCGGCAATTCTCAACTTGCTAGTCTCAATGGGTAAGCAACGCAAAAGGGGCTCGAGGCTATCAAGGTAATGGCAAGGGTAATACAGTGGTGTCGTCGAGGTTACCGTCCTTGCTTACGGTTGGCATGAAGATGAAGTGGTCGATGTCGATGTGGAGTCCGAGTCGATGATGAGTGGCGGTGATGATG
Organism: Thinopyrum elongatum; assembly: GCA_011799875.1. Lineage (NCBI taxonomy): Eukaryota > Viridiplantae > Streptophyta > Magnoliopsida > Poales > Poaceae > Thinopyrum > Thinopyrum elongatum. The sequence continues at coordinate 172,529,564 of CM022301.1, forward strand.
AAGACAAATAGCACCTAAGTAGCCGAAACACCTTAGGACACTTTTGAACCGCAACTCCAAAACTCAAACACTCACTAGAAGTATATGCGGAAGATCAAATATGGTGGTGGAAAGGCAAAATGGAGGAAAAAGGAAAAGGCCGAACTGCTTTGTATGGTCCATGCGCACGGGGTAAGTGAGGCCCGTGTGCATGGGGTCCTGATGGCCCGTGCGCACGGGGTGTTCTGGAAGCGCAAGAACACCTCTGATCTATGGAGATTTTCAAATTTCCGGCCAAAATCGATGGTTAGGGGTGGAAAGGTGGTAGGGGGGTAGATCCACTTGTCAAACACCAAATTTGTGGATCAAATCAACCAAATCTCACAAGAACCAACAAATTGCAAGAAAAAATTTGGGGCTATTTTTGGTGGGGATTTTTGGATTAGGACGAAAAACAACAAAATCAAGCTAGCAAATGGGGGGTAGGGACTCCAAGATGTGAATCAACCTTGCTCATGATACCAAGATGTAATAGGGTGAAACCCTAAGATGGATCTTTTCACACATGGAGGGGGAAAAGGGATGAACACCAAGAACACAAAGAGGAATTCACTCCAACAAAACCCAATCACACATCCACTAGAATAGCAAACACATAGATCCACAAGATTACAAGCACAATCGAAGGAAACAAGCACTAGGTAAAGTTCTTCCCGCTCCTAAGAGATGAGGTCTTGATGATGGTAGTCTTCTCCAAGAGGAGGTCTTGAAATCCACAAGTGGATCCTCTCCTAAGAGGCCTTGATCTCCAATGGAGTGGTAGAAGGAGAAAAGCTCTCAAATATCTCACATATGTCTTTTCTAAGCCTAAACATAACCCTAGGTACGGAATATATAGGCTTGGGGGCAAGGTGGATGAAGTGGAGGCCCAAAACCCGAAGTCAGCCGGCCATCCTGTAGGGCCCGTGCGCAAGAGGTAAGTTGGGCCCGTGCGCACGGGGGTCCCGTGCGCACGGTACATGCCCGTGCGCATGGGGTGCTACAGCCGTAGCTCCCTATGTAGCCCGTGGGCACGGGGTCTCGGGGGCCCGTGTGCACGGGGTCGCCTGGGACCTTCTGTCCTACTCCTTTGTGCTGCCTTCTTCTTCCTCAAGGCCTCTGGGTGGTTCTCCTACTCCTTGGTGATGCTCCTTAGCTGCTTGGGGGTGTTCCTTTTCGTACCTGATGATACATAGTGCATTTTGGTGAGGTAGCAACAAGTTCCATTCGTGTCCATATGCATGTCAAGTACGAAGGAGTTCACCTAGGTTTCCATTACGCGTGCTCGAGCTCTTGTCATAGGCCCATATGATGGAAGGATGCTCCGCATCACACTTTCTATTTTTAGATGCTACTTCGGGATGCCGAAGTTTGTGGGATGTACAAAAACTATCCTTTTGTTTCAATGAATGCGGCTTTAAATTCTGTCATATGGTTTGTGTTGTTTCTGTTTTTATTTAACATGCCTCTTGTTTGACCGTTTTGAACTGAAAGTGGCCTGTCCTCGGCTTTGACCCCAATGTACAGTATACAAAGGGTGTCCCTTTAGTCAGTCGTGACCCTTAGCCGATGTATCGGTACTCGAAGGCGGTCCATGCACATAGGAACTAGGCAATCAGACTATTACGGCTTTATAACCTTCACTTAGTCATAGGAGCTTGACTGTGGGGGCTGATGACGAGCCCCCGCGTGTGTGAAGTGGTCGGCTTGGGTAGCCGAGGCCTATGCCACTGACCACTTTGGCCCATGCGAGGAAGAGGCCCTTCGTTTAACACGGGTGATCGCTAACGACACGTCGCTTAATGCGGTCTTTAGATGGCCGACCAGTTTACGCTTACCAAGACAGTCAGTTTTTTGCTTTCTCCACTGAGGCGCTCCGCCATGCTAGCTGGCAGCACCACCGCAGTGGTTATCCTGTTAAACCCTTAGCCGAATTGGTCGGAAACATAAGGGGTACACATAGGAGCCGTGCAACCCAACTATTGAACAAAATCTAGGTTCAAAACGGATTCATATAATGCAAACATCCGAGACGCTGAATAATTCAGACTTGTAGTTTGGGGCGTGTTGTTTAAAAGCGAAGCCCTTTATGTCATTAAGTATTCCTTTTTGCTCAAAGGCAGTAATTATAAGGAAATACTAAAAAACCTTAAGGGGTGCAATTTCTTTATTTCATATGGTCAAGCCGTACATGCCGAGCTTGGACAAAAAGAACTTCCAAAAGATACAGTGCGAGTAATGTAAAGAAAAAGATGAGGAGTAAATTAAAATAGGGCGGACTTGTCGTCGAGTTTATTGGCCCGAGCCACTTCCTACCGCACGTCTGGGTCTCCATGCTGTTGACCAACGTGTCTTCATTGATGGCGAAGTTGATATAGGTTGCCTGCAACCTCGGCCGTTTTACGTGCTTGATGCTTTCGAGAGTCGAGTCCTTTTAGGAGGCACGCGACTGCTTTTTTGGTGGTTAAAGCCACCTGGGTATGCTTATTCTTGGCTAGGTCTTTGAAAGAACCCCGCTGGTGCGCAAGCCCGAAGTGCGTCGCTGCTTGGTCTAGCTGAGCACGATGTTTCTATTGTTTTGACTCCTCGACGACCCAAGGAATTTTTAACGCAAAGTTATGCACCCTAGGGACGTAATGCCCCTTCCAGGGGAGGCGTGCGAGGAGCCCGTACGCCTATTTAGGGTGGGGGAGTGCTTGTCTGAGGTCGGCTGGCGCGGCCCATGTATTCTTTAAAGAGCTTGGGCGTGCTTGCCCGTAGGGGCAGCCTCCTTGGATGCATGTACCTCGGCTGCGAAAGACGTGGTCAGCTCCTCTATCCAGAGAGAGTGTTTGGTGTTTCCATTGACTATAGTAACACGGTTTGGTCCTGGCATTTTGAGCTTGAGGTAAGCATAATGCGGGACTACATTGAAGCAAGCAAATGCGGTGCGCCCTAGGAGCGCATGGTATCCGCTACAAAAGGGTACAATTTCAAAGATTAATTCCTCGCTCCTGAAGTTGTCGGGTGACCCGAAGACTAACTCCAATGTCATAATTCCCATGTAGCGAGCTTTGACACATGGTATCACACCTTTAAAGGTGGTGGTGCTGGGCTTGATCCGAGATGAGTCAATGTCCATCTTTCTGATCGTGTCAGCGTAGATTAGATTGAGGCTGCTACCACCGTCCATGTGGACGCGTGTCAGATGAAGGCCATCAACGATCGGGTCCGGGACCAGTGCAGTCGATTCGCCGTGCCTGATGCTGGTCGGATGGTTGTGTTTGTCAAATGTGATCGGTTAAGCCGACCACGGATTAAACTTCGGGGAAATAGGCTCTAGAACGTAAATGTCCCGAAGTGCTCGTTTCCTCTCCTCTTTAGGGATGTGCGTAGCGTAAATCATGTTCACGTCTTTTACCTCGCGAGGAAACTATTTTTGGCCACATTGTTTGGCCGCCGAGGCTCATCCTCGTTGTCGCTGCGAGGTTGGGCTTTATTTTGGCCCTTAGTCGCCATCTTTCCGTCTTGCTTGAAGACCCAACGGTTCCAGTTGGTGTGATTTGCTGGTTTGTCTGAGGTGCCATGGATTTGGCACGGTTGGTCGAGGATCTTCTCTAGCTGGCTGGGTCCATCTTTGTTCCCTTTAAAGGGCTTCTTTTTCTGCCTGGATCTAGGTCCATTGAATCCTGCGTTTACTATGGCGTCCTCGATATCACTCCTGTCATTCTTATGCCTGCGCTTATTCTTTCTGCGCTTGGGCTTACCATTGGCGTCACGGGCTTCCGAGGTGACTACCTCGCCGTTGTGAGTACTGCAGGCCAAGCAACTGTCCTCTCCCGCGCAAAAGTAGGTCATAAGTGAGGTGAGGGCCTCCATGGTCCTCAGCTTATCTTTCCCGAGCTGGCGCACAAGCCACTCATCTCGGATGTTGTGCCGGAAGGCGGCGATCACCTCAGCGTCGGCGCAGTCTATGATTTGGTTCTTTTTAGTTAAGAACCTATTCCAGAATTTTCTTGCTGACTCACCGGGTTGCTGAATGATATGGCTTAGGTCGTCGGCATCTGGAAGTCGAAAATAAGTGCCTTGGAAGTTTGCCCTAAAGGCATCCTCGACTGCATCCCAACTCCCGATGGAATGAGTCAGCTTTTAAGTTTGATCTTGTCATAAACCGAGGTCTGGCTATCCGAGATTGACATACTCTGGATACGACTAAGCATCTCGTTCACGTGAGATAACTCCTCGGAGTTCATGGCCTGGCTATAGGCAGGGCTAACTCGAAGTACGCCCGGCGTATAACTCGGGATGTTTTCAGAGTGATGAGGATCTGAGGGCAATTCCAGATCTTGCGCTAGGGTCAGTTGTAGATCCAATCTAGTCTCACATGGGGACCAAACTAGCATCCGGGCTGGGGGTTGGGGCAAGATCGCCTAGGGTCATCATGTCAGGTTCCTTCGATGGTGCCAGGGAGCCTGGTTCAACGTCCTCTAAGGAGATCGGTTCCGGAGTCGAGCCTCCGGTTTTTGATGGATCCTTAACCCGACCGGGCATCCATCCTGATAGGACAAGCTCACCGTGGGAGCCCGGGTGTACTCTAGGCCTTCGGAGGTCATGATCCAATGCAGGGCATAGATCTCGATGGAGGCGAGATGGCTTGCTGAGTCTGCGCAAAAGATCATGCTTCCGAACACAAAGAGTTGGTCGGGAACGTAAACGTCTCCGTGGCTGGTGCCGCAATTGATATGCAGATGGGCCATCGGTCCTTCCAGCGATTACACGACGGAACTCTCAACGAAAGCACCAGTATCGGTGTGAAATCTGGCAGACCTCGGGGTAGGGGGTCCCGAGCTGTGGATCTCAGATCAATGGTAACAGGAACAGGGGAGACAATGTTTACCCACGTTCAGGCCCTCTTAATGGAGGTAAAACCCTATGTCCTGCTCTTGTTTATATTGATGGAGATGTATCAAGTACATAGTTGATCTACCTCAAGATCATGAGTTGTGTTCTACCTCTAGGGCTTGGTGAATGTAATTTTGATTCGGGCCCCTCTACGGGCTAAACCCCTTGGCTTATATACACGCCAGGTAGGGCATCTATGGTTACATGGTCGGTATCCAGGGGATTGCATAGTGGCGGCAGGAGATGTCTGGGAGCATATGTCAAGTCTTCGGTAGGGGCAGTCTTGATCACGCCTAGGCGTACAACTTCTGGAGTCTTCCTTAATGGGAGTGTGGGCTTACTGGCCCAGCTCGAGGACTATGGGCCGACTAGGTTAGTACCCCCTAGTCTAGGACACCATCACCGAGCAACCAAACTATTGACCAAAATCGAGGTTCAAAACTGATTCCTATATCGCAACGTTGGAGACACCGAGTAAATACTTCGAACTTGTAATTAAGGCATCAGATCAAAAGCTAAGACCTTTGGTGATACGAATGATAATTGTATCGTGAAAGTATACTTTTGGCTCAAAGGCAGTAGATGTAAGGAAATTCTTAATGACCTTAAGGGGTGCACTTTCTTTATTTCATGTGGTCAAGTTGTACATGCGAGCTTTAACAAAAGAAACTTGTAAAAGATACAAATGGAAAAAAAAGGAAAAGGAAAGGAGTAAAAATAGGGCAGACATGTAGCCGGGATGATTAGCCCGAGTCCTTCCCTGTTGCATGTCCGCGTTTCGATGCTGTTGACCAGCTCGTCTTTGTTGTCAACGAAGTTGGTATGGGTTGTCTGCAACCTCGGCCGTTTGTTTGCTTGATGCTTGTGTCGGTCGAGTCCTTTAACTAGGTGTGCAGCTGCCGCTTGGATGGTTTAAGCCATGTGGACATTCCATTCCCGTTTGGGCCTTTTGCAGTGCCCTGTTGGTATGCAAGTCTAGTGTGTGTTTGTCGGAGTGCTGGGACCGGGGGTACCCATACCCATCTGCATGCGGCCCAGCGCGCGACATCGTCAAAGGCCCAGTACGGCCCATCAGCAGGACTTCACAAGCAAGACCCTCGCGAGGCCCCCCGCCTCGTGAGGCGAACGACATCAAGGCCTCCCGAGGCTGCCTCCCGAGGAGCGGCCTCCCGAGGAGCGGACATCTCTAGGTAGGCACCCCACCTCGTGAGGCGCGCAGTGACGTGAGCCATGATGACTAGAGCCAGAAGGGCGCCAGCGGGCACAGTCGAGGATAGTTTCCACTTTGGTGCTATGGAGGCAAGGAAGTACGCGGGTTCCAAAGGAATCCCCCAAAGGTTTCTATTCCAATGCAACAAGACCAAGACCACGGGCTCTGCAGGATGGAGGTCATCACCGAGCCCACCGCTGCATCACGACCAGAGGCTTTGCAGGCGAAGACCACCATTAGTCAGGATAGGGTGTACTCATGTCCCCCTTCAAATTGGCCGTTGTGGTATCCCTTCCAGCCTAAGCTATGAGGGAAGAGGACCAAGGACACTATAAATATAGTCTAGTCTCCATCATAGACAAGGGGATCCTTCCACCATTGAGCTCTCCCGAGGCAGCTCACACTTGTACTAGTTCATACTCATCCTCCTCGCGAGGCAATCCACCACAAAGCAGGAGTAGGGTTTTACACCGCAAGGTGGCCCGAACCTGGGTAAATCACTGTGTCCACTTCTTCTCCCCGCTCGCTCGAGCTCGACGGAGCCAAGCCGTGAGGCGGTTAGCAGTGAGCTGTAGATAGGAAGGATCCTTCGCACATGCCCCAGAGTTCGTACCTTGTTTGGGTCCGCGGAGCCCCCGATTCCGACATTTGGCGCGTCCAGCAGGGGCGTGTTGAAGTTCTTCCTTCCGCTTCGCTCCGTCCTCGCTTCGCCGCTCCCATGGCCGACGCTCATCGAGTTCGCGCCGAGCGCCGGGCCGCCCGTGTCACCCAGACAGCACCGGTGGGACGCGGTGCCCCCTGATGCTTCGCTTCTCCCGCGGCCAACGCCGCCACCGACCCGGCCGCCCACGGGCAGCAGGACTCTTCGTTGCCGCCCTATGTGTAGCGTGATGGCCGCACCACCACGCCTTCCCTCACTCCCGCCATGGCATCATACTCCCACGCTCGTCGCGGGCCGGCGAAGGCGTAGGCTGCGCTGCTCATGGCGTGCGAGCTGCTGCGCAACCGCCCCGCCAACGAAGGCTACGACGTCTGGCTGGGCCGCATCACCGAGCTCGTCAACACCGTCGGCGAGGCCCCTGCGCCTTCCCACTCGCTCCGTCCCCCACCGTCTCATGCGGGCGATGTGGCTCATGGCGCGCCTCCGCCTCCTCCACTACGCAACGCTAACGGCGAGCCAAGGCGCGACACGCGTCCTCCTGACCCACCGCGTGGAGCGTCGGTGCTGGCTCGGGACGAGGCCAGCTGCCAGGTCGTGCAGCAGCCACAGTACAACGCGCATGCGCTCGGCGCTGCCATGCCAACACCAAGACCGGCCCGCTCTGGAGGCTGCCGTGCATGGGCGTCAGGACCGTGCCCCTCTCGCACGGTTCACGCCTGTGAGAACGGCGGGCTGCCGCGCCTTCACTCGTGAGCTGCGCCGCGTTGTCTAGCCGGTCAGGTTCAAGCTAGATCTGCCCCCGCGCTACGATGACATCCTCGACCCTGTGGAGTTCCTCTAGCTCTACTCGTTGAGCATCGAGGCGGCGAACAGCGATGGCAAGGTCATGGCGAACTGGTTCCCCATGGCCGTCAAGGACGGCGCGCGCTCCTGGCTCATGCACCTCCCGGAGGGGTCGATCTCCTCGTGGGATGAGCTCCGCGAGCGGTTCATCGCCAACTTCCTAGGGACCCGCGACCGCGCCCTCACCGTTAACGACCTGCGACATGTGAAGCAACAGCCGGATGAGACCCTCCGCAAGTACATGCAGCGCTTCACCCAAGTTCGCCTCAAGATCCCGAAGGCTTCGGACGAGGCCATCATCTCCGCATTCACAGAAGGCGTCACAGACGTCAGGATGAGCGAGGAGCTCGCCATCAATGATGACCTATGCTCAGCATTGGAGTTGTTCAATCTGGCCGACAAGTGCACCAAGGCCGAAGAAGGCCGCCTCTCCCTCCTCAAGCACCCAGACGTCGATCCTGAAGACAAGAAGGCCAAGGCCAAGGAAGCAAAGCGCAAGGGCCCCATCGTGCTGGCAGTAGAGCCTGAGCTGAAGCGCGGCCGTGATCGCGATGAGCCCCCCAAGGACGGTCGCCCATTCTGCATCTTCCACAACATGCACACCCACAACACCGACGACTGTCAGGAGCTCAGGGCTCTCCGGGATGAGCGCCTGGGCCGCCGCCCCGAGCGCCGCGACCGCGGCTTCGGGCATGAAGGGGGCCGCGGCGGAGGCCGCTGGGACAACCGCAACCCCCGTCAGGACTGGCGTTATCAGCCTTGCGAGGGCGGCTGGTGTGACCAGCCTCGCGATGGCGCCTGGCGCGATCAGCCTCGTGAGGCCTGTCCTCAGGGCAACGCTGGCCTTCCGCCTCTGCCGCCGCTGCCCAGGAGAAATGGCGACAACCAGCAAGATGAAGGGGCCGGGGGCTACCAGGAGCCTCACGCGATTGCGTGCATCCTTGGCGAAGCTCAGGCACTCGCCTTAAACCTCATCTTCAAGCATTTCTCCCGTGAGGTGAATGCAACCCTCCCGAGGATTGAAGCTGGACGTCCCCTCAAGTGGTCACAGTACGCCATCACCTTGGACTCCAAGGACCACCTCAGGTGTTTGGCTACTGCTGGTGCGCTCCCCATGTTGTGCACGCCCACCATTAGCAACGTCTCAGTCACCAAGACGCTCATCGATGGCGGTGCCAGCCTCAACGTCATTTCCATGGAGACATTCGAGATGCTTCAAGTACCCTATGACCAACTCATGCCCACCAAGCCGTTCTCTGGAGTGAATGATGGCTCCACCACTCCCCTGGGGTAGGTGTGCCTTCCCATCACCTTCGGCAAGTGCGATAACTACCACACTGAGCTCATCGACTTCCACGTAGCCCATGTCAGCCTCCGGTACAACGCCATCCTGGGATACCCAGCGCTCGCCAAGTTCATGGCGGCTACCCACCATGGCAACAATGTCCTCAAGATGCCGGGGTGCAGCGGTGTTATCACCGTCGCCTGTGATGAGAAGGATGTGGTCTGCTCCATCGAGCATGCCTACCAGGCCGCGGCGGCTGAGAACTCAGATGGCAAAGGTGATGTCGTGCCCCCTGAGGCTGCCCCCGTGAAGAAGAAGTAGCTCCTCCCCAAGAGCCGTCAGGAGGCCAAGAAACCCGCCAGCGAAGCCTCAGGCTCCGCGCCTGCTGCCGGGGCGCCTCTTCCTCCTGCATAGGAAGGTGCGCCCGGTGCCTCCCTCGGGATGGGCTCGGGGGCTCCCATCTGGAGAGCGTCTGACCTGACCAGTGCGACGAGGGAGGTGCTCAAGCACCAATTGGAGGCGTGCCTCGATGCACGCCCCCACAAGCAAGGAATGAGGCGCGAGGCGCCAGGAGCACGAGAGTTCATCACCAAGGCGATCGAGGAACTTCAGGAAGCGCAAGCCATGCACGGCGAGCGCTGCCCCTCGCGCCCTACCAGTGCAGCCGCCGCCCCTGACACAGGCAACGGGCTGCGCATCTGCGTCGACATCCCGGGCCTCAACCGAGCCGCCTCTCAAGACCTCTTTTGGCCGTCTCGCGTAAGCTGGAGCGGGGGCTTCCCCAGCAACTATGTCTGCATGCCGTTCGGCCTACTGAACATTGGCACCTCGTACCAGTGCCTGGTGCAACGCGCTATGGTGTCTCACGAGGCCCGACGCTTGGCGGTGGCATCTCAGGAGGCCCCGGACCCTCGCGAGCCTCCTGGGCCTCGCGAGCCTCTCGAGCCTCCAGAGCTGTCCGGCTCATAAGGAGCGAACCTCCGCGACACGCTTCATCAACTACCTCGATGCCTCTGTAGCATTATTGCCAGGTGACTTTTTGGTTTGTTCAATTGAGGGCGCCCCCCGGCTGCATTATCCTTAGGCTGTAAGGGTACGCCCCTGCAGCGGTATCGCTTTTGCTCTTGTATCAGAACTGGCTATGCCTCGATAAGATTTCCTCGTTGTTTTAACCTACGTGTCCAGTGCTTCATCACCATGAATGTCGCCGCACCCTCGTGAGCCCACTCTCGACCGCCTCATGATTAAGGGCTGGCACGGCGTCAGTACTCGGGTCCATCCCTGCAATGTTGTTAAATCCAAGCGACCGAGCTCTGTCTCGCGGGCCAGCTCCCGTGCATGTCACCTCCCGAGGTCCTTGGTGCCTTGTCCTCGCATGAGCTCATCAAGGGTAGGTGAGTAAGGGCACGTGGCTCGGCTCGTACAACCGCAGTTTTGGTGCTTCGCCACCGCGGGAGCCGCGCACCGAGTGTTCTCCTTTAGATTGTTGCATGAGAAGACTTGGCACGGCGTCTGTCCTCGGGTCCGTCCCTGCAGTGTTGATAAACCCAAGCGTCCGAGCTCTATCTGGCGGGCTGGCCTCGTACACGTCACCTCCTATGGGTCCTTGGCGTCTGGCCTTCTCATGCGATAGCCTCTGGGCACTCGTTCAGCGCAGGTCGGCCTCCCAACTCAGGTCTCACAAGCGCGCTCCACACCGACAATCTAGGCGCAACCTGCCTTGAGGTAGGACCTCCTAAGCCCCGCGCTGGCTCATGAGCACCCAGATACACCTCCTCAAAGTTCTGCCGTGCTAGCCACACGTACAAACGAAACAGGGTTGTACACGCCCAGAGACTCTAGCACAGAGCTCCCTACCCACGCCCAGTGGAAGCCCCATGCTCAGCGCTGGCGGATGCGGTCACAATACGACCATGCCCACGCCTAGTGGAAGCCCCATACTCCGCGCTGGCGGATGCGGTCGAAATACAACCATGCCCACGCCTAGTGGAAGCCCCATGCTCCGCATTGGTGGATAAACAACTGGGGGCGCCCAATGGTTGCATCAACCTCAGGATGGCCTTTTGGCTCTTCGGCAATGCCACTCGTATCCTTCCCCTAGGCCTCACACGAGCAGGGGCTGGACACAGTGCCTGTGCTCGGGTTAGCCCTAGCAGTGCCAAAAAATCCACGGAACCGAGCTCTGACTCGCGGGCCTGCTCCCGCGCATGTCACCCCACCAAGGTCCTTGGTGTCTGGTATCCACGCATGACCCCCAGGTGCAGGCTGACGAGAGGAAGGTAGGGAGGACCCCGGGTTAACCTCACCGTCGCCCACATTTCTTTCATGCAGGCCGCTTGCACATCAAGGGGGACCCCTAAGCATCGCGACTCAAGGGCCTCACTAGTCACATAGCCCCTCGCACCTTGGCTTTGTCCAGGCATCATGACCTGACATTCCAATGGTGGCCGAGGTATGCGCGGGGCTGGGCCCATCTGACGCAAAGCACAAAGGCAAGCAGGAAGGAAATCAAGAACGAAAAGGAAATTATGGAGTTCAAACAGTTATTACAGGCACCAAATGTATCACAAATTCAAACAAAGTCTTATGCCTCCATGAGGCACGATCGGTCGTTGCAGGATAAACTCTAGGGGAAGGGCCATCGCCGCCATTGCCGTCGCCACCACCACCCGCCTCGGTCGCGACAAGCCCATCTTCAACGTCACCATCACCGCCCCTGCCGTCGCCGCCGCCGCCTGCCTCGGTCGCGACCGAACTATCATCAATGTCGCAGGTGAACTTCCCTAGCAAGGCGGCCACATGGCCTTCCACGGCCTCCGCCTTGGTGGCGCGGGACTCGAGAGGGACGAGGCCTATCACCGCGCCGAAGTCGAAGCTGGAGTCGCGGAGTTAAAGGTGGCTGAAGACGTGCATCGTTGCCACGGAGAAGAGGTCGCGACACTCCTCCTCTAGGATGGAGTCCACCTTAGCGGCGGCGCCATTGAGCTCCGTGGCGGGCGTGGAGGAGAGCTCCGCATAGCCGTCCTCGGGGGTCATGAGCGGATCCTCGAATCCCCCCTGCAGATAGACTGCAGCGCTTGGCGAGCCCTGAGCTCAAGGGAAGAGAAGGCGTCGCGGTCCGCCGCCGCGTTCCCCTCGACGTCGGCAAGGGTCTTCTCCTTAGCATCCAGCCAGGCCGTAGCCTCAGAGACATGCTTGGCATGGGACGCTTGGGCTTCGGTCACCTCCTCCTGCAGCTTGGTCAGGCGCTCGCGCTTCGTGGCGTGCTCCACGACCACCTTCGCCAGCGCGGAGTCACGGACCGCAAGCTTCACCACGGAGCCTTCAGGTCATCCTCCCGTTGCTAAAGTTGTTGCGTGTGCATGGCCTGTTCCTCCTGGAGCGCCTTCAGGTCGGCCTCCGCCTCGCTGCAACGCTTGACGACCACCGCTGCCTAAGCCAGCGCGTCATCACAGGCCACCCTAGCCTCGGCGGATTCCTTCTTTCTCTCTGCAGTGGTGGCCTTGGCCTGGCTCCAAGCCTCTTTGGTCGCCGCATCGACCTGGAGCCACGCTGAGGCGAGCCCCAGGCGCTCCTTGGCAAGGCTCCTGTCGGCATCTCGAAGGTCCACCTCGAACCGGCCGAGCTTGGCGTGAGCATCGGCCAAGGCCCCGAGCCTGACCAGGGCGCCGCAGTTCGTAAGCGTGAGGACCTGACGAGGGAGCGGCGCTGGCGTTAGTTGGGACCATGGCCGACAAGGCCGTGGTACGATCAACTTGGGACACCAGGGTCTCCGGGCCCTTCTCCGCGCCCGGCTCCTGTGACACGGCAAGAGCGACTGACGCCACGACCTGCTGGATTACGGGGGGTCATCACTGCCTAGGGCTGCGCCGTTGTACGCCCTGAGTCAGATTCGGCCAGCGGGGGGTGGGGCGTCTCCCCCTCACCCATGACCGGGGCTGCTGCAACCGCGGCAGGCAGTGCCGCTCGGCGAGCCCCTGCGTCATTGTTGGCCGGCCCGTTGGGCAGCACCGGTGAAGCACCAGGAGGGGGCGGCACGCCCGTACGCCCTGGTGCGTTGCTCCCCGTGCGCCCGAGAGTTGCGCCGGGTCGGCGCTGCGCGCCCCCGCGCCCGCCGAGGCTGCGACCGAGTGTCAAAGCCGCCCTCAGGACGATGGGCACATTCGCGTTGGTAGTCGGCTTATTCTTCTTCTTCGCACCGTCGCCCCTGTTCGGTGTGATGAGGGGCTACGTGAACGTATGGATTACAAATGCGCGGTCAGGAGGTAAGGAAAGGATACTTACTCGTATGGCGCAGCCCACTTCCTCTTCTTCTCCTCCTCGGATGCTGATGTGCCCCTGTTCTTCTTCGACGTATTCCTGGTCTCGCCCTGGGGGCTGGCGGGGTGGCCCTCGAGGGGCCCCACTGCGGTGCCACTGACTGGGGGAGCAAGGGGGTCCCCTTGAGGGGCCTTGGCCGGCGAAGCCATGGCCGCCTCGGTGGAGGCCGACGCGAGTGTCTGCTGCGCACCCAGCGAGGACGAGCCTGACTCCTCGGCCACCCTGACAGGGCGCGGAGGGCCTTCCGAAGGGGGTACTGCCGCCCCCTCGCCTGGGGCCGCCCGGCCAGATGCTCACATGGCCGGGGAAGCAGACTTCGACCTCCTCCTGGACGCCCTGACGAAGCGCGGGGAATCCGCGGCCGGGAACTCGTCAGCGTCAGCGTCGTCATCCTCGTAGCCGAGGAGGAGCCGGCGCCACAACAATGGGGATGCCTCCCCAGGGTCGTCATCCTCCATTCCCTCCGAATCCTCGTTGCCGCCACTCTCGCCGAAGGACAACACCATGGGCGATTCAGGGTGGTCGCTCGGCTCGAGACCCACTCGTTGAAAATGGGCATGGCTTTGAGCAGCTCCTCCTTGTCGTATCGGCTATACAGCATAGCGGCGGCCTCAGGGATGACCCCTGGAATCACACCAAGCAAAGCGAACAAGGCTATGTCTAGCTCCTCGCCTGTCAGGCCGGGGGCACGCAGCCTCACCGCGTCTTCCGCGCCCGCGTACTACCACAAGGGCTTGGTATGCGACTGGAGTGGCGCGATGCGGTGCGCCAGGAACTCCTTCATGATCATCGCCCCCGTCAGCAGCTGCGCCTTCATTCAGAGGCTATCTTCTTCAGGACGGGCCTCGCCTGAGAGTCGGTGAGCTTAGCGGAACCCCACTCGAGGATTTGCTCAGGCAGCTCCATCGGAGGCTCGAGACGCGGGTTGGTGCCACGGGCGTCCAGGAAGGCCCAGCGCTACCGGTAGTCTTCCACCTTCTTCCCCACCTTCAGAAGCGTGTTCTCGCTGGACACGGCGACGAAGGAGACACTCACGGACAGATGGGTCCAGGAGGTGAACCGCAGGCTGAAGAAGTTGCGGAAGAGCGCCACCGAGGGCTTCACGCCAACGAAGGCCTCAAAGCAGAAGGCGAACATGGACAATAGCAGAATGGAGTTGGGCTGGAGGTGAAGGGCCTGGATCTTGTAATGCTTGAGGATGGCGAGGAAGAACTCAGAGAAGGGCGAGATCAGCCCAGCGAAGATGTTGTGGAAGAAGAAGGGGTAGACGGACCCCGCTAGGCTGCTCCATGCCATGGAGCTGGGCCAGATCTAGGTCTCGCCCCACTCGTTCGTGTCACCGTCCATCAGTGGGATCACCAGATTGAGATCCTCCTCTTTAACGACGGAGAAGGCTGGGAGCGCCGGCGCGAGGGAGGATGAGTTCACGGCCGGAGCCATGGACTTCGCTTTCCCGGCGGGTGCCATTTGGGGATCACTGGCGCCGGCGGGGGACAAGGAAAGGCGGCGCTCTGTCCGGATCTGGAGAAGCCTCACGCGAAAGAAAGGGGATCGCAACAGGAGGAGGAAGACGCAATGTAGGCGAGCAATGATGGCCCTACCGCATGCAGCCAGGCTTTTGTCAGCGTGGGCAGTTGCCGAGGCGACGTGGGGAAGTGGGGGCGTCCACGTCCCGTCGTGCGCCACGTGTAAAGCCTGGCCCGCAGGCGGTTAGGGCCCGCGTCGCTTTGCCCTTCCCTCTTTGCCTTCGTCTCAAAGCCAGGCTGAGGTGTCGTGGGCCCGAGGGCTACTGTCGGAGTCCTGGGACCAGGGGTACCCAGACTCGTCTGCCTGCGGCCCAGCGCACGGCATAGTCAAAGGCCCAGTACAGCCCAGCAGCAGGACTTCACGAGCAAGACCCTCGTGAGGCCCCCCTCCTCGTGAGGCAAACGACCTCAAGGCCTCCCGAGGAGCGGCCTCCCGAGGATCGGACATCTCTAGGCAGGCACCCCGCCTCATGAGGCGCGCGGTGACGTGAGCCATGACGACCAGAGCCAGAAGGGCGCCAGCGGGCGCAGTCCAGGACAGTTTCCTCTTTGGTGCTAAGGAGGCAAGGACGTACGCGGGTTCCCAAGGAATCCCCCAAAGGTTTCCATTCAAATGCAACAAGATCAAGACCACGGGCTCGGCAGGACGGAGCTCATCACCGAGCCACCAATGCGTCACGACCAAAGGCTTTGCAGGGGAAGACCACCTTTAGTCAGGATAGGGTGTACTCCCGCCCCCCTTCAAATTAGCCGCTGTGGTATCCCTTCCCGCCTAAGCTATGAGGGAAGAGCACCAAGGCCACTATAAATATAGGCTAGTCTCCATCGTAGATAGGGGGATCCTTCCGCCATTGAGCTCTCCCGAGGAAGCTCACACTTGTACTAGTTCATACTCATCCTCCTCGCGAGGCAATCCACCACAAAGAAGGAGTAGGGTATTACACCACAAGGTGGCCCGAACCTGGGTAAATCACTATGTCCACTTCTTCTCCCCGCTCACTCGAGCTCGACAGAGCCAAGCCGTGAGGCGGTGAGTAGCGAGCTATAGCTAGGCAGGATCCTTCACTGACGCCCCAGATTTTGAACCTTGTTTGGGTCCGCGGAGCCCCCAATTCCGACAGCATTGTTGTTCGGTCGAGTCGAAAATGACGCATTATTTGTTTTGGCTCCTCGGCCGCCCATGGAATTTTTACTGCGAAGTTATGCACCCTAGGGATGTAATGCCCTTCCCAGGGGAGGAGAGCGAGGAGCGCATGCCCCAATTTGGGGTGAGAACATACCTGTTCGAGGTTGGCCTATGCCGCCCGCACGTGCGTTGATGAGCTGAGCATGTGTTTAGCTGCATGAGCTGCCTCCTCGGTGGCATGTACTTCGGCTGTGAAAGCCATGGTCTGCTCCTCCATTCGGAGGGAGCGTTCGGTGTTTCCATTGACTGTTGTCAGAATCGGGGCTCCGGGGACCCAAGGAAAGGTTCGAACCCTGGGGTGTGTGTGAAGAACTCCACTAAGCTACGCCTCGTTGTTCACTGCCTCACGATGATGGTGCGGCATGCTCGAGTGATGACCCACAAGTATAGGGGATCAATCATAGTCCTTTCGATAAGTAAGAGTGTCGAACCCAACGAGGAGCAGAAGGAAATGACAAGCGTTTTTCAGCAAGGTATTCTCTGCAAGCACTGAAATTATAAGTAACTAGTAGTTTGATAGCAAGATAATTTGTAACGAGCAAGTAACAATAATGGTAACAAAAGTGCAGCAAGGTAGCCCAATCCTTTTGTGTTAAAGGACAGGCCAAGACGGTCTCTTATGATAAGCAAAGCCTTCTCGAGGGTACACGGGAATTTCATCTAGTCACTTTCATCATGTTGGTTTGATATGTGGGTGGACCGGTGCTTAGGTGTTGTTCTTACTTGAACAAACCTCCTACTTATTATTAACCCCCTCGAAAGCATCTGCAACTACGAGAACAGTATTAAGATAAAATCTAACCATAGCATTAAACTTTTGGATCCAAATCAATCCCTTACGAAGTAGCACATAAACTAGGGTTTAAGCTTCTGTCACTCTCGCAACCCATCATCTAATAACTACTCCACAATGCATTCCCTTAGGCCCTAATAAGGTGAAGTGCCATGTAGTCAACGTTCACGTGACACCACTAAGGGAATCACAACATACATATTATCAAAATATTGAACACATATCAAGTTCATATGATTACTTGCAACAAGATTTCTCCCGTGACCTCAAGAACAAAAGTAACTACTCACAAATGATAATCATGCTCAAGATCAGAGGGGTATTAAATAGCATAATGGATCTGAACATATAATCTTCCACCAAATAAACCATATAGTAATCAACTACAAGATGTAATCAACACTACTAGTCACCCACAAGCACCAATCTAATGTTCCGGTACAAAGATTGAACACAGGAGATGAACTAGGGTTTGAGAGGAGATGGTGCTGTTGAAGATGTTGATGGAGATTGCCCTCCCCAAGATGGGAGAGTTGTTGGTGATGATGATGATTTCCCCCTCCGGGAGGGAAGTTCCCCCGGCAGAATCGCTCCGCCGGAGGGCAAAAGTGTTCCTGCCCAAGTTTCGCCTCGAGACGGCGGTGCTTCGTCCCAAAAGTCCTCCCCTTATTTTTTCTAGGTCAAAATGACTTATATACCAGAAGAGGGGCACCGAAGGTGGGCCGAGGAGGGCACAACCCACCAGGGCGCGCCTAGGCTCCCTGGCACGCCCAGGTGGGTTGTGCCCACCTAGTGGGCCCCCTCTGGTAGTTATTTGCTCCAATAATTCTTATATATTCTATAAAAAAATCTCCGTGAAGTTTCAGCTCATTTGGAGTTGTGCAGAATAGGTAGCCTGACGTAGCTTTTTCAGGTCCAGAATTCCAGCTGCCGGTATTCTCCCTCCTTGTGGGAACCTTGCATATTGTGAGAGAAAAGGCATTAGAATTACTCCAAAAGGCATTATTATGCATAAAAATATTATAAATAACAGTAGGAAAACATGATGCAAAATGGACGTATCATCGAGCGAGAGGAAAAGAAGACACAACTCGGCGATTTACCCAAGTTCGGGTCACCTTGCGGTGTAAGACCCTACTCCTGCTTTGTGTGGATTGCCTCATGAGGGAGGATGGATATGAGTGAGCACAAGGATGAACTGCCTCGGGAGGGCTCAGGATCTGACCCCTCTCTATGGTGGAGACTAGCCTATATTTATACTGGCCTTGGTCCTCTTCCCCGAAAACTCTAGGCGGGAAGGGATACCACAATGGCCAATTTTGAAGGGGGACAGGAGTACAACTTATCCTGGCAAAAGCAGTCTCTGCCTGCTAAAGCTTCTGTGCATGACGCGTCAGTGGGCTCGGTGATGACCTCCGTCCTAGCGAGCCCGCGGTCCTGGTCTTCTAGCACCGGAACGGCAACCTTTCGGGATTGCTTTGGGAACCGGCGGGTTATCCTGCTCCTCTAGCACAAAAGGGGAAAGCGTCCTTGTCTGCGCCCGCTAGCGCCCTTCTGGCTCCGCTTGTCGTGGCTCGTGTCACCCAAGTGGAGCGCGAGGCTAGGTGATGGGCCTAGAGATGTTTGCCCCGCGAGGGGCCTTGGGAGATGGCTTCGGGAGGCCGCCCTGTGGGAGGCCCTCGGGAGCTCTTGATGACCCCTGCTGATGCTCGCCTGGCGACGCGGGGGTCCTCGCGAGGGTTGTGCTCGTGAGGTATTGATGCCGGGCCGTGCCAGGCCTTCTGATGACGCTACGCGACGGGCCGCAGGCAAACGGGCCTGGGTACCCCCAGTCCCATGGGCACGACAGTAGCCCTCGGGCCCGTGATGCACGCGACCCCGCTCGCGGCGGAGGAGAAGAGAGGGGCGAAGTGACGTGGGCCCCAACCATCTGTAGGCCAGGCTTGACGTGTGGCATCCACCGGGGCATGTGACACCCTCACTTCCCCATGACGCCTCGGCAACTGCCTAGGATGACATAAAGCCTGGCGGGTACTGCGCTGAATCATCATTGCTCCCCCTTGTCCTGCATCCGCTTTCCAGCACCTCGCGAAGTCCCCCACGATCCAATCTCAAGTGCAGCTGCTCCCTCACCTTGCTCGCAGTCGCGACGCCGGATGCCGTCGGTCGGTAAGAAGACGAAGTCCGCAGTCTCCAGCGCAAGCTCGCCCCCCATGGGGCCAGCGCTCTACCCCTTCTCGGTCGCCAAGGAGGAGGATCTGAACCCATTGCTCCCGCTCATGGCCGGCGGGGGAAACGAAGGGCAAGCAACCCGGATCTGGCCAGGCACACAAGTGCGAAACAACTTGGCAGTCTGTCTACCCCTTCTTCCTCCACAACGTCTACGCCGGGTTGGTCCCGTCATTTTCTGACTTCTTCTATGCCATTCTCTCCCACTATCAGATACACGCTCTCCACCTTCAGCCCAACTCCATACTTCTCCTGGCCATCTTCGCCTTTTACTATGAGGCCTTCGTGGGCGTGAGGCCCTCGGTGGCGCTCTTCCGCCACTTCTTCAGCCTGCGGTTCACCACCCAGGACTAGCACTCCACGTGCATCTCCTTCGTCGACGTCAAGAGCGGAGGCGGCTACCTGAAAGCCGGGAAGAAGGCGAAGGGCTATCGGCAGCGCTGGGTCTTCATGGACGTGTGCCACACTGACGCACGCCTGATGACTCTGGCGGCATCGCCCGAGCGGTCCCTCCGGTGGGGTCACCAGAAGCTCACCGACCCGAGGCCGGAGCCCCCTGGATCGGATAGCCATGCACATGGCCGCGAAGCTGACGGGGTTTTAATCGTGAAGGAGTTCTTGGCGCAGCGCATTGCGCCGCTCCAAGCGCACTCGCGACCCATGTGGGAGTATGACGGCATGGGGGATGCAATGAGGCTGCACATCACCGGCTTGACAACCGAGGAGCTAGACGGGGCCCTGTCGGCCCTTCTCAGCTACATCCCTAGGGACCTTCCTGATGCTGCGACCCCACTGTATAGCCACGACGACAAGGAGGAGCTGGTCAAGGCTATGCCCGTTTTCGACGAGTGGGGGCTTATGCCGCGCGACCACGCCAGCTCGCAGGTAGTGCTATCCTCCAGCGATAGTGACCGCAACGAGGACTCGAAGGAAATGGAGGAGGACGACCTTAGGAGGGCGTCGCCGCCAGATCCTCCTTGGCATCACGGACGACGACGCCACCGACGAGCCTTCACCCGCGGCTTCCCCACACCCGCCAGGGCATCCAGGAGGGCGGAGCCAGCTCCTCCGGATGCGCAGGCATCGGGTGGGGCCGCCCCAGGCATGGGGGCGGTCGAGCCCCCGTCGGCCGTGGTCCTTCAGGAGGGCCCTCGTGCCTCCCCAGAGGGTAACGATATGGTGAGGCTCACCATGGGCCGCCCGGAGGATCCCCGAGGTGGCGCGGGAATGGCACATGGCGAGGCCGGCGGCGCATCGGCCTCCGTGGACGAAAAGAAGAGGAAGTGGACTACACCAGACGAGTAAGTATCCCTGCTCGCCATTTGGTTGTGCGCCTGCAGTCTGTATGTTCATGCTGACTCCCTGCCGCATTGAATCAGGGGCGGTGGCGCAGAGAAGAAGAAGGTGATCACCGTGGCGAAGGTGCCCTCCGTCCTAAAGGTGGCGACAGCGCTTGGCCGCAACTTTGGCGGGCGCGAGGGTGCCCTGCGCCGGCCCGGCATCACGCTTGGGCGCACGGGCACCGCTACACCCGGGCGCGTGGGCGCCCTGGCTCCGTTCAGCGCTTCGCCAGCCCCGCCGGAAGTGCCAGCCGCCGAGGTCGCGACGGCTCAGCCCGCGGCGCCGCTCGCCAAGGTCGCGACTGCTCCGGCCACAGACAATGAAGCAGCGCCTCAGCCCCCGCCGGCCGTCCTCACCCCTACTGCCGAAAATGACGTAGGGCGCCCCACGTCGTAGCCTTAAGCAGTGCCCACTCCTGGGACCCAGCGGACCGACGTGGAAGTCTCGCCAGGCGTGTCGTGGGAGCCAAGCGCGGGGAAGGATCCGAACCCCTCTGCACCCCAAGCGGAGGACGCCGTGGCCTCTTCGGCCGCGGTAGCAACAAGCACAGTGGCACTGTTTCCTCGCCAGGCCCTCGCGCTTGTGAACTGCGACGCCCTGATCAGGTGCGAAGCTTTGGCTGACACCCGGGCCGCGCTCGACCGGCTTGGGGCAGACCTCCAGGACACCGATTAGCGCCTCGCGAAGGAGCGCCTGAGGCTCGACTCAGGGTGGCACCAGCTTGAGGCGGCTACCAAGGAGGCCCAGGGCCGGGCCGAGGCCACTGCTGCGGAGAACAAGGAGGAAGCCGCCAAGGCAAGGGCGGCTCGTGACAGCGCGCTTGTTGAGGTGGAGGTGGCCGCCAAGCACTGCGGCGAGGCGGAGGCCAGCCTGAAGGCGCTCCAGGAAGAACAGGTCGCGCATGCACGGCGAGTCCTGCAGCAGGAGGAGGACCTCAAGGCTCGTGGGGCGAAGCTTGCAGATCGCAACTCTGAGCTGACGAAGGTGGCGGCCGAACAGGCCACGGAGCACGGGCGCCTGGAAACGCTGAAGCACGAGGTGACTGAAGCACAAGCATCTTACACCAAGCATGTCTCCGAGGCGAACGCCAAGCTGGACACCAGGGCGAAGAAGATCCAAGCCGACACCGCTACGAAGGCGGCGGCGGACCACACCGCATTCTCTTCCCTCGAGCTCAGGGCGCGCGAAGCGCTGAGCTCCATATGCAGGGAGGGGTTAGAGGCTCTGCTTGCAGCCCCCGACGCTGGCTACGCCGAGCTTTCCTCCAAGCTCGTTGGAGAGCTCGAGGGTGCAGCCTAGAAGGTGGACGGTATCCTGGAGGAGGAATGCCGCGACCTCTTCTCCGTGGTGGCGATGCGCATCTTCAGCCACCTTCTCCTCTGCGACCCTGGCTTCGACTTCGGCGAGGTGATAGGCCCCGTCCCCGAGGAATCTCGCGGCGTCATGGCGGTAGCTGTGGAGGGCCACGTGGCCATGCTGCTTGAGAGGTCCTCCTACAGCAGTGGCGGGGCACCTGGCGACGGCAATGGCGGCGACAGCCCCTCTTCCTGAAACTTCCTTTATCACCCTGCAACAGATTGATCCTTACTCGCGGAGGTGTAAGACAATGGTTTAATCTGTGAGATGCTTGATGCTTGTAATAACTGCTTGTAACCCACGGGTTTCCTTTTCGTGCTCGGTTTCTTTCCTGCTTGCCTTTGTGCTCTGCGTCGGCAGGGCCTAGCACCGCGCATACCTCAGCCGCCACTTGGATGTCAGGTCGTGATGCCTAGACAAAGCCAGGAGGTGAGGGGCTTCAGAACTAGTGAAGGCTCCTAAGTCGCGATGCTCAGAAGTCCCCCATTGACGCGCAAGCGGCCCGCATGAGGGAAAACATCGGCGATGGCAAGGCTACCCCGGGAGTTTATCATACCTAGCTCTCGTTGGCTTTCACCTGGGTGTCACGCGAGGAGACTAGACATCAAGGGCCTTGGTGGGGTGACATACACGGGAGCAGGCCCGCAAGCCTGAGCCCGGTCCCTTGGGTTTTCCAGCCCTGCTGGGACTGACCCGAGCACAGGCACCGTGTCCAGCCCCCGCTCATGTGAGGCTCAGGGGGTAGCCGCGAGCAGTGTCGCTGAAGGGTTGTGCGGCGGCCGCGACAGGCACGGGCCATCCTAAGCTTGATGCTGCCCGTGGGGCACCCTCAGTTGTTTATCCACCAACGCGGAGCATGGGGCTTCCACTAGGCGTGGGCATGATCGCGATTCGATTGTTCCACCAGCGCAGGGCATGAGGCTTCCACTGGGGCGTGGGCTTGATTGTGGTTCAATCGTTCCGCCAACGCTGAGCATGGGGCTTCCACTGGGCGTGGGTAGGAGCTCTGTACTAGAGTCTCCGGGGCATGTACAGCCCTATCTTGTTCATACGTGTGGCAGGCACGGCAGAACTTGCAGAGGTGTTAGATGCTCGTGAGCCAGCACGGGGCTCAGGAGGTCCTACCTCTGTCCTAAGGCGGGTTGCGCCTAGCTCCTGGCGTGGTTGCGCGCTCATGTAACCTGAGATATGGGGGTGACCCATGCCAAATTATCGTCTAGAGGCCATCACATGAGAAGGTTAGAAACCAAGGACCCATAGGAGGTGACGTGTACGGGTCCAGACCGTCAGACAGAGCTCGGTCACTTGGGTTTAGCGACGCTGCTTGGACGGACCCGAGCACAGACGTCGTGCCATGCCTTCTCATGCAACGATCCGAGGAGGAACACCCGGCGTGCGGCCCACTCGCGATAGTCTCATGAGAGGACGAGACACCAAGGACCCTAGGAGGTGACGTGCATGGGAGCTGGCCCGCGAGATAGAGCTCGGTAGATTGGATTTAACAACGCTGTAGGGACGGACCCGAGCACAAAAGCCGTGCCAGCCCTTGGTCATGAGGCGGTCGAGAGCAGGTTCGCAAGGGCACGGCGACTTCGATGTTGCCGAAGCACCGATCAAGCAATTTAAGCCATCGAGAAGATTTTATCAAGGCACAGCTAAATCCGATACATGAGCAAAAACAACGCGGCTGTAGGGGCGGACCCTGACTAGCCTAAGGATGATGCAGCCCGCGGGGCACCCTCAATTGAACAAACCAAAAAGTCACGTGGCAATGTTGTTGCGGAAGCATCGAGGTAGCTGGCGAAACGCATTGCGGAGATTCTCCCCTCAAGAGTCGGGCGGCTCCTGAGTTTCGGCAGGCTTGAGAGGGGCCGGGGCCTCATGAGACACCAGCGCCAAGCGTCGGGCCTCGTGACACGCCAGCATGAGCTGCGCGAGCTATCGGTACATGGTGCCCACATTCAACAGGCCGAAGGGCATACGGATGTAGTTGCAGGGGACACCCCCGCTTCGGCCGACGCGTGACGACCAGAAGAGGTCCTGAGAAGCGGCCCTGTTGAGGCCCAAGATGTTAACGCACACGTGCAGCTCGCCGCCCGTGTCGGGTGCGGCAGCTGGGCTGGTGGGGTATGCGGGGCAACGCTCGCCGTGCATGGCCCGCGCTTCCTGAAGCTCGCGGATCTCCTTGGGGATGAACTCTTGCGCTCCTAGCGCCTCGCGCCGTGTTGCTTGCTTGCGGGGGCGTGCGTCGAAGCACGCCTCCAAGTGGTGCCCGAACACCTCCCTCGTCACACTGGTCAGGTCAGACGCTCTCCAGGTGGAAGCCCCTGAGCCAGTCCTGAGGAAGGCGCCAGGTGCGCCTTCCTATCCGGGAGGAAGGCATGCCCAAGCGACAGGCATGGCACCCGAGGTGTCGCAGGCGGGTGCCTTCTTTTCCTTGGGACGACTCTTGGGGAGGAACTGCTTCTTCTTCGCGGGGACAGCTTCAGGAGGCGCGACATCACCCTCGCCGTCAGAATTCTTGGCGGCCGCAGCCCGGTAGGCGTGCTCGAGGGAGCAGACCGCATCCTTTTCATCGCAGGCGACAGTGATGACGCCGCTGCACCCTGACATCTTTAGGACATTTTAGCCATGGTGGGTTGCCGCCATAAACTTTGCCAGGGCAGGGTACCCCAGGATGGTGTTGTACGGGAGGCCAATGTGGGCCACGTCGAAGTCGATGAGCTCGGTGTGGTAGTTATCGCGGGTACCGAAGGTGACTGGGAGGCGCACCTGCCCCAGGGAAGTGGTGGAACCATCGGTCACCCTAGAAAATGGCCGGGTGGGCATGAGCTAATCATAAGGCACTTGGAGCGTCTCGAAGGTTTTGACAGAGAGGATGTTGAGGCCAGCACCACCGTCGATGAGGTCTTGGTGACAGAGACGTTGCTGATGGTGGGCGTGCACTACATGGGGAGCGCATCAGCGGTGGCTGAACACCTAAGGTGGTCTTTGGAGTCGAATGTGATGGCGTACTGCGACCACTTGAGAGGACACACAACATCAAGGCTCGGGAGGGCAACGTTCACCTCAAGAGAGAATTGCCTGAAGAGGCGGTTGGACACAGGGGCCTGAGCTTCGCCGAGGATGCAGGCTACCGCGCGAGGCTCCTGGTAGCCCCCAGCCCCCTCGTCCTGCTGGTTGTTGTCGTTCCTCCTAGGTGGCGGCAGCGGCGGGAGGCCCGCGTTGCCCTGAGGATGGGTCTCGTGAGGCTGATCGCGCCAGGCATCGTCGCGAGGCTGGTCACGCCAGCCCTAACAGAGGTTGCGGTTGTCCCATCGGCCTCCACCACGGCCTCCTCCGCAGTCGAAGCCACAGTCGTTATAGTCGGGGCAGCGGCCCAAGCGCTCGTCACGGAGCATACTGAGCTCCTGACAGTCATCGGTGTTGTGGGTGCGCATGTTGTGGTACACGCAAAACAGGCGGACGACCTTGGCGGGCTTGTGGTGGTGGAGTCCGTGCTTCAGCTCTGGCTCCGCCGCCAGCATGGTGGGACCCTTACACTTCACTTTCTTGGCCTTGGCCTTCTTGTCCTTGAGCTCGACGTCGGAGTTGTTGAGAAGGGAGAGGCGGCCTTCCTCCGCCCTGGCCCACTTGTCAGCCAGGTTGAATAGCTCTAGCACTGTAGTGCCCAAGATGCGATTCTATCCCAATCACGTGATGAATTCATGATTGGGGCACAATCGCATTTCGTGCACATAGCAAGGTGGATATCATTACAACATATCATGTACTGAATAGATGAGAATACAAGATAAAGGCTTACACTCGCCACAAGCTACAACATGAATAAAACAGTTCATCAATACATAACAATCATCATACAGAAAAGCAGGATCCGACTATGGATGAAACCAAACGAAAAAGAAGAATGACATCCACCCTGCTAATCCCAGGCTCCCGACCCGGAACCTATCCCTTGATCAAAGAGGAAGAAGCAGAAGAACTCCGAAACAAGCAAGCATCGCTCTCACGTCAGATCATCGCATTACCTATACCTGCAACTGTTGTTGTAGTAAACTGTCAGCCACGAGGACTCAGCAGCCCATTACCATGGGTATCAAGACTAGCAAAGCTTAATGAGTATAGAATGGATAAGTGGTGAGGTTGCAGCAAGCACTAAGCATTGTATGGTGGCTAACCTACGAGTACAAGAGTAAGAAGAGTAACTACGCATAACGATCGCAAACTAGTAATGATCAAGAAGTGATCCTAAACTACTTACGAGTCAAACATAACCCCACCGTGTTCTCTTCTCGAACTCGCTCGAAAAGAGACGGTCACGGTTACACACAAGGTTGTTGTATTTTATATTCGGATCTGGTGTCAAGTTCTCTACAACCGGATATTAAAAATTCCCATCTGCCACATACCGTGGGCACGACTTTCGAAAGATCAAACCCTGCAGGGGTGTCCCAACGTAGTTCATCACAAACTCTCACGATCATCGGAGGAAAATCCTACTCCCGGAACAACCCGATCAATCTCGGAATCCCGGTTCACAAGACATTTCGACAATAGTAAAACAAATCCAGCAAGACCACCCGGTGTGTCGATACCCCGATAAGAGCCGCGCGTATCTAGTTCTCAGGACAACACCGTCTATGCGAAGTGGACGGTAGCCAAAATACCATTGAGTTACCCCGAGGCAGCACCGCCGACTGCTAGGTAGGTGGACCAACACTCATGAGGAGCACTGGGCCGAGGGGTTGATTAAGAGACCTCGGGGGCTGGCAGGTCCTTATGCAAGTTTTAGTTGTTATTAGGCAAATGGTAAAACATATGTTGGGCCTTGCTGGAAGAGTTTTATTCAAAGCGAACTGTCAAGGGGGGGCCCATAAACCCTGACCGTGTTAGGAACGCAAAATCAAAGAACATAACACCGGTATGACGGAAACTAAGGCGGCAAGAGTGGAACAAATCACCAGGCAAAATGCCGAGCCTTCCACCCTTTACCAAGTATATAGATGCATTAATTAAATAAGATATATGGTGATATCCCATGATATCCATGTCCCAACATGAAACAACCTGCAACTACACCTGCAACTAGCAACACTATAAGAGGGGCTGAGCAAAGCGGTAATATAGCCAAACAACGGTTTGCTAGGATGATGGAAAAGGTTAGAGGCTATCATGGCAATTTGGGAGGCTAGATAAACAAGTGACGGGTAGTGCGACATAGCAATAGCATCGAGACAACTAGCAAAGCAAAGATAGTAGTGGTATCTAGGATAATGATCATCTTGCCTGAAATCCCGCTAGGAAGAAGATCGAGTCCATGAAGAAGACGAACGGGCGTAGTCGAACAAATCCTCACAATCGCAACGAAACCGGAACTATCAAAAGGAAGCACAACCAAAAAGAAACAAACAACATGGTAAACCAACAAGCATAAACATGGCATGATTCGCAACCAAGTATGATGCATGTCCGGTTTAATGAGGCATGGTATGGCAAAGTGCAACAAACAATACTACAAGGTAAAAGGAGCTCAATATGCAACGAGTTGCATATCGACGAAACACCACATTCCATTATTTAGTTCGCTCCCGTTTATGTACCCAACAATATTAAATGTTGGTTAACATGGCAAGAGGTGAAGCATAATTAAACTACCTATCTAGGCAAGTTTAAATGAGGCCGGAAGTAACAAACAACAATTTCGGAAAATCCCCATATGCATGTTTTGGATTTGGTACTGTTCTGCCTAAAACCATATTTTAAAGTTGTTAAACAGTAAAATAAAGTGCACCAGGTTAATTTATGCATTTTTTTACCCCATTTACATATAAAGTTTATTTAATTCGAAGCTACAGTTATTTAGTTATGAAATAAACCATTTTAACATGGCATTTAGCAAATTAAATGCAAACAGCAATTTAAACACTTCAAACATGGATGAAAGTTGCATATTATGAAACTAGATGAAATTCTAAGCATTTTACATATATAAAGATCTTACATATTATGCACAGTTTATGAGATATTAAATGCATGAAGTCTAGGGGTTTTCTGTCAATTGCTAGAATCGTCCAAAGGGAAAAAAATGTGTCGGGCCGAATCTGAGCACTCTGGGCTGGGGGAGCTGCTCACCATGGGCCAAGCCCGGGTTGTGGAAGAGGTAGGCCGGAGGGGGGGGGGGGGGCCGCTGGTCGTGGAGGCTACTAGGCCACGCGGCGTTCACGAGCTAGCTCGGATCGAGGCCGCGGTCAACGCGATCGATGCAGGGGAAGCAAGGCGCGGTCCTCTGCTCGACAGGGAGCAGAAGCAGAGCAGCGGTGTCGGGCATCTCCGGCGCGGCGGCGAAGGACGGAGGGCGTGGAACCGGGCGCGATGGAGGTCGAGGAGGGGTATCCCGGCAGTGAGCTGCTCCACCGGAGGCTTCCTGTATGAACGAGAAAAGGAGGAGGTTCAGAGAGGGAGAAAGAACAGACGGCGAGGCAGGGCAACGGGCGGCAAGGCGCGGCTCACCCAAGGGGCTTGCCGACTGCGACGAGGCACGGCGCCGCTGGTGGGGCTGGTTGTCGCGGGTCCGGCGAGCTGCGAGCAGCGGCTCTGGTGGAGCTGGAGCCACGGGAGGCCATCCATTGCGTTTCCTGAAGGGCAAGAGAGATTAGAGGAGGAAGGAGAGGAAAAAAAAGGGGAGAGAAAGAGGAGACGGGCGGCGACTCATCTGCTCGTCGGCAGCAGCTGAACGGAGGCCGCCGGACCTGGAAGTCGAGGTCGCCGGCGGGCTGGGTCGCCGGAGCGGCGCGGTAACGAGTCCAGCCATGGCTTCTGGTACGGTAGGGCGGAGGAGTTGGATCGGGGCTCCTTTCCCCTGATCTAGAGCTCGGCTGAGGAGAGATGGGGCCTGGCGCAAGGGGCTCGGGCGTAGCGAGGCTGTGGCCTCGATCCCAAACTGGATCGAGCGCCGGCAGGGAAGGATCGGTCAGGGGAAGAGGAGGCAGCGAGGCTAGGGTGCTGCGGGAGGATCCTGATGGAGAGGCGAAGTGGAAGGAGAGGTGGCTGGCTCGGGTTGGTGTGGTGGTGGAAACGAGGAGGGGGTGGATTTGGTTCGAGCAATGGGGATCCCGAGGTGGGAGATGAGTGCGGCGGCGGCGGCGGCAGGGACAAACTCCCTGGAAGTTAGGGTTTGGTCTGATTTGGTTAGGGGTTGGTTAACTATATATAGCAGATGAAATTTAGTAGGGATTAGTTTGCGACCCTCCAATCGTAATCGGACGGTCCGAGAAAAAAGGCTAGGGGAGTCCAAACAAAGAACCGAAGATATTTTAGGGATGTTTGCGGATGATCCGGACCCATCGGTCATGACTGCCCGGGTCGGGTTCGGGGAAGTTTCAGACGCGCACTCGAGGGGGTTTGAGAGAGATAGACAAGGACAAAGGGCCTGACAAAAGATTAACGGAGACAAAGAGAGAAGCGGCAACTACGAACGACTACGAGTTTTAAGAAAACATGCGGATGCAATGCTCATGATGACATGATGAAATGCAACAGACAATAAAACACACACAACGAAACTCAAAATACATGGAAGGCATCTGGAGCATCGGTCTCGGGTCGTTACAACTCTCCTCCACTTACAAGAGATCTCGTCCCGAGATCTAAGGATGGCACCGGAGAGAAGCGAAAGAGGAAGAGGTAACACAAGTTGCTTCTTCGACGAACGAGTGAAACCACGAACCTTGAGAGGTTGAACAACTTGAAAGAAAGAATACAACGGAGATGAGCGAGATTGCAAACACTCCGTTAGCAAAGAGGAATAAGGAACATTACGAGAACCTTATAGGTTGAAAGACATAAAATAATAGCTTCACGAACCAAAAGAATATGACCACACCGGTATAATGCGATAGCCAAGGAACAAGAATGACAGTATTTGGACAGCACTCCGGTAGAAAAGAGAAGGAAAACTTGATAAGTTGAGAAGAACTTAAATATAGGACACAACACTCCTGTTAAATGAATAAGCAAGGAAAAGAGCATGATCTTGACAAACAAGATAATACTTGACGAGAGCAACAGCACAATGCCTCCGGAAGAAATGAAAGAATGAAACGAAAAGAACGGAGAAAAGAACAACAACTTCCATCATGAATGAACATGAAGGAGCCTTCCTACGAAGAAGGGTTGAATGGATTTCTTGGAAAATCAACAACAAAAGATATGATTTCGAATGGTCTTATGGAAAACATCCCAAAATTATGAGGAGAAGACCAGCCACTAACGGAATCAATTAATTTGATTGAGAACACCAAAGAGATGAAACACTTCTTCCACCAAGATGATAGAGATAACTTGGATCATTCATAAGCACCATAATAGCAACATTCCTTAGGGAAGGCTTTAGGTGAAATATAACCCAAGATAACTCTCATGAAGAGATTGACGGGTTGCAAAGGATCTCCTGAACGAAGAGAAAATGATGGGTTTAAATATCTCATTCTTAACAACTTGTGAACCTTGAAACATGAAGGGAAATTGTCAAGAATGACATAACACCACCTCAAAAGATGAGATAGAAAGAAGTGCACTTCGGATGCAAGATGAAGAATGCTTGAACTCCTCAGAACAAAACATGTGTTGAGCACCTTGTTTATTTCAGAGTATAGCATGGCGGATCTTAACTTCGAGAGAAATCTTGAAGAACAATTGAAGAATGAAAGGAACCCATGATGAACCACCATGCTGAGCCTTCGTGAGAACTCAGGGTAATAAAAGAATGATCAAACTCCGGAAGAAGGAATTAATCACTTGGACGAAACAAGAGTAAGAATTATGTTATGTGTATCCTTCACCAATTTAATTGATGATAAGCAATGGATTTGGCATAGTACTTATTCTCATTGAAAAAGGATTGATAGAATTAGCGCAAACTTGGGAAGGTCTTCAACGAACCACCGGTAGGATTGAAATGAACGAAGAAAAGGGAACGAATCGCCGGGAAGAATGAAAAAAATGAACGAAGATACTTGAGGGAATTTAGATGCAAGAGAACGAAGAGATGACAAGATGACTAGAGAATACTTGAACGATGCACCGGAAGAATTGGGGAATGAGAGCTGAACATTGAGAACGAATAAATCTTCTGAAATGATGGCCTCCGGAGAATCAAGAACCGAAAGAACTCATGAAATGCTTTGGAAGGGTATGAAAAGAATTTCTCACAATCGGAAACGATTTGAGAGGATGGCACCAAGCTCAAACCATGAATCTTCAAGAGAAAGGACCAAGATTTAGAGGAAACGCTACTTCGGTCTTCAAAAGCTGAGGACGACGATCGGAAACACCACCATGAATTGTTTAGACACTCCGGAAGAATGAATAAAGAAAGGTTGAGCGAAAGATGAAAAGAATTTGAAAGCGATCTTGGAGAGGACAATTGACTGATGAAAATTCATTCTTACGTCAAACTTTGAAAAGCATTAGAGAATCACTCCGGAAAATTAGAAGAGTCAGGTAAGATCCTGGGAAAAGACCGGTGGGTTATGGTCCCACTCAAAAGAAAACATCGTTGAAATGATTTTTAAAGAGAGGTTGCACCGGTTGAATTAAATGGCTTAAATGAGATAACAACCTTGAAATAGCTTGAACGGATTAAGAATGGAAGCATGAATTTTCTGAGATATCTTCGGCACTCCGTATACGAGTATCGCGAGGTTAATGATCAAGAGATGCTTGGATAAGAAATTCCAACATGAGAAAGCATTTAACAAAAGAAAAGGGATATGATCAACACTAGAAGCCTGAATTTAGTCCACCGAAAAAGAAAGGAAAACGAAGAATGATAAACTTGAAACTCCTGAGAATCTTCATGAGAAATCACCGGCTATGAAGATGAAGAAACTTCACATGAATAAAGTGGATACTTGATTTGAGAGTTTTGACTTCTTGAAGAAGAATGATGGGAGGGTGAAAAAATAAAGATAACTTGGGACGGATGGAATGAACACCTTTGAGAAAACTTAGAACTGATCTTGCGAATGTTGAAATGATCGGATCCACTTAAAGAGAAGCACACCGGTTAGAAAAGAATTGTCATGACAATCTTGATAAACAAGAAAGATTAGCATTCACATAGAAGTATGAGAACACCACTTAGGGAAGGTATGGAATCAACACTTGACAATGAAGCAACTCGAATACCACAACTCAAAACAAAACAAAGGATTTGGCTTGCAGAATAAGCCGGAAACAAACATATGATAGAGATTTCACCCAAAATTTTCACGATGAGGCCCCACTGGCACGACATACAGCGGACATCATGAATGACAAACGAGACGTCCCCGAATCAGCATAGCCAAGGATTCTTTAAGACGTCTCGCGACCACTATAAATCGATCGTGAAAAACGAACCACTAGACGTTGGACCCCAATCTCAACTCATACATCTGTCGAAAAGAAATCCTGGGTAACTACTTGAATTCCCACCTAAAAACTCACAAAACTTTCTGGTTATGCAATCTAGTGTTGGGGATACAGGGAGGCACAAATATCTCACACAACTAACAAATCCTACACTCCAACTGTATCCATCCGTCAACACATAACCAAGAAAACCTCGGAAATCATGTACCTCAGACCTTCGAAAAACATCCGATATACTAGTTGTGGAAATACATCTGATCGCTCTCCCTAGTACTGGGTAGCGCCAAACTACTCTCACCACAAAGAGTATAGAAGCGTTTTCGATGTCGGCATCCTCTGGTATTCCGGAACTGAAATGATCGCGAATGTGACAAGAACCCCTTGGAGCTCAACTCCTCAGAAGAAGTCAAGTTAGACAGGAGGCACCAAGACAGAATTCCCGTCAAACCGATATCACAGCGATTCCAACAATACCCGCGTGATCCTAAAAAAAATTGAGTGAAAAAGGAGAGTGATGGAAACAAAAACACCTATGTCATGATTCCTCACCAGAGCGACGAAGGGGCTGAGGAGTAAAAATAATTCCTACTCTCCGATATATAGCTAGACTCAAAATAGTTTTTTTTCTTGACTCAACAACGTCAGCGGTTCGATCAATCAAGGGTGCTCCTAAGGTCGGTAAGGCTCTGATACCAACTTGTAGCGCCCAAGATGCGATTCTATCCCAATCACGTGATGAATTCATGATTGGGGCACAATAGCATTTTGAGCGCATAGCAAGGTGGATATCATTACAACATACCATGTACTGAATAGATGAGAATACAAGATAAAGGCTTACATTCGCCACAAGCTACAACATGAATACAACAGTTCATCAATACATAACAATCATCATACAGAAGAGCAGGATCCAACTACAGATGAAACCAAACGAAAAAGAAGAACGACATCCACCCTGCTAATCCCAGACTCCCGACCCCGAACCTATCCCTTGATCGAAGAAGAAGAAGCAGAAGAACTCCAAAACAAGCAAGCATCGCTCTCACGTCAGATCATCGCATTACCTGTACCTGCAACTGTTGTTATAGTAAACTGTGAGCCACGAGGACTCAGCAATCCCATTACCATGGGTATTAAGACTAGCAAAGCTTAATGGGTATGGAATGGATAAGTGGTGAGGTTGCAGCAAGCACTAAGCATTGTATGGTGGCTAACTTACGAGTACAAGAGTAAGAAGAGTAACTACGCATAACGGTCGCAAACTAGTAATGATCAAGAAGTGATCCTAAACTACTTACGAGTCAAACATAACCCCACCGTGTTCTCTTCTCGAACTCGCTCAAAAAGAGACGGTCACGATTACACACGCGGTTGGTGTATTTTATATTCGGATCTGGTGTCAAGTTCTCTACAACCGGATATTAAAAATTCCCATCTGCCACATAACTGTGTGCACGGCTTTCGAAAGATCAAACCCTGCAGGGGTGTCCCAACTTAGTCCATCACAAACTCTCACGATCAATGGAGGAAAATCCTCCTCCTGGAACAACCCGATCAAGCTCGGAATCCCGGTTCACAAGAAATTTTGACAATGGTAAAACAAATCCAGCAAGACCACCCGGTGCATCGATACCCGGATAAGAGCCGCACGTATCTCGTTCTCAGGACAACACCGTCTATGCGAAGTGGACGGTAGCCAAAATACCATCGAGTTGCCCCCAGGCGGCACCGTCGACTGCTAGGTAGGTGGACCAACACTCATGAGGAGCACTAGCCCGGGGGGTTGATTAAGAGACCTCGGGGGCCGGCAGGTCCCTATGCAAGTTTTAGTTGTTATTAGGCAAATGGTAAAACCAATGTTGGGCCTTGCTGGAAGAGTTTATTCAAAGCGAACTATCAAGGGGGGCCCATAAACTCCGACCGTGTTAGGAACGCAAAATCAAGGAACATAACACCGGTATGATGGAAACTAGGGCGGCAAGAGTGGAACAAATCACCAGGCAAAAGGCCGAGCCTTCCACCCTTTACCAAGTATATAGATGCATTAATTAAATAAGAGATATTGTGATATCCCATGATATCCAAGTCCCAACATGGAACAACCTGCAACTACACCTGCAACTAGCAACGCTATAAGAGGGGCCGAGCAAAGCGGTAACATAGCCAAACAACGATTCGCTAGGATGGTGGAAAAGGTTAGAGGCTATCATGGCAATTTGGGAGGCTAGATAAACAAGTGGTGGGTAGCGCGACATAGCGATAGCATCGAGATAACTAGCAAAGCAAAGATAGTAGTGGTATCCAGGATAATGATCATCTTGCCTGAAATCCCGCTAGGAAGAAGATCGAGTCCATGAACAAGGCGAACGGGTGTAGTCGAACGAATCCTCACAATCGCAACGAAACCGAAACTATCGAGAGGAAGCACAACCGGAAAGAAGCAAACAACATGGTAAACCAACAAGCATAAACATGGCATGTTGCGCAACCAAGTATGATGCATGTCCGGTTTAATGAGGCATGGCATGGCAAAGTGCAACAAACAATACTACAAGTTAAGTGGAGCTCAATATGCAACGAGTTGCCTATCGAAGAAGCACCACATTCCATTATTTAGTTTTCTCCCGTTTATGTACCCAACAATATTAAATGTTGGTTAACATGGCAAGAGCTGAAGCATAATTAAACTACCTATCTAGGCAAGTTTAAATGAGGCCGGAAGCTACAAACAACAATTTCGGAAAATCCCCATATGCATGTTTTTGGATTTGGTACTGTTCTGCCTAAAACCATATTTTAAAGTTGTTAAACAGTAAAATAAAGTGCACCAGGTTAATTTATGCATTTTTCTACCCCATTTACATATAAAGTTTATTTAATTCGGAGCTACGGTTATTTAGTTATGAAATAAACCATTTTAACATGGCATTTAGCAAATTAAATGCAAACAACAATTTAAGCACTTCAAACATGGATGAAAGTTGCATATTATGAAAATAGATGAAATTCTAAGCATTTTACATATATAAAGTTCTTACATATGATGCACAGTTTGTGAGATATTAAATGCATGAAGTCTAGGGGGTTTTCTGTCAAAGCTGTAGTTCCTGGATAATTGCTAGAATCGTCCAGAGGAAAAAAAATGTGTCGGGCCGAATCTGAGCACTCTGGGCTGGGGGAGCTGCTCACCATGGGCCAAGCCCGGGTTGTGGAAGAGGCAGGCCGGAAGGGGGGGGGGCGCTGGGACTGGAGGCTGCTGGGCAACGCGGCGTTCACGAGCTGGCTCGGATCGAGGCCGCGGTCAACGCGATCGATGCAGGGGAAGCAGGGCACAGTCCTCTGCTCGACAGGGAGCAGAAGCAGAGCAGCGGCGTCGGGGATCTCTGGTGCGGCGGCGAAGGACGGAGGGCGTGGAACCTGGCGCGATGGAGGTCAAGGAGGGGTATCCCGGCAGCGAGCTGCTCCACCAGAGGCTTCCTGTACGAACGAGAAAAGGAGGAGGTTCAGAGAGGGAGAAACAGCAGACGGGGAGGCAGGGCAACGGGCGGCGAGGCGCGGCTCACCCGAGGGGCTTGCCGATGGCGACGAGGTAGGGCGCCACTGGTGGGGCTGGTTGTCACGGGTCCGGCGAGCTGCGAGCAGCGGCTCTGGTGGAGCTGGAGCTACGGGAGGCCATCCATGGCGTTTCATGAAGGGCAAGAGAGATTAGAGGAGGATGGAGAGGAAAAAAAGGGGAGAGAAAGAGGAGACGGGCGGCGACTCATCTGCTCGTCGGCAGCAGCTGAACGGAGGCGGCCGATCCTGGAGGTCGAGGTCGCCGGCGGGCTGGGTCGCCGGAGCGGCGCAATGACGAGGCCATCCATGGCTTCTGGTACGGCAGGGCTGAGGAGTTGGATCGGGGCTCCTTTCCCCTGATCAAGAGCTCGGCTGAGGAGAGATGGGGCCCGGCGCAAGGGGCTCGGGCGCAGCAAGGCTGTGGCCTCGACCCCAAACTGGATCGAGCGCCGGCAGGGGAGGATCGGTCAGGGGAAGAGGAGGCAGCGAGGCTGGGGTGCTGTGGGAGGATCCCGATGGAGAGGTGAAGTGGAAGGAGAGGTGGCTGGCTCGGGTTGGTGTGGTGGTGAAAACGAGGAGGGGATGGATTTGGTTCGAGCGATGGGGATCCCGAGGTGGGAGATGAGTGCGGCGGCGGCGGCAGGGACAAACTCCCTGGAAGTTAGGGTTTTGTCTGATTTTGTTAGGGGTTGGTCTACTATATATAGCAGATGAAATTTAGTAGGGATTATTTTTCGTCCCTCCGATCGTAATCGGACGGTCCAAGAAAAAAGGCTAGGGGAGTCCAAACAGAGAACCGAAGATATTTTAGGGATGTTTGGGGATGATCCGGGCCCATCGGTCACGACTGCCCGGGTCGTGTTCGGGGAAGTTTCGGACGTGCACTCGAGGGGGTTTGAGAGAGATAGACAAGGACAAAGGGCCTGACAAAAGATCAACGGAGACAAAGAGAGAAGCGGCAACTACGAGTTTTAAGAAAACATGCGGATGCAATGCTCATGATGACATGATGAAATGCAACAAACAATAAAACACACACAACGAAACTCAAAATACATGGAAGGCATCTGGAGCGTCGATCTCGAGTCGTTACAAGCACCGTGCACAGGTCGTTGTTGATGGCAAGTTTTTGATTCATCCTGACGTCTGTGGTGCCGTCGGTGAACGCCGAGATGATGGCTTCGTCCGAGGCCTTTAGGATCTTGAGGCGGACCTGGGTGAAATGCTGAATGTACTTGCAGAGGGTCTCGCCTCGATGCTGTTGCTTGACGCGCCATAGATTGTTGATGGTGAGGGCGCGATCGCGGGTGCCTTGGAAGTTGGTGATGAACTGCTCACGGAGCTCATCCCACGAGGAAATCGACCCCTCAGGCAGGTTCATGAGCCAGGAGCGTGCGCCATGCTTGATGGCCATGGGGAACCATCTCGCCATGACCTTGTCATCGCTATTCGCCGCCTCGATGCTCAATGCGTAGAGCTAGAGGAACTCCATGGGGTCGGGGATGCCGTCGTAGCGCGGGGTCAGCTCCGGCTTGATCTTGACCGGCCAGACCACCCGACGCAGCTCACGAGTGAAGGCGCGGTAGCCGGCGGCGCTCACGGGTGCAGCTCGCGTGGGAGTGGTGCGGCCCTGGCATCCATGCATCGCGGCTTCTTGGACGGCCCAGTCTTGGTGTCGACGCAGCGGCGCGGGAGGCACGCACGCGTCGAGCGGTGGTTGATGCACAATCTGGCAACTGGCCTCGTCTCAAGCCAGCACCAGTGCTACACGCGGCGGGTCGCGTGACCGTGCGTCGCCACGGCTCAGCGTTGTCGCCGCGCAGGGGAGGAGGCGGAGGCGTGCCGTGCGCCACATCGCCTGCGCGAGACGGTGGAGGACGGAGCGAGTGGGAGGGCGCCGGGGCCTTACCCGTGGCGTTCACGAGCTTGGTGATGCGACCAAGCCAGGCGTCGTAGCCTTCATTGGCAGGGCGGTAGCACAGCAACTCACGCGCCATGTGCAGCGCGGCCTGCACATTCGTCATCCCGCGGCGAGCATGGGAAGACGAAGCCGTAGCCGGGGTGAGTGAAGGCGTAGCAGTGCGGCCGTTGTGCTGAACGGAGGGCGACAGGGAAGAGTCCTACTGCTCGTGAGCGGCAGGGTCGGTGGTGGTGTTGGTCGTGGCAGAGGTAGAGTGGCGGCGGCTGACATGGCCCGCAGGCTCCATCGGGGCGACGCGAGCTACGCGGTGCTCGTCATAAACACGACGAGTATCGTCCATGGGGACAGTGGAGCGGGGACAGAAGAAAGTGGAAGAATCATGGCACACCCCTACCTGGCGCGCCAAATGTCGGAATCGGGGCTCCGGGGACCCAAGTGATGCGACCTTCGACAGAAAAACAACAGTGCGAATAACTTTCCCTGATCTTTCACGGCACAATTCAGTTGCAATCAGTATTTCTCCTTAATCTTCAGTCATTCCCAAATCCGAATAAAGCAGCAGCAAATCAATCTGCAAACCAGCGTAACAACGATCCAAACTACTCCAGAACTAGACTTACTAGATGCAAATCTAATTAAACAACATGCAAACCCTGCGAGATGCCGGAATCACATGGACGAGCCCTTTGGACTCACGTAGCAGATTAGAAGTCACAGGCTCCAATCCTCCATACGAAGCAAACACGAACCCTAGATGGATTCTCCACAAAAACAAGCAGAACTTGGCCGCAGGAACATAGTGAGTTTCTGGTTTATCTTACGTAAAACTAACTCCCCTGATACACGGCCGGTTCGGCCCTATAAATAGTGTGCGCAGGCACTTGACTCGGCTAGACTTGTACGACTAGGACTCTTATTACTAATTGGACTCTCAAGCTGACCGTAGCTAGTACTACTACCACTTTGACTTTTGTAACTAGCACATGCACTCCTAGTACTAAGATAAACACTTGACAGTAGATGGCACGCATCTACTAGTACTGAACCTAGAAATAAAAAGGACACACAATACTTGTATGTTGAAATTCAGTTCAATTCAACTTCAGTTGAATTTTACCCACTGTCAAAAATTGGCATGGAGTCCTGAATGTGGGCTTCACTTTCTTTGCTGGTATGATCTGCATTGTGTCAGTTGCGGCGGAGTCATTCGCCCGACGCCTAGCTGGTACCACATACTTTGCTACATCACCAACCACAATCATGGCCGCATCATCCTCCCTCCCTTCACAGGAAACCATCCTCGGTTTCGACCTATACCTTGCAGATTTTTTCTTAAACACTTCAACAGTACACCTTATATCCTTTGCATCTTTGGGAAGCATAGCATGAAACACACCCCTGTGCATAAAAGTGTACCTATTTGTTCGTCCATGATGAAGAGCATTAACATCATGCTGCCACGGACGCCCCAAAATAAGGTGACAAACATGTAGTGGCATAACATCGCACTCCACTTTATCAACATAGCCATCAACAGAAAAAGGGACCTTCACCCTGTGAGTTACCTTCACTTTGCCAACATCATTTATCCACTTCATATAGTATGGTCTTGGGTGCTCCCATGTTGGCAACCAAAGAGACTCCACCACATCCTTACTAATCATGTTGCTAGCACTGCCACCATCGATTATCAGTTTGCAAACTTCTCCCTTAATGGTACATGCAGTTTGAAAAATACTCCGCCGCTGTCCTTGTTCAACAATGGTCTTGTCATCTCGCTGGACCTTATGTGCTAGCAAACTCTCCATATCAGGATCATCTTGAGGATAACATAGTATGGTATCACCATGACATCTTTCGATTCCATCCTCTAACTTAGGCGTCTCATCTTCAGATTCTGAAATATATTCTGCATCAACAAGTAGAACCCTTTGTTGATTGGAACATTCATGCTTCATGTGTCCACGTCCTCCACACTTGTGGCAAATAATATTACGGTGATGCGATGACGTCGCACTAGATGAAACCTGAGAAACCTCCTTTGGCGCAGCCGCCACTTTGCTCTCTTCAATGCTTCCCGACTTATAAGAAGGAGTCGGTTTAGCACTAAACCCACCATCAATAGGAGAAGAACCACGTCGCCCACTATTGTAAGTTGGGCGAGTCTCTGAAGCTTGCTTCTCCAATACCCAATGTTCAGCACGCTCCGCTTGATGAAGCAACTCATGAATATCATTATATTGCATTAAATCAACACGGTCACGAATCTTTTCTTCTAATCCCTCAAAGAAACGTACCATGGTCGCCTCCGCAGACTCACGCACAGCTGTACGGATCATCAAAACTTGCATCTCTTTATAGTACTCATCAACTGATTTTGTACCTTGCACTAGACGACGCAGTCTACTATGAAGCTGGCGAGTGTAATAAGCAGGCACAAAGCGTTCCCTCATGATTCGCTTCATGTCAGCCCATGTCGTTGGTTGCTCGTGAATACGGTTCTTATTATCCCACCATACGAGAGCATACTCTGTAAATTCCATTGATGCAACACGAACTTTCTTCTCTTCAGAGTAGTTGTGACCGTCAAAAATCTGATTTACGCGCATCTCCCACTCCAAATATTTCTCCGGGTCAGCACAACGTCCCGAGAATTCAGGTATGGTTATCTTGATTCGACCCAAACCATCATCCTCGTGGGCACCATTGCCGCCATAGTCACGGCGCCGCCCAGCATGGCAGTGAGCCCCAGCATCATGCTGTGGTCGGTGAGGTAAGCCTCCATGGGCATCAGAATCCTCAGAAAAATCACCATCATCATCATTGTCGCGGTCACGACATCGTCGTGGTGAGCGGGACTGTCGGGGTGCCACATCTCTCACCTGAAGGCGCTGACCTGCTGCGGTGAGCCGATTAAGGCTCTCAGTCACCACCTGTAGACTATCAGTGCGCTGTCGATCGCTGGCAGTCAAACGCTCGTTCAACCTGTCCTCGACGCCTATAATATTTGCAGACAATTCCTCAACCCTTGTCCCAAGCTTCTTGTTGGCTCCCTTGATCGCCATCAGATGGATACGGAAATCATCACTTATCTCCAGACCCTCCGGAAGCTCATCGACCTCCTCATGATCAGATTTGTCATGCTACGAGTTCACCATCTTTCAAACAGTTGAATCAAATAGCAAGAAAAAAATGTACCGTGATCAACCTTGCTCTGAATACCACTTGATGCGACCTTCGACAGAAAAACAACAGTGCGAATAACTTTCCCTGATCTTTCACGGCACAATTCAGTTGCAATCAGTATTTCTCCTTAATCTTCAGTCATTCCCAAATCCGAATAAAGCAGCAGCAAATCAATCTGCAGACCGGCGTAACAACGATCCAGACTACTCCAGAACTAGACTTACTAGATGCAAATCTAATTAAACAACATGCAAACCTTGCGAGATGCCGGAATCACATGGACGAGCCCTTTGGACTCACGTAGCAGATTAGAAGTCACAGGCTCCAATCCTCCACGCGAAGCAAACATGAACCCTAGATGGATTCTCCACAAAAACAAGCAGAACTTGGCCGTAGGAACATAGCGAGTTTCTGCTTTATCTTACGTAAAACTAACTCCCCTGATACACGGCCGGTTCGGCCCTATAAATAGTGCGCGCAGGCACTTGACTCGGCTAGACTTGTACGACAAGACTCTTATTACTTATTGGACTCTCAAGCTGACCGTAGCTAGTACTACTACCACTTTGACTTTTGTAACTAGCACATGCACTCCTAGTACTAAGATAAAACACTTGACAGTAGATGGCACGCATCTACTAGTACTGAACCTAGAAATAAAAAGGACACACAATACTTGTATGTTGAAATTCAGTTCAATTCAACTTCAGTTGAATTTTACCCACTGTCAAAAATTGGCATGGAGTCCTGAATGTGGGCTTCACTTTCTTTGCTGGTATGATCTGCATTGTGTCAGTTGCGGCGGAGTCATTCGCCCGACGCCTAGCTGGTACCACATACTTTGCTACATCACCAACCACAATCATGGCCGCATCACCAAGGAAAGGTTCGAACTCTGGGGTGCGCGCGAAGAACTCCACTAAGCTATGCCTCGCTGTTCACTGCCTCACGACGATGCTCTGACGTGCTCGAGCGAGAGGAAAAGAAGACACAACACGGCGATTTACCCAGGTTCGGGCCACCTTGCGGTGTAAGACCCTACTCCTGCTTTGTGTCGATTGCCTCATGAGGGAGGATGGATATGAGTGAGTACAAGGATGAACTGCCTCGGGAGGGCTGAGGATCTGACCCCTCTCTATGGTGGAGACTAGCCTATATTTATACTGGCCTTGGTCCTCTTCCGCGAAAAATCTAGGTGTGAAGGGCTACCACAACGGGCAATTTTGAAGGGGGACAGGAGTACAGCTTATCCTGGAAAAAGCAGTCTCTACCTGCTAAAGCTTCTAGGCATGACGCGTTGGTGGGATCGGCATTGACCTCCATCCTGGCGAGCCCGTGGTCCTGGTCTTCTAGCACCGGAACGACAACCTTTGGGGATTGCTTTGGGAATCGGCGGGCTGTCCTGCTCCACTAGCATGAAAGAGGAAAGCGTCCTTGTCTGTGCCCGCTGGCACCCTTCTGGCTCTGCTCATCGTGGCTCGCATCACCCACGTGCAGCACGAGGCGGGGTGACGGGCCTAGAGATGTCTGCCCCACGATGGGCCTCGGGAGACGGCTTCGGGAGGCCGCCCCATGGGAGGCCCTCGGGAGCTCTTAATAACCCCTGCTGACGCTTGCCTCGTGAGGCGGGGGTCCTCACGAGGGTCTTGCTCATGAGGTCTTGATGCCGGGCCACGCCGGGCCTTCTGATGACACCAGGCGATGGGCTGCAGGCAGACGGGCCTGGGTACCCCCAGTCCCATGGGCCTAACAACTGTAATAACACCGTTTGGTCCCGACATTTTTAGCTTTAAGTAGGCATAATGTAGGACCGCGTTAAAGCGAGCAAATGCGGTGCACCCTAGTAGCTTGTGGTATCCGCTCTGAAATGGGACGATATCAAAGATTAACGCTTCGCTCCGGAAGTTCTCGGGTGACCCGATGACTACCTCCAGTGTTACTGTTCCCGTGCAGCGAGCTTTGACACCAGGTATGACACCTTTAAAGGTGGTGGTCCGGGCTTGATCCGAGATGAGTCTATGCCCATCTTTTTGATTGTATCTGCATAGATTAAATTGAGGCTGCTGCATCAGTCCATGAGGACATGCGTCAGATGTAATCTGTCAACGATCGGATCCAGGACCAGAGCAGCCGATCCACCATGCCTTATGCTGGTCGGATGATCATTTTTGGCAAACGTGATCGGGTAAGCCGACAACGGATTGAACTTCGGGGAAACAGGCTCTAGAGCGTAAATGTCCTGAAGTGCTCGTTTCCTCTCCTTTTTAGGGATGTGAGTAGCATAAATCATGTTCAGGTCTTTTACGTTGTGATGAAACTATTTTTGGCCCCCATTGTTTAGCTGCCGAGGTTCATCCTCATCTTTGCTGTGAGGTTGGGCTTTATTATGGCCCTTAGTCGCCATCTTTACCCAGGTTCGGGCCACCGAGAGGTGTAAAACCCTACTCCTGCTTGCTATATTAGGTGTATGTGTTAGCACACAAGTACAAGGAGTGCCTCCCCGACAAGGTGCGAGAGGAGAGCAGCTGCACATGTAGTTGTGCAGAGGATCGATCCGTGTAAATGTTGCCCTGGCCTCCTTTTATAGCTAAAGAGGATACCACAGTGGCAAAACAGTAATTACATGTTGATTAGATAGCAAACAGTGCTATCATACCTAACTTTGCCGGACTAGGACAAAAGCATTAAATGCTCTGTTAGGTGTTGTGCGGAGGAGGAGCCTCGGCAA
Source organism: Thinopyrum elongatum (assembly GCA_011799875.1). NCBI lineage: Eukaryota > Viridiplantae > Streptophyta > Magnoliopsida > Poales > Poaceae > Thinopyrum > Thinopyrum elongatum. Next base: position 172,573,022 of record CM022301.1, read on the forward strand.
GACTGCTGCACCGCTTGCTCAACTATCTCCTATTATCTTGACACACCTCCTGGACGGGTGTCATTAAAGGTAATCCTCCTTCCAGCATGCTGCCATGTGCCCGACAGATCCCAGCTAACCACCTGCGAGCTCAACACCTCATCGATTAGTGACAAGCTGCCCGATGAGGTGTTGAGCTCGCACGTGGTTAGCTGGGATCTGTCGGGCACATGGCAGCATGCTGGAAGGAGGATTACCTTTAATGACACCCGTCCAGGAGGTGTGTCAAGATAATAGGAGGTAGTTGGGCAAGCGGTGCAACAGTCTTGCCGGGGCTCCTCCTCCACACAACACCTAACAGAGCATTTAATGCTTTTGTCCTAGTCCGGCAGAGTTAGGTATGATAGCACTGTTTGCTATCTAATCAACATGTAATTATTGTTTTGCCACTGTGGTATCCTCTTTAGCTATAAAAGGAGGCCAGGGCAACATTTACACGGATCGATCCTCTGCACAACTACATGTGCAGCTGCTCTCCTCTCACACCTTGTCGGGGAGGTACTCTGAGGTGGAGTGCTGGTGGCTGGCAAGAGCTTGCCGGCCACGGAGGTTGTCGGGCCTTTGTCCTTGCCGGCATGGGTTGCCTTTGGCACTCAATCTTGGTCTTCCTGATGCGCTCCTTGATCTCTCAAAGAGCGACACTCTTGGCCTAACAATCTTCGGCAAGCCTTGTCTTGAGTTTTGGTCTTGGTGATTCTTCGGCAATCCTTATTTGGCAGGGATGCTTCTACTTGTTTGTGCATAGGTTAGGGTATAAAATACCCATATTTTATACAATGATAGGAGCCCCCAGGCCTAGGCCACACACGTTGACAAGCATCCTTGGGCTAGGCCCAATCAATGCACAGACATGCGGCAAAGACTGATGTGACATCTTGCCACCATGATGTCTGCCTTCTGAGATCTTCTTTGCTTCTTCATTAATCTGGACTTGAGTCAGTCTCCGACCGTCCCCCGGCAACCTTGTTACTCAGGCGGGCCTCTACTACTTGTGTTAGAAACCAGGGGTGAGCGCGCGCGGGGGTCGCCGCTGGGCTCGGCCTGGACAGGCCCACGATCACGTGTGGCTAAGGATAACTACCATTTTTGTCATCACTTCTCCTTTTACTGCCGCCCCCCACGATGCTTGTTGTGCGCAGAATGTGGGATTGGTGAAGAGAGGCAGTCGTGGGAGTAGTGCTCCGAGCAGGGGAGTCAGGGCTTCGAATTGGAGAGACTGGGCAGTTGCTGGAGTAATGCGCCGGCCAGAAATGCAGGGCGCATAATTGGTGGAACCGGGCGGTTACCCTAGGATGGTGAAGAGCCAGAACCCATGCCTCCCCTATAAAGAGGGGGCCGCGGAGGGGGATGCTCATCCACTTCTCCTCATTTCAATCTATTAGTATCTACTGTATTCTTTCACCCCTAGTATCTGTCGCCATCATGGCGAGGGGGAGAGTTCAAGATCATGCTTCCATTGCTGCCATGAGAGCTTCTTCACAGCATCATGCCTTCGGCTTGGCCGCAGCTGCAGAGACTGGATCCAGTGCCCGAGGAGGGGCTGCGGCTCGAGGTCGTGGAAGACGCGGCGCTCGAGGCCGGGGTGGCCACAGTGGAGCACTTATAGTCTCGCCTCCGACCGTTCCACCTCCAGCAGATGGCCATACGGAGGATACAATGCTCAAGTTCGTCATAGAGCTACGCGACCGGCCGCTAAGACGGTTGTGGCTCCCTCGTCCCTTTGCTAGGGTGATGGAGGTTGACCAACCGCGCGGCTTGTGGCTGCGTGTAGACGGCTGCTGTAATGGCTCCGTCTGGGTGAAGGTTGAGTTCTCCGTCAACGGCATCATTTACTTCACGCGCGGGTGGAAATCCTTCATCTGTGCCTGTTATCTGGGCAGGGGCATCTTCTCCACTTCAAGCTAGTTGAATCCGACACGCTTGCCATGAAGTTTTTCGGCGGTTCAGGAGCTCGCATGGAGTGCTGCACGGAGAGCTCGAGCAATAGCAACACCGCCTCCTCCAGCGAAAGCTACGAGGAGGACGATGGTGAAGACGACGACGGCGAGTCCCCAAGCGTCAAGACCAAGGACGACGGCTCCGACTCCAGCTGAGCACCAGTAGCATTGTCATCTATCTTGCCAGGAGGGAGCCGGACCTTGCCTAGGCGCCCCTTTTGCCCTGCATTGCGCTTGATGTAAACCCTGGGAAAAGGGCTAGGAAAATGTTATTAAGCATCCCTTAATAAACATTTGCTATTTATAATGCTTAGATGAATGCTTGCCGTACCCTTTTCTTGTGTGTGCCTTCGTATGATTTCAATCCCTCACCCTACGCGGCTTGGAAACTTGTCGGCGCGTGCTCTTGCCGTGAGTGCTTCGAGAAACAGATCCTTAGGAGCCTGCTGGTAATGCTGCCACCGGCAAGATATCTTGCCGATCCCAATGCAGCCACAAGAACTTTGCCGAGAAGACTCGAGGCGAGATCAGAGCGTGAATGATCACGACAAGATTCCATCGCATGCAGATTTCTCATACAAACACAGAACCATGCAAGAGGAATCACAATGTAACAAAGAAATTTTCAGTTGAAATTTTTTCCAACTTAGCTTTCTTTGATGTGCTTCTTGTCGTGTGAAATGAACACCGACGCCATTTAAGTGGTATTCCTCTCCACCACTCCCCCCGGGAAACTTGCACACAAGGAATCCCTCTGTCTCTTGATAAAAACAGAGAAGAGAAAAGATTGGTTTTGGGAACCTTGTCGGTTTGTTAGTAATTTTACACAAGCAAAAAATGTAATCACAACGTTACATGCGCTTGTTCATAAGAGAATATGCATAAAAAAGGTCGTGAAACACATAGCTTTAGTCACACATGCGCAGGGTCGGCGCCTGGCTTTGTACAAAGGGTTACAAGTCTTGGAGACAAAGCTTGTACACAAAGGGGTTGCTGGGTACAGTGCCCAGCAACTGCACCTCATGGGTAGAACTTGCGAAGATGTTCAATATTCCATGAGTTATGCACTCAGATGCCATCTTCGGTCTGCAGATGGACCTCTCCGGGTCTGGTGACTCGTACTACCCGATAAGGACCCTCCCACTTTGGCGTCAACTTGTTTGATCCTTTGGCGGACTGAAGCGCCAAAGAACAAGGTCGCCTTCCTCAAAGCTTCAAGCATGACCCTTGCGGCTATGGTAGCGGCGCAAAGCTTGCTGGTAGTGTGCAGCTCGCATAGCCGCCCGAAGACGATCTTCCTCAAGGAGTGTTGCATCATCCTGTCGCAACTGCTCTTGCTCTGCCTCATCATAGGCAAGCAATCGAGGTGACCCGTATGTGAGTTCCGCGGGGAGTACCACTTATGCACCAGATACCAGGGAGAAGGGTGTTTGGCCAGTAACTCAATTTGGTGTCGTCCTGAGTGACCAAAGAACCATTGGCAACTCATCAATCCAACGCCTTCCACACTTGTGCAGCTTATCAAAGGTTCTCGCTTTGAGACCATGCAACACTTCAGCATTCATCCGTTTTGCCTGTCTGTTGCTTCGCGGGTGAACGACAGAGGGATAACAAATCTTGCTTCCAATGTTTTGGATGTACTACATGAAGGTGCGGCTCGTCAACTGGGTGCTGTTGTCAGTGATGATTCTGTTAGGAACCCCAAAATGGCAAACTAGCCCTCCGGAGAACTTGATGGCTGAGTGTGCTGCTACCTTTCTCACTGGCTCCACTTCAGGCCACTTTGTGAACTTGTCGATAGCAACATACAAGAACTCAAAGCCCTCGGTTGCATGGGGGAAGGGTCCCAAGATATCGAGCCCCCAGACCGAAAAAGGCCAGGAGAGAGGGATTGTTTGGAGAGCTTGGGCTAGTTGATGTATATTCTTTGAATGGAACTGGCATGCTTCACATTTGGTTACTAGCTCAGTTGCATCTTGGAGAGCAGTGGGCCAATAGAAGCCTTGCCGGAAGGCTTTTCCGACAAGTGCCCTTGATCCTATGTGAGAGCCACATATGCCTCCATGTATCTCTGCCAACAACCTTAGTACATCTTCCCGGCAGACGCACTTCAATTTCATACCATTCGGTCTCTTTCTGTGCAGAATGTTATCCACAAACGGGTACATACTTGACTGACGGACTAATTTTTCAGCTTCTTCTTATTCATCGAGAAGTTCTCCTATTTGAAGGAAATGAACTATGTGTTGTGCCCATGCCAGAGCTTGTGGCTCGATGACAAGGGCAAAAGGCGTTTGTTTAGCCGTGAGAGCGCTTGCTTCAGCGGTAAGAACCTGGGGTTCTAAGCGAGGCCGCTGCTCACCAATAGTTGTGTCGTTGTTCCCAACAACGTTCTTGCCGGCGACTCGTGGGAGCTCTGCCGGAAAATACTTGTCGGTGTTCAACTTTCTCCTCTTGTTAGCCTGTACTGATGGAGCGACTGATGGTTGATTCAAATGGAGCACAAAAGTTCCTGGTTCCACAGGAAGCTTTTGAGCAGCACACTTTGACACATGGTCAGCAATGCTGTTTTCTGCATGGGGGACATGCTCTGTTTGCAATCCGTCAAAGTGTTCCTCCAATTTCCTCACTTCTTCCATGTACACTTCCATCAAAGGGCATTGATAGTCTTTATTCACTTGCTTCATAGCAAGCTATGAATTTCCATGAATGATCAACTATCTGATTCCCAACTCCATTGCAATCCTGAGGCCGGCAAGCCCTTCATACTCTGCAGTGTTGTTGGTTGCTTCTTCCATGGAAAGTGCATTTGAACCACATACTTGAGGTGCTCTCCGGTGGGTGCGAGAAGCAGCACTCCAGCACCGGCGCCTTGCAGCAAGAAGGCACCGTCAAAGTACATGACCCATTCTTTCTTAGTTTCCTTGCCGGGGAGAGTGGATTCCTGAACTTCTTCATCTTGTGTTGGCATCCACTTTGCGATGAACTCTACCAAGGCTCTACTTTGGATAGTTGAAGTACTTTCAAACCTAAGTGTAAAGCTTGACAGTTCCAATGCCCACTCCACTATCCTGCCAGTTGCTTCTGGATTTCTCAAAATGCGTTGCAACGGGAATGAGTGACGACGGTTGTCAGTGTACTAAGACCTGGACCCCCAGTACCCCGGACTTATGCACAGGCAGCAGTTGTTCCCTGTCAAGGAAGCTTGCCGGGAGATCAAGACTCAAGACAAGATTGACAAGGCTCACCGAAGATTCCCGTGCCATGGGAGCCGCTCTTTGAGAGATCAAGGAGTGCATCAAGAAGACCATGATTTAAGACCCCGTTGGTAGATTCCAACTAGGGAGAAGAACAAGACAGATCATCAAGGCTACTACCAAACGCAACCTTTGCCGGCGAAGCCGAGCCGGCAACGGTGAAGGCCCGGCAAGCTCCGTAGCCGGCAAGCACCCGCTAACTGCCAGCGCTCCACTTCATCGAGCAGCTAGTCACCAATCGATGAGGTGTCCAGCCCGCAGGTTGTTTTGTGGATTTTGTCGGGCATGTGGCAGCCTGCTGGAAGAAAGATTACCTTTAATGACACCCGTCCTATGGACGTGTCAAGAAAATAGGAGGCGGCTAGGCAAGCGGTGCAGCAACCTTGCCGGGGCTCCTCCTCCACACGACACTTAACAAAGCATTTAATGTTTTTGTCCTAGTCCAGCGAGTTAGGTATGATAGCACTATTTGATGTCTAATCGACATGTAATTACCATTCTTGCCACTGTGGTTTCCCCTTAAGCTATAAAAGGAGGGCCAGTGCAACATTTACGAGGATCGACCCCTTGCACAACAACACGCGTAGCCACATCCTCTCGCACCTTGCCGGGGGTAGCGCTTCTTGTACTTGTGTTTCAACACATACACCCAATATAGCAAGCAGGAGTAGGGTTTTACACCTCTCAGTGGCCCGAACCTAGGTAAAGATTCCTGCGCCTTCCGTTGGTTTGGCTCTTTGGGTCTTGTGCATCTCCCTAGCCGAACCACAAGGGGCTTGATGGCCCCATAGATGGTCGTCCACACTAACATCTTTAGCATGCCAAGCAGGGGGTCACTGGTGTGAACCTGAATCAGTGGACGGCGCGTTGATTTCATCAAGCTTCATCACCATTTTCATCATCAAGGGCGCCCAAGAAGAAGGGCACCACGACGACGAAGCCTTCTACCTCCAGAGTTCCTTCGCACGCATCCGTGGGTAGTGCAGGCGGCACCACTGCTACGGAAGGTGCAGACTCCACGGCTGGCACGACTGCCGCGGGTGACGCGATCGCCATGCCCACCACGGCGCGAACATGAGGTGGAGGCACTGGAGGCGATCATCTTACCCGACCCTCTGGCGAAAACAACCACGACGCCGCGGGCTGTGCGGATGGATAGAACCTGCCTCCCCGATGCGTCGATGAGCGTAGCCGCCGGAGCAACACTATGCGGACAAGCGCGGGCCAAGAACTTCCTGCTGCAACGACGCAAAGCGGCACCGCTGGACACAGACAGCTGCGCCCGCACGGTAAAACACCTGTTGATCAAGTCCAAGATCTCCAGGTGCCACCTCCGCCATGCCAACCCGCAGTTGCACTTGGACCGCGGCAGCGAGGTCGCAGTGGCGCTCCCACTAGGTCTGCCGGAGGTAGAGTGACATCGTGTTTCTCTTTCTCCGCTCCCAACCATGCTGGCAACAGCGACAGAAGCGGTGTCGTGAGCCCAAATGCCACCCAGCTGGAGCCCTGTCACGACCAGCTGCGCCTTTGTTTTGTTTAGAGCCTACTCAATGAATTAAATGGCCACGCTGAGGCTGCCAAGGCTCCTTGCCGGAGTTGGCATTTCTAACAGGCTGAATAGTATTTTCACATCCGTGTGTACATTTTCGTTTGTATATAAACACATGCTTTGTTGTGGTTACGCCCTAACTCATATGAGATGGCCAACGGACTGCCAAAAGTTCCCAAACCACTCTCTTTTCTTCTATTTTTTCCTCTAAAGACAGAAGGATCCCTCGCGTACGAGTTTCTCGGGGGAGGGGTGATGACGGGAATACTATTTGGATGGCGTTCGAACAATCATTTCCATATAAGCAAGAGAGATAGTGTGAGGAAAAGCTAACTTGAAAAACTATGAAATTTTTTTCTTGTCATATTTTGCAATTCCCTTTGAATGATTCTATATTTGTATGAAAAACCTGCACGTGAAGGAACCTTATCGCATTCATTTGCGCTCTTATCTTGTTTCGAGTCTGCTCAACAATTTAAGTAGCCGCACTGAGAACGTCAAAGGAAAACTTGCCAGCGGCAACACTACCAGCAGGCTGCTAAGGACATGTCCCTCAAGCGCTCACGGCAAGTGTATGTACCAGCATGCTTCCGGCATGTGTAGGGTATAAAACCAGATCATACAAAGACAGAAAAGGACAAGGGGGATAGCATGCGTTCATTAATTAATGAACGTTGTATCATGTCATGAAAGCAGTGTTTATCTAACATAAGATCGAATATGTCTTTTACATAACAGCACAGTGACGGGCGGAGCAGCAGAACTTAATCCCGGTGATCGCCTTGAATCCTAGGGACCCTGAGCACCCTATTGGCGAGAGGAGCGGCAACCTTGTCGGCAGCTGTGACGTCGGTGTCCTCTAGCAACTTCTTGAAGATCCTGGAGAGATCAAGATCAGGGTTGCGGTGAGCAAGGTTGAAAAGCACCATGTAAAGGACACTGCATGCAAATTGCCGGGACTCGTTGGCAAATGAGGCAACCATGTCGTCTTGATATGTCTTTAACGCCTCGATGAAACCGTCAAAGAAATAGGTCTGTTTGACGCTGGCAGCCTCGTGCTCATTGATAGTGAAGCTCCAACTTTTCATGTCCATGTTGGCAAGCTGAGAAGAAAGGCGCTCTGCTATACCAACGAGCCTCTCTGTCTAAAGGGAATATAGCCTGCATTGCTCCGAGAGGTTGCTCTCAGCATCTTTTCAGGAAGTCTCTTCTGCGGCAAGTTTCTCCGACAAGACCCTCTCCCCTCCCTTCGTGGATTCAAGATTTGTTTCCAAGATGGCAAGCTTAGCCTTCAAATCCTCAGCTACATTGTTGGCAACATCCAAATCCTGATCCTTGGTCGAGAGCTGCATCTCTAGCTCCTCTAGAGCAAGGGATGTTTTCTATGCTTTGCCCTTGAGGATTTCGATCTCTTTGCCACTGCTAACGAGCTCCTCCTTCAGATTGCCTGCCTGGATTTCAAGATCTGCTTTGGCGGTAGTAGCAACAACCTCATTTGCAACCTCCTTAAGTCTGGAAGCACTCTCCAAGGCTTGTGCTTCAATAGATTCCCTGTGCTTGTCCTCCAGCGCTTGGGTCCATTGCTTAAGGAGTGTCTCAATTTCATCATCCTTGCCATGTAGGGTGGCATTGAGGTCTTATTCTCGTGCGACAAGGTCCTTCTCTTTGGCATTAAGCAGCGCCTCACGCTCTATCAGCTTGCCGTCATGATTTTCCACTGCTTCTCTGGCAGCAGCAAGTTTTTCCTCCTACCTGATGAGTTCGTGGATCCGCTTGTTGTACCAAGTGCACAGCTTGCCTTCTCCTTCAGCTTCTGGTCAACCAGATTAGCAGCCTTGCTCTCCTCTTGTACCTTGCTCCACTTTCGGCTGTACCTCTCCCGGACATCCTTGAACCCGACGGCCATGGCTTCCAGGAAAGCAAGATCTTCAGCACTGTTAGTGGCGTTGTCAGCCTTGGTAGACCTCTGGGTAAGGGTAAGGGGAAGCAAGATCAAAGTTTGGTCCCATGGCACCAGATGAACTGGGGGCTTCGAGCTCATGTTGAGAGATAACCAGCTCCGTACTGCTTGGCGGGATCTGCAAAGTTGTTGCCATTGGTTGATTGGCGGGTTCCGGCGTGACAGTAACAATGGGCACCTCATCCACATCCATCCTGGCAGGGTCGGGCATGTTGCCGTGGGAATCCTCCGGTTTCTCGGGGATTTCTTTGATGTTACCGGTAACTTGCACAAGATCCTCTGCAGCGGCAATCTCGGTGGCTTACTCAGCAGCATCCTTTGCTATGATGGCCACCTCCACAAGTATTTTGCTGTCCTCGGGAGATGAAGCTGTGGATTAGGCCAGAAGCGAAGACGGAGCGAGATTCAAGATTACAAGCCAATTTAAAAAAAAATGTTTCAGGGGAAGTGCCTCAAGGCGAGGGAATTACCCATTGGCATCTGTTGAGAAGGAATGTCTCCTTCCCCGGCAACTTTGGTTGCCGGCGCACGATCGACATCATCTTCGCTGGTCAAAACAAGTTCCGTGTGGACAGGCTCGTCGATGGAGGCCTTTGCTGGGGAAGCTCTCTCCGGAATGGTGGTTGACGGGGGAGCCATGGCAGGATCAGCCTAATGGCTCTCTTCCCCATGGCAGACCTCTCCGATCTCCTTATCTAGATCTGGGGGAGGAACTTCAGCACTCACGCCGGTGGGCGAAGCTGGCACCATGTTCTCCCGCAGGGGGCTAAGAAGGGGGCTGGTCGTAGTGGATTCGTCCATTACAGCCCCCCCCCCCCCCCCCCGTGCCCAATGCTTGCCGTGAGACCTGAGTCTGCCGCAGACTTGGACCATTTCACCCGGTGCTCAAGTGGTTCTGTGTCCCTGGAAGACAGAAGAAACCAAATCAGAATGGCAGATAGACAAAGTCAAGACTTGATAAGAAGAAACAAGGGTTACTTACTCTTCGTCAGACTCGAGGAGGACATCCAGGTCATATTTAGGAGGCGGGGGCGATTCCCTGGCCCTCTTGATGGCTGGTGAAGACGAGCTTGCCGGCTGGGGAGACCCACTTCTCCCAGCAAGTCCTTGCTGAGAAGATGATGATTTGGGTTTGGGACACCGAGCGGATTGCCGGCGTACTTCCTCCTGATGGCAAGTCTTGGTGGTCGACTTCTTCACCGCGGGGGCGGCTCGCGGCGGGGAAGTGGCCGCTGGCTCTTGGCTGACCTTCCTTCGAGGATGGCGCCTTGGCTGTGGAGCTCAAGGGCCTTCTTCCTATTGCTCCTCTTCTTCGCGCTCCCTGGCGGTCTCGGTCCTGACAACCTCGGCTTCAGAAATTTCATTCTCGACAAGCTCCTCCTATTGTTCTTCGGCAAGTTCTTCCTCGTTGGGCTCTTCATCATCATCATTCTCCTTGGCTCCTGCAACTTGTTCGGTTTCAATCCTCCAAGCCTCTTCGAGCCTGCTAGAGATATATGTCTGCTCCTCTTTCGTGGTGGCCCGGATGAGATCCGTCTCTTTCCGGGAAGCTACTTCCATCAGATTGGAAGCCCAATCCATTTCATCCTCCAGCTCTGGCAGTTCTAAGTCTTCCTTCATTCCTTGGGCGGTGCACTGATACATCTCCAATGTATCTATAATTTATGAAGTATTCATGCCATGTTTACAACAATTTTATATGGTTTTGGTATGATTTGCATGGAACTAACCCGGACTGACGCTGTTTTAAGCAGAACTACCATGGTGTTATTTTTTGTGCAGAAATATAAGTTCTCAGAATTGGACAAAACTTTTTGTTGATTTTTTTGGAAGAAAAGAAAAATACTGGAGCAAAGAACCACTGCAGGGGGTCCCCTGCTGCCCACAAGGCACCAGGGTGCGCCACCCCCCTGGCGCGCCTTGGTGGGTAGCGGGCCCCCTAAGGCCCATCTTCACGTGAAACCGAAGCCAAAAAATCCTATATATTCAGAAACCTCCAAAAGTAAACCTATATCGGAAGTTCCGCCGCCGCAAGACTCTGTAGCAAAAAAAAAACCAATCTAGACCCTGTTCCCGCACCCTGCCGAAGGGGGAAATCGTCACCGGAGGCCATCTTCATCATCTCGGCGGCCACCATGATGAGGAGGGAGTAGTCCACCCTCTGGGCTAAGGGTTTGTACCAGTAGCTATGTGTTTAATATCTCTCTCTCTCTCTCTCTCTCGTGTTCTTGAGTTGGCATGATCTTGATATATCGCTAGCTTTGTTAATATAGTTGGATAATATGGTGTTTTCCCCTCTCTATCTAGTTGTGATGAATTGAGTTTTCCCTTTGAGATTTTGTTTTTATCGGATTGAATACTTTTATGGATTTGAGAGCACTTGATGTATGTCTTGCTATGAATACCCATGGTGACAATGGGGTATCATATTGATTCACTTGATATATGTTTTGGCACTCAACTCGCAGATTCCCGAGGTGACATTGGGGTAATCTACGCATAGGGGTTGATGCATGTTTTCGTCCTTGTTTCTCCGGTAGATCTTGGGGCACTCTTTGAGGTTCTTTTTGTTGGATTGAGTATTATGAATCTAAAATTGTTTGATGCATATTGTATAATCAACTCACGGATACTCGTGGTGACATTGGAGTATCTAGGTGACATTAGAGTTGGTTGATGTGTATCATATGGTGTTATTTTAGTACGAACTCTTAGATAGATCGATCGAAAAGGATAACTTGGTGTTATTTTAGTACGAACTCTTGGATAGATCGATCGAAAAGGATAACTTTGAGGTGGTTTCGTACCCTACAAACAATTTCTTCTTATGTTTTCCGCTAGATAAGAACTTTGGAGTGATTCTTCGTCGCACGTTGAGGGATGGTTATATGATCCAATTATATTAGCATTGTTGAGAGATTGCACTAGCGAAAGTATGAACCCTTGGCCTTGTTTCTAAGCATTGCAATACCGTTTGTGCTCACTTTTGTTACTTGCTAACTTGCTGTTTTTATTGTTCCTATTACAAAAATCAATATCTACTATCATTACTACACTTGTATCACCATCTCTTCGCCGAACTAGTGCACCTATACAATTTACCATTCTATTTGGTGTGTTGGGGACACAAGAGACTTTTTGTTATTTGGTTGCAGGGTTGTTTGAGAGAGACCATCTCCATCCTACACCTCCCACAGATTGATAAACCTTAGGTCATCCACTTGAGGGAAAATTGCTACTGTCCTACAAAACTCTACGCTTGGTCGCCCAGCACGAGTCTATAAGAATAAAGTTGCGTAGTAGACATCAAGCTCTTTTTTGGCGTTGTTCCCGGGGAGGTGAGTGCTTGAAGGTATATCTTTAGATCTTGCAATTGAATCTTTTAGTTTCTTGTTATATCACTAGTTTGGTTATTAAAAAGAAAAGTACAAAAAATTGGAATTGAGGTTGCCTCATATTATTCGTCTTGCAGGCTCTGCACATGGTTGGGGCCGGTGTACGATCATGGTTGGGGCGCCATGCATGCAGTTGGGGGGCACGCCGCACCACCATGCAATTAGGTACGTGCACCACGATATGCAGTTACGCACTACAATACCTGCCATGCGGATGTGCCGATATTCCAGGCCGTCCGACCCACATTTATTCCCACGGCCATTAACCGTTTCTCTTAAACCTTAATATCGCCCCAAGAACCACACCCATGATGACACTTTGCATAAAGAGAGGATCTCGAGCGGCTCCAATGGCGCTCCCAATGGCTGATGGCGAGTAGTTCACGATGCACTGGTGCAGCGACGTCCTATACAAATGGTTTTTACCCCATTTCCGCAACAGAGTTTTAAACCGTTGTGTTGCCTATGTGTGCGATAGGGGGGGGGGTCCATCCCACATGACCCAGAAACCGTCAGTGATAGGACTCATGATGCAAATGCTCTACCAAATGTAATCGTATGTGATGCAGGAACATATCGCACACCTATATTCCGGCTCACGTGTGGGATTGGGGATCAATCGCACACATCTCTCACAAGTCAAACATTTCTAATTATGCGGGGAAACCAAATGGTGTTTGGCACTCGACCGTTTGTCAAACATTACCTAAGGCACACGAGTCATCATAGAGAACTGTGCGCGATATGTGGCCCATCGCACACGAGTATTATATGGCAAGCATCTGCCATGCATGACATTGTGAGTGATATTGTTTTTTGGTCTTATGGCACCATGTCTGAATGAACTATTGAAGATGATTTTATTATGCCTATTACTCGTTGTGATGATTATGATTGGGAAAATAATGATACTTCTTATAATCTTGAAAATCTTTTTGGCACCAACTTAGAAAATTATGATGATAATAATTCTTATACTATTGGTGCTATTCATACTATTAATGATAAGAGTGATTATGCTAATGATATGCAAAACCACAAGCTTGGGGATGCTATGTTTGATAAGAATGACATATTTCAGAATTTATTTGTTGAAATTAATGTTTGTTCCAAGGTTGGGTATGCTATGCTTAATGAAGATGATCTTTTTAGTCCCCCTACTTGGAATGATAAAATTTGTTATGATGATTGCATGCCTCCTATTTATGATGATTGGAATATTTATTTAAGTGGGTTTGGAGGAGTTTCAACTTTAGATAATAATTATCCCACTATTTTGGAGGTTGTTCAATATTATTATAATGATAAAAGTGGATTTGAAGAGGTCATGACTTTATTTAGTAATGATTCCACTATTCCGAAAGAGGTTTCAATTGATTATGATGAGAACAAAGTTGCTACTTATGATGATTATTGTGATGATACTTGTGTTATAAAAAGTAGTGATAATTATGGTCATAATTATGAATATCCTTCTACTCTACATTACTCTTTTAATATGTAAACAATTTATAGTACTCGAGTCTCATATGATACTCCCACTCTTATGAATGAGAAGAGAATTGCTTATGAGAAGAGTAATAAATTTTCTATGCTTGGGGATCATGAAAAGAATGCTTTATGTGATAGCTATATTGTCAAATCCATTCATGATGCCACTGAAAATTATTATTAGAGAGGAACATATGATTCATGATGCTCCTGCTATGTTTCAATTATTTACTTTTATTTTAGCATCATTAAAATCATCGTGCCTAGCTCAAAGGCTATAAAGAAAAACGCTTGTTGGGAGACAACCCAATATTTATACCTACTGTTTTTGTTTGTTAACATGATTAAGCTACCATAGTAATCATGTTTATAGCTTTTTTCAATAAGGTGCCAAGTAAAGCCTTTGGGATAGTGTGGATGATAGTTGACTTGATTCTGTGCAAAAATAGAAACTTTTGCGCCCAGTTCTAGAATTACCATAATTCACTGGGCTATGATAATATTCTACATTTTTTACACATGATTGATATACAAATTTCCTACATTGTCCTAATTTTTCATACATTTTAGAGTTGCAGAAGTATGGTGATTGTCCAGATCATTCTAGACAGTTCTATTTTTTGACAGATTCTGTTTTCAATGCATAGTTTGCTTGTTTTATAGTTTCTATGGCTTATATCGGTCAATATAAATTGTAGATATCATAGGGTACAGTAGGCATTGTGTGATAACAATTATAAATCTTGTCTTGACAGTACCCAAGTGAATGATTTCCTCCTTATCATACTAACCTATCTCACGAAGTTCCGTTAAGTTTTGTGTGATTGAAGTTTTCAAGTTTTGGCTGAGATATCGATCTGAGGAGAAAAAGAGTGGAAAGACCCTAATATTTGGGATCCCAAGGCATCCCGTAATTTTCAAGGAAGACCAAAGCATCCAAGCTTGGGGATGCCCCGCAAGGCATCCCCTCTTTCGTCTTCAACATTATCGGTAACCTCACTTGAAGCTATATTTTTATTCGTCACATGATATGTGTTTTCCTTGGAGCATCATTTTTATTAGGATTATCGATCTTGCTATAATTTATAATAATGTGTTGTATCTTTTATTTCAATAAAAGTGGCAAGTATAGCCTTTACCATGTTCAATTTGCAAGTCTATATGTTGCTGTTTGAAAACAGAAAGTTTTTTCTTATGTCTCGAATATTCCTGAATAGTCAGATCATGATAAAATCTTGAAACTTTTACACATTAACCTATAACAAATTTCCTACAGTGTGGTAATTTTTCAACTTTTGGAGTTAAATAAGTATGAATCTTTCTTCATCTTTTCGGACTGTCCTATTTACACAGATTGCTGTTATGTTTGCATATGTTTGCTTGTTTAATAATTCTATTTGAGGATAGGAGTATTGAATATGCAGAGGCATTTAGTATACAATGTTTAATAGTAATTTTAGTGATTTATTACAGTAGAGAATAATAAGGTTTAGCATTGATTTATACTAACTTATCTCACGAGTTCTTGTTGACTTTTGTGTGGATGAAGTTTTTAAGATTTAGGGAAACTGCGATATGAGAGGAATTAAGGAGACACAAAAGCTCACGCTTGGGGATTCCCAAGGCATACCAATTTAACATTCCAAGAATTCTCAAGCATCTAACCTTGGGGATGCCCCGGTAGGCATCCCACCTTTCTTCATCAACAATTATGGGTTAGCATCGGTTGAGCCTAAGTTTTTGCTTCTTCGCATGAGATGTGCTATTCTTGGAATGTGTCGGTGCAACAAACCCTGGTGTCTGTTGCCCAGACTGTACACAGGCTCAAGGGCAAGGTTACAACATCCAAGACAAGGCCAAGCAGAAGATATAGCTCTTTGAGGAATCGAAGGGCGGATCAAGAAGACCAAGACAAGCCAAGGAAGCAGGATATCACTAAGGAAAATCCTCCCTTGCCGAGCAGGCGAGCCTGGCAAGGTCGAGGTCACCCCGAAGACAAGTCTCAAGACTCCCCCGGCAAGCTTGCTGGGGGCGCCGAGCGTGGATCACCCCGCCAAGACACCACCGCTCCACCTCACGGCGACGCAAGTCACCTCCCAGTGCAGTGTCGAGCCCCCAAGTGATTAAGTGGCTGTTCTTTGGCACGTGGAAGCCATTTCTGAGGAAGATCACCCCCAAATGACACCCGTCCAGGTGACGTGTTACACAGATAGGCGAGAAGATGGCTGAATGGCATGGCAAGGCTGCTGGGCTACACCCACGATGTGACACTAAGCGGTGCATTTAAATCGCCTTGTCCTGTCTGCAGAGTTAGGTATGATAGCACTGTTCGCTATCCGATCAATGCGTAATGACAGATTTTCCATTGTGGTGACCCCTTGACCTATAAAAGGAGGGTCGTGGCTACCTTAGAGAGGATTCGGACCCTTGTACACTCATACGCGTGTAGCTGCTCTCATCCCAAGGCGACCTTGCCGGGCTAGAGCGTTGCGTCTCCACCATGGTCCTTTCATCAATCCACCAAAGCAGGAGTAGGGTTTTACGCCTCGCGGCGGCCCGAACCTGGGTAAAAACTGCTCGTGTCATTGCTGTCATGCTTCTCTACGCTCTTCGCTCTTTGTGCAATGTGCTCTTCCCCCTTGCCGGACCACAAGGGGCCGATGGTCCCATAGGTGGCCGTCTTATACCACGACATCTTTGGCGCGCCAGGTAGGGGACAATGCTTGCGCGAACCCGAGGGTGTAAGCAGCGAGTCATCTTCATCATCGTTTTCTTCATCAATGGCTTCATCATCCATGGTGCCCAAGAAAAAGCCCGGTGCTGCAGCTCACCCGTCCACCTCGAAGGACCCTTTGCATGTGGCCGCTGATGCCGTGGGAGCTACGGAGGCGCACGGGGAAGTGGGCGCTGCGGGGGACGTGGCCGACGCAGGCGGCGTCGTCACCATTCCCCCTGCGGCCGAAATGGGAGCGGGAGGTGCCGGAGAAGGACAGCGTCAAGAGCATCCCAGCGGCCATGCTCCGCAAGATGCGGGTGGAGCGATTATTACATCTCCACCTCTCCGCCCCACTGAGGGACGCAGCCGTAGCGATGGCGCTCGCTCTGGGGTGAACCACAATCCTCTAGCCACCCCCGCTGCAGGTGCGGCTACAGGGCACGCGCCTCCCCTAGGACAAGCTGGCCGAGACGATGCGCCGAATGGGGTCTCCAATCCCCAAGCGCATCCACCTCGTCGCCACGCCCCCTGGTGACCGGCTCACGGCGATGAGAGCACAGCACCGTCGTTACCGGCACCGTCAGAAGCCAGGCGACGTCGTGATCTACGACGTCGTCTATGCCGAGCACCGCTTCGGAAGCCATGGCGCGGGCCCAACTCCTGTTGAGATTTCCGCCGGCAGCCGATCAGATGGATGAGTGGAGAGCCACCATTCAGAGCTTGATTGGTTTCGCTGAGGCGGGAGGATCACAGAGGGGAGGCCTGCCACGGCCTCCACAGGCGACGACAGCAGCCCGAGCCGCTGGCCGTACCGAAGGGGCCACCCCCATAGTGCAACCCCCTCCGCGGCAGCCAGTGCAGGGGCGATAGCCAGAGCCACGCGGCCAAGAACCCGACGACGTAGATCCCCGGGCACGTTGAGACCAGCGACGAGTCCCGGAAGACAGGCGGAGGGAGGGCACGCGCGTCACCATCGAACAACGCAAAACCCGCCGCCAGTCTGATAGGCGCAATGGCCCCGACGTCGATGAGCCCATGCCCGGTGAAGATGGATACCTGCTTTTTGAGGTTGGGTGCCCCACCTTCACTCGTGAGCTGCGGCAAGTCCGTTGGCCATCTACCCTTACGTTCAAGCTAGAGATACCAGAAAAGTACGATGGAAGATTGAACCCAGCAGAGTTCTTGAGCATCTACACCATTGCTGTTCAAGCCGCCGGAGGAAGAGATGAAAAGGTATTCGCCAATTACTTCCATTTGGCACTCAAGCCAAACGTGAGGTCGTGGCTGATGCACTTGCCGGAGAACTCCATCTCGACCTGGGCCGACCTGTGCCATGAATTTGTTGGCGCCTTCACGGGCGAACATCAAGAACCAGGGCGACCCAGCGACTTGCAGCTCCTCCCACAGAAGGACGGAGAAAGTTTGCGGAAATACATGCGGAGGTTCAGCCGGGTGCACAGGAACATTCTAGACATCCACCAGGCAGCGGTGATAGCTGCATTCCAGTCCAACGTACGCAGCCGCAGGATACGTTCCAGGATGAACGTCCGGTTGCTCAAGACTGTGAATGAGCTGTACACTTTGGCGGATAAGTGTGCCCGAACAGAGGAGGGGAGGCGTCTCCCCGGTGAAGAGGATGGCGTCGACGTTGACTCAGAGGACGACGACGACGACGCCAATCAGAAGAAGAAGAACAAGAAACACAACAAGAAGCGCAAGGGTAAAGCAGTGCTAGCTGTTGAAGGATCGAGCACTCCTGGTACCGGCAAGAAGGCCAAGACCGAGGCTCCCGGCAAGGAAGTTGCCGCGTGCGCTGATTGCCAGGAAGCCGCGGCTGCCGGAAGGCTGGGAAGGCTGATGGGCCGTACTGCAAGATCCATCGGACCAAAGGCCACGATCTTCAAGAGTGTCATCAGGTTGAACAACTCGCCAAGAAGCGGAAGGCTGAGTACGAGAAGCGTGACAAAGAGAGAGATCAAGATGGCGTTGGCGGAAAGGGCCAAGGCGGCAGAGGAGGTCACCCCAGCAAGACCCCTCAGTATCAAGGAAGACCTGTTAGAGGCCGTGAGAAGAAGGAATGCGATGACGAGAGTGATGAAGGAGATGAAGATGAAACCAGTGAGCAGGAGTTCCAGAAGGCCACTGACGCCCTATGCATTGACGGAGGTGCATCCTTGCATTCCTCTCACCGCCAGCTAAAACAATGGGCACGTGAGGTCAATGCCGTGGAGCCAGCGGCAGATTCTCGGAAGCCACTCAAGTGGTCCCGCACGCCCATCATCTTTGATGAAGAGGATCACCCTGACCTCACCACAGCGGTAGGGTGTTTGCCATTGTTGGTTTCACCAACGATCCGCAACCTCAAGGTCACAAAGATGTTGGTTGACGGCGGGGCTGGGTTGAATCTGATTTCTCCCAAGGTCATCAGCAAGCTCCATATAGCAGATGAAGAGCTCAAGGTCACTGGTACTTTCCAAGGGATCAACCCCGACAGGAGTCATCCTAAGGGGAAGATCACACTGCCGGTAACGTTCGGGGGGAGTTAAACTACCGGACTGAGAAGATCGTGTTTGATGTGGTTGACCTCCCCCTGCCATACAATGGAATTCTTGGTCGCCCAGCCCTGGCAAAATTCATGGCGGCATCCCACTATGCCTACAACACGCTGAAGATGCCAGGGCCAATGGGCATCATTTCCATTCCATCAGACAAGAAGGACGCAATTATATGCGTGGATAAGATGTACCGAGAAGAAGTCGCCGCAGAGGTCGCGGAAGCTACCGCTCCCGCCAAGGAAAGCAAGAGAGGGAAGAAAGCTAGCAAGGATGCCAGCAAGGAATCCGGGAAGCGCGCCTCTTCGGAGTGTGCTACGCCTGTTGATGACTTGCCGGAGAGTTCCAATTGCAAGAGATCAAAGGTTACTGCCCCCGCTATGAAGAAGGTCCCGACAGGGCTGGTTCGCGTTGATGGTACATTTACTATCAGCTCCACCCTTGACGACCAATAGGAAAGCACGCTCGTTGCCTTCCTGCGGGCGAATGTCAATGTGTTTGCTTGGCAACCATCTGACATCCCCGGTGTTCCCAGGGAGGTAATCGAGCACCATCTTGTTGTCTGCCCACATGCCCGGCCCGTCAAATAGAAGGTCCGAAAACAAGCTTTGGAGCGGCAGTAGTTTATTGCCGAAGAGATCAAGAAACTCGAAGCTGCTAGTTTGGTCAGACGGGTATTGTATCCAACTTGGTGGGCGAATCCAGTGGTGGTGCGCAAGGCGAATGGGAAGTGGAGGCTTTGCATAGATTTCATAGATCTGAATAAAGCATGCCCAAAGGACCCATTCCCCTTGCTGCACATCGATCGGATTGTGGATTCCACCTTTGGATGCGACCTGCTTTCCTTCTTGGATGCCTAATCTGGGTACCACCAGATTTTCATGTCCAAGGAAGATGAAGAGAAGACCGCGTTCATAACCCCATGTGGCATGTACTGTTTTGTACGGATGCCCTTTGGTTTAAAAAGTGCTGGATCCACTTTTCCAAGAGCAGTACATATTGGCTTTGAGTCCTAGCTGCATAGGAATATTGAAGCCTACATGGATGATATAGTGGTCAAAACCAAGGACAAATCGACTCTCATTCAAGACTTGGAAGAGACCTTTGCAAATCTATGCAAGATCAACTTGAAGCTGAACCCAGAGAAGTGTGTGTTTGGCATTCCTTCTGGCAAGCTACTTGGCTTCTTCGTGTCCCACCGGGGGATAGAGGCCAACCCTGACAAGATCAAGGCTATCTAGCAGATTCAAGCACCCAAGACAGTTAAAGACGTGAGGCATTTGATTGGATGTGTTGCCGTGCTAAGCAGGTTCATTTCCAAGTCCGCCGAGCGCGCCCTGCCGTTCTTCAAAGTCTTGAAAAGGCAGGGCCCGTGGAGTGGACCCCTGAGGCAGACGCTGCGCTGCAAGATTTGAAGACCTACCTTTCCTCTGTTCCCACCTTAGTCGCTCCTAAACCATAAGAATCGTTGCTGCTGTAGCTGGTGGCAATCAATCAAGTGGTTAGTGTAGCGCTGGTGGCACAGCGGGAAGTAGATGAAGGAGCAGCTGCAACTACCATCCCCTCTGGAGAGGAAAGCAAACTCGTCCCGGCAAGGTCAGATGCAGATCAGAACAAAGAGGAGCAGGGCAGCGAAGACAATTCCAGGATCACGGCAAGGAAGAAGGTGGTGCAGCGGCCAGTGTACTTTGTTAGTTCCCTACTGCAGGGGGCTAGATCAAGGTACTCTGGCGTGCAAAAGTTGATCTTTGGCCTCATCATGGCCTCAAGGAAACTGCGCCACTACTTCCAAGCCCACAATATCACGATTGTTACCCGCTTCCCCTTGCAACGCATACTGAGGAACCCTGAGGCCACTGGCAGAATAGTGGAGTGGGCTTTGGAGTTATCAAGCTTTGGTTTGAAGTTTGAGAGCACATCAACTATTCAGAGCAGAGCATTGGCAGAGTTTATTGCAGAATGGACACCAACTCCAGATGAAGAGACGCCGGAGACAATTATCTCCGGCAGGGAAGCGCCCCAAGATTGGATCATGTACTTTGATGGTGCCTTCTCCCTACAAGGTGCGGGAGCTGGCATGCTTCTTGTCGCACCCACTAGGGAGAACCTCAAGTACGTGGTTTAAATGCATTTCCCCCGGGAGAAGGCTACCAAGAACACTACAGAATATGAAGGACTCCTTACCGGGCTCAGGATCGCAACAGAACTGGGAATCAAGAAGTCTATCATTCATGGAGACTCACAACTTGTGGTGAGGCAAGTAAACAAGGATTATCAAAGTCCATTGATGGAGGCATACGTGGAGGAAGTGAGAAAGCTGGAGGAGTGCTTTGACGGATTGCAAACGGAGCACGTACCCCGTGCGGAAAACATCATTGCTGATCATCTATCAAAGTGCGCTGCGCAAAAGCTTCCTGTGGAACCAGGGACTTTTGTTCTCCACCTGACTCAGCCCTCTGTATCCCCGACAACAATGGCCAGAAAGAGGAGAAAACTGGACTCCGGCAAGCCTCTCCCGACAGAGTTTCCCGAAGCCCCCGGCAGAGAGGTTGGCGGGAACAACTCCACTTCGCTTGGCGAGCAGCACCCTCCCGCTGAACTTCCGATTCTCGCGGTTGAGGCGTGCGCTCCCACGAATGAGGAGGTGCCACTGATCCTTGTTGTCGAGCCTCAGGCTCCAACTTGGGCATGACACATAGTCCGTTACCTCCAAACAGCAGAACTTCCCGAAGAGCAAGAAGAAGCTGAAAGAGTAGCCCGGAGGGCCAGTATGTATCAGTTCGTCGATGACGTACTATACAGAAGAAGGCCCAACGGTGTGAAATTAAAGTGCGTTTGCCGGGAAGAAGGGAAGAAGCTGCTGGCGGAGATACACAAAGGCATGTGCGGCTCCCATATTGGATCAAGGGCCCTGGTCGGAAAGGCTTTCCGGCAAGTTTCTACTCGCACACGGCCCTCCAAGATGCAATCGAGCTAGTCACCAAATGTGAAGCCTGCCAGTTCCACTCCAAGAATATCCATCAACCTACTCAAGCTCTCTAGATGATCCCCTTGTCATGGCCCTTTTTGGTCTAGGGGCTCGACATCTTGGGCCCCTTCGCCTGTGCTACCGGGGGCTTTGAGTTCTTGTACGTCGCCATCAACAAGTTCACAAAGTGGCCAGAAGTGGAGCCCGTGAGGAAGGTGACCGCATAGTCAGCTATCAAGTTCTTGAAAGGATTGGTGTGCCGTTTCAGAGTACCCGCCAGAGTCATCACTAACAATGGCACCCAATTCACAAGCCGCGCCTTCATGCAATACGTTCATGCCCTTGGAAGCAAGGTCTATTTTGCCTCTGTTGCTCATCCCAGAAGCAACGGACAAGCTGAGAGGGCGAACGCTGAAGTGCTGCGAGGACTCAAGACAAGAACATTTGATAGGTTGCAGAGGTGTGGCAGGCGATGGATCGACGAGCTGCCGGTGGTTCTTTGGTCCCTCAGAATGACACCAAATTGAGCTACCGGCTAGACTCCCTTCTCCCTAGTCTATGGGGCAGAAGCAGTGATCCCCACAGAACTCATATATGGGTCAACTCGAGTGCTTGCCTACGATGAAGTAGCGCAAGCACAGCACTGACGTGATGACGCTGTTCTACTTGAGGAGAACCGTCTCCAGGCTGCTAGCTGCACGCTACCAGCAAGCCCTGCGTCGCTATCACAGCTGTAGGGTTCATGCCCGGAGCTTTGAAGAAGGCGACCTTGTCCTTTGGCGTGTTCAGTCCACCAAGGGTGCAAACAAGTTGACGCCAAAGTGGGAAGGCCCTTACTGGGTAGTACGAGTCACCAGACCCAGCGCAGTCTGTCTGGAGACCGGAGATGGCATTCAGTTGCAAAACTCATGGAACATTGAGCATCTTCGTAAGTTCTACCCGTAAGGCGCAGCTGTCGGGCCCTGCCCGACAGCCACCCTTTTGTACAAGCCTTGCCGATGTTGCATGTAACCCTTTGTACAAAGCCAGGTGCAGACCCTGAGCAGCAGATAAATAAACGAAGTGCTGGGGGCCCCTAAAACTCGCATGCATGCATAAGCATAACATGGGCATAGCATGATCATGTAGATCAGGGCACATGTAGCATTGTTTTCCTCTGCACTAAACTGCAGGTTTCTTGCCATGGACCTAGTCCCGAAGAGAAGAAATGAAGACAAGCCTACATATCACTCCCCGACAAGCCAAGCAGATAAGTTGTTTCTTATCCATACATGTTCTGTAAGGTGAAAACTTGTGCATATGAAAACCTCGTCACCTTCGAAGCATGGGTGCTCCCATCCTGCGTCCTTAACGGTGCTTCGGTCAGGGTGGTTGTAGTGGTCTTTGATGGAGGGGGTTTGACGAGGAGCTGGTCCCTTTCCATAGTTTTGTGCCCGGCAGGCCAAGCCCCGCGGCAACAAACAAAAGGTGCCGGCAAGATAGCTTGCCGGAGAAAACTTGTTTACTTAAACGTATAGAGGCATCTCGCCTCTGCATGGACATGACACATGCACAAGTACCCGGCAAGGCCTATTTTCATTAATATGCTAATAAGCAAGTACAGATCTTACAAAACACAAACATGGATAAAGCAGATTACGTATTTTAGACTAAAGTTTGGCAAATGCCTACATATTTTAGACTGAAAAAAGATAAGTGCCCCGTAATCCCCTTCTTGTCCCTCTCCTCCTAGGAACTACCGTGGGAGGCGAAGAGGGTAAAAGGAGTGCCTGGGCAGAAGCCCAGCCTGACCCCATAAGGCCCCATGACAAGGAGCCTGACAAGATCGAGAGGGCGCGGGCGAAGGTGATGGTGAAGAGAGTGGCGGAGATGACCCCCTGGCCACCGCCACCAGGGCCAGTAGGACACGACAGGGCTAAAGAAGCCGTAGCCCATGAGGAAGCCTACCGGGGCCCAGCTGGAAGGCTGCCGGAGGAGCCGGAGACACCATCCACACCTCCACATCCAACTCCCCGGCAAACCGCCTTGCCGGAGAGGAGATGCAGGTGCAGATGATGGTGCTGCCGCTTGACGGTGACGGTGCGGCTGGTGTTCAGCTGGAGTCAGAGCCGTCGTCCTCTCCGTCGGCGCCGTCACTGTCCTCCTCATCGCTATCGCTCGAGGAGGAGCTTTTGCCGTCAGTCGAGCTCTCCGCGCAGCACCCTAAGCGAGCGCTCGAGCGTCCGAAGACCTTGACAGAAAGCAGGGTGGCGTCCATTAACTTGAAATGAAGGACGTGCCCGGCCGCCAAGCTATGGGCAGGAGCAAAAGTCTTCCAACCATGCCGAAGAAGCATGACATGAGGAGCGGGGAACTCTACGTCCGCCCGCATGCTGCTGTTACAACAGTCCCTCATGTGCAGCCTCAACCCCGGCGGCTGCTCGATCTCCATCACCCTTGCGAATGGAGTAGGAAGCCGAAGACGGCTGCGCGGGGGTCCTGGCAGCTTGACGATGAACTCCAACGGCTGGTTCCCGACGTGGCCTTCATTGGGATCTTGGGCAGCAGGAGGAGGTGCGATCAAAGCACCACCTCGTCCTCCTCAACCCCGAGCACCGCGGCGACCATGACCTCGTCCTCTCCTGCCTCCCCTCGCGACGGGCTCTGCTTCCACGTCCCCAAGGGGAGGAGGGAGGCATTGTCGAGCAGAAGCCCTCGTTGCCACTACTGGGGTACCACTGCGCCCTCTTCCCCTCAACATGATGAGGGAGCAATGTCAGAAGAAAGAAGGAGGAGATGGATGTGAGCCAGCACCTCGCCCGCATCCCTTTTATAGGCAAACAGGGCCGGGGGCTGGCTCCTCACTCAGGGGAGGCAACCGCCCCTTTCTGCCAATCCGGCTCCCCCACGCCATCAATAGCTCGTGGAATCAAGGCCGACCCCCTGCGCCAATCCATGACGCCTGGCTTTCTGCCACGACACACATTTTCGCGCTCCCCGCGTCCGCCACCAACCCTGTGTAATGCATGCAGCATACGTGGCGGAAATGCCAGAAGCGGAGAAGCTAGTGAAATGGCAGTTACCGCCCCGTGAATGTGGGACGTGGGTAGCCCACGGATCATGCTCGCAGGTCCCTCATAATGTCTCACACGATGCGTGAAAAAGCCGAAAACTGACTCAAACACAGGTTAATGAAGAAGGAAAGAAAATCTCAAGGATGAGCTACCACAAACTCTTCGCCTGTGTACTGGACAGGGCCTACCCCAACGACGCTCGACAACGTATTCGGACCAGGCCCGGGGGCTCTTGTCAGTGCAACAAACCCTGGTGTATGTTGCCCAGACTGTACACATGCTCAAGGGCAAGGTTACACCGTCCAACACAAGGCCAAGCAGAAGATATAGCTCTTTGAGGAATCGAAGGGCGGATCAAGAAGACCAAGACAAGCCAAGGAAGCAGGATATTACTAAGGAAAATCCTCCCTTGCCGGGTAGGCGAGCCTGGCAAGGTCGAGGTCACCCTGAAGACAAGTCTCAAGACTCCCCCGACAAGCTTGTCGGGGCGCCGAGGGAGAATCACCCCGCCAAGACACCACTGCTCCACCTCACGGTGATGCAAGTCAGCTCCCAGTGCGGTGTCGAGCCCCCTAGTGATTAAGTGGCTGTTCTTTGGCAAGTGGAAGCCATTTCTGAAGAAGATCACCCCCAAATGACACCCGTCCAGGTGACGTGTCACACAGACAGGCGAGAAGGTGGCTAAATGGCGTGGCAAGGCTGCCGGGCCACACCCATGATGTGACACTAAGTGGTGCATTTAATGCACCTTGTCCTGTCTGCAGAGTTAGGTATGATAGCATTGTTCGCTATCCTATCAGTGCGTAATGACTGATTTGCCATTGTGGTGGCCCCTTGACCTATAAAAGGAGGGCCGTGGCTACCTTAGAGAGGATTCGGACCCTTGTACACTCATACACGCATAGCTGCTCTCGTCCCAAGGCGACTTTGCCGGGCTAGAGCGCTGCGTCTCCACCACGGTCCTTTCATCAATCCACCAAAGCAGGAGTAGGGTCTTACGCCTCGCGGCGGCCCGAACCTGGGTAAAAACTACTCGTGTCATCGCTGTCGTGCTGCTCTATGCTCTCCGCTCTTTGTGCAATGTGCTCTTCCCCCTTGCCGAAACACAAGGGGCCGATGGTCCCATAGGTGGCCGTGTTATACCACGATAGAATGTCATTTTATTTTGTTTGTTGTTTGAATAAAATACTTAGATCTTAAATTTTCAAATGAGAGAGAGTCCTTACATAGCTACATAATTATTTAACTACTCTTGTGCTTCATTTATATCCTAAGAGTAAATTGTTGAATGGACTGAATATCATAAAGTTGAAATTATATATGCTTCATATACTTGCCTCATGCATAGTAGTATTTTCACATTGGGTTTATAAAGTAAAATCTATTGAAGTTTGACAATCACAATATTAGTCATGCTAGCAATTCATGAATGATTAGTATATGGAAGAGAACTTTCACATACAAATATATTATCTTGGAGATCTTTTATGATTGTGAATACCCATTAATTATTTTCAAACTTGAGCGAATTAGTTGAAGTTGGACAAGGAAGACAACGTAATGAGTTATGTTTGGTTATATTTGCATCGAAGTTATATTGTTATGGATCCTCCAACATGTGGTGTTTGTTTAGAATCTTTTGCTAGCCAAAATCTCTGTACTAAGCAGGAATACTGCTTCTGCATCCAAATACTTGAGCCAAGTTTCTTCCATGAGTGTCCACCATACCTACCTATATACAGTATTACCCTGCCATTTTAAGTAAATTTGCATGTGCCATCTCTAAAACCTTCAAATAATCATCTGTTTTGTGTGCCCGTACCGCTCATGGAGCGACGGGGCAGTCAGTATCTTCCATGCTAAGGGGGTTCTTCTTATGATGGGTGTTTATTCACATGTCCTTGCACGAGAGAGGCTGGTATAAGGGATGCCCAATCCTGCCAATCAAAAAAAGAGAATAAAATAAAATAAACTCCCCCTGGAGAGGTGATTGTTTGGAGGGCACCCGTGAATTCGGCTAGCCATGGCTTGTGATTTTATGTTTGAGTGGGAGTAAACTATTCATTTCCACATGGGAACTGCCAATAATGTGTTTAGCATGGAAGATATTGAATACCTTAGTCGTGACGTTGATAGGAAAAGCACACCACTCAAAATGTATTCATATCTGTTTTAAGCAATGAGCTCTGGCACCTTTGCAAATCCATGCTTCCCTCTGCGAAGGGCTTATCTTTTACTTTTTCTGCTAATTTTATTTTTGTTGAGTCAATTTCTTATTCCAACCTATTCTTTAGTTGGGAAGCATCATGCGGTGGGGAAAGATCCAGGCACATATGGCCATTCAAATATACTTTATCATGAATTATTATTGTTGACAATTATCTCTATGATAAATGACTTGGGAGGCGAAACAATGAGCCCCTATCTTGCTCTGTATTCGATGGATGCCATTTGTTCTAAAAATATGCTTTGGGTACTAGAAATCATAGAAGACTATATGATAATTGAGTACGTGGAGCTCTTACTTAGACTTCGTTGAAAATAAGATGCATTAAAATTATTGGTTGACTAAGAACATAGGTTGTTAAGTTTTAAGAGAATGCATTGTTTGAACCATAACATGTGAATTGATTGCTACTTTATCATGATGGATTTTATGAGAAAGATTTACGGTTAAGATGCAAGAGAAGGTGATTGAAATCATCTTTGATCAAATTTATGCACTATGCTAGCATTCACACTTCATAAATTATTTCTTTTATCATTTACCCACTCAAGGACAAGCAGTAATTAAGCTTGGGGATGATGATATGTCTCCAATGTATCTATAATTTATGAAGTATTCATGCTATGTTTACAACAATTTTATATGGTTTTGGTATACTTTTATATGACTTAAATGGAACTAACCCGGACTGATGCTATTTTCAGCAGAACTACCATGGTGTTGTTTTTTGTGCAGAAATAGAAGTTCACGAAATGGGCTGAAAATTTACAGTGATTTTTTATGGATCAAAAGAGACCTCAAAGCATTGTGGGGGGACCAGAAGACCCACGAGGACACGACAAGCTCACACGACGCGCCCTTCCCCCAAGGGAGGGATGATTGAGCTTATCGCTTCCTCTTGGGCCCCCCTGACGTGAAACTGATGCCAAAAATTCCTATAAATACCAAAAACCCTAGAAAGAAACTTAAAGTTCGACTCCAGCACCGCAAGCCTCTGTACCGAAGCGATCTCATCTGGAGCCCTGTTCCGGCACCCTACCGGAGGGGGAAATCATCATCGGAGGCCATCTTCGTCATCCCGGCAGTCTCCATGATGAGGAGGGAGTAGTTCACCCTGGGGGCTGAGGGTATGTACCAGTAGCTATGTGTTTGATCTCTGTCTCTCGTGTTCTTGATTTGGTACGATCTTGGTGTATCGCGAGCTTTGCTAATATAGTTGGATCATATGGTGTTCTTCCCTCTCTATCTTGTTGTGATGAATTGAGTTTTTACCTTTGAGGTTTCACTATTATCGGATTGAATACTTTTTTGGATTTAAGAACACTTGATGTATGTCTTGCATGTGGATATCCATGGTGACAATGGGGTGTCCTATTGATTCGCTTGATATATGTTTTGGTATTCAACTTGCGGATTATCGTGACATTGGGGTAATCTATGCATAGTGGTTGATACACGTTTTCATCCTACTTTCTCTGGTAGAAACTTTGGGGAACTCTTTGAAGTTCTTTGTGTTGGATGGAATACTATGAATCTGAGATTGTTTGATCCATATCGAATAATCAACTCATGGATACTTGTGGTGACATTGGAGTATCTAGGTGACATTAGAGTTGGTTGATGCGTATCATATATGGTGTTATTTTAGTACGAACTCTAGGGTTGTTTGTGACACTTATAGGGATGGCTCAATAGATTGATCAGAAAATATAACCTTGAGGTGGTTTCATACCCTACAACAATTTCATCTTATGTTCTCCGCTAGATAAGAAGTTTGGAGTGACTCTTTGTCGCACGTTGAGGGATTGTTATATGATTCAGTTATGTTAGCACCGTTGAGAGATTGCACTAGTGAAAGTATGAACCCTAGGCCTTGTTTCTAAGCATTGCACTACTTTGTGCTCTGTTTTATCACTTGCTACCTTGCTGTTTTACATTTTCAGATTACAAAAACCTATATCAACTATCCATACTACACTTGTATCACTATCTCTTCGCCGAACTAGTGCAACTATACAATTTACCATTGTATTGGATGTGTTCAAGACACAAAAGATTTCTTATATTTGATTGCAGGGTTGTTTGAGAGAGACTATCTTCATCCTTTGCCTCCCATGGATTGATAAACCATAGGTCATCCACTTGAGGGAAATTTGCTAATGTCCTACAAAACTCTGCTCTTGGAGGCCCAACATAGTCTACAAGAAGTAAGTTGCATAGTAAACATCTGTTTCCTGAACAATTTACTAATGGGATTTCATTTTGCATTGGGCACGGTTTCCTCTAAGCTTACGTGTGTGATAATTTGCTATCACAAACGATTGAGGAGCCGCTACACACACGCAGAAGTGCTGCAAATTGTTTGTGATTTATTGTATATCACCGACGGTTCAGTTCATATCTAGTTTGCTTTTACTATAGATCGCATGCGATTGCGCTATGAGTGATATGTGCTTTCCATTCTGGATCCCTCATGCTCAGTTACTTGGACATGTGCGCATTAATGGCCAGGTTAAAGACAAATATGGCATTTGAATCGCCCTGCAAAAAGAAAATTCGCCACAATATGCAATTGAACAAATAGTGTCCATAGGAAGAACATTCATCAAAATTCGCCACAATATGCAATTGAACAAATGCTAGCTAAATTCAATTAATTTATCGACATATGCGGCACATAATCATAGTGTAGGAAATATGAAGACCTCATCACATGGAAAACAATGCATCCATGCATATATGTTTAGCTGCTAACACTAGCAGAATGCATACACATTGTTGGAGGAAAAGGCATGTTGAAACTTTCATCATGTTCAGTGGGCTTGATGTAATGTTTCAAGAAGAAGTTGTTGATAAATCTCCTAACAACCAACAATTCACCAACGAGGAGCAGTTCAGGGTCATCAGTTCAAAGATGAGCTGCAGGATTTTTAGATCAGAATGTGCCATAAATGTTGAGTAGAAGATAGCAACTAAGATATAGACTTACTGGTATTAAAGTGGCAACATTGTTACAACAATCAGCAGATTTGCAGATGAAAATCATGTGTTTGCAAACATAGTATCCACAAAGGTTGGTCCCTTCTTGTTGTTGAGGACACTCAATTTTTTTGTACAGAATTAGTCATGTATTCGCCCTGTTAGGAACAACCTAACTGGTGTAAGTTGTTTATTTTTTTCTTTGGAGAGAAATAGAACGAGGTTTATTTAGAAACTTGAATGTTTGACTAGCATAAGAAAAGGTATTTGCGAACCTTTGGATACCTTTTCTGAAAATAACGGATTTTGATGTCTTACCGGAGAAACGATCTCGTGCTGCAGAGGTAGTTGATTGTCGAACTTGGACCCTCCTTTAGTTATGTACCTTGACAATACACTGCAAATAAAGATGAATTTTCACATACTCAATTCTTGAACCAGATATGAATACAAATTTTAACATCAAAGAATTCAATACCTATCCATGAATTGCTGAAGATGTGTCAGATCCTGAGGCTTTTTGACTCTTTGAGAGAATCCAGGTAGTAAACTGGGTTGTGCTTTGGAACAATGACTACCAAGTCCAGTGATTTCTACAGATTAAGAAAACCATGAACTTACGAACTATGTCAAAAACTGAAAGAAGATCAATGTATGTGTGGTTGTATATTTAACTTACCCTTCATGATATGGCCAGAGAAAGAATTATGCATAGTGCATAAAATTCAAGATACTGGTCACCTGGTTAATGCCCTTTCCCCGTTGATGAATGTTATCACATAATAATGTGTCATTTGCTACATCAAGATCTATGAAATATGCTTTCTCTCTTATTGATCTCTACGCAATCAATCAATTGAGAGGAATACAATACAATTAGCTTTTTTCATTTACAACCTTGTATGGAGAAGTTGATCAGAGTTTGTGAAGTACTTACAACATCAAGCATTTAACAAGAGTGGCAGCGAGGACACCGAAGTTGAAGAAGAGATGAAAGTCCTCGAATTCCACACTGATGGTACCTTGAGCGTGGTAGAAATGCTTTCGGTCGTAGTGGACTTGTAGAATGTTATTACCTTCTAACATTTCCTCCGTGCAATATTTTTGTAACTTGCAGCAATTGCAATTGCACTCCTCAAAGTATTCGCCAACAAGAAATGGCTAGCCATGGACGTACTTGTGCGCTTCAAGTATGTCTGCCTTATTATTAGAAAGTATCCTCTCCAATATTTCATCGGGTAAGCTGTCAGAACCAGCATTACTCACCGGTTCGAGCAACTTGCTGGTAATTTGTTCTGGGCGAAGAGTCTTTTTAGTAAGAGGCTATCATTCTCATCCCTCCTCAGTTTCGGGGGCCGCTTCCTCGTGGGTGCGATCGTGCCCGCTTTCTTCTTGTAACTTGAAGCACTTTTGGTGCAAGGTCTGGACGAATGAACGATGGACTATTGAGCAGAAGGTGATGTCGGCGTTCTGGGAACCAGGGTACCCAGACTTGCCTGCCTGCGGCCCACGGAGTGGCTCCATCGACGGCCTGGTACGGCCCATCTACAGCACCTTCAAGACAAGACCCTCGCGAGGCGGGTGACATCAAGACCTCCGGGAGGGAGCGGCCTCCTTAGAATGGCTCCTGAGGAGCGGAGATTTCTATGCAGGTGCCCACCTCATGAGGTTGATGTGATGCAAGCCATGACGACCAAGGACAGGCGGGCGCCAGCGGGCGCAGAGTAGCAGGTTTCCTCTTTTGGTGCTAAGGAGGCAAGCGCAGGTGCGGGGTCCCGAGGAATCGTCCAAAGGTTTCCATTCCCGTGCAACGAGACCAGGACTGCCAGAACGGCAGGACGGATGTCATCGCCGAGCCCACCACAGCATCACGACCAGAGGCTTTGCAGGCGAAGAACCACCGTTCATCAGGATAAGACGTACTATTTGTCCCGTTTCAAATTGTCCATTGTGGGATCCCTTCCTGCTTTCGTTTTAGGGGAAGAGGACCGAGGCCACTATAAATATAGGCTAGCCACCACCAAGACGAGGGATCGATGGATCAGAGCCTTAGCTCACCCACACACTAGAACAGACCTCGAGAGGTTGTTCTTCCCTTGTACTAGCTCATCCTCAGCCCCTCGTGAGGGAAATCCACCATAAAACAGGAGTAGGGTATTACACCGCAAGGTGGCCCGAACCTGGGTAAACTGCCGTGTCCAACTTCTTCCTTGTTCATCGAGCTAGGCTGTAGGGCCGTGCATTTGTTTGGCGGGATAGGTTGAGTTCTTCGCACACGCCGCAGAGTTTGAACCTTCTTTGGGTCTGCGGAGCCCTGAATCCGACATTTGGCACGCCAGGTAGGGGCGTGTCGAAACTCGGCCTCTTCGCCAATCACGTCCCGTCCTCGCCTCGTCGAGCCCATGGCGGGGGATCCCCGAGCTTGCGCTGAGCATTGGGCTGCTCGCCCCACCCAGGTGGCGTTCCCCAGTCACGGAGCTCGCCACCCCGCACTCCTCGTGGCCAGCATGGCCGCCGGCATCGTCGACCATCAGCGATATGGGCTGCACCCGCCGTCTCCCGTGCGGCGCCGCAATCGTGCCACTGCGCGGTCTTCTGGCTATGCTGTGGCATCGACCCTGCGTGCTCGCCGGGAACAAGCGAACACGTGAGCCGCACTCATCGTGGCGCGCGAGTTACTACGATGCAGGTTGGCGGAAGGCGGCCACAATGCCTTGCTTGAGCGGGTCGCTGAGTTGATTGACGCCGCCTGCGAGGGCGTGGCATCTTTCTGCATCCTGCCACGTCGCGGGCGACGCCCGGGGTTTGCGCTCGCCCCCGCTGCGTCAGCCAGCCTCTCCGGAGGGGGTCCGGAGGGTCTCGCAGCGGCGGCCTGGCGCGCGTCGAGGTAGGCGGTGCCTCCTGGAGCCGTGCCGAAGGATCGCCCCCTAGCCGGCACGGCCGGGCACCAAGGATGATGGGCGGCAGAGCAGATGGACTAGGGGCTGGCCTCGGGACGATGGCCCCTGGAGCCTCCGTGCCGCCACCGATGTGTCCGTCGTACGGGCAGAGGAGAAGCCCGTGCGTGTTAACCTCATCGGCGTGGACGGCAGAGTCGCCAAGGACACGCAGGGCCGAGGCCCTCCACAGGCCGACCCAACGCCCCGACGACGCCTCCCGCAGCAACGGCTGTCAGTTACAACCAATATCTTTGGGACGTGCCGCGCTAACCTTAGATCGCAGGTAGATCATGCCAAGACGGCGCACCTCCGGGGGCTGGCCTCGCCCCGGGCTGGCGGGGCGCGCCAGGAGGTTGCACAGGGATGCGCCCCGTACGCAGTGGGGGCCCGACACCAAGGGTCCCCCCTGTGCCGCGGGGCGTGTGGCGTCACCACTATGGTGGCGTGTGCCATCTAGAGGCGGGTCTTCTCCTGGGGGAGGCGCCGGCGATCCCTCCCCCCTGGGGGAGACCCACAGCCCCCTCGCCACCGCTTGTGCAGCCCCTTGCCCCTTGGTCCTGTCCTGGTTTCCGGACACCCCAACGGTGGCCGGGGTATGCGCGGCATGGGGTTCCTACTCAGGGGGCAAGGAGAGCCCCTCAAGTCTCCGCTCGTGACACTCTCACGTAATAATGAGTGGGGCTGTACACGCCCCGGAGTCTCCTGAGCGCTGCCCCTGAGCCTCACGGGGCTCCCACTCACGTCCAAGTGGAAGCACCATGCTCCGCGCTGGCAGTCGACACTGCCCCCCCAATGGCTATGCCCATGCCCAGTGGAGGCCCCATGCTCCGCGCTGGGGGAAGACTAGAAGACCAGTGTAGATGCCGGATGCGGCCGTCTTTTTGCCCTCTTTTGTAATCCGATTTGCTGCCTTTTGAATGAAATTTGAAACTTCTTGCACTTATTAAAAGAAAAGGGGGGAATTTTTTTGACTCGCAGTGTTTCCTTTTCCTTCGATTTGTGGTTTGGGAGGCACGGTCTCCGCCTGCTGTTCTCCCCCGAGCGCCCCGCGAGCGAGGGCTGGGTGTGGCGTGCGCATCTGAGCTAGCCCGAGCGGCATCGGGGCCCCCTCGGGGCAAAGCACATAACAGCCACGGGTCCGCCCATGCACACACCTTGCCAAAGCTTTGGCGCTTGGCTCCTCGTGCGGCGCTCTTGAGCGAGCCAGCTGGCACGCACCATGCCCGAGATTTAGCCCTGGGCCTTAGGGGCATTCAGCATCAGGCGCTTCCCTCCCCCACACTCCCACGGAGCTCGACGCCTGACAGAGGCGCACTGGGAGGCCCTAAGCCTTCACAAGCCCCTCCTAAGATCCCGCGGACCGGGGGCTCCGGAGAGCCCGTCTCAGGAGAAATGCGTCCCTGCGATACGAGAACTCACCCAAGGTCGCGAGCATAAAAGCTAAGCCACGCCAACTACTCTAGTTAGGAGCTCTCCGGCTCACGACGGCATATTTTTGAAAATAATTTAGAGAGCACATCATTGTTTCATGCATTAAAGGGAAGCCCCCCCCCCCCAAAATGCTTTCACGCCCCGCGGGGCAGTATCCGAAATTTTGGCAGGCAAACAGTGAAATGCAAGCCTAGCGAGATGCGCTACCGTCGGCATCGTTGTCATCGTCATCACCTTCAGCTTCGTCCCCTTTGGCTGCGAGCACAGCCACATCATCGGCAAGGGCGAATTCTGCGATCAGGTCATCCACGTGGTCGTCAACCCAGCTCGCCAGGTTGCCCTGGGTCACTACGGGCACGGGGGCTATCGCAGCGCTGAAGTCGAAGTCGGGGTCGAGGCTAAGAAGGTGGCTGAAGACATGCGAGAACGCGCGCCCGAGAAGGTCACGGCTCTTCTCTTTGACGAGCTGGCGCACCTTCGCTGCCCCACCTTCGAGGCAGGTCATGACCTGGGTGAAGAAGCGGAGGTAACCGGCATCATCGGCCTCGTACGAGCGAGAGATGCTCTTGTCGCAGATGGTGCTTAGGGCCCGGTTGGCCCTGGCACTGAGGTCCTCGAACATCAAGGAGCGCTCGCGCTGCTGGGTTCGGCGACGACCCGCCTCGTCCGAGGCTTTCTCCATGAGGGACGTAACACCTTCGACCTGCAGATGAAGGGAGGATAGCTCGGCTTTAGCTGTGGCCCAGGCCGCCTCGGTGGCCTTCTTGCGCCGCTCGGCTGTGGCCAGCTCCGCTTTGAGGGCGTCGGCCTTGCCCTGCTGTTCAGCGTGCCGTTGCTTGAAGCGAGCCTCCTGGAGCCTCAGCTTCATGCGATATTCCTCGAAAAGGGCCTCGCGGATCCCGGCCACCTTTAGGTCGACCTCATGTTGGATCCTCGCCTCCCGAGAAGCAAGGGCATCCTCGGCTGTGGCTACTTGGCGCTCCATCACCTCCAATCGCTCGTGCTCCAGGCTGTGCTCCAATGCCTCGAGCGCCAGCCCGTCCTTGCGCGCCTGGACTCCCGCCTTGTTCGTGGGGGTCCCGCCCGGCGGCACCGCAAGAGCGGCTCTACGCGCCTAGACCTGCCGCTCAAGAGCGACGTTCGAGGCTCGAAGCTCCCTCTCGCGCTCCTTCGCCGCCTCACGATGATGATCAGTAGCTCGGGCCTCCTCCAGGGCGCGGGCACAGGCCTCCCGAGAAGCTGCAAGGGATTCCTCGGCCTCCGAGCGGATGCGCTCGTGCTGCATGCAACCAAGGTTGATGGCGACTTTCAGTTGGCGCCACTCGCGTGCCAGGCGGATCCCTCAGCCTCGAGCCGCGTGTCGATGTCGGCAAGCTCTGCCCCGAGGCGGCCTAGTGCGCTCGTCGCTTCCTGGAGAAGGTCGTGGCGGACGGCACGATGCCCACGTGCGAGCTCCAACGCTTGGCCGGGCCCTTCCTCCGCGCCCCGGTCTGCCGGAGGGGCGCGAGATGGCTCACCCGTCTCCGGCGGGGGACCGGTGGCCGGAGCTCCTTCGACCGCTGGGCCCCGGACGGGGCACAGCGCGGCCCGGCCCCACTGGTTGAAGATGGAGCCATCGCGCGGATCACCCAAC
Organism: Thinopyrum elongatum; assembly: GCA_011799875.1. Lineage (NCBI taxonomy): Eukaryota > Viridiplantae > Streptophyta > Magnoliopsida > Poales > Poaceae > Thinopyrum > Thinopyrum elongatum. The sequence goes on from CM022301.1 coordinate 172,609,148, forward strand.
CACCGGCAAGAACTAGTGGAGGAGCCCTCGGCACAGCCTCCGTGCCCCAAAAGCCGCTCTGAAAGAGGGACGCCGGGGGTACAAGCCTGCAGCCCCCCAGGGGCAGCCTCGGTTGGTCTACAGGCGCCGCCTTGCGCACCGTCACCCGTGTCGAGGGGCCTAGAGTCACAACTGAGCCGGAGGCCTCTGGAGGTCGTGCTACGGATGGGCTAGCCACCGCGACGGAAGGGATCCTGAGGGGCAGAAGTTAGGAGGGGACGCGATATGCGGAAACCAAGAAGGGCAAGGTACTTACTCATCCACGGTTATGCACTTCCTCTTCTTCAGGGCCCGAGGAGCATGGCCGCAGTGGCTCCCAAGCGTCTTCCTCTTGTGAGACACCCCGAGGTCTCGAAAGGACATGCCACAGGCCGACGCGCAGCCTCTCGTGGCAGGGGCGGCAGCTGCCTCCTCCGTGGACGGGGCTCCTCCCATGCCACTTACGGGGGCGCAGGCCATCACCTCAGGAGCGCTTGGTGGCGCTTGCTCTCTAGCGGCCGCCTCAGGAGCACTCGGTGGCGCCTGCTCTCCAGCGGCCGCCTCAGGAGTGCTCGGTGGCGCCTGCTCTCCAGCGGCCGCCTCAGGAGTGCTCAGCAGTGCTTGCTCCACCACGGCCACCTCTGGAGCACGCACCACAGGACCGACAAGGATAGAAGCCACCAAGATGGGGTTCTCGTGAGGCCCCTCGTGGCCCTCGGGGAGCAACCCCCACTCGTCAAAATGCGGCATTTCTCAACAAAGGCCTTCCCATTCGAGCTGTTGTACAAGGGGCGCCCCTCAACAGGAAGCGCGGTGGGCTCCTCGCCAGTCAGGAGCTGCAGCACCCTGCGCAACGTCTTGGGGGAGAGCGAGGGCACCTGGAGCCTTATGGGGTCGTCAGGGCCGGAGAAGGCCCGCATTGGGTGAGTATGACGCTGGAGCGGAGCAATGCGCCGTCAGACAAATTCCTTCACCACCGTCACCATCGTCACCCCCTCTTGCCTCAACTTTGCCAACCTGGACAAGATACACGCAATCCGCGGGTCGGCAAGCTCCGCGTGCCCCCAACCGGAGCTCGGTTCCACCGGTGCTGATGGAAGAAGGAGCAGGGGGCTGAGCACGGTTGCGTCCACATACACCCACTACTTCCGGAACCCCCTCGTGTCCGGGCGGAGCATGAAGTCGATGCCAGAGCCAACAGTCACCACCACCGCTTGGAACGACAAGCATCCTGAGCGTTGCCTGCTGTCTACCAAGTGGAGTGAGAAGAAATGGCGGAGCAGGGCCACGGACGGGGCGATGCCCACGAAGGCCTCGCACAAGAAGGCGAAAGCATAGAGGAGGATGATGGACTCAGGATCCAGATGCAGCGTGTGGATCTGGTAATGCGAAAGCATAGCGTTGAAGAAGTCAGAGAACGGAGGCAGTAGGCCGGCGAAGAAGGCGTGGAGATAAAGGGGGATTTCGGTGGCCTCCATGTCAATTAAGGCCCGAGAAGCAAGCCAGACCGTCGTCGCCTTCCATTCGTTGGAATCGGCGGCAAGGGCTTGCCAGACCTTCTCCACCCCCTCACGGTTGATCACCGTGGACCGGTCCAATGCCGGTTCCGGCCCCGGCGAGGGCTCCACGGCCACTCGGGCCTTCCCCTTCTTCGTCCTGGGAGCCATGGCGGCAGAGTGGATGGGAGCTGGCATGGGGCTTGGTGAGGAAGGCGCGAGTAAACATGAAGGAAGGGGAGCAAAAGGCAAGCGCAACAGGCAATCATGGCTGGGCCACATGCGCCAGGCAGTTGTCAAGTCATGCGTTCAAAGAGGCGGCGTGGGGAAGTGGAGACGCCCACGTCCCATTACGCGCCAAGCGTCGGCCTAGCCCGCAGGTGATTGGGGCCCGCGGCGCTTTGTCCTTGCCCTTTGGCTTCGCCTTGAAGCCAAGTCCGAGCGCGCCTTGGGCCCAGGGGCTACTGTCGGTGTTCTGGGAACCAGGGTACCCAGACTTGCCTGCCTGTGGCCCACGGCGTGGCTCCATCGACGGCCTAGTACGGCCCATCTACAGCACCTTTAAGACAAGACCCTCACAAGGGGCCAAACCTCGTGAGGTGGGCGACATCAAGACCTCCGGGAGGGAGCGGCCTCCTTAGACTGGCTCCTGAGGAGCAGAGATTTCTATGTAGGTGCCCACCTCATGAGGTTGAGGTGACGCAAGCCGTGCTGACCAAGGCCAGGCGGGCGCCAGCGGGTACAGAGCAGGAGGTTTCCTCTTTGGTGCTAAGGAGGCAAGCGCAGGCGCGGGGTCCCGAGGAATCGTCCAAAGTTTTCCATTCCCGTGCAATGAGAACAGGACCGCCAGAACGGCAGGATGGATGTCATCGCCGAGCCCACCACAGCGTCACGACCAGAGGCTTTGCAGGCGAAGACCACCTTTTGTCAGGATAAGATGTAGTATTTGTCCCCTTTCAAATTGGCCATTGTGGGATCCCTTCCCGCTTTCGTTTTAGGGGAAGAGGACCGAGGCCACTATAAATATAGGCTAGCCACCACCAAGACAAGGGATCGATGGATCAGAGCCTCAGCTCACCCACACACTAGAGCAGACCTAGTGAGGTTGTTCTTCCCTTGTACTAGTTCATCCTCAGCCCCTCGTGAGGCAAATCCACCATAAAGCAGGAGTAGGGTATTACACCGCAAGGTGGCCCGAACCTGGGTAAACTGCCGTGTCCAATTTCTTCCTTATTCATCGAGCTAGGCTGTAGGGCGGCGCATTTGGTTGGCTGGATAAGTTGAGTTCTTCGCACACGCCCCAGAGTTCGAACCTTCTTTGGGTCTGCGGAGCCCTGAATCCGACAGGTGAAGCTACGATGGACTGTTGATCAGATAGTGTAGCTACACCGGACTGCTAAGTTGTAGGAGTAGCGGCATCGAACTGCTAACCAAGCATTGAAGCTATGTGCGATACACGGCATACAGTTCGCTCGGATGAACTGTTTGCTATTAGGGAATGCAACAGAAACGGTTAGCCAGATCAGGGTGTGTGCGATATACGGCATACGGTTCACTCGGACGAACTGTTTTCGATTAGGAACACCACAAAAACGGTTCAGTTTAACAAGTTGTGTGTGATATGTGGCATACAGTTCACATAGATGAACTACTTGCTATGAGCCAAAAGAACACAAACGATTCGTGTAAACAAGATGTGTGTGATATGCGGCAAACAGCCCACTCGGATGAACTGTTTGCGATAAGAAAATATAATACAGACGGTTACTAGAGTTAATTCGTGTGCGATTCTATGTGTAGTAAAAACTTTGAAAAATGCATACTAGTTGCTTGCGATGGCTAGGAGTATCGCACACGATGCTTGTGCGAGTACTCGTGTGCAATGATTAGTAAGTTATAGATATGTTTCCTTATGTTAACATGTGTGTGGTAACACGTGACACCGCATATGGTTATCGGATTGTGTGCTCCACTTAGTCTTCTAGCGCTCCAGTGAAGGCTTCCCGCGCTCCAGCGAAGGCTTCCCGCACTCCACCGGGGTGAATTGTAAAATTTCCAATCCCCTAGCCAGTTGCAAGCTATAAATAACCACAACAATGGCCGCCGGCGGCGACTCTCTACTGATCCACTTGCTAGCTAGTTACCCACACATACCGGCATACCCCCCAACGGCCGACGACAGGATGCAGTTGCGCGACGGGAACGGGCGCCGGAGATCATAGTTTGGGTTGATTAATTATACCTCTAGAGCCGGATGATTCCGGCTCTGGAGGTATAATTAATTAACATAATCTAAGATCAAATACCTAAAGCTTCCCCAACATGATCGTGCGCCGGCCCCAACCACTAGCAGAGCGCGCGCGGAGGGATGTGACCCGAGTGAGCCTTGGCGCCTAAACGGCGAGCAGAGCGCACAGATGGACGCGACCCGAGGGCGCCTCAATGGCGAGCAACCACACCTGCATATTGCAATTCTGGTCAACCTTCTGGCACCCCGTGGGAGGCGCGACGGCGCATCCATCAAACACGAGGACCGTGTGTGATAGTGGGTACACACGTACACATACATCCGAGAACACAGGCCCACGTACGCCATCCGGGAACCGTTTCGGGCTTCTAATGCGTGTGCGATGCATGGCGTATGGTTGATCCATAAAAACTGTTTGCAATTAGCCAGAACAAAAGAAACGGGCAGCCATATGAAGGTGTGTTTTGGGCTTCAAGCCCAGAACCATCAATACATGTTGACCTTGTTTCTCGTCACATTCCAGATTACGACGCAATAAGTAATTGCAAATCTGTTTACACCGATCAAACCTAAATGTGTTCGCACTTAGCACCGGGCTATAAAAACTACCCATTCGAAAATTACTTCACAGTTCCTCTCCTCATCACACACAAAATAGGTATTTCCTGTCGGTTGTTCCGCCGTGACAGGTAGGAGGAGTTTCAGGTGGACATATAACCAGGGAGCAAAGACCAAGGCCGCGGAAGCACTAGAGAGGTCCCGCTGCTACGCGGCAGCCACATCAGAGATGTCCCGGCGCGTTGCGGAACCCTCGAACGAGCTCTCAACAGCACACGAGGGCTCTCACAAGCGCACTTGCCGCGTCGGCGATCGCGACGAGCTGGCATTCCTGAAGTCCTTGGCCAGCGATGATGACATTCTCACTGGCCTAATTAAGCAGCAGGAGCTGGTCGACGGCTTGATGAAGCTACTCGATATTAGCGATGCCTCGGTTGAGAAGGCGACCGGCATCGTCGAGCAAATCATGGGTGACAATGCGAAGCTCCTCAAGGTGCTAGCCAAGACAGAGGAGGAGGCCACCAGCTGGAAGAAGCTGCATGAGCAGAGCAGTGCTTCGGGGATGACGCTGAAAGTGGTCGCTGAGGAACTGACGGGTGACTTGAGGAAGCTCCGGATCGAGCGCGAGCAGGAGGTGGAGGAATCCGTGGCTGCTATCAAGAAAGTCTTGAGGAATTGAAGAAGGAGCTAGAGGATGTCGTTGCCCGGCGATCCATCGAGGAGTAGAGACAGTAGCGACCCAGATCGTTGTCTGCGATTTCCTTCTTCTCTTGCCCACGTGTCATCCGGGCTTTGCCGTATGTGGCATTTTAAATTATCTGGAATATGTAAGACAATTATTATCCACGCCATTGTAAATTTGTCGTCGTATTATCCTTTGCCATTTTTTTGTTGTCATATTATCCGTTGCCGTATGTGGCATTTTAGATTATCCGGAATACGAGTTGAAAACACGAACAAAGCAAATGCTAACATTGAGCGGGGCCATGGGATCACAAGCAAACACCCTCCGTCAAAGAGTTCGGCCGCCATTAATGGAGAAGTTGTGAGCGAGGTGGGTGGCTGGTGGACGGAGGTCCAAGAGCTCGCTTCCCGGTGAGCGTGGGCGGCCTTGCTGCTCGCACGTGTCCCGTCGAGCCTGCGAGGTGAACAGGTCGCACCCGTCCTGTCGAGCTTGCACGGCGGACTTCTCACATGCGTCCCATCGAGCCTGCACGACAAACTTCTCGCGCTCGTCCCGTCAAATCAAATAGCAGCACGCACGCCACCGAGTATGGTTAAATTTTGGCACAAAATACAAAGATGACCAATGAACGAGGACCGAGGTAGTACTATCCCATAAGAAAAGAGGGACGTGTGGCCGCACTTAAATGGTTATGGGAACACACACGGTTCATATAATACAACCGTTTGCGATATTAACATGTCAGCTATTTGTTTCAAAAGGACTTCATTGGCTATGTGTGCGCCTTGTCTCAAACTGGACGATTTTTTTACCATGGCAAATATGTGCCATGTCTTGAAACCATGCCAAGTTTCATGTTTTTTGGGTGAGTTTTCGATTTACTGGGATTTAAAAACCGAGATTCTCAATGTTTCAGGATGATGAGAAGTTTGTAATTCATTCCCATTCCTTCAATGAGACCTAAACATGCACCCAATGACACATGTACGATTTTCCACCCATTTTGCTTCACTGGAGCATGTGCTTGTAGTTCAAATTTGAATTATGGACTACATTAAATGCCTAGAAAACTCAATTAATATATATAATGGCCAAACGAACCCTGAACAGTTTCAAATTTTATCACGACACTCCTGTTATTCTTTGTTGCCTGTAGAAAACAAAATACAAGGTGAGAGAAGAGGCAGCGATTATCGTTTCGCCCACAAGAGGGGCATGTTTCCCTACCGGAACCACGAGGGTTGCGAGAAGCTTCGGTTTGTAAGAGGCTTGTAATATAGCTTGGCCCAAATTGGACAATTTTTTACCACGACATATATGTGCCATGTCGTGACACCATGACAAGTTTCATGATTTTCTGGTGAGTTTTGGATTTACAGAGATTTAAAAATCAAGATTCACAATGTTTGAGGCTGAGCCAGGACACCGAGACGGTTGAATGCATTCCTATTCCTTACATGGGACCTAAACATGCACCCCAAGGACACATGTACTATTTTTCTAGCCATTTTGGTGCATTAGAGCATGTATTTGTAGTTCGGATTTGAATTATGGACATTAAATGCCTAGGAAAATCAATTAATGAATAAAAAAGGTCAAACGAACCCTAAATAATTTCAAAGTTTAGCGTGAATCTCCCGTTGTTCCATGTTGCGTGTAGAAGAAAATACAAGGCTAGAAGAGGGAGCGATTATCGTTTTGCCCACAAGGGGACACATTTCCCTATCGAAACCACGAGGGTTCTTGCGAGAGGCTCTGGTTTGTAAGAGGTTTGTAATAAAGCTTGGTCCAAATTGGACAATGTTTTTACCACGACATATATGTGCCATGATGTGACACCATGCCAACTTTCATGACTTTCTGGTGAGTTTTGGATTTACGGGGATTTAAAAACCGAGATTCCAAATGTTTGAGGACGAGCTAGGACGCCGGTACGGTTGTAATTCATTCACATTCCTTGCATGGGACCTAAACATGCACCCAAGGACACATATATTATTTTTGTAGCCATTTTGGTGCACTAATTTTAATTATGCACATTAAATTAATGCTTATAAAACTTAATTATAATGTATAAAAAGGCCAAACGAAACCTAAATATTTAAAGCAGTTCTGGTCAACCGTCTGTCACCCGTGGGTAAGCACTATGCACATGCGTCGTGCCAGCTCACGCTTCCTTCTCTACTAAGTTTTCCATATTAATGTTGTTATATATCCAAACACGCTACCGTTTCCCGCCACTCCTCCCATCGGTTTCCCGCCTCTTCTCCCATCGGTTTCCCGCTGCCAGTGTCAGTGCTCATAGAAGGCTAGGCGGCGACACATCGGCCATGTAAATATTGCACACAATTTCTAAAAGCACAAACGTGTGTGACAGTAGGGAGTAGGTCCCATAGGGTGACCAGCGTGAAATGCCTTAAAGTTGAGGAGGCAATTCTTATCAGCAAGGGGTGGCTTCCCATTCGCTAACCTAGTCGAATAGAACACAGAAGTTAAGCGTGATGGGGCTAGAGTAGTCTAAGGATGGGTGACCCGGTGGGAAGTTGCATATCTCAAGCTTCATTAAAGCGCCATGATATGGTCATTATAGACATTTATCATCTAAATGTCTCTATAGTGACCTGCCATGATGATAATGTAAACCTTGGGATCCTTGTTTTGCTAACTTGTAGAATATGTTTTTTTATTGGTTATTTTTTGTTCTAAAAAATCAAAGAATGATCGACATCTGTAGGCCCACACAAATTACCCCTTTGACCCAACACACAAGAAGTGTTTCCTCTTTGCTCTGTGTGCTATGTTAGAGCAAATCAAGTTTCAGCACATGCGTTGGACGACATCCCCTACCCCCCCACCCGCCTCGAAGTTGCGGAACCGACATCGTACGTCTTTAACCTGGCTGGGGGTACGATGTTCAGTTTGTAATGTTACTGATGTAGTTGGTGCCCCATCGAAGTTGTTCTTTTGGGATTTGAACAAATCACACACCGGACCCATACATTTCTTTCGGGCTGCATGCAGGGTATAGGGGGCCGGGTGTTCTAATCGAGCACGTCTCCCTTGTGCAATTTATAGATGTCGCACATATCTGTGGGCTCCCTGAGGTCTATATATGTCATCATTGACCGATAATGGGGGGGACCACAAATCTATCCCTTTGACCCAACATACGAGAAGGGTTTGATCATGATGGTTTCCTATTGCTATGTGCGCCATGTTAGACCAAATAAAGTTTGAGCGCATGCATTGGACGACACCCCTGCCTCGAAGTTGGGGAACCGACATCGTACGTATTGAACCTGCCTTGGGGGTCGGGTACGGTGTTCGGTTTGTAATGTAGTTGGTCCCCCATCGAAGTTGTGCATTGGGGATTTGAACACATCACACACCACCCAAACATATTTTAGGGCCGCATGCAGTGTATAGGGGGTCTTCTGATCGACCACATCACCCTTGTACGGATTTTTGTGATGACACACATATCTGTGGGCTCCCCGAGTGTATATATATCATCCTTTGACCGATAACGAGGGGTATGTGTTGGCCATGAATGGATACCTCCTAGTTCGTGTTAGGGCCGGTCACCGTCACATGTCGTTCAACCATAGTTCGACCTCATGCGTTAGCAGGATTCCCTCCCACACGCTCGGATTGGTGGGTTCGACCGACACCATACCCTGCGTATCTCGTCCTTAATTACCTGGCTTTCATGGTTGTTGTCTGTATCAAGAGGCAGGCGCCACATCTAAATTGTTCATTATTTGATATTGAAAACACACATCACCCCTTCCAACATACATCATTTTGGGCCGCATGCAGGCGGTGCTGGTTTTCTAGTCCCCCTCGTGTGATTTTTTATGATGGTTCAATCTATTGGCCCAAGCGGTTTATATATATTCTATCCATTTTTTATTGACAACAATAGTTGTCGTTTGACCAAGCGATAGATTCACTAGTCCGTCTTATGGTAGGTCATGGCGAAATGCATGTATGACCAAAGTATCATTGCGTGCATCCGCCCCGCCGACACAAAGTGGGTGGTGGGTCAAGCACCCTAGCTAGGTAGCTACGACATTATGTCAGTATAGATATATCCAAGGGTGCTTTCGGGTTTGCGAGGAAGGTGCCACCAAAGTTGTGCATTGTGTATTTAAAGCTTCATCACACCCTATATTCCTACATATATTTGGCCACTTCCAGGTGGTTCATGACTTCTGGCCCCTCATCGATCTTCGACGACGCGCCCAACCATGGGACCGTGCGGTCAAAGTTGTGCATTGGAATTTTGAACATCACAGACCGCCCTTTTCACTCATATATATTTAGGCCACATGCTGGTGTGGCTGTCTTCTGACCCTCTCTGACGTTTTTTTCTGCTGCAAAGACTCGGATGGGCTTAACGGACACGGGTGTACTGGCATAACCGTGTGCGATGCAAGTGCGCTGAGAAATCACCATGACTGCGCAAGCGCGATCAAGGGTGTAGGTAGTGGATTAACCGTGTGCGATGCTAGTGGGCTGTGAAATCACCATGACTGTGCAAGCGTGAGCAGGGGTGGAGGTAGTGGTTTAACCGTGTGCGATGCAAGTGCGCTATGAATCACCATGACTGCGCAAGCGCGAGAAAAGGTGGAGGTACTGGCTTAACTGTGTGTGCTGCTAGTGCGCTGTAAAATCACCACCTGCGCAAGCTAAAGGCGGGTAGTTTATTTAGATTGAATTCCATGTCTGCGTCTGAAAATTAGGATGAACCGTGTGTGATAGAACAGCTAGCTAGAAATCTAAAAACAAACTACCCCCCCCCCCCCTTGAGCGTTGCAAAAATCGGCGGTTCCACCGCTTTTCCTTATTATCATACACGCATATTGTTATTGGACCGTGTGCGATCTTGGGTGCTCCGGCCCCACATCAATTCCTTTACCCAAAATTTAGTAGCCGCAGCACTTCAACCATCGCCCCCACTCCTCCAGCACCGACCTTATAGTAAAATTGCAGTAGCAGAGGCATTTGAACCGCCACCCTCCCTCGTCCACCACCATCTCCACCCACCATTACTAAAATTTTCAGTAGCCAGGGCGTATCCTCAAACACCACCCCCCCGCACAGTTCCCCCACCCGCCCCTCCCCCCCTCGAACCCTAGCTCGCCACCGCCACCGCCAACCCCTGTCAGTCTGCCCGTTCCTCCTAACTTAGATAATAAAGTTCAGGTTACCCAACGATTCCCATACCGTCGCCCCACTTCCCTGAGTTTTTAGATGAGGCTTGCGGTGTCCCTCCCCGTGAGATCCACATCCCTTGCTCCAGAATATCACAGCCTAAGCATGACCACGTATCCCGGGGAGCCCAACAAGCATTCGGCCAAGAAGAGGTTTATCATGGCCTCTCCGGCGGATGTTGGCGAGGTGGCCGCCATTCACCCCGACCTGTCGATCCCGGAGCAACACCTCGCCACAGAAGCCGGCGAAGATGTTGACTACGTTACCATGCCAAAGGCTTCACGTCAGCGGGCTAGCATATTACTGTATCTCGGGAAAGCTGGCTACGATATCAAGCTCGTCGATAGCGACGTCTTCACGCGGTCCATGTCATAGGTTAAGTGGTCCATCCCCAACCCCTCTAGTTCAACCGCCGTCGATCTCTTCGACGGCCCTGCCGCTGATCTCCTCTGCCACGCAGTCAAGGATTTGCGATCCTTGTACACCATCGAGCCCATTTTGTCATTTCTAAAGGACATGTTCTACGACGCCGGCTTGGGATCCTCAATTGCCAAGTCAGATCTCATCGACCACGACCACGAGGAGGGCACCCGCAAAGGTTCTTCCAAGGTGAAACAACCCATCTGTGACATCAGAGAGCGCACCATGGGTTTGTGCTCTTCCAACTAGAAGGATCCCGTCTATGACATGTGAGGCAACATCCTATCAGCAAATCTTACCTTTTCCAACTTGCCAACCTGTAACCTTTGTTGTAGTAGCTTTTGCCATCCGGTGTTTTAACTGTGCTGTGTTGAATTATTTCAGTTATGCAAAAATGTAATGTTCAATAGGGCTATGTGATGTTTAAGTATGAATTGTCCACTTCAGTTTCACGAATGGCTATATTTGGTTATTTATAGTGAGTAGATGGCTTGTTTATCTGTATTTGGTTGTTGGGTTGGTTGTAGTGAGCATTTTTCCAGTTATCAAGCAGATGCCTTGTTTATCTGTATTTGGTTGTTAGGTTGGTTGCAGTGAGCAATTGTCCAGTTTTCAAGCATATGCCCTGTTTATCTGTATTTTCTTGTTAGGTTGCTTGTAGTGAGACTCTGTCCAGTTTTCAATGGCTATATTTGGTTGTTATACTGATCATTTATGCCTTGTTTATTTCTGTCATTCACAATGTGATGTTCATTTTGTGCAAGTCGGAACTGTGCCGCTTAGTTTCATCAATACCAGTTTGAACGGCTATATTTGGTTCCAGTTATGCCTGGTGTAGTTAACGCATGTCCTTCATTTCAGTTTTACAGCTTTATCCAATGTGATGTTTAAGCATGACCTACGTTCTATTCATTTTCAACAATACCAGTTTGAATTGCAATATTTGATGGCTGTTAAGCCTGTTGTAGGTAACATTCCCTTCCATTTTCTATCTGCTTTAACAGCATGCTGAAACCAACACATTCAAGCTATCATTCGGAGATGATGTTCTTTACCTTTGCTATATTTGTTTGATGTTAAGGTTGATGTACTTATCATGCCTTTCCACTACTTATGCAGGCAACAACGGGAGTGGCCATCATTTTCCGCCGAGTTTAGCTTCATCCCTCGGCTTGTACTCCCCCCGTCGTTCCATAATGTAGTGCATATAGATCCAGGCCTGGACACTTGGTAGCTTCTAATATTGACGTGTTGCTTGTAGGTACATATGCCCTTGGCAAAGATCCACACATCGACCTTGTTTGTGTATGGGGCAATGAGATATTCATGAACAAGCATCAAGTGAGGAAACTGATAAGGATTATTAGCAAAAAGATACGAACGGTGGCAAGCAAATTATTTGTTTACACTCTATACAACACAACAATGAGATATAGGATGGTAACTACAAAGTTTGCAACCTTCTCTTTTTACTGCCCATAATGAGTTGTTAGACAACAATGTCTGAATCTTTTTTGTTCGTAGTGGTTCCCGAAGCAGTTTACTCAAGATTACCTCGCAAAGTACATGATTGGTGGACACGCAATGAAGGTTAAAGTATTTCATCCAGACTACAAGGAGCATCGAGAAGTCCTAATGAAGACAGTGAAGGATGGACGGGGAACCATCACAAGGGGTTGGCCTAGAGTCGTGCGCGCATTGCGCATGGAGGAGGGCACAATATGGGCATTCCGCTTCACCTTCTCCAGCAACCAGAATGTCTCTCGCCTCTCTCTTTACAATCTTTAGTACAACTATGGTTCATCATTCTTTACTTGGTGCTTCTGTAGTTCTTCAGTATATGTACCTGTGCATCGAATTATGCATTCGTGGTTGAACCTATATTTGTAATAAACATGGTTCGATATGAAAAAAGTGATTGCCTACTTTTAAATTCAAAATCTGTTATTTTTAAATTAGGGATTACACTGCACATGGTTTGCGAAAGCGAAACGTCCGCGGTAGACGTGGAGATCAGACACGTTTCTAGGATCCACTACGTGTGCGATCAATCTCTACTACACACACGATCGGCAAAGAAAAAACATGTGCGATTAACAACAGCATGGCACACAGTTCCTTCTTATTAAATGTTTGCGAAAGTCACCTTATCAAACACGCTTGGCAATTATGAACTATTTATGATGTTGTGCGTATCGCAAACGTTTGGTCATAGAAGAACGTGTGCAATAGGTCTTCATCCGACGCGGGTACGACGGATGAATCGTGTGGGATGTATTTAAGCTTCGCATACTGTTTTATAGGGACAACTGTATGCGCTCTTACATCGAATCGCATACACTCGAGGAAAAGTAAATGTGTGTGACTGTCTTCTTATCGTACACGTTCTATAATCATGAACTGTTTGTGATGGGTCACGCATCATAAATGTAGCACCACAGAATACCGACTGCGATGGCAATGCGAGCACAAACGAGTTGCAAGGATGAAGCGTTTGGGATATTCGAGATATCAGAAATAGTTTTTAGGGACAACTGTATGCATCAAGGCTCCCTATCCCCAATGGTTTCTGGGTCGTGTCGGAAGGACCCCCTATCGCACACACTCACTTGGCGACGGTTCAAAATGTCGTCGCGGAAAGGGGTTAAAAACTGTTTGTATAGCACCTCGCTGTACCAGTGCCCTTCCGATGAATAGGACCCCGTTTCGACCATAGGCGGTTGGAGAGAAGTCTGTTTCCTCTGTTTTGCGGTACGCTAGACCCCTCCCAATCAACAGGATCCCATTTCGACCGTAGGCGCTCGAACAGAAGTCCGTTTCCTCTGTTTTTCCGTACGGCAAACCCGTCCCGATGAACAGGATCCTGTTTTGACCGTAGGCGGTCGAACAAAGGCTGTTTCCTCTGTTCTGCGCTACGCCAGGCCCCGTCTCGGCTGTTCCGTCCAAGGCGGTTGGCTCCAGATGAACAGGACACAGTCCATTGCCTCCCAATGAACATGACATTGTTTCATCGTTTCGACCTAGCCGGATGGCAGCCGATGAACATGACGCTGTTGCTGCCGTCTATTGCCTCTCCATTCACCTGAGACATGGCCGTACGTATGCGCGAGTAGGCGTTCGAGACCCCACCCATATGTATGTATGTGGCCATATTTTTTCCCTGTGGCTGTATGTACGTGTACACAGTTTAGACGGGACAACGTGAACTGCTACGTCGGGGGCTCTACTACGATACGTGTCGCTGCTTGCTCGGCCATGATTCATCGTTGCAGAGAAATTGATCGACCAGTATGTACGTACACCTTCGCGACTAGACAGACAACACTACGTATGCTTCGACCGAGTGGGTCCCTGCTGTCAGGGAGGATAAGGACACACTTCCTTGCATGCGAATATATAGCTGTTGGGTCCCAGCTGTCAGGGGAGGAATCATTTTTATTTTGCGAGTAATAAGGAGGCACTTCCTTGTGTTCGAAGATGTAGCTGGTGGGTCCAGATGTCAGCCTCACCGCCTAAGGTTCTCTTTCAATGGCTATCATTCGTTGACCTCGTTGACCACGCCGTGCCGAGAGCATCAAGGCGGTGGACAACGGTGAGGCCTAGGAAGGGAATGACGTGGAGCCAGGAAAGACGAGGCAGGTGGATGCCTATGCGGAGGGGAGTACGAGGGTTCACTGGTTCGGCTGTGGTGTGAGGCTGCCATCGCCGGAGAATAACAGGGGTGTGGATGAGTAGAGTGAAGGCCTGGCCAGTGGTAGTAGGGTCAGTCAGTGAGGCCTACGTGGCAGCACAGCCGGCCACGGGAGGCTAGAGCAGGCAGTACGGTGGGCGCTGCTTTGGGCGGCTGGAGCAAGAAGACCAGATGTTGAAGACTCAGTACAGCCGTTGGATTAACATCCTACGGGCACTGCAGCTAGAATCCTTTATTGACTAAGTTGACAAAGCCTCGCGTACACGTCAACTTAGTAGGCCCACAAGTCAAACTCCAAATCTGGTGGATGCTAGCTAGCAGGGGGAATCATTTTTTTCACGTAATAAGTTGGCACTTCCTTGCGTGCGAAGATGTAGCTGGTGGGTCCCAGCTGTCAGGGAGAGGAAACTCTTTTTTCCATGTAATAAGGAGGCACTTCCTTGCATGTGAAGATGTACCTGGTGGGTCAAACCTGTCAGGGGGAGAAATCATTTGTTTTCACATAATAAGGAGGCACTTGCTTGCGTGTGGCCAGGGACCATGTTGGTCCCTATTGTCAACCAGTCCACGTACATCCCTCTTCTAATGGTTGTCGTTTGTTGACAAAGTTGACCACGCCGCACCGAAAGAACCAATGCGGTGGATGATGGCAAGGCCTAGGAAGGGAACGACCCAGAGCCGATGAAGACACAATAGTGGATGCCCACGCGGAGGGGAGTACGAGGGTCCACTGGTTCGTCTACGGTGTGAGGCTGTCGTCGTCGAAGAATAACAGGAGGTGTTGGCTAGTAGAGGAATGGCTTGGACGGCGATGGGAGTAGGGTGGGCCGGTGAGGACTGCGCGGTAGCACAGCTGGCCACAAGAGGCGGTAGCAGGCGGTACTGCTGGCGGTGGTTTGGGCGGGTGAAGCAAGAATATCCGAGATTGAAGAAGCACGACAGCCGTTGGATGGACATCCAACGACCACTGCTGCTAGAATCGTGTGTAGACTATAAGTTGACAAACCCTTGCGTACGCGTCAACTTAGTAGGCCGACAAGTGAGCATCACATCTGGGCAGAGAGCATATAGCCCATTTGCGATTTCTAATAATTTACAGCCCATTTTTTAATTCTAATGGAATTTACCGCAGCCCATTTACTGTTTGTAACTATTACAACCCATTTTCTAGCCAGGACAATGGTTGATAATTTCAACCAAATTTCCAAGAATTTGATGGGATCCGAAATAATTTTTATCCCAAAATTTTGAGTCAGATTAAATCTAATTTCAAAATAATTTTATATTAGGTAAAAATCAAACAAAATTTTGCGCACGCAACAAGTAATGAAATTAAAAAATTTATAATCCAAAAAATTAATTTTGAAACTAATTACCTATTCGGTGCATTTTTTTATATTTATGGCTCATTTATTATTTCTTAAAGCCCATTTTCTTGGCAAGCCTAATGCATCCCTCCAAGAAAATATTTTGCAGCCCAGCGGGGCAGAGAATAACAAGTTGACCTGGGTTGGGTATTCCTCAAAAAAAGTATAGCTGGGCTAGCCATTTTCACCTTGAAAAATTCATATCTGGGATGGATATTTCATCAACATAAAATAATAGCCTAGTTTAGATGGGCCACAGCCCGCCCAATTGATACCCTGCTCCTCTGAACAATAACAAAAACATCGCTAAAAAAAATTCTGCTCACCCCTAAAAAAATACTGCTCGAGCTGCTGGGTCCCAGCTGTCGGCCGCTCCTTGTGCAATTATCTTGTTTATTGACTATATAGGTTGACAATGGTGTGGGACCGTGATGTCAGGAAACCAAGAGGATGCAATTTTTTTGAAGTTGTAATAAGCAGGCACTTGCGTACGTACGGCTATGGCCCTGGTGGGTTCGTACTATCATCCTCTCCACGTAAAGCCATCTCCTGATTCCTCATATTTGTTGACCATGTTGACAACGCGAGACGGTGGTGCCATGGCGAGCGCAACAAGTCGAAGGACCATGGAGGCGGCCTTGCGGGCCCTACGGATGGTCTGATACAGCGCCCGCTGCTCATTTAGGAAGCCAAGATCACCGGCCCACATGTCCGCGACGGCATTTGTTGGGGTCTACGGTAGGGTGCATTGACTACAAATTAAAATTTTCCTATGCGCAGAACAACCAAGATCATGCTATGGGAGATGGATCACAGATCATTACCACTAGACGTGCAGTGCTGTGCAGCGAAAGAAATGTTGGGGCAGCGCGTCCTTGTGGATCATCTCCTTCTTGTCCGATCTCCCTCGAACAACCGATCGTTGGATCCCACATACAGGTTCGCCGGAGCGGCGCAAGTGCATCGCCTCTAACGGTATCAGCGCGTGCAGGAGGAACACCGTGCGGCGGACTGCTAGGTCCGATCGCACAGCCGACGACGAGTAGAGGTGGCTATTCGCAACACATGCAAACCCTAGTGACAGCACCGAAGCAATCAACCAAATGAGTGTGCCGCACCTCCACTATATATAGGCGTCCATCGTTGGCACAACACTCGGGCCTCGCACGGACCATAAAGCCCAAAATATGTTCGGCCTGGATCCGAGTTCGAGTAGGATCATATATGACTCGTGGAGTCCGATCCGGCCTCACCGGTTCCTTCCCATAAGCGCGCGACCCCTTAGGTTCAAATCAGCTTGGTTGCAGGTCGGATCCCCTCCGACCTGCTCGGTTGGTAGCGGCCTCTAGCAAGGCGTGCTGACCACCAAGTAGATAATGAAGCCGGTTGGCGAACCTATACAACATGTCACACTTATGTTCCCTTTGCCACATAATACATGTTGTCGGGCTCAAGGCGAGTCTGTCATCCTTGTGCTAGCCGGACCTCTTTCTCATTCTAGTGATGCCGACCACTAACTGGATTATTTCATAATCCTTGTCACATGGCCATGCTTATCTTGGTCGGAGCACATGAGGGGCCCAGAGTATATCTCTCCTGATCGAAGGGGCAAATCCCATCTTGCTCGACCATGTCTCGCAGCATGGGTCTGGACAAGCCCGAAACCTACCTTTGTAACTACCCAGTCACGGAGTAGCGTTTGGTTGGCCCAAAGCAGGTCTGTCACCATCCCGAGTACATGCACCAGCTCAGGTCTTAGGAAGTAGAACGCATGTGGTACTAGAGACTCACAGATGACATATCACTGCGTCCATAGTTGGGTCTGTCCGACTTGGACCTTATCTCAACTCGGATCCGACTATGTCGAATCCGATCAGACCCTTCCGAGTCCATATTATCCGGTTAGCATCCAATGCTCCATGGCTAGTGAGACCAAGCCATCGACTTTGTCATATGCTAGTCTAGTCGGTTGCGCGTCCACACAACCCTTTCGACTAGGGACCTTTTAGGACAGTCATCATACAATGCGTAGTCCAAAAAACAAGTCACGTACTTGATGATACACATCATTGATAATGCCCAAGGACTATCTTTATTCATAAACACATAGGAAATATCATCATACATGAGTTCCTCTAGGGCATATCTCCAACAGTTTCCCACTTGCACTAGAGTCCATCAAATAGACATCGTATGCCCATAGCTCTAACGTGCCCCTCATGCTTGGGTTGTGGAAGTGGCTTAGTCAATGGATCCGCAACATTTGCATCCGTGTGAATTTTGCATAACTCTACATCACCACTCTTTACGATCTTTCGTATCAGGTGATATTTCTGATCTATGTGTCTGGTCTTGTGATGATTCCTCGGCTCCATGGCTTGTGTGATGGCACCAGAATTATCACAATAAAGGTCCAACGGTTTTACCGAGGCTGGGACAATACCAAGATCATCCAGAAAGTTCCGGATCCAAACACCTTCCTTTGCAGCTTCACAAGCCACAATGTATTCAGCTTCTGTGGTAGAATCGACCACCGTATCTTGCTTGGAACTCATCCAGCTCACTTCTCCTCCATTCATGACGTACATGAATCCGGACAATGATCGGCAATCATCTCTGTCGGTTTGGAAACTAGCATCGGCGTAACCCTTTACGACGAGCTCTTCCTCACCTCCATAAACTAGAAACATTTCCTTAGTCCTTTTTAGGTACTTCAGAATATTCTTCACCACTGCCCAGTGACTCTCACTTGGGTTGGCCTGGTATCTGCTAGTTAGGCTTATTGCAAAAGCAACATCAGGCCTTGTACATATCATGGCATACATGATGGATCCGATTGCCCAGGCATACGGAATCCTACTCATCCTGCTTTGCTCTTCAGATGTCGGAGGACTCTGAGTCTCGCTTAGCCTTATACCATGTGAGAGTGGCAAGAACCCTTTCTTCGCCTCACTCATGTTGAACCGCTTCAACACATTATCTATGTACGTGCTATGGCTTAAGCCGAGCAGCCTCCTCGATCTATCTCTATAGATCTTGATGCCTAAAATATAAACTGCTTCACTGAGGTCCTTCATTGAAAACTTGCCATTCAAAATGACTCCTTGACCGATTCAACATCGAAACATCATTTCCGGTCAATAGTATGTCATCCACATACAAGATCAAAAACAATACTGAGCTGCCACTTAACTGCTTGTATAAACAAATGTCCTCTTTGCATTTGATGAAATCGAGACCAGTTACGACCTCATCAAAACGAATGTTCCAACTCTGAGTGTCGTGGATGGACACGATCGCCTATGGGGCCGTCTGCCCGTTGTGGTTTGGCAGGGGGTAGATCATGTTGCACAAAGAGTAGAGGCCATGGACAAACGCGACGACGGTGACGCTGGTGGTTTTTAGCCAGGTTCGGGCCGCCGTGAGGCGTAAAACCCTACTCCTGCTTTGGTGGAACACGATGAACACATAGTGCTCAAGCCCGGCAAGATGGCCTCGGGGAGAGCAGCTACGTGCATACAAGTGTGCAAGGGTCCGAATCCTTTTCTAGTTAGCCTTGGATCTCCTTTTATAGCTTAAGGGGTGACCACAGTGGCAAAACAGTCTTTATTTAATGATTAGATAGCTAACAGTGCTATTATACCCAACTCTAGCAGTTAGGACAAAGTGCATTAAATGCACTGCTAGGTGTCATGCTGAGGATGAAGCCCAGCAAGCCTGCCGTGCCGCTTAATCATCTTCTGCTCATCTGTTTAACACGCCTCCAGATGGGTGTCATATGGAGGTAATCTGTCTTCCAAATGGCTGCCACGTGCTTGGTGATAGCCACTTAATCACTTGGAGGCTCGACACCACATTGATAAGTGATTTGCGTTGTGGTGTGGTGGAGCGGTGGCGCCTTGGTGGGGAGATTTGCCCTTGGCGGACCCGGCAAGCTTGCCGTGGGAATCTTGGACTTGTCCTTGGGGCAGCCTCGACCCGGCTAGGCTCTCCTGCCCGACAGGGGAGGCCTTTCCAAGGTGATGCCTTGCTGCCTTGCTTGTCTTGGTCTTCTTGATTCGCTCCTTGATCTCACGAAGAGCGGTTCTTCTGGCTTGGTCTTGCTTCTGCAGCTTGGTGTACCCATTCCTTTGTCAAGCTCAGGCTACTGGAGCGGAGGCTCTTCGTCCATGCACAAGTCAGGGGAAACATACACCCCTGTTTGTGTAGCCCACAGAATTCCCCGGGCCTGAGCCGTACGTGTCACCTAGCACATTGGGTTAGGCCCCAAATAGTGCACAGACACGTGTCAGAGGAATGCTGCCCATGCAGCGGTTATTATGACGACGAGTCAATCCAACGTCCACTCCGCGTAATTACCGCAGGTTGTGGGGTCGTGGAACTATAGCAGTTAATGGGTAGTGCGCCTACAAAAATGGTAACTTCCTGAGGAGAGATGGCGAAGAGCCAGCCCGTGCGCCGATTCCCAATAAAAGGGGAAACGTGAAGGGGCTCTGCTCATTCGCAACTGTCTCCCCTTCCTTCATCTTCTTCCTCAAGCCAAGCAACTGCTCCCACGCCAACATCCGCCTCCAATGCCCTGCTAGATCTTCCACCCTCCCCGCGATCCCAAAAGATGGGAAAGAAGGTTGCTGCTGCAAGGGGGAAGCGGGTGGCCCCTGCCAAAGATACCGCAATAGAGGGGAGGAAGAAGAGGGCGGAGGAGCTGGACAGGAAGCGGCAGGAAGATGTGGTCTTCTTTCCGTCGAGCCTGGATGGCCCAACTTTGATCGCGAGGTATGTGTATATGTGGGGGAGGGAAGTTACAAAAGGGCATGGAGCGCCCGTGGTTTTGCCGGAGGGGAAGAAGGCTCCATCGGATTCATACCGCCTCTTCTGCGCGTACTTCCTCTGCGGCCTCACCTCCCCCTTCTTAGATTTCTTTGTTGCTATGATGACGGTGTATAGGTTCCATCTCCTAGATTTTACGCCCAATGCCATGATATGCATGGCAATCTTTGCGCACTTGTGCGAGAATTTCATCGGAGTTGCCCCCAATGTGGATTTGTTCAGGCACTTTTTCATCCCGCGGGTAGAATATAAATCTCACCGCTCGAAAAACATAAGTTGGATCCCCCGGGGCAAGAAAGATGAATCAACTTATCTCTCTGGACAGCAGCGTAGCAGATGGTAGGAATGGATGGCGGATTGGTGTTGGATCCAGGATAAGGAAGCCCCAGAGTTCTGTACAGCGTGGACTGAATGCGTCACGTGCGGTAGTGACTGGAGCAAGCTAGGCCTCACCGACGACAGGCTTCGCCCGGCGCTGAACAGGATTGCTCGTCTCAAGGCTGCCGGGCTAACCGTCAAACACGTGGGGGCTGACTTTCTCCGGTGCTGCATTGCACCGCTCCAAAAAAGAGACATATTTGCCTGGGAGTACAGGGATGCTGCCGACAGGATGCGTCTGTACCCAGGCCTTGTCAACAATCTGTCGATATATGACCATGGTTGGCTGTGCGAATAGTTGTTCGACAACCTTGGGCCATTTCATTTGCCGGCAGGGATTGTCCCTCTGCATATCAACTCTGCTCGAGACCAAATTCTGAAGTGGATGCCTGATTGTAATGCTTATGGAGTCAAGGCTAATTGGCAACTGCCTGAACTGGATGCAGAGATGTAGTGGGTCTCCAGTCTGGAAGAAAGGGCTTCTAGGGCGGAGGGCAACATGTTCAAGCGTACCTCCAAGGTAGAGGCAGAATTTATCAGGGAGCAGATCAAAGAGGACAAAGCGCTCTGGGCTGCCGGGAAGGTGAGGCCCGGAGAAGAGGAAGAGAAGGAGGAGGCTGAAGGTGAACGCTCTTTAGACGAAGGGAGTGAGGAGCACGCCGTGGAGGAAGCTGCCGGGATCAACCCTGTCGTGGTTGAAAATCTTCATGCCGCGGCAGCAGAGGCCCAAGGAGGAGGTGGGGCCGAGGAAGTAGAGCAGCCTGAGGAGGAATGGCTCGCAATGGGTCCTCAAGCCCCAGAGCCAAATCTGGATCAACGCCCCCGCAAGCGGGCCATCCGGAAAGCAGCCGCTTCGACCTCCTCGACGGTCACAAAGACGGTGAAGAAGATTGCTTCCAAGAGCGACAAGCCAGAGGTGGTACGCCGCCACTCCTCCCGCCTTCCCGAGGCCAAGACTCCTCCTGCCAAGCGACGAACAGTCATGGGGTTTGATCCCAGTCCCCAGTCAAGTCTAGCTTCTTCACAAAGCTCAATTCCGCCAAAGACTGTCGGATTCGGGGTTCCGCAGACCCCTGAGAGGTTCGAACTCTAGGGTGCGTGCGAAGAACTCTCCCTCCCCAGTCTGCCAACTCAACGATTCCACAGCCTAGCTCGATGAACCCAAGGGACAAGAGACACAACAGTTTATCCTGGTTCGGGCCACCTTGCGGTGTAATACCCTACTCCAGCTTTGTGGTGGATTGCCTCGGAGGGCTGAGGATGAACTAGTACAGAGGTGGAACGACCTCAGGAGGTGAGGTGTTCTTGAGCTTGATGAGCTGGTGAGGTGGTGAGGGCGGAACGGATCTGATCCCCCCCTATGGTGGTGGCTAAGTCCTATCTATAGTGGCCTTGGTCCTCTTCCCAAATATAGGCGGGAAGGGATCCCACAACGGCCAAATTCGAAGGGAGACAACTAGTACAAGTTATCCTGACAAAAGTAGTCTTCGCATGCAAAAGCCTCTGGTGGTGACGCTGCAGTGGGCTCCGCGATGACCTCCGTTTTGCCGTCATGGCGGTCCTGGTCTTGTTGCACCGATATGGAAACCATTGCTTGATTCCTCGGGACTCTGCGCCTGCGCTTGCCTCCTTGGCACCAAAGAGGAAACTGGTACACTGCGCCCGCTGGCTCCCGCCTGGTCTTGGTCATTATGGCTCACATTAGGTGAACCTCGCGAGGTGCGGCTTGCATTGATATCTCCGCTCCTCGGGAGCCAGCCTGGGGAGGCCGCCCCTCGTGGAAGTCTTGGTGTCGTCCGCCTCATGAGGCTTGGCCCCTCGCGAGGGTCTTGAGTTGTTGTTGCTGAAGCTGGGCCATACCAGGCCATCGATGGAGCCATGCCATGGGCCGCAAGCAGGCAAGTCTGGGCACCCCCGGTCCCAGGACGCCGACAGTAGCCCTCGGGCCCAAGGCGCGCTCGAACTTGGCTTCGAGGCGAAGCCAAAGGGCAAGTGCGGAACGCCGCGGGCCCTAACCGCCTGCGGCCTCGGTTGCCGCGTGGTGATTGATGGGGCATGGGCACATCCGCTTCCCCACGCTGCCTCGGCAACTGCTCGACTTGACGAGACCCGTCTTGCAGCAGCATCCATGGCGCCGATTAGGAGGACGGCCGTCGTGCGGGGTGCTACCCAGAAGATGGCAGCGGCGACGATGAGCTTGGCCTTGACGACTGCCGCGACGGCAATGAGGGTGAGCTTGCCCTTGGTGACAGCCGCGCTTCCTTCAGCAGCGGCGGCTGCTCCTCCGGCGAGAGCACTAGCAGCAGCGGCTACGACCAACCACCACGCTGCCGGGCTCGCATCGGGGAAGGCGACGGGTCGTCTCATCGCCGCGCTCCGGTGAAGCGGGAGGAAGACTCGGACTGAGCCCGGGGGCCATCGGAGCCTGTCCTCAGGAGCTGTTGCGGTCGTGCGGGCCACTTTTGTTTAACCTTTCCTTTCTCCTGCACTTGAAAAAAGTAGAGGGCCCCGCCGGGACGTGTAATGAACCAAGGCACTTGTGCCATTATGCTATGTTTGTTATTTTGATAGTGTGCCGGGATACCGATATTCCGATCAGGTGCGGTTAGAATAACTTAGCTTGATATGCTTGCTGTAGTTTCTCGCCTCGCGAGGGTGTGCCTCTCCAGGGGCATCTTCCAAAGGCTTCCTTCTTGAAAACTCGGGAGTCGTTGAGCCTCGGGAGGCGTCATGTAGCTGCAGGGTTAGGAAACCTCGTGAGGCGTCTCGTCCTACCTCGCGCGAGCCCCTGAGCGTGGGTTGGTTGTAGCTAGTAAACCACATCGCGATGCCCGGAGGCATGGACTTAAGAGGGTACGCATGCCCGTGAGCTTGTTCGAGGACGTCACGCGAGGATTAAGGCGCCGAAGCTAGGGTACTGAGGCTTTGGCAAGGTGTGTTCGCGGGAGGGCGCCAGCGTACACACCTGCCCAGCCCACGCGCGCGGGACGCGCGAGGAGGAGCGACAGGCAACTGCCACTCCTCCTGAGGCAAGAGCTGGAAGAGCGAATGGTGCAAGGAGAAGAAATTTCCCAACCCTCAAATGAAACGCGAAAAATCTCAAATTCCATTCAAGAAGTTGCAAACCAACTACAGAAAGAAAGCAAAAGAACAGTCGCGCCCGGCACCTAGTCTAGTCTTCTCACCAGCGCGGAGCTAAGTGCTGCCACTAGGACGTGGGAGGGAGCACCCATGAGGCCCGCGGGCGACACTCAGGAGACTCCGGGGCGTGTACAGCCCCAACTCATTATTACGTGAGAGTGTCACGAGCGGAGATCTTCACGGGCGCATGGCCTTGGTCATGGGCGAGTTGAGGAACACTCCCCGCCCCCTGGGCAGGAACCCCGCTCCGCGCATCCCCCGGCCACCGTTGGGGCATCCGGAAACCAGGACAGGACCATGGGGCAAGGGGCCACGCGAGCGGTGGCGAGGGGGCTGCGGGCCTCCTCCGGGGGAGAGGGCTCGCCGGCGCCTTCCCTAGGGAAGACCCGCTTCTGGCTTGCACTCACCGGTGGTTGAGGAACACTCCCCGTCCCCTGGGCAGGAACCCCGCTCCGCGCATCCCTCGGCCACCGTTGGGGCGTCCGGAAACCAGGACAGGACCAAGGGGCAAGGGGCCACGCGAGCGGTGGCGAGGGGGCTGTGGGCCTCCTCCGGGGGAGAGGGCTCACCGGACATGTAGAGGACACAGGTTCCTACGAGTTAGTCGAGGGAAGAGAACATAGCACATAGAGGCGCCTACTGTCCTGCCATTGATCTTTCCGCAAGAAGATGAAGGCACTGAGGATCTGGTGAGGTGACGTGCGCGGGGCAAGCCGCGAGCCAGAGCTCGATCTCTCAAATTTGTCAGCGTTGCAGGGACGGACCCAAGCACAAGTGCCGTGCCAGCATGTGTAGCCCCCGTTGCGGGATGAGCAAGAGGCTGGTCAGCAATGCGGGAGGCCGCGGAGGCGATAGAATACCAGGCAAGCAGGTGATAACATAAATCAACCCATAGGTAAGGTAGAGCTAGTTCTGATAGATGCAAAGCGATACATGCCACAGGGACGGACCCACGCGGCTTGGGGATGATGCAACCCGAGGGGCGCCCCCAATAGAGTGAATCAAGATGCAAAAGGATACATGTCGCAGGGACAAGCCCACGCGATCTGGGGATAATGCTGCCCGAGGGGCGCCCCCAACAGAATAAACAGGAAAATGTCACCTGGTACCGTTGCTGAAGAGATGTTGGAGTAGCTGAAGATGTGTGCTGAAGAAGTCGCTCCTCACGAGTCGCCTGGGTCCTGAACCTCGGGAGGCTCTGGAGGTTCAGGGGGCTCGCGGAGAACCGTCACCATCTCCACCAGGACCGCTTGGTGCCTGGTTTCCTGAGCCGCCAGGACGCGCCGCAGGTGGTGCTGGAAGGTGACAGCCGCGTTCGGCAGGCCGTATGGCATGCGAACGTAGCTGTGAGGGGGGCCCTCGCACCGACCAACATGCGATGGCCAGAAGCGCTCCTGAGACACAGCCGTGTTGAGCCCGAGGTAGTCGATGCAGACGCGCAACTCACTGTCCTCGCCAGGACAAGGAGCCAAGCCAGGTGGCGGGCGGCGGTCGCCGCGCATGGCTCTTGCCTCTTGAAGCTCCTCGGTTGCCTTGATGACGAACTCCTGAGCACCAGGCACCTCGTGCCTTGTGCCCTCTTGGCAGAAGCGCGCGCTGAAGCACGCCTCCACGTGGTGCCCGAGCGCCTCCCTCTTGACATTGGCTAGTTCAGAGGCCCTCCAGAGGAGAGCCCCCGAGCCCAGCCTGAGAGGGGCGCCGGGCGCGCCTTCCTATGCGAGAGAGGGGGGCGCCCCATCCGAGGGTGCTGGTCCTGAGGTGGTGCCGGTGGAGACACCATTCTCCGGAGGATCTTGGCGGAGCAGCTGTTTCTTCTTCTTGGGGATAGCTTCAGGAGGGTAGATGGTGCCTTCGTTGTCTGGGTCCTCAACCGCCACGGCCTCGTAGGCGCGCTTGAGAGAGCACACCGCATCCTTTTCCTCGCAGGCGATCGTGATGATGTCGCGGTCCCTTGGCATCTTGAGGACATTGTAGCCATGATGAGTCACTGCCATGAACTTGGCCAGGCTGGGTACCCAAGGATGGCATTGTACGGAAGACGGATGTGGGCGACGTCGAAGTCGATGAGCTCGGTGCGGTAGTTGTCGCGCTGGCCGAAGGTGACAGGGAGGCGGATCTGCCCTATCGGGGTGGTGGAGCCGTCGGTCACTACTAAGAAGGGCTTGGTGGGCTGTAGCTGATCATAGGGCACTTGGAGGCGATCGAACGTTTCGATGGAAAGGACATTGAGCCCCGCACCGCCATCAATGAGGGTCTTGGTGACGAGGACGTTGCTGATGACGGGAGAGCAGAGCATCGGGAGGGTGCCGGTGGTTGCCGCTCACTTGAGCTGGTCCGACGAGCTGAAGGTGATGATGCACTTGGACCACCTGAGCGGGTGTGTGGCCTCGAGCCTGGGGAGAGCCGCGTTCACCTCACGGGCGAACTGCTTGAAGAAGTGCTGGGAGGCTGGGGCCTGAGCACTGCCCAGGATGCAAGCGACGGCGTGAGGCTCCTGGAAACCCCCAGCCCCTCATCCTGGTGGTGGTCGTCATTCCTTCTTGGTGGCGGTGGCAGCAGAGTGAGGCCAGCGTTGCCCTGAGGACGGTCCTCACGAGGCTGATCTCTCCAGGCGCCCTCGCGAGGCTGGCCCTGCCAGCAGTCCTCACGAGGCTGGTCACGCCACTCCTCGCGAGGCCCGCGGTCGTCCCAGCGTCCTCCGCCTAGGCCTCCTCCGTGGTCGTAGCCTCGATCGTTGCGCTCGGGGCGTCGACCGAGGCACCCGTCGCGGATGGCCCTGAGCTCATGGCAGTCATTGGTGTTGTGGCTGTGTACGTTGTGGAAGACGCAGAACGGACGGTTGCCCTTGGATGACTCTGGGTGGTCGCAGCCGCGCTTCATCTCTGGTTCAGCCGCAAGCACGGCCGCCCCCTTGCGTTTCACGTCCTTGGCCTTGGCCTTCTTGTCTTCTGGGTTGGCCGCTGGGAGCTCGAGGAGGGAGAGGCGTCCCTCCTCAGCTCTCGCGCACTTGGTCGCCATGTTGAACATCTCCAGAGCCGTGCACAGGTCTTCGTGTATGGCGAGCTCCTCCTTCATCTTGACATCACGGACGCCATCAGAGAATGCTGAGATGATGGCCTCGTCCGACACCTTGGGGATCTTGAGACGGACGTTGTTGAAGCGCTGGATGTACTTCTGCAGGGTTTCCCCTGGCTGCTGCTTGATGCGTCGCAAGTCGCCCGCGACAGGCGGGCTGTCGCGGGTGCCCTGGAAGTTGGCGACGAAATGCTCGCGCATCTCGCCCCAGGAGGAGATCGATCCTGCGGGCAGGTTCAGGAGCCATGAGCGCGCGCCATCCTTGAGAGCCATGGGGAACCAGTTCGCCATGACCTTCTCGTCGCCTTTTTCCGCCTCGATGCTCAGCTCGCAGAGTTGCAGGAACTCAGCAGGGTCGGGGGTGCCGTCGTAGCGTGGAGGCAGGTCGGGCTTGAACTTCCCCGGCCAGACGACGCTGCATAGCTCGGGAGTGAAGGCTCGGCAGCCCGCGGTGGTTACGGGAGCCCGACGTGGAGGTGGAGCTTGATCTTGGCGCTCATGCGCCACCACCACAGGCGACGTGCGGTCTTGGCGTGGGGGTGCTGGGAGTGCAGGAGCATCTTCTTGCGGCCGTTGGACCTCCTGGCAGCTTGCTTCTTCGCGCACGGGCGCCCTGCGCGGTGGGTCATGCCGTGGGGCCGCGCGCCTTGGTGCGAGGGCGACGTCTTGATGGGGAGGTGGTGGAGGCGCTCCGTGGGCCACGTCGCCCACGGCAGGTGGCGGGCGAGGCAGCGAGACAGACGGTGCAGGCGAGCCCCCTGCGGCGCTGACAAGCACGGCGATGCGCTCGAGCCAATCCTCGTAGAAGTCGTCGACAGGGCGGTAGCGCAAGAGCTCGCGCGCCATGAGCAACGCAGCTTGCGCGTCTGCCGGCCCACGACAAGCATGAGACGACGAACCAGCCGGAGTCAGCGACGGAGTGGCCATGCGCCAATCACGCCGCACGGAGGGGTGCAGCGACGAAGCTTGCTGCTCGTGCCCCGCCGGGCCGGTGGCGGCGTTAGCAGCAGGCGATGAAGAACGGCGGGGAGGCCCGCCGACGGGCGCCGTCTGGGCAACGCGAGCGGTGAGGGCGGCCCAACGCTCAGCATGGGCTCGACGGGCGTCAGCCATGGAAGCGGTGGAGCAGCGGCGGGTCGACCGACGGGAGAAAGGCTCCGACGCACCCCTACCTGGCGCACCAAATGTCGGATTCGGGGTTCCGCAGACCCTTGAGAGGTTCGAACTCTGGGGTGCATGCGAACAACTCTCCCTCCCCAGTCAGCCAACTCAACGATTCCACAGGCTAGCTCGATGAACCCAAGGGACAAGAGACATAGCAGTTTATCCTGGTTCGGGCCACCTTGCGGTGTAATACCCTACTCCAGCTTTGTGGTGGATTGCCTCGGAGGGCCGAGGATGAACTAGTACAGAGGTGGAACGACCTCAGGAGGTGAGGTGTTCTTGAGCTCAATGAGCTGGTGAGGTGGTGAGGGCGGAACGGATCTGATCCCCCCCTATGGTGGTGGCTAAGTCCTATCTATAGTGGCCTTGGTCCTCTTCCCAAATATAGGCGGGAAGAGATCCCACAACGGCCAAATTCGAAGGGAGACAACTAGTACATGTTATCCTGACAAAAGTAGTCTTCGCCTGCAAAAGCCTCTGGTGGTGACGCTGCAGTGGGCTCCGGATGACCTCCGTCCTGCCATCCTGGCGGTCCTGGTCTTGTTGCACCGATATGGAAACCTTTGCTTGATTCCTCGGGACTCCGCGCCTGCGCTTGCCTCCTTGGAACCAAAGAGGAAACTGGTACACTGCGCCCACTGGTGCCCGCCTGGTCTTGGTCGTCATGGCTCACATCAAGTGAACCTCACAAGGTGCAGCTTGCATTGATATCTCTGCTCCTCGGGAGCCAGCCTGGGGAGGCCGCCCCTCGTGGAGGTCTTGTGATGAGGACATGACTACCTTGGATACGACCAAAAATATTGCATACATGTATATTTGTGAGGTGTATGGGACATTTGTACAATCCACATATGAAGATAAGGGGAAAAGAGATGTTTAGGTGCTGTTCAAAAAGTCCTCTCACATCACTTTTGGGCCAAGAGAAGATAGAGTCCAAGTCTCTCACGTTCTGGATTCAGATTCGCACTGCACAGACATACCTGACTCAAAATGCCAAGAACTCTTTCATACGGACTCCGAATTGGGTGATTCTTTTTTTGTTGGAAAGTAGATCTCGTGCTCTTTCCAACCCAGTTGGATTCACCTTCAAATTCGTCCGGAGCATTGAGTTCTCGACAAAACAATCTGACGCTGCAGCAGAATCCGAGTCAAACTACAAGTCCAAAGGTCATCACCTCCAATTGGGCCCATGAGCCTTATACGACCTAGGGTTAGTTTTAGGCTGCCTTGGGATGTCCTCCCACCTCCTTGGCCGCCACCCTTTGCTCCTATATAAGTAGATCCATCTAGTAGCTTTTTCCTGGGGATTTGTTTAGTTAAAAGTTAGCCATTGCAACTTCGTGTACTTCGTTTGTGTCCAACGACCAGACCAAGACCGCTTTCGGATCCCCACCTTTATCAATACTTCATCTATATTCGCAATATTCAGATTGCATTATCATATTCTTGCTTGTTCTTCGATTGCGTGCAGGAATAGACCTTCGTGGTCACGCTGATCGTGCTTTCAGCATCGTCAGTAACCTCGGGAGATTGGTTTAGCGATTGCTAAGGCGCAACATCGTGCACGTTTGTAGTCGGATCATCAAAGTCGACTCCACCAAATCGATAGCTATCATCTCATCGAAAGATCGGGAAACCCCCGCCTCTATCAAGTGGTATCAGTTTTCAGGTTGCTCGGTGAGAATTTCCAGTTTTCCCTAGATTAGATTTATTTTATTACCTATTGTTCAAGAAAAAGCCACAAAAAAAAAGTTAGATCTGTTCATCCTTTATCCAAGCCAGTCTGAGCCTTTGCATTTTTCTTTTCAGTGCTTGTATAGTTGAATTATCGGTTGCATCGTCGTGTCGAGTTGCTGGTCTTAGTGTCTAGTTCGTTTAGAGTTTCGAGTTCTGTTCATATTAGTCACGCCACCGCTGCATCATTATTCCTTCCGCTATCCACCATCCCATCCATCAATTTCCACCACGTGCTACCCACCGTTCATTGTCATAATCATAGTTGAGGTCGTTCACATCTTTGCTTGATCCAATCTGCATCTTATCTAATTTGTTTTGAAAAGAGGGAGAGAGGAAAAAAAAAGAGAGAGAAAAAAAGGTAAAAAAAAGTCAGAGAAAAAAAGAGAGAAAGAAAAAGAAAAGAAAAAGTGTGAGAAAAAAAAGAGAGAATAAAAAAAAACACAAAATTCGGATCTATCTAGACTCAATCTCGTAGCTGAATTCGGATTGGAATCTGTTTTGCGCAGTGTTCAGTAAAACAGGCATATATTTTTCATACGAAGTCTGTTTTGGCTCCGTGAGTACTCAAATTAAAGCTAGCGACGAGCCGCATCTAAATAGTTGCAGAAGCTTGTTCAATAATTGACACCTCAAAATCGGCTTCTAAATAGGTCTTTTTGCCCTCCGAAATTCGCGAACACAGCTTGTTCCAGTTTTTCAGGCCAGTTTTAGAATTTTTTGACTCCTCATATCAACTCGGAATTGAGTGATTATTTTTGCATTTGAAAGCTTGAGTCAGTGCCTTTCTTGAGAAAATTTATAATAAAATTGGCACAAACTTTTATAGAGTAAAGTTGGAGAGAGAATTGTTGGTATATGCTACTTGGTAGTTGTTTCTCATCATTATCTTTACTGCCATTGTGATCTTCACTTATATCTTGTTGTCCAGAGCTACTTCATATACTTTATTGATGCTAGTTGTGCTACGCCGTGACCTCATTAGTGTTCTAGGCTCGCGTCTCTAGTCCGGTCTAGCCTAGGACCAGCACAGTACCGTCGTTAAGCGTTTATTCAACATTGCATCTCTGAATTGATTATTGCTAATCTTTTGCTACCATATATAGCCAACCCAGCTCCACATATTTCTACACCGTGTATACGTACGTTCACCTGGCAATCGCTTTACTCAATCTTCGGAGTTATTTGACACCGCTGGTTGCCCGTCACCACCTGCTGCATGGTAAGAACTTGTAAGATATTGATATTTGCTTTACTGTGAGCGCTTTACCACCACATCCTAGTAGTTCATAGGAACATTATTCTCGATTTTTTTTTGTTTCTACTAATCATGGCAGGTTCCGGAGTTGTTAGTTCTTGGGCTTCATCGATCATGGGAGATTTGCCATCACCTAAGAAAATACAACAACCGCCACAAGAGGAGCAATTACATCAGAATGCACATAATCAGGTTAATGTTTCCATGCCACCATTTACTGGTCGTTTTAGGCCTGATTTATATATTGAATGGGAGTACGAAATAAATGCTATATTTGCTTCCCATAATTTTGATGAGCGTGGAAAATTTCAAGCTGCGGTTAGTACTTTTAGTAGCTTTGCTTTAGTTTGGTGGAGTGAATATTGTCGGTTAAACCCTGATCTTATACCTACTACTTGGGATGATTTAAAACTTGTCATGAGAGATAGATTCATTGATGTTTATTATACTTGTGGCATGATTAAAAAATTACAACATTTAAAACAAGGCACTGACACGGTAACAAAATACTATGATGATTTACAAACTACATTATTGCACTCATTTTTAGAAGAAAGTGAAGAAGATTTTATGGATAGATTTTGGGGAGGATTAAACCGTGATATTCAAGAGATTCTAATTCATTAAGAGTGTTATCCTATGGACCATTTGTTTCGTCTTGCTTGCAAAGCTGAACAGGATATAAAACGACATGTTGGCCACAAGGAGAACAAGCGCACGGTGCACATTCCAAGTGTTGATACAGATGTTTCTTCAACTACTAGGCGTACTATGACAACAACATCCGTTGTTGTGATGACTACATCATCTCCACCATGTGACACATCACCACTGAGAGTGCCTACATCATGTGAGTTGATCATAAGAGGTAATGACAAAGGTACATATTTTCCACTTTCACATGAGAATGATGCATGCCTAGTTAACTTGAATACATCATGTGTTGAGTTACCTATTGATTTGGGCACGTCACCTATTTTAGAGAATTGTGTTACTGTCATGAATGCGTCATGTGATCAAACAACTGAAATACCAACAATTTTGAGTGCACCCATTGAATTAACTGTTGATGCAAAAGAACCAATATTTAATCATTTTGATATGACCTCTAATCTTGGTGATGATTCTGTGACCAATGACTTATTGCATGTTTGCTTATTTAAGCATGTTGTAGCATGTAAATTTGATGCAACTAAGGTTTATTCAACAATGTTAGGACGGTTTAATGATGAACATTGTCAACCTTTTGAAATGAATAAGTGCTTCACTTATATGTGCAAACTGAGTTGCAATATTTTCATGCCTTCGACTTCTTGTGATAATATTTTGGCTTTAGATTTTATGAACTATGAAGGTTACTCATGTATACATGTGTCATATATGCAAAAACTAAGGAAAGTAAAACTGGATGACATATATATATATATACAACATGTACACCTTGTCTCTTTTGTTAGCCACATTTCAGCTTAAGCAACGTCGAGGACGGCTTTGTTTTCAAGAAGGGGAGGATGATGAGGAAATGACTACCTTGGATACGACCAAAAATATTGCATACATGTATATTTGTGAGGTGTACGGGACATTTGTACAATCCACATATGAAGATAAGGGGAAAAGAGATGTTTAGGTGCTGTTCAAAAAGTCCTCTCACGTCACTTTTGGGCCAAGAGAAGATAGAGTCCAAGTCTCTCACGTTCTGGATCCAGATTCGGACTGCACAGACATACCTGACTCAAAACGCCAAGAACTCTTTCATACGGACTTCGAATTGGGTGATTCTTTTTTTGTTGGAAAGTAGATTTCGTGCTCTTTCCAACCCAGTTCGATTCACCTTCAAATTCATCCGAAGCATTGAGTTCTCGACAAAACAATCTGACGCTACAGCAGAATCCGAGTCAAACTACAAGTCCAAAGGTGTTGCATCACCTCCAATTGGGCCCATGAGCCTTGTACGACCTAGGGTTAGTTTTAGGCTGCCTTGGGATGTCCTCCCACCTCCTTGGCCGCCACCCTTTGCTCCTATATAAGTAGATCCATCTAGTAGCTTTTTCCTGGGGAATTGTTTAGTTAAAAGTTAGCCATTGCAACTTCGTGTACTTCGTTTGTGTCCAACGACCAGACCAAGACCGCTTTCGGATCCCCACCTTTATCAATACTTCATCTATATTCGCAATATTCAGATTGCATTATCATATTCTTGCTTGTTCTTCGATTGCGTGCAGGAATAGGCCTTCATGGTCAGGCTGATCGTGCTTTCAGCATCGTCAGTAACCTCGGGAGATTGGTTTAGCGATTGCTAAGGCGCAACGTCGTGCACGTTTGTAGTCGGATCGTCAAAGTCGACTCCACCAAATCGATAGCTATCATCTCATCGAAAGATCGGGACACCCCCGCCTCTATCATCTTGGTGTCGTCCGCCTCATGAGGCTTGGCCCCTCGCGAGGGTCTTGAGTTGTTGTTGCTGAAGCTGGGTCGTACCAGGCCATCAATGGAGCCACGCCATGGGCCGCAGGCAGGCAAGTCTGGGCACCCCCGGTCCCAGGACGCTGACAGAGACCTTGGCCCCGCTGACGAGCTCAAAGCTGCCAGCAAGCTCTGCTCCTCCAAGTCTGAAAAGGGGAAGGGCGACTCTGCCACCCGCGGCATACGCACTAAGCTCCATGCTCGTGGACCCAGAGTAAGGGGAACAATCTGAGCTTCTGTCTGAGGTGTTATGTATTGGATTGTTGTTGATTCAATCTTCATTGTTGTCTTGGGAGAGATGAAGAGTCCCTTGCCCAGCGGGCCATGCGGACCAAGCGCACAGCGGTGTTGGGTCCTTCGGCGAGCACAGGTCAGGCGGGGGATAGGACAGGGGATCCTGTGCCCAGCACCCAGCCCAGCCCCCGACACGAAGGCATGGGGTAGGTTTCACCTGCTCGGAGAGACGCGGAAGAACATGCTTCATCCCCCGCCAAGGGAGAAAGTGAGACCCAGCTGGGATGGGCCTACCAGGAGGGGTCCACCCCAACCCATGTCCAAGCAGAGAAGTCACCGGCAAGGGCCTCCACCGAGGGGTCTGCTCGTGACGAAGTCACGGTCATCGAGGGAGCGGATACGGACCGCACACTGGCAACAGACGTTGCCGGGGATACGGGCGCTCCTCCATAGCAAACACCGCTGAGTATCCCACTCGCCTTTGCCTCTGCTTCCTCGAATTAGTTTGCTCCTTGGTTTTTGTCTTAGCGGTATCTAATTTCTCATTACTTCATCTATTGATTTTACTTGCAGCTCCATTGATTAAAGAACCCGAGCTCTTGGAAGAGGTAGCCAGCATTGGGAAGAGCGCCGCCGAGGAGGCAACCAAAATCGCTGCCGCGGAAGACCAAGAACAGTCTGCCGGGGAGATCCAGGAGTCCCCGAAAGAGACAGAAGAGACCCCCGGCAGCACTTCTGGCCCAGGCATGGTCGTTGAGGAGAAGGCTCCTCTCCAATCCATGGGCCCTTTTCCCATGAATTACCCCCTGGCTACAACTTTGCATCCTTCCTTGAGCAAGCTGGCGTTAGTCCTTGCCCAGCCTGGGCTCGCAGCTCCTGGCTCGTTGGCTGTAGTGGGCGCGGATATTGATGAAGAGATCAGATGCATACTGGCGCCGCTCTCCCAGAGGGTCGAAGAAGATGGCGGCTCCGCTGATAACACCAAGGATCTAGCCTTCCTGGAATCCGTGGCAGCAGGGCTTAAGGAAGCGCTGCACAGGTACAATCTCAAGTGGCAGGCAGTCAAGGAGCAGCGTGAATCTGCCGTTCTCATGGACAAGAAATTGATGGACAAGGGTAGTGAGCTATGAGAATGGTACAAGAAATAGTCCCACTCCATCCTGTGGCAAGTGGGGGTGTTGACCTTGGCCAAGGAAGATATCATTGTCCGGGAGGTCCGTTTAGCGGAGTGCGAAGCGCTACTGGACGCCAAGCAGAAGGACATCTCCGCTCGGGAAGGAAATCTCGAAGCCACTCTCCGCGGCAAGGATGAAGAACTGGAGGCTCTTGTCCAGCAGCGTACCAAAGATTTGGAGGATAGGCACAAGGCTGCTCTTGACGTGCTCACATTCGAATCCTCTACCCAGCTGAAGATGGTTACCGATGAGCTAGCTGCTGCTTCTGCCGCCCAGACTGACCTTGATCATCAAGTGAGCAAGCTGACGGAGGACCTTGCCGGGAGTAACAAGGAGACTGCGGCTCTCAAAGAGGAAGCGCAGAAAACAGAGACCACTTTGAAGGAGGCGCAGTCGCAACTTTCCTCCAAGAGCCGGGACCTTGATACTGCCAACGGCTCCATCACCAGAATGAAACCAGGCTTGCCTCACTAGAGAAAGATCTTGAAACTGCCAGTGCCCGTGAGAAACTAGTGATGAAGGATTTGTCCAATGCCCAAACTCTCCAAAAAGATGCGGAGGACAAATTGGAGAACCAAATCCAGCAGCGTGACCTCTGGATCAAGAACTTGGTTGACATCGCCGAGCGCCTCACTGCCCAGATTGCAACAATGGATATTGTCGGTGTTCTGGGAACCAGGGTACCCAGACTTGCCTGCCTGCGGCCCATGGCGTGGCTCCATCGACGGCCTGGTACGGCCCATCTACAAAAACTATCAAGACAAGACCCTCGCGAGGGGCCAAGCCTCGTGAGGCAGACGACACCAAGACCTCCTGTCGGGGCCGGATTTCGGGGACACAGTATATTCCAGAAATTAACCCCTCGTGTCATCACCAGCCCAGGATTACTATTACTGGTGTACACGTCCTTGTTACAGATTACCAAGCTATTACAAGAGTTGAATACAAGACCATAAAGGTCCAATGATACAACAGTGATTCCGGTGGTGGATGACGGAAATGACTCGTGGTTCTCCAACGTCGATGGGGCTCCATTCCCACAGGAACAGCTGACCTGGATAATTCCTATCCGCGTGGCTGCTATCCTAGGCTCCACACGAACGTCGCTGAGGTAGTCCTCATAGAACTCCTGACCTGGCCAAGTAAATAGCCAGGGACAAGCCTGTGAGTACGTTTGAATGTACTCGCAAACATCATGAGCAAAAGATATACCGAATGCAGCAGTTAAAATATAAGATGATGATGAACCAAACTTTATGCGTATGCTCATGCTGGACTATATAAAATGCATGCTGACAGGAATTAATTCATGGCATGATAAAATATTAGCATGTGAAAATATATAAAATTGTTAGTGATAAACAAGGAAAGTCAAAGGAAAACAAAATAAAAGAAATGCCGGTTGGATGTCAAGTGACACCACGGTAGGTCTTGAAGAGAAATGCCAAATGGGTGTCTAAAAGAGAAATCGGACGAGACAGGACCATCCGAGAACTCAGGCGACGCCACGAGAGGTCTTGAAAAGAAATGCCAGTCGGGTGTCAAGTGACGCCACGGTCGGACTTGAAGAGAAATGCCAATCAGGTGTCCACAAGAGTAGTGGCGTGATAAACCGCCTGTTAACTTGAGGGACGCCACAAAAGGTCTTGAAAATAAAATTGAGTGCCCGGGGTAGTCTAGCCAGCCCTTGCGACACTCAGGAAAATTAAAATAAGAGAAACAGGTTAGTTCACAATAATATGCATAACCATAAAAAATTTCACAGCAATAGTATTCAAATAACCATGACGGCGTTAGTGATGATAACAACATCCTGCAAAATAGTTCAGGCCCAATTAATTATTTTCCTCCGAAGACCGACCCTAAGACCGGCACTTGACCAACCCAGACTGTAGCCCTTAACCGTGGACACGGCTATTCGAATAGGTTTAAAACTCTGCAGAGGGTGTACTCTTTACCCACAAGTATAGGATTTCTTTAGTCCGTACCGTGACACCGACTAATTCCCATTACGGTCTTTGGGTTGTAAACACACCTGACCAGCACACACCAGATTAACTTTCCGGATGCCTGGAATCACCCAAAGCATCGTTCAAGAAAAACTCTGAGACGGAGAGACCAACGTCCTGCATGGGATCACTATTAATACATGCGGATTCCAAGGGGTGCCCCCCTCTCAGTCACAACTGGAAACACCCATGCCCCCTGACCCGATGACAGGATTTAGTCCCGGATCCCTGGGAAACCCTCATCGTGGCCCTCTGTACGGTGTGTGCACGGAAAGGGGTTAGCAACTTACTGGACCGCACCCTACCTGTGGCAGGGACAAGTGGTCGCACGAATCAAGTATGGGGGTTACCGGTGATAAGACTCGATCTATGGTCGTCTCAGGAGGCTTATGTTTCCTGCAATGGTCAGCACAACAAAGTATTCTTTCAACAGCAATACCAACAGGGCCACAACCCTTGTATGCTCCAACATGCATGACAAACAAGGCGTGATCATGCTCCAACGTGACCACCCTTCTGCCGGTAATAGTATTTCTCTTATGCCTGCTCCTGCAAGTTAGTCATGACCAGCACATGATGCAGGGTACGATGAAACATGCCAACTCTATATGCATGCAATTTTTTTTATTTGAATTCAACAGAAGCATGGTTCAATTTTTCCTGCAATCAAACAACTATGCAATCACCATATCAAGTGTTCAAGATGCTTGCCTTGAGCATGCAGAGGTATTGGGTGCACTCCAAAAGTTTGAAAAAATTAACTCCCCTCCATTTCCTATTTGCAAAATATTGAAATCACCACATAATCCAAAAACAGTGCCAAAAATTGTTTCAATTATTTTTGAAACAAATACTAAAATAAACTAGATTATAAATAAAGAATTTCAGAAAAAGAATCAAATTATTTGGAGTCCATATGAATTAGTTATGGGATTTTCAATCTGTAATAAATGATTAAATGGACTATTTAATAAATCCAGTAAGAACAAGGCTTAGGAAAAATGTTCACCTAATCTAGATAAATAGAGCATGATTTTAGAAGTCATTAGAAATTTGAATCATCAAATTTGGATTTGTAATAGTGGCTGTGGAATTATTTGTATGCTACTGGAAAAGAAAAGGAAAAGAGCAGAGAAACGCCCTGAGCTCTATTTAACCGAGAATTGCTATTGGGCCGAGCCCAGTCGACCAGCTGCGTGGGCGGGGTCGACGTCGAAGGCGTATTCAGAGAATACGTCTTCACTTACTAACGCGGGTCCCGACCCCCAGTCCCTGACGGTGGGTCCCGCGGTCCCACCAGTCAGGTTTGACTGGTCCACCCGCTCGTCTCCCCGGCGACTGAACGGGGGCGGTGCTCCGGCGCTCCTCGCCGGTGAACAGCGGCAGATCTCGGGGAGCCGAGGCCTCCAACATCACCAGGGGATCACGGCGGTCCTCCCGGTACTCGCCACGGTCGAAGGGAGGGACGGTGTCGCCGGCGGTACTGATTCCGGCGGACGGCGGCGTCGGTCAGAAAAGGGGTTTCGCCCGTGGGCTACCTTGAGCAAAATTGAGGGGAGGGACGAATTCGCGGATGCTCCAGGAGGCCATTGGTGGAGATATTTTGGAGAGGGAGGGCCGGACGGCGTCGGAACCATCCGATCGGTGGTGGCGGCAGTATCTGCCGGAGACGAGGGAGACGACCGTCTCTGGTTGTTTGAGTGCTCAGGGAGGCTTGGAGAGGAGTGAGGGAATGTGCTGATGGCAAGAGAGGGCTCGGGGAGGGAATTTATAGGCGGGAGCGACGCGGTGCCGTGGCATCCAGAGGAAGGCACGTCGGCGGGGCCATTACTGCGCCGGCAAGGTGGTTGTGGGCGGTGGCGAGGGTCAGCGAGGCTGGTGAGGTTGGTGGAGGGGGCGGTGGTCAGCAGTTAAGAAGTGGGGGCGCTGGCGGGGTCGGGCGGCTCGGGCGGTGCCGTGCCCGAGAAGGCTACGGCGGCGGCGGCGGCGCAGAGCGGTGCTAGCCGGCGCTAGAGGATGAGGGAAGGTGTCGGTGAGGTCCGTGGCTTCCTGGGGAAGCTTGTAGTGGATCAGAGCGCGCTGGGGAGCGGCTGTGGGAAGTGGTAGAAGCTCGGGTGCCGACGCGGTCATAGGCGCGCTCTGGACATGTCCAGAGCACGCACCCAGTGTGCTCGACGAAATGCCACTGGCATCTACAGGGACCCGAATGGGCCAAAAATTAATAGGATGAGGTTTCATGGAACGGTAGGAGTAATGGACATGCTGGTTTGGCCAGAGGACCAAGTCTCTAATGTAGTTAAGAAGGAGGTCAAGTTTCTGTTATGCCCACAGAGTGCTTGACGAAATGAACAGGTGACCTAGGTAGTTTTATTGGTTATGAAACTTGGCAAGGGGATGTCTCTTTGGATGGTAAAGAGGGTGGTGAGGTTGGCTAGGCAAAATTCAAAACTTGCTAGTGCAAGTTTTAGAGAAATTCATTTCTGGACAGAAAATGTAGGGGAATATTTGGTGAACTAAAAAGATTCCAATGGAGCTAAAATTTTGGACTTAAGGGTTTGGTTGGAAGGACTATGAGTGGGAAATTTTTTAGGATTTTTGGGACAAGGAAAATTGGGGTTGTAGTTATAACCTAGAAAATGGACAGAATTGAAAAGAGGAAGTTGTGCTCAAAATTTACAAAACACCAGGTTGGGTTTTTGCATAAAAGTGATATATAGGCATCACATGACCTCTCATATTTTTTGTGGGATTTAAAAAGAATTATTTAAAATGGTTGTAGTGCAATGGAGGCATTTAATATATTAAAAAATGCTATTAAAGAATTGTTTTGGAGCAAAATTAATTATGAAATCAATTCCTACTGTTATTAAACTATATTTGAAAAGTTTTAAGAGAACTACCAAAGCCACAATATTATTTCCAAAAATTTCTATATGGAGGGAAGAATTTGAAAAACAGAGGGCAGAAAATACTCCGAAAATAATAAAGGACTTGATATATTTCAAAATTTTAATTTCTGGCCAAATTTTAATTAATAACATCATGGTTGAATTTTTGGGGGTGTGACACCTCGTGAGGGAGCAGCCTCCCTAGGCTGCCTCCTTAGGAGCGAAGATTCCTATGCAGGTGTCCAACCTCACGAGGTTGCGGTGACGCAAGCCATGACGATCAAGGCCATGCGGGCGCCAGCAGACGCAGAGAAGATAGTTTCCCCTTTGGTGATAAGGAGGCAAGCACAGGCGTGGGTTCCCGAGGAATCAGGCAAAGGTTTCCATTCCAGTGCAATGAGACCAGGACCGCCAGGACGGCAGGACGGATGTCTTCGCCGAGCCCACTGCAGCATCACAACCAGAAGCTTTGCAGGTGAAGACCCCCTTTCGTCAGGATAAGATGTACTACTTGTCCCCTTTCAAATTGGCCACTGTGTAATCCCTTCCCGCCTACATTCTGGGGGAAGAGGACCGAGGTCACTATAAATATAGGTTAGCCACTACCATAGAGGGGATCGATCCTTTCCACCCCCACGAGAGCAGACCTCGCGAGGTTGTTCATCCCTTGTACTTGTTCATCCTCTACCCCTCGGGAGGCCAATCCACCACAAAGAAGGAGTAGGGTCTTACACGGCAAGGTGGCCCGTACCTGGGTAAACTGCCGAGTTCATCTTCTTCCTTGTTCTTCAAGCTAGGTCGTAGGGTGATGAGTTGGTTGGCTGGATAGGTTGAGTTCTTCGCACACGACCCAGAGTTCGAACCTTCCTTGGGTCTGCGGAGCCCTGAATCCGACATTTGGCGCACCAGGTAGGGGCATGTCGAAGCTCTACCTCTCTCATCAGCCACGCGCCGCTCGCACTGCGTGCCTCCCATGGAGGGCACCGCTCCACCCGCCGAGCCGCTGGGCGCACTCAGAGCCGCCGCGGGCCACTGGGCCTTCTCCCCCGCTCTACGGCAGGTGCGATGGCTGCCGAAGTTCAGGCTGACGCTGCCTCCGCGGTACGACGGCACGGGGAACCCCGCGGAGTTCCTTCGCCGGTACGAGCTAAGCATCGAGGCGGCAAACGGCGATGAGAAGGTCATGGCGAACTAGCTCCCCATGGCTCCCATGGCCGTGTCGCGCTCCTGGATGCTTAACCTACCGGAGTCTTCGGTGGCCTCCTGGGAGGAGCTGCGCAATCAGTTCATCACGCTCTTTGCTACACCGATGCCCCATGCTATTGTGGCCATCCTCGGAGGGTCGCAGGCGCCAGCCTCAAGCCGCCACATCAAGCAGCTCTTCTGACGGATGGAGGCCGCCCAGCCATGGCAGGGGGCTCCTTCAGGCCGGGCGGCGCCTGAGACTGACATCACCTTCGACTCCAGGGATCACCCCAAGACTACGGTCGGCGCCGGCGTGCTCCCCTTGCTGTGCATGCCCACCATCAGTAGTGTCACGGTTACCAGAACCCTCATCGAGGGTGGCGCTGGCCTCAACGTCCTCTCCGTGGAAGCCTTCGACCTGCTCCAGGTGCCTCACGACCGGCTCGCCCCCACCAGACCCTTTTCAGGGGTGCTCAACGGCTCCATCGTTCCCCTGGGGTAGATCCTCCTCCCCGTCACCTCCGGCACGCCCTGCAACTACCGTACTGAGCTGATCGACTTCGATGTCACCCGCGTCGGCCTCCCGTACAATGCCATCCTTGGGTATCCAGCCCTTGCCAAGTTCATGGTAGAGACGCACCCCCGCTACAACGTCATCAAGATGCCTGGGAGCAGCGGCATCCTCACTGTGGTGGGGGACACCAAGCATGCACTCCTGGCCCTCAAGCTCGCTTTCAAGGCCGCGGCGGCCGCGCGGCCAGCCGTGGAGGGCCCTCGGAAGATTCCGGAGGCCACGCCCGCAAAGAAGAAGCCACTGTTCTCTCAGGACCGGGCCGAGACGAAGCAAGTGCCAGTCGACGACGGGGGCTCAGGCCTCACCTTCACCATAGGCACCGGCCTCCCCCGAGACCAAGAAGAGGCGCTGGTCGGCTTCCTTCGTGTGAACAAAGATGTGTTTGCATGGGAGGCGACGGACCTGGTTTGCGTCCCGCGAGACGTGATTGAGCACCATTTGATGGTGTGCCCTGGCGCGTGCCCGGTGAAACAAAAGGCGTGGCAACAAGCCCCGGAGAAGCAATCGTTCATCATCCAGAAGGTCCACAAGCTGCAAGAACCCGGTGTCATCCGGGAAGTGCAGCACCCGGATTGGTTGGCCAACCCGGTCATCGTCCCCAAGAAGGGGGGAAAGGAGCGCATGTGCGTCGACTTCACGAGCCTCAACAAAGCATGCCCTCAGGACCCTTTCCCTCTTCCGCGCATCTATCAAATCGTTGACTCCACCGTCGAGTGCGACCTGTTGTGCTTCCTGGACGCCTTCTCGGGCTACCTCCAGATCAAGATGGTGGTGCAGGACATCGAGAAAACAGCCTTCCTTTCCCCGTGCAGGGTGTACTGCTACACCTGCATGCCGTTCGGGCTGCGCAACGCCGGCGTGACCTTCCAGTGATTGATGCACATCGCCCTGGGCTAGCAGCTCAGGAGGAATGCCGAGGCATACGTCGACGACATAGTGGTCAAGTCACGGGAAGCAAGAACCCTTGTCGAAGATCTGGAGGAAACATTCACCAACCTACGCAAGGTGAACATGCGGCTCAATCCGGAGAAGTGCGTGTTCGGCGTCCCGTCCGGCAAGCTGCTGGGTTTCCTGGTATCGCACAAGGGGATCGAGGCTTACCCGGAGAAGATCAAGGCAATAGAAAGAATGAGCCCACCGCAGACCCTGAAGGAAATGCAAAAGCTCGCGGGCTGCGTGACTTTGTTGGGACGCTTCATCTCCTAGCTCGGCGAACGCACCCTCCCATTTTTTAAGTTGATGAAGAAGAACAGCCCCTTCGAATGGACTCTGGAGGCTGAGGAAGCTTTTCAAGACCTTAAGAGGTATCTCACCAGCCCTCCGGTGATGGTGGTGCCTCGACCTCTTGAGCCCATGGTGCTTTACCTGGCCGCCACACCCCACTCGGCTAGCGCGACACTCGTGGCGGTCCGGGAAGAGCGCGCAGGCGCAGGTGCGCGGCGCAACGCCCCGTCTACAGCCACGCCATCGCCACCTCAGGACGGCGCTCCTAAGGCCTCGATTACCCCATCAGGCAATGAGACTTCTGAGGCCCCCACGCCTCAGGTAGGGCCGGACACCATCGACGCCTCTTCCCTCATCGAGCACCCCATGTACTTCATCAGCACGGTGCTGCGTGACGCGCGCGCACGCTACCCCATGCCACAGAAGCTCCTGCTCGCGCTCCTCGTCGCCTCTAGGAAACTGCGACACTACTTCCAAGGCCACCCCATCAAGGTCGTCTTTGCGTACCCCCTAGAGAAGGTACTCCGTAGCCCCAATGCCATGGGGAGGGTTGCCGAGTGGAACATCAAGCTGCAGGCGTTCCAGCTGGAGTTCAGTACCACCAGGGTCATCAAGGGCGCGGCCCTCACTGACTTTGTGGCGGAATGGACTGACGCCCCTGACTGAGGGGTGGATGAAGACTGCTCCCTCACGCCCGGAGATGAGGCGCCTGATGGCTGGGTCATGTACTTTGACAGCGCATTCGCACGCCGGGGCGCGGGGGCTGGAGCCGTACTCATCTCGCCTACCCAGGACAAGCTCTGCTACGCCATGCAGCTCTGCTTCCAGCATGGCGAGAAGGTCTCCAACAACATCGCATAATACGAAGGCCTGATCACCGGCCTCAGGGCTGCGGCGGCCCTAGGGGTCAAGCGTCTCACCATCAAG
The DNA here is from genome assembly GCA_011799875.1 of Thinopyrum elongatum. Taxonomy (NCBI): domain Eukaryota; kingdom Viridiplantae; phylum Streptophyta; class Magnoliopsida; order Poales; family Poaceae; genus Thinopyrum; species Thinopyrum elongatum. The sequence continues at coordinate 172,653,110 of CM022301.1, forward strand.
GGTGATTCTCAGCTCCTCGTCAACTTCTCCAACAAGGAGTACACGCCCAAGGACGAGCACATGGAGGCATACCTGGAGGAGGTACGCAAAATTGAAAAACGGTTCTTGGGTTTGGAGTTGCAGCACATATCGCGTGGCATGAACAAGGAGGCAGACGACATCGCCAAGAGAGCGTCACGGTGTGAGCCCCAGAAGCCTGGCTTCTTCGAGGAACGGCTCTTCAAGCCATCGGCGGCCCCCTCCGTTGCGGGCCCAATGTTGCTCCGGGAGGAACTTCCCCTGGCCCCCTCCTCGGGTGCTCCAGCCTGCGGTCCAACCTCCGGAGCCTGCCTGCTCCTGGCACTCGAACCTTAGGAGGGGTGCTGGACCGAGGAGTTCAAGGCGTACCTGCTCCAAGGAACCTTGCCAGAGAAGGAGGAAGATGCAGAACGCATGGCCCGTCAGGCCACCGCTTACTGTTTGCAAGATGGCAAGCTCTACCAAAGGCGCCCAAACGATGTTTCGCTGTGGTGCATCTCCGAGGAGCAAGGATGTGAGCTGTTGGCTGACATCCATGGCAGGATTGTGGGCATCACTCTTCATCGCGCACCCTCGTGGGCAAGGCGTTCCGCAGCAGTATCTACTGGCCCACGGCGCTCAACGATGCCACTGAGCTGGTGAGATCCTGTGAAGACTGTCAATTCCATGCCAAGCAGATCCACCAGCCTGCTCAGGGCCTCCAGACCATTCCGCTCTCGTGGCCGTTCACGGTCTGGGGGCTGGATATCCTGGGCCCGTTTCCCTGAGAGGCCGGGGGCTACCGCTACCTCTACGTCGCTATCGACAAGTTCACCAAATGGGCGGAGGTGGAGCCCGTGCGCACCATCCCAGCGGGCTCGACCGTTTAGTTCATCAAGGGCCTCGTGAGCCGCTTCGGGGTATCCAACCATATCATCACTGACAATGGCTCTTAGTTCACGAGCAACCTCTTCAAAACATATCGTGTTAACCTTGGAACGCAGATATGCTACGCTTCGGTGGCGCACCCGCGGAGCAACGGCCAAGCCGAACGAGCCAACGCGGAGGTCCTGAGGGGCCTCAAGGCGAGGAGCTTCAAGAAGAAACTCGAGGCCTGCGACAGGGGTTGGCTCGATGAGCTTCAGTCCGTGCTGTGGTCCATCCGCACCACCGCGACTAAGCCCACCGGCGAGACCCCATTCTTCCTCGTCTACGGGGCTGAGGTGGTCCTCCCGCATGAGGTCAAACATTGCTCCCCGCGGGTCTTGGCGTTTGACGAGGCACGCCAGGACGCCTCGCGGGTGATGGACCTCGTGCTCAGGGAGGATGGCCGCCGCCAAGCCTCGCTCCGTGCCATGAGGTACCAGCAGGCGCTGCGGCGGTATCACTGCAGTAGCGTCCGCTCCAGGACCCTCGAGGTGGTTGACCTCGTCCTGATACGGGTGCTCTCCAGGGAGGGGCTTCACGAGCTCTCGCCTATGTGGGAGGGCCCGTTCAGGATCGCCCGTGTCTCCAGGCCTGGTGCTGCGTGCCTGGAGACACAGGATGGGGTCCCCATCCAGAATGCCTGGAACATCCAGCACCTCCGGAAGTTCTATCCATGACCAGCAAGCGCCATGCACCTCTCAAGTCTCCGCCCATGACACTCTCACGTAATAATGAGTGGGGCTGTACACGCCCCGGAGTCTCCTGAGTGCCGCCCCTGTGCCTCACAGGGGCTCCCACCCACGTCCTAGTGGAGGCCCCATGCTCCGCGCTAGCGGGAAGACCAGAAGACTAGTCTAGGTGCCGGACGCAGCTGTTCTTTTTGCTTGCTTTCTGTAGTTGATTTGCCACTTCTTGGAATGAAATTTGAAGTTCTCGCGTCCTTATTTGAAAGGGTTGGTAATTTTTCTCCTCGCAACACTCACTCTTTCAGGTTTCGTTTTAGGGAGAGTGACAGTTGCCCATCGCTCTTCCTCGCGTGTCTCGCGCGTGGGGGCTGGGCACGGTGTGTACGCTTGGGCCCGCCCGCGAACGCACCTCGCCAAAGCCTTAGTGTCCTGGCCTTTGGCATCTTAATCCTCGCGTGACGCCCTCAAACGAGCGAACAGGCACGCACGCCCTCCTGAGTCCGTGCCTCCGGGCATCGCGACACGACGTACCAGCGGCCCACGCATGAGGGCTCACGCGGGGCACGGCACCTCCAGAGGTCCCCTAACCCCGCGGCCACCGGCTGCCTCCCGAGGCCTGAGGACCGTCGAATCCTCAAAAAGGAAACCCCTGGCAGGACCTTTCTGGAACGAGGAGCACGTAGGAGGCTCCAGAGAAGCACGCTCCCGCGGCATGGGAATCTACCGCAAGCACACTAAGCTAAGTCATCCCAATCACGATCAGCAAGAACTAGTCAATTAGCAGCAACACGGATGTCAGGACGCAATATAAAAACGATAATATAACGATGCAAGCACCATGGTTCATTACATGCCCCGGCAGGGCTTTCTACTTTTTTTTTGATGCAGGAAAAAGAAAGAAGCAAAAGCGGTTGCGCGACCACCGCAGCTCCCGAGACCCGGCTCCAGCAACGCCCGCGCTCAGTCGGAGCCCTCCTCCTGCTTCACTGGGACGCGGCGGCGAGATGGCTCGTTTCCCTCCCCGGTCTGAGCTCGGCGGCGCGGCGGCTCGTCGTAGTTGCCGTCGCTCGTACTCTCCCCAGAGGAGGAGCCGCCACTGCTGGAGGCATCACGACCGTCGCCAAGGGCAAGTTCACCGCCAGAGATGCCACCGCCCCTCCGGCCGTCGTCATCAGAGGGGTGGACGTCACCGTCATCACTGTCACTCTCCGGGCAGCACCCCAGGCGTCTGCCGTCCTCCCCGAAGACTCTGACATAGAGGTTTGCAGTGCCGTCGTGCCTAAAGTGGAGGGTACACCTCCCCTGCAGGCCACGTGCGCGAGCGAACGGCTGCCACCCGTGGTTCAGGAACACGTTGCCGGACCTCGACCTCCACCCAAGAGGCCCTGCTGCAGCAACCATCGGCCTGCAGCCAAAGGCCGCCAGATCCCTCGGCCGGCAGCGTGCCCGCGAAGAAGCGCGGGAGCTGGAACCAGACGCCTGCGGGCCTCTCCGCCCACACCAGAAACTCCGAGGATGCATCGGCCGAATGGGACCACGAGCGCGGTGGCCGAATGGCTGCCACATGCTTCCCTCCTTGGCCGCGGCCACCCCAGCCATAGGAGCCCCCGCCGTGTGAGGGAGTGCCCCCATGACTGTCGGGGGCGGGGCCTGCCTTCGACGGGGTGCGCCCACTCCCTCGGGGAGCCACCGCTGACATCGTGGCGTGCTTGCGGGGACGGCCGCGGCCCCTCTTGGGCTGCAACGAGCCTGGTCCCTCCATGGGGGCCTTTCCCTTCTCGGCGACCGAGAACCTCCTCACTGGCACCATGGATGCTCTGGCAAGACGGTGGCGGGACGAAGGAGAAGAAGGGTAGGCGGCGAGAAGATGAAGATGAGCTGGGGGCTCCTCCCCCTCTCCCATTGATAGGCAAGGGGAGGCTAACCGGCGGCCTCCCACGCTCCAAGCAATGATGGCCTATCTGCATGCATCAGGCAGTTGTCAAGTCGTGTGGTTGCCGAGGCGCGTGGGGAAGTGAAGGCGCCCATGTCCCATCAAGCGCCACGCGTCGGCTCGGTCCACAGGCGATTGGGGCCCGCAACGCTTCGCCCTTGCCCTTTGGCTTCACCTCGAAGCCAAGCCCGAGCGCGCCTTGGGCCCGGGGGCTACTATCAGCGTTCTGGGAACCAGGGTACCCAGACTTGCCTACCTGCGGACCATGGCGTGGCTCCATTGACGGCCTGGTACGGCCCATCTACAAAGACTATCAAGACAAGACCCTTGCGAGGGGCCAAGCCTCGCGAGGCAGACGACGCCAAGACCTCCTGAGGGAGCGGCCTCCCTAGGCTGCCTCCTGAGGAGCGGAGATTCCTATGCAGGTGCCCAACCTCACGAGGTTGCGGTGACGCAAGCCATGACGACCAAGGCCAGGCGGGCGCCAGCGGGCACAGAGAAGACAGTTTCCCCTTTGGTGCTAAGGAGGCAAGCGCAGGCGTGAGTTCCTGAGGAATCAGGCAAAGGTTTCCATTCCAGTGCAACGAGACCAGGACCACCAGGACGGCAGGATGGATGTCATCACCGAGCCCACCGTGGTGTCACAACCAGAAGCTTTGCAGGCAAAGACCACCTTTCGTCAGGATAAGATGTACTACTTGTCCCCTTTCAAATTGGCCACTGTGGAATCCCTTCCCGCCTACGTTCTGGGGGAAGAGGACCGAGGTCACTATAAATATAGGTTAGCCACTACCATAGAGGGGATCGATCCTTTCCACCCCCACGAGAGCAGACCTCGCGAGGTTGTTCATCCCTTGTACTTGTTCATCCTCAGCCCCTCGGGAGGCCAATCCACCACAAAGCAGGAGTAGGGTCTTACACCGCAAGGTGGCCCAAACCTGGGTAAACTGTCGTGTTCATCTTCTTCCCTGTTCTTCAAGCTAGGCCGTAGGGCGACGAGTTGGTTGGCCGGATAGGTTGAGTTCTTCACACACGCCCCAGAGTTCGAACCTTCCTTGGGTCTGCGGAGCCCTGAATCCGACAGATATGAAGAGCTGGGCCTTCTCCGTCGGTAATCATGAAGTTCCAAGTGTCAAGCTAACACTTTTCTTCGAAGGCTTGATTGAAGGGTTGAAGACGTATCAGGACGACAGGGGCATATGCTTCGCTAACGAGTCCCGGAAGCTTGCTCGTGACGCCCTCTTCCTGGTCTTGAGCAACCTTGCCTTCCACCACCCGGATCTCAACCTTGCCGGTGGCTTCAAGAGGCTGCCACCGGGTGCTAATACTTCTGCTGCTGCGGAGAAAGCCGCCCCCTTGCCGACAAGGTCCTCTCCGTCCCAAGGGTTACCGGAGACTGTCAGCCTTGAGCTATTCATGTTGTTGTGTAGCCCTATAATAAGACATGATATGTATCTCGTTTTTAGGCTTCGTACTGTTCTTGCTTTAATGCTTCATCGAACTGATGTTTACTACATAATGCATGCTATCCCTCTTGTGTTTACCCATTGGCATTCGTATGATTAGTTTCCTTTGTGTACTTTGGTTGCCCGCCAACAACATGCTACCGCGATTACTTTGAGGAACGGGTCCTTACCATTCAGCTGGCAAGGACATGCTGCCGGTGGCTTTTTCCTCAACGGTCCTTGACGCTGCCACCCGCCTTGTTGAGCAGGCTCGAAACAAAGCGAGGGCGCACACAAACACGGTAAGGTTCCATCACACAGAGGGCTTGCCATACGAAACCATTGGTTGTCCGAGGGATGCGCAAATGCAAATTCTGAAGAAAAGTCAATGAGCACGCCAACTTAGCTTTTATCGATGCTCCCCTTCTTGCCGGGGTGTATGTTTGATTACGCGTAACATCTCCTCTTCCCCTCGTGGCTGCCCATCCCATATGTGTCTCCTGGGAGACCGTGCTTGCACATCCATTTTCATTCTGCATGGATAAAAGGTAGGAAAGAGCAAAGAGGGGAGGGACTAGGCCATCCATTAGTTACATACTCAGCCCAGGCACGAGCTGGGAGAGTCAACAAAAATGTTTGCAACAAATGACATATGGTGGGAATGGAAACGAATTGGTCTCTCTCTCCCTTTTCCCCACATTTCAATGGTCTAAACACGGCTGGCATGGAAGACACGCAAGCTCGGAAGGCCTTGCCGGGGTTTGCTTGCCGGGAGCGTCGACCAATGGATTCGCAGCAGCATTACACTGAGGATTTATCCCCGGCAGGATAAACACAGGACCGAGCGCCATGCGGGATTATCGACGCTGGCGGCCTGCGCGTCGCGCGACCAGACCATTGACGTATGAGAAAAGAGGGGGAAGCCAATTACGTATCATTTTCCGATCCTCCCATCCAAGCGACATCCTTCGAGACTGAATGCGCACGGACGGGAGACTACTAGGAGGACGACGCCGTCGCATGCCTCGATCCTTCTTCTGGCCGTGGGAGGCGCGGGGGTCATGCCATCCACGCCAACCATGGCCACCGCATCGCTGCTGCCCCTCATCCTCGTCGTCGCTGCTATAGCGACGGAGATGAGCGAGAGAGGTTGGGACGATCAAGGCTAGCGAGTAGCACGATTTCTCTTTTCCAAAGTTGTTGCTGAAGATGGCGACGTCGAGGATGATGCTGATGATGAAGATGATGGACGCGCTGTTCATAACCTCAGGTTCACGCAAGCGCCTCCCCCTACCTAGCGCGCCAAAGATGTCGTGGATGGACACGATCACCTATGGAGCCGTCGGCCCCTTATGGTTCGGCAAGGGGGTAGATCACGTTGCACAAAGAGCAGAGGCCATGGACAAACACGACGACGGTGACGCTGGTGGTTTTTACCCAGGTTCGGGCCATCATGGGGCGTAAAACCCTACTCCTGCTCTGGCGGATTGGATGGAGGAACACGATGAACATGCAGCGCTCAAGCCTGGCAAGATGGCCTCGGGGAGAGCAGCTACATGCATACAAGTGTGCAAGGGTCCGAATCCTTTGCTAATTAGCCTTGGACCTCCTTTTATAGCTTAAAGGGTGACCACAATGGCAAAACAGTCTTTATCTAATGATTAGATAGCTAACAGTGCTATCATACCTAACTCTGGCAGTTAGGACAAAGTGCATTAAATGCACTGCTAGGTCTCATGCTGAGGATGAAGACCGGCAAGCCTGCCGTGCTGCTTAATCATCTTCTGCTCATCTGTTTGACACGCCTCTGGTCGGGTGTCATATGGAGGTAATCTGTCTTCCAAATGGCTGCCACATGCTTGGTGATAGCCACTTAATCACTTGGAGGCTCGACACCGCATTGATAGGTGATTTGTGTTGTGGTGTGGTGGAGTGGTGGAGCGGTGGCGCCTTGTCAGGGAGATTTGCCCTTGGCGGACCCGGCAAGCTTGTCGGGGAAATCTTGGACTTGTCCTTGGGGCAGCCTCGACCCGGCCAGGCTCTCCTGCCCGGCAGAGGAGGCCTTTGCAAGGTGATGCCTTGCTACCTTGCTTGTCTTGGTCTTCTTGATTCCCTCCTTGATCTCACGAAGAGCAGTTATTCTGGCTTGGTCTTGCTTCTGTAGCTTGGTGTAGCCATTCCTTTGTCAAGCTCTGGCTGCCAGAGCGGAGGCTCTTCGTCCGTGCACAAGTCAAGGGAAACATACAACCCTGTTTGTGTACCCCCGACACCGAGATGCTTGTCTCAACCCATAAATGGATCTCTTGAGCTTTCATACCTTACCAGCGCTAGTCGGATCGACAAAACCCTTGGGCTATATCATATACACGTCCTCGGTTAAATTTTCATGAAGGAAAGCCATTTTGACATCCATCTGCCATATCTCGTAATCAAAATATGCAGCTATAACTAGTATGATCCTCACCGATTTCAGCATCGCTACCGATGAGTAAGTCTCGTCGTAGTCAATTCTTGAACTTGTCCATAACCTTTAGTGACAAGCCGAGCTTTGTGGATCTGAACATTTCCATCAACATCGGTTTTCTTCTTAAGGACCCATTTGCAATCAAAGGCTGTTACGCCAGGCGGCAGATCAACCAACTCCTAGACTTGATTATCATCCAAGGACTTTAACTCGGATCTCATGGCCTCCAGCCATGCCTCGGAATCTGGGCTCACCATCGCTTCCGCATACGTGGTTGGCTCGTCGCTTTCTAGCAACAATGCATCACGCACTCTGCGCACTCTTTCCGACCTCCGTGGTTCCGGTGCCGCTTCCACCATGGGTTCCCTGACTGACTCCGGTATGATCTCATCACCAGCCGAGCCGTCCCAGAGTGGTCCTCAAATTTCTTCGAGTTGGACCGTCCTCCCACTGGCCTCCCGACTGAGAAACTCTTTCTCAAGGAAAACCCCGTTTCGAGCAACAAACACTTTGTCCTCTTCCCGGTTGTAGAACCTATATCCCAAGGTTTCCCTCGGATATCCCACGAATATGCATTTATCTGACTTGGGTGTAAGCTTGTCTGACATAAGTCGCTTGACAAAAGCTTGACAACCCCAAATCTTTAGAAAAGACAAACTGGGACTCTTCCCGGTCCACATCTCATGCGGTGTATTGTCTATGGATTTTGATGATACCCTGTTAAGTGTGAAAGCTGCAGTTTCTATAGTGTATCCCTAGAATGACAAGGGTAAATCCAATTTGCTCATCATAGATCGAACCATGTCTAACAAGGTACGATTCCTCCGTTCCGACACGCCGTTTCTCTATGGCGTACCCGGAGGTGTGAGCTGAGGTACTATACCTCGGCTTTTCAGATGATCATCAAACTCCTGGCTCATGTACTCACATCCACGATCAGATCGTAGAAGCTTTATAGTCTTGCCAAGCTGATTCTCAACCTCATTTGAAGCTCTTTGAACTTTTCAAAAGTTTCTGACTAGTGCCTTATCAAATAGATATATCCATATCTACTCAAGTCGTTGGTAAAAGTCACGAAGTACTGATAGCCACCTCTGGCAGTTGTGCTCATTGCACCACACACATCACTGTGTATAAGTTCCAACAGCTTGGACGCCCTCTCGCAATTCTTTGCAAAAGGAGACTTAGCCATCTTGCTGAGCAAGCATGATTCACATGTCTTGAACGACACAAAGTCGGACGATATTAGGTCACCATCATCATGGAGCTTCTTCATGCATTTCAGACTAATGTGTCCAAGCCGGCAATGCCAGAAGTACGTCGGATTTATCTCATTAGGCTTATGCCTCTTGACATTCATGTTATAGATCGGTTCCGTTTCTAGATTCAACATAAAAAGCCCATCAACAATGGGTGCATAGCCGTGGAACATACCAATAAAATGAACAACCATTGTCCTTTAAAGTGAATTCATAACCCTGGCTCATCAAGCATGAGGCAGAAATAATGTTTCGACTAAGTGCAAGAAAGTAATAACAATTATTCAATTCCAAAATAAATCCAGAAGGAAGCTGGAGCTGCGTCATGCCGATCTCCAATGCAGCAACTCTTGCTTTGTTGCCGACCTGGATGTCAATCTCCCCTTGTGCCACACGCCTAGTTCTTACCAGCCTCCGCATCGAGTTGCAAATATGAACAACCGATCTGGTATCAAATACCCAAGAGCTACTAGGTATGTCAGCAAGGTAAATGTCTATAACATATGTAACAAGTGTACCTTTGCCTGAAGCAGCATTTTTGGCCTTCTTGCCATGCTCAGCAAGCCACTTGCTACAGTTCCTCTTCCAGTGACTAGTTTCCTTGCAGTGATAGCAAATGGTCTTTGAGTCCGGTCCTGACTTTGGCGCAGCAGCAGAGGTTACCATCTCCATGCCCTTTGCCTTAGCCTTTTTCTTGGACCAACTCTTCTTGAACTTAGCCGATTTCTGCACCATCAACACTTGATGCGTGCCTTTCTTAATATCCTACTCTGCCACTTTGAGCATCCCATGCAATTCAGTGAGCTTCTTATCCATGCCATGCATATAATAGTTCGAGATGAACGTCCCATAGCTGGGCGGAAGAGAACCCAGAACTGCATCAGTAGCCAGCTCATCCAAGAGCGGGAAGCCCAACCGATCCAAAGCTTGCACGTACCCGATCATCTTGAACACATGTGGGCTCAGTGGATCACCTTCCTTCAGCTTGCAATCCATCAAGGATCGCCAGTCGTTGAACCTTTCGGTCCTAACATGTGTCGGAAACATGCTCTTGAGACTCTCGGTCATATCGTAAGCCTCAACATTTTAGAAATGTTGTTGCAAATCGGGCTCCATACAAGCCTGCATCAGACAGCTGATCTCCGTTGATTCATCAATGAGTTTCTGGTAGGCATTCTTGGTTGTGGCATTAGCATTATCGGCAGGTTCCTCTAGAAGTGGATCCTCTAGAACATGTTCCTTTTTATCGTGCTTGAGAACAATTCTCAAATTTCAATACAAGGTGGTAAAATTTGTTCCATTCAGTTTATCCTTTTCAAGAATTATCGGCTGAGTGCACATACACATGAGCCATACTATTCACATCAAACCCTGCAAAATAAAGTTATGCATAGAATCGCATTCTACCGGTTTGAGTGATCGTGTACGAAATACAAGGTGCTACGCACACGGCGGTCCCGCTAACCAGTTAGCGGGCAGGGTTCGAAGGGGCAGCGCCCCTCGCGGGTGCGGGCAGCGCCCGATGTTTTCGGAAATCACAGATCCCATCTGTACTCCGATCGCGCCATTTTTTCTGATCTGACCGATCTTATCGATCATCGTGAATCTGATTCGGATTTACGTTTCACTGTTAACCATGATGGCGGATACCGACCGGTAGGGGTAGGTTGTGTCACGACCTCATCTATTCTGATCATCAGAAAACATAGCCACATCGATCCCCATGTGTAGTTGATCTCATCAACCGTGCACTCAGCCGATATCATAAACGACAATAGATCTCATCTCTCGCCTCCACATATCTAATATGCATACGATCTGAAACCAAAACCTATAGCAGAGGCTCTGATACCACTGTTGGGATCTACGGTAGGGTGCGTCGACTGCAAATTATAATTTTCCTACACGCAGAACAACCAAGATCATGCTACGGGAGATGGATCCCAGATCATTACCACTAGACGTGAAGTGCCGTGCAGCGGAAGAAGAGTTGGGGCAGTGCGTCCGCGTGGATCGTCTCCTCCTTGTTCGATCTCCCTGGAATAGCCGGTCGTCGGATCCTACGTACAGGTTCGCCAGAGTGGCACAAGTGCACGGCCTCTAACGATATCCACGCGTGCAGGAGGAACATCGTGCGGCAGACTGCTAGGTCCGATCACACAGCCGACGATGAGTGGAGGTGGCTATTCGCAACACATGCAAACCCTAGTGACAGCGCCGAAGCGATCAACCAAATGAGTGTGCCGCACCTCCACTATATATAGGCGTCCATCGTGGGCTCAACACTTGGGCCTCGCATGGACCCTAAAGCCCAAAATCTGTTCGGCCTGGATCCGAGTCTGAGTTGCATAACATATGACTCGTGGAGTCTGATCCGGCCTCACAGGTTCCTTGCCTTAAGAGTGCGACCCCTTAGGTTCAAGTCAGCTTGGTCGCAGGTCAGATCACTTCCGAAATGCTTGGTTGGTAGCGGCCTCTAGCAAGGCATGCCGACCACCAAGTAGACAGTGAAGCCAGTTGGCGTACCTGTACAACATGTCACACTTCTGTTCCCTTTGCCACACGATATATGTTGTCGGGCTCAAGGCGAGTCTGTCATCCTTGTGCTAGCCCGACCTCTTTCTCGTTCCAGTGATTCCAACCACTAACTGGATTATCTCATAATCCCTGTCGCATGGCCATGCTTATCTTGGTCGGATCACATGAGGGGCCCAGAGTATATCTCTCCTGATCGGAGGGGCAAATCCCATCTTGCTCGACCATGTGTCGCAGCATGGGTCTGGACAAGCCCAAAACCAACCTTTGTAACTACCCAGTCATGGAGTAGCGTTTGGTCGGCCCAAAGTAGGTATGTCACCATCTCGAGTACATGCGCCAGCTCAGGTCTTAGGACATAGAACGTATGTTGTACTAGAGACTTACAGATGACATATCGCTCTGTCTCATAGTTGGGTCTGTCCGACTTGGACCTTATCTCAACTCGGACCCGACTATGTCAAATCCGACCAGACCCTTCCGAGTCCATATTATCCGGTTAGCATCCAATGCTCCATGGCTAGTGAGACCAAGCCATCGACCGTGTCATATGCTAGTCTAGTCGGCTGCGCGTCCACACATCCCTTTCGACTAGGGACCTTTTAGGACAATCATCATACAATGCATAGTCCCACAAACAAGTCACGTACTTGCTGATACACATTGTTGATAGTGTTCAAGGACTATCTTTATTCATAAACACATAGGAAATATCATCATACATGACTGCCTCTAGGGCATATCTCGAATAGCATTGTCGTTCGCTTGTTCACCGGCGATTCGTCCCTCCGCGAGCCGGTGCTCGTTGAGGAGATGGAGGTTGTAGCACTGGTCCTCCTATGCTTGCCGATATGCCGATTCCGTCGGCGCTGCTAGCTCTTTCGCCATTAGGGCATTGAAGTGCAGCCGCACCTGCTCTATGGTGAACACAGCAAGAACAGGCTTGGGCGGTGGAACCGGCTCCTGGTCGGAAGCCTCGTCCATTGTCTGGTTGTCATCGCTGAGCTCGGTGAGCTCTCTGGCGAGCTAGCATGTCCAGCTGCTGGACCGGCCGCTCCCAAGCATGAGTCTGACCGCCCTGGCCCACCCAGACCCCCTCCCTCGCCCATGCGTGCTTCCCACCCGAAATGGTCAGCGCCGCCCGCGCCACTTCCTGGTGCAGGTGACTGCTCCATGTTCAAACGACACAAATGTCGTTCGTCCGTCCGTCTGCCGCCCACATTAATGATACGTGTTTGCCGAGGTGGCTACTCCGGTGCCACCAATCCCTCCCTCTGCTGCCCACCATTACTATGTAAACTGCTGTGCCGGCCATAGCCGCAGTCATCTGCCTCTGTTCCCTTTCTCCTCTCCACACCACTCCCACCATGGCCTCCTCATGCTCCAGCGCTCTCCGGGACTGGTGGACGACGGACCAGAAGAAGGAGATGGCAGCCATTGCTGCCGACTGGCTGGCCGGCAGGTAGCCGGAGGATGATGACGTCCCAATGGAGAACATGGTCATCGACAAGCTGGTGCTAACCCCCTCCTCTTCGCCATCCACGCCGGTGCATTGCACCATGACCATCGGCAAGGCCCATGTCCAATACATGCACATGGTGAGGCAGAAGCATGAGGAGCAGCTCCGGGAGGTGCAGGCCGACGCTGCCTACAACCACCATGTCTTCCAGGAGCACCTGCAGGTGGAGGAGCAGATCGCCACGGAGCGGGCGGAGCAGGAGGCGTTGCTCGAGTTGTATCGCTCCGCCCATGAGAGCCGCCTCACGCGCTGGTGGCACCGCATGTGGGCGGCGGACGTTGCGCCCGCCTACAAAGAGGGCGAGGCACTGTTTGGCGAGACCGATAATGAGGCAGAGGACAATGTCGGCTCCACCGAGGCCCCACCCCACCGGCACCGAGGCGGAGGACTTCACCGGCTACGGCGTGGCCCTGGTCCGCCGAGGCCCCGCCCCGCCGACAACGAGGCACAGGACATCACCGGCTCCGTCATGGCCTCGCCCTGCCAGTAACGAGGGGGAGGATTTCCCCTGCTCCGCTGAGGTGCCTCCCCGCCGACAACAAGGCAGAGGACATCGCCGGCTCCACTGAGGCCCCACTCCACAGGCAATGAGGCCGCGCCACACAGAAAACAAGAGTAGAAGACGGTAGGTCGCCGCCGCTTGGGTTAAAGTAAGGCCACTGCTCCTACCCTCCGGTTGAAGCCAAGCTTGGCGGGTTGAACATCGACGGCCTATTAGCTGCTTGGCGGGGACGTGGAGTCGGACAGCTTCACTTCCTGTGGCTCTGGAGGCGGAGCTGTAGAGCGGCTAGGTGAAGCTAGAGAAGCTTCAGTTCTTGGGGCTCAGCCGGACATGAGGAATGGGCGCCAGAGATCATAGATGAGGTTAATTAATTATAGCTCCAGAGCACCGCTTTTTAGTTGAAGAGTGTCTAAAATGTAATGAAATCTGACCGTGTATGAATGAATTTAGTCCGGTTAGTTCGAATTCTTGTATCAGTGGCATGAGATGAACATGCAAAACAATATGTACTAGCATTTTTCTCAGGACGCACAGTGATCATCTCGTTTGCTGTAGTTTCACATGTATAAAAATTTTGAGCAGCTTTTTAGCGTGCATGTACATTGCAATCAAACTCACATGCCTAGCAATTCATAGACAACATTCACAACAATCGATCAATGATTATGCATCTCAATGATTCACATGTCAGAGCCAATATTTACTTCACAACTAAAGACACAAATAAAGAAAAATCGATCAATGCTGCTGACGACAAAGGGCGTCCCATTCCAAAATATCAAATGCATGTCTTCTTGCTAACATAAATGAGAAAAATTTGACAAGGTTATCCCATTCCAAAATATCAAATGCATGTCTTTTTGCGAACATCAATGAGCAAACTTTGAGAAGGTTTACCCATTCAAAACTATCAAATGCCTATGATTGTGGAATGGGTGGGGTTTGCCATCAGTTTGCACATTGACATGTCACCTCGTGCTAAATAAACCAGAACATTTTGCATGATGAAGTATTATGGAGGGCACGAACCATCAGAACATTTTGTGTAGTGCTACTTCCTGAGCTTGCGTTGGTTTTTTCCTTGAAGAGAAAGGGTGATGCAACAAAGTAGACATAAGTATTTCCCTCAGTTGAGAACTAAGGTATCAATCCAGTAGGAGGAACACACAAGTCTCCAATAATTGCACCTACACAAACAAACAAATACTTGCACCCAAAGCGATAAAGGGGTTGTCAATCCCTTCACGGTTACTTGCAAGGATGAGATATGATAGTGATAGATATAATAGATAAGTAGAAGTGCTAAATAAAATAAAAGTAAATAAATTGCAGCAAGGTATTTTTGTGTTTTTGATTTTATAGATTTGAAAATAATATGATAAAAAATAGACACGGGGGGCATAGTTTTCACTAGAGACTTCTCTCTTGAAAGAAAGCATACGGTGGGTAAATAAATTACTGTTGGGCAATTGATAGAAAAGCACAAAGTTATGATGATATATAAGGTAATGATCATGTATATAGGCATCACATCCGTGACAAGTAGACCGACTCCTGCCTGCATCTACTACTATTACTCCACACATCGATCGCTATCCAGCATGCATCTAGGGTATTAAGTTAACAAGAAGGGAGTAACGCCTTAAGCAAGATGACATGATATAGAGGGATAGATCCAATCAATATGAACAAACCCCATCTTTTTATCCTTAGTGGCAAGAATACAAATATGTGTCATGTCCCTTTCTGTCACTGGGATTGGGCACCGTAAGATTGAACCCACTACAAAGCACCTCCCCCATTGCAAGAAAAATCAATCTAGTTGGCCAAACCAAATCAATAGATCGGAGACAAATACAAAGCTGTCGTGGGAAACCACGGCCACCTATGGGGCCATAAGCCCCTTTTGGTTCGGCGGGGGGATAGGCACGTTGCACAAAGAGCGGAGAAGCGTCGCATAGCACGGCAGAGATCACACGGGCAGTCTTTACCCAGGTTCGGGCCGCCGTGAGGCGTAAAACCCTACTCCTGCTTCGGTGGATTGATGGTGGATAATGGTGGTGGACGTAGCACACTCACCCAGCAAGGTCGCTCTGGGGGCGAGAGTGGCTACCAGCGTATGAATATGCGAGGGTCCAACCCTTTCTATGGTTGCCATGGGCCTCCTTTTATAGATTAAGGGGTCACCACAGTGGCAAATCAGTCTTTGCGTACAGATTAGATAGCTAACAATGCTATCATATCTAACTCTGCAGGCTGACAGAGCGCATTAAATGCGCCGCTCATTGTCACATCACGCCCGCCCAGCAGGTCCTGCCGGGCTGTTTTGCCAGCTTCGCGCCTGCTCGTTTGACACGTCTCAGGACGGGTGTCATATGGAGGTGTTTGCTGTAGGAAGTGGCTGCCATGTGGCAAAAAGCAGCCACTTAGTCACCTTGGAACTCGACACCGCTTTGATTAATGACTTGCGTCGCTTGTGAGGTGGAGCGATGGAGTGGCTTGCCTTCGCCAGCCCCGGCAGGCCTGCCGGGACGATCTGGGAGCTTGCTTCCAGGGCAAAACCCAACCCTGCCGGGCTCGCCTGCCCGGTAAGGTAGGTCCTTCCCTTAGCGATGCCTTGTTTCTCTGGCTCACCTTGGCCTTCTCGACATGCACTTGGATCATTCAAAGGAATTGATCCTCCTTGTTTGGTCTGATCTTGGTCTTGTAATCTTGTCTCCGGCCTATGCACAGTCCATGCAATGGACCCAGGGTCTGTTGCACCGACATGAGCCCCCGGGCCTGGCACGAACGCGCCGCTGGGCGTCATCGGGGTAGGCCCTAACCAGTGCACAGGCAGAAATGTAAGGGTGGCTCCGCCCTTTGAGATCTTCTTTGCTTCTTCATTAACCTGAGCTTGGGTCAGTTTCCGGTTTTCCCGCGCGTCGTGTGAAATGTTTAGGGGAGAAACTGAACCACGATTTGTGGGCAGCCCACGCCCCACGATCACGGGGTAGAAAATTGCCATCCAACTTGCCTCCTGCCCCAGGGCGCCTCCGCCATGTGTACCGCCTGCATTGCATAGGGTAGGTGGTGGACGCGGAGGGCGCGGGAACGGGCGCCATGGCAGAAAGCCAGGCGTCGCCGAGTGGTGTAGAGGGGCGGCTCTGATTTCCCGAGCCATTGGAGGTGCAGGGGAACCGCATTGGAGGAGCAGGGCGGTCGCCAGCTGGAAGAGAAGCCAGCCCCCTGCCTCTTTCTCCTAAAAAAGGGGGGTAGGAGTAGTGTGTCCGCTCACACACCTTCCTTCTCCCTTTCAAAGCTTCCCTTGCTTGCCATGGTGACGGGGCAAGGGCGTGGTGGTACTCCGATGGTGGCGACGAGAACTTCTGCTCGATAGCGTCTCCCCCCTCCTCCTGATGATGTGGGGGCTGAACCCGCTGTGAGAGGAGGCGGAAGGGGGCGTGGCTGAGGTCGTCGCGGTGTACGCGGCCGAGGAGGCCGGGGTGGCGCCTCAATTGGGCCCGCACTAGACGCTCCTCCCCCGATGGAGGGCCACGTCGGAGATCAACCCTTGGAGTTCATCATCAGGCTGTATAAGCCTCCGCGCGGCCACCTCCGCCTCCCTACTGCATTTGCATGGGTGATGGAGCTCGAACAGCCGCGTGCACTGAGGTTGCACATGAGGGGCTGTGGGAATGGTGGCATGTGGGTGGATGTAGACTTCCCTGCTCCTCATGTTATGTACCTCCGCCGCGGCTGGAAGACCTTTCCTCGAGCCCATAGCTTGTCGGAGGGGCACGTTCTCCAGTTTAAATTAATGGAGAGCGGCCTGCTTTCCATCAAGGTCTTTGGGCACTCGGGAGATCGCTTAGGGTGTTGCGCAAAGCTCGACCGAAGACGAAAGCTCCTCCTTGAGCGAAAGCGATGAGGAGGACAGTGACGGTGATGACGACGGCAGCGACTGGGAGGGCGACGACTCCGACTCCGGCTGAACGTCGCCCACACCATCTTCATCAGGCGGCAGCACCATCATCTGCACCTGCGTTTTCTCCCCGGCAAGGTGGTTTGCCGGGAAGTTGGGTGCAGAGGTGGTGACGGTGTCCCATGGCTCCTCCAACAGTCTATCTACATGATCATGCAACCTATCTACATGAATCATGCGATGCTTATGATATGCTGATGCATGCATGCAACTTGTCGGGGGCCCCCAGCACTTCATTTATTTCTCTGTTGCTCAGGGTCTGCGCCTAGCTTTGTACAAGGGGTTACATGCAGCTGAGGCAAGGCATGTACAAAAGGGTGGCTGTCAGTGCAACAGACCCTGGGTCCATCGCACGGACTGTGCACAGGCCAGAGACAAGATTACAAGACCAAGATCAGACCAAACTAGGAGGATCAATTCCTTTGAAGGATCCAAGTGCAGGTCGAGAAGGCCAAGGTGAGCCAGAGGAACAAGGCATCGCTAAGGGAAGAACCTACCTTGCCGGGCAGGCGAGCCCGGAAGGGTTGGGTTTTGCCCCAGAAGCAAGCTCCCAGATCGTCCCGGCAGGCCTGCCAGGGCTGGCGGAGGCAAGCCACTCCACCGCTCCACCTCACAAGCGATGCAAGTCATTAATCAAAGCGGTGTCGAGCTCCAAGGTGACTAAGTGGCTGCATCTTGCCACATGGCAGCCACTTCCTACAGCAAACACCTCCATATGACACCCGTCCTGAGATGTATCAAACGAGCAGGCACGAAGCTGGCAAAACAGCCCGGCAGGGCCTGCCGGGCGGGCTGTGATGTGACACTGAGCAGCGTATTTAATACGCTCTGTCAACCTGCAGAGTTAGACATGATAGCACTGTTAGCTATCTAATCAGTACGCAAAGACTGATTTGCCACTATGGTGACCCCTTAATCTATAAAAGGAGGCCCATGGCAACCGTAGAAAGGGTTGGACCCTCGCATATTCATACGCGCATAGCCACTCTCGCCCCTAGAGCGACACTGCCGGGCGAGTGTGTTACATCCACCACCATTATTCACCAAAGCAGGAGTTGGGTTTTATGCCTCACGGCGGCCCGAACCTGGGTAAAGACTGCCCGTGTGATCTCTGTCGTGCTGCACGACGCTTCTCATCTCTTTGTGCAACGTGCCCATCCGCCCGCCGAACCAAAAGGGGCTCATGGCCCCATAGGTGGTTGTGGTTTCCCATGACATCTTTGGCGCGCCAGGTAGGGGGGTCACTTGCGCGAATCCGAGAGCGTACGCTGCGCGTCATCTTCATCGACATTTTCATCGCCGACGGCGTCATCGACTATGGCGCCCAAGTGGAAGCCCAGAGCTGCAAATCACCTGTCCACCTCGAAGGCTCCGCCGCCCGCGACCGCCGACGTCGCAGGGAATGCGGGCGCTCACGAGGGTGTGGATGCTGTGGGGGACGTGGTCGGCGCAGGCGGCGCCGTCACCACCTCCCCCATGGCCGAAGCAGGAACGAGAGGTACCGGGGAAAGACAGCATCAGCAACATCCCGACGGCCATGCTCCACGAGGTACGGATGGAGGGATCATTCCGCCTGATCCCCTTCTCCTCACCAACGGGCACAGCCGCAGTGATGATGCCCGTTCTGGGGCGAATCGCAACCCACTGGCCGTCCCCGCTGCGGGCGCGACCGTGGGGCACGCGCCACCCCCGGGGCGGGCTGACCCAGCTACTGTGCCCAACGGAGCCGCTGGCCCTCAGGCGCCTCCGCCATGTCACCATGCCGTCCAAACGGCTGGTTCGCAGTAGCAGGGGCGTGGCACGGTGGCCACCGGCAACGTCAGGAGCCGAGCGACACTACGATCTACATCATCATCACCTATGCCAAGCACTGCCTCCGAGGCCATGGCGCGAGCCCAACTGCTGTTGAGATTTCCACCGGCGGCAGACCAAATGGATGAGTGGCGAGCCACCATCCTAAGTCTGATTGGTTTTGCAGAAGCGGAAGGATCACAGCGGGCCGGACCGCCGTGGCCTTCCCAGGCAGCAACGACGGCTCGTGCGGCTGGTCGTGCGGGAGGGGCCACCCTCGCGGTGCAATCCCCATCATGGCAAGCCGCCCGGGAGCCGCAAATCCAAGCATCCGATGACATCTTGATGGCCTCATCAGACCCTCGAGCGCATCAAGGCCGACAGCGTGCCCCGGAGGGCAGGCGAAGGGAAGGCGCGGGCATCATCGATGAGTGGCACCGCGACAACCCCCGCCGGTCCAATGGGTGCGATGGCCCCAACGGCGACGAGCCCGCGTTCGGAGATGGCGGGTGCCTGCCTTTGGAGGTTGGGTGCCCTGCCTTCACCGGTGAGGTGCGGAAGTCCGTTGGCCGTCCACTCACACGTTCAAGCCAGAGATACCCGAGAAGTATGATGGGAGACTAAACCCGGCAGAGTTCTTGAGCATCTACACCATCGCTGTTCAAGCTGCCGGGGGAAGAGATGAGAAGGTGTTCACCAACTACTTCCCTTTGGCCCTCAAGTCAAATGTGAGGTCTTGGCTGATGCACCTGCCGAAGAACTCCATTTCGACCTGGGCTGACCTGTGCCATGAGTTCATTGGTGCCTTCACGGGCGGCCATCAAGAACCAGGGCGGCCCAGCGACTTGCAGCTTCTCCAGCAGAAAGAGGGAGAAACTCTAGGGAAGTACTTACAGAGATTCAGCCGAGTCCACAGAAATATCCCAGATATCCACCCAGCTGCCGTGATAGCTGCCTTCCAATCCAACGTGCGCAACTGCAGGATACGTTCCAAGATGAACGTTCATTTGCCCAAGAACTGTGTAGGAGCTCTACACTTTGGTGGACAAATGTGCTCGGGTGGAGGAGGGGAGCAAACTTCCTGGAGAGGAAGATTGCATCGACTTCGACTCAGAAGATGATGATGAAATCATCAGTAAGAAGAAGAAGAACAAGAAGCACAACAAGAAGCGCAAGGATAAGACTGTGATGACTGTTGAGGGGTCAGGCACGCCTAGTACCGGCAAGAAGTCCAAGGCTGAAGCCCCCTGCAAGGAAGCTACAGCAAGTGCTGACTGTCGGGAGGCGGCGGCTGCCGAGAAAGCTGGGAAAAGTGATGGACCGTACTGTAAGATTCATCGGACCAAGGGCCATGATCTCCAGGAATGTCATCAGGTTGAGCAGCTTGTCAAGAGGCAGAAGGCTGAGTATGTGAAGCGCGATAAGGAAAAAGGTCAGAATGGCGCTGGTGGGAAGGGCCGGGGTGGTGAAGCAAATCGCCCCGGCAAGGCTCCTCGAAACCAAGGGAAACCCGCCAAAGGCCGAGAGAAGGAGGATTGCTGTAATGAGAGTGATGGAGGGAATGAAGAGGAAACCAGCGAGCAGGAGTTCTAGAAGGCCATTGATGCCCTATGCATTGACGGGGGTGCATCTTTGCACTCCTCTCACCGCCAACTTAAACAGTCGGCGCGTGAAGTCAATGTCGTGGAGCCAGCGGCAGATTCTAGGAAGCCGCTCAAGTGGTCATGCACGCCCATCATCTTTGATGAAGAGGACCACCCCGACCGCATTACTGCGGTAGGGTGCTTGCCGTTGTTGGTCTCACCAACAATTCGCAACCTCAAGGTCACAAGGATGCTGGTTGATGGCGGGGCCGGGTTGAATCTGATTTCCCCAAAGGTTATCGGCAAACTACAGATAGCAGAGGAAGAACTTAAGGCCACAGGCACATTTCAAGGAGTCAATCCCGGCAGGAGCCATCCTAAGGGAAAGGTACGTTGCCAGTGACATTTGGAGGAGAGTTGAACTACAGGGCTAAGAAAGTTGTGTTTGATGTGGTTGACCTCCCCCTGCAGTACAACGGGATCCTTGGGCGCCCGGCCCTGGCCAAATTCATGGCAACATCCCACTATGCCTACAACACCTTGAAGATGCCAGGGCCGATGGGCATCATTTCCGTTCCGTCGGACAAGAAAGACGCAATTATTTGCGTGGATAAGATGTACCGGGACGCGGTCGCGGCAGAGGTCGCGAAAGCCACAATTCTCGCCAAGGAAAAGCATAGCAGAGGCACAGGCAAAGAATCTGGGAAGTGTACCGTTGTGGAATGTGCCGCGCCCATTGATGACATGCCAGTGAGTTCCAACAGCAAGAGATCCAAGGCTGCTCCACCCCAAGTGAAAAAGATCACGGCAGGGCTGGCTGGCGCTGATGGTACTTTGACTATCAGCACCACCCTTGATGACAAATAGGAAAGCGCGCTCGTGTGTATGCCTGGCAACCATCTGATATCCCCAGTGTTCCCAGGGAGGTAATTGAGCACCACCTTGCTGTCTGCCCACATGCCCGACCCGTCAAGCAGAAGGTTCGGAAGCAGGCCTTGGAGCGGCATCAATTTATTGCTGAGGAAATCAAGAAACTTGAAGCAGCTGGTTTGGTTAGAGGAGTACTGCATCCAACATGGTTAGCAAACCCAGTGGTTGTGCGCAAGGCTGATGGAAAATGGAGGCTTTGCATAGATTTCATGGATCTGAACAAGGCATGCCCAAAGGACCCATTTCCCTTGTCGCGCATCGACCAAATCGTGGATTCTACTTCAGGATGTGAGTTGCTCTCTTTTCTGGATGCATACTCTGGATATAATCAGATTTTTATGTCCAAGGAAGACGAAGAAAAGACCTCATTCATCACCCCATGTGGCACATACTGCTTTGTGCGCATGCCTTTCGGGTTGAAGAGTGCCAGGTCCACTTTTGCAAGAGCAGTCCAGATTGGCTTTGAACCACAGTTGCACAGGAACATTGAAGCCTATATGGATGATATTGTGGTCAAGACCAAGGACAGATCAACCCTCATCCAGGATTTAAAAGAGACATTAGCTAATCTGCGCAAGATCAACTTGAAACTGAATCCGGAGAAGTGTGTGTTTGGCGTTCCCTCCGACAAGCTACTTGGTTTCTTTGTGTCGTATCATGGGATAGAGGCCAACCCCGATAAGATCAAGGCTATTGAGCAGGTACAGGCACCCAAGACAGTTAAGGATGTGAGGCGTTTAACAGGATGCGTTGCCGCGCTTAGCAGATTCATCTCCAAGTCTGCCGAGCGCGCCTTGCCGTTCTTCAAGATTTTGAAGAGGGCAGGACCCATGAAGTGGACCCTGGAAGTAGATGCCGTGCTGCAGGATTTAAAGGCCTACTTGTCTTCTGTGCCCACTTTGGTCGCACCCAAACCACAAGAGCCGTTTCTGCTATATCTGGCAGCAACTAATCAAGTGGTTAGTGTGGCCCTAGTAGCGCAGCGGGAAGTAGAAGAAGCAGCCACCTCAGCAAGTGTCCCGCCCGGGGAAGAGAAAGAGAGCTGCCCGGCATGGCCAGATACGGATCAGGACAAAGAGGAGCACGGCAGTGGAAGCAACCCCAAGGACACGGCAAGGAAGAAGGTAGTGCAGCGCCCAGTATACTTCGTCAGCTCCCTATTGCAGGGGGCTAGATCCAGGTATTCTGGCATGCAAAAATTGATCTTTGGCCTTGTCATGGCCTCAAGGAAACTGTGCCACTACTTCCAAGCCCATGAGATCACGGTTGTCACCCGCTTCCCGTTGCAAAGGATACTTCGAAACCCAGAGGCCACCGGCCGGATAGTGGAATGGGCATTGGAGTTGTCCAGCTTTGGCCTGAAGTTTGAAAGCACATCAACAATCCAGAGCAGGGCGTTGGCAGAGTTTATTGTAGAATGGACGCCAACCCCTGATGAAGAAGTATTGGAAACAATTATCCTCGGCAAGGAAGCGCCCCAAGAATGGATCATGTATTTAGATGGTGCCTTCTCCCTACAAGGTGTAGGGGCTGGCGTGCTTCTCGTGGCTCCCACTAGAGAGCACCTGAGGTACGTCGTCCAGATGCACTTTCCCCGGGACGAGGCGACCAACAATACAGCAGAATATGAAGGGCTTCTTGCCGGGCTCAGGATTGCCACAGAATTGGGAATCAAGAAGCTGATCATTCGAGGAGATTCACAACTGGTGGTGAGACAAGTCAACAAGGATTACCAAAGCCCATTGATAGAGGCATACTTCGAGGAAGTGAGAAGATTGGAGGAGCGCTTTGACGGGTTGCAAACAGAGTACATACCCCGTGCGGAAAACAGCATTGCTGATCACCTGTCAAAGTGCGCTGCGCAGAAGCTTCCTGTGGAACCAGGAACTTTTGTTCTCCATCTTACTCAGCCCTCCGTATCCCCGACAACAATGGACCGAAAGAGGAGGAAATTGGACTCTGGTAAGCCTCTCCCGTTAGAGCCTTTCGGGGCTCCTGGCAGGGACCCTGCCGGAAACAACTCCCCTTCGATTGCCGGGCTGCACCCTCCTACCAGGCCACTGGTCCCCGCGGTCGAGGTATGCGCCCCCACGAATGAGGAGGTGCCGCTAGTCCTTGTTGCCGAGCCTCAGGTTCCAACTTGGGCAAGGCACATAGTCCATTTCCTCCAAACCGGAGAACTTCCTGAAGAGCAAGAAGAAGCTGAAAGAGTAGCCTGGAAGGCCAGTATGTATCAGTTTGTCGATGACACACTGTACAGAAGAAGGCCCAATGGTGTGAAATTGAAGAGCATTTGCCGGGAAGGAGGAAAGGAACTGCTGGCAGAGATACACAAAGGCATGTGCGGCTCCCACATTGGATCAAGGGCTTTGGTTGGGTAAGCATTCCGGCAAGGATTCTATTGGCCCATAACCATCCAAGATGCGGTTGAGCTCGTCACCAAGTGTGAAGCCTGTCAGTTCCATTCCAAAAATATCCATCTGCCTACCCAAGCACTCCAGACAATCCCTTTGTCATGGCCATTTTTGGTCTGGGGGATCGATATCCTCGACCCTTTCCCCCGAGCTGCCGGGGGCTTTGAATTCTTGTTCATTGCAATCGACAAGTTTACAAAGTGGCCAGAAGTAGATGCCATGAGAAAGGTGACTGCTTAGTCAGCTATCAAGTTCTTGAAAGGATTGGTGTGTCGCTTCGGGGTCCTTGCCCGGATCATCACCGACAACGGCACCCAGTTCATGAGTCGCGCCTTCATGCAATATGTTCATGCCCTCGGAAGCAAGATCTCATTTGCCTCTATCGCACATCCCAGAAGCAATGGACAAGCTGAGAGGGCGAACGCTGAAGTGCTATGAGGACTCAAGACAAGAACGTTTGATAAGCTGCGGAAGCACGGCAGGCGGTGGATTGATGACCTGCTGGTGGTTCTTTGGTCCCTCAGAACGACACCAAACCGAGCTACCGGGCAGACTCCCTTCTCCCTAGTCTATGGGGCAGAAGCAGTTATCCCCACGGAACACATTTATGGGTCACCTCGAGTGCTTGCCTACGATGAAGTAGCGCAGGAACAACACATGCGTGACGACGCCGTGCTTCTCGAGGAGAACCGTCTCTGGGCTGCTACGCGTGCTGCACGCTATCAGCAAGCCCTGCGTCGCTATCATAGCCGCAGGGTTCATGCCCTGTGTTTTGAGGAAGGCGACCTTGTCCTTAGGCGCGTTCAATCCGCCAAGGGTACAAACAAGTTGTCGCCGAAGTGGGAAGGCCCTTACCGGGTAGTACGAGTCACCAGACCTGGTGCAGTCCGTCTGGAGACCGGAGATGGCATTCAATTGCAAAACTCATGGAATATTGAGCATCTCCGTAAGTTCTACCAGTAAGGCGCAGCTGTCGGGCCCTGCCCGGCAGCCACCCTTTTGTACAGGCCTTGCCTCAGCTGCATGTAACCCCTTGTACAAAGCCAGGCGTAGACCCTGAGCAACAGAGAAATAAATGAAGCGCTGGGGGCCCCCGACAAGTTGCATGCATGCATAAGCATAACATAAGCATCGCATGATTCATGTAGATAGGTTGCATCATCATGTCGATAGATTGCATCTGGCATCTCTTCATTTGCATAAACTGCAGGCTCCTGCCGTGGACTTAGTCCTAGGAAGAGGATGAGAAGACAAGCCAGCACTGCAGTCTCCGGCAAGCCAAACAGATAAGTTCCGTCTCTTATCCATACATGTTCCGTGAGTAGGACTTGTGCATATGAAAACCTCGCCACCTCAGAAACAAAGGTGCTCCCATCTACTGACACGAATGCTGCTTCGGTCAGGATGGTCGTAGTGGCCTTTGGCTGAAAGGGGTTGGCGGGGGGCTGGTCTCTCCCAACGGGTTCTGTGCCCGGCAGGCTCAGCCTCACGGCAGTAGTCCTATCCGGTGCCGGCAAGGTAGCTTACCGGGATCTACTTGTTTACATGAAAGTATGGAGGCGTTTCACCTCTGCATGGATATCGTACATGCACAAGTGCCTGGCAAAGCTTATATTTTTCATTAATATGCTGATTAACAAGTACAAATCTCATGGAACATAAACATGGATACGAGAGATTACATTATTTGAACTAAAATTTGGCAAGTGCCTACAGATTTAAGATTAAAAAGAGATAAGTGCCCCGTAATGCCTTTTCATGTCCCTCTCCTCCTAGGTACGGCGGTAGAAGGCAAAGAGGGCAAAAGGAGTGCCTGGGCAGAAGCTCAGCCTGACCCTGTCGGGCTCCAGGAGAGGTTGCCTGGCGGGGGCGGGAGGGCATGGACAAAGACGATGACGGAGAGCATGGCGGAGGCGACCCGTCGACCGCCACCACCAAGGTCAGCAGGACATGGCAGGGCTAACGGAGCTGCAGCCCGAGAGGAAGCCTGCCGGGGTCCAGCTGGAGGACTGCTGGAGGAGCCAGTGGGCACCATCACCACCTCTGCATCCAACTTCTCGGCAAACCACCTTGCCGGGGAGAAAACGCAGTTGCAGATGATGGTGCTGCCGCCTGATGAAGATGGTGCGGGCGACGTTCAGCCGGAGTCGGAGTCGCCGCCCTCCCGGTCGCTGCCGTCGTCATCGCCGTCACTGTCCTCCTCGTCGCTTTTGCTCAAGGAGGAGCTTTCGTCGTCGGTCGAGCTCTCCGCGCAACACCCTAAGCGAGCTCCCGAGTGCCCAAAGACCTTGACGAAAAGCAGGCTGCTCTCCATTAATTTAAACTAGAGAACATGACCCTCTGACAAGCTATGGGCTCAAGCAAAGGTCTTCCAGCCGCGGAGGAGGTACATAACATGAGGAGCAGGGAAGTCAACATCCACCCACATGCTGCCATTCCCACAACCCCTCACATGCAACCTCAGTGCACGTGGCTGTTCGAGCTCCATCACCCTTGCAAATGGAGTGGGGAGGCGGAGGTGGCCGCGTGGAGGCTTATACAGCCTGATGACGAACTCCAAGGGTTGATCTCCAACGTGAACTTCCATCGGCGGAGGAGCGTCCGGTACGGGCGCAATTGAGGCGCCGCCCCGGCCTCCTCGGTCGCGCACACCGCGACGACCTTGGTCGCGCCCCCTTCCGCCTCCTCTCACAGCGGGTTTCGCCCCCACATCATCGAGAGGAGGGGGGAGACGCTGTCGAGCAGAAGTTCTCGTCGCCACCACCGGAGTACCACCATGCCCTCGCCCCCTCACCATGGCAAGCAAGGGAAGCTTTAAGGAAAGGGAGAAGGAAGGTGTGTGAGCAGACACACTACTCCTACCCATTTTATAGGAGAACGAGACAGGGGGCTTGCCTCTCAACCAGTAGGCGACCGCCTTGCTCCTCCAATGCGGTTCCCCTGCGCCTCCAACGGCTCGGGGAATCAGAGCCGCCCCTCTACACCACTCGGCGACACCTGGCTTTCTGCCATGGCGCCCGTTCCCGCGCCCTTCGCGTCCACCACCTACCCTGCGCAATGCATGCGGTACACGTGGCGGAGGCGCCCCGGGGCAGGAGGCAAGTGGGATGGAAGTTTCCTACCCCGTGATCATGGGGCGTGGGCTGCCCACAGATCGTGGTTCAGTTTCTCCCCTAACCGTTTCGCACGACGCGCGGGAAAACCGGAAACTGACTCGAGCTCAGGTTAATGAAGAAGCAAAGAAGATCTCAAAGGGCGGAGCCGCCCTTACATTTCTGCCTGTGCACTGGTTAGAGCCTACCCCTACGACGCCCAGCGGCGCGTTTGTGCCAAGCCCGGGGGTTCCTGTCGGTGCAACAGACCCTAGATCCATCGCACGGACTGTGCACAGGCCAGAGACAAGATTACAAGACCAAGATCAGACCAAACTAGGAGGACCAATTCCTTTGAAGGATCCAAGTGCAGGTCGAGAAAGCCAAGGTGAGCCAGAGAAACAAGGCATCACTAAGGGAAGAACATACCTTGCCGGGCAGGCGAGCCCGGCAGGGTTGGGTTTTGCCCCAGAAGCAAGCTCCCAGATCGTCCCGGCAGGCCTGCCAGGGCTAGCAGAGGCAAGCCACTCCACAGCTCCACCTCACAAGCGCCGCAAGTCATTAATGAAAGCGGTGTCGAGCTCCAAGGTGACTAAGTGGCTGCATCTAGCCACATGGCAGCCACTTCCTACAGCAAACACATCCATATGACACCCGTCCTGAGACGTGTCAAACGAGCAGGCGCGAAGCTGGCAAAACAGCCCGGCAGGGCCTGCCAGGCGGGCTGTGATGTGACAATGAGCAGCGCATTTAATGCGCTCTGTCAGCCTGCAGAATTAGACATGATAGCACTGTTAGCTATCTAATCAGTACGCAAAGACTGATTTGCCACTGTGGTGACCCCTTAATCTATAAAAGGAGGCCCATGGCAACCGTAGAAAGGGTTGGACCCTCTCATATTCGTACGCGCATAGCCACTCTCGCCCCCAGAGCGACATTGCCGGGCGAGTGTGCTACGTCCACCATTATCCACCATCAATCCACCAAAGCAGGAGTAGGGTTTTACGCCTCACGGCGGCCCGAACCTGGGTAAAGACTGCCCGTGTGATCTCTGCCGTGCTGCGCGATACTTCTCCGCTCTTTGTGCAACGTGCCCATCCCCCCGCCAAACCAAAAGGGTCTCATGGCCCCATAGGTGGCTGTGGTTTCCCACGACAGTGGCTACCGGGCAGGGCCCGACAGCCACGCCTTATGAGTAGAACTTGCGGAGATGCTCAATATTCCATGAGTTTTGCAATTGAATGCCATCTCCAATCTCCAGACGGACTACGCCAGGTCTGGTGACTCGTACTACCCGGTAAGGGCCTTCCCACTTCAGTGACAGCTTGTTTGTACCCTTGGCGGACTGAGCAGTCACCTTTCTCACGGCATCTACTTTCGGCCACTTTGTAAACTTGTCAATTGCAATGAACAAGAATTCAAAGCCCCCAGCAGCTCAGGGGAAAGGGCCAAGGATATCGAGCCCTAGACCGAAAACGGCCATGACAAAGGGATTGTCTGAAGCGCTTGGGCAGGCACATGGATATTTTTGGAATGGAACTGATAGGCTTCACACTTGGTGACGAGCTCAACCGCATCTTGGAGGGCTGTGGGCCAATAGAATCCTTGCTGGAATGCTTTCCCAACCAAAGCCCTTGATCCAATGTGGGAGCCGCACATGCCTTTGTGTATCTCCGCCAGCAGTTCCTTTCCTCCTTCCCGGCAAATGCACTTCAATTTCACACCGTTGGGCCTTCTTCCGTATAGTGTGTCATCGACAAAGTGATACATACTGGCCCTCCGGGCTACTCTTTCAGCTTCTTCTTGCTCTTCGGGAAGTTCTCCTGTTTGGAGGAAATGGACTATGTGTCCAATTTCCTCCTCTTTCGGGCCATTGTTGTCGGGGATACGGAGGGCTGAGTAAGATGGAGAACAAAAGTTCCTGGTTCCACAGGAAGCTTCTACGTAGCGCACTTTGACAGGTGATTAGCAATGCAGTTTTCCGCATGGGGTACGTGCTCTGTTTGCAACCTGTCAAAGCGCTCCTCCAATCTTCTCACTTCCTCGACGTATGCCTCCATCAATGGGCTTTGGTAATCCTTGTTAACTTGTCTCACCACCAGTTGTGAATCTCCTCGAATGATCAGCTTCTTGATTCCCAATTCTGTGGCAATCCTGAGCCCGACAAGAAGCCCCTCTGTCCGTGCACAAGAAAAGAGAAGGAAGTTGAATTCTGGATAGTACTTTCCGGCAAAGCTCCCTAGAGCCGCCGATAAGGAACTTGCCGGGATCAGCGACAAGCCTGCTGGGGAACGACAGGCTTCGGCGGAACCCCACGCTTTCGCTGTCGAGACAAATGTTCCCCTGGCGGAAGAGATGCCTTTAGTCCTAGCTGTCGAGCCCCAGGCTCCAGCATGGGCATAGCACATTGTCCATTTCCTTCAGACAGGAGAACTCCCTGAGGAACAGGAAGAGGCAGAAAAAGTAGCCTGTCGGTCTGTTATGTACAAGTTCGTCGATGACGTCCTGTACAGAAAGAGACCAAACGGTGTGAAATTGAAGTGTATTCCTTGGGAGGATGGACTACAGCTGTTGGCAGAGATACATGGAGGCATATGTAGCTCTCACATAGGATCAAGAGCACTTGTCGGGAAAGCATTCCGGCAAGGTTTCTTTTGGCCCACCGCTCTCTAGGATGCAACTACACTAGTAACCAAGTGTGAAGCGTGCCAGTTTCATTCGAAGAAATCACATCAGCCAGCTCAAGCTCTTCAGACGATCCCTCTCTCCTGGCCATTTTCGGTCTGGGGGCTCGACATACTGGGCCCCTTCCCCCGTGCTACCGGGGGCTTTGAGTACTTGTACGTTGCGGTCGACAAGTTCACAAAGTGGCCGGAGGTGGAAGCAGTGAGGAAGGTGACAGCACAATCAGCCGTCAAGTTCTTTAAAGGAATAGTTTGCCGTTTTGGTGTGCCCAACAGGATCATCACCGACAACAGCACGCAATTCACAAGTCGCACCTTCATGCAGTACGTCCAAGACCTTGGCGGCAAAATTTGTTTTGCCTCTGTTGCTCACCTGAGAAGCAACGGCCAAGCGGAGAGGGCTAATACTGAAGTGCTGCGCGGTCTCAGGACCAGAACCTTTGACAGGCTGAGAAAGTGCAGAAGACGCTGGATTGATGAGTTGCCGGTCGTTCTTTGGTCAATCAGAACGACACCAAATCGAGCCACCGGCCAGACACCCTTCGCTCTGGTCTACGAAGCGAAAGCAGTTCTCCCCATGGAACTCATATACGGATCACCTCGAGTGCTCGCTTATGATGAGCTTGAGCAAGAGTAACTGCGGCAAGATGATGTTGTGCTCCTTGAGGAGAATCGTCTTCAGGCTACTGTGCGAGCTGCATGCTACCAGCAAGCTTTGCGCCGCTACCATAGCCGCAAAGTTCATGCCCGAAGCCTTGAGGAAGGCGACCTTGTTCTTCGACGGATTCAGTCCGCCAAGAATTCAAACAAGTTGACGCCGAAGTGGGAAGGCCCTTATCGGGTAGTACGAGTCACCAGGCCCGGCACTGTCCGCCTGGAGACCGAAGATGGCGTTCCAGTGAGCAACTCCTGGAATATCGAACATCTTCGCAAGTTCTATCCATAAGGCGTGGTTGCCGGGGGCCCCCGGCAACCCCCTTTTGTACAAGTCTTGCCGGCAAGGCATGTAATCCTTTGTACAAAGCCAGATGCAGACCCTGAGCCCAGATGAATAAGTTTAAGTGTTGTGCATTTCCTTATCAATTTCCATGATTCATATATATATATATATATATATGCATGCTTATCTAAGATGTTGTATAACACTTGTTCCCGGTAAGTTCTAACGAACCGCCAAGGTTCCATATCTTTATTTTCTCTTCTTTCTTTTTCTCAAAAGACAGAAGGATTCCTCGCGTGCACGTTTGCCGGAGGGGGGGGGGAAGGAAGATATGAGTACCAGTTGGCGACGTTCAGAATTGACACCTTACCAGAGGAAGAACAGCGACAGAAAGCTAAGTTCTAAAACTTAAAGCAAGTTTTCTTTTATTACAAAGTTATTTTCCTTAGACGATTTTGAATTTTGTATGGAAAACCTGCACGCGAAGGAACCCTTGTCGTAATCGGTTGCGCCCTTATTTTGTTTCGAGTCCGCTCAACAATTTAAGTGGCTGCACTGAGAACGCCAAGATGCCTTGCCGGCCGCTGCACCTCCAGCAAGCTGTTGAAGTCCGGCACCCAGCACTCGCGGCAGGTTGCGCGCCGGCAAGTTTTCAATAAGCGTAGGGTATACTCTGTACATAAAGGAATCAGACAAGGGAAATAGCATGCATATACCCAAATATACACAAGTTATATTACATTAATAAGTTGCCGCAGTTCTAACACAAGACTTGATTGTCTTTTGGCATGGAATGGCGGCAACAAGGGAAAATGAGGCAGCTAGTCCCTGCGTCGGCCCTCGATCCTCTTGATTGAATCTACTTTCTCAAGGATGGGCGCGACAAGCTCCTCAAGTGCCCTGAGATCTGCATCCTTCGGCAAGTGGCCGAGCACGTTGGTGAGATCAATGCCAGGGTTATTATATACCACCTTGACGAGTACCTTGCGGAGGACGGCCCAGCAAAGTTTACGGGATTCATTGGCCAGTTGGGTCGCTCGGTTGGACTGTAGCAGCTTCAAAGCGTCAACGATGCTTTCGAAGAACATGGTTAACCTGGTGCTCGAAGATATCCTTTCTTCGGAGGAATACCTGAAGTTTTGCAGGCCATCCCGCCCCATGGTTGACAAGTGTGAAGTGAGCCTCTCCGCGGCGTCGACAAGGCGATCAGTCCAGATTTTCACTCCCTTTTCATAGTCAATTTGGGCGGCGGCGGCGCTCTTAAGCAAGTTCCTTTCTTCCTGAAGATCTTTGCTTAGGGCCTTCTCGCAGGCCCTGCCGTCCTTGAGGGACTTCTCCAGTGTGGTCAGCTTTAGCTTCAGATCGGCAATGTCATCGTTGGCTGAAGTGAGCTGCTTGGTCTTGTCGGACATGGCAACTTGCATCTCCGCCAGGCTGTGGAGAGTTTTCCTCCTGTCCCCTTTGAGCGTCGAGAGCTCCTTGCCGTGTTCTTCAAGATCCACCTCCAGCTTCTTCACTTTGTCGCTCAACTCGTTCTTGGCGGCCTCTGCAGCCTCGGTAGCATCGACGGCCTCCTTGAGCTTGCCGGCGTGATCTACAGTTAGAGCTTCGAGCGCCTCCCTGTGCTTTTGCTCCAGCTCCTGGATCCGCTGCGCGACAAGCTTATCGATTTCCTCATCTTTGCCGCGAAGTTTGGCGGCGAGCGCCTGCTCACACGCGACAAGATCTTCCTCGTGAGCGTCAAGCGCAATGCGACGCTCCGTCAGGAGAGCATCTTCAGCGGCAGTTCTTTGTGCAGCTTCTTCCTGCGCTTTCTCCAGGTCAGATTGTTTCAAGAGGATCTCTGTCCAGTTTTGGCTCACTTGTTCCCGGCTGGCAGTCAACTCTTGAAGGGCCTCGGCGTACCAGACTTGCATTTGCTCGACGCGCTTCTAAAAATCTGCTTCGGCTGCGTCGACAACTGCCATTCTGGAATCTTCTTTCTCTTTCCGAGCACGGTGGAGTGCTTGGAGCTTGCGGAAATTTTCGCCCATGGCCTGGAGGAGCTGGTCCTCTTCAGATCTGCCACTGCTGGTGCTTGGATCATCAACAATTTTGAGCCCGGCAGCG
Source organism: Thinopyrum elongatum (assembly GCA_011799875.1). NCBI lineage: Eukaryota > Viridiplantae > Streptophyta > Magnoliopsida > Poales > Poaceae > Thinopyrum > Thinopyrum elongatum. The sequence continues at coordinate 172,685,884 of CM022301.1, forward strand.
GCGATGACTTCTTCATTGAAGATTTCCCCTTCAATCGATGTTTCAATATTTGTCGTGCCCGGCAAGTTGATGAATAAGTTGTCCCCAACCTTGAGATATTTGCTTGATGAGGAGGCTTCGGACGTCGATGGTTGGTCCTCGACGTTCGTCTCGCTGGTGACTGGGGGCTCTATGACCGATGTAGCGCCTGGCGCTCCTGCGGCAGGAATGCCGTCAGTGTGGTCATCAGTTTCCTCGCCGGCCCTCTCGGCAAATTCCTTGGTGGTTTCCTCGGCAACATTTTTGCCGACCTCGACAGTGGCATCTTTGGCAGCCTCGCTAGCGGCAATCCTGTCAGCTTCAGCGGCGGCATCCCTGGCGGTCTCCTCGATGACAACGTCGACATCCGTGTGTTCCATCACAGGGAATTCTGGAGGACGAAGGAAGGAAACCAAATAAGATCATGATTGAAGTCCAAGAAGACAAAAAGAAACAAAGATAAAGAAAAGGATAACAAGTGCTCCAAGGCAAACAGTTACCTGCATAAAGGTGTTGCGAGGTGGCCTCGCCCCTCCCGGCAATGTTGGTTGCTGGGGAAATGTTGCTGGTATCCATGTATACCGGCTCTTCCTCAACCAGGATAGCCTCGTCAGTGGTAACTCTTGCCGGGGATGCGCTTGTGGGCGGCGCGGTTGACGGAGGCGACACGACAGGGGCGGTTCCCACTTCTCCCTGTTGCTGTTCTTCTCCTGCAAGCCCGAAGATATCAGCGGCAAGGGTAAAAATCTCAGCGCCTACCAGCGGGAAACGAATGGAGAACTCACGCTGGGGGCTGCGCTGGGGGCTGCTTTAAGGGCTGAGCCCCGGGCTGACGACGACAATTTCCGGCGCACTCGTAGAGCCAGCCGGGGGCTCGTCGCCCGTGGAAGTTCTCAACCTCTTCGCCGCCCTTTCCGCCAAGGTTTCTGCATCACTGCGGAGACGAGACAAAGCAAGGCTATGAGATTACTCCAAGATTTGGAAGATAAAGGCTATGACAGGATACTTACTCTTCCTCTTCTTGTTCCGGGCTAAAGTCGGAGATGTCGAAATCGACCTCCATTGCAGTGTCCATGTGAGGGGGCGGAGGAGGGGTCCTGGGTCGCTTGGCTGTAGCAGGCGCAGGGGGTTGGCGTGATTCCGCCACCTCAGCCTCCGGTGCGGTTGTGTGAGACGCCCCTGCCGCCTCAGCAGTTGCCACAGGTGCGGGTCTCGCGCGCCGCGCAGGTTGCTGTCGAACTCCTTGCCGCGGTGCAGTCTTGCCAGCCGCCTTCTTGCCGGGAGCCTCACTACTCGAGGAGGGTTGGCTTGCCGGGATGCCGGAAGCAGCTTTTCGAAGGATGCGCTTGGTCTTCTTCGGAGCTGGGGGCTCCTCCTGGGGCTCTTCTTCGGCTACGTCCTCGTCGGACGAGCCCTCAGCGGCCGCGCTGCTCTGTTCCCCGGCAGCCTCAGCTTCCCCGGCAGGATTTTCTTCCATCACGACCTCTGCGTCGCTGGTTTCCCATTCTGTGAAACCGACGCTGCCGGCCTCTGCGGCAAGATTCGCTTCCTCCACCCTAGAGGCAATATACGCCACTTCTTCGTCAGTGGTGGCGCGAATGAGGCCCGTGTCTTCCCGGACGGCCCTCTCCGACAAGTTGTCGAAGAACTTTTGTGCTTCCTCCTCGGTTGGCTCGGCCCAAGTCGCGTCAAGACCGTGGGCGTTGAACATTGGCATGAAGGCAATGATTGACCCCAGTGCGGAGTTGTTGCACAAAGGAACAATTCTCGCCGGCAACCAATGTTTGTCATCGCGCTGGAATAGCTTGTGGCGGAGAGCGCCGAGCTGCATGGTCGTCAGATTGTTGTTCAATCCCGGGCGCAGCCTCATGATGTCCGCTACGTTTCGGTACTCCCAAGCTGGTCTTCCCCTGCTCTGTAGGGGGCGATGCAGCGGCGGAGGAAATCGAAGCCGATCATCTCCATTGTAAGCCCGGCAGCTTTCACGCAGAGGATCCTGGTGGTGGCGATTGTGAGCCTCTCGTCCTCCGCGGCGAGATCGCTCCAGTCACTGCCACGGACCACCTTCTGTCGTCGAGCCAAACAAAATGGATGGGGATCTGCTTCCTTGATCCAGCACCACTTAGACCGCCATTCGTCCCACTTCTCGCGCTGAACTCCATCTGAGTATATCTCCTTATTCCAAGCCCGTGGAATCCAGGCGATAGAACCGGAAAGGGCCTCCCCCTTTTGGATGCGAGGAATAAAGTAATGGCGGAAAAGGGCGGTGTTGGGAACTACTCCGACAAAGTTTTCGCAAAGATGAGCGAAGATGGACATGCACATTACGGCATTCGGCGTGAAATCAAGAAGGTGGAAGCCGTATGTGTACATAATATCATTGAAAAAATCAGAGAATGGAGGACAGAGTCCACAATAGAACTAAGCGGTGAAGAAATGATATCTGTCAGGGCCGCTCTTGGAACAAGAACCTGGAATCACGCGCGTTGCGGGATGAGCTTGTGTCCCCTTCGCCCACATGCACTGGTATCGGTTCTTCAAAGCCCTCGCATCGAGCGTCGGAGCGAAGACGACGAACTTCTTTCGCATCTTCACCAGCTCGCTCTCCGGGACATCGGCCTTCGTCTCCTTGCTCTTGCCTTTGCCCTTTCTAGCCTTGGGCGGCATGGTGATTGCGAGGGCGGAGGCTGAGGATCGAGCGGGTGCGGAAGCAAAGAGCGGATGAGGAGAAGTCTGGCTTTGAGCTCAGGAGGGGAAGATAATGGCGGAATCCAGATTGAGAAGAAGAGGGGGGTAAATAGGCTGCGCCTCTGCGGTTTCCCTTTTTATGGGGAAGGGGCAAGGCCGCTTCTTTTACTCCCCAATGGAAATACGCCTCTGCAGGCATGCTGCAGTTGCAGCCTTTCAGCGCACGCTTCCCACGTCGTGCATTTAGCGCGCGTAGTGGGGGGCACGGTAAGCGGGATATTTATGAGCAGTTAATCCCCTGCCACGTGTGCCCGTGCACTGTTTGGGCCTAGCCCAACAACGCCTCGCACTCGTGTGTGGCCTAGGCCCGGGGGCTCCTGTCGGTGTACTAAGTATTGGGCCATTAGTACCCTGTACTTGTGCACGGACAGTTGTAGCCATACTCGTGGTAAGGCTTGTCGGGGAACAGTTCGAGGTTGATTCAAGTTATCGAAGAAACACTCAAGACAAGGATCTGAGGATCAGCAGATAAGAAAAGCTGAAGACCGAAAGCCAGCCTCCCCAGCAAGATCTTACCAGGGTGGCCTGCGAAGCCCGACAAGATTTCATGCCCGGCAAGATTCGGCGCCCGGCAAGGTTCGGCGCTCGGCAAGATTCTGCTACTGTGCCACCGCTTCGGCACAGCAACAAGCCCGACATTCTGGGTCCTTCTCTGGATGCGTGGCAACGCGCCAGTGGAGGAGAGCTTAAGCGGTGCTGATGGGATGGCCCCTTTTTCCATCCCCAAGAAAGTGAGGACACCTAAACGGACACCTCACGGTGCATTAAATGCACTCGTCCTAATCTGTAAGTGGTTAGGTATGATGACCCTATAGCTACTTTACACCTCAATGTATGTACATTTTGCCACTGTGGTGACCCCTTCGAACGTATAAAAGGAGGCCCAAGACAACTGCTACAAGGGAGGAGGATCTTCTGGCCCATTCTGCATGCGTAGCTGCTCTTTGAACGTACTATTCATTGCAAGCGCTCCTGGAGCCTGGGCTCAAGAACACTCATAATAAAACAAAGCAGGAGTAGGGTTTTACGCAGATTAGCGGCCCGAACCTGGGTAAAATTGCCCCGCGTCGATCATTGGTTCTGCTCTTTGTGCATACCTCTCTCCCTGCCGAATCGTAAAAGGGGTCCCTTGGGGTCCCATAGGTGTCGCACGCTGACACCTTCAAATTCTATTGTATCGTTGGTCGCCTCCTCCCGGGGAAAGTGCATCTATACGACGTACCTCAGGTGCTCTCTAGTGGGAGCCACGAGAAGCACGCAAGCCCCTGCACCTTGTAGGGAGAAGGCACCATCGAAATACATGATCCATTCTTGGGGCGCTTCCTTGCCGGGGATAACTGTTTCTAGTACTTCTTCATCAGGGGTTGGCATCCATTCTGCAATAAACTCTGCCAATGCCCTGCTCTGGATTGTTGATGTGCTTTCAAACTTCAGGCTAAAGCTGGACAACTCCAATGCCCATTCCACTATCCTGCCGATGGCTTCTGGGTTTCGAAGTATCCTTTGCAACGGGAAGTGGGTGACAACCATGATCTCATGGGCTTGGAAGTAGTGGCGTAGTTTCCTTGAGGCCATGACAAGGCCAAAGATCAATTTTTGCATGCCAGAATACCTGGATCTAGCCGCCTGCAACAGGGAGCGGATGAAGTATACTGGGCGCTGCACCACCTTCTTCCTTGTCGTGTCCTTGGGGTTGCTTCCGCTGCCGTGCTCCTCTTTGTCCTGGTCCGTATTTGGCCTTGCCGGGCCGCTCTCTTCCTCTTCCCCGAGCGGGACACTTGCTGAGGTGGCTGCTTCTTCTACTTCCCGCTGCGCCACTAGGGCCGCACTAACCACTTGATTAGTTGCTGCTAGATATAGCAGCAACGGCTCTTGTGGTTTGGGTGCGACCAAAGTGGGCATAGAAGACAAGTAGGCCTTCAAATCCTGCAGTGCTGCATCTACTTCCGGGGTCCACTTCATAGGTCCTGCCCTCTTCAAAATCTTGAAGAACGGCAAGGCGCGCTCGGCAGACTTGGAGATGAATCTGCTAAGCGCGGCAACACATCCTATCAAACGCCTCACATCCTTAACTGTCTTGGGTGCCTGTATCTACTCAATGGCCTTGATCTTATCGGGGTTGGCCTCTATCCCATGGTGGGACACAAAGAAACCAAGTAGCTTGCCAAAGGGAATGCCAAACACGCACTTCTCTGGATTCAGTTTCAAGTTGATCTTGTGCAGATTAGCAAATGTCTCTTCTAAATCCTGGATGAGGGTTGATCTGTCCTTGGTCTTGACCATAATATCATCCATATAGGCTTCAATGTTCCTGTGTAACTGTGGTTCAAAGCCAATCTGGACGGCTCTTGCAAAAGTGGACCCGGCACTCTTCAACCCGAAAGGCATGCACACAAAGCAGTATGTGCCGCATGGGGTGATGAATGAGGTCTTTTCTTCATCTTCCTTGGACATAAAAATCTGATGATATCCAGAGTATGCATCCAGAAAAGAGAGCAACTCACATCCTGAAGTAGAATCCACGATTTGGTCGATGCGCGGCAAGGGAAATGTGTCCTTTGGGCATGCCTTGTTCAGATCCGTGAAATCTATGCAAAGCCTCCATTCTCCATTAGCCTTGCGCACAACCACTGGGTTTGCTAACCATGTTGGATGCAGTACTCCTCTGACCAAACCAGCTGCTTCAAGTTTCTTGATTTCCTTGGCAATAAACTGCTGCCGCTCCAAGGCCTGTTTTCGAACCTTCTGCTTGACAGGTCGGGCATGTGGGCAGACAGCAAGGTGGTGCTCGATTACCTCCCTGGGAACACCGGGGATATCAGATGGTTGCCAGGCAAACACATCGATATTCGCCCGCAGGAAGGCAACAAGCACGCTTTCCTATTTGTCATCAAGGGTGGCGCTGATAGTGAAAATACCATCAGCGCCAACCAGCCCTGCCGTGACCTTTTTCACTTGGGGTGGAGCAGCCTTGGATCTCTTGCTGTTGGAACTCTCTGGCATGTCATCAACGGGCGCGGCACATTCCGCAGAGGTACGCTTCCCGTATTCCTTGCTAGTGCCTCTACTATGCTTTCCCTTGGCAGGAACTGTCGCTTCCACGACCTCTGCCATGACCGCGTCCCGGTACATCTTATCCACACAAATAATTGCATCTTTCTTGTCCGATGGAATGGAAATGACGCCCATCGGCCTGGCATCTTCAAGGTGTTGTAGTCATAGCGGGATGCTGCCATGAATTTGGCCAGGGCCGGGCGCCCAAGGATCCCGTTGTACGGCAGGGGGAGGTCAACCACATCAAACACAACTTTCTCAGTCCTGTAGTTCAACTCTCCTCCAAATGTCACTGGCAACGTAACATTTCCCTTAGGACGGCTCCTGCCGGGATTGACTCCTTGAAATGTGCCTGTGGCCTTAAGTTCTTCCTCTGCTATCTGGAGTTTGCTGATAACCTTTGGGGAAATTAGATTCAACCCGGCCCCGCCGTCAACCAGCATCTTTGTGACCCTGAGGTTGCGAATTGTTGGTGAGACCAACAACGACAAGCACCCTACCACAGTAATGCGGTCGGGGTGGTCCTCTTCATCAAAGATGATGGGCGTGCGTGACCACTTGAGCGGCTTCCGGGAATCTGCCGCTGGCTCCACGTCATTGACTTCACGCGCCCACTGTTTAAGTTGGCGGTGAGAGGAGTGCAAAGATGCACCCCCGTCAATGCACAGGGCGTCAGTGGCCTTCTGGAATTCCTGCTCGCTGGTTTCCTCTTCATTCCCTCCATCACTCTCATTACTGCAATCCTCCTTCTCCTGGCCTTTGGCGGGTTTCCCTTGGTTCCGAGGAGCCTTGCCGGGGCGATTTGCTTCACCACCCCGGCCCTTCCCGCCAGCACCATTCTAACCTTTTTCCTTATCGCGCTTCTCATACTCAGCCTTCTGCCTCTTGATGAGCTGCTCAACCTGATGACACTCCTAGAGATCATGGCCCTTGGTCCGATGAATCTTACAGTACGGCCCATCACTTTTCCCAGCTTTCTCGGCAGCCGCCGCCTCTCGGCAGTTAGCGCATACGGTAGCCTCCTTGTCGGGGGCTTCAACCTTGGCCTTCTTGCCGGTACTAGGCGTGCCTGACCCCTCAACAGTCATCACAGTCTTATCCTTGCGCTTCTTGTTGTGCTTCTTGTTCTTCTTCTTCTTACTGATGGTCCCGTCGTCATCTTCTGAGTCGATGTCGATGCAATCTTCCTCTCCAGGAAGTCTCCTCCCCTCCTCCACCCGAGCACATTTGTCCACCAAAGTGTAGAGCTCCTTCACGGTCTTGGGCAACCGAACGTTCATCTTGGAACATATCCTGCGGTTGCGCACATTGGATTGGAAGGCAGCTATCACGGCGGCTGGGTGGATATCTGGGATATTTCTGTGAATTTGGCTGAATCTCTGCAAGTACTTCCGTAGAGTTTCTCCCTCTTTCTGTTGGAGAAGCTGCAAGTCGCTGGGTCGCCCTGGTTCTTGATGGCCGCCCGTGAAGGCACCAATGAACTCGTGGCACAGGTCAGCCCAGGTTGAAATGGAGTTCTCTGGCAGGTGCATCAGCCAAGACCTCACATTTGACTTGAGGGCCAAAGGGAAGTAGTTGGCGAACACCTTCTCATCTCTTCCCCCCGGCACTTGAATAGTGATGGTGTAGATGCTCAAGAACTCTGCTGGGTTTAGTCTCCCATCATACTTCTCGGGTATCTCTAGCTTGAACGTGCGAGTGGACGACCAACGGACTTGCCGCAGCTCATGGGTGAAGGCAGGGCACCCAACCTCGAAAGGCAGGCACCCACCATCTCCAAACGCGGGCTCATCAACATCGGGGCCATCGCACCCATTGGACCGAAGGGGGTTGTCGCGGCGCCGGTCTTCGATGACGCGCGTGCCTTCCCTTCGCCTGCCCTCTGGGGAACGCTGTCGGCCTTGATGCGCTCGAGGGTCTGACGAGGCCATCGAGACGTCATCGGGTGCTTGGTTTTGCGGCTCCCGGGCGGCTGGCCGTGGTGGGGATTGCACCGTGAGGGTGGCCCCTCCCGCACGACCAGCCGCACGAGCTGTCGTTGCTGCCTGGGAAGGCCGTGGCGGTCCGGCCCACTGTGATCCTTCCACCTCGGCAAAACCAATCAGACTTTGGATGGTGGCTTGCCACTCATCCATTTGGTCTGCCACCGGTGAAAATCTCAACAGCAGTTGGACTCGTGCCATGGCCTCGGAGGCAGTGCTTGGCATAGGTGATGACGATGTAGATCATAGTGTCGCTCGGCTCCTGACATTGCCGGTGGTGACTGCGTCGCGCCCCTGCTGCTGCAAACCAGCCGTTTGGACGGCATGGTGACACGGCAGAGGCGCCTGAGGGCCAGCGGCTCCGTTGGGCACAGTAGCAGGGTCAACCCGCCCCGGGGGTGGCGCGTGCCCTGCGATCGCGCCCGCAACGGGGGCGGCCGGAGAGTTGCGATTCGCCCCAGAATGAGCATCATCACTTCGGCTGTGCCCGTTGGCGAGGAGAAGGGGTTCAGGCGGAATGATCCCCCCATCTGTACCTCGTGGAGCATGGCCGTCGGGATGTTGCTGATGCTGTCCTTTCCCGCTACCTTTCATTCCTGCTTCGGCCGTGGGGGAGGTGGTGACGGCGCCGCCTGCGCCGACCACGTCCCCCGCAGCATCCACACCCTCGCGAGCCCCCGCATTCCCCGCGACGTCGGTGGTCGTAGGCGGCGGAGCCTTCGAGGCGGACGGGTGATTTGCAGCTCCGGGCTTCCTCTTGGGCGCCATAGTTGATGACGCCGCTGACGACAAAAAAGTCGATGAAGATGACGCGCAGCGTACGCTCTCGGTTTCGCGCAAGTGATCCCCCTACCTGGCGCGCCAAAGATGTCGTGGGAAACCACAGCCACCTATGGGGCCATAAGCCCCTTTTGGTTCGTCGGGGGGATAGGCACGTTGCACAAAGAGCGGAGAAGCGTCGCGCAGCACGGCAGAGATCACACGGGCAGTCTTTACCCAGGTTCGGGCCGCCGTGAGGCGTAAAACCCCACTCCTACTTTGGTGGATTCATAGTGGATAATGGTGGTGGACGTAGCACACTCGCCCGGCAAGGTCGCTCTGGGGGCGAGAGTGGCTACCATCGTATGAATATGAGAGGGTCCAACCCTTTCTATGGTTGCCATGGGCCTCCTTTTATAGATTAAGGGGTCACCATAGTGGCAAATCAGTCTTTGCGTACTAATTAGATAGCTAACAGTGCTATCATGTCTAATTCTGTAGGCTGACAGAGCGCATTAAATGCACCGCTCAGTGTCACATCACAGCCCGCCCGGCAGGTCCTGCCGGGCTGTTTTGCCAGCTTCGCGCCTGCTCGTTTGACACGTCTCAGGACGGGTGTCATATGGAGGTGTTTGCTGTAGGAAGTGGCTTCCATGTGGCAAAAAGCAGCCACTTAGTCACCTTGGTGCTCGACACTACTTTGATTAATGACTTGCATTGCTTGTGAGGTGGAGCGGTGGAGTGGCTTGCCTCCGCCAGCCCCGGCAGGCCTCCCGGGACGATCTGGGAGCTTGCTTCCGGGGCAAAACCCAACCCTGCCGGACTCGCCTGCCCGGTAAGGTAGGTCCTTCCCTTAGCGATGCCTTGTTTCTCTGGCTCACCTTGGCCTTCTCGACTTGCACTTGGATCCTTCAAAGGAATTGTCCTCCTTGTTTGGTCTGATCTTGGTCTTGTAATCTTGTCTCCGGCCTGTGCACAGTCCGTGCAATGGACCCAGAGTCTGTTGCACCGAAAAAAGCTATCTTATTCATGCTTAAAATAGTTCAGCGAAGACTCAAATAATATTCATGGATAATCTGTCATAAATCCACAATTCATCGGATCTCAACAAACGCACTGCAAAAGAGGATTACATCAAATAGATCTCCAAGAACATCGAGGAGAACATTGTATTGAAGATCAAAGAGAGAGAAGAATCCATCTAGGTACTAGCTATAGACCCGTAGGTTGGTGGAAAACTACTCACACATCATTGGAAGGACAACAAGGTTGATGTAGAAACGCTCCATGGTAGAATCCCCCTCCGGCAGAGTACCAGAAAAGGTCCCAGATGGGATCTCATGAAGACAGAAACTTGCGGCGGCGGAAAAGTATTTTTGGTGTGCCCTCTGGTGTTCGAGGAATATTTAGGTATTTATAGAAGAAGAATTAGGACTAGAGGAGTCATAGGGGCCCACAAGCTTGCAGGGCGCGCCATATGAGCTTGTTGTTGACTCATGGCTCTACTGGCCTCCTCCCGAAGCTTCGAGGGTGTCTTGTGGTCCAAGAAAAATCGTCAAAAAGTTTCGTTCCATTTGGACTCCGTTTGGTTTGATTTTCTGTAAAGACAAAACAAGAAAAAATAGTAACTGGCACTGGGCTCTAGGTTAATAGGTTAGTCCCAAAAAATGATATAAAATAGCACAATAATGCATATAAAACATCCAAGGTTGATAATATAATAGCATGGAACAATAAAGAATTATAGATATGTTGGAGACATGTCATGCAGTTCCCACTGAATCAAGCTGAGCATGCATGTTGGCATAAATACAAAAAAAGTGATTAGTATGAAGCAAACTGTATTATGAATTTACAGTTTAAACGGGCACCTACATGATCCATGCAGAGCACATATTTATAAAAATGGAACTTACCAGAAAGAATCCTAAAACAACATTGTACCTGCCCATCACAGCAACAAAGATGGAGATCTGTGAGTCCTTCTGACTGAAGTTAGTTTGGTCTTGTGGGCAGTAATGTAACCATCCTTCAACTGCTCCTTCTGATTAGAAGATAGACTGGGCTTCTTCATCCTGGCATAATCGGAACTAGGCACTTCACATACTCCATATTCTTCTTCAGAGGAGGATGATCCTGTTATGCAAAGACAAGAGATCCCTGTTTCCTCGAAAGAAAGAAAAGGAAATATTTAAAACATGCCATTACATTAACAATGGGAGTAACTACTGAAATGTATAGTCACAAAGAGATGCATCCTCAATATCCTCTTAGGAAATGATATGATACCGAAGATAGCAGCTCAACTTGAGCTGTATTATTACTTCATTTTATCAGTGGCTATAATGGTGGCAAACCGGTGCCTCAATTTATTTGCAGCCTTAGATTAACATGTGAAACAATACCACTTTCTCATGGAAGTAGCTAAATAATAGCACAACACCAATAGAGATGACAAAGCTCAATCATATGGATGAAAGCCATGGGCCGGTACCAACCTTTGTAAGGAGGCTTATTGTGTAGAGCATATAGATGAATCACTTCTTGGGAGCCATCTGTTATTATCTACTGTGGTTGCCATGCTTACTATATACTCCTCGATTAGTTTAATGTTTCTAACATCTTCTTGTGCATTTCGACTAAAATATATGTTATCTTCAAACAAGATCCCTGTTTGCACAAGTAGAGATAATTACATATTACATTAAGAGTGGCAACAAATCACAGTGGAAAAACAATGGCTCGTTCCAGCAGCAGCAATAAATTAAGATGCAAAACTATATCATTACTTGTGTCATCACAGTTCCATTGCTTCATTACAGCATCGGGATTTGATTTTTGTTCTTCTTCCACTTGTTCTTCCTCTTCATCACTTGGTTTAGTAACAGACAAGCTTTGCCTTCAATGTAAGATTTGGCATGTCAATTAGGAAGCACAAGTATAGCACTAAACAACAACATTATTTTTCTAATGATAGTAGCAAAATAGAGGCCAACAGTTGTGAAATATCATTATCTTACCTCAATGGGATATTACAGTGCACATAGAGATTGGAAGTCTAGTCTGCTTTTGTGCAGTTCACTAAAATCAAGCAAGATTACCGTATAATTAGCACAACATATGAAAGCACGCTGCACAATCATATGGAAGAAGGCCGGTATTGACCTCTCATGACGCAGAATTTTAAAAAAACTCACACAAAGAAGATCTGAAACAAATTTGCCAACACGGATAGGAAGTCTGATCTCCTCTTGTGCAGTTCCACTAAGATCAAGCAATCAAACAACATTATCGGTGTGACATTTTAGTTGACCTGCACAAAACACTCTTAAAAAAAGTGTTTTGTGCAGTGCAACAAAAGGTCGCAATAACAAGGAGATGAAGTAGATAATCCTGTTTACATAGAGGTGCAAATGAAACAATTACTGGTCAATAATTGTGGATGGCACAGAAGCCCACAAAAAGAAGCATCTAACTTATCTAAATGGGAAAGAAAGCAAGACAGTAGCATTTCCCAAACAATGGCATTGATTCATATTAACAGAAAGATTATATTAACAATAAAATTCGTTAAACATGTAATTTGCTTTTAACTGTGGCATTGCTTCAATTTTCTAGCGGCATTATTAAATTACCAACAGCTAAAGAGTTGTATGGGATAGTGGACGCACCAGCACCATGTGCATCCACCGATGTATAAAGGGGTGATGCACAGTCTTTTCAAACAAACAACCAAGGAGCATATTTGTGTTGATCCCATTTCTGTTATCTTTAGACACCTTTCACTATGTGAGGGCAGCAAATCTAGTCCTGCTCAAACTCTACAGCCTTGTCCACACCCACAGAAAGATCTGTTCTTTACAGATGTGTGTACTGCGTTTGTCATTGTTTTCCCTTTTCGACCAACAGAGCTGTTGGATAGCCAGTCTATACTACTTTCCTCCCTTCCTTTCCTCTTTGAATCATGTCCTAGATGCATGCTATACAAGTTTTCCCCCTACTTTCCTGTTTGATCCAACACCGAGATTCGAGTGCAAAAGCGAAAAAAATCCACATGCAGCTAGAGCAATGCCTGCGGATTATGTAAATTATACCTTAGGGTTGTCGGGTTGTGGCTCGGTGGGCGGCCGGAGACCGAATCTACCCACACTATGTATGATAGTGAGGAAGAAGGGGTTGGAGGCCCTCCTGTGCCGGTGCTGGGTGAAAGAGAACAGCGGCGCCGGCAGTGGATTTCCTCCCTCGCCGATGGCGAGAGCGTTAAGCCTCCTTCCCTTCCCTGGTGGACGGGATCCTGCCGGCTCTTTGACCAGCACTGAGGGGAGGGAGAGAGAGGACAACGTAGTCTTGTTTATATCTGGAGAGGGTGAGAGAGTGTGAAGAGAGCAATTGCAAGCGCTAAGGCTCCAGCGTGTATATTTATAGTGGAGAGAGAGTGTGAAGAGAGCAAACCATAGAAAACAAGCGCTGAGGCTGCAGTGTATACATATATGGTTGCGCTATTGTAAGCGAGTGCGCAGAATACCTTAGCGTGCGCGCCGACCTAATTAGGTGGGCGGGTCGCACTAGGAGTATGCGTATTTGAGGGTAAAAGTGTTTGTAAGAAAAAGTAACAGATTTAATTTGGTTACCATGCATTGTCCGCGACGTCCCGATTCGTAGGTCACTAATTTTTGCAGTAATATAGATAGAAGAGATGGTAATGGACGAGAATTCTTTACCAAGCAATGAGATGGTTTGGTCCCTTGGCCTTGTAAGCATAGTAAATCAATTATATTATGTAGTAACAAATTACTACATGTTACTAATTTTTAGCATTAAAATGGATGGAGTGGATGGTAATAATGAAACTAATTGTTTTACCAACGAACAAATTAGAGATGCTTCAATCCTAGAGCGCATGGTAAACATAGTAAAACTAGGCTTCTATGTACTAACGCATTACTGTATGAACCTTTTCTTGAAAAATACACGCCCTTGCTTGGTTAACGCATTGCTCCATTATAATATGTAGTAACAAATTACTACATGCTCATTAATTGTTAGCAGTAAAAAGGATGCAATGGATGGTAATGAAATAATTTGTTTTACCAACGAACGAATTAGAGATGCTTCAATCCTGGCGTATGGTAAACGTATTACTCCTATGTAGTAACGCGTAGACTAGAATGTAGTAATTGTTTTTCGCGGAGGAACGAAACTAGTAAAGTGTGTGGATCAGTATTGGTCGTAAATCGTTACGTGGAATTTTCACGACGCGCACGCCCTTCCGGTTAGTTAGCGCGTACTGGCCGGAGCGTACAATAAGAAGTAATGCGCACAGGCTTAGTTTAGCAAGTATATATATATATATATATATATATATATATATATATATATATATATATATATATATATATTCTGTTACTAGTAACAGAATATTATTCCGTTACCGTCGGTCCCTTATAGGGCCTGATCTGTTTCTCCGAACCGGTACGCCGAATAGGAGAGGGAAAAAAAACCTCACACCAAATCTGGATCGGGTCAACCGAACCCCGACCCCGAGCGCCACCATCTACCACCTTCCCCGGCCGCCGCGCCTTTGGCAACCATCCCCCGACCGCCGTGCCTCCGCCCATCTTCCCCGGCCGCCGCGCCCCCGACCACCTTCCCCCAGCCGCTGCGCCTCCGGCTACCCTCCACGGGCACCGCGCCCCCGGCGTCCTCCCTCCGCCGCCACCGCGGCTCCGGCCACCTGCCCCCAGTCGTCGCACCTCTGGCCTCCTTCCCTCCACCAGCGTCGCGCCTCTGGCCACCTCCCTCCACCGGCACCCCTCGGGCCACCTCCCTCAGCCACCATTCGGCCTCCGGCCACCTCCCTCCGCCACCACCCGCCTCCAGCCACTTCTCTCCTGGCTGCACGCCCCACAAAGAAGACCAGCCGTTTGCCACCTACTGCCGGCCCCGCTCCTGGAGCCAGTACATCAACGCACGCATGTTCAGTTTTGGTTTTAGTTCAACTTCTGTTGCCGGTCCTTTTCTTGCGTATGTTCAGTTCGACATCTGGTGGTTCTTCAGATCAACATAGTGTGCTTTTTCAATTCATCTTGCAGGTGAAAAAAGGAGCTCCCCCTTGAGTTCAAATGGGTTCAAAGAAAATGGTTGCTGCATTACAGTTAGTGTTTTTTTGTGTGTTGTTTGTATGCTCTGCAGTTACTTTTTTGGCATCATTCGATCTGGATCATAGTTGCTGCAGGGATCTATTTAGCACATATAATTACAAAAACATAGTTCAAATAAATTTCCCCCAAAAGTTCAGTATTTAGGGTTCTGCGCCTGTCCTTACTTTAGCTAATCTTCATCATGTCCAGATAATGCCTAAAGTGAAGAGTTTTTTTTTCAATTCAACTTTTGAATGCCTTTCAGTTCATCTACTTCTCGGCCGTCCTGAGTTGCAGCATTGCTGCTACTATCAATGTGTTTGCAAGTTGCAACCATTATTGATGCATTTGTATTTCTGATCACTGATGGTTTCATGAGGATGTGCTCAAAAATTGCTACTGTAGGTTGCTCTTTGTTGCATTTGGTATCGTCAATTAAAAATCATTCTTTCTTATGTTTCTGTGTTGTCAAATAAAATCTAATGTACATGTGATGTCCAGTTTCTTCTTTAGGTTCAGTTCAATATCTAAAATCCGTTCAGTTTAATACTTATGCGTCGTCCCGGCAACGCATCGCGCTGCCACCGACCTCCTCTGGTTGGGCCACACCATCACCGGCCGGTCCACAATGGTTGCTGGCAGCCATCCAAGTTGAGAGCTGATGGCAGTCCTCTGCATGCGTCAACGACACTCTCACGACAATCTCTCTCTCTCACTTTGCTCCTGCTATTAAAATGCGTACATGTGTTATGCTAATTGAGTAGTTGGGAAGATGTGAAAAAGAACACGCTCTTTAGGTGTTCAGTACAATTTATTATTTTAGTTCAGTTCAAAAAATCTTATTTTAACCCTGTGATATACATGGTTGGCAAAAAGATGACTATAGTTGTTATAGCAAAAACAGTACAAACTTTTTAAAAGTTTATTTTTTGAACTTCTCCCAATTAATATACTGAACTTGATTATCTTTTTAACGGTACTTGCATCAGCTCATTGGAATTGGTGTGTGTGCTTGTAACACAATCAGTTCAGATCTCGAGAGACCATAAGTTTGTTGACAAATATGTATATTAGTTCAGATCTCGAGAGACCATAATTTTGTAAGGCCAGAAAAAGCAATGGCTTAGTACATCACAGCAGCTCTTCGATGCAAAAAGGATGGCTCTTCTCAAGTCAGCAGCTAACCAAACCGGGTAAGTTTTCAGAAATTCATTCTAGTCTCAAACGTTGGTGAGATTCTGATCAAGACTTTTGTCTATTCCAGCAACTTCAGGGTAGCTCGGTCAATATAGGAGCTGTGCAGTAAACAGCTTCAGTTGAGAAATCAGCAAGTTGTAATGCATAGTGTCTTCCAGGCACCTGTTTGTTGTTTCCTGATCACCCTAATTCCTAAATATTCTACTCAACTTCAGCGCCATGCTCAGTCCAACCCCATGGCTTCAGGGTGTCCAAGTTCGTCGCGACCATCAGTTCGGAGACTCTGCCACTGCGTGTGTCACGACCATGGCCACCTGCATCACTGCGTGCTCCGTCAACAGCCTCCTGCGCAAGGAAAAGCAACAGGAGTAGAGCCGTCTGAGATGCTCCGTTCTAGCGAGGTGGCTTATTATGTTTGTCAGTTTGTAATACTTTGGCCGCAATGTACTTGTGTATCTTTTTCTGACCGGAGCACGACCAGAGCTTATGTCATTATGAACTTCAATTGTGATGGTACTACAAACTCTATAAAAACACCAGTAATCCATTTTTACTGTTACTTATCTTTTATACAATTCACATGGATTGTGCTCCCTATTACAAACTGTGGTACAAAAATGCACTGTGCTCACCATTTTCTTTTAGTTCGTTAGTTTGTAATGCTTTAAAAGAGAGGAGGTAAAAGTGAACCATTTGGTTTTGTATTATAAAAGGTGTTAATGTGAGAAACTTCAAAAACATCCTCTTTAATAGGTTCTGATTGTTCTATTTATATTATTTATTAAGCTGAAAATGGTATGGTTCAAATATTCTCGTCGATCTCATTGTAACCGTCCTTGTTTTGTGAGTTTCCTGATGCAAGTTTTGTGGTCAGTCCAGATGGTAGAAGGTGATCCGTCCAAAGTGCAATTCTGTGATGTTGATGTTCAAGTTCTACAAATGATTCGTCCAGATGGGACAAGGAGATCAGTCCAACAGGCGCATCTAAAAGCGACGTATTGTTGTCAATTCATGTGTGTTTATTTGTCAGGTTGTGTGCAAGTTTGTTATTAGTTCATGTGTATGTGTGTTGGTAACCAATTCCTGCTAGCTACCGATCTAACCATTGTATTACTGCAGCTACTCTATGTAAGTAGCCCTTTTGTTGGGTGAATCTTCTACCATTTGCTAGCTTTGCATGATAAAAACACAACAAGTTCACAATTAAAAAAGTTGGAAGTGCAACACAACATCCCAGATAAGTTTGGGAAAAAAAGGTCAAACAAAAAAACCATGAAAATTCAATTGGTAAAAGTTCAAGTCGCAAAACGAGAGAAGTCCAAAGCATCGTTGCAAAAACAGAGTAAAGTCCAATCTGTGAAAATACCTCAGTACAAACACACACATAGATCAGTACGAGTATTCTGTTTTTCGGACAGAAAAACAACAGCACGATGGGTCTCACCGTATTCAAAATTACTCTTTAACGGTTGCGAATTTGAGAAAATATTCAACATGACTAAGTTTCGCATTTTTGATATCTTTCCAACGGTATATTATTTGCCCCATTTCGGCAAACTTTTTCAAAAAATCGCGTTTGAAATCAAATTTGACCGTATTCGAATTTGAGTTTAAACCATAAGGAATTAGAAAAACATTTCTATACGAAAAAGTTGCGCATTTTCCATAGCTTTCCAACGCCGTATCATTTGCATCAATCCGACAAACCGTCTGCAAAAAAACGCGAAAATACTTTTTGCCCTGAATTTCACCGTTTTTCAAATTACTTTTAAATTGTACAGAATTTGAAAAAACAGTAGATATATGGAAGATGCGGATTTTTACCAGCTTTCCAACGCCATCTTATTTTCTCAATTCCGACAAACCGTTTGAAAATTGAGTCCAAAATATGATTCGCGTTTTCGGTTTTGAAAAAAATGATTTTTTTCAAAACTGCTCCTAAACCGTGATGATTTTGCAAAAAATTCCTATATGACTGTAATGTAGCTGTCAAGAGCTTTCCAACGATATATTACACGCCCCATTCCGACGAAAAAATTCGCAATTTTTTTTTGAACTAGAGAGGACAATCAGTTCGACGACATGAAAATCATCAGTACAACCGCCTGAAACCGTCAGTTAAGTAGGGTAACAGAATAATATTTTGTTACGCGAAACAGAATAGCCCAGATGTGTATATATATATATATAGAGAGAGAGAAAAGGCTCGGTCGAGCCCAAGATAGGGCTCGAGCCTTGCCCGACTTTTAATTAACAAAGCCATCAACCGGCGAGGATTACAACTGGACCAACTTACAAAATAACAAGAAACGGCAAAGATACATAGTGCTGGAACAGCTAGAGACCTAACAAAGATACAGGCAACCACTAGAAGAAGAGAAACCCAGCCTGAAATCCTAAGGTCAAATGTACAGAGATGCAGCCACACCAATGAAGGGGAGAAAAACAACAAAAGACACCAACTTCGGTAGCTAGCAGATCTTCGCCTGCTCCTGAAGGCCAAGACAAGGGCAGACAAGTCATCCGGTTCTGCCTCCGAAGAGGACCACTATCCTCTCGCCCTGGCTCGAAGGGCACCGATCCGTCACAAGGCAGAATGCTCCTAAAACCCGCATGAACACTGTTGCCAAAGCTGCCCAGGAAGAAGGAACCAGAACGCCCAACCACATCCGCAGGCCTTCTATGAATCCGCCGCCGACAACGATCCAAGCACATCACTGCATGCTAGCTGAAGAACGCCACTCCAAGAAGAAGACCGGCAGGAGAAATGGAGGGGTGTGGAACGAGCAGCCATCAGCATACGCCATCAACCCAGGTAAAGCACCAGCCTTGCAACCACGCACCCCGAACGACGCCTCCAAGAAGGTGAGCGACGCAAAAGCGCCGCCGTCGTCCACAAGGGGAACAAGGGCTTTCGCCCGAAAGCGAGAAGCAAGAGGGGAGGTGGGAGGGAACCTCAGCAATGCCTCCGAGGAGGGATCCGACGCCGATTGACGCCGACATCGCCGTGGCCTCCACCGCAAACCAAAGGACATGACTACCTTGGATACGACCAAAAATATTGCATACATGCATATTTGTGAGGTGATTTCTAATGCAAACTATGCAATAATTTATTTATGTTATCGAGGACAAAAATACTTCACAGAGTTTTGTGTCATGTCCAAGAGAAGATAGAGTCCAAGTCTCTCACGTTCTGGACTCAGATTCGTACTATAGAGACATACCTGAATCAAAACGTCAAGATCTCTTTCATCCGGACACCGAATTGGGCGATTCTTTTTTTGTTCGAAAGTAGATTTCGTGCTCTTTCCAACCCAATTGGATTCACCTTCAAATTCATCTGGGGCGTTGAGATATTGACGAAACAATCTGACCCTGTAGCAGAATCTGAGTCAAACTACAAGTCCAAAGGTGTTGCATCACCTCCACTTGGGCCCATGGACCTTGTACGACCTAGGGTTTGTTTTAGGCTCCCTTGGGACGTTCTCTCACCTCCTTGGCCACCACCCCTTTCTCCTACATAAGTAGATCAATCTAATAGCTTTTTCCTTGGGATTTGTTTAGATAAAAGTTAGCCATTGCAACTTCTTGTACTTCGTTTGTGTCCAACGACCAGACCAAGACCACTTTCGGATCCCCACCTTTATCAATACTTCCTCTATATTCGCAGTATTCAGATTGCATTATCATATTCTTGCTTGGTCAGGCTGATCGTGCTTCCAGCATCGTCAGTAACCTCAGGAGATTGGTTCAGCGATTGCTAAGGCGCAACGTCGTGCACATTTGTAGTTGGATCGTCAAAGTCGGCTCCACCAAATCAATAGTTATTATCTCATCGAAAGATCGGGACCTTAGCCTCTAATATATATAGTTGGACTGGTTTTATTTTGCTCTCAATAAAAATAGTTTTAAATTGTGCACGAAATGGAATTCTTTATTTAACGTACTAGTGAAGAAAAATACTAGGGCAATGCTAATACGTGAAGAAAATTTAACGCCCCATCCATCAATTTCCACCACTTGCTACCCATCGTTCATTGTCATAATCATAGTTGAGGTCGTTCACATCTTCGCATGATCCAATCTGCATTTTATCTAGTTTGTCTTGGAAAGAGGGAGAGAGAAAAAAAAGCCAAAGAAAAAAAGGAGAGAAAGAAAAAAAAAGTGTGAGAAAAAAAAGAGAAAAAGCAAAATTCGGATCTATCTAGACTCAATCTCGTACGTGAATTCGGATTTGAATCTGGTTTGCGCACTGTGCAGTAAAACAGGCACATCTTACTCATACGGAGTCCGTTTTGGCTCCACGAGTACTTAAATTAAAGCTAACGATGAGCCGCATCTGAATAGTTGCAGAAGTTAGTTCAATATTTGGAACCTCAAAATCGGCTTAGAAATAGGTCTTTTTGCCCTCTGAAGTTCGCGAACACAGCTTGTTCCAGTTTTTCAGGCCAGTTGTAGAATTTTTTTGACTCCTCATATCAACTCAGAATTGAGTGATTCTTTTTGCATTGGAAAGCTTGAGTCAGTAGCATTCTGTAGAAAAATTATCAGAAAATTGACAAACTTTTCCAGAGGAAAGTTGAAGAGAGAGTTGTTGGTATATCCTGCTTGGCAGTTGTTTCTCATCATTATCTTTACTGCCATTGTGATCTTCACTTATATGTTGTTGTCTAGAGCTACTTCATATCCTTTGTTGATGCTAGTTGTGCTACACCATGACCTCATTAGTGTTCTAGGCTCGCATCTCTAGTTGTAGCCTAGGACCAGCACAGTACCGTGGTTGAGCATTTATTCAACATTGCATCTCTGAATTGATTATTGTTAATCTTTTGCTACCATATATTTAAGCCATCCAAGCTCCACATATTTCTACATCATGTATACATATGTTCCCCTGGCAATCACTTTAGTCAATCTTCGCAGTTATTTGACATCGTTGGTTGCCTGTCACCACCTGCTTTATGGAAAGAACTTGTAAGATATTGATTTTTGCTTTACTGTGAGCGCTTTACCACCACATCCTAGTAGTTCATAGGACCATTATTCTCGAATTTTGTTTTTGGATTCTACTAATCATGACAGGTTCTGGAGATAGAAGTTCTTGGACGACGGATACATCTTCACCATCACGAGTGGTGGGACAACACAGACAAGCACATGGTCAGGTTATCTCTTTACCGTTATTTGAGGGTAGATTTAATCTTGCTATTTATCTAGCTTGGGAGCTAGAAGTAGAACAAGTTTTTATTCACCATGATTTTTCTGAACTTGAGAGAGTACGAGCTGCCACTGGAGCATTTACTGGTTTTTCTTCTGTTTGGTGGAGTGTGCATTGTAAGAAAAACATTGATAACCAACTCACAACTTGGAAAGATTTGAAAGCTGTAATGAGACAACAATTTTTTCCTCCTTACTATCGTCGTGAATTGCTTCGCAAATTGGAACAATTAAAACAAGGCAGTAACACTGTTCATGCTTACTACCAAGAGTTCAAATCTTATATGCATCATTGTGACATAGAAGAATTTGACGATGATACAATGAATAGATTTTTTGGTGGTTTGAACCATGATATTCACGCAAGATTTCAGTATATTCCTCGTTGCATTACTGGTATGTCTGTTCGCGCTTGTACCTTTGAGAGACAGATACAGGAGGATGCATTGGGTGACAACAACAACTATTATTCCAGTTCATGCTCTCCACCACTGGTTGGTTCCTCCACCATTGCACCTACTAGAGTAGTCACACCTTAGATTGTGAGCGTGACATCATCTCAAGTGTATGGTACATTGTCATCGTTCGTACCTACATCAGCTACGTCTTTGCGACAAGGTAATAGTAAAGGTATCAATGATATAACTTCACATGAGAATGATGCGTGCCTAGTTAACTTGAATACATCATGTGTTTAGTTACCTATTGATTTGAGCACACCACCTATTTTAGGGAACCGTGTTACTGTCATGAATACCTCATGTGATTAAACAGCTGAAATACCAACAATTTTGAGTGCACCCATTGAATTAACTGTTGATGCAAAAGAAGCAATGTTTAATCATTTTGATATGACCTCTAATCTTGGTGATGATTCTGTGTCAAAGGACTTATTGGATGTTTGCTTATTTAAGCATGTTGTAGCATGTAAAATTGATGCAACTAAAGTTTATTCACCAATGTTGGGATGGTTTAATGAGGAACATTGTCAATCTTTTGATATGAATAAGAGCTTCACTTATATGTGCAAACTGAGTTGCAATATTTTCATGCCTTCTACTTCTTGTGATAATATTTTGTCTTTATATCTTATGAACTATTAAAGTTACTCATGTATACATGTGTCATATGTGCAAATACCAAGGGAAGTAAAAATGGATGACATATACATATACAACATGTACACCTTGTCACTTTTGTTAGCCGCATTTCAGATTAAGCAACGCCGAGGACGGCTTTATTTTCAAGAAGGGGAGGATGATGAGGACATGACTACCATAGATACGACCAAAAATATTGCATAATTGCATATTTGTGAGGTGATTTCTAATGCAATCTATGCAATAATTTATTTATGTTATCGAGGACAAAAATACTTCATAGACTTTTGTGCCATGTGTAATTGCAGGTGTATGGGACATTTGTACAATACACATATGAAGATAAGGGAAAAAGAGAGGTTTATGTGCTGTTCAAAAAGTCCTCTCACGTCACTTTTGGGCCAAGAGAAGATAGAGTCCAAGTCTCTCACGTTCTGGACTCAGATTCGTACTACAGAGACATACCTGACTCAAAACGTCAAGATCTCTTTCATCCGGACACCGAATTGGGTGATTCTTTTTTTTTGTTCGAAAGTAGATTTCGTGCTCTTTCCAACCCAATTGGATTCACCTTCAAATTCATCCGGGGCATTGAGATATTGACGAAACAATCTCACCCTGTAGCAGAATCCGAGTCAAACTACAAGCCCAAAGGTGTTGCATCACCTCCACTTGGGCCCATGGGCCTTGTACGACCTAGGGTTAGTTTTAGGCTCCCTTGGGACGTCCTCCCACCTCCTTGGCTGCCACCCCTTGCTCCTACATAAGTAGATCAATCTAATAGTTTTTTCCTTGGGATTTGTTTAGTTAAAAGTTAGCCATTGCAACTTCTTGTACTTCGTTTGTGTCCAACGACCAGACCAAGACCACTTTTGGATCCCCACCTTTATCAATACTTCATCTATATTCGCAATATTCAGATTGCATTATCATATTCTTGCTTGTTCTTCGATTGCGTGCAGGAATAGACCTTCATGGTCAGGCTGATCGTGCTTCCAGCATCGTCAGTAACCTCAAGAGATTGGTTTAGCGATTTCTAAGGCGCAACGTCGTGCACGTTTGTAGTCGGATCGTCAAAGTCGGCTCCACCAAATCAATATTTATCATCTCATCGAAAGATCGGGACCTTAGCCTCTAATATATATATCTATATATATAGTTGGAGTGGTTTTATTTTTCTCTCCATAAAAATCGTTTTAAATTGTGCATGAAATGGAACTCTTTATTTAACGTACTAGTGAAGAAAAATACTAGGGCAATGCTAATACGTGAAGAAAATTTAACGCTCGAAGGAGTCAATTCGCAATTAATGCTCCACGCCTCCCGGTCGCACTTACTATCGTTCACGAGTGGTACACGAGCCTCCGTTAAGTGAACGACAACTGAACCACACACGGTCAAAATATCAGAAACAGTAACGCTACACCTACGTAAGGATTCCTACGTAATTAATGTAACTGATTAGGTGGCATGTTTTGGTTAAAGGAAATAAGGGTAGGGCCCCACCCCTGGTTGAAATCAGGGAGGCCGAAGAGATTAATCAAGGCAAGTTGCGTACATCCCGTAGGTTGTACGTAGATCTAGCATTTCTGTATCGGAAAGGTGGGCTGCACCATCCTCCAATTTTAAATATTTTTGATAAATTCAATTTTAATTATTTTGTACGTACACTTTGCTCTCTTCCAGTAATTTTAGGCACTTGTATTTAGCCTAAGTCAGTGTGCCACCATATCTCGTGCTACTACCTCCATCCAGGTTTTTACGCCACATCATATATTTTTTGTCAAAGTTTGACCAAATTATTTAACTACTCCCTCCTTTTCGGTTTATAAGGCTTAAATTTGAAATCTCATCAACCAAGGCAGATGATGAGTGGAGAAATGTATCTCGTAGTTTACAAAAATACTCAAACTTTAATCTGCATTAATTACAATATATGCATGGATGACCACTAAATGAGTAGGAATGGTTACATGCATTGGTTGGTTTCTTTTAATCCTTGCATGCATCAATTTAATGCACCTTGGAATGTGAACACGTGGTGGAAAAAGTGAAAATAAGACTTATAATATGGTAAAAGCAAGAAAATGAGATGAGCCCAATAAACCGGAAAGGATGGAGTAGTAAACTGCTAATGTACATGCCAACAAAAAATAAATATTATCAAAGTTTGCCAACATAATTAACTAGTGGCAAAAATTTAGAACCAACATAATTAATACGGCCACCGGCCGTAAGCACACATTTATTTTCCAGCACATTTCTTTATTTCATCAACGACATTTTGATACATGGAAGTACATTCACCAATTCTTTGCTAGGAGAGCAAGACCAAAGAAAACAAGAACCGCAATTGGACATTTTAAAAGATATCTAATTTGCATAAATGCTCCCACTAATTGTATTAATATCTTCTCTACGTCTTCATTGTTGATATGTGGCTTCTCGAGCTTGCACACTTCTTTCTTCTTCGATTCTAAAGAACTAGACGTTGCTTCACATCTAATATCATCTCTAGCCTCTATTCTAGCAAGGAGTGCACGAGCATCAACCAAATTTTGTGCTATCAATAGATCGATGTATTCTTCTTCCCAAAACCAAAACTTGCATCCATCCTACACATAAGTTTGAGTATAAGCTACCGAACATGCGCTGAATACGGGAGCACAGCAGAATCAAAAGAAGTACTACACACCTTATCTTTTTAGCACTTGATGAACACCCCTCTGGGATGTTTCGGGGTGATCGAAACGCGGTGCACGACCTGCCACGGGTAGCCATCGCACTTTATGAGCGGCAACGGTGAACCGACTAGCCGCTGGGCCAGGGTCAAGCCCGGACGGTGGTCGGCCGTGTCTTTGCCGGTGAACCGGCTAGAGGCGGATTCAGTACCTGCATGCGACGTGGAGGCATTGCCATTGTTGTGCGACCCGGCACCCGGACAGTCCATGGCAAGGCAAAGTCGCAGGCAGCCGGAATGCGCCAAATCCGGCAGCCGCGTGCCGGGAAGAGAGAGGCACAGATCCGGCCGCCGTGCTGTGTTCGGCTGGGCTATAGTGTGAGGCAGTGGCTGTGTCCCTAACGGACGTGCGTGTACCTCTTCTCTTCTTGTACATACTCCATTTATCTCACTTCCTGTAGTTTCCCACTCCTATGATATTCCTATTCTATGAACCTGTGTGTGTGTGTGTGTGTGTGTGTGTTTGTGTGTTTTAATAGCGTGTGAGTCTTAGAGAGAGTGAAACATCGACCTACAGAGAGATGGTATGTACTACTCCCTCCGTCCCATAATGTAAGACATTTTTGCAAGCTAAACTAGCTTG
Source organism: Thinopyrum elongatum (assembly GCA_011799875.1). Classification (NCBI taxonomy): domain Eukaryota; kingdom Viridiplantae; phylum Streptophyta; class Magnoliopsida; order Poales; family Poaceae; genus Thinopyrum; species Thinopyrum elongatum. The sequence goes on from CM022301.1 coordinate 172,711,425, forward strand.
TAAAAATGTCTTACATTGTGAGACGAAGTAGTAGTACGATTTAGCCGCGAGAGTTGTTGCATCCTCTCGTTTCCGGGCGTCCGGTCCAGACAGCTGCCACGCCAGCTCCTGACCACCCTGGCCCACCAAAACCCCCTCCATCGCCCGCACGCACTTCTAGCCCGAAACAGTCAGCGCTGCTCTAGAAAATCGGTGCCACATTCATGCCCGGGCAGAACGGACGCGACCTCTCACTGGCGCCTGCCTTGAAGAGAGAAGCGGACTCAATGAAGAGCGATGGTTGCTTCGTCCGTCCAACTTATTGCCGGGTCTATGTGATTCGACGGCTCATTGGTCATTATTACTGAGGTGGTATGACCGTGTTGGTGTCAGTTGTACTGTACACTTTACTTTGGTGCATGAGACATGCACTCGGATGCTGGCTGTCCCACGTTTTAGCGAAAGGATGTAGAGCGTCTCCAATCTTTTTCTTTTTTCTATTGTGTGATAAAACTACAATTTTCTCCACTCTTACACTGGAGGAGTGCGAAAGTAGCGAAAACATGGCAGCTCAGTGATTACATGGCCCACCTCGCACTATCACCATATTTTTTGGACACCGTGCGACACCTAGCTCTTTAGTACACAATTCTATAATTTCTCAGCGAGATAAAATTGTAATGCTATGAAGCTTTCAGCTTCTATTTCATGTATCTTGGGCCCGTTGCAACATTCCATCAAATACAAAGGAGACTAGCATGCATGCTATTGCATCTCAATGATTCATAGATCATAGCCAACATGTACTCCCTCTGTTCCAAACTAAGTGTCTCAACTTTATACCAACTTTTCCAACTTAGTACAAAGTTGTACTAAAGTTGAGACACTTCTTTTGGAACAGAGACAACTAAATAAAAAAATGATTGATGCAGTCCCTTGTCCTTGAACCCTAAACCGTAACCAGGTTTTAATTTGCTAGCGAGGTTAATCTTTCAGAAGGAATGAAGTTTGCAACCCTTTGACCATCGGATCGTTTTGTGCAGTTTCACTAAAATCAAGCTGAGCATCCCTGTAGGCAAAAAAATTAAAGAAGTGTGATTAGAATAAGACTAGTGGCACTAGTTGATGAGACATAAACTCATCACAAATATAGTAGAAGCCAGTAGAGGTACGTGCGGGGCAAAGAAGTAGAGAAATATCCACATGGAGCGATGTGGGGAGTTGGGGCAGTGGTGCAAGTCGGCTATAAAGGAAGTTGTACCTGAGGGATGTCGGGATGTAGCTAGGAGGGTGGCAGGAGGCGGCATCTGCCCACGCCACGGCAGTGAGCAAGGAACAAAGGCAACCTCGCCGGCTTTGTGAGAGACAACGGCGGGGACCCCTGATCGGGATGCACCGATAGTGGGTTTTCGCCCTCGCCGACAGTGGCTGCATCTACACAAAACATCCTCCCCTTCCCCCGGCAGACGTGATCCGCCTGAATGTGTGACTAGAGATGTGGCCACAGTCATTTTGTGCGAGAGAGTGTGAAGAGAGCAACCCAGCAAGGAATTGTGTAGGCTCCAGGCTGTGTATATAGTGGAGCGGTTTTTTTCTCTCTCCATATGAACCTATTTATATTGCGTACGTGCCACTGAAGAAAAAAACTTCATTTATAAATAGCGTGGCACCGTTCATGCGTGGTTCCCGACCCTCCATTAAGTGGGTAACTACTACACGCATCAAATTATCACGTGGGCTGCATCAGAAATGAGCTCCACCGTGTAGCCGCACGTGTGTGGTTGGGGAAGACGCAAAGAGTACGTGCGTGGGTGCATGTACCTCTTCTATTCGAGCATGGTTATTAAAAGTATAGCCAACTACTCTACCACGCGGTTATTAAATGGGCAAAGAGTATAGGCAGTAATAATGACTAATGAGGCGTCAAATCACGAGGCGCACCTTTCTCTAAGTTTGACGGAGGAAGCAGCCATCATTTTCACTCCTTGTTGAATATCCATCCGCTGCTACCTCCACAAAACAATAAAAATCCGCTGCTACCTCCGCAAAAAAATAAAAATCCACTGCTACCTCCGAAGCATGGTTAATAATATAGCCATGTCAATCACGACGTAGAAATATCATTCACTAATACAATAGGGCTGGCTCTAAGGCTGGTGAATTTTTTTACTTTGTCTCTTTCTCTTTTTCTCTCACTTACTCATTTTACTTAGGAGCACATGTAGAGGATGCATATTTCTTTCGACAGGACTTCTTCATGGGGTTTAACACTAAATAGCTCCAAATATTATTCCTGCTGCCCACCACTCTGAATTGTGCCATCTATGACACGTACTTGTGTGGTACTCCCATTGCAACAATGAGGTCCACTAGGTCTAGCACGTCCTGTAAAAGAAACTGTCACACAAAACTTACATTCTTGTTGCCTTCTTCCTCATACAGTACTACTACTAGTACTTCTACTCGTTCTCCTGTAAACCTTGCGCTTTGCATCTCAAAATGTTTAACCTTGCGCTTGGCTCTTCGCCTCTTCGGGAAGACGAATAATGATGGTACTACAGTACATGCTTCTGGCTATCTGACATCGAATGAATTGTTGTAGGTCCACCACATGGGCGAGGGGCGAGGGAGAGTGCGTACTACTACGTCCGTTTCAATATGGACTACATACGGAGAAAAATTAGTGAATCTACACTCTTAAATACGTCTATATACATCAGTACTTGGAGTATGTAGTTCATATTGAAATCTACTAAAAGACATATATTTCAAACAATATGACAATCTCTCTAACCAAGGTAGGGACGAGGAGTATACGTCTAACCGAGGGAGTAGTAAAATCTTATCCTCGTCCTATGTGCCACCGCGCGCGTGGGCGAGGGAGAGGACGTAGGCATAGTAAGCAAGCTTCTCCTCGTCTTGTGGCTCTGCGAGCCACCGCGCCCGTGGGCGGGGGAGAGGGCGTACTAAGCAAGCTTCTCCTTGTTCTACGAGTTGACAGGACATATCAAAAGTAGTACCTAAGTGCCTACTTTCCGGTCTATATGGCTCAATTTGAAATCTCTCTAACCAAAATAGATGGTGAGTGGTGGAATAAATTTGTTATTACCATAGTTCGCAAAAGTATTGAACATGTGATGGTGAACAGAGGGAGTACGACATACATTCTTGTTGCCTTCTTCCTCATATAGTACGTACTACTAGTAGTACTACTACTCGTTCTCCTATAAACCTTGCGCTTGGCATCTAAAAAATATTAACCTTGCGCTTGGCTCTTCGCCTCTTCGGGAAGTCGAGCAATGATGGTACTACATTATGTGGTTTTGGCTATCTGACACCAAATGAATTGCTGCCCGTCCACCACGTGGGCAAGGGGTGAGGGGTGAGGGGCGAGGGAGAGTGCGTACAACTATGTTTGTTTCAATATGGACTACATACGGAGCAAAATGAGTGAATCTACACTCTAAAATACGTCTATATACATAAGTATTTCAAGTATGTACTACTAGTTCATATTGAAATCTGCTAAAAGACATATATTTCAAACAATATGATAATCTCTCTAACCAAGGTAGGGACGAGGAGTATACGTCTAACGAAGGGAGTAGTAAAATTTTCTCCTCGTCCTGCGAGCCATCATGCGCGTGGGCGAGGGAGCGCGCGTAGGCCTAGTAACCAAGCTTCTCCTCGTCCTGCGACTCTGTGAGCCACCGCACCCGTGGGCGGGGGAGAGGGCGTACTAAGCAAGCTTCTCCCCGTTCTGCAAGTTGACGGGACACATCAAAAGTAGTACAGAGCATCTCTAGTGTATAGAGCCTTGCCTCTAAGGTAGGCCCCACATGGTTTTCCTCTTATCAAATGAAAAAAGCACAATGGATAGAGACTCTAACCAGACTCTAAGGTGGGCCCTAGCAGAAATTTAAAAAGTATTGATTAGCACCACATTTGTCCAATCAGTAATATTTCTCTTGTACTTTCTTATGCTTCCTAAGGCTGACAAGTGGGACCAGATAGATTGTTAAATTGTTAGAGGCAGCCTCTAAGGTTAGAGGCGATGCTAGCCAATTTTTGTTAGAGGCAGTTCATGCAATGTATAGAGGTTGCCTCTAAGAGGAGAGAGAGGGCTTAGAGGCAACAAAAAGCATACATTGTGGATGCCCTAAGTGCCTACTTTCCGGTCTATATGACTCAATTTTAAATCTCCCTAGCCATAATAGATGCTGAGTGGTGGAATAAATTTGTTACTTCCATAGTTCACAAAAGTACTGAGCATGTGAGATGGTGAACGAAGGGGGTACGATAACATTAGTACTATAGTTCTTTTGGAAGGGTTGTAGTAGTCCCTCCCATTCACATGTTCACATTTCAAGCTTCAATAAAAACATTGCATGCAAGGATTAAGAGAAAACTCAGCAACACATGTACTCCCTTAATCCATATAGGGTCTAAAATGTGTTTTTGAGGCTAACTTTGACCACATGTTAGAGCAATAACATGACATGCAACTTACACAAATCATAACATCAAATTTGTATGTGGTAATTGTACTGCTAACACATGCATGCGTTGCAATTAGTACATACATGATAGTAAACACTCACTATCTAGTAGTATTGGTTCATTGCTTGGTTTAGATTTGGAATTGAGGCCCATAAACCGGAAGGGAGGGAATAAAATTTTCTAGAACCATCCCCATACGGCCATACTTGATGTTTCGGAGAAGGGTTATATGCCTTGCTGTAACAGTACCATCCAATCTTCACGTGTGGTGTTTTTCTTGGAAAATTATTATGAGAGGATTCTACGATGTGTGAAATGATGTGTTTTTCGTGCGTCCAACTTACTATTGGAAAGGTGTGGCTTTGAGATTTGATGGCTCATTAGTAGTATTTCTTGCGGTTGTGCACTCACAATTTGGTGCATGGCACGTGGACCAGGATGCTGGATGTCCCACATGTCGAGGAAAGGAAGTTCTGTGCTCCTAGAATGGTTTCTCGCAATGCTATCGACCTTTCAACATTTTTTTTATATATATTGTGTAAATATAATTTCTTAGCGAGAGAAAATTATACTAGTACAATGCTACAAAGCTTGGAGCTTTTCTTTCATGTGTCTTGCCTTGAAGGTTTTCTTGTTACAACATTCCATCAAATACAAAGGAAACTAACATGCATGCTAATGCATATCAATGATTCACATATCATACCCAATATTTACATCACAACTTAAGAAAAAGTTGTGAGAAGGTGTATAAATAAAGAAAATAATGATCGATCAGGTCCCTAGGCATGCTTTCATTTCCTGGCCATGGTGGACATGTTGGTAGCCACTTTCACGTGGCTCATTGATGCCCGCCAAGACATGTAGCAGTTGGATGCATGCACCATTCAAACACTTTTGCTCTTGTTTTGGACTCTAATTTGCATGATTTGAATGAAACTAACCTCGACTGACGCTGTTTTTAGCAGAACTACCATGGTGTTGTTCTTGTGCAGAAATAGAAGTTCTCGGAATTGGATAAAACTTTTTGGAGAATTATTTTGGAATAAAAGAAAAATAATGGAGCAAAGGCCCACTAGAGGGGGGGCCCTACTGCCCACTAGGCACTAGGGCGCGCACCCCCCTCTAGCGCGCCCTGGTGGGTAGAGGGGCCCACGAGGCTCCGCTGACCCTAATTCCGACGCTATAAATTCAGATTTCCCGAGAAAAAAATAGGAGAGGAAGTTTCATCGCGTTTTACGATACGGAGCCGTCGCCACCTCCTGTTCTTCATCGGGAGGCTAGATCTGGAGTCTGTTCGGGGCTCCGAAGAGGTGGATCATCCGTCTTCGTCATCATCAACCATCACCAATTTCATGATGCTCACTGCCGGGAGTGAGAAATTCTATCGTAGGCTTGCTAGACGGTGATGGGTTGGATGAGATTTATCATGTAATCGAGTTAGTTTTGTTAGGGCTTGATCCCTAGTATCCATTATGTTCTGAGATTGATGTTGCTATGACTTTGCTATGTTTAATGCTTGTCACTAGGGCCCGAGTGCCATGATTTCAGATCTGAACCGTTTATGTTTTCACCAATATATTTGTGTTCTTGATCTTACCATGCAAGTTATATACACCTATTACATGTTATGATCCGCATACCCCATGGTGAAAATAATTGGGATTCTTTCCAGTGATTACCGTAATTTGAGGAGTTCATGTATTCACTATGTGTTAATGCTTTGTGCCGGTTCTCTATTAAAAGGAGGCCTTAATATCCCTTAGTTTCCTTATGGACCCCGCTGCCACGGGAGGGTAGGACAAAAGATGTCATGCAAGTTCTTTTCCATAAGCATGTATGACTATATACGGAATACATGCCTACATGACATTGATGAATTGGAGCTAGTTCCATGTCGCCCTAGGTTATGATTGTACATGATGAATATTATCCAACAAAATCACCGATCCAATAACTACGAGCTTTTCACATATTGTCCTTGCTAAGTTACTACTGGCTACCGTTACAATTGCTACCAAATTACTACTGTTACCGTTATTGCTACTATTACTATTACCACTGCTATCAAACTATCATACTACTATGGTACTGATCACGTTGTTGTAGATATTTAGTCTCCAGGTGTGGTTGAATTGACAACTCAACTGCTAATACTTACAAATATTCTTTGGCTCCCCTTGTGTCGAATCAATAAATTTGGATTGAATACTCTACCATCAAAATGTTCCTAAGCAGCCTCTGTTGTGGTGAGGATAGGGGGGTTACACAAGCTAGAATAAAAAGTATACAATTTCCCTCCATCCATTACTTTATGATCTTTAATGGCAAATGCGTCATTGGTAAACAAGACTGCAACACACTCTTTGCCCTAGATTTGAGCCTTATACATACTGCTTTAATGGGCATTAAACGATATATTGCACGAAGGCTGCAACGTAATGCTGATAGTGGTCATTTATATGGAGGAATCTATGCCTCCCGCGTAGCTGCAAGGCTAAGAGTTCCACCTTTGTCAAATGATCATGTTTTACCAACTAGATATTTAGACTTTGATGCAATGCAGCGTCATAAGTTCATTAAGTATGGAGCCATGAATTACACTTATAACTTGATGTTCGATAAAAAAACCTATTGTACCTGTTATTTTGCATCCACCTGCTCTCTTTGATTACCAAGGTAAAGGAAGGTATTACATTTATGAGAGAGAGGATCGTGAGTACAACGCAGTAGTGGAAGATGCCCATTTGGCTAAGGAGGCCACACCTAGAGCCTCCACGAGCTATCATTTTGACTATTAACCAAGCCAGGGATGGTGATCACCAAGCTAGGCAAAATCCTAAGCTTAGGGGAGTACGTATTTCTCACCGACATTACATTCATGTTCACACATTTCACTTTATTTGTCGGTATTCATCCTCTTTCATTGTATTATCCATGTTATATTCATTTTCTCGCTTTCTTCTTGTGTGTTTGAAAAACCTTTGAGAAAACACAAAAATATTTCTTGCTTCTTTTCGGTTTTTCTTTCTAGTATAAATTAGTTGTAGTATTAAAATAAAACCCCAAAAGATTTCTCATTCATCTTTTGCTTGTTGGGAGCTTTCCTGTGTAAATAGTTTTTTTCATTTTTGTTTTCCTTTATTAATTAGCTTCTTTTGAGGAAAACCAAAGACTCCAAAAATGTTTTAGTGTCTTTCTCTGAAATTCTTTTCTTTTGTTGAGTCGTACTAAGGAGAACACAACGATTAAAATGTTGAGTGGCTCTCTTATGCATTATTGTTGATCTAACAATGAGGCCATATTATTTTGTCTTCTCCTTTGAATAAAATGTTTGCAGATTCCAGCTTAGTCCATGGCACTCTTGCACTGTAATTATTTTCATATCATTCTGTCGTGCAAGTGAAAGGCAATAATGACGATATATGATGAAGTGACTGAGGCAAGGAAAGGCAGGTATGAACTCAATTGTTTTTGTTTTTGTAAATATGTTTAACTCTGTATCCATGATTCAGCATGTTTATGATGAAAATTAGATATTATAGTTGCTCATGCCATGCTTAAGTAGCTAGGAGTTGATAATGATTTATTTTGGGTGTCAACATGCATTAAAATGATTGTGATGTAGTATGATGATATGGTATCCTCCTCTGAGTGTTTCGAGTGGCTTGACTCGGCACATGTTCACACATGTAGTTGATCCAAAACCAACATAGCCTCCACAATATTTATGTTCATGGTGTTTATATCCTATTCATGCTAGTATTCAATGTTAATTATTCACAACGCATGTTCATGACCGTTTTTGCTCTCTAGCTGGTTGCTTCTCAACATAATTTCTAGCCTTCGCTTGTACTAAGCGGGAATACTGTTTGTGCATCCAAATCCTTAAACCAAAGTTATTCCAGATGAGTCCACTATATCTACCTATATGCGGTATTACTCTGCCGTTCCAAATAAATTTGCATGTGCCACCTCTAAAAATTCAAATGAACATCTGTTTTGTATGCCCGTACCGCTCATGGAGCAATAGAGGGTGGTCAGTATCTTCCATGCTAAGAGGGTTATTCTCATGATGAGTGTTTATTCACTCGTCCTTGCACGAGAAGTGATATGGTCCCCGCAGGTTCTCGTGTCGTTCCTCCATTACTGTCAAGTAAAACATCTTCCAACCGAGAGACTTGCTATGGAAACAAGATGCAAAAGTATGTGGTTCCTGTTCTACGTCATAATAAGATCATGTGTGCTACAAAACAGAGGGGGATCTTAGGTGTGAAGCCTGTTTTATATGCTACTGAAAGGAGATGGTCATATGCTCTACCGATTGAACGCAACAACATCACCACAAATAATTCTTTTGTTTGTTCCGTTGCTCCTCAGATCGTCCCTCGGGAGGAAGTGAAGCACACGCTCAGAACACCTTGTGATTACTTCTACCTAGGCCAGAAGAATGAAAGTTTGAAGGCTGCACCATCAAGTTAATTTTAGTTTTGGCCTAGAAATCATACATGCAAGTATACATACGTGTGTTCTTTTTATTTGCTTTCCATAGTTTGTTCAGATTTGGTAGTTTTCCTTTGTTTTGCTATGTACAATTTGTAACAGATGAGGAGTCCTCATTGTTTCCTAGTTCAGGTCGGGCTTGGCCCATGTTAGCGCACCACCTATATAAAGCAATAGGTGCAGCGTCCTCTAAGAAGTTTTAGTTTTGGTGAAAGAAAGATACTCAGAAAACACATCTATGGATGTCCGAACTCTGTGTTCCTGCGATCCATGATTTTGGTTTGATTATCGCATGTGTTCAAGCGACCTTTGATTGCTAGGGCACTAGATCAATTCGGTTCTTGCTCTCTGCAAGGGATGAATCCTCGTTTCCTTCTTCTCAATATTCATCTGATAATTACTATGCCACCGTCGCCGCCGCTAATCGTCATTAGCTTAATCTCTCCATCTATCCTAGTACTACTACTACATCACGTCTGCTACTAGATTCCATCACGTACACATCCGCCACTCCATCAAGTTCTATATTCTCTCTAGCTACTACACGTCAACCAGCAAACCCTATCATCTGCTACTGTTTTTTCTTTACTGCCAAACTCATTATTCTTTTGCCTATGCATGCGGTGAAAGATCAGGGCATCCCAAAAATCCTCTCAAAGCTATCTGAGCCGTATCAAGAGGGGCCGGCAATCGAGATGCCCAGTCCCATGATTAAAATTGCAAATAAATAAACAAAACTCCCCCGGAAAGTCGTTGGTATGGAGGGTACCTGATGATTCGGCTAGCCATGGCTTGTGTTTGTTGGTGGAGTGGGAGTAAACTTTACTTTTACCGTTTGGGAACCACCACTGGTGTGTTTAGCATGGAAGATATTGAAAACTCGTCGTAACGTTGACAGGAAAGGTATACCTCCCAAAACTATATTTATCTCTGATTTAAGCTTTGAGCTCTGGCACCTCTGCAAATCCCTGCTTCCCTCTGCGAAGAGCCTATCTATTTACTTTTATGTTAGTTTACTTTTATTATTGAGTCATCACCTTCTCAAACAAGCACCAGTCCTGAGAGCACTATTGCCACCCTCATGCATTGTGTATAATTAATGTTGTGTGCATCATGACTGGATCTCTTCTACCATGAATTACAATGTTTAGTCGCTACTTGAACTCTGGGGGTGCTCTGCATTTATGTTTTGCGGTCTCAGAAAGGGCTAGCGAGATACCATGTTGTCATATTATATCATGATTGTTTTGACAAAAGTGTTGGCATTTGAGATATTTTATTATTACTCGCTAGTTGATTATGCCATTGATATGAGTGAATATAATTTCTAAGAGTTATCATTTGCATGGTTAGTTATTATCTTTGCTGAAAACCTGGGTGCTATTTAAGCATATATATGGACACAAGAACAAAAGAGTTCGTAAAAGTTTTTCTTTGTCACTTTCAGTTTGTCAACTGAATTGCTTGATGACAAGCAATGAGTTGAGCTTGGGGGAGTTGATACACCTCCGTCATATCTACTGTTTCAAACACTTTAGCTCTTGTTTTGGACTCTAATTTGCATTATTTGAATGAAACTAACCCGGACTGACGCTGTTTTCAGCAGAACAAATTCAGATTTCCCGAGAAAAAACTAGGAGAGGAAGTTTCATCATGTTTTACGATACGAAGCCACTGCCACTGCCTATTCTTCATCGGGAGGCCAGATCAGGAGTCCGTTCGGGGCTCCGGAGAGGGGGATTTTCCGTCTTCGTCATCATCAACCATCCTCCATCACCAATTTCATGATGTTCGCCGCCGGGAGTGAGTAATTCCTTCGTACGCTTGCTGGACAGTGATGGGTTGGATGAGATTTATCATGTAATCGAGTTAGTTTTGTTAGGGTTTGATTCCTAGTATCCATTATGTTCTAAGATTGATGTTGCTATGACTTTGTTATGCTTAATGCTTGTCACTAGGGCCCGAGTGTCATGATTTTAGATCTGAACCGTTTATGTTTTCACCAATATATTTGTGTTCTTGACCTTACCATGCAAGTTAAATGCACCTATTACGTGTTATGATCCGCATACCCCAAGGTGACAATAATTGAGATTATTTCCGGTGATTACCGTAATTTGAGGAGTTCATGTATTCACTATGTGTTAATGCTTTGTTTCGGTTCTCTATTAAAAGGAGGCCTCAATATCCCTTAGTTTCCTTATGGACCCCGCTGCCACGGGAGGGTAGGACAAAAGATGTCAAGCAAGTTCTTTTCCATAAGCACGTATGACTATATACAGAATACATGCCTACATTACATTAATGAATTGGAGCTAGTTCTGTGTCGCCCTAGGTTATGACTGTTACATGATGAATATTGTCGAACGAAATCACCGATCCAATGCCTACGAGTTTTTCACATATTATTCCTTGCTAAGTTACTACTGTCGCTCCTCTACCATTACAATTGCTACCAAATTACTATTGTTATCGTTACTGCTACAATCATACTACTGTGCTACTGATCATGTTGTTGCAGATATTTAGTCTCCAGGTGTGGTTGAATTGACAACTCAACTTCTAATACTTACAAATATTCTTTGGCTCCCCTTGTGTCGAATCAATAAATTTGGGTTGACTCTACCCTCGAAAAATGTTGCTATCCCCTATACTTGTGGGTTATCAACCATCCCATAATTTTGTGTAGTTCCACTAAAATGGAGCTCAGCATCCCTGTTGACAAGGATATTGAATAAGTATGATTGCAATAATAGTAGCACTATTGATGAAACATGGAAAGTACACCGGCCGAGCTACAGTACATTTTAGGCAAAGAACTAGAGAAGATCCACATGCAGCGACATTGGAAGATGGGCGATGGAGCAAGGCCGGTTCCAGAGGAAACTGTACCTGAGGGTCATCAGGATGTAACCAGGAGGGCGGCGGCGGGCGGGATCTGGCCATACTACGGCAGCGAGAAAGGGGCAATGGCCCTACCGTGCCAGAGCTTGCTTAGAGAGAATGGCAGGTACCGCAGATCGGGACGCGCCGGCAATGGGTTTCCTACGTCAACGCCGGCGGCCGAAGAATTGTTGCACATCTTCCCTTTCCGCCTGCAGATTGGATCCGTCCGGATTAGCGACCAGCGGTGAGAGAGAGTGGCCACCGCCATCTTATGTGAGAGAGTAGAAGAGACCAACCCCAGCAAGCAAGCATTGAGGCTGCTGCCTATATTATATAGTATAGTATTGTGGAGCGATTTTCTTTTTTCTCTCGATAACAATCAGTTTATTCTGCACGTGCGCCATTGAGGAAGAAAACCATTTTTAAATAACGCGCCAACTGGTCAAGTTGCACTTTGTCTGTTCATGCGTGGTACATGATCCTCCATCAAGTGGACAACCACTACACATGTCAAATTACCACGTGGGCTGCCTTTTCCTACAGAAATGAGCTCCACCGTGTACCCGCGCGGGTGTGGTTGGGAAAGAGACGGGAGTACGTGCGTCATGCATGCACCTCTTATCTTCTTGCACGTACTCCACCTACGTGGGTGTGTGTGTGAGAGAGATACAAACCTAGAGAGACATTGTGTGTGCGTTCGTGAGTGTATTTGTGGGAAGATGTGTCGATGATATCTCAAAAAAATGTATAGAGGGGGCGATCCACGAGAAAGAGGGAGGGATCACCGGCGTGAGATATCGATAGAATCGAAGAGAGCATCAAGTGTGTGGGTGCGAGATCGATGAAGAGGGACAACAAATTGTGTGTGCGCAAGTCAAAGATATACGGTGACTGACCTACCAGAACATCAGAGGGGAGAGGGCAAGTTTGTATGTGGAAGGGAGACATGACTAGAGCGCTCGATTTATCAGTGTGTGTGGTGGGGGGAGGCAGAGACCTAACTAGAGAGGTAGATCGACTCATACATGTGTGGAGAAGGAGAGACCTAGCTATGTCTTGAGGGAGATCGACCGACATCCATACATAAGTGTAAGACGGGAAATAGGTTGCGAGAGAGAGAGAGACAGAGCTAGAGTGCCGGAGGGGTGGTGGTGGAGTTGCTTCTCGGAGATGGTGGGAGAGGCCTACTAGACAAACGGAGGGTACAACTGCAATATCAAGAAGAGAGGGGATGTGTTTCTGTGTGTGTGTGTGTGCACGTGTGCGTGATAGACGTGTCGAGAGGCATGCATGGATGATGAAAGGGGAACCATATGTGTTTGGTAAGCAGACCTAACTAGGTCATTAGATCAATTGTTATATGTCGAAGAATGGGAGAGACATAACTAATGAGATAGATCGATCGGCGCATGGGGAAAAAGAGTTATAGACGACCTAGCTAGCTATATGTATAGAGGGAGATCGGTTGGTGTACATCCATTTGTTAGAGGCAAATAAGGCCCAGAGATACGAATAGAGAGAGAGGGATGGAGCTAGGAGGTGGTGCGAGAGGCCTACTTGACATGGGGGGAGTGTGCGATTGCGGGATCGATGAAAAGAGGGGCGAGAGTTTACACATGTGTGGGACCGTATGAGAGACATGGGGCATGGACGGGGAGAGGAGGAGATGGAAAGTGTGTGTGTGTATGTGGTAGGCAGACCTGGTTAGAGAGGTTTTTCGATCGGTGTGTATCGAAAAAGAATGAGTTGTGGAGACCGTGGGAGAACGACCTAAAGAAAATAAATGAATGTGCGTGATGGAGAGAATGCTGAGGGAGGGGGAGGACGAGGAGGGCGTGTGCATGCACGAGAGAAAGTTAGTGCTAGCTACAAAGATAAGAGGATTGTGTGGGTGTAAAAGACGGACATAGATCATAATTCGTTATAAAAGTGGATTCATATATCTGAATAAGAGATCATAGTGTTTTAAACCTACGCATGCATGAATATAGTGGTGATACGCGTGGTGTGGTTTTGGACATGTTAAACTATAATGTGATAATGTGTGGTGTTTGCAACTCACACCTAAATATCGAACAATCTAAACCATACTATATATCTAACAATCTCACATTTTATTTGAATTTGTGATAATGTTTAGCGTTTGCAACTCACAGCTAAATACATGTAGGCGTAGGGGGCGGGGCACCATACATTACGTGACAAAAACATTATACATATGAGACATGGTTTAGATTATGAGGATCTAGCTAGAGCTTGAAATGTACTATGATTTGAAATCAGCATAAAGTGGATTCAAAAATTCGAGTTTGAATTCATATAGTACACATAGCTCATATCTAACTCGACAGTAATCATGTGGTGTGTTGTGAACATAATATATAGACGATGGTTTAACTTGACAACAATCATGATTGTAGATCTTACTCAAATAGAGAAACAAAATCAAATTTTGTTCATATTGAAGCGGTAGTATATACATTTCGAATGCACTAAAATGTTCATTTCAGTAGTAGGTTACATGCATTATACACCCAGCGAAATATTTTCATTGAACATAACATGGATTCAAAGTTTTGAATGGCATTTGTAGTAACTCATACAGTAAAACGGGACTAGACTCTCTTGTGTGGTGCAAAATGATTTTTTTTTTCATTGAGGGAAGTGCGAATTGATTTGGTACAGTACACATTAGGCTTGTCCCGAAATTTTAACCCGCTAATTTTGAGATATCTCTTTGTCTCGTTGTGCCCCGAAAACTTGCTAGAGGTGAGGGTCCCGATCTTTCGATGAGATGGTGGCTATCGTTTTTGGTGGAGTAGACTTTGACGATCCGACTACGAACGTGCGAGGACGTCGCACCTTAGAAATCACTAAACCAACTCCGAGAGATTATTGACCATGCCAGAGCACGATCAACCTGACCATGAAGGTCTATTTCCTGCAAGCAAACAAAGAACAAGCAAGAAACTAAAATTGCAATATGGATATTGCGAATATAAGAGAAAAGCTTTATTAATGAAGGTTGGGTTCTATGACGTCTTAGTCTGGTCGTTGAACACAAACGAAGTACGCGAAGTTGCAACTATGGTGAACTTTTAATCTAAACAAGACACAAAGTCTAAACGACGCCCTAAGGGTTGTATATATGGAGGAAGAGGGGGGAATTTCATGGCCCCTTGGAGGAGGTGTCGTGGGTGGACACGATCACCTATGGGGCCACGAGCCCCTTGTGGTTCGGCATGAGGGAGATCACGTCGCACAAAGAGCAGAAGCCATGAGGCAGCACGACGACGAGCACTCTGGTCATTTTTACCCAGGTTCAGGCCGCTGATAAGCGTAAAACCCTACTCCTGCTTTGGTGGATTGGATGGTGGAAACACAACAACACGTAGCGCTCAAGCCCGGCAAGGCGGCCTCGGGAAGAGCTGGTACGCGTGTACAAGTGTGCAAGGGTCCGAATCCCTTTCTAGGTTGCCTTGGACCTCCTTTTATAGCTCAAGGGGTAACCACAGTGGCAAAACAGTCCTTATCATGTGATTAGATAGCTAACATTGCTACCATACCTAACTCTGGTAGCTCGGACAAAGTGAATTAAATGCACTGCTAGGTGTCGTGCTGAGGATGAAACCCGGCAAGCCTGCCATGTCGCTTAATCATCTTCTGCTTATTATCTTGACACGCCTCTGGACGGGTGTCAAATGAGTGTGATCTGTCTTCCAACAAGCTGCCACGTGCTTAGTGGAAGCCACTTAATCACTTCAGGGCTCGACACCACACCGATAAGTGACTTGCGTCGCTGTGCGGTGGAGCCGTGGTGCCTTGGCGGGAGTTCTTGCCCTTGGCGGCCCCAGCAAGCCTGCTGGGGCAATCTTGGACTTGCCCTTGGGGTGATCTCGACCTGGCCGGGCTCTCCTGCCCGGCAAGGGAGGCCTCCTCAAGGTGGTGTCTTGCTTGTCTTGGTCTTCTTGATTTGCTCCTTGATCTCACAAAGAGCAGTTTCTCTGGCTTGGCCTTGCTTTGTATGTCGGTGCTGGACATGTGATGCCAGCATGCCTGTGTATAAGTCCGGGCAACAAACGTGAATGTTTGCTGCACCAACAGGAGCCCCCGGGCCTGGCCCATACGTGATGTCGGGCATCATTGGGGTAGGCCCCAACAAATACACAGGCGAGCACCTGAGCCATGCCGTGATGGGATTTATGTCTCACTTGATATTCTCCTTGCTTCTTCATTAACCTGTGACTGGATCAGTTTCCGATTTCCTCGCGAGTCGATCTGAACTATGTGGGGCTACCCACGTAATGGTTCGTGGGCCGCCCACGTTCATGGGGAGGTAACTGCCATTTTACTCACCCCCCTACTGTTGTCGTTTCTGCCACGTACGCCACATGCATTGCGCAGGGTTGTTGGCGGAGGCATAGGGAGCGGAAATGAGTGCCATGGCAGAAATCTCGGCGCCGCAGATAGGCGCAGGAGGGCGGTCTGAGATTCCGGACGTTGCCAATGACACCGACGGACCGGATTGGTCGATCGTGGCGGTTGCCATAGGGTAGTGGGGAGACAGCCCCCTGCCACGCTCTGCTATAAAAGGGAGTGCAGAGGCGGGCGAAAGGACTCACCCACGCACCTCCTTCTTCTTCTTGTGTCTTCTTCCACCATGGTGAGAGGGAGAGGACGCGGTCATGCTCCTGTGGTGGCGACGAGGACCTCATCTCGGCGGCGCATCCCTGCCCCGGCCGGAGATGCGGGGGTAGAATCCAGCGCAGAAGGAGGTGCTGCTGGACGTGGGCGCGGTCGGCGAGGCCCTCGAGGCCGGGGAGGACGTGGGGGTGCACTGATCGCCCCTCCTCCAGCCCCCTTGGCCCTGATGGAGGGCCATATCGGGGACACGCCGCTAGAGTTCATCGTCCGCGCAGCCGCCTTCAGCTCCCTACCCCTTTCGCAAGGGTAATGGAGTTGGAACAACCGCTTGGGTTGAAGTTGCACATGAGGGGTGATACGTCTCCGTAATATCTACTTTTCCTAATGCTTTTGCTTTTGTTTTGGACTCTAATTTGCATGATTTGAATGAAACTAACCCGGACTGACACTGTTTTCAGAAGAACTACCATGGTGTTGTTTTTTGTGTAGAAATAAAAGTTCTCAGAATGGAACAAAACTTTTTGGAGATTTTTTATGGAATAAAAGAAAATACTAGAGCCAAGAACCACCGGAGGGGGCCCCCTGGGTGAGCACCACCAACCAGGGTGTGCCCCCCCTCCTGGCGCACCCAGGTGGGTTGTCTCCACCTGGTGGCCCCGCAGACCCTATCTCCGACGCTAAAAAATCACATTTTCAGAGAAAAAAATCAGAGAGAAAGAATTATCGCGTTTCACGATACGGAGCCGCCGCCACCTCCTGTTCGTCATCACCAACCCTTCTCCATCACCAATTCCATGATGCTCCCCACCGGAAGTGAGTAATTCCTTCGTAGGCTCACTGGTCGGTGAGGGAGTTGGATGAGATTCATCATGTAATCGAGTTAGTTTTGTTAGGGCTTGATCCCTAGTATCCATTATGTTCTGAGATTGATGTTGCTATGACTTTGCCATGATTAATGCTTGTCGCTTTGGGCCCGGGTGCCATGGTATCAGATCTAAACCATTTATGTTATCACCATCATATCTATGTTCTAGATCCGATCTTGCAAGTTATAGTCACCTATTACGTGTTATGATCCGTAAACCCCGGAGTGACAGTATTTGGGATACTTTCCGGTGATGACCGTAGTTTGAGGAGTTCATGTATTCACTATGTGCTAATCCTTTGTTCTGGTTCTCTATTAAAAGGAGGCCTTAATATCCCTTAGTTTCCTTATGGACCCCACTGCCATGGGAGGGTAGGACAAAAGATGTCATGCAAGTGCTTTCCATAAGCACGTATGATTATTTACGGAATACATGCCTACATTATATTTATGAACTCGAGCTAGTGTCATATCGCCCTAGGTTATGACTGTTATATGATGAATATCATCCAACGAATTCACCGATCCAATTCCTATGAATTTTCCATATATTGTTCTTGCTAAGTTACTACTGCTGCTGTTACTGTTACAACTGCTACAAAATCATTGCTATCACTGTTACCGTTACTGTTACTATTATTGCTACTATCAAAACTATCATATTACTGTGCTACTGATCATACTGTTGTAGATAATTAATCTCTAGGTGTGGTTGAATTGACAACTCAGCTGCTAATAGTTACAAATATTCTTTGTCTCCCCTTGTGTCGAATCTATAAATTTGGGTTGAATACTCTACCCTCGAAAACTGTTGCGATCCCCTATACTTGTGGTTTATCAAGACCTTTTTCTGGCACCGTTGCCAGGGAGCATAGCTATATTTGTTGAGTCACTTGGGATTATTATCAATTTATCACTATGAAGAATCTGAAGGATACAAAAACCAAGATCGTTCCCTCTAGGACGAGGGGAGGTAAGGAACTGCCATCACACTCTGCACTTGATTCACCTTCTGTTTTGAGTTGACTTGCAACACCACCACATGCTATTAATCCTGATATGTTGCAAGTTATTGATGATGCTACTTCTATGAATGCTACTCATGATGATGCTAGTACCTTGCTTGATGATGGTGTGCCACTAGGTGATTTTCCTGGTGAACAAATTGCTAGAGCTAAAGATATTGAGAATGTTGAAACTGATGAAATTGTTGAAACTGATGAAATGCGTGAAACTGAAAATCTTGAAACACCTATTAGACCTAGCTCTCCTAGATATGAATTGCCTAAGATACCTGATGCTTATGTTATGTATGAGGAGACAGCTAGAGATTTTCTTGCTTGCAATGATAGAGATGATCTTAAGAAATTATTATGCAAACTGAAAGAGAAATCTTTGAATGCTAGAATGAAATGTGATCCTAAGTTTGCTACTTCACATATCTTTGTTGATGATAAGGATTATGAATTCTCTGCCGACCCAGAGTTAATTACTTTGGTTGAATCTGATCCTTTCCATGGTTATGAAACTGAAACTGTTGTGGCACACCTTACTAAATTAAATGATATAGCCACCCTATTTCCAAATGATGAGAAGATTCGCTACTACTATATCCTCAAATTATTTCTATTCTCATTAAAGGGTGATGCTAAGATATGGTACAATACTCTTGCTCCTGGTTGTGTGCGTAGTCCCCAGGATATGATTTATTACTTCTCTGAAAAATATTTTCCTGCTCATAAGAAACAAGCTGCCTTACAGGTTTAACTTTGTGCAAATTGAAGAAGAGAGTCTCCCACAAGCTTGGGGGAGGCTTCTCCAATTGCTTAATGCTTTGCCTGATCATCCACTTAAGAAAAATGAAATACTTGATATCTTCTATAATGGACTAACCGATGCTTCTAGGGACTTCCTAGATAGTTGTGGTGGTTGTGTTTTTAGGGAACGAACTGTTGGACAAGCTGAGGAATTATTGAATAATATATTGAAAAATTATGATGATTGGACTCTTCCTGAACCACCGCTTATGCCCACTACAAAGAAGAGGGGTATCTTATATCTCAGTCCAGAAGATATGCAAGAGGCAAGGAAATCTATGAAGGAAAATGTATTAAAGCAGAGGATGTTAAAAATTTACCTCCTATTGAAGAAATACATGAACTTGACACACCACCACCAAAGGTGGTAGAGGTAAATTCTTTAATGAAATTTGATGAAAGTGGCATCCCTTACAATAAGATTCCTAGTCAATGCCTTTATGAGTTTGACAATTACATTAGAAAGCAAGATCACTTTAATGAAAATGTTATGAAACATCTGAAATACAACTCTGATATGATTGCTCGCTTGAGTGACTTGTTATTTAGAATCTCCAATTATGTTAGAGGTGTAGGAAAACATGCCTCTATGGTTCATACTCAGTTAGAACAAATTGCTAAATCTCAAAGAGAACTGCTTGATGAAATGAATAATAATAGGAGTGATCATGCGGTTAGAGTAATGACTAGAGGAGGTAGAATGACTTAGGATACACTTTATCCAGAGGAACACCCTAAAAGAATTGAACAAGACTCTCAAAGAATCAACACTGATGCACCTAGTCCATCTAAAAAGAAGAAGAAAAAGAAAAATGATAGGACTTTGCATGCCTCTAGTGAACCTGAGATAGAAAAACCTCCTGAAAAATAATAATGATGTTTCTATTTCTGATGCTGAAACTCAATCTGGTAATGAACATTCACCTAGTGATAAAGAAAAAGATAATGATGATGTTCATGAAGACACTCAACCAGACAATGAAAAACAACCAGATAATGATGTTGAAATCGAGCCAGCTGTTGATCTTGATAACCCACAATCTAAAAATAAAAGATATGATAAAAGAGACTTTGTTGCTAGAAAATATGGAAGAGAAAGAGAACCATGGGTTCAAAAATCCATGCCCTTTCCACCTAAATCAACTCAGAAAAAGGATGATGAAGAATTTGAACGTTTTGCTGAAATGCTTAGGCTAGTCTTTTTGCGTACTCGCTTGACCGATATTTTAAAGATGGCCCCTTATGAAAAATATATGAAAGACATCGTCACTAATAAGAGAAAAATACCGGAAGCTGAAATCTCCACCATGCTTGCTAATTATTCTTTTAAGGATGGAGTACCTAAAAAACTTGGAGATCCAGGAATACCAACTATACCTTGCTCCATCAAAAGAAATTATGTTAAAACCGCTTTGTGTGATTTATGAGCTGGTGTTAGTGTTATGCCTTTCTCCTTATATAAAAGACTTGATTTGAATAAACTCACACCTGCTAAAATATCTTTGCAAATGGCTGACAAATCAACTGCCATACCTATCGGTATTTGTGAGGATGTGCCCGTTGTTGTTGCAAATGTTACTATTTTAACTGATTTTGTTATACTTGAGATACCCGAGGACGACAACATGTCGATTATCCTTGGTAGACCCTTCTTGAATACTGCAGGGGCTGTTATTGATTGCAATGAAAGCACGGTCACTTTTCATATCAATGGTAATGAGCATACGGTGCACTTTCCGAAGAAACAATTCCAAGTGAATGGTATTAATGTTATTGAAACATCTCCGACACTTACTATTGGAAGTTTTCAACTACCTCTACCTACTGCTAAAAAGAAATATGAAATGCTTATTGTTGGGGACATGCATATCCCCGTTGAGGTAACTTAGTGTTTTACGAAAGTTCTTCGGTTTCATGACAATCGAAGGTGGTTGTTAATAAGACTTGATCAACCTTGTTAATGGATCATTTTTGAGAGGTATGAAGTTGATGAATTTAGTAAGCACAACCTTCTGCTCCCAACTTTTATTTTCCGTTTTTCTTAGTTAAATAAAATAAAATGCCATGTTTTGTCTGTTTTCTGAATTTCCCGTGCAATAAAAAATGACCCAAAAATAAAAGTTCTCAGAATGTCCTGAAAATTTAATTTTTTTTTTTTGAATATTTAAGAATTTATAGTGCAAATAACATCAGAGGGGGTGTGCACCAGGTGGGCACAGCCCACTTGGGCGTGCCAGCAGCCCCAGGCGCGCCCTGGTGGGTTGTGGTCCCCACGTGGGCCCCCTCACTTATCTCTTTAGCCCATGTCATCACCTACCTCCAGAAAAAAATCACCATTGCTCTCTCTCTCGTGTTCTTGCTCTCAAACCCATGGATTTCGATCTCTTTGCTCGAAGCTCCGTTTCTGAAACTGTTTTGGGGGATTGCTACTTGGTATGTGACTCCTCCATTGCACCAGTTAGTTTTTGCTTTAGTGGATTATATTTTGAATAATTAAGTACTCTTGGTGCTGCTGTAGATGAGCTTGCATGATGAATTCTTAGAGTTCTAAGTAGTTTGAATGCCTAATATGGCCTGTATGCATCCCTATGAGTAGTTGCTATCAATCTTGTGAAGTTTTGTTGACAAAAATTTTGTGGACTAAAATTTTCAGAATTTTATTCATAGGAATAAGATGAGTTTCTTTTGGAAGTTTGCTTCCAAGAAGAGCTCTAAGGGAGTCATTGGGGAGTCATCAGATAACGATCTCCACACTCGGAGAAGGGCGGAGGTGCGGCCGTGTGAATGGCCGCATAACCCCTTCATGGATGGAACCGGAATCCGTCAAGAGTTCACACAATTTGCTGCTAACGCTGGTCTCACCGACATCATCATAGTAGAGGAAGAGGAGGAGCCTGACGAGTGGGACGCTCAGGTGCCCGCTCCACAGCACTTCAAGGTGGGACCGGATGGCTACTACGAGTGGTGATTACCGAGCTAGGCCAAAAGCCTAAGCTTGGGGGAGTACGTATTCCCACCGACATTACATTTATGTTCACACATTTCATTCCAGTTGTCGGTGTGCACACTTTCATTGTATTATCCATGCTAGATTTATTTTCTCGCTTTCTTCTTGTGTGTTTGAAAACCTTTGAGAAAACCCAAAAATATTTCTCGCTTCTTTTCGGTTTTTCCTTCTAGTTTAGCTAGGTGTAGTATTAAAAAGAAAATCCAAAAAGATTTCCTTGTTCTTCTTTTACTTGTTGGGAGTTCTCCCGTGTAAATAGTTTTTCTCATTTTTGTTTTTCCTTTTTTTCTTTAACTTGCTTTCTTCAAGAAAAACTAAAAACTCCAAAAATATTTCAGTGTGTTTCTCTGAAATTCTTTTCTTTTTATTGAGTCATACCGAGGAGAAGATCACGATGAAAATTTTGAGTGTCTCTCATATGCATTGATATTGATCTAACAAAGAGCCCATATAACCTTGTCTTCTCCTCTTGAATAAAATGTTTGCAGATTCCAGCTTGGTCCATGGCACTCTTGCACTATTATTATTTTCATATCATTCGGTCGTGCAAGTGAAAGGCAATAATGAAGATATTTGATAAACTGGTTGTGGCAGAGAGAAACGGGTATGAACTCAACTTGTTCTGTTTTTGTAAATATGTTTAACCTAGTATCCATGATTCGGCATATTATGATCAAACATGTTTTCAATGACAATTAGAGATTATAGTTTCTCATGCCATGCTTAAGTAGCTAGGAGTGGATAATGATTTTATCTTGGATGTCAACATGCATTAAAATGATTGTGATGTGGTATGATGACATGGTATCCTCCTCCGAATGATTCGAGTGGCTTGACTTGGCACATGTTCATGCATGTAGTTGAATCAAAACCAGCATAGCCTCTATGATATTTATGTTCATGGTGTTCATATCCTACTCATGCTAGTATTCAATGTTTATTATGCATAATGCATGCTGATGACCGTTTTTGCTCTCTAGCTGGCCGATTCTCACCTATTTGCTTGCCTTCGCCTATACTAAGAGGAAATGCTGCTTGTGCATCAAAATCCTAAGACCCAAGTTATTCCAGATGAGTCCACCATACCTACCTATATGCGGTATTACCCTGCCGTTCCAAGTAAATTTGCATGTGCCACCTCAAAAACTTCAAATGAACATCTGTTTTTTGTGTGCCTAGATTGTTTATAGAGCGACAGGGGGTAGTCAGTATCTTCCATACTAAGCGGGTTATTCTCATGATGAGTGTTTATTCACTCGTCCTTGCACAAGAGGGGCGGTAATAGGGATTCCCAGTCCCGAAATCAAAAATTGCAAATAATTAAACAAAACTCCCCCAGGACTGATGTTGGTATGGACGGTACCCATGGATTCGGCTAGCCATGGAGTGTGTTTGTTGGTGGAGTGTCGGTGTACTAGAATAGGGGTACCCTAGTACCCCGTACTTGTGCACGGGCAGTAGTAGCATCCCGCGGCCAGGCTTGCGGGAGGACAGCCAGAGAGAAGCTCAAGATTATTAAGCCATTCAAGAACAAAGTATACAAAGCAAGAGTTAAGGCCCCGGCAAGAGGAGCTTGCCGGGAGGGACAGCTGAGGCCCAGCCTGAGGTTTGCTGTAGCAGAGTACTTGCCGCGGCAAGGTACTTGCCCCGGCAAGTCATTGGCTACGGCTAGGTATTGGCTGCGGCAAGATAGCAGCTGCGGCAAGGTACTTGCCCCGGCAAGTTACCTTGCGCGGCAAACTATGGGTTGCGGCAAGCTGTCAGGTGCGGCAAGGTCTTGCCGCGGCAAGCGTTACTGTACCACTGTGCTACTGTGCTGCTCCGGTGCCTCTGCCAGCGTGGCGCTCTGGGTCCTTCCAAGCGTATGTGGCAGGGCACTGTATAGACGGCGGTACACTGTAGCTAGCGGTGCAGGAGCAGGTGGGATAGGCTTTTCCCACGTCCAAGACGTCCGGGTACATGTATGTGGACAGCAAAGGCATGGGCATTTAATGCCCTTGTCCCCTGCCGTCAGTGGTAGGTAGGACATGTCATCCTGGTAATAATGGCCTTACTGTAGCAACTTTCCACCTCTACCTTTACTGTTTGCCACCTGTTGGTGACCCCTTTGTGCGTATAAAAGGAGGCCCATAGGCAATGTGGAGGAGGGAGGAGGAATGGGGAGATGGAGAACTCCAGTATTGTACGCAGCTGCTCGGTACCGTAGCGCTCCTGGAGCTAGAACAATCATACAGATAATAAACCAAAAAGCAGGAGTAGGGTTTTACGCATCCGTGCGGCCCGAACCTGGGTAAATCTCTCTCGTGCACTGTCGTGTTCTTCGCTAGATTTGCTCTTCGTGCGACCGTCTCTCCCTGCCGAACGTAAAGGGGTCCTTCCCTGGGTCCCATAGGTGATCGCGGATTCGTCCCCGACATCTTTGGCGCGCCAGGTAGGGGGAAGGAGGTTGTGTGAACCTAATCTAGCGATTTGCGCGTTAGTTTTTGGGCCATCCTCCGTCTTATGGCTCCAAAAAAGAAGACTTCAGCCATCGGTGCGTCTACGTCCAACCCGCCTGCTCCCATGCAGGAGGGTGCCGACGTGATTGCGGCTGCTGGGGGGACTGGAGAGCGAGAGCTCCTATTACCTCCACCTGTCCAAAACTGGGCCAGCAACACCAATCTTGGCGCTGCTGGGTCTGGGAACGCAGCGCTGCTCGCTGCTGCTGGCCCTGCAAGCTCCAGAAACGGTGCTGCGCGTTTTGGAACGCCTGCGTCGGTTCAGACGCCGCGGCCTTCGCAAGAAGCCCGTGACAGGCAGCATCCTAACGCCCCAGGTGCCAGGCGCTCCCTGGATAATGAACTTGCGCATCGATCTCGAGATGCGCGGGGTCACCATACGCAACAACACGTTGGCGGGGTCGAGGTGCGGTCGCCTGGGCGTGGAGATGCTCCTTCTAACACTGTTAGGAGTAGGAGCATCCCACAGTCCTCACGCCACTCGATACCTCCCTCACCAGCAGAAGTGTTGGCGCGTGCGCAGCTGCTCCTGAACTTCCCTCCACCAGCAGATAAGCTTGACGAGTGGAGGGCAACCATTCAGAGCCTTCTCAGCTTCGCTGATGCCGACCCGGTGCGCGCGGCCGACAAGAGAACTGGTGACAA
Organism: Thinopyrum elongatum; assembly: GCA_011799875.1. Classification (NCBI taxonomy): domain Eukaryota; kingdom Viridiplantae; phylum Streptophyta; class Magnoliopsida; order Poales; family Poaceae; genus Thinopyrum; species Thinopyrum elongatum. Next base: position 172,736,769 of record CM022301.1, read on the forward strand.
TGCTGTCACCAATAAGAACGGCGAGGGGGCAACAACCGTACACTCCCCACCCAGACGGCCTCGGTCGCCGACACGTCGAAACGATGCCCGTGGCGATGATTCCACGGCGTCGTCTGACCCGCGAGCTCGTCGTGACCAGCGCCTCGTTCTTCAGGAACGCAGAGGAGAAGACGCTCGTACCACTATCGAGCGAAGGAGAGAAGCGCATCGTCAGTCCGACAGACGCGCAGGGCCCGCTGTTGACATGCATGCGCCAGGGGATCCTGGCGACTTGCCGTACGTGGTAAGTTGTCCAGCGTTCACCCGTGAGCTGCGGCAGGTCCAGTGGCCCAATCGCAAGGCTTTCAAGCCTGACGTGCCGGAGAAGTATGATGGCAAGACACACCCGTCGGAGTTCCTCAGCATTTACACCATTGCGGTGCAAGCTGCCGGGGGACGAGACGACAAGATCCTTGCTAACTACTTCCCGCTCGTGTTAAAGCGCAACGTTGTCTCATGGCTCATGCACTTGCCGGAGAACTCCATTTCTTCATGGGCGGACCTGTGCCATCAGTTTGTTGGTGCCTTTACTGGCGGTCATCAACCTCATGGCCAGGAGAGTGATCATCATCTCATCCCCAGAAGGAAGGAGAGCCCCTGCGCAAATACATTCAAAGGTTCAGCCGCGTACAGTACAACATCCCAGATGTTCACCCCGCTGAGGTTATTAGCGCGTTCCATCAGAACGTGCGTAACCGCAGGATGCGGGAGGAAATGGCGATGACCAAGGTCAGAGACATTGGCCAGCTATATGCTCTCGCCGACAAGTGTGCGCGCGCTGAAGAGGGAAGGAAACTTCCCGGTGAAGGTGTTGGCGCAGGGGGGAGCTCTGACAGCGAAGGTACCGCCCCGGCAAAGAAGGGCCGGCGGCGGAACAACAGAAAGAAAAAGGGCAAAGTTGTGCTTGCCGTCGAGCAGTCCAGCGGCAACGGCAGCGACGACAAGGCCAAAGTCGAGGGCTCCGGCAAGGAGATTGCCGCCTGCGCCAACTGTCAGGCCTTGGCAGCTGCCGACAAGCAGGACGGCTCCGACAAGCAATATTGCAAGATCCACCGCACCAAGGGACACGATCTCCAGAACTGTCGACGAGTCGAGCAGCTTGTCGAACAGCAGAAAGCTGAGTATGAGAGGCGCGACAAGGAGAAGGCCCCAGAAGGTGCTGGCGGGTCCGGCAAGAAGCGCACTGCCCGAGGAGGGCGTCGCGGCAAGGCCAAGCAGCAGCAGAGAGACAGGCCTCCTCGTGGCCGCGACAAAGATGATGATGATGATGATCTAGATGATGAAGAATCCAGTGAGCACGAATTTCAGAAAGCCGCAGAAGTCTTGTGTGTTGACGGTGGTTCTTCGTTGCATTCTTCTCACCGCCAACTTAAACAGTGGGCGCGAGAGATCAATGCGGCGGAACCATCTGTTGACTCCAGAAAGCTTCTGAAGTGGTCCGACACGCCTATCGTCTTTGACATTGAGGACCACCCTGACCGCACAACGGCGGTCGGGTGCTTGCCGATGTTGGTTTCACCAACGATCCGCAACCTCAAGGTCACGAAGATGTTAATTGACGGTGGGGCCGGCTTGAATCTGATTTCGCCCGCTGTGCTCCGGAAACTTCAAATCCCTGACGGCGAGCTTGAGGAAACTGGTACTTTCCAAGGAGTCAATCCAGGAAGGAGCAAGCTGAAAGGGAAGATCACGTTGCCAGTGACATTTGGCGGCGAGCTGAACTACCGGACCGAGAAGGTCACCTTTGACGTTGCTGATATTCCATTGCCTTATAATGGGATACTTGGCCGTCCAGCGCTCGCCAAGTTTATGGCAGCCTCTCATTTTGCCTACAACGTGTTGAAGATGCCAGGCCCAGTAAGTGTTATCATAGTTCCCTGTGACAAGAAGGATGCGCTTATTTGCGCCGACAAGATCTACCGGGAAGCAGCTGCCGCAACTGCCGCCAAGGCACTTGCCGCTGAAGCTCTCGGGGGGGAGAACAAGAGGAAGTCCGACAAGAGCTCCTGTGCCCACTCCGGCAAGCGCACCTCTTCGGAGTGTTGCGCTGCCGTCGAGGACGCACCAGATAGCTCCACCGGCAAGTGCAAAAAGAATAAAGCCGCTCCGCCGGCGACAAAGAAGGTGCCCGCCAAGAAGGACGGCACTGGTGGTTCCTTTACCATCAGTGCCACACTTGACAACAAATAGGAAAGCGCGCTCGTTGCTTTCCTGCAGGCGAATGTCGACGTGTTTGCATGGCAACCGTCCGACATCCCCGGTGTTCCCAGGAAAGTAATTGAGCACCACCTTGCCGTTTGTCCCCACGCGAGGCCCATCAAACAGAAAGCCAGAAAGCAAGCTGTGGAGCGGCAAGAGTTTATTGCGGAAGAAATCAAGAAGTTGGAAGCAGCAGGCCTCGTCAGAGGAGTGCTCCATCCTACGTGGTTGGCCAATCCTGTTGTCGTGCGCAAAGCGAATGGAAAATGGAGGCTTTGTATTGATTTCACTGATGTTAATAAAGCTTGTCCCAAAGACCCATTTCCTTTGCCCCGCATAGACCAGATTGTTGACTCCACGGCAGGATGTGATTTGCTTTCATTTCTTGACGCATATTCAGGGTATCATCAAATCTTCATGGCTGAGGAAGATGAGGAAAAGACCGCATTTATCACACCCTGTGGCACATACTGTTTCGTACGTATGCCATTTGGTTTGAAAAATGCTGGTTCAACATTTGCAAGAGCCGTCCAGATTGCTTTTGAGCCTCAGCTGCACAGAAATGTGGAAGCCTATATGGACGATATAGTGGTCAAAAGCAAGGATAGGGCTACTTTGGTTCAAGATCTAGAAGAAACTTTTGTAAATCTGCGCAAGATCAACCTGAAGCTCAACCCCGAAGTGCGTGTTTGGAGTTCCCGCCGGCAAGCTTCTCGGGTTCTTTGTGTCTCAACGCGGAATTGAAGCCAATCCTGACAAGATCAAAGGCATTGAGCAAATTGAAGCACCGAAGCGCGTCAAGGATGTACGACGACTTGCCGGCTGTGTTGCTGCTCTCAGTAGGTTTATCTCCAAGTCAGCTGAGCGCGCCCTGCCATTTTTCAAAATCTTAAAAAAGGCAGGTCCATTGAAATGGACTCCGGAGGCGGAGGCAGCGCTGCAAGACTTGAAGAGATACCTCTCCTCTCCTCCAATACTTGTCGCACCTAAACCACAAGAGAAGTTGTTGCTGTATCTAGCGGCAACCAATCAAGTGGTTAGTGCTGCGCTGGTAGCGGAGAGAGAGGTGGATGAGGAGGCAGTAACTGCGGCAAGCACGTCCAGCGACAAGCTGGGGGCTCCCCCGACAAGTTTTGCTGCCGACAAGGATTCGTCTGCGCAGTCAGGCAAACTGATACAAAAGAAGAAAATGGTGCAGCGCCCGGTCTACTTTGTGAGCTCTCTTCTGCAGGGAGCTAGGTCAAGGTATTCTGGTGTGCAGAAGCTGCTTTTCGGCCTTCTCATGGCCTCGAGAAAGCTGCGCCATTACTTTCAAGCACATGAAGTTACCGTCGTCACTCGCTTCCCGCTGAAAAGGATTTTGCAAAATCCAGAAGCGACAGGCAGGATTGTCGAGTGGGCGTTGGAGTTGTCGAGCTTTGGTCTCAAGTTTGAGAGTACATCAACCATACAGAGCCGAGTTTTGGCAGAGTTTGTCGCAGAATGGACACCAACGCCAGACGAAGAAATCCCAGAGACGACTCTCCCCGGCAAGGAGACAAGCAAAGAGTGGCTTATGTACTTTGATGGGGCCTTTTCGCTGCAAGGCGCCGGTGCTGGCGTACTGCTTGTCGCACCCACCGGAGAGCACCTCAAGTACGTGGTCCAAATGCACTTTCCCAAGGAACAGGCGACGAACAATACTGCAGAATATGAGGGGTTGCTTGCCGGTCTCAGGATCGCGGCAGACCTTGGGATCAAGAAGCTTATTGTCAGGGGAGATTCGCAGCTTGTCGTCAGGCAAGTGAACAAGAACTACCAATGCCCATTGATTGAAGCTTATGTAGATGAGGTGAGGAAGTTGGAGGAACGCTTTGACGGCCTACAAATGGAGCACGTCCCACGTGCTGAGAATGACATTGCCGATGGTTTGTCAAAGCGCGCCGCACTCAAATTGCCTGTGGAACCAGGCACTTTTGTGCTCCAACTAACTCAGCCATCCGTGACGCCATCAGTAGGGCAAGGCAGGAAGAGGAAGTTGGCTTCTGGCGACTACTTCCCGGCAGAGCTCCCCGAAGCCGCCGGCAAGAAGGCTGCCAAAGCCAGCGCCAAAGATGCAGAGGGGCAACTTGCTCCGACAAGGCCTCACGCTCTTGTCATTGAAGCGGGTGCTCCTAGGCAAAAGGCAAAGGGGCAACTTGCTCCGACAAGACTTCGGGTCCTTGTCGTTGAAGCAGGCGCTCCTGATCGAAGCGCTGAGGAGCAAGATGCTCCGACGAGGCCTTGGGCTTCCGTCATTGAAGCAACTGCTCCCGACGAGCTTGTTGAAGGACAGCACGCTCCAGCAGGGCCCCAGGCTCTTGTCGTTGAAGCGGCTGTTCCCGCCAAGCTCGTCGGGGAACGGCCGGCTCTGGTAGAGCGACAAGCTCTTGCCGGAGGGCCTGATGTTCCCGCAGCAGAAGAAATGCCTTTAGTCCTCGTTGTCGAGCCACAGGCTCCAGCGTGGGCGCAGCAGATCGTCCGTTTCCTTCAGACAGGAGAACTTCCCGAAGAGCAGGAAGAAGCGGAGAAAGTAGCCCGACGGTCCAATATGTATCAATTTGTCGATGACATGCTGTGCAGAAAAAGACCAAACGGTGTGAAATTGAAGTGTATTCCCCGGGAAGAAGGACAGGAGCTGTTGGCGGAGATTCATGGAGGCATATGTGGTCACCACATAGGGTCAAGAGCCCTTGCTGGAAAGGCTTTCTGGCAAGGTTTCTTTTGGCCCACCGCCCTCCAGGATGCAACTGCACTAGTAACCAAGTCTGAAGCGTGCCAGTTTCATTCCAAGCAGATTCATCAGCCAGCTCAAGCTCTCCAGACAATCCCTCTCTCCTGGCCATTTTCGGTCTGGGGGCTCGACATCCTCGGCCCCTTTCCCCGTGCCACCAGGGGCTTCGAGTACTTGTATGTGGCCATCGACAAGTTTACGAAGTGGCCGGAAGTGGAAGCAGTGAGGAAGGTGACAGCACAATCAGCCATCAAGTTCTTCAAGGGAATTGTTTGTCGCTTTGGTGTTCCTAACAGGATCATCACCGACAACGGTACCCAGTTCACGAGCCACGCCTTCATGCAGTATGTCGAAGACCTTGGCGCCAAGGTCTGTTTCGCTTCTGTTGCTCACCCCCGAAGCAACGGTCAAGCTGAAAGGGCAAATGCTGAAGTGCTGCGTGGGATCAAGACGAGAACTTTCGACAGGCTGCGCAAGTGCGGCAAGAACTGGATCGAGGAGCTGCCAGTGGTTCTTTGGTCGATCAGGACGACGCCAAATCGAGCTACTGGCCAGACGCCTTTTGCTCTAGTTTATGGAGCAGAGGCAGTTCTCCCCACGGAACTCGTATACGGGTCACCTCGAGTGCTCGCTTACGATGAGCTTGAGCAAGAGCAACTGCGGCAAGATAACGCTGTGCTCCTCGAGGAGGATCGTCTTCAGGCTGCTGTGAGAGCTGCTCGCTACCAGCAAGCTTTGCGTCGCTACCATAGCCGCAAAGTTAATGCCAGAAGTCTCAAGGAAGGCGACCTTGTTCTTCGGCGCGTTCAGTCGGCCAAGAATTCAAACAAGTTGACGCCGAAGTGGGAAGGCCCTTATCGGGTGAAACGAGTCACCAGGCCCGGCGCTGTCCGCCTGGAGACCGAGGATGGCATTCCAGTGATCAATTCCTGGAACATTGAGCATCTTCGTAAGTTTTTTCCATAAGGCGCGGTTGCCGGGCCCTTCCCCGGCAACCACCTTTTGTACAAGTATTGCCGCTGTTGCATGTAATCCTTTGTACAAAGCCAGGCGCAGACCCTGTGCATAAATAAAGCTTTTGTATTTCGCAGTTTTTGACGATTTCATGTTTACTTTTATTTTGCATGATGATCTGACATACTGTGCAGTACAGCCTCCCCGGTAAGCATTAACGAGCCGCCAAGCTCCTATATCTTTATTTTCTCTTCTTTTTTTTTCTCAAAGAGACAGAAGCTTCCCTCGCGCACAAGTTTGCCAGGGGGGATGGGATAATGATATGGACCAGGCGTGGACCAGGCGTCGTTCAAAGAAACTTTGCCTTGCCTTGCCGGGAAGAAGGCAGCGGCAAGCAGTGACAAGACCTTGCCGCGGAGAGATCAGCGACAAAGCTAAGTGCCAAAGTTTGAACAATCATTTTATTTTCAAGGTTATTTTCCTTGAACGATACTACTCTTTGTATGGAAAACCTGTGCGCGACGGAACCTAAGCGTAATCGGTCGCGCCCTTACCTTGTTTCGAGTCCGCTCAACAACCTAAGTGGCTGCACTGAGCGCGACAAGGTTGCTTGCCGGCAGCGGCACCGCCAGCAGGCTGCTGAAGTCCCGCACCCAGCGCTCGCGGCGATGGTGCGCGCACCGGCAAGTTCCCTATAAGCATAGGGCAAGTACACACAAAGAAAGAAATTGCTCAAGGGAGATGACATGCATTAACTTCAAAATATTGCAAGTTATAATACAAGATAAGTTGCCGCGGCTTAAACAGATTGTTCTTTAACATGTCTAGCGGCGGCAAGGAGGGAGAAGAATAGGCTCTCTAATTGCGGTGCTCGCCTTCGACTCTCTGGATTTGGTCCACCCTCTCCACGATGGGCGCGACAAGGGCCTCTAGTGGCGCGGGGTCGTATCCCTTCGGCAAGCTTTTGAAGATGTTGCTGAAGTCGACGCCCGGGTTTCTGTATGCTATCTTCACCAACAACCTCCGGAGAACTCCCCGGCAAAGCCTGCGTGACTCGTCGGCCAGTTGAGCCTTGTGATTGACTTGGAGCTGTTGGAGTGCTTCTACTACTCCGTCGAAGAACTCGGCTAGCTTGACGCTAGTTTGCGTGTTCTTGTCGGTGGAGTACCCGAAGTCCGGCACCTTCAGGGCAGTCAGCTCCTTGTCGATGTCCTCGGCGGCGCTGGCAAGCCTGTCTGTGAAGATCCCCACGTTATCCCTGAACTTCTTGTGGGTTGCAATAGCATCTTGAAGCAGACCTTTTTCCTTCTGGAGCTCTGTCATTAGAAGCCCTTCGCGCTTTCTGGTGGTGTCGAGCGTCTCCTTCAGCGTGGTCAGCTTCAGCTTCAGGTCTGCTCTGGAGTCGTTGGCGGCGGCAACCAGATTGTTCTTGGCTATGGTAACTTGCATCTCCGCCAAAGTGTGGGTCACCTTTGCCCTTTCACTTTCAAGCGTTGAGAGCTTGTCACCGTTTGCCTTGAGGGCGGCCTCTAGTCTTGCCACTTTCTCCTCCGTTTCCTTCCTGTTCACTTCTGCAGCAGCGACAGCGTTGGTGGCCTCCACCAACTTGCTGGCGTACTCTTGGGCCAAGGCTTCGATTTCCTTCTGGTGTTTTTGTGCCTGCCCCAGGGTCCGCTCTGCGACAAGTCTTGCCACCTCCTCGTCTTTCTGTCGGAGGGTTTCGGCAAGTCTCCTCTTGCGCTCGGCAAGTTCTTCTTCGTGGGCATCAAGGTCCACTTTCCGCTGGTTCAGATCACCGGCCTGAGCAGACAACTCCTTGGCGGTCTCCTCCTGTTTTTGTTCAATGTCTTGCTTCATCAGGAGGAGGGCCTGCCGTTCTTCGGCCAGCTGTGCCCGCTTGACCTCTAACGCATTAAGAGATCGCGCGCGGACGTCCGCCAAGATCTCCGCGCGCCTCAACATGTCAGCTTCGGCCTTCTCGATGAGCGCCTCCTTGGAAGCTAGCTTCTCCCGTCGGGCGCGATGAAGATTCAGCAGCTTTTGAAGCAGTTGCTCCTCTTCAGACGTGCTGCTGCTGCTGGCGCCTGGCGCATTCACAAGCTGGAGCCCGGCAGCGGCAAGGATCTCCTCCTCCACAACATCCTCCTCGGTTGGCGCTCTGGAGCCCACCGTCCAGGGGAGGCTGACGTAGACGTTCTCGCCGACCCGGATGTATTTGCTTGGCGAAGGCGAGTTGGGCGCTGCCGCCTCGTCAATGGTTGAGGGACCCGTGGTCGGAGTAGCGCCTGGCGCTCCTGTGGCCTCAGGGCCGTCAGTACGACCACCGGCTCCCTCGCCGGCCTCCTCAGCAGCCTTCTGGGCGGCCTCAGCTTCAGCAGCCTTGGCGGCTTCATCGGTGGGCGCCTTGGCGGTATTATCCTCGGCGGCCTTGCCGGCCTCTTCGGCAGCCCTGGCAGTTTCTTCGTCGGCAAGCTTGTCGGCTGCCAGCTTGTCGGCCTTGGCAGCGGCGGCCTTGGCGGCCTCGTCATCGACGGCCCCTGTGGTGTTCTCCTCGGCAGAAGAGTCAATGTTCATTGGCTCCACCGAGGAGGGCTCTGCCAACCCGAGAAGTAAGGCAAAAAGAGCTTCAGGAAGAAATTCAAGAAGACAAAAGAAAGAAAGCAGAAAGAGTTTTGCGGCAAGTGGGTTTACCCGTGTTGAGCTCAGGAGCTGGGGGCTCCCCTCCCCCGTCAACGTTTGTCATTGGGGTGGGGTCGCCAGCGCTGGTGCTTGGCACTTCGGCGCTTGCCGGCTCCTCTTCGTGGCTCGGCTCGCTAGTGGGAGCCCTTACCGGAGATCTTCTCCTTGGCGGTGTGGTCGAGGGGGGTGGTACTTCTGGAGCACCTTCAGATGGCTCCACTTGCTGCTCCTCTCCTACACGCCCAAAGATGTCAGTGACAAAATGCTTGTTCCTCAGCGACCGCCAGCGAAAGGTAGTTGAAATACTTACGCTGGGGGCTGCGACAAGGGCTGGGCTCCGAGCTGGTCGGGATGGTCTCAGACGCTCTCCCGGTGGTTGCCGTGGGCTCATCTTCGACGACCACCACGATCTTGCTCGTCGAGACCTTAGCTCTCTTCCTTGTCCTCTCCGCCAAGGTTTCCTCCCTGCGGAAGCAAGGCCAGAGCGCGACAAGTGAGGACAGAAACAAAACCTTACAAAGATTGAGGGTCGCGGCAAGGGAACTTACTCTTCCTCGTCGTCCTCTTCGCTAAGAGCGGAAAAATCAAAGTCCGCCTCCGTGTGAGGAGGGGGAGCTGGGCTCCTTGGCCGCTTGGCGGGGGTAGTAGCAGCGGTCTTTGATGACCCTGCTCCAGTTGCCGGGGACCGCGTGAGACGCTCCCGCAGCACCAGCCCTTGCCGCGGTCGAGCGCGTCGAACGGCGCTCCGGCAGTTGTTGAACCTCTTGCCGCTTAGCCACTTTGCCAAGCCTGCGAAGGCGTTTCCTCCTCAGAGGGGCTGGGGACTCTGACTGCGGTGGGCTTTCGGTGCCCTCCTCGGAAGAGGAGCCCTCATCCTCCGAGCTGCCTAACTCGTCGGCAGGCTGGCTTGGCCCGACATCCTTGCCGGGTGCGGCGAGCTCGCCCTTCCCGGCAAGCATCCCCTGCTCGGCAAGGATCTCCTTTTGTGCCTCGTCGAGCTCCGCCAAAGTATAACCAAAATCGCCAGCTTCCCTGGCGAGCCTGTCCTCTTCCACTCTTTGAGCAATGAATTCTATTTCTTGCTCAGTGGTGTTGCGGACGAGCCACTCCTCCTCCCGGACCTGCTTTTCGACCGTGGAGTCAAAGAATCGCCGCACATCTTCTTCGAGCGGCACGTCCCAAGTTGCTTCAACGCTGTGCGCATTGCAGAGCGGCATCATAGCGATGATTGCACTCAATGCGGAGTTGTTGCAAAGGGGCACGATGTGCTTCGGCAGCGTGAACGCCTTGTCGCGCTTCTCTGGATCTGTCTCTTGCTTGAACAGTTCTCGCATGAAAAAGTCGTGCTGCAGAACTGTGAAGTTGTTGATCAATCCAGGGCGCAGCCGCATGATATCGGCTGGGTTCTTCCAATCAGAGGCCGGCCTTCCTCTCTGCTGCAGAGGAGCAATGCGGCGGCGGAGGAAGTCTGCGCCAACCATCCCTATGGTGAGCCCGGCCTCCCTGAGCCGTATGATCCTGGTAGCGGCAATCTCCAGCTTTTTGTCCTGGGGATCCAGATCGCTCCAGTCTGTGCCACGCGCTGCTGGGGTCTTGCGAAGCGCACAGTATGGTGGCGGCTCATCGTCAATGATCCAACACCATTCAGACCGGATTTCTCCCCATCTTGGGCGGAGATCCCCCTTCAGATAATGCTCCTTGGCGCCCAATCTTGAAACGAACGAGACGCCAACAGTGAGAGGCTCCCCCTTTTCAGCACGGGGAGTGAAGTAATGCCTGAACAGCGCAGTGTTGGGTGCAACGCCGACGAAGTTCTCGCACAGATGCGCAAATATTGCCATGGTGGATACGGCATTCGGTGTGAGATCCAGCAGACGGAGATTGAAGGTGTACATGACGTCGCTAAAGAAACCCGAGTACGGTGGGCAGAGCCCGCACCAAAAGTAGCAAGCGAAGAAGGGGTACTTGCTCACTTCACTCTCGTCGGTGGCTGGGCGAACGCGGGTGGCCGGATGCGCCTTGGTCCTCGCGGCCCACATGCCTTGGAACTTGGCCTTCAGATCCGCCCCCGTGAGCGTCGGAGCGAAGAGCGCGTACTTCTGCCTCTTCAACTGCGCCTGGGTCTCCGTCCTTGAGGACTTCCCCGTCTTCCCCTTTTCTCCTTTGGGAGGCATGGCGAAGGCAGAGCGTGCAATTAAACAGCATAGGGACGTTTCGGCTTATCCCAGCCACGCGTGCCCGTGCACTGTTTGGGCCTCGCCCAACAACGCCCGGCACCATGTCTGGCCCAGGCCCGGGCGCTCCTGTCAGTGTACTAGAATAGGGGTACCCTAGTACCCCGTACTTGTGCACGGGCAGTAGTAGCGTCCCGCGGCCAGGCTTGCGGGAGGACAGCCAGAGAGAAGCTCAAGATTATTAAGTCATTCAAGAACAAAGTATACAAAGCAAGAGTTAAGGCCCCGGCAAGAGGAGCTTGCCGGGAGGGACAGCTGAGGCCCAGCCTGAGGTTTGCTGTAGCAGAGTACTTGCCGCGGCAAGGTACTTGCCTCGGCAAGTCATTGGCTGCGGCTAGGTATTGGCTGCGGCAAGATAGCAGCTGCGGCAAGGTACTTGCCCCGGCAAGTTACCTTGCGCGGCAAACTATGGGTTGCGGCAAGCTGTCAGGTGCGGCAAGGTCTTGCCGTGGCAAGCGTTACTGTACCACTGTGCTACTGTGCTGCTCCGGTGCCTCTGCCAGCGTGGCGCTCTGGGTCCTTCCAAGCGTATGTGGCAGGGCACTGTATAGACGGCGGTACACTGTAGCTAGCGGTGCAGGAGCAGGTGGGATAGACTTTTCCCACGTCCAAGACGTCCGGGTACATGTATGTGGACAGCAAAGGCATGGGCATTTAATGCCCTTGTCCCCTGCCGTTAGTGGTAGGTAGGACATGTCATCCTGGTAATAATGGCCTTACTGTAGCAACTTTCCACCTCTACCTTTACTGTTTGCCACCTGTTGGTGACCCCTTTGTGCGTATAAAAGGAGGCCCATAGGCAATGTGGAGGAGGGAGGAGGAACAGGGAGATGGAGAACTCCAGTATTGTACGCAGCTGCTCGGTACTGTAGCGCTCCTGGAGCTAGAACAATCATACAGATAATAAACCAAAAAGTAGTAGTAGGGTTTTACGCATCCGTGCGGCCCGAACCTGGGTAAATCTCTCTCGTGCACTGTCGTGTTCTTCGCTAGATTTGCTCTTCGTGCGACCGTCTCTCCCTGCCGAATGTAAAGGGGTCCTTCCCTGGGTCCCATAGGTGATCGCGGATTCATCCCCGACATGGAGGGGGAGTAAACCTTTGCTTTTATCGCTTGGGAACCGCCACTAATGTGTTTAGCATGGAAGATATTGATAACTTTTGGTCGTGAAGTAAATAGGAAGGGTGCATTTCCCAAAATTTCATTTATCTCCATTTTAAAGCTTCGAGCTCTGGCACTGCTGCAAATCCCTGCTTCCCTCTGCGAAGGGACTATCTATTTACTTTTATTTTGAGTCATCACCTTCTCAAATAAGCGCCAGATCTGAGAGCACTATTGTCATCCTCATGCATTGTGTATAGTTAATGTTGAATGCATCATGACTGGATTTTTTTCTACCATGAATTACAATGTTTAGTCACTGCTTGAACTTTGGAGGTGCTCTGCATTTATGTTTTGCAGTCTCAGAAAGGGCTAGCGAGATACCACTGTTGTCATATTATATCATGGCTGTTTTGACAAAGTGTTGTCATTTGAGATATCTTATTATTGCTCGCTAGTTTATTATGCCATTGACATGAGTCAATATAATTTTTAAGAGTTATTGTCGACATGGTTAGTCATAATATTTGCTGAAAACCTGGGTACTACTTAAGCTTATCAACTGAATTACTTGAGGACAAGCAAAGGTTTAAGCTTGGGGGAGTTGATACGTCTCCGTCGTATCTACTTTTCCTAATGCTTTTGCTCTTGTTTTGGACTCTAATTTGCATAATTTGAATGAAACTAACCCGGACTGATGCTGTTTTTAGCAGAACTACCATGGTGTTGTTTTTTGTGCAGAAATAAAAGTTCTCGGAATGGAACAAAACTTTTTGGAGATTTTTTATGGAATAAAAGAAAAATACTGGAGCCAAGAACCACCGGAGGGTGGCCCCTGGGTGAGCACAACCCACCAAGGCGCGCCACCCCCTCCTAGCGCGCCCAGGTGGGTTGTCCCCACCTGGTGGCCCCGCAGACCCTATCTCCGACGGTATAAAATCACATTTTCAGAGAAAAAAATCAGAGAGAAAGAATTATCACATTTCACGATACAGAGCCGCTGCCACCTTTTGTTCTCCATCGGGAAGCCAGATCTGGAGCCCGTTTGGGGCTCCGAAGAGGGGAATCTTCAATCTTCGTCATCACCAACCCTTCTCCATCGCCAATTCCATGATGCTCCCCACCGGGAGTGAGTAATTCCTTCGTAGGCTGGCTGGTCGGTGAGGGAGTTGGATGAGATTCATCATGTAATTGAGTTAGTTTTGTTAGGGCTTGATCCCTAGTATCCATTATGTTCTGAGATTGATGTTGCTATGACTTTGCCATGCTTAATGCTTGTCACTTTGGGCCCGGGTGCCATGATTTCAGATCTGAACCGTTTATGTTGTCACCATCATATCTATGTTCTAGATCTGATCTTGCAAGTTATAGTCACCTATTACGTGTTATGATCCGTAAACCCCGGAGTGACAGTATTCCGGATACTTTCTGGTGATGACCGTAGTTTGAGGAGTTCATGTATTCACTATGTGCTAATGCTTTGTTTCAGTTCTCTATTAAAAGGAGGCCTTAATATCCCTTAGTTTCCTTATGGACCCCGCTGCCACGGGAGGGTAGGACAAAAGATGTCATGCAAGTTCTTTCCATAACCACGTATGACTATTTACGGAATACATGCCTACATTATATTTATGAACTGGAGCTAGTGTCGTATCGCCCTAGGTTATGACTGTTATATGATGAATATCATCCAACGAATTCACCGATCCAATGCCTACGAATTTTCCATATATTGTTCTTGCTAAGTTACTACTACTGTTGTTACTGTTACAACTGCTACAAAATCATTGCTATCACTGTTACCCTTACCATTACTATTATTGCTGCTATCAAAACTATCATATTTCTGTGCTACTGATCATACTGCTGCAGATAATTAATCTCCAGGTGTGGTTGAATTGACAACTTAGCTGCTAATACTTACAAATATTCTTTGGCTCCCCTTGTGTCCAATATATAAATTTGGGTTGAATACTCTGCCCTCGAAAACTGTTGCGATCCCCTATACTTGTGGGTTATCAAGGGGCTGCTGTAATGGCAGCATGCGGGTGGACGTTGACTTCCTCGCACCTCACATGACGCTTCTCCGTCGTGGCTGGAAAACTTTCGCACGTGCCCACATCTTGGGGGAGGGGCACGCACTCCATTTTAAGCTAATGGATGCAGATCTGCTCTCCATCAAGGTCTTTGGGCGTTCGGGTGCTGCGCGGAGAGCTCGACCGACGATGAAAGCTCCTCTTCGAGCGACAGCGACGAAGAGGACACTGAAGGCGAAGACGACGGCGCCGAGCGGGAGGACGGCGACTCGGAGTCCAGCTGAGCGCCGGATGCACCTTCACCGTCAGCTAGGCGCCGGCGGCACCATCATCTGCACCTGGCCTTCTCCCCGGCAGAGCGATTTGCCGGGGTGTTGGGTGTGGATGCCTCCGCCTCCTTGAGCTGGACCCCGGCAGGCTTCCTCATGGACTCCGGCTTCGTCTTCCCTGTCAGTGTCCCTCCTACCGCGTTCCTCTGGTCCTGGCGATGGTGACCAGGGCATCGCCTGGCTGCTCCTCCCGTCCATCCCGCTTCGCCCCCGCCCTCTTGATCTTGTCAGGCTGCGTCCCACGGGCCCTGATGGGGTCAGGCTGGGCTTCTACCTAGGCACCCCTTTTGCCCTCTTCACCTCCCTCTGTAGCTCCTAGGAGGAGACGGACAAGAAACGCATTACGGGGCACTTATGTTTTTTCAATCTAAAAACGGTAGGCACTTGCCAAAATTTAGCTTAAATTATGTATCCTTTCATCCATATTTGTACCATGTATGGTTTGTACTTGTTTATCTGCATATTAATGAAAAAAGATCTGCTTGCCGGGCACTCGTGCATGTATCATGTCCATGCTGAGGAATGATTCCTCCATACTCTCAAGTAAACAAGGTTTTCTGGCAAGACACCTTGCCGGTCTCTTCCGTTGCTGCCGCAGTGCTCAGCCTGGCGGGTTAGGAGGGTGGAAGAGAACTGGCCCCTTGTCAACCCCTTTTTTTTCAAATGCCACTGCGACCCGCCTAACTGAAGTAATCTTCGAATCAAAGGATGGGAGCACAAATTTTTTTAGGGCGACAAGGTTTTTCTACGCACAAGTCTTTCACACAGGGTCATGCGATGGATGGTCAGGGGAACTTATCTGCGTTATGCTGTCGGGGATCGATACACCAGCTTGTCTTCACTTCCCCCCTTTGGGGAGTTTACCCGCGGCAGGAGCCCTCTTGTTAGTACAGGGAAAAAAAGCAGCATACGATCTCATCTATATGATTCAAGGACTATAGCAAAGTCATACTTAAATAAACATGCATGCAAGTTTTAGGCGCCAGCGCTTCATTTTATTATCTTTGCATAGGGTCTCTGCGCCTGGCTTTGTAGAAAGGGTTACATGCGCATCGGCAAGGCTTGTACAAAAGGTGGCTGCTGGGAGCTGAGCCCGGCAATCGCGCCTTACGGGTAGAACTTGCGAAGATGCTCAATATTCCATGAGTTTTGCAATTTACTGCCATCTTCGGTGTCCAGACGGACTGTGCCAGGTCTGGTGACTTGCACTACCCGGTAAGGGCCTTCCCACTTCGGCGTCAACTTGTTGGAACCCTTGGCGGACTGAACACGCCTAAGGACAAGGTCGCCTTCCTCAAGGCTCCGGGCGTGAACCCGGCGGCTATGATAGCGGCGCAGGGCTTGCTGGTAGCGTGCAGCACGCACAGTGGCCCGGAGACGATCTTCCTCAAGGATCACGGCATCGTCATGCTGGAGCTGCTTTTGCACTACTTCATTGTAGGCAAGTACTCAAGGTGACCCGTATATGAGTTCTGTGGGGAGCACTGCTTCTGCCCCATACACTAGGGAGAAGGGAGTCTGTCCGGTGGCTCGATTTGGTGTCGTCCGGAGGGACCAAAGAACCACCGGGGGCTCATCAATCCACCGCCTGCCGCATTTCTACAGCTTGTCGAAAGTTCTCGTCTTGAGTCCATGCAGCACTTAAGCATTCATCCTCTCAGCTTGCCCATTGCTTCGGGGATGAGCAACAGAGGCAAAGGATACCTTGCTCCCAAGGCTTTGGACGTACTGCATGAAGGTGCGGCTCATGAACTGGGTGCCGTTGTCGGTGAGTACTCTATTGGGTACTCCAAAACGGCACACCAATCCTTTCAAGAACTTGACAGCTGATTGTGCGGTCACCTTCCTCACTAGCTCCACCTTAGGCCACTTTGTAAACTTGTCGATTGCAACGTATAAGAATTCAAAGCCCCCGGTGGCACGGGGGAAGGGGCCCAAGATATCGAGTCCCCAGACCGAGAATGGCCAGGATAAAGTGATCGTCTGGAGAGCTTGAGCTGGTTGATGAATGTTTTTGGAATGGAACTGACAGGCTTCACACTTGGTGACGAGCTCAGTTGCATCCTGGAGGGCTGTGGGCCAGTAGAAACCCTGCCGGAAAGCTTTTCCAACCAGGGCTCTTGATCCAATGTGAGAGCCACATATACCCCCATGTATCTCCGCCAACAGCTTCAACCCATCTTCCGACAAATGCACTTCAATTTCACCCCGTTTGGCCTCTTTCTGTACAGAGTGTCATCGACAAACTGGTACATACTAGACCATCGGGCTACTTTTTCAGCTTCTTCTTGCTCTTCGGGAAGTTCTCATGTTTGAAGGAAATGGACTATGTGTTGTGCCCAAGTTGGAGCCTGTGGCTCGACAACAAGGACGAAAGGCACCTACCCGTTCGTGGGAGGGCTTACCTCGACCGCAAGAACTTGTGGTTCCGCGGGAGGGTGCTGCTCACCAACCGAAGTGGGGTTGTTCCCGGCAGCCTCTCTACCAGCAGCTTCGGGGAGCCCTGCCGGGAGATACTTGCCAGAGTCCAAGTTTCTCCTTTTTCTAGCCATCATTGAAGGGGACACTGATGGTTGGGTTAGGTGGAGGACAAAAGTTCCTGGTTCCACAGGGAGCTTTTGTGCAGCGCACTTTGACAAGTGATCAACAATGTTGTTCTCTGCACGTGGCACGTGCTCTGCTTGTAACCCATCAAAGTGTTCTTCCAGCTTTCTCACCTCCTCCACATATGCCTCCATCAACGGACTCTGGTAATCCTTCTTGACTTGTCTCACCACGAGCTACGAGTCTCCACGGATGATCAATTTCTTGATTCCCAACTCCACCACAATTCTGAGTCTGGCAAAGAGCCCCTCATACTCAGCAGTGTTGTTGGTGGCTTTCTCCTGAGGAAAGTGCATTTGAACCACATACTTAAGATGCTCTCCGGTGGGCGCAACAAGGAGCACGCCAACCCCAGCGCCTTGCAACGAGAAAGCACCATCAAAGTACATGATCCACTCTTGAAGCGCCTCCCTGCCGGGGGTGACTGTTTCTGGTATTTCTTCATCCGGAGTGGGCGTCCATTCTGCAATGAACTCCGCCAATGCTCTACTTTGAATAGTTGAGGTACTTTCATACTTCAGGCCAAAGCTTGACAGCTCTAGCGCCCATTCAACTATCCTGCCGGTGGCTTCGGGGTTCCTCAGTATGTGTTGCAGCGGAAAACGAGTGACAACTGTGATCTCATGGGCTTGAAAGTAGTGGCACAGTTTCCTCGAGGACATGATGAGGCCGAAGATCAACTTTTGCACTCCAGAGTACCTTGAGCTAGCCCCTTGTAATAGGGAGCTGACAAAGTAGACCGGCCGTTGCACCACTTTCTTCCTTGCCGCGGTTTCAAGATCGCCTTCGCTGGCTTGCCCTGCCTCTTCTTATTAGCGTCTGTCACGATGGGTTCAGTTCCATCCCCGGAGGGTGCAGTTGCTGCAACTGCTTCCTCATCCACTTCTCGCTGCGCCACCAGTGCTGCACTAACCACTTGATTCATCGCAACTAAATATAGCAACAACGGCTCTTGTGGTTTAGGCGCGACTAAGGTGGGAGCAGAGGAAAGGTAGGCTTTCAGGTCTTGCAGTGCTGCTTCTACTTCTGAGGTCCACTTCATCGGGCCAGCCTTTTTCAAGATTTTGAAGAAAGGCAAGGCACGCTCTGCAGACTTGGAGATGAACCTGCTTAACGTGGCAATGCATCCAGTCAAACGCCTCACATCTTTAACAGTCTTGGGTGCTTGTATCTGCTTGATTGCTCTGATCTTGTCAGGGTTGGCTTCTATGCCCTGCTGGGACACTAAGAAACCAAGGAGCTTGCTGGATGGAACACCAAACACACATTTCTCAGGGTTTAGTTTCAAATTGATCTTGCACAGGTTTGCGAAGGTCTCTTCTAAGTCTTGAATGAGTGTTGATCTGTCCTTGGTCTTGACCACTATATCATCCATATAAGCTTCTACATTCCTGTGCAGCTGGGGATCAAAACGAACTTGTACTGCTCTTGCGAAAGTGGATCCGGCGCTCTTTAACCTGAAAGGCATTTGTACAAAGCAGTAAGTGCCAAATGGAGTGATGAACGCGGTCTTTTCTTCATCTTCTTTGGCCATATATATCTGATGGTACCTAGAGTACGCATCCAAGAAAGATAGCAAATTACATCTGGAGGGGGAACCAATGATTTGATCAATGCGCGGCAAGGGGAAAGGGTCTTTTGGACATGCTTTGTTCAGGTCCATGAAATCAATGCATAGCCTGCATTTCCCGTTTGCCTTGCGCACCACCACTGGATTCGCCAACCAAGTTGGGTGTAGTACCCCTCTGACCAAACCAACTGCCTCAAGTTTCTTGATCTCCTCGGCAATAAACTACTACCGCTCTAAAGCTTACTTTCTGACCTTTTGCTTGACGGGCCGAGCATGAGGACAAACAGCGAGGTGGTGCTCGATTACCTCCCTGGGAACACCGGGGATGTCAGACGGTTGCCAAGCAAACACATCGACATTCGCCCGTAGGAAGGCAACGAGCGCGCATTCCTATTTGTCATCAAGGGTGGAGCTGATGGTGAATGTACCATCAGCGCCATCCTGCCTTGTCGGGACTTTCTTCACGGCTGGTGAAGCCACCTTGGGTCTCTTGCCACTAGAACTCTCCGGCAGGTCCTCAACAGGCGCAGTGCACTCCAAAGAGGCGCGCTTCCTGGAGTCCTTGCCGGCATCTCTGCTAGCCGTCTTTCCTTATTTGTATCCTTGGCAGGAACTTGGGCGTCAGCTGCCTCAGCTGCTACTGCGTCCCGATACATCTGGTCCACACATATGATCGCATCTTTATTATCTGACAGGATGGAAATGACACCCATCACCCCTGGCATTTCAAGGTATTGTAGGCATAGTGAGATGCTGCCATAAACTTTGCCAGAGCTGGGTGACCAAGAATCCCATTGTAAGGCAGAGGAAGCTCATCAACGTCAAACACGACCCTCTCAGTCTGGCAGTTCAGTTCCCCGCCAAATGTCACAGGCAATGTGATCTTCCCTTTGGGCCGACTCCTGCTGGGGTTGATTCCTTGGAATGTGCCCGTGGCCTTGAGTTCTTCATCAGGGATCTACAGTTTGCCAACCACTTTAGGGGAAATCAGATTCAATCCAGCCCCGTCGTCAACTAGCATCTTTGTTACTTTGAGGTTGTGGATTGTTGGGGAGACCAACAATGGCAAACACCCTACCGCGGTAGTGCAGTCGGGGTGATCCTCTTTGTCAAAGATGATAGGCATGCGGGACCACTTAAGTGGCCTTCGGGAATCCGCAGTTGGCCCCACGGCATTAACCTCACGCGCCCATTGCTTGAGCTTCCGGTGAGAGGAGTGCAAGGATGCACCCCCATCAATGCACATGGCCTCAGTTGCCTTCTGGAATTCTTGTTCACTAGTTTCTTCTTCATCCTCCTCATCACTTCTGTCATCTCCTTCACTCTTTTCACGGCCTCTAGCGGGATTTTCTTTCTGCTGCGGACTCTTGCCGCGGCGGCCTCCTCTGCTGCCATGTCCTTTCCCGCAAGCACCCTCTTGGCCTTTCTCCCTGTCACGCTTCTCATATTCAGCTTTTTGCTTCTTGACAAGCTGCTCAAATTGATGACATTCTTGGAGGTCATGGCCCTTGGTGCGGTGGATTTTGCAGTATGACCTGTCGGATTACCCAGCCATTTCCACTGTCGCGGCCTCCCGGCAATCAGCGCATGTAGCAGCTCCCTTGCCGGGGGCCTCAGCCTTAGTCTTCTTGCTGGCACTAGGATCACCTGAGCTCCCGACGGCCAACACTGTCTTCTCTTTGCGCTTTCTATTGAGCCTCTGATTCCTCCCCTTCGAGTTGGTGGTGCCGTCATCGACATCTGAGTCAATTTCGATGCCAGCCTCCTCTCCGGGGAGTCGCCTCCCTTCCTCAGTCCAAGCACACTTATCCGCCAAGGTGTACAGCTCGTTGACAGTTTTGGGGAGCCGGGCATTCATCTTGGCCCGCATCCTTCTGTTACGCATGTTCGAATGGAACGCGGCAATCGCGGCTGCAGGGTGTATCTCTGGGTTGTTACGATGCACTCGACTGAACCTCTGTATGTACTTACACAAATCCTGCCCTTTCTTTTGCGGAAGGACCTGCAGATCACTGGGTTGTCCAGGCTCTTGGTGGTCACCTGTGAAGGCGCCAACCAACTCGTTGCATAATTCTGCCCATGATGAAATGGAGTTCTCCGGCAGGTGCATCAGCCATGATCTCACATTTAGCTTAAGTGACAAAGGGAAATAGTTGGCGAACACCTTCTCATCTCTGCCCCGGCGGCTTGAACAGCAATTGTATATATGCATAGAAACTCTGCCGGGTTTAACTTTCCGTCGTATTTTTCTGGCAGCTCAGGCTTGAAGACGCGAGTAGATGGCCAGCGGACCTACCGCAGCTCACAAGTGAAGGCAGGGCACCCAACCTCAAAAGGCAAGTACCCACCAGCACTGGGCACGGGCTTGTCATCGCCAGGGCCATTGCGCCTGTCGGACTGACGGCGTGCCTCTCGGAATCACTCTATGGTGACGTGTGCATCTTCCTTCCACTATTCTTCCAGAACATGCCACTGATCACGACGGGTTTGCGGGTCAGACGAAGCCATCGATGTCTCGTCGGGCTCATCGGCCCGTTCAGCCTGCCAAGGTTGCTATTGGGCCTGCTGTCGTGGAGGGGATTGCGCCGTTGGCGCAGCCTCCTCAACACGGCCAACGCCTCGGGGCGCCGTCGCCGTTCGCCGGCATCGTGACGGCTGCGCATGCTGTGATTTACCGGCCTCAGAAAAGCCAATTAAACTTTGGATGGTGGCCCTCCACTCGTCCATCTTGTCAGCCGTTCACGAAAAGTTCAACAGGAGATGGGCTCGCGTCATTGCTTCCGCAACCCTGCTCGGCATGGCCAACGAAGCGGACCGTGACATTGCTCGACTCCTGGTGGAACTAACAGGAGCGTTGCCGTGTTCTTGCCGTCGTGGACCGATCGCCAAGGCGGTCTGATGTTGAGTGGGGCGTGTCTGGAGATCGATGGCCCCTTTCAGCGCTCCGCCTTGCCCATCTCGCTCTGGGCAAGGCGTGCGCTTGGAAGCCACGCCCGTGACGGGCGGAATTGGAGAATCATGGCTTGCGCCCAAGCGGGTGTCGCTATTGCGACTGCATCTGCCAGTGCGGCGGGGAGGTGGAGACTTGGCGTCCCCTCCACCCGCAGCTTCCGGGCCAAGCTCGTCAGGACGCTGCTGAGGCGCCCCATCTCCGACGTTCCTCACTCCAACTTCGACCGTGGGGGACACAACGGCGGCGGCGCCTGCACTGGTTGTGTCACCAATGGCGCCTGCCTCACCCAACATTGTCGCGGCGCCGACGGTGTCTGCGGCTGTGTGTGAGGGGGCCTGCGAAGTGGAGGGATGCGTGGTCGCGTCGGGTTTCTTCTTGGGCGCCATGGACAGAAAAGTTGATGATGAACAAGACGATGATGAAGATCGACGCGTTGTTTGCAACTTCAGGTTCGCGCAAGTGATCCACCCTACCTGGCGCGCCAAAGATGTTGTGGGTGGGCACAATCTCCTATGGGGCCACGAGCCCCTTGTGGTTTGGCATGAGGGAGATCACGTCGCACAAAGAGCAGAAGCCATGAGGCAGCACGCCAACGAGGACTCTCGTTGTTTTTACCCAGGTTCGGGCTGCTGAGATGTGTAAAACCCTACTCCTGCTTTGGTGGATTGGAAGGTGGAAACACAATAGCACGCAGCGCTCAAGCCCGACAATGTGTCCTCGGGAAGAGCTGCTACGCGCGTACAAGTGTGCAAGGGTCCGAATCCCTTTCTAGATTGCCTTCGTCCTCCTTTTATAGCACAAGGGGTAACCACAGTGGCAAAACAATCCTTATCCTATGATTAGATAGCTAACAGTGCTATCATACCTAACTATGGCAGTTAGAAAAAGTGCATTAAATGCATTGCTAGATGTCGTGCTGAGGATGAAACCTGACAAGCCTGCCGTGCCGCTTAATCATCTTCTGCTTATTATCTTGACACGCCTCTGGACAGGTGTCAAATGAGTGTGATCTGTCTTCCAACGAGCTGCCACGTGCTTGGTGGAAGCCACTTAATCACTTGTGGGCTCGACACCGCACCGATAAGTGACTTGCGTTGTTCTGCGGTGGAGCGGTGGTGCCTTGGCGGGAGTTCTTGCCCTTGGCGGCCCCAGCATGCCTGCCGGGGCAATCTTGGACTTGCCCTTGGGGTGATCTCGACCTGGCCGGGCTCTCCTGCCCGGCAAGGGAGGCCTCCTCAAGGTGGTTTCATGCTTGTCTTGGTCTTCTTGATCCGCTCCTTGATCTCACAAAGAGCAGTTTCTCTAGCTTGGCCTTGCTTTGTATGTTGGTGCTGGACATGTAATGCCAGCACGCCTATGTATAAGTCCGGGCAACAAACATGAATGTTTGCTGCACCGACAGGTGGGGTCCGAAACCAACCCTAACTCTGTTTTCCCCATACATACGGACTCTAAAAACAACCTATACTTCAGTATTTTAAAATTACATGGGCCTGGCCCAATAATAAGGTGACACAGCACCTATAATAGTCTCTGGACGAAATTTATGAAGTGGCATCTTGTATATTTTGTCCAAGGCTTCATGCACTCATTATGGTGGCTTCAAAGTCCTGAAATCATCACTTGTATCTTCGTTCTTGTTCCCCTTGCGCATGCCATCATCTCCATGCTTGATCTTGCTCCAATGTTCATCCTTCTTGTCCAAGCTAGGCTCTTCATTTGTAAGCCAGACAAATGTATCCAATTTAGGCAGCATCATATTCTCATGAACATTAGAATCATTACCAAGAAACGAAAGTACCTGGTAATTTAATTGGCGTGCGCGAGCTCTAGTAATTGGTCCAGTATGTATAGCAGCAGGGGTTGTGGGTGTAACAATGGTATTGATGTCCTCATCATCCTCCCCTTCTTGAAGTGAAGTCGTCCTCGATGGAAGCTCATCTTCCTCACCCAAATAAGGCTTCAAATCTACAATTTTAAAAGTGGGACTAACCCCAAAATCTGCAGGCAGCTCAAGTTTATATGCATTATCATTTATTTTCTCTAACACCTTAAAAGGACCATCAACATGTGGCATTAGCTTGTATTTGCACATATAAGGAAACCTATCCTTACGCAAATGTAACTGTCACAGTGGAACACGATCACCTATGGGGCCATCAGCCCCTTGTGGTTCGGCAAGGGGGGAGGTCGCATTGCACAAAGAGCAGAAGCCATGAAACAGCACGACAGAGGTGACGCTGGTGGTTTTTACCCAGGTTTGGGCCGCTGGGAAGCGTAAAACCCTACTCCTGCTTTGGTGGATTGAGGGAAGGACCGTGATGAACTCGCAGCGCTCAAGCCCAGCAAGGTCACCTTGGGAAGAGTAGCTACGCGCGTATGAGTACACAAGGGTCTGAATCCTGTTCTAGGTTCCCATGGTCCTCCTTTTATAGGCTAAGGGGTAACCATAGTGGCAAAATAGTCATTATCTAGTGATTAGATAGCCAACAGTGCTATCATACCTAACTCTGGCAGTTAGGACAAAGTGCATTAAATGCACTGCTAGGTGTCACGCTGAGGACGCAGCCCGGCAAGCCTGCTGCGCCGCTTATTCATCTTCTACCTGTCTTCTTGACACGCCTCTGGACAGGTGTCATATAGAGGTAATCTTCCTTCCAAATGGCTGCCACGTGCCAAATGATAGCCACTTAATCACGTGGGGGCTCGACACCGCACTGATAGATGAGTTGCGTTGCGGTGCAGTGGAGCGGTGGAGCGGTGGAGTATTGGCGGGGAGGTTTGCCTTCAGCGGCCCCGGCAAGCCTGCCGGGGAAACATTGGATTTGTCCTTGGGGCGGCCTCGACTTGACCAGGCTCGCCTGCCCGGTAAGGGAGGCTTTCCGTTAGTGATATCTTACTACTTTGGCTTGTCTTGGTCTTCTCGATCCGCCCTTTGATCCCTCAAAGAGCTATTTATCTGGCTTGGTTTTGACTTGGATGCTTGGTGAAGTTTGCTTCCTTGCCATCATGCATGTGTATAGTCCAGTCAACATGCGTGAAGGTTTGTTGCACCGACAGGAGCCCCCGGGCCTGGTCCTAATGTGCTGCCGAGCATCGTTGGGGTAGGCCCCATCAGGTACACAGGCGGGGCACTTGTGACGATATTCTCCTCTTTCTTGATATTTTCCTTGCTTCTTCATTAACCTGTGCTTGAGTCAGTTTCCGGTTTCCCCGTGCGTCGTGTGAGACGACGTGGGGGAATTTACGCCACGATCCGTTCGCTGCCCACATCCCATGTTCATGGGGTGGTAACTGCCATTCCGCTCACTCTTTTGCTCCTACCTTTTTCGCCACGTATGCTGCATGCATTGCGCAGGGTAGGTGGTGGACACGGAGGGCGTCGGAATGAGTGCCCTGGCAGAAAACCAAGCATCGCAGATAGGTGCAGGAGGGCGGTCTTGATTCCGTGCACCGTTGATGACGCAGAGGGGCCAGATTGGCGGAGCGGGGCGGTTTCCCCCTGGGTGAGGAGCTAGCTCATGGCCATGTTCGCCCATAAAAGGGGACACAGGCGAGGTGCTTACTCACACACTTCTCCTCCTTCTTCCTTCCGGCATCTTTTCTCCACTATGGCAAGGGGGAGAGGGCGTGGTGGCATTCCAGTGGCGGCGATGAGGGTTTCTGCTCGACAGCGCCTCCCTCCTCCTATTGGGGACGCAGGAGGGAGCCCGTCGTCAGAGGAGGTGGTAGAGGACGTGGACGCGGCCGTCGTGGTGCCCAGGGTCGAGGAGGACGGGGCGGTTCTTTGATCGCCCCTCCTCCAGTTGCTCCGAGCCCGAATGAAGGCCACGTCGGGGACCAGCCACTAGAATTCATCATCAAGCTACGCGGGCCTCCACGCAGCCATCTCTGGCTTCCAACGCCATTCGCAAGGGTGATGGAGGTTGAACAGCCACCGGGGTTGAGGCTCCACATGAGGGGCTGCTGTAATGGCAGCATGCGGGCGAACGTAGAGTTCCCTGTACCTCATGTCATGCTTCTCCGGCGCGACTGGAAAACCTTCGCTCATGCCCACAGTTTCATGGTAGGGCACGTCCTTCACTTCAAGTTAATGGACGCCACCCTGCTCTCCATCAAGGTCTTCGGGCGTTTGGGTGCTCGCTTAGGGTGCTGCGCGGAGAGCTCGACCGACGACGAAAGCTCCTCCTCAAATGATAGCAACGAGGAGGCAGTGACGGCGATGACGACGGCGCCGATGGGGAGGACGACGGCTCCGACTCCTGCTGAACACTAGCCGCACCGTCACCGTCAGCCGGCGGCACCACCATCTGCACCTGCATTTCCTCCCGGCAAGGCGATTTGCCGGGGTTTTGGGTGTGGAAGGTGTCTCCGCCTCCTCTAGCAGTCTTCCAGCTGGACCCCAGCAGGCTTCCCCGTGGACTCCAACTTCGTCTTCCCTGCCGGTGTCTGCGCTGCCGTGCCCTGCTGGCCCTGGTGGCGGTGACCAGGGCATCGCCTAGCCGCTCTCTCCATCCCTTGCCTTCGCCCGCGCACTCTCGATCTTGTCAGGCTGCGTCCCATGGGCCATGACGGGGTCAGGCTGGGCTTCTGCCCAGGCGCTCCTTTTGCCCTCTTTGCCTCCCACTGTAGTTCCTAGGAGGAGAGGGACAAGAAAGGGATTATGGGGCACTTATCTTTTTTCAATCTAAAACATTTAGGCATTTGCCTAATTTTAGTCTCAAATATGTAATTTCTTCTATCCATGTTTGTACTCTGTAAGGTTTGTACTTGTTTATCTGCATATTAATGAAAAATGACATGCTTGCCGGGTACTTGGGCATGTACTACATCCATGCAGAGGAGGCACGCCTCTATACTTTCAAGTAAACAAGTTTTCCCGGTAAGCTATCTTGCCGGTGCCTTCCGTCATTATCGTGGGGCTTGGCCTGCCGGGCTCAAAACTATGGAAAGGAACCAGCCCCTCGTCGAACCTTCTCTGTCAAATGTCACTACAACCATGTTGATCGAAATAATGTTTGAATCAAGGGATGGGAGCACAAATGTTTTGAAGGTGACAAGATTTTTCTATGCACAAGTTTTCTTCTTACAGAGACATGTTTCTGGATAGAAAGAAACTTATCTGTTTGGACTGTCGGGGATCGATATGTAGGCTTGTTTCCGTCTCTTCTTTTCGGGATCGAGCCCGTGGCAAGAGCCCTGTAGTTAGTGCAGAGGAAAACATAGCAACATATGATATCATCTAAATAATCATGGCAAATTTATGCTAAGCTAATCATGCATGCAAGCTTTTAGGGCGCCATCGCTTCATTTTATTATCTGTGCTCAGGGTCTGTGCCTGGCTTTGTATAAAGGGTTACATGCGCATCGGCAAGGCTTGTACAAAAGGGTGGCTGCCGGGGTTGGGCCCGGCAGCCGCGCCTTACGGGTAGAACTTACGAAGATGCTCAATATTCCATGAGTTTTGCATTTTGATGCCATCTTCGGTGTCCAGACGGACTGCGCCAGGTCTGGTAACTCATACTACCCGGTAAGGGCCTTCCCACTTCGGCGTCAACTTGTTGGTACCCTTGGTGGACTGAACACGCCTAAGGACAAGGTCGCCTTCCTCAAGGCTCCGGGCATGAACCCTGTGGCTGTGATAGCAGTGCAGGGCTTGCTGGTAGCATGCAGCACGCACAGCAGCCCGGAGACGGTTCTCCTCAAGGAGCACGGCATCTTCATGCCAGTGCTGCTCTTGCTCTACCTCATGTAGGCAAATACTCGAGGTGACCCGTATATGAGTTCCATGGGGAGCACTGCTTCTGCCCCATTGACTAGGGAGAAGGGAGTCTGGCCGGTAGCTCGATTTGGTGTCGTATGGAGGGACCAAAGAACCACCGGCAGCTCATTGATCCAGCGTCTGTAGCACTTTTGCAGCTTATCAAAAGTCCTTGTCTTGAGCCCACACAGCACTTCAGCGTTCATCCTCTCAGCCTATCCATTGCTTCTGGGATGAGCAACAGAGGCGAATGAAACCTTGCTTCCGAGGGATTGAACATATTGCATGAAGGCGCGGTTTGTGAATTGGGTGCCGTTATCAGTTATAACTCTGGCGGGTACTTCGAAATGGCACACCAATCCTTTCAAGAACTTGATAGTTGATTGTGTGGTTACCTTCCTCACAGGCTCCACTTCCGGCCACTTTGTAAACTTGTCGATTGCAACGTACAAGAATTCAATGCCCCCGGTAGCACGGGGGAAGGGGCCCAAGATGTCGAGCCCCCAGACCAAAAATGGCCATGATAAAGGGATCGTCTGGAGAGCTTGAGCAGGTTGATGGATGTTCTTGGAGTGGAACTGGCAGGCTTCACATCTGGTGACTAGCTCAATCGCATCTTGGAGGGCCGTGGGCCAGTAGAAACCTTGCCGGAAAGCTTTTCCAACCAAGGCTCTTGATCCAATATGGGAGCCGCACATGCCTTTGTGTATTTCTGCCAACAATTCCTTCCCCTCTTCCCGACAAATGCACTTCAATTTCACACCGTTGGGCCTTCTTCTGTACAATGTGTCATCGACAAATTGATACATACTGGCCCTCCGGGCCACTCTTTTGGCTTCTTCTTGCTCCTCGGGAAGTTATCCTGTTTGGAGGTAGTGGACTATGTGTCGTGCCCATGTTGCAGCATGAGGCTCGGTAACAAGGACAAACGGCACCTCCTCATTCGTGGGAGCGCATATCTCAACCGCAAGAATTTGTAGTTCGGCGGGAGGGTGTTGCTCACCAGGCGAAGTGGAGTTATTCCCGGCAACCTCTCTACCGGGGACTTCGGAGAGCCCTGCTGGGAGATGCTTGCCGGAGTCCAATTTCCTCCTTTTTCTCACCATTGTTGTTGGGGATACTGAGGGTTGAGTCAGGTGGAGAACAAAAGTCCCTGGTTCCACAGGGAGCTTTTGTGCGGCGCATTTTGACAGATGATCAGCGATATTGTTTTCCGCACGTGGCACGTGCTTTGTTTGCAATCCATCAAAATGCTCCTCCAGCTTCCTCACTTCCTCTACATATGCCTCCGTTAATGTACTCTGGTAATCCTTGTTTACTTGTCTCACTACGAGCTACGAGTCTCCATGAATGATCAACTTCTTAATTCCCAATTCCGTTGCAATTCTGAGGCCGGCAAGGAGCCCTTCATATTCCGCAGTGTTGTTGGTGGCCTTCTCCCGAGGAAAATGCATTTGGATCACATATTTGAGGTGTTCTCCAGTGGACGCAACAAGGAGCACGCCAGCCCCTGCGCCTTGTAGTGAGAAGGCACCGTCAAAATACATGATCCATTCTTGGGGCGCCTCCTTGCCGGGGATAACTGTTTCTGGTGTTTCTTCATCTGGAGTAGGTGTCCAGTATGCAATGAACTCCGCCAGTGCCCTACTCTGAATGGTTTAGGTACTCTCATACTTTAGACCAAAGCTTGACAACTCTAATGCCCATTCAACTATTCCGCCGGTGGCCTCAGGGTTCCTTAGTATGCGTTGCAAAGGGAAACAGGTAACAACTGTGATCTCGTGGGCTTGGAAGTAGTGGCCCAGTATGCGTTCCATGATGAGGCCGAAGATCAACTTTTGCACCCTAGAGTACCTTGACCTAGCCCCCTGCAACAAGGAGCTAACAAAGTATACTGGCTGCTGCACTTCCTTTTTCTTTGTCGTGGTCTTGGCATTGCCTTCGTTATCCTGCTCTTCTTTCTCCTGATCTATACCCAACCTTGCCGCGACTGGTTCACTTCCTTCTCCGGGGAGGACAGTAGCTATGGCTGCCCCTTCATCTACTTCCCGCTGCACCACCAGCGCTGCACTAACCACTTGATTGGTTGCCGCTAAGTATAGCAGCAATGGCTCTTGTGGTTTAGGAGCGACCAAGATGGGAGCAGAGGAAAGATTGGCTTTCAAGTCTTGTAGCGCTGCTTCTGCTTTCGGGGTCCACTTCATTGGCCCTGCCTTCTTCAGAATTTTGAAGAACGGCAGGGCGCGCTCGGTAGACTTGGAAATGAACCTACTCAGCGTGGCAACACATCATGTTAAACACCTCACGTCCTTGACTTTCTTGGGTGATTGAATATGCTCGATTGCTCTAATCTTGTCGGGGTTGGACTCTATCCCCCGGTGAGATACAAAGAAGCCAACTAGCTTGCTGGAGGGAACGCCAAATACACATTTCTCAGGGTTCAACTTCAACTTGATCTTGCGCAGATTTGCAAAGGTCTCTTCCAAGTCCCGAATAAGTGTTGAGTTATCCTTGGTTTTGACCACTATATCATCCATGTAAGCTTCAATATTCCTGTGCAACTAAGGCTCAAACCCAATTTGCGCTGCTCTTGCAAAAGTGGATCCAGCGCTCTTCAACCCGAAGGGCATCTGCACAAACAGTATGTGCCACATGTGTTTATGAACGCGGTCTTCTCCTCGTCTTCCTTGGACATGAATATGTGATGGTGTCCGGAGTATGCATCCAAGAAGGAAAGCAGATCACACTCGGAAGTGGAATCCACAATCTGATCAATGCGCGGCAAGGGGAATGGGTCCTTCAGGCATGCCTTATTCAGTTCTGTGAAGTCTATGCAAAGCCTCCATTTCCCATTTGCCTTGCGCACCACCACCGGGTTGGCCAACCACGTCGGGTGCAACACTCCTCTGACTAAACCAGCCGCTTCAAGTTTCTTGATCTCTTCGGCAATGAATTGTTGCTGCTCTAAAGCTTGCTTCCTGACTTTCTGCTTGACGGGCCGAGCATGAGGGTAGACAGCAAGGTGGTGCTCTATTACCTCCCTGGGAACACTGGGGATGTCAGATGGTTGCCAAGCAAACACATCAAAATTCACCCGCAGGAAGGCAACGAGCGCGCTTTCCGATTTGTCATCAAGGGCGGAGCTGATGGTGAACGTACCATCAGCGCCATTCAGCCTTGTCGGGACCTTCTTTACAGCAAGCGAGGCAACTTTGGATCTCTTGCTAGTGGAGCTCTCTGGCAAATCATCGACGGGTGCAGCGCACTCCGGAGAGGTGCGCTTCCCGGATTCCTTGCCGGCATCCCTGCTAGCCTTCTTTCCTTTCTTGTTTTCCTTGGCGGGAGCTGCAGCTTCTGCGGCCTCGGCAGCGACCGCATCCCGGTACATCTTATCCACGCATATGATTGCATCTTTCTTGTCTGACGGGATGGAAATGACGCCCATTGGCCCCGGCATTTTTAGTGTGTTGTAGGCATAGTGAGATGCCGCCATGAATTTTGCCAGAGCTAGATGACCAAGAATCCCATTGTACGGCAAGGGGAGCTCGACCACATCAAACGCAACTCTCTCGGTCTGGTAGTTTAGTTCTCCACCAAATGTCACTGGCAGCGTAATCTTCCCCTTAGGACGACTCCCGCCGGGGTTGATTCCTTGAAACATGCCAGTAATCTTGAGCTCTTCATATGATATCTGAAGTTTGCTAATCACCTTGGGGGAAATCAGATTCAACCCTGCCCCACCATCAACTAACATCTTTGTGACCTTGAGGTTGCGGATTGTTGGCGAAACCAACAACGGCAAACACCCTACCGCAGTGGTGTGGTCAGGGTGATCCTCTTCATCAAAGATGATAGGCGTGTGGGACCACTTGAGCGGCTTCCGGGAATCTGCTGCTGGCTCTACGACATTGATCTCATGCGCCCACTGTTTGAGCTGGCGGTGAGAGGAGTGCAAAGATGCACCTCCGTCAACGCACAGGGCCTCAGTTGCTTTCTGGAATTCTTGCTCACTAGTTTCCTCATCATCCCCTTCATCAGTTTCATCATTACCTTCCTTTTTTCATGGCCTCTAGAAGGCTTTTCATGCTGCTGGGGAGTCTTGCCGCGGCGGCCTCCTCTGCCACCTCGGCCCTTCCCGCCAGCACCTTCTTAGTCTCTCTCCTTGTCGCGCTTCTCACACTCAGCTTTCTGCTTTTTGACGAGTTGCTCAACCTGATGACACTCTTGGAGATCATGGCCCTTGGTTCGGTGGATCTTGTAGTACGGCCCGTTTGTATTCCCGGCTTTTTCGGCCGCCGCGGCTTCCCGGCAGTCAGTGCACGCGGCAACTTCCTTGCCGTGGGCTTCGGTCTTGGCCTTCTTGCCGGTACTAGGGGTGCCAGAACCCTCAACAGTTAGTACTGCCTTCTCTTTACGCTTCTTGTTGCGCTTTTTATTCTTCCTCTTTGGGTTAGTGGCATCATCGTCATCCTCTGAGTCAACTTTGATGCCGTCCTCTTCTCCGGGGAGTCACCTCCCTTCCCCTGTATGGGCTCACTTATCCGCCAAGGTGTATAGCTCATTCACAGTCTTGGGCAACCGAACGTTCATCTTGGAACGTATCTTCCTGTTGCGCATGTTTGACTCGAACGCGGCAATTACAGCTGCCGGGTGGATATCTGGAATGTTCCTGTGCACCTGGCTAAACCTCTGCATGTACTTCCGCAAACTTTCCCCTTCCTTCTATGGAAGGAGTTGCAAGTCACTGGGCCGTCCTGGTTCTTGGTGGCCGCCCGTGAAGGCACCAACAAACTCATTGCGCAGGTCAGCCCAAGATGAAATGGAATTCTCCGGCAGGTGCATCAGCCATGACCTCATGTTTGGCTTGCGTGCCAAAGGGAAGTAGTTGGCGAACACCTTCTCATCTCTTCCTCCGACGGCTTGAACAGCAATTGTGTAGATGCTCAAGAACCCTGGCGGGTTCAGCCTTCCATCATACTTTTCTGGTATTTCTGGTTTGAAAACGCGAGCAGATGGCCAACGGACTTGCCGTAGCTCGCGAGTGAAGGCAGGGCACCCAACCTCGAAAGGCAAGTATCCACCTTCACTGGGTGCGGGTTCATCGATGTCTAGGCCATTGCGCATGTCAGATTGGTGGCAGGTTTCGCGGTGCCGCTCTATAGTGACATGCGCATCTTCCCCCCGCCAATCTTCCAGGACCTGAGGATCAGATGGAGCCATTGACGCCTCGTCGGGCTCCTGGTCGCGCGGTTCTGGTTGCAGCCTCTGCGCTGGCTGTCGTGGAGGGGATTGCACTGTTGGAGTGGCTCCCTCAACACGGTCAGCAGCTCGGGCCATTGTTGTTGCTTGCGGGCGCCGTGGCGGGCCCGCCCACTGTGATCCTTCCGCTTTAGCAAAACCGATCAAACTCTGGATGGTGGCTCTCCACTCATCCATTTAATCGGCCGCTGGCGGGAATCTTAGCAGGAGTTGGGCTCGCGCCATGGCTTCCGAAGTAGAGCTTGGCATAGATGACGAGGCAGACCGCAACATTGCTCGACTCCTGATAGTACCAGTAGTGGCAGCACCGCATTCTCGTCACTGCGAACCAGTCGCCATGGCAGTACTGTGGCGAGAGGGGTGTGCCTGGGGGTTGACGACCCCGTTCGGTGCTTTGTCTTGGTTATCCTGCCCTGGGCAAGGCGCGTGCCCCGCAGCTGCGCCTATAACAAGGACAGCTAGGGGGTCGCGACTCGCACCAGAGCGGGCATTGTTGCTGCGGCTGCGCCCACCAGCGCGGTGGGAAGGTAGAGACTGAACATTGTGCCCGCCCACGCCTTGTGGAACATGGACGTCGGGATGTTGTTGATGCCGCCCTCCCCCGGCGTCTTCCGCTCCCGCTTCGGCCGTAGGGGGAATGATGTTAGGACCCCGATTCTAAGTCACACCGATCCAGACTGTAACACCTCATATCACTTTGCGGCCTCACGCACGGTACTCCCATGGGTGTCGCCTTACCATGGCCCGGGACCGTTTGCGCCTTTTGGCTCACGTATATGATAGTGTTGCTAGCATCCATATGACAGAGAACCCGGGCCGACATGGCTAGTCGTGAACCCAAAGCGGTGCTAACTTACGGGGACATGCATACATGAATCAACATCGAGCATGTCGGTCAGCAGCGTGTGAATCCGGGCTGTAGCACTGGGCTAGCAGGACTCCGGGAAACCGGGCTGTAGCAGGCTAGGCAGGACTCCGGATATCACCGCGTGACATTTCCCCGAAGGGACAGACACAGGAATGAAGTGAAACACATGCCGGCCAGTCTAAGTGTTCCGGAGCAGCAGTGCTGGGCTAGCAGGACTCCGGTAAACCGGGCTGTAGCGGACTACCAAGGCTCAGTGGAGACACCAGACTACATTTCCCCATAGGAGAGCTGCCAAGGATAAACAACTAGATAGTCGGATCCCACACATACCAAGCATTTCAATCATACACACAATATGCTCGATATGTGTAAATACAACATGGCATCACAACAAAACTCTACAACTCAAAGTACTTTATTTAAAGGCTCCGGGGAGCCATACATAACATGTTCATACAGATAGGGGTCACACGACCCGACACTCAAATCATACAAACATACAAGCACATGCGGAAGCAACTAGTCTGAGTACAGACACTAGAAAGAAAGAAGGCTTGACGAAGCCTGTCTATCTACATAGGCCCTTCACAAGCTCAGGTCACCACCTGGGTGGCAAGTCACTCGTCAACGTCGAGATCTACATAGAACCCATCGGAGGGGGTGGTGTTCTCGTCTGCAACAATTATTAAAGCAACATGAGTACAAAGGTACTCAGCAAGTCTTACAACAGATCCTAATATATATGCACATTCTCAAGAAGGGTGGTGGAGTTATTGCAGCAAGCCAGCTTTGACTCTTGGCTACACTATCCTACGAGACACCACTTGAGAAATTAGTTTTCGCACACGAGTCCACTAATCACCATCACAATACTCCACCGTGGATCCTCCCTCGTAATCCTACGAGAGGGCCATCCGCGGTACTCACACTTATCTTGAGTCTTTTAGTAGTAACCATTAACTTGTCTATGAACTGCATAAGCGACCAAGTAGTCCTTTACCGCGGACGCGGCTATTCGAATAGTTTTATACCCTGCAGGGGTGTACTTCGTCACACATGTCTCCACCACTTAGCGTCTGCACACGACATGTGCTCGGCAGACTTCAGCGCAAGCCGGACGTGGGTGTAAGAACCACAATCCTGACTAACCACACAAGTCTCTAGTCCAGGTTTATCGCCTATTCGGGTTCCATCCGCAAGGAAATCCGGCCGGGGTGTCCTCAACGGCCCCAAACGATGTGTGCAGGGTTCCCGAGACACCAAATGGGCGACTCGGTACACCGGCCACGTGCCTACCGCATCACAGCCCACCCCTAAGGTCAGCGCTGCGCACGGCCTCCAGCAACTACAAACACCAGTAACTACTTGCAACTCCTGGACAGAGGACGAGAGGGGTCAGTAAGTCGAGCGGGGTCATATTTCAGGGCCCAACGTGTGGTAGTAGCTGAATCTTAAATCACGCATACAGATCTCAGTTCTTAAGGACGGCCTCAATGAAACAACCCACCATGTACTCCTACATGGCCTTCCATCGATACCTTTACCAAATCATGTTCAACACTTCACTCTCATTACCGACACAACCATTCACTCTAGTTCATCACCCTGATGAGCCAGACCTGACACAACTCTAAGCATAGCAGGCATAGCATGGTAGGAAACACAGACTTGGCTCAATCAACTCCTACACATGCTAGTGGGTTTCATCTAGTTACTATGGCAATGACAGGTCATGCAGACGATATGGGTTCAACTACCGCAACACACAGCAGTTTGAAACGCGTTGTCTTAATGCAGTAAACGAGAGCAGAAGCGAGAAGATGGGTTGGTATCGAAATGATCAATGGGGTTGCTTGCCTGACAGAGTGGTAGTGGAATACTGCCCTTCAGTTGGATACTCGTGAATATCCTCGGAGGCAGAACCTACCACGAAGAACACATCGAAACACAATCATCACATGGCAATATGCAACAATATGATGCATGCTATGACATGGCAAAATGAGTGTGTTTTGGCTAATACATCTTAGAACAGGTTGGTTTGAGTTCATTTGAATCAAGGATTCAAATGCAAACCCAAAATAAGAGGTCATATTAGTGCATTAACTTGTTTCATCTAATCAGCAAGGTTAAAGTGTTCTGACATGCATGAAACCAGTACAGATGGAAAGATTGGATTTTTCTGATCCAAATTCATATATAATTTGTTTGATTTGGAGCTACAGATTAATTTCTATGAATTTTTGAAGTTTGTAGAATTTTCTGGAATTTCCTGAATAAAAATAAATCCAGAGAAATACTTATTGCGTCAGCATTGCGTCAGGATGATGTCAGCGGTCAATGGGGCCTGTCCAGGTCAAACCTGGCCAGTGGGTCCCGCGTGTCAGTGTCATTAGTCTAACTAATTTTTTGTTTAGTCCTAATCCTAAGTTAATTAGCAGGCGGGTCCCACCTGTCATAGACCCAGGGGGTCAAACTGGGTCAGCGGGGTCAAACCCGCCGGCGTTTAGCCACCGGCGAGGCCAGACACGGCGGCGCAATGCGGGATTCGTGCTCCGGCGACCAAAACGACGGCGGAGCACATCTACGTGATGCGGGGAGTGAGCCGCGTCGAGTGGTGGCAGTGGGTGGAGCTGGGGTGGCCGGAAACGACGCCGGCGATGAGCTGTGCGGCTGCCGGAGTTCGGGCGAGCTCGGGCTCGTCGCTAGGGGGCACGGCGAGGTGCGTGGAGTGGTTCTATGGACTCCTGCGAGTGCGGCGAAGACGATGGCGTGCTCGGAATCGAGCCAACGTGGCTGTGGCCACGACGGCGACGTGCTGAGGCGGCGGCGGGTGCGGCCGAGCTCGGTGCAGTCGATGCAGGGCTCGAGAGCGAGAACGGAAAGGATGGGGAGGTAGCTGAGCTCACGGCGGTCATGACGGAGCAGACGGCGAGGTCGGGGACGAGCTGCTGTGGTGGTGACGGCGAAAGGGATCTCCGGCGACGGCGAGGTCGGGCGAGGCTGTTGCGGTGGTTCCGAGGCGAACGAGCGCTCGAGGCTCGGTCTGCTCGATGGAGAGGACGACGACGGAGCTCGTGGACACGGCAGCGCGGCTCGGGGACGACGGTGGACGCGGGTTTCACGGTGGCGCGGCTGCGGCTGCGTCGGCCATGGTGGGGAGAGAGCGAGAGAGAGGCGCAGGGGGGGGAATGAGGTGTCTAGGGGGTCGAGGCGACGACGTGGAGGACGTCCAGGCATCCAGCGGCTCGAGCGGCAAGCAGCTGGCTCCGTGGCGGGCTCGCACACGCCGGCGTCACCTCCCTGCCTGCCTGGCGGGGACGAAGCAGCTGGCTGGCATGGGCCAGCACAGTGCTGGGCCGCCAGGTGGGCCGGCTGGTGACTTTGCCAGGTAAGTTTATTTCCTTTTTTTTATTTCTGTTTTCTAATTTCTGCAAGTTTGTGGCTTTTCTAAAAATACCTAGGCACTTTCAAAAATCACCAAACTGCTCATGCCCACTGTATAGAGTATATCCAACATGGAACATTTCAGTTTGGGATTATTTGGACATTTAAAATATTTATTAGCATTTAAATGCCCAAATGCAGGTTACATATGATTTAATTCAATGACCTTATGATGACCTAGAAAAATGTGAACCAGTTTTGGCAGAGGTTCTAACCCAAGACAAAAATGATGGACATTTTAGAAGGGCATTTCAGGTTCATTGAAAAAGATTTTAGTAAACCCTAGTTGTTTCCAGGGGGGCTGGGGGTTCTATCATCCCCATTTCAAGTTTCTGGAAAAGCTTAAACATGATGCAACACTCTAATGCCTGAACTAGCTAGGGTGTGACAAATGATGACAGCGCCGCTTGCGCCGGTCACGTCCCCTACAGCACCCGCGTCCCCCAACGCCGCCGTAGCACCCATAGTATCAGCGGCTGCATGCGAGGGGGCCTTCAAGGTGGAAGGATGAGCTGTTGCACCGGGCTTCTTCTTGGGCGCAATGGATGATGAAGCCAATGAAGAAGAAGATGATGATGATGATTGACGCGCTGTCCACAACCTCAGGTTCGCGCACGCGCTTTCCCCTACCTGGCGTGCCAAAGTTGTCGCGGTGGAACACGATCACCTATGGGGCCATCTGCCCCTTGTGGTTCGGCAAGGGAGAAGGTCGCGTTGCACAAAGAGCAGAAGCCATGAAACAGCACGACAGAGGTGGCGCTGGTGGTTTTTACCCAGGTTCGGGCCGCTAGGAAGCATAAAACCCTACTCCTACTTTGGTGGATTGAGTGAAGGACCGTGATGAACGTGCAACGCTGAAGCCCGGCAAGGTCGCCTCGGGAAGAGCAGCTACGCGCGTATGAGTACACAAGGGTCCGAATCCTTTTCTAGGTTGCCATGGCCCTCCTTTTATAGGCTAAGGGGTAACCAAAGTGGCAAAACAATCATTATCCAGTGATTAGATAGCCAACAGTGCTATCATACCTAACTCTGGCAGTTAGGACAAAGTGCATTAAATGCACTGCTAGGTGTCATGCTGAGGACGCAGCCCGGCAAGCCTGCCGCGCCGCTTATTCATCTTCTACATGTCTGCTTGACACGCCTCTGGACGGGTGTCATATAGAGGTAATCTTCCTTCCAAATGGCTGCCACGTGCCAAATGATAGCCACTTAATCACCTAGGGGCTCGACACCACACTGATAGATGACTTGCATTGCGGTGCGGTGGAGCGGTGGAGTCTTGGCGGGGAGGTTTGCCTTCAGCGGCCCCGGCAAACCTGCCGGGGAAACATTGGATTCGTCCTTGGGGCGGCCTCGACTTGACCAGGCTCGCCTGCCTGGTAAGGGAGGCTTTCCCTTAGTGATATCTTACTGCTTTGGCTTGTCTTGGTCTTCTTGATCCACCCTTTGATCCCTCAAAGAGCTGCTTATCTGGCTTGGTTTTGACTTGGATGCTTGGTGAAGTTTGCTTCCTTGCCATCGTGCCTGTGTACAGTCCGGGCAACATACGTGAAGGTTTGTTGCACCGACAGTAACCAAACAAGATCTCCAGGTGCAAAGACAACATATTTTCTACCTTTATCTCCAGCAAGTTTGTATTTAGCATTCATACGCTCAATGTTTTCCTTAGTTAACTCATGCATTTTTAAGATCAATTCAACACGTTGTTTAGCATCAAAATTAACCTTCTCCGAAGATGGAAGAGGCAACAAATCAATAGGTGCACGAGGTAGGAAGCCATATACAATTTCAAAAGGGCACATCTTAGTAGTAGAATGCAGCGAACGCTTATAAGCA
Source organism: Thinopyrum elongatum (assembly GCA_011799875.1). Classification (NCBI taxonomy): domain Eukaryota; kingdom Viridiplantae; phylum Streptophyta; class Magnoliopsida; order Poales; family Poaceae; genus Thinopyrum; species Thinopyrum elongatum. The sequence continues at coordinate 172,775,390 of CM022301.1, forward strand.
AATTCAATCACTAGAAGAAAACAGGGCTTTGGTTGAGGCCAGGATAAGGGCTTTAATCCCGGCTCACTTACGAACCGGGACCAAAGGGTGCATCAGTCCCGGTTCGTGAGGCCAGGGCGCCGGTCGGGCCTCGGGGGTCATTGGTCCCGGTTCGTCTGACACCTTTGGTCCCGGTTCCAGACACGAACCGGGACCAATGGGCCTCGCTCTTGGCCCAGCACCTTTAGTCCCGGTTTGTGGCTGCAACCGGGACCAATGGTCAGTCTTCTGTCCCGGTCCTAGCCACCAACTGGGACTAACGATAAGCCTATATATACCCCCGTCCCTGCCAGCTCACTCCTCTGTTTTTTGGCCGGCCGGCGTGTGCAGGTGTGTGTTGCTCTAGCTCTCACCTCCTATGCACATGAGGTGTTCGATGAAATGCCTGAGCCACACTTAAGCTTTCTCCTCTCCAAGCTCGACCTCCAAGCTCCATTTTCCTCAAGATTTTGTAGGTTTGGTGGTCCATCCTGTCCCGTCCCCATCCTCACCGCCGTCGATCGCCCGTGCCGATCTTGTCGCCGGCACCACCGTGGTGAGCCTCTTGTTCTTATCTTCTTTCTAAAAGAAAAAAATTCTTACTTGTATGATTTAGATAGATACTTGTATAATTTTCTTACTTTTATTATTGTTTGTTATTATATAGTGCCATGGTTTTGGTATCCGCCCCCATCGGCCCTCGTCCTGTCTATGATTCGGATGTGGTATTGTCGGGGTACGACACCTATGGGATCCCGAGAGACCACTTTACGATTCGGCGGGGGGAGAGGTATACGCAAAGAGCAGAACCAATGATCGACGCGTGAGGTTTTTACCCAGGTTCGGGCCGCTGATCAGCGTAAAACCCTACTCCTGCTTTGTGTTCTTATTGATGTTCTTGAGCCCAGCCTTCAGGAGCGCTCGCAATGAACAGTACATTCAAAGAGCAGCTACGCATGCAGAATGGGCCAGAAGTTCTCCTCCCCTGTAGCAGTTGCCTTGGGCCTCCTTTTATATGCTCAAAGGGGTCTCCACAGTGGCAAAATGTACATACATTGAGGTGTAAAGTAGCTACAGGGTATCATACCTAACCCCTGACGGATTAGGACAAGCGCATTTAATGCACCGTGAGGTGTCCGTTTAGGTGTCCTCACTTTCTTGGGGATGGAAAAAGGGGCCATCCCATCAGCACCGCTTAAGCTCTCCTCCACTGGCGCGTCGCCACGCATCCAGAGAGGGACCCAGAATGTCAGGCATGTTACTGTGCCGAAGCGGTGGCACAGCGGCAGAATCTCGCCAGGCGCCGAATCTTGCCGGGCGCCAGGCCTTGCCGGGCCCCAAAGGCCATCCCAGCAAGCATCTTGCCGGGGAAGCTGGCCTTCGGATTCCAACTCTGCTTATCTGCTGATCCTCAGATCTCTGACTTGATGATTTCCTTGATGACTTGAATCGACCTCGAGCCAATCCCAGCAAGCCTTGCCGCGAGGATGGCTACAACTGCCCGTGCACAAGTACGGGGTACTAGTGGCCCAATACTTAGTACACCGACAGGAGCCCCCGGGCCTAGGCCATACACGAGTGCGAGGCGTTGTTGGGCTAGGCCCAAACAGTGCACGGGCACGCGTGGCAGGGAATTAACTGCTCGTAAATATCTCGTTTTACTGTGCCCCCCACTGCGCGCACAGAGCGCGCGACATGGGAAGCGTGCCAAAAAGGCGGCAACTGTTTCGCGCCTATAGAGGCGCATTCACATTGGGGAATAAAAGAGGCGGCCCCGCTCCTTTCCCATAAAAAGGAGAAGTTGCAGAGGCACGAACCTATTTATCTCCTTCTTCTTTCAATCTGGCCATCGCCATCGCCCTCCTTCTCTCGAGCTCAGAGCGAAACCGTTTCTTCTTCCGCCCGCTGCCTCCGCGCTCGCTCCACCCCCAGCTTCCGCTCCCGCCGTCGCCATGGCGCCCAAGGCCAGCAAGGGCAAGGGGAAGGAGGCGAAAGCCGACATTCCGGAGAGCGAACTGGTGAAGATGCGGAAGAGGCTCGTCGTCTTCCCTCCAACGCTCAACGCCGAAGCTTTGAAGGGGCGATACCAATGCATGTGGGCGAAGGGAACGCAAGCTCACCCCGCCACACGCGTAATCCCAGGTGCTTGCTCCAAAGGTGGATCGGACAGATACCCTTTCTTCACTGCATACTTCTATTGCGGGCTCTGTCCCCCTTTTTTCGATTTCTTCAATGACATCATGTACACATACGGCTTCCGTCTTCTTGATTTCACGCCGAATGCAGTACTTTGCATGTCTATCTTTGCTCATCTCTGTGAGAATTTCGTTGGCGTGATCCCCAATTCCGCTCTTTTTCACCATTATTTCTATCCTCGCATCCAAAAAGGAGAGGCCCTCTCTGGTTCTATTGCCTGGATTCCAAGGGCTTGGAATAAGGAAATATACCCAGAGGGAGTGTACCGCGAAAAGTGGGACGAGTGGCGGGCTGAATGGTGCTGGATCCAGGAAGCAGATCCCCATCCTTTTTGTCATCCCCAGCAACAGAAGGTGATCCGCGGCAAGGATTGGAGCGACCCCTCAACAGAGGATGAAAGGCTCACAGTCGCCACTACCAGAATCCTTCGCCTGAAGGCTGCCGGACTGACGATGGAGATGATCGGCTTCGACTTTCTCCGCCGCCGCATCGCCCCTCTGCAGAATAGGGGAAGGCCAGCTTGGGAATACAAGAACGCGGCAGATGTCATGAGACTGCGCCCCGGGCTGAACAACAATCTGACCGCTATGCAACTTGGCGCTCTCCACCAAAGATTATTCCAGCGCGAAGACAAGCACCGGCTGCCGGCAAGGATTGTCCCCTTGTGCAACAATTCTGCCTTGGGGTCAATCATTGCTTTCATGCCGATGTTCAATGCCCACGGCCTTGACCCGACCTGGGCCGAGCCAAGCGAGGAGGAAGCGCAGAAGTTCTTTGACAATTTGACGGAGAAGCCTGTCTAGCAAGAGTCAGATCTTATCCGAGCCACCACTGATCAGGAGGTAGCCTACATCGCTACCAGAGTGGAGGAGGCGAATCTTGCCGTGGAGGCCGGCAACGTTGGCTTCACAGAGTGGGAAGCCAGCGACGCAGAGGTGGTAGTGGAGGCAAAGCCTGCCGAGGAGGACAAAGTTGCCGGGGAAGAAGGCAGCGCAGCTGCTGAGAGCTTGTCCGGCGAAGACACGGTCGAAGAGGAGACGCGAGAAGAGCCCTCACCCCCGAAGAAGACAAAGTGTGTTCTTCGGAAGGCTGCATCAGGCATCCCGGCAAGCCAGCCTACTTCGAGCGGCGAAGCCCCCGGCAATAAAGTGGCCGGCAAGACTGGACCGCGGCAGGGGGCTCGTCAACAGCCCGCGCGGCGCGTGAGACCCACACCAGCGGCCACTGCTGGAGCGGCAGGAGGGTCTCGCACTACCGCACCGGAAGCTGCTCCGACACCTGCCACAGCCAAGCGGCCTAGGACTCCTCCTCTGCCTCCCCACTCAGACACCGCAACGAAGGTTGACTTCGACATCTCCGGCTTTAGTCCAGAGTGAGAGGAAGAAGAGTGAGTACTTGCCACATCTTTTACCTTCCAATCCTGGATCGATCTTACTGACTTGCTTGTGTTGTTTCTGCAGCGACACAGAAACCTTGCTGGAGAGGATGGCGAAGAGGTCAAGGACTTCTACGGGCGACGAGCCCCCGGCAGGCTCCACGAGCGTGCCGGAAACTGTCATTGCCAGCCCGGAGTCTAGTCCTCAACACACCCCCCAGCGCAGCCCCCAGCACAGCCCCCAGCGTAAGTCCATTGTCCTTTTTTCCGCTGACTGGTGCCGAGGCTTTCATTCTTGCCGCTAATATCTTTGGGTTCGCAGGAGAAGAACGGCAACAAGGAGAAGACATTCCCTTTGCGCCTCCTTCATCGACCGCTCCGCCCACAAGCACGTCCCCGGCAAGAGATCCTGTCGGCGAGCCCGTCCTAACTGAGGGGGAGCCGGCAAGCACAGACTCCGGCGACACGCCCCCGGCAACCGGAGTTGCCGGGAGAGGTGAAGCCACCTCCCGACAGCCCGACGCAGGTACTCGATTGCCTCAGAGTGCTTGTTCTCCTTTTTCTCTTATCTCTTTATCTTTAGTCACTTCAACTTCAACCTCGATCTTATTCTGTCTTCCTCCTTCGCCCTTCAGAGTTCCCTGTGATGGAACACATGGACGTCGACGTCGTCATCGAGGAGACCGCCAGAGACGCCGCCGCCGAAGCAGACAGGATCGCTGCCAGTGAGGCCACCAAAGATGACGTTGCCGAGGCTGGTGGTGCTCTTAACGGGGAGGCCACCAAGACAGCACAAGAGGAAATCGCCGAAGAACCTGCTGAAGAGGGCGACAGGGAGGCTGAGGACCGCGCTGACAGCATTCCTGCCGCAGGAGCGCCAGGCGCTGCACCGGCCACAGAGCCCTCTGTCACTGGTGAGGCGGCCACTGAAGACCAGCCATCAACATCTGGAGGCCCCTCATCCAGCAAGTACCTCAAGGTTGGCGAGAACCTGTTCGTCAACTTGCCGGGGACGGCAAGTACTGAGGCACCAGCCGAAGGAGAAATTTTCGAGGAGATCATTGCCGTTGCCAGGCTCGAAGTTGTTGACGACCCTAGCACTAGCAGCGGCAAATCTGAAGAGGATCAACTCCTTCAGGCCATGGGTGAGAATTTCCGCAAACTCCAGGCTCTCCATCGCGCCCGAAAAGAGAAGGCGGACTCCAGAATGGCAGTTGTCGAGGTAGCCGAAGCGGATTTTCAAAGGCGCGTCGCACAAATGCAAATCTGGCACGCCGAGGCCCTCCAAGAGCTGGTTCCCGGCCGGGAACAAGTGAGCCAGCAATGGAATGAGATCCTCCTGAAGCAATCAGATATGGAGAAGGCACATGATGAAGCTGTTCAAAGGATTGCTGCCGAAGATGCTCTCCTGACGGGGCGCCGCGTTGCTCTTGATGCTCACGAAGAAGATCTCACCGCACATGAGCAGGCGCTCGCCGCCAAGCTTCGTAGCAAGGATGAAGACATCGAAAATCTTGTCGCGCGGCGGACCCAGGAGCTGGAGCAAAAACATAAGGAGGCGCTCGAAGCTCTGACTGCAAGTCACGCCGGCAAGCTCAAGGAGGCCGTCGATGCTGCCGAAGCTGCAGAGGCCGCCAAGAACGAGCTAAGCGACAAAGTGAAGAGGCTGGAAAAAGATCTCGAAGAGCACGGCAAGGAGCTCTCGACGCTCAAGGGGGACAGGGAAAAAACCCTCCACTCCTTGGTGGAGATGCAAGTTGCCATGTCCGACAAGACCAAGCAGCTCTCCTCTGCGGCTGATAGTATTTCGGTTCTGGAGCTGAAGCTGATCACGCTGCAGAAGTCTCTCGAGGCCGGCAAGGCCCGTGAGAAGGCTCTACTCAAGGATCTCCAAGGAGAGAGGAACCTGCTCAAGAGCGTCGCCGCTGCCCAAAACGAATACGAGAAGGGAGTGGAGATCTGGACCGGACGCCTCATCGCCACCGCGGAGAAGCTTACCGCAGAACTGTCAACCATGGGCCTGTCGAACTTCAGATATTCTTCCGAGGAAAGGATATCTCCAAGTGCCAGGTTGACGATGTTCTTTGAAAGCATCATCAATGCGTTGAGGGCGCTCCAGTCCAGCCGGGTGACCCAACTGGCGAACGAGACTCGCCGGCTTTGCCGGGCCATCCTCCGCAAGGTGCTCATCAAGGTGGTGCACAGCAATCCCGGCATCGACCTCTCCAGCGCGCTCGGCCATCTGCCAAAGGATGCAAATGTTGAGGCGCTTGAAGAGTGCATCGCGTCAATCCTTGAGAAGGTGGACTCCATCAAAAGGATCGAAGGCCAGCGCAGGGATTGAGTGCTTCCCTTTTATTCTTGCCGCCATCATCTCATGTAAAAGACAATTAAGCCTCAAGTTAGAACTGCGGCAACTCATGGATGTAATACAATTTGCCTATGTTTAAGTGCATGCTTGCTATTTTCCTTGTCTGATTCCTTTATGTATGGAGTTCACCCTATGCTTATTGAAAAACTTGCCGGTGCGCAACCTGCCGCGAGCGCTGGGTGCGGGACTTCAGTAGCCTGCTGGAGGCGCAGCGGCCGGCAAGACTCCTTGGCGTTCTCAGTGCAGCCACTTAAATCGTTGAGCGGACTCGAAACAAAATAAGGGCGCAACTGATCACAACAAGGGTTCCTTCGCGTGCAGATTTTCCATACAAGAGTCGGAATCGTCCAAGGAAATAACTTGGTAACAAAAGAAAAACTTGCTCTGAGTTTTTAGGACTTAGCTTCCTGGCTTTGTTCTTCCTCCGGCAAGCATCGATTCCGAACGTCATCAACTGGTATTCATATCTCCCTTCCCCCCCCCCCCCCCCCCGGCAAATGTGCACGCGAGGAATGCTTCTGTCTTTTGAGAAAAAGAAAGAAGAGAAAATAAAGGGATGAAACCTTGGCGGTTCGTTAGAACTTACCGGGATCAGGTGTCATACAACATCTTAGACAAACATGCATATATAAATATGAACATGGGAATCAATAAGGGAATGTACAACACTTAAATTTATTCATCTGTGCTCAAGGTCTGCGCCTGGCTTTGTACAAAGGATCACATGCTTTGCTGGCAAGACTTGTACAAAAGGGTGGTTGCCGGGAGCCCCCGGCAACCGCGCCTTATGGATAGAACTTGCGAAGATGTTCGATATTCCAGGAATTGCTCACTGGAACGCCATCTTCGGTCTCTAGGCGGACAGCGCCGGGCCTGGTGACTCGTACTACCCGATAAGGGCCTTCCCACTTTGGCGTCAACTTGTTTGAATTCTTGGCGGACTGAATCCGTCGAAGAACAAGGTCGCCTTCCTCAAGGCTTCGGGCATGAACTTTGCGGCTATGATAGCGACGCAAAGCTTGCTGGTAGCGTGCAGCTCGCACAGCAGCCTGAAGACGATTCTCCTCAAGGAGCACAGCGTCATCTTGCCGCAGTTGCTCTTGCTCGAGCTCATCATAAGCGAGCACTCGAGGAGATCCGTATATGAGTTCCGTGGGGAGAACTGCTTCCGCTCCGTAGACCAGAGCGAAGGGCGTCTGGCCGGTGGCTCGATTTGGTGTCGTTCTGATTGACCAAAGAACCACCAGCAACTCATCAATCCAGCATCTTCCGCACTTTCTCAGCCTGTCAAAAGTTCTGGTCCTGAGACCGCGCAGCACTTCAGCATTGGCCCTCTCAGCTTGGCCGTTGCTTCTCGGGTGAGCAACAGAGGCAAAACAAATCTTGCCGCCGAGGTCTTGGACGTACTGCATGAAGGTGCGACTTGTGAACTGCATGCCGTTGTCGGTGATGATCCTGTTAGGCACACCGAAACGGCAAACAATTCCTTTGAAGAACTTGACAGCTGACTGAGTCGTCACCTTCCTCACTGCTTCCACCTCCGGCCACTTTGTGAACTTGTCGATAGCAACGTACAAGTACTCAAGCCCCCGGTAGCACGGGGAAAAGGACCCAGTATGTCGAGCCCCCAGACTGAAAATGGCCAGGAGAGAGGGATTGTTTGAAGAGCTTGAGCTGGCTGATGTAATTTCTTCGAATGAAACTGGCACGCTTCACACTTGGTTACTAGTGCAGTCGCATCCTGGAGGGCGGTAGGCCAAAAGAAACCTTGCTGGAATGCTTTCCCGGCAAGCGCTCTTGACCCTATGTGAGAACCACATATGCCCCCATGTATCTCTGCCAACAGCTGTAGTCCATCTTCCCAAGAAATGCACTTCAATTTCATACCGTTTGGTCTCTTTCTGTACAGGACGTCATCGACGAACTTGTACATAACAGACCGACGGGCTACTCTCTCCGCTTCTTCTTGTTCCTCAGGGAGTTCACCTGTCTAAAGGAAATGGACAATGTGTTGCGCCCATGCTGGAGCCTGAGGCTCGACAACTAGGACTAAAGGCATCTCCTCTGCCGGGGGAACGTTTGTCTCGACAACGAGGGCCTGAGGCCCTGTCGGAGCCTGTTGTTCCCCGGCAAGCATGTCGATCCCGGCAACTTCCTTGCCGGCGGCTCCGAGGAGCTCTGCCAGGAAGTACTGGCCAGAGTTCAACTTCCTTCTCTTTTCTTGCCGCATCGATGGCGCCACGGATGGTTGAGTCAATTGGAGCACAAAAGTTCCTGGTTCCACAGGCAACTTGAGGGCAGCACGCTTTGACAGGTCATCAGCAATATTGTTCTCGGCACGAGGAATGTGCTCCATCTGCAGACCGTCAAAGCGCTCTTCCAATTTCCTCACTTCATCTACGTAGGCTTGCATCAATGGACTTTGATAGCTCTTGTTAACTTGCCTGACGACAAGCTATGAATCGCCTTTGATGACGAGCTTTTTGATACCAAGGTCCGCCGCGATCCTGAGACCGGCAAGCAAACCCTCGTATTCTGCAGTGTTGTTGGTCGAACTCTCCCGGGGAAAGTGCATTTGGACTATGTACTTGAGGTGCTCTCCGGTGGGTGCGACAAGCAGCACGCCAGCACCGGCGCCTTGCAGCGAGAAAGCCCCGTCAAAGTACATAACCCACTGCTGATCGATTTCCTTGCCGGGGAGAGTTGTTTCTTGAACTTCTTCGTCTGGCGTCGGGGTCCATTCTGCAATGAACTCCGCCAAAGCCCTGCTCTGAATTGTCGAAGTGCTTTCAAACTTAAGGCCAAAGCTCGACAATTCCAACGCCCACTCGATGATCCTGCCGGTTGCTTCCGGATTTTGCAAAATCCGTTGCAACGGGAAGCGAGTGACGACGGTGATCTCATGTGCTTGGAAATAATGGCGCAGCTTCCTCGAGGCCATAAGGAGGCCGAAAAGCAACTTCTACACACCAGAATATCTTGACCTAGCCCCTTGTAAAAGAGAGCTAGCAAAATAAACTGGGCGCTGCACCACCTTCTTCTTCTGCACGGGTTCTTCTGCTTGCGCAGATCCTGTCTTGCCGAGATCAACCCTTGCCGGGGAAGATCTTGCCGCGTCACCCGGCGGTCCTGCCGCTGGTGTTGCTTCCTCATCAGCTTCTCTCTGCGCCACTAGCACAGCACTAACCACTTGATTTGTTGCTGCCAGATACAGTAGCAACGGCTCTTGTAGTTTAGGCGCAACTAGCGTCGGCGGAGAGGAAAGGTATTTCTTCAAATCTTGCAGCGCAGCCTCCGCTTCCGGAGTCCATTTCATTGGACCTGCCTTCTTCAAAATTTTGAAAAAGGCAGGGCGCACTCAGCAGATTTGGAAATAAACATGCTTAGAGCAGCAACACAGTCGGCAAGACGACGCACATCCTTGACGCGCCTCGGCGCTTCAATTTGCTCAATAGCTTTGATCTTGTCGGGGTTCGCTTCAATTCCCCGGCAAGATACAAAGAATCCGAGGAGCTTGGCGGAAGGAACACCGAACACGCACTTCTCAGGATTGAGCTTCAAGTTGATCTTGCGCACGTTTGCAAATGTTTCTTCTAAATCTTGAATAAGCGTTGCTTTATCCTTGGTTTTGACCACTATATCATCCATGTACGCCTCCATATTTCTATGGAGTTGTGGCTCAAAACCAATCTGGATTGCTCTGGCAAATGTTGAACCAGCACTTTTCAACCCGAAAGGCATTCGTATAAAACAATACGTACCACATGGGGTGATAAAGGCGGTCTTCTCTTCATCTTCCTTTGCCATAAAAATCTGATGATACCCTGAATAGGCGTCAAGGAAGGACAGGAGATCACAACCAGCGGTGGCATCCACAATCTGGTCGATGCGCGGCAAGGGAAAGGGATCTTTTGGACAAGCTTTATTGATATCCGTATAATCGATACAAAGCCTCCATTTCCCATTCGCTTTCCGCACTACGACCGGATTAGCCAACCAGGTTGGATGAAGTACCCCTTTGACCAGTCCTGCTGCCTCCAGCTTTTTAATCTCTTCGGCAATGAATTCTTGCCGCTCCAAGGCCTGCTTCCTTACCCTTTGCTTGACGGGCCGCGCATGAGGACAGACAGCAAGGTGGTGCTCAATTACCTTCCTGGGAACACCGGGGATGTCAGACGGTTGCCATGCAAACACGTCGACATTCGCCCGCAGGAAAGCAACGAGCGCGCTTTCCTATTTGTCATCTAGGGTGGAACTTATGGTGAAAGTTCCCCCCGTTCCGTCCTCCCTGACGGGCACCTTCTTGGTTTCAGGCGGAGCAGCCTTGGGCTTCTTGTTCTTGCCGGTGGAACTTTCTGGTACGTCCTCGACGGGAGCGCAGCACTCCGAGGAGGTGCGCTTGCCGGAGTTCGCGCCAAGGTTCCTGCCGGTCTTCTTCTTCTCTCCGGGAGTTCCAGCGGCAGGAGCAGATACCTTGATGGCAGGTGCTGCAACTGCCTCCCAGTAAAGTTGGTCGGCACAAATGAGCGCATCCCTCTTATCGGAATGGATAGTGATGACGCCCAACGGCCCAGGCATCTTCAAGACGTTGTACGCGTAGTGTGATGCCGCCATAAACTTAGCCAGCGCTGGCCGACCAAGGATCCCATTGTATGACATGGGGATCTTGGCGACATCAAACACCACCTTCTCGGTTCTGAAGTTCAGCTCGCTGCCAAATGTTACTGGCAACGTGATCTTGCCCTTAGGCTGGGTTCTTCCCGGATTGACCCCTTGAAACGTACCCGTTTCCTCGAGGTCCTCGTCGGGAATCTGAAGCTTTCTGAGCACATCCGGTGAGATTAAGTTTAGGCCAGCCCCGCCGTCAACTAACATCTTCGTCACCTTGAGGTTGCAAATTGTTGGCGAGACCAACAATGGCAAACACCCGACCGCAGTTGTGCGATCAGGGTGATCCTCGGCGTCAAAGATGATAGGCGTGCTGGACCACTTCAGGGGCCTACATGCCTCTGGGGACGGCTCTGCTGCATTAACCTCCCGCACCCACTGTTTAAGTTGGCGGTGGGAAGAATGCAGCGAGGCACCCCCATCAATGCACATAGCCTCCGTAGCCTTCTGGAATTCCTGCTCACTGGATTCATCGTCTTCCTCATCATCATCTCCTTCTTTATCTCGGCCCCGAGCGGGCCGATCCTTCTGCTGCTTGGCCTTGCCGCGGCGACCCCCTCGGCCACCGTGTTTCTTGCCGGACCCCTCAGCACCATCTTGGGCCTTCTCCTTGTCTCGCCTCTCGTATTCGGCCCTCTGCTTCTCGGCAAGCTGCTCAACTTGCCGGCAATTTTGGAGATCGTGGCCCTTGGTGCGATGGATCTTGCAATACTGCTTGCCGGAGTTCTCCGACTTGTCGGCGGCCGCGAAGGCCTGACAGGAAGGGCACCCGGCAAGATCCTTGCCGGGGTCGCTAACCTTGGCCTTCTTGGCGGCGCCGGGGTTGTCGGATTCCTTGACAGCAAGCACGGCCTTGCCTCCGCGCTTCCTGTTCCGCCGCCGACCTTTCCTTGACGGGGCCGCGGCGTCTTCATCTTCGGAGTCGCCTGCCGCGCCAACAGCCTCACCAGGGAGTTTCCTCCCTTCTTCAGCTCAAGCGCACTTGTCGGCCAGAGCGTAAAGCTCGGCTATACTCCGGACCTTGTTCATTGCCAGCTCTTCCCGCATTCTGCGGTTACGCATGTTCTGGTGAAACGCGCTAATGACAGCGGCAGGATGAACGTCAGGAATGTTGTACTGCACTCGGCTGAATCTCTGCATAAACTTGCGCAGGGACTCGCCCTCCTTCTGAGGGATGATGTGCAAATCGCTTTCTTGGCCAGGAGCTTGGTGGCCTCCAACAAAGGCGCCAACAAACTGATGGCACAAATCTGACCAGGAAGAAATAGAATTCTCCGGCAGATGCATCAACCACGAACTGACGTTGGGCTTGAGCACCAACGGGAAGTAGTTGGCAAGTATCTTGTCATCTCGGGCCCCGGCAGCCTGCACCGCAATGGTGTAGATGCTCAGGAACTCCGAGGGATGGGTCTTTCCGTCATATTTCTCCGGGACCTCTGGCTTAAAGGTTCGAGAATTGGGCCACCGGACTTGCCGCAGCTCATGGGTAAACGCCGGAGTCCCTACCTCATAAGGCAGGTCTCCTACGTCCCCTGGCGCAGGCTCGTCAATAGCCGGCCCCGCACACTTATCAGACTGATAGCGCGCTTCCCGTCGCCACTCGATGGTTGTTCGAGCGTCCTCTTTGCCTCGTTCCTGGAGAACTAGACGCTGATCACGGCGCATCCGTGGATCGGACGACGCCGTGGAAACTTCTTCATGGCGGTCGACTTGCTGAGTTGTCGGCCGCCGCTGGTGCCGCGGAGGGGAGTGCACTGTGGTAGCACCACCTCCGGTTTTCTCTACATCGGCTCGCGCCGGATCGATGGGTCTCCGCTGCGAGGGCCCTGCCTCTTGCGGTCCATCCTTGTTGGCGAAGCCGATAAGGCTCTGGATAGTAGCTCGCCACTCCTCCATCTTCTCCGGGGCGGGAGGAAAATCGAGGAGCAGCTGCGCACGTGCCAAGGCTTCCGCTGGTGTAGGTGGCGGCGACAAGTGCGAGGTACGTGAGGTGCTCTGACTCCTAACCATGTTAGAAGGAGCACCACCACAGTCAAGCGACCGTGCGCCACCTCCGCCGGCAGCTTGGTGTGCATGCTGGCCCCGCGCACCTTGGGATCGATGCGCAGAAACCTTTTCGTGGGGACGCCCCGAACCACCAGCGCCATGACGTCGCTCATCTTGTACGTCCTGAGTAGGTCGCGAGGCTTGCGCCGGCGCGGGAGCTCCAACAGGTGCCCTTCGATCTCTCGAGTTCTTTGTGCCACCCGTAGGCAACACAGCGCCATCTCTAGATCCAGCGGCGTGCAAGTTACCACTGCCACTGCAAACGATACCGCTCGCTTGGCTTGGATCACCAGAACGCCGCGGGGGTTCTAGTCCTCTTCCTTCTGCATCCACGCCGTCGCCAGTACGCGAAGGTGTAGGCAAAACGGACGCGGACGGTTGCGCTGTTGCAGCGCTCTTCTTCTTGGGTGGCATGATGATGAAGATGATGAAGAAACTAAGGCGCCGAACACTAGATCAGGTTCACGTAACCTTCAATCCCCCTACCTGGCGCGCCAAAGATGTCAGGGTATGACACCTATGGGATCCCGAGAGACCCCTTTACGATTCGGCGGGGGGAGAGGTATACGCAAAGAGCAGAACCAATGATCGACGCGTGAGGTTTTTACCCAGGTTCGGGCCGCTGATCAGCGTAAAACCCTACTCCTGCTTTGTGTTCTTATTGATGTTCTTGAGCCCAGCCTTCAGGAGTGCTCGCAATGAACAGTACGTTCAAAGAGCAGCTACGCATGCAGAATGGGCCAGAAGTTCTCCTCCCCTGTAGCAGTTGCCTTGGGCCTCCTTTTATATGCTCAAAGGGGTCTCCACAGTGGTAAAATGTACATACATTGAGGTGTAAAGTAGCTACAGGGTATCATACCTAACCCCTGACGGATTAGGACAAGCGCATTTAATGCATCGTGAGGTGTCCGTTTAGGTGTCCTCACTTTCTTGGGGATGGAAAAAGGGGCCATCCCATCAGCACTGCTTAAGCTCTCCTCCACTGGCGCGTCGCCACGCATCCAGAGAGGGACCCAGAATGTCAGGCATGTTACTGTGCCGAAGCGGTGGCACAGCGGCAGAATCTCGCCAGGCGCCGAATCTTGCCGGGCGCCAGGCCTTGCCGGGCGCCAAGGCTTGCCGGGCGCCAAGGCTTGCCGGGCCCCAAAACCATCCCGGCAAGGATCTTGCCAGGGAAGCTGGCCTTCGGATTCCAACTCTGCTTATCTGCTGATCCTCAGATCTCTGACTTGATGATTTCCTTGATGACTTGAATCGACCTCGAGCCAATCTCGGCAAGCCTTGCCGCGAGGATGGCTACAACTGCCCGTGCACAAGTACAGGGTACTAGTGGCCCAATACTTAGTACACCGACAGGTATATTATCTTTTATAACTATTAGTTTCATTTAGTGTTTATGACAATTATGCCGACCAATGTGACATAGATGTTTTTATCTAGGAGGTATGTGAACCGGAAATTCCAACCGACCCTCTTGTCGAGAGGTTAAATTTAGTTGAAAAAGAAAACAATTACTTGAAGAAAAAAGTGAAAATAATTGAGGAGGAGAAGATGGAATTGGAGTTACATGTTGCGGATGTCGTCGATGATCACAAGATCAAGATGGCTGAAATGTGCTTGAAGATTAGAAAGATTAAAAAATATGCCATTGATACTGAGGCTTGGTATCATTATGTCGTTGGATCAATTGTTACCTTAGTTGCGATTATGATCGCATTTGTTGTTGCATTGAAATGTTTTACATAGTTTCAATGTATGTTTTAATTAGATGCTCTAGAGAGCTATATGTTGTTCAATGAGAACTATGTATGAACTTTATGTATTTACTTTTTCAGGAATAACATTTGATCACTACTGTACTTTGGTTTTAATGTGATGGTGAACTTGTTTTAATTTGGTCACTTCTCTATTCATGATGTTCTGTAATGGTTTTTGATACACTTAATTATATAATGCACGCAGATGAACCGGCAATGGATGTATGGTGACTAACGCACCTCCGAGTACATTAAGGGCCTGCATAATTTTCTCGAAGTGGCTGAGGCAAACAAGCAGAATGGTTTTATGTATTTCCATGTACTATCTATGGGAATATGAAGGATTACTCTGACTCAAAAACCCTGCACGTCCACCTGCTTGAGAAGTGTTTCATGCCACACTATAATGTTTGGACCAAGCACGAAGAAAGAGGGGTTATGATGGAAGACAACGAAGAAGAAGAGGATGATGACAACTATCCGCCCCCTGAATACGGTGATGCTGCAACGGGGGAAGCTGAAGATCAAGAGGAACTAGAGGATGTGCCCGATGATGATCTTTGCCGGGTCATTGTTGATGCAAAGAGACAATGCCAAAGTGAAAGGGAGAAGTTGAAGTTCGATCGCATGTTAGAGGATCACAAAAAAGGGTTGTACCCAAATTGCGAAGATGACAACACAAAGCTCGGTACCACACTAGAATTGCTGCAATGGAAGGCAGACAATGGTGTATCTGACAACGGATTTGGGAAGCTACTAAAAATATTAAAGAAGAAGCTTCCAAAGGATAACGAATTGCCCGACAGTACGTACGAAGCAAAGAAGGTTCTATACCCTCTAGGATTGGAGGTGCAGAAGATACATGCATGCCCTAATGACTGCATCCTCTACTGCGGTGCGTACGAGGATTTGAACGCATGCCCGGTATGTGGTGCATTGCGGTATAAGATCAGACGAGATGACCCTAGTGATGTTGAGGGCGAGCGCCCCAGGAAGAGTGTTCCTGCCAAGGTGATGTGGTATGCTCCTATAATACCACGGTTGAAACGTCTGTTCAGAAACAAAGAGCATGCCAAGTTGATGCGATGGCACAAAGAGGACCATAAGAAAGACGGGAAGCTGAGAGCACCCGCTGACGGGTCGCATTGGAGAAAAATCGAGAGAAGGTGGGGGGACTTTGTAGGTGACACAAGGAACGTATGGTTTGCTTTAAGCTCGGATGGCATTAATCCTTTTGGGGAGTAGAGCAGCAATCATAGCACCTGGCCTGTGACTCTATGTATCTATAACCTTCCTCCTTGGTTGTGCATGAAGCGGAAGTTCATTATGATGCCAATGCTCATCCAAGGCCCTAAGAAACCTGGCAACGACATTGATGTGTACCTAAGGCCATTAGTTGAAGAACTTTTACAGCTGTGGAATGGAAAAGGTGTACATGTGTGGGATGAGCATGGCCAGGAGGAATTTGACCTACATGCGTTGTTGTTTGTAACCATCAATGATTGGCCTGCTCTCAGTAACCTTTCAGGACAGACAAACAAGGGATACCACGCATGCACGCACTGTTTAGATGACACCGAAAGTATATATTTGGACAAATGCAGGAAGAATGTGTACCTGGGGCATCGTCGATTTCTTCCGACCAACCATCAATGTCAAAAGAAAGGAAAGCATTTCAAAGGTGAGGCAGATCACCGGAAGAAGCCCGCCCTCCATACTGGTGATAACATACTTGATATGGTCAATGAGTTACAAGTAATCTTTGGAAAGGGTCCTGGAGGACTATCTGTTCCGAATGACGCTGAGGGACGCGCACCCATGTGGAAGAAGAAATCTTTATTTTGGGACCTACCCTATTGGAAAGACCAAGAGGTCCGCTCTGCAATCGACGTGATGCACATGACGAAGAATCTTTGCGTGAACCTTCTAGGCTTCTTGGGCGTGTATGGGAAGACAAAAGATACACTGAAGGCACAGGAGGACCAGCAAACGTGTGCACGAAAAAGATGGCATGCATCCAAAGCAGTATGAAGATCCTGCCAGCTACGCTCTTACCAAAGAAGAGAAGGAAATCTTCTTTGCATGCCTGCTCAGTATGAAGGTCCCGTCTGGCTTCTCATCGAATATAAAGGGAATAATAAATATGGCAGAGAAAAAAGTTCCAGAACCTAAAGTCTCATGACTGCCATGTGATTATGACGCAACTGCTTCCGGTTGCATTGAGGGGGCTTCTATCGGAAGACGTTTGATTAGCCATTGTGAAGCTATGTGCATTCCTCAATGCAATCTCTCAGAAGGTAATCGATCCAGAAATCCTACCAAGGTTAAAGAATGATTTGGTGCAATGTCTTGTCAGTTTCGAGCTGGTGTTCCCACCATCCTTCTTCAATATCATGATGCACGTCCTAGTTCATCTAGTCGACGAGATTGGCGTTCTGGGCCCTGTATTTCTACACAATATGTTCCCCTTTGAGAGGTCCATGGGAGTCTTAAAGAAATATGTTCGTAACCGTGCTAGGCCAGAAGGAAGCATCTCCACAGGCCATCAAACAGAGGAGGTCATTGGGTTTTGTGTTGACTTTGTTCCTAACCTTAAGCCGATTGGTCTCCCTCAATCACGGTATGAGGGGAGACTGACTGGAAAAGGCACGCTAGGACCGGACTCAATAATATGTAGGGACGGGCATTCTTGGTCTCAACACACTACATAGTTCTATAGAGTTCTACCTTGGTGACCCCGTATGTCAATGAACACAAGAATATTCTGCGCTCCAAACACCCGGAGCAGTGTGACGACTGGATTACATGTGAACACATCAGGACTTTCGGCAGTTGGTTGCAAACACATCTCATGGGTGATAACACTGTTGCAGATGAGTTGTACTCGTTGGCCAGGGGACCATCTTCGACTGTATTGACTTACAAAGGGTACAAGATAAATGGGAATACATTTTACACGATCGCCCAAGATCAAAAGAGCACCAACCAAAACAGTGGTGTCCGCTTTGATGCAACAACCAACAGGGGAAAGGACACATATTATGGTTACATAGTGGACATATGGGAACTTGACTATGGACATGATTTTAAGGTCCCTTTGTTTCGGTGCAAATGGGTTAATCTGTCAGGAGGAGGGGTACAGGTAGACCCGCAGTACGGAATGACAACAGTGGATCTGAACAATCTTGGGTACATAGACAAACCATTCGCACTAGCCAATGATGTGGCGCGGGTTTTCTATGTGAAGGACATGTCTACCAAACCGAGAAAAAGAAAAGATAAGGAAGCGAATACATCATACGATGAGCCAAAGCGCCACATAGTTCTTTCAGGGAAAAGAGACATCGTGGGAGTGGAGAGCATGACAGACATGTTTGAAGATTATGAAAAGTTTCATGAAATTCCTCCCTTCAAAGTCAAGGCTGACCCAAGCACCCTGTTAAACGATGAAGATTATCCATGGTTACGGTGCAATAAGCAAGGGACACACGCGAAGAAAAAGTGAAGAATTTCTCTCCACAACTATTCTGATGATGGCTTTTATCTAGAATATCACTGCAGTTACATGTCAAGAAATGAAATGCCTTTTGTAACAGATGACTTTTCGTCCGAAACCCTGATACTTCGAAAGAGATTGTCCATTTTCTACACGAAGTGGATCCAGTTTTTTCCGTAACCCTCTCAACTTTTTAGCACATGCTATGTGGGTGAAATGATGATACCATGCCAACTTTCAACCTTTTCAGAGTTCATTTGTAGTGCTTTTCAATTTTAGGGTCATTTAGCTAAAAAATCAGTAAATGCATGAAAATTACCAAATGAAGTCAGAAAGTGTTGAAAATTGATGATGTGGCTTTGAATGGTGCATGTTGAATGCACAAAAAGTCTGGAGTTGAAATAAGTTCAAAAAAATGAAATCCCTTTGTAGTAGATGAGTGTTCGTCCGAAACCGTGATACTTCGAAAGAGATTGTCCATTTTGTACACGAAGTGCATCCAGTTTTTGCCGTAACCCTCTCAACTTTTTAGCAAATGCTTTGTGGGTGAAATGATGATACCATGCCAACTTTCAACCTTTTCAGAGTTCATTTGTAGTGCTTTTCAATTTCAGGGTCATTTAGCTAAAAAAATCAGTAAATGTATGAAAATTACCAAATGAAGTCAGAAAGAGTTGAAAATTGATGATGTGGCTTTGAATGGTGCATGTTGAACGCACAAAAAGTCTGGAGTTGAAATAAGTTCAAAAAAATGAAATCCCTTTGTAGTAGATGAGTTTTCGTCCGAAACCGTGATACTTCGAAAGAGATTGTGCATTTTGTACATGAAGTGCATCCAGTTTTTGCCGTAACCCTCTAAACTTTTTAGCACATGCTATGTGGGTGAAATGATGATACCATGCCAACTTTCAACCTTTTCAGAGTTCATTTGTAGTGCTTTTCAGTTTCAGGGTCATTTAGCTCAAAGAATGAACTAATAGCAAAAAGAATGAACTAAAAAGAATCAAAATAATATTAACTAAAATTATTAAAGTATTTATTTGTTAAAAAGAATAAACTAAAAAGAATCAAAAAAATATTAACTAAATTATCAAAGTATTTATTTGTTAAAAAGAATCAACTAAAATATTAACTAAAAAGAATCAACTAAAACATTAACTAAAAAGAATCAACTAAAATATTAACTGAAATTATCAAAGTATTTTTTTTTAAAGAATGAACTAAAAAGAATTAGCTAAAAAGAATCAACAAAAAAGAATGAACTAAAAATAATCAACTAAAACATTAACTAAAAAGAATGAACTAAAAAGAATCAAAAAAAATATCAACTAAAAAGAATTTTCATAAAGTTTTTTTGTTAAAATATTTAATAGCAAAACAAAAATAACAGAAAAAATTGCCCGCCTACTAGGCCACCACGGCCTGCATACGACTAGAAACCCATCTGTAAATGGGCCAGGATGCAGGCCCACGGACCCAGCAGGCCCAATAGGGCGTCAAATAGGCAAGTACTGCCTGCATTAGAGAGGAGCTCGAGAGGGCAGCGGCAGCGACGCTTATAAACCACTCCGAGGCCCTCTCAACTAGCGAGGTGGGACTAAACTTTTGTCCGCGGCAGCACCCCCCTTTCGTCCCGGTTGGTGGCACCAACCGGGACCAATTACTACCTTTTGTCCCGGTTGGTGGCACCAACCGAGACCAATGCCACCTTTTCGTCCCGGTTTGTGCCACCAACCGGGACTAAAGGTCTCTGCTTCCCGCCCTTAAGGCTGCTGAAAATAGACCTTTAGTCCCGGTTGGTGGCACCAACCAGGACGAAAGGGCACCTTTAGTCTCGGTTTGTGCCACCAACTGGGACCAATGCTTTCTATATATAAGCAACACTTAGGAATTTTTCACTTTTCATCTAGCAGTTGCCCCCGATGATGCCGAGCACATCAACGCCACCAGGCTGCCCGAGCTCACCGTCGATGCCCTCGCCGTCAGGCTACTCCACCTCGCCGATATCCTCGACGCCCTCTGCCCCGACGCGCGCCCTGCCCTGATGCCGGCGCCGCTCCCTGTGCCCCTGCCCCAACGCCGCCCCGCGCCCCCGCCCTGCCCCGGCGACGCCACCCCTCCTCCCCGTCCGGTCCGGCCGGCCCACTTTCCTACCTGTCCTCTCCCTGTCCCCTGTTTTTTTCATGATTATTTTGATGATGATGATTGTTAGATGATGATGTTGATGATAGATGATTGTTAGATGATGATGTTGATGATAGATGATGATGTTGATGATAGATGATGTATGCTTTTTTTGTTCATATGATGATTTTTTTTGTTCATAGAATATTTTTTTGTTCATAGCATTTTTTGGTCCATGTATATATGTATGTGTATGTATGGATGGATGGATGGATGTATATATATAGAAAATGATCATATGATGTTTTTTTTGTTCATAGAATATTTTTTTTATTCATAGAAATTAGTTAAAATTTACCAAGTTAATAAGTTACTAAGTTAAAATGTTCATATATTCAAAATGAGTTAATTAAAAGACTCACTAAGTTAAAATTTACCCCCTCCCCGATAACTTCGACATGAGGGGGGACGTCGGACATGCATGAGAGATGCGGTCCGCTCGCCCGACCAACTCTCGAGGCCACCCAAACCCTAGAAGAAAGAGCGTCATTGTCGATCTACCCCCTCCTGCCCCTACCCGGAATTGTTATGTATAATACTATATATTGGCGTCTAATTCACCGGTCTTACCTCAGTGAACCGAAGGGACTTTATTTATTCGGTAGGCGGCCGTCATAGGTCAATGGGGTAGAATGGATAGTTTGATCTCCTGCATAGCGATTATTTTTTGCAAAGTGTCCTCTCCTGAAAGTATAACCCCGACCCGATAACTTCGACATGAGGGGGACGTCGGACAGGCATGAGAGAGGCAGTCCGCAACTAATCCATTGCTCATATATGCATATGATTCCTTGTTGTGATTAGCTAGGTCTATGTTTGCCACTAATCCATCTCTCATGTTTGTATATTGCAATGTTGTACTATTTGTAGAAACTATGGAAAGAGACTTAGAACAAGAACAGTTGTTGGGGGATATAATCCTCGCCGGAGGTGATCCCTTGTCGTTTCTCAACGACACCGATGGTCAGGAAGGAGAGGATGATGGCTCCGGTGATCCAACAATGGAGGAGGAAGGAGATCGTGACGGCTCCGGTGACCGAATGGCAGAGGAAGGAGATCATGATGACGGCTCCGGTGACCGAACGGAGGAGGGAGGCTTAACTGTTGCAAAGTCCGGTGAGGTATATATATATATATTAAGCCTGTGCTGACTTGATGCATTAATTGTTTTGGTATGTACATATATTAACGCTTCTTTCTTCTTTTAGCCCTCCGGATCGAGCCAAACTTCCGTAAGGAGACGAGGCCCGAAGAAAAGGTTGCGCTAGGATGAAAGGTTCACGATCACAGAAGTCGCGAAAGATGGCCAACCGATTGCTCCCAAGCGGACCAAGGACGCATTTGTACATCAGTGCGGAGTTGTTGTTAGGGACAGCATCCCGATCAGCATCCAGCAATGGAATAAGAATAAAGACCCTGAAGTTTCTTATGTCCAAGATAGACTGAAAGATGATCTTTGGACCTCGCTGATGACAAATTTGAGCCTACCGCGAGAGGAGGATCCGAATAACCCAGTTATAGAGTGAAAGGTCATGGCGTTTGCTCTTAAGAAGATGGCAGAACTATTCAGGAACTGGAAGAAAGAGTTGAACACAAAGTTTGTCGAGAAAGAGGAGACTCTAGAATTCATCGGTTGATATGAGAAGATAAGAGATCACTGGCCTGCATTTGTGGCCTACAAGAACTCGGAGAAGGGTAAGAAAAGGTCACTGACAAATAAGCAAAATGCTGCAAAAAAGCTGTATCACCATCACACGGGGTCAGGTGGCTACTACAAAGCCCGGCCGTTGTGGGACAAAGATGAGCAAGACCTGCTTGCTAATGGGGTCCAACCAGCGACATTGCATTGGCCAGATCGTTCAAGGACTTGGTTCTTTGGGGTTGGGGGAACTTTGGACCCAGAAATAGGGGAGTGTGTTTGGACAGACAAGCAACTTGCAATACCCATCCAGAAGCTTCAGAAAGCAATCAAGGCAGCGCAGGAAGGGACGTTCATTCCCGACAGAGAGAAGGACGAGCTGACAAAGGCCCTCAGAAATCTTGAACACCCTGGACGAACACGAGGCACATCAGGCTCCGTTCCGTGGGTGTATGGGTTTCCAAACAGCGGTGGTTATAGAAGCCGAGAGAGAAAGAGGAAAGAGGAAGCAACCGGAATGCAGAGGCTCAGTGCAATATTAGCAAAACTAGAGGAACTTGAGAGCCAGCGAGCTACCAGCCAACCATCTCAGCGGCACGAAGATCCTTGCTTCGATGCTGCCCCAGAAGCTACCACACCATCTCAGCGGAGAAGCAGCGTGGCTTCCACGGAGCTCGTTCAGCCTGATTTCACGGCTCCTCGCTACCCCGTGGATAGTATCACGGAGGCTAAACATTGTGTTCTAATGAAGAAATGCCAGAACCTGACCTTGAAGGCAGCGGTCGGCTCTGTTGTACCTCCTCAAGCTGAGGGAACTTTTCATTGCCGTCTGATTCCACATGGCTATGCTATTGTGACGGTGGATGAAATAATGGAGGGATTTGAGGAGCTGGAGCTTGACTACCCTACAGGTGAAGGGGAGATTCATTTGGAAAATGCTTTAAGGAGTACCTGTCTATGGAGAAAGGAGTACATCAAGCTTCCAAACTGGACGCCTCAGCAGACTCAGCCTCCTCCGGCGTGTCAGGGCACTCCGCCTCCTCCTCCGGCGAGTCAGGGCACTTCGCCTCCTCCTCCGCCTCCTCCGGCGCGTCAGGGCACTCCGCCTCCTCCTTCACCTCCTCCGGCACGTCAGGGCACTCCGCCTCCTCCTCCGCCTCCTCCGGCGTGTTAGCGGACTCCGCCGCGTCAGCAATGGCGGAAGAGAGACGCCGCCGCTCCAGTGGCTAGCATTACAAGAGGCGGGAAGAAATACAAATTTAGTCCAAGCCTGAAGCCTCTTCCAAAGTTACCATATGAGAGGACTGACGAGGAAAACACGGACATCAGTGCTGCGGAAGTGAAGGCCCATTTTGAATGGAAA
The DNA here is from genome assembly GCA_011799875.1 of Thinopyrum elongatum. NCBI lineage: Eukaryota > Viridiplantae > Streptophyta > Magnoliopsida > Poales > Poaceae > Thinopyrum > Thinopyrum elongatum. The sequence continues at coordinate 172,798,503 of CM022301.1, forward strand.
CCTCCTCCTCTGAAGGAAACAACAGATCCGGTGAAAGTGAAGCGCACTTTGGATGCCCTTAAGTGACCACCACCGCCTCCGCCGCAATCCAACTATGAATGCTGTATTGCAAAGACATATGATGAAGCACGGCGGTCGGGAAGTACTTGCAGTGATGCAATATTAGCAAAATGAAGAAGTGGGAAAACAATTCCCCAGCTCGGCGAACAGGCGAAGCAATCGTGCCCCCCGCTCAAGGTGTCTAGCGATATCATCGCTAATCATCCGGGGCTACTGCCCGGTACCAATCTTGGTGATTACCTGGGCGATGATGTACAGTTTGAAACGGCTGAGGTAGTAGAGATCTTTAGATACGAGCACGGGAAGCCTCTCGTCAAACCTGATCATCCTCCTCTAACAAGGATGATGCGAAGATTGCATGACTGGTACTTGGAAAGAGGCAGGAAGAATGGGACCGATAGTTTGATGCCGAGAATTAAAGAAGAGCACGACCTCATTGGAGTTGAGGTGATGCCTGTTGAATTTGTGGAGTTATTTCAGTTATTCAATCAAGAGGCCCTCGACAAACAACTCTTGACTTGCTACTGTCTGTAAGTATTACTTCTGTAATTAAGTCTCTAGCTCAGCTCGTTCATTGCATGTATATATAATTATCCTCACTATATTATGCAGATTGAAGATCGTCGAATGCAAAAAAGGACAAATCTATGACATTGGGTTCATTAGCCCAAATACTGTAAATGAATGGTCGGTACAAAACAGAGCCGAACTTACTAAGGAAAACTTGCTAAAATCGTTCCTTCGACATCAAAACAAAGGGAAAATACTCTTTCCTTACAACTTCAAGTGAGTGTTACTGTCTTGTGCATATTCGGTTTCGCTTACTCGAGGTTAAGTAATGTAATTGATGAGTTATGCGTGCGCAGGTTCCACTTTATTCTGCTACAGATTAAGCTTGACGGGGGAGTAGTAACTGTCTTAGACTCGAGACGTAAAGATCCCCAGGAGTATGCGGACATGACTGCAATGCTCCAGAAGTAAGTTCTATCATAATCGCACCATATCAGCAACTTTCGTTCATTTCCTGATATCAAGTAATCATTTTCTTTGCCTGGCAGGGTTTGAAAAAATTCACCGGAATGGTTCCGGGTCTGCAGAAGGAGCTACGATTTACACACCCCAAAGTAAGTAGTACTAGCTAGTTCCGGGCATCTCTCATTGATGCTAGTTTCATCAATACCATTTATCATGCTTAATTATCAGTTTGATTGAACTCTATTCTCGTAAAGTGCTACTGGCAGGAAGGCGGGAATCATTTATGTGGATACTACGTTTGCGAGTTCATGCATAGCTCGACCTCTGAGCGGGGCTACTCTGACAAACAATTTGAAGTACGTAAACAATATTCACAATTTTATTTTATTACCATCAATTGTGTTGAGTTTCATTGATATATATGTATTGACCCCCTTCTTTAAATTAGATGTGGCAGATGCGGAATGAACTCCTACCACATGATCGCTTACAAGCAATTCAAGAGGAATTGGCGGGATTCTTTCTTGACCACGTCATACATAAAGACGGAGAATACCATGTGGAAATTCAAGCTGATTTTCGGTAGATGATGTCAGGGATCGTAAGAGATGTTATATTGTATATATGTAGTAGCGTCGGATAGATATACGAAAACTTGTTGTTCGACCAAGCACGGAGAAAGAGAGGTCACTTCTCTCTATATATGTTCATGATGATCTTGTGTAATTAATGGTTTCCTTCATTTCCTTACTAGCTAGCGTCGAGTTCTATATATGTATAGTAGCTAGCGTCGACCAAGCACGGACAAAGAGAGGTCACTTCTCTCTATTAGCTAGCTAACACAATATGAAACCCCTAAATTAACCCTCCAAAACCCCTAACCCCCCCCCCCTTTCAAAAACAAAAAACAAAAACCCCAGCGCCTGCGAGCTACTGACGCGTGGCTGCCTTTTGGTCCTGGTTGGTGTTACCAACTGGGACTAAAGGTCCTCCTGCCTGGGCACCCCACAGCGGCCACGTGGAGCCCCTTTGGTCCCGGTTCGTAAGCCAACCGGGACTAAAGGTTTTGGGCATTAGTCCCGTTTGATTAGTCCCGGTTCCAGAGCCGGGACTAAAGGCCCTCTGGAACCGGGACTAGTACCCTGTTTTCTACTAGTGAATATGAGGCAAGCATTCTTCCCACATTTTCTTGTTATTCTTCAAAACAGCCCTAAGCATAGTAGACAATATTCTATTGACTACTTTAGTTTGTCCATTAGATTGGGGGTGAAAGTAGTACAAAAAAGCAGTTTAGTCCCCAACTTAGCCCATAAACATCTCCAAAAGTGGCTAATAAATTTAGTATCACAATCAGAAACAATAGTATTTGGCACACCATGCAAGCTAATAATTACACGAAAGAACAAATTAGCAACATTAGCAGCATCATCACTTTTATGACATGGTATAAAGTGTGCCATTTTTGAGAACCTATCCACGACAACAAATATGCTATCCCTCCCCTTCTTTGTTCGAGGGAAACCCAAAACAAAGTCCATAGATATATCCTCCCATGGAACACTAGGTATAGGCAAAGGCATATATAAACCATGAGGATTGAGTCGTGACTTAGCTTTTTGACATGTAGTGCAGTGAGCAACAAACCGCTCAACATCCCGTCTCATCTTTGGCCAAAAGAAATGTGTAGCAAGTACATCCTCCATCTTCTTCATGCCAAAGCGTCCCATTAATCCTCCTCCATGCGCCTCCTACAACAACAAAAGACGAACAGAGCTAGCTGGAATGCATAGCTTGTTAGCACGAAACACAAATCCATCGTTAACGATGAACTTGTTCCATGTTCTCCCTTCTTTACAATTTTGCAATACATCTTTAAAATCAGGATCATGCACATATTGATATTTGATGGTCTCCAAACCAAATATTTTAAAGTCAAGTTGTGAAAGCATAGTATAACGACGAGACAATGCATCAGCAATAACATTTTCTTTACCCTTCTTGTGTTTAATGACATAAGGGAAAGTCTCAATGAATTCAAACCATTTAGCATGTCTATGATTCAGTTTTGCTTGACTTTTAATATGTTTCAAAGATTCATGATCAGAATGAATAAAAAATTCTTTGGGCCATAAATAATGTTGCCATGTTTCCAAAGTCCGAACAAGAGCATATAATTCCTTATCATAAGTAGAGTAATTCAGACTAGGCCCACTCAATTTTTCAGAAAAGTATGCAACAGGTTTACCATCTTGTAATAACACACCTCCTAATCCAGTTCCACTAGCATCACATTCAAGCTCAAAAGTCTTATTAAAATCAGGAAGTTGGAGTAGAGGAGCATGTGTCAACTTATCTTTCAGTAGCGTGAAGGCTTCTTCCTATGCGGTATCCCAAACAAAAGGCACATCCTTCTTTGTAAGCTCATTGAGAGGTGCAGCAATGGTGCTGAATTCTCTCACAAAATGCCTATAGAAACCAGCGAGGACAAGGAAACTCCTCACTTGTGTGACCGTTTTGGGCTGCGGCCAACTCTCAATAGCTTCAATCTTGGCTTTATCAACTTCAATTCCCTGTGGAGTAACAACATAGCCAAGAAAAGATACTCGGTCGGTGCAAAAGGTGCACTTCCCAAGGTGACCAAACAAACGTGCATCACGTAGAGCAATAAAAACAGCACATAAATGTTCCAAATGTTCCTCCAAAGATCTGCTATAAATCAATATATCATCAAAGTAAACTACAACAAATCGTCCAATGAAAGCACGTAAAACTTCGTTCATTAATCTCATGAAAGTACTAGGTGCATTAGTTAACCCAAAAGGCATGACTAACCACTCATATAATCCAAACTTAGTTTTAAATGCTATTTTCCATTCATCTCCCTATTTCATACAAATTTGATGGTATCCACTACGCAAATCAACTTTGGAGAATACTATAGAGCCACTCAATTCATCAAGAATATCATCTAGCCTAGGAATAGGATGACGATAATGAATAGTAATATTATTAATGCCTCTACAATCAACACACATACGCGACGTACCATCCTTTTTTGGCACTAGTATAATAGGAACAACACAAGGACTAAGAGATTTGCATATATAACCTTTGTCGAGTAGCTCCTGTACTTGACGCATAATCTCCTTCGTCTCCACTGGATTGGTACGGTATGGCGCACGGTTTGGCAGCGAAGCACCGGGAATTAAGTCAATCTGATGCTCAATCCCTTGAATAGGTGGTAATCCCGGTGGCATGTCTTGTGGAAAGACTTCAGTGAACTCCTGCAAAATGTTAGTGACAGCAGGAGGCAAAGAGGAAGGCACGTCCTCGAATGAAAATAATGCCTCTTTGCACACAAAAGCATAGCAAATAGATTTGCTGAAATCTAGCTCATCAATATGAGATTTGGTGGCAAGTAAACATGCACTTTTCAATTTAATTTCAGAAGAAACACTAGATGGTTTATTATTAGGCTTCATTTGTTGCTTAAATTCTTTTGCCACAATCTAATTTTCACTCTTATTTTTCTCCTGTTTTCCTTTATTAGCTCTATTAATATCATCTTTTAAAATGGAATCAGGAGACATAGGAAGCAAAGTAATATGTTTATTCTTATGAACAAGAGTATACTGATTGTTTCTACCATGGTGTACAGAATTTTTATCAAATTGCCATGGTCTACCAAGTAATAAGGAACATGCTTGCATGGGTACCAAATCACAATCAACATAATCAGCATATGTAGAGATACTAAAATGCACACAAATAGTACGTGTTACCTTAACCTTGCTGCTGTTGTTGAACCATTAGATGTAGTAAGGATGTGGATGTGGTCTTGTGGTGAGAAATAGCTTCTCCACCATCTCCATGCTAGCCAAGTTGTTGCAGCTCCCTCCATCTATGATGACGTGGATAGAACGTTCCTTCACAACTCCCTTTGTATGGAACAAATTATGCCTCTGATTCTGCTCAGCTTGTGTGACCTGCACACTCAAAACACGTTGAGTAACTAAACTTTCATACCTGTCAGCATCTTCAACAGCCATGTATTGTGTCTCATGGTCAGAATCATCTCCACTGTGTTCTTCACTTGTAATAAGAGCCAAAGTCTCCTCATCATAGTCACTAGCAGACTCATACCGACCATCCTCAGTAGCAATCATAACACGTGGAGATTTGCATTCTCTCGCATAATGACCTCTACCCTTACAACGACGACAAATAATATCATGTGTGTGCCCTGTTGATGCCATGGATGAAGAAGAGCTTTGTGCAGGCCCGGTAGGTGTGCTCTTGGCAGATAGTGGTGGTAGTGCCTGCTTTCTTGTATCACGGCTGGAGATGGCAGCTGACGAAGGTGCCAGTGCAGCAAAACATGTGGAAGTAGAAGATGCACATGGTGTCCATGATGAAGGTCGACCTGCAGAAAAATTAATCCGCGCCAATGCCTGTCGATCCTGCACTTCACGTTCAGCTTTGCAAGCAAGATGGAATAAACGAGTGATATTGTTATACTCTAAAATGGTCTGAATCTCTCTATATAATCCACCCATAAAACATGCAAGCATAGCTTCATTATCCTCAACACACTACTGCAGGAGGCTGCTAACGCGACACTACGATCAGAGACCCTTTGATGAAACTGTGTGCGATGCATTAATCGCAAACGGTGATGTAAAAAAACCGTCAAAAAAGATGCAAAACATTTGCGATGAAGAATACATCAAACACGGTTCAGATTTTAGTTGCGTGTGCGATGCGGGGCATACGGTTGATCCACAAGAACTGTTTGCAATGAGACAGAACAACAGAAACGGGTAGCCATATCAAGGTGTGTGCAATATACGGCATACAGCTCGCTCCGATGAACTGTTTGTGATGAGGCGGAACAATAGAAACGGGCAGCCAGATGAAGGTGTGTGCGATATACGGCATATAGTTCACTCGGATGAACTGTTTGTGAATAGGCAACACAAAAGAAATGGTCAGCCAGATGAAGGTGTGTGCGATAGACGGCATACAGTTCACTCGGATGAACTGTTTGCGTTGAGCCAAGAGAACAGAAATGGTTCAACTTAACAAGATGTGTGTGATACGCGGCAAATAGATCTATAATCGGAAATGTGTGGGAAGACTGATAACAACACAGACGATTCCTGTTACCAAGCCGTGTGTGTTGTGAGCAAACGATTGCTGGTATACAATTGTGAGTGATTGATGAAATCATCACCGACAGGTTCCATTGTTTAGTCCGTGTGCAATGTGATTTGCTATGTCTATAGAACATCAACTTATATACTTATAAGAATAGTATTACATAACCAAATTAAGCATACAATTACATAAGTGACTACACACATAACATTTCCATACACCAAAGTAAGCAATTACATGCATACTAAACTAGGAGAAACGAGCATCTACATCTTGTTGCGACGATGCTTGCCATTGCTCTACTTCCGGCTAGATCCCTGGTCGTGAATGGTTAATAAAATCTAAGTCTATTGCATATTAAGGTCAAAATAGTACTACCAATATACGAGTCTCATATGATGCCATTTCAATGATTTACCACAAAAGCCCAAAATATTACAAGGTTCAAATTCCAGAGTTACATGGCTCAAATTCGACGATTACAAGGTTCAAACTGATATTAGAAATGAAATTCAGCTCATTCAGCTGCAAATGCCCGTGCTGATCATCTGAAAATGGATATAAGAGAGGTTCAAACTAAAAATACCAATAGTAAGACTGGTTTCGAAACCTCATCATTTCTGCAAAAGGGATTAGCCGCTGAAAAGTCATGTATGGGGTTGACACAATGACTTCTGATTACTCTGTCATATGCAGTTCCAATACGAAATTCAGCTATTTTGGAGCCTTTTCCATTCTGCAGTAGCCGCCGGCGCTGATCAACAAACCATTCATTTTTTTGATATAAATGCATGCCCAACCTCATTACCTTTAGCACCCTTGCTCTGACAACAAAGAACCTGGCGAATATAATCTCCGGTAATGTCCCTTGGTAGGAGTTCAAAGTAATTTTTGAGAGATGCAGATCTAGGAATTCAATGTGATTGTTATATTATCACATTATCCACCACCGGGCCTATTATTATCTACAAAAGAAGAGAAAGTGTTAGTGCCTACATGCAGTTTTGAACACTACTACATGCCTATTTGGGTTGCAGGATTTGTAAATTGCACCAACATGCCATCTTCGATCTGACATGATTAACATGGGCATTTGATTACAATCTAGTAAAATGTAGCCTTCTTCACAAGAAGTTGGAGTGGATGAAAAATTCCCTAAGAAAACTAGTACAGATGAATCCAAAGGAGAAATGCTTATGGATTGTAACCATATGAATCAAGCAACCAATATGGGGTGGGGGATGTATGTCCTAAAATCCTCCAAAATTCTTTCAGAAATTATAGTACATTGTCATTGTAAACTTGGGAAAAGGTGCCAAAAATTGAACTCCCTTATGGTTAACATTTAACAGGAAAGGAACATCACCTCGATATATAGCTTCTCCAGGCACGGAAGGCATCTGAGGAAACTGACAACTTCGTGCAGGTTGGGGCCGATAGATTCTAGTGCCAAGACCTTCACTGTGCGTAGAATCTGGGTCAAGCTTTTCTAGATGACAGACGAACATACATCTTCAAAATTAGAAATAATGTTGATATCAAGAAGGAGAGGTAGAAGGCGATTGTTGTACCTGAACGTGTGTGGATCGAATAACAAGTTCGGAGTATTTGATAGACGAGTAGCCCACCACTGTCAATTTCGGCGCAGAAATGACATTGATTCTTGTTGGACCTTGTTGATCAACTACAAGTAATATCTCAAGTGAAGGTGTGTCCTCAATGAACATATTGTGGTCCACCTTTTGTGATCTCTTGTTGCAGCACCTACAACACACATAAATAGTCCGGAGAGTCATGGAGGTGATGTGGAAGCTACTCGACCAATTCATCACCTGAAGACGAAGTAACTCGAGTGCAGTACAGTCGTGGAGCAGGCGCTCCATGTCATCCTTTGGGATGCAGATGGCGATGATCTCGAGGTGCTTCAGTCATGGTAGAAAAAGAGCGGGTGTGTCATTAAGGGGGGATGGCAGTTCATGAACTTGGCGAGGTGCAGCGTGGGCGCGAGGCAGAGCGCGGACGTTGGCAGCGAGCGCATATGCCCATCATTAAAACTAAGCTCCTCGAGCTCATCTAGGGTGGGGGATCGGAACCACTCGTCAAGCTTGGCTCGGTCCTTGCCGTTGGAACAGAACTTGCCCGTGATAAGGCCTCTAATTGGGCCATGGTGACTTCCGAGGATCTGGGAGAACGCATCCAAGCTTTTGCGATAGCCATGGCAGAGCTCGTGGGCGTCGATGAGGTTGAGAGGGGTGGAGAGCCATAGGGGGCGCCACCGCCGGGAAAAGACGGTTGTCCTCGCCCCATATTTGATTGGGAGGAGGGATACAATGACTTTCAACATATCATCGGGGAGGCTGCTGATGAAGTCTAGGCCTGCTGGAGTCGCTTGCGGTTCTTTCTCAACCCGCCTCCGCTTGTTGGCAGCCTCGTTCTCCACCTCCGGAGTCTCCAAAAGAAATGGCACAAACATATATGTAGGTTATTCAAAATCAATTGTCATGACCTGGCTAGGAATTATATTAGCACGAACACTAACCCTAGTCGGATTATTAGCAGAAATCATTTGCACATATGAAACAACTAATCACTTATCATTTGTACCATTCAAACAATCAATACACTACACGGATCTAACGAAACTTACTCAGATTTCATGGATTGAGAGAACATAACCATAGGATTTCTATTCCAAAAAGGGGAGGCAGGAGTAACCAGGGAAACCCTAGGATGTATTTGACACATAAATGGGTATAGATGACTAACCGGTTGCCCGTCGTTGTTGGAGTCATCGCCGGAGTGGTCGTCAGAGTCGTCACCGGAGTCGGTGTGGACCTCCGGCTCCGGCTGTGGAAGCACGACGCCGTCGACGATGTCAAGGTGCAGCGATACCTCGTCGGCGGCGACGGCAACCTCTGTCTCCATATTCACGCCGTGCTCCGGTGCTTTAGCAGCCCCGGCTTCGCCACTCCCTCCGATGGGGCGCTTCGGCGGAATCCTCATACACTGACGGCTTTGAGGACTGAGAGCGGCATCGAGGATGTGGGCGGAGAGAGAGGATTGTGTGTGTGGCGAGGATGGGGGTGCGGCCGCTCGAGCGCGCCATTAATACGGACCAGTGGGAGGGAGGCGGGCGGCAGTCAAATGTTGTCTCGTCTCCCGATGAGCCTGCACGGCGGACTTCTGGCATTCCTACCATCATTTCACACAGCTATACTCGAACATCTCCCGGTGACACTGCGCAGCGAAAACGCCTCCCGTCAATTCACACACCTGCACGCACGCCTCCCGGTCTGCCTGCGCGGCGGACTGCTCGCATGCGTCCCGTCAACTCACGCCTGCTCGCACGCCACACGGGGCGCATGGCGGCACCTTTTCTTTTTTATGATTCATTCTGCCGCTTTACTGCTTAACTAAAGCATGGCACGGTCTAACGTACACGGTTCGAATAAATATTTCGTATGAGATATTGGTTGCCAGTTATTAACATTCTCCCGTTTGTAAGAAGATTATATCAAAACTTGTCTCAAATTTGATGAAAAAATACAATATCACAGTCTACTGGTGTCCATATATGACACCACGATAAGTTTCATGAATTTCAACTAAGTTTTGGATTTACTGAATTTTGAAAATCAATATTCTCAATGTTTTGAAATCTCTTTCACGGGGAAACATGCACCCAAGGACACACATATGATTTTGCAATCCATTTTGGTGCACAGCTAGCGCAAATTTGATTTTTGCACATTAAATCCCTAGGAAATCAATCAATGTATAAAATGGGTGGAATGATCTCTGTTTTTTTCAAACTTTAACACGACACTCCTTTGGTCACATGTTCACTGCAGAAAAAGTTTGACATGCCTCGGAGTGGAGGTGGTGGTGCGGGATGTGTGTCTCTGTATGTGTGGGGGGGTGGGGGGGTCCGGCAGTACTCTACTAGTCGTGAGCTTCCGTGATGTGGGATTAATTATTGATCATTTTGTGAGTCATGTATATATGCCACATCAAAGTCGTGAATTGGTTATTTAAAGGAATTACACAACCCTTTCATACCTACATGTTCAGGCCACATGCATGAATTGGTGGTCCTCTCGGACACTCCCTCGTGCGGTTAGCAGCGACGTGCCCATTCGTTAGCCCGCAAAGGTTTTCAGTTTCCACCGACAACGAGAGGCATCGAACCGAAGGTGGATTCTTCTTGGCATGTGTGTTACGGTGTGGATCATGGTAAGATTCCATATCAAAGTTCGGGCACGTGCGTACACATGAGTCCCTCCCACCGGCTCGAAGTGAGGGGGCTACGCTTCGTGAACCTCTGTTTAGTGCGTTTTCGGTTTGTGAAGCATGTGCCACGTCAAAGTTGTGCATATTGGGTATTCAAACATCACACAGCACACGGGAACATGCACGCGGTGGTTGTTCTATGACACTCGCTCACGTGTGACTCTCTCTGTGGGCCCGCAAGGTCTTCGTCGATCAATTGAACGTACAATGAGAGAGAGGTTAATTTGACCAACAAGGATGATTCTTTTTTTGTTTGTGTTACGTATATGCAAGGTAGGAGTATGTAGTACATGTCAAAGAGGGGGCAAATGTATACTCTATATATATGTGTCATAATCTCGCTTCATGTGGGGACTTTTCGGTTCCCGAGGCATGTGGCACATCAAAGTTGTGAATTGGTATTCAAACATCATGCAATACCATGCATGCGGTGGTTGCCCTATAGGAACTCACTCACGTGCGGCGCTTTCATCTGTGGGCCTGCGAGATTGTCCTCCATCACTTTGACCCAACGAGAGAGAGGTTAATTTGACCATCAAGGAATGATGATCCTTTTTGGTTTATGCTATACAGTATAAGTATATATATACCACGTGTCGAATGAAGCATAGCACGTACCATGATGCATCATGAGCCTCGCTGTCTGTGAGGACTTCTCGGTTTCCGAGGTGTATATACCCCTAGGCCTATAAGGGCGCGCGACGCAATTTACAAACCGGTAACTAAAACAAAAAAAAGTAAACCACGGGCCGCCCATTCTATCCCTAACCTCCCAGTCCCGAGCGTCACCACCCCGATGCCCCATCCACCGGCGTCGCTCCAGCCCCCGCCCATCCTCCGGCGCCGCCCCTCGACCCAGTCACCGGCGCCGCCTCGCCCAGCCACCGGCGCCGCCCCTGCCCAGCCACCGGCGCCGCCCCCGCCCAGCCACCGGCGCCGCCCCCGCCCAGCTACCGGCGCCGCTCCCAGACCCATCAATCGGCACCGCCCCCGAGACCCAGCCACCGCCCCTTGCCCAGACCAAGTCCGCCTCCTCGCTTCTCTCATCCTCACGGCTCCCATCGACCTCCTGGTAACCGTGTCAAGCCAATAGCGGCGGGATATTGCGGCTAGGCGTGCACCCTTGAACTGCCGCGCGCCTCTGCCTCGAACGGTCGGACTCGCTATCCCCGAGCTGGCCCCCACCCCGGCCCCTAGTAGGCCTCCACGCAACTTCCCTCGAACATGTGCACGGTGCTGCTCTCCTCTGATTTCTCTCTTCTCTCTCTCTTGCATGATGTTGCTGCTTCCTTTGCTGATGCTGCGTGATGTTGTGGTGATGTTGAGGTTTTGATTCAGAGAAACTGAACAAAAAGGAGAAGAAAGCCATGATTTTTATTGTTGTGATTTTGTTTTATTGCCCTCAATGTGTTTGTTGGAATGCCTACAACAAACGTTCATTTTTTTCATGTTTCTCTTTTGTTCTGCTGTACTACTCTATTCATGATCTTTGTACGTGTGGATGTCCAGTATGCACACTTCCCTACTATGTGAAGTACAAAATATGTGGGGGGAAATTCATCATGAATGTTCAAAAAATAGTTGTCTCCTAATTTTATATGTTGGCTTGTCCTCTGTATAGAAGTTTGAATCGTACACTTGTCAGTTTGTGTGTGTGTTGTTAAAATTCTCTGTTAGGTTTGACCAAGATACAATAGTTTGGCGCATACATCATTTGCATGCCTATCTCTCCCATTTTGCACAGTTTTCCTAAGTGACCTTAAGTTCAGTCGCATCTGTAGGTGTAGGTGCAGAAAAAACATTTGCATCAGTTCAAAATGAAACGCAAAAACAGTACGATGCGTAGTTTGATGTGTGTGTTAAAAAGAAAACAGTACGGTTTTGCATTATATTTTGTTCACTAAACAAAAATAGTTCTATCAGTTCCTCTCCTCCTATCAGTCCCATTTCAACGGCCGTGTAATTCCGTTTCCCCTTCTTTCTCTCTAGCCATAACCTTGGCCGCCGGCCACCCCACTCCTGCACCTTGCTGCTTGTTCTTTGTTGGTGGTGCACGCCACTGACGATAGATGGTAGCTACTCTTGATGCACATTTTTTCACTACTGGCTATGCATACGCATTGGTGTGCTGTAGAGTGATGTGAAACACTCAGTTCAATTTCACATTAACTAACTCGTCACACACTCAATTCAATTTCTTGATTTAGTTTTAGTTCAAAGACTGCGAATGTTTGTTGCCTAACGCCACATGGTGGTGAGCTTATTTCGTGAGTTTCCTGATGCAAATTCTGCAACTGGTCAGTGCAGATGGGAGAAAGAGATCCGTCCAAAGTGCGAGTTTTGCGACGTCAATGTGTAAGTTCTGCAACTGATCTGTCTAGATGGGAGAAGGAGATCAGTCCAACCACCGCATCTGAAGCAACATATGCAGAGCCATTCGCCCAAGGTATCTGAATAATTCGCGTTGGTGCTGCCTCGGATCCCGTCGACGGCATCCACGAACGCGAGCATCCCATATCCGGCGGCGAGATGATGGCCAACCATGATCCCGGTGGACTCCCGGCTCAAACCTCGCACCGCCCCTGTTCTTCAACTCCAGCGGCATCCCTCCATCCTGCACCGCCCGCCTCTCCACCTCGCACAACCTCGCCACCGACCTACCCTCCCTGCTATGCCCTTGGCCACCCTCGCGCCACCGCAGCACCCAGGCCATTCACCGCCGGTGCCACAGTCCGTTCACTGCCGATAGCCGAGGCCGTTCAATGACGCAACGACGAGGTCTTGCCTTCCCCATTCCTGTTTTCATGTATCTTTGTATTTTGTTTTAGTTCATCTACTTGCCAATCATAAGTTCAATTTCATTTGTGTTTCCAAGTTCTTCGTATAGCACAACATGGTATTTGTATTCTGTTCAGTTCATCTACTTGCTGGTCGTAAGTCCAATTACATCTGTTTTTTCATGTTCTTCCTATAGTATGAGACGATTTGGAGATGCGCATCAGAGTTTGCAGACTGCCATGTTAAACAATTTCAACAGGTTGGACAAGCTCCCTCTTTTGTGAATAGAGGTACCTCTTTTGTCAATTAATTTAAGGTGCTTTGCTATTACAATTTTGGTGCAGAGGCAACAAGCAGCAGGGGAAAAAGTAGAGCACCATTGACATCGGTAGTCAAAATGAGCTTTGGACATCAGGCAGCTACAAACACATGTTGGCTTTACTTTGTCCTGGCGTGTTCCCCTTCTTGCGTGTTGACCGTTATCTGCTTTTGAATGAATCGATGTGCCTTGTTCAGTCCCTTAGCCTATATATATAGTTTCTCTAGTTGCGGTGCTTACCATGTGTTTGAGATAATGCATAGGACGTGTGGTACCTAACCACTTGAGAAAATATAGAGCAAAAAAAGAATTGTAAACTTGCTATAAGATTATAAACTTATTTACTCTAGTTGTGGTGCTCGCTATCCCCTCTGGCGACGCGCACACCCCCACCGACACGGCTCCTCCACCCCCATTGCAGTGCTCTGGCCGCCATCCTGGAACAGCAAGGCTGACTTGGTAGTTGCTGGGATTCCCTGCAGTGGCGAAATCCCGGTGCTGCTCGTGATCTCCACCTCCATCAGCTCCACCTCGCCGGACCAATCAGTCCAGAGGAGGAGGTGTAGCCGGTCCACCCGATCTCCGACGTCTCATTTCACCTCCAAAAAATTTCTTTTTGAGTTCTATTCTTCGTCATAGGTTCACTGCTATTACCTCGGTGCTAAAAGTGCCAAAAGTTCAGTTCAGGCTATACTAAATGTCCATATTGTAGATAATATTTGCATTGTCTTAAATTTCTGGAAACAAGCTTCAGTACAAAGAAGCTTCAGTACAAGAAAAATGGGCCAGTCAGTCCATCCATATGCAAACCCCCGTAACAAAACGTATCTCTAATCCAATTAGGTGAGGATGTGCAACATATGTTTAAGCAAGCATTTATACCATGTTACAAAAAACCCTCTCTATCTTCCATAGAAGATTGTGTGAATTTTTTAAATATATTTTAGAAAATAAGTGTACACACGGTAGCTTGGCATTTGATAATTGTTTGCAACTCGTACATTAGTTTGATGATGATTATGTAATTGCATTAGGGCGTTACGGTAGGTCTAATATTCCAGTATGTATTTGATAATCAGTTCAAAGAGTGTCGCATAGCAATTGCAATAGTTTGGTTTTCTGAAAAAAAAAATCATAATTGAACAAAACTACACCCTACTCTGGTACGTTCAGATGTTTTAGTTTGAGAAGTACATATCCCTCCACGAATACTACCCTGGTTTCCTAGCCTCTTCTTCCTCCCTGTGTGTGTTTTAAAAGGAATGCTATTTGCTAATCACTTCATATTTATGTAAAAACTCCTAAAAAGTTCGAACGGACCCCCCTAGAAAGTTTGAACACCAAACCTCGGTAAGTTCAGGGGAAAACAATCTTGGACCGTTTATTTGAATTGTTCTTGTAGGAAGTTCAAAGATTGTCATGGAACAAGTCGAGTATCTTTTCAGTGCTTTGAGACTTGAAAGCGCAGTTCCAACTTCAAGCGGACGCCGCGGTCGTCAATGATGGTGAGATGGTTGCTTGCGTTTGTAGGATTACTACATAGTTGCAGATTAGCTATTACTCAGCTACCTGGTTGTAGATTGTATCAGGTGTTTCTCTTGCTATTTTGCTACTGATTCTTGGACAAATTAAGTATACTTTCTTGTATGTTTCATCAAATAGAGCATGTTAAATCAAAGTCAATACTCAATAATGTCAATTTTGTGATGCATCTTCTTTTCATTGAGGAACTGCAGGAGTTTTGGCCAAGGAATAGGAAAATAGGTTTACTTTGAGTGGGTTTGACAATTAGAACCGTTCAGACTTCACTTGAGCTTATAGCATCCTTGTTTATATTGTATATTTTTTAGCATTCTTGCAAACCTATTAACATCTTTTTGTGCAGTGTTTGTTGCTTTTTCTTTCATTTACGGACATCTTGGGCTTGCTGGGTGCAGAATCAAGAAGCCCAATCATCATCAGGGATGAAAAAGGAGAGAAGCACACGAAGAGGTACTATTAGCAAAAAAATGGTTGCTCAAAAGGTTCTGAAAACTCTATGAAAATCTCAGTTTGAATGTTTGAATGTTTGGACTGGCACAAAGTTAAACTAAATGCCTTTTTTATTTTTTATGGTGGCTGGCAGGTAGCTACACTGAGAATTTAGTATGTTTTGGAGAGCATAATTTCCCAAGTGGCAAATTTGATCTGTACCCGTAAGTACATGATTAATATTTTAGGATATGTGTGGTCCCACTAAGTATATGGGTAGTATTTAGCAAGTTTGATTGCTTCTGAAAATTGAAAATGTCAGCGTGTACTGATGCATTCCAATATTGTGCTATGTGTTTTCAGGAACAAAACATTTGTTGGGTTTTTGGTGGCCAAGTATTATTGATATGGAGATGAATAACTATGCGGATGCGCTCCTGCTGTTTTTTTGGAAAAACAAGATGCCATGTTTTATGAGCTTTCCAATTTACATACTTCAAAGTTGCTGCTTGCTCCCATCAGTGAATTGCGCAAGTTCAATGGTTGTTGTCGAGCATGTTTAGAAGTATGCCCTTCGTGCAAAAGTGTGAATTTTTGTCAGTATTTTGTATATTTGATTTGACAGAGGCATCATGTGATCTTGTGGAGCTTTATAGATGTACTGTCATTACACTTTTAAGCCCTACAGATCATTGTATCATACATGTGTGGTAATTCAGTATGTATTACACGATCAGTTCTTGGAAAAGAAGAACACAATAGTTCGGTCGAAAACAATGATCAGTTCGATAGTGCTCTCTCCTGCCTATTTTGGTTGATGTCCATGAATGGTCAAAAATTGTATGGGAAATGTTCTATTATTACTAGCATATAAGTACAGAAAAAGTTGAACTCGACGTCCCAGATAAGTTTGGAAAAAAAGCTCAAACAAAAAAAAACCATGGAAATTCAAAATGGTAAAAGTTCAAGTGGTAAAATGAGAGAAGTCCAGAATATCGTCGCAAAACAATGTTGAGTTCAAAAGAAAACACAAAACATTTTCATTTTATTAAAAATATCATTCAGTTCAACGGTTACGAGGACAATTATACCGAAAATACAGAGTAAAGTCTAGTATGTGAAAACACGCTCAGTAGAAAACCATATAGACATCCGTTCAAGTACTCTTTTTTCGGAACCATTCAAAACTACTGTGAAAAATACCTCAGTACAAACACACAAATAGATCAGTACGAGTACTCTGTTTTTTGACCGGAAAGACAACACGATGGGTCTCATCGTATTCAAAATTACTGTTCAACGGTTGCGAATTTGAGAAAATATTCAACATGATTAAGTTTCGCTTTTTTGATATCTTTCCAACGGTATATTATTTGCCCCATTTCGACAAAATTTAAAAAAAAATCACGTTCGAAATCAAATTTGACCGTATTCGAATTCGAGTTTAAATCATAAGGAATTAGAAAAACATTTCTATATGAAAAAGTTGTGCATTTTCCATTGCTTCTTGGCCCAGCTGAGAGAACCCTCATGTTAAAAAGAATAAAAGCAGTTTTGAAGCAATTCCCAGTGTCTTTAGAAGCATTCATGGTTAAAAAGCAACGACTACCTCCTCCGTTCGAGTTGAGCACTGGTCATCGTCCAAGTTGAGCACTAGGTGTTGTCCAAGTTCAAAGAGGGTTATATGCAAGTACAAAAGTTTGTTTTAGTGAGAATGCGGAATTTTGACAATATTCTGTATGATTCCCTTGTTCAACCTTAGAACTTGGTGATATTCAGTCTATTTTTCTATGATGAAGGCACACATGAAGTCATGTGCAATGGTTATACCCCTAGTGTTTCAAAGATTCGTATATTGTGTCGGCGTTCTGGGAACCGGGGTACCCAGACTTGCCTGCTTGCGGCCCACAGCGTGGCTTCATCAGCGGCCTGGTACAGCCCTTCTCTAGCATCAACAACACAAGACCCTCGCGAGGGGCAAAGCCTCGCGAGGTGGACGACGCCAAGACCTCTGGAGGGAGCGGCTTCCCCAGGCGGGCTCCTGAGGAGCGGAGATTTCCATGCAAGCCACCACCTCGTGAGGTTCAGATGACGCAAGCCATGACGACCAAGGCCAGGCGGGCGCCAGCAGGCGCAGTACAGCAGGTTTCCTCTTCGGTGCTAAGGAAGCAAGCGCAGACATAGAATCCCAAGGAATCAGCCAAATGTTTCCATTCCCGTGCTACAAGACCAGGACGGCAAGAAGGAGGTCATCGCCGAGCCCACCACGATGTCACGACCAGAAGCTTTGCAGGCGAAGACCACCTTTTGTCAGGATAAGATGTACTACTTGTCTCCCTTCTAACTTGGCCGTTGTGGGATCCCTTCCCGCCTTCATTTTGGGGGAAGAGGACTGAGGCCACTATAAATATAGCTAGGCCACCACCATAGACGGGGAAACCAGATCATCCTCACCAGCACACACCAGCACAAGAACACTCCTCCTGAGGTTGTTCTCCCTCTATACTAGTTCATCCTCAGCCCACCTCGAGGCCAATCCACCACAAAGCAGGAGTAGGGTTTTACACCGCAAGGTGGCCCGAACCTGGGTAAACTGCTGAGTCCCTTTCCTTTCCTGTTCATCGAGCTAGGCGGTGAGATCGATGAGTCGGCAGGCTGGGGAGATTGAGTTCTTCGCACGCACCCAGAGTTCGAACCTTTCTTGGGTCTGCGGAGCCCTGAATCTGACATTTGGCACGCCAGGTAGGGGTGCGTCAGAGCCTCTCTTCCGCCGACCGATTCGCCGCCGTTCCACCGTTCCCATGGCCGACGCTCGTCGAGTTTGCGCTGAGCGTCGGGCTGCTCTCGCCGCCCGTGTCGCCTAGACCACACCTGCGGCCAACGGCGCCCCCCGCCGTTCGCCGTCGCCTGTGGCAAACGCTGCCACCGGCCCCACGGCCCACGAGCAGCAGGCTTCGTCGCTGCATCCCTCTGTATGGCGCGACGGGCGCACCGCCACCCCGTCGCTGACTCCGGCGGCTGCTTCGTCCTCCCATGCCCGTTGCGGCCCGGCGAACGCGCAGGCCGCGATGCTCATGGCGCGCGAGCTTCTGCGCTCTCGCCCGACCGACTACCTCTACGAAGACTGGCTGGACCGCATCGCCGAGCTCGTCAGCGTCGCCGAAGAGACCCCTGCTCCATCTCGCTAGCTGCCTCCCCAGCCACCTCTTGCGGGCGACATGGCCCATGATGCACCTCCTCCACCTCCCAGGCAAGAAGTCGCCCTCGAGCCAAGGCGTGAGGCTCCTCAGCGTGACCCGCCGTGCAGGGTGCCGGCGCGCGACGAAGAAAGCTACCAAGTGGTGCAGCGTCCCCAAGGAGAGGCGCGCGCGCTCCCAGCGCCGCCACGTCAAGACCGCGTGCTGCCTAAGGCAGCGGTGCGTGAGCGCCAAGTCCAGGCTCCCCCTCTGCGGCGGGCTCCCGTGGGCGCAGCGGGCTGCCGTGCGTTCACCCTGGAGCTGCGTATCGTCGTCTGGCCAGGGAAGTTCAAGCCAGACCTGCCTTCACGCTACGACGGCACCCCCGACCCTGCAGAGTTCCTTCAGCTCTACGAGCTGAGCACCGAGGCGGCCAACGGCGACGAGAAGGTTATGGCGAACTGGTTTCCCATGGCCCTCAAGGACTGCGCGCGCTCATGGTTCCTGAACCTCCCCGCTGGATCGATCTCCTCATGGGATGAGATGTGGGAGCGCTTCATCGCCAACTTCCAGGGCACTCGAGAACGCGCTCCGGCTATAGGCGACCTGCGGCGCGTCAAGCAACAGCCTGGGGAGACCTTGCACAAATGCATCCAGCGCTGCACCAACGTTCGCCTCAAGATTCCCAAGGTGACGGACGAGGCCATCATTTCCGCGTTCACTGATGGTGTCCAAGATGTCAAGATGAAGGAAGAGCTCGCCATGCACGAGGACCTGTGCTCGGCTCTGGAAATGTTTAACATGGCAGCCAGATGCGCGAGGGCCGAGGAAGGTCGCCTCACCCTCCTTGAGCTCCCAGAAGCTGACCCAGAAGACAAGAAGGCCAAGGCCAAGGGCGTGAAGTGCAAGGAGCAAGCTGTGCTCGCGGCTGAACCTGAGATGAAGCGCGGCTGCGACTACCCGAAGTCCTCCAAGGGCAGCCGTCCGTTCTGCGTCTTCCACAACGTGCACAGCCACAACACCAACGACTGCCAAGAGCTCAGGGCCATCCGGGACGGGCGCCTTGGCCGCCGCCCTGAGCGCAATGACCGCGGCTACGGCCGTGGAGGAGGCCGAGGTGGCGGACGCTGGGACAACCGCGACCCCCGCCAGGACTGGCGCGACCAGCCCCGTGAGGATCGCTGGCAGGGCCAGCCTCGCGAGGGCCCCTGGAGGGATCAGCCTCGTGAGGACCGCCCTCAGGGCAACGCTGGCCTTCCTCCGCTGCCGCCGCCGCCAAGGAGGAATGATGACCACCACCAAGATGATGGGGCTGGGGGCTTCCAAGAGCCTCATGCCATGGCTTGCATCCTGGGCGGCGCTCAGGCTCCCGCCTCTCATCGCATCTTCAAGCAGTTTGCTCGTGAGGTGAACGCGACCCTCCCCAAGCTCGAGGCGACGCGTCCGCTCAGGTGGTCCAAGTACGCCATCACCTTCGACTCTACAGACCAGCTCAAGTGCGCGGTCGCTGCCGGCGCGCTCCCAATGCCCTGCTCGCCTACCATCAGCAACATCCTCGTCACCAAGACACTCATCGATGGCGGTGCGGGACTCAATGTCCTCTCCGTCGAGATGTTCAACAGACTCCAGGTGCCGTACGACCAGCTTCAACCTACCAAGCCCTTCTCAGGAGTGACCGACGGCTCCACCACCCCGATAGGGTAGATCCGCCTCCCTGTCACCTTAGGCAAGTGTGACAACTACCGCACTGAGCTCATCGACTTTGATGTCGCCCACATCCGCCTCCCGTACAACACCATCCTCGATATCCAGCCCTGGCCAAGTTCATGGCCGCCACTCACCATGGCTACAATGTCCTCAAGATGCCAGGGAGCGGCGGCATCATCACGGTCGCCTGCGACGAGAAGGATGCGGTGTGCTCCCTCGAGCGCGCCTACCAGGCTGCAGCGGTCGAGGACCCAGAGGATGAGGGCGCTGCCTACCCTCCCGAGGCCGTTCCCAAGAAGAAGAAGTAGCTGCTCCGCCCGGGACACCAGGAGGATGGGGCGCCAGATGACCGTGCCTCAGGACCTGCGCCCACTGACGGGGCGCCTTCCCCTCTCACATAGGAAGGCGCACCCGGCGCCCCCCTCAGGCTGGGCTCGGGGGCTCTCCTCTGGAGGGCCTCAGACCTGGCCAGCGTCACGAGGGAGGCATTCGGACACCATGTGGAGGCGTGCTTCAACGCACGTTTCCGCGAGAAGAGCGTAGGGTGCGAGGCGCCAGGCGCTCAGGAGTTCATCACCAAGGCGATCGAGGATCTTCAGGAGGCGAGGGCCATGTGAGGTGAGCGTCGCCCCGCACCACCAGGCGCAGCGTGCTCCCCTGACGAGGGCAGCGGGCTGCACGTCTGCATCAACATCCCAAGGCTCAACCAGGCCGCGTCTCAGGAGCTCTACGGGCCGTCCCACGTGGGCCGGTGCGAGGGCCCCCCTCACAGCTACGTTCGCATGCCTTTCGGTTTGCTGAACCAGGCTGCCACACACCAGCGCCACATGCGGAGCGTCCTGGCGGCTCACAAGGCTAGGCACCAGGCGATCCTGTCGGAGGAGGCGCCGGACCCTCGCGAGCCCCACGGGCCCCCGGGGCCTCACGAGGCTCTGGACCTGGACGGCTCGTGAGGAACGACTTCTGCGGCTCGCATCTTCAGCTACTCCAACACTTCTTCAGCAACGGTGCCAGGTGACATTTTTCAGTTTGTTCAGTTGGGGGCGCACCTCGGGCTGCATTATCCCCAAGCCGTGTGGGTCCGTCCCTATGGCATGTATCATTCTTTGCATCTATCAGAGCTGGCCTTACCTCTTCATGAGTTGCTTTATGATTATCACATGTCTGTCTGGTGCTTCATCACCATGAACGTCGTGCGCCCTTGCGAACCCGCCCACGACCGCCTCATGATTAAGGACTGGCATGGCGTCTGTGCTCGGGTCCATCCCTACAGCGTCGCTAAATACAAGTGCCTGAGCTCCGGCTCACGGGCCAGCTCCCGTGCACGTCACCTCCCATGGTCCTTGGTGCCTTGTTCTCGCATGAGCTAATCAGGAGCGGATAAGTTAGGGCACGCGACCCGGTGCCTCGCCGCCGCGGGAGCCGCGCGCCGGTTGTCTTTCTTCAGGACCTTCGCATGAGAAGACTGGGCACGGCGTCTGTGCTCGGGTCCGTCCCTGCAGTGTCAACAAACCCAACGGCTGAGCTCTGTCTGGCGGGCCGGCCCCGTACACGTCACCTCCTGGGGTCGTTGATGTTTGGCCTTCTCATGCGATATCCTCAGGAGATTCACTCGGCGCAGGCTACCTAACCATTTCGCAGGACCCTTGCAAGTGTTCCGAACCAAATTTAGGCGCAACCCGCCTTGAGGTAGGGCCTCGTGAGTCCTGCGCTGCCTCACGAGTGCCCACATACACCTCCTCTAGTCCTGTCGTGCAAGCCACGTGCCAGGACGGGGCTATACACGCCCCGGAGTCTTCCCTCAGAGGGGGCTCCCACCCACAAACCAGTGGAAGCCCCATGCTCTGCGCTGGCGGATGACACGGTCGAGGAGCGGCTATGCCCGTGCAAGAGCGGAAGCACCATGCTCCGTGCTGGTGAATAAACAACTGAGGGCAACCTAGCGGCTGCAGTAACCTCAGGAGAGCCACCAGGCTCGCCGCTCAGCCTCACCGCGCTGCTTTCCCTCGGGAAGGTAGCGCGAGGGGGCTGGGCACGGGGGCTACGCTCAGGCCACGCCTGGCGTACGCCACCTCACCAGGTCCCTCGGACCTGGTCTTCGCGCGTCCCTCCCGAGCGAAAGCCCGGCGAGGAAAGGTATGGAGAGCTGTTCGTATGTCAAGGGGGACCCCTGAGCATCGCAACTCAGGGGCCTCACTGGTCACATAGCCCCTCACCCCTTGGTCTCGCCCTGGTGATCCGGACGACCCAACGGCGGTTGAGGTATGCGCGGGGCCGGGCCCTGCCAATGCAGAACGCTAAAACTTACACTCGCATCTCTTTCCTGAGGGTTGTTCGTATGTCAAGGGGGACCCCTGAGCATCGCGACTCAGGGGCCTCACTGGTCACGTAGCCCCTCACCCCTTGGTCTCGTCTTGGAGATCCGGACGACCCAACAGCGGCTGAGGTATGCGCGGGGCCGAGCCCTGCCGACGCAGAACACTAAGGCAAACGGAAAGGAAATCGCGAAATCCTAGCAAATTATTACAAAACATATTGTCTCTTAAAAACTTAAAGCAGAAGTTCTCACGCCTCCACGAGGCACGGTGAATATTGCAGGGATAAAATAGGAGGAAGCGCCGCCTTCAAACCTTCTCTACAACCTTGGATGCCATTGTCGCTTGCCCGGGGAGGTCTGTCGTCGACAACGTCGCCGCCGTCTTCACCATTGGCTGCGTCCGTCGCAGTCACGGGGTCAACATAGAGGAACTTCTGGAGCAGGGCCTCCACCTGCTTCCCCACGGCTTCAGCAGCAGCATCTTGGAATTCAGGGGCCACGGGTTCAAGCAGTGCGCCAAGGTCGAAGCTCGGGTCCCGGAGGTGGAGGTGGCTGAAGATGCGCGTCGCGGCCGAGGTGAAAAGTGCGCGAGCTTCCGCTTCCACCAGGGGGCCCACCCCGGTGACGATACCCTGGAGCGCTGTGGCAAGCTTGGGGAGCAGCCCGGCAGGGCCCTCCTCCAGACTAGCCAGCGGTCCCTCGTACCCTTCCCCGTAAAGGGACTGCAGGGCTGCGCGGGACCTCTGCTCAAGGGAGACGAAGGCGTCACGCCCCGCCGCGGCCGCCTTCTCAGCCGTGGCAAGGAGTTTCTCATTGGCCTCCAGCCGAGCCTTCTCCTCGGAGACGAACTTGGCATGGGATGCCTGGGCCGCCTCCGTCTCCTCCTTCTGCTTCCCCAGGCGGCTGCTCTCCGTGGCTTGTCCCTGGGCCGCTTGCTCCAGCTCGGCGTCTCGGTTGGCGAGCGCAGCTTCCCGGGCCTTGAGATCCTCCTCCTGCTCTCCAAGCTGGCGGGCGCGGGCAGCCTGCTCATCGCGAAGGGCCTTCAGCTCGGCCTCCACCGTGCGGCAGTGCTCCTCGGCAGACGTAGCGTCAGTCAGCGCTGCGTCGCGAGCCGTTGTGGCCTCGCCGGCCTCCTTCCTGCCCTCCACAACGACAGCCTCGGCCTGGCCCCAGGCCACCCTAACGGAGGAGTCGGCCTGGAGCCACCCCGAGATCAGCCCCAGACGCCCCGTCACCGCACGCCGGTCGGCGCCCTGAAGATCAGTCTGGAGCTGCCCCAACGCGATGAAGGCCTCCTCCAAAGCGCTGGGTATGACAGAGGTTTCATGGTCCGCGAGCGTGAGGACTCGAGGAGGAGGCGGCACTGGCGTCGGGACTGGCGCCACTATAGCAGCAAGGGCGGCAGGGGGCTCCGGAGCCCTCAAACCCCTAGCAGGCGCGCTGGAGGTAGGCTCCTTCGGAGTCGGCTTGGCTACGGAGGTGGTCCCCTCCTGAGGCTCGGCCACCGAGCCTCGGGAGGCTCGATCCATCACAGGCGCATGCGGGGCGGCCTCTTCTGCACGCGCCGGGGTCGCCGCGGCCACAGCGGGTCGCGCGGCCTCGGGGGCTTTGTCCTCTTCCTTCCTCTTCTTCACCACCGGCATCAGCCTGGCCACCAGGAGGAGGGGATCGTGAGCACGATGTCAAGGATGGGAAGCAAAAAGCAAGGTAAAATACTTACTCATCGTCAACAACATATGCCCTCCTCTTGGTCAGGAGCGTAGCACCACCGAGCTTCTTGGGCGCGGGCTTCGCCGCGCTCTCAGGACCGGCCGGGCGCATGGCGGCTGGCTTCGGAATGGCGGCAATGGGCGACAAGGTGGGGGCGTCACCCTGGGGCGGCGGCATCGCCTCTCCCTCCTTCGGGGCCCCTCGCTCCGGCCTCCGCAGGGGGGTGCCCCCGGACCTCGTGACGACCCCGGTGGGGCGAGGGGCCCCCTCAACCAAGTGCTCGCCGGCGTCGTCGTCGGAGAGATCGCGGAGGAGCTCGCTCTGCCGCTTGGGTGAGGTCTCCCCCACCCCCTCCAAGGTCGCCTCCGAGTCCTCCTCCCCCTCCTCCCCGGAGCTCTCGCCAGAGGACACCGGCACCGGGGAGTTCGGGAGTTGGGGGAGCTTCGACGGCACGAGCCCCCGCTCGTTGAAGACAGGCATGGTGGCGGCCACCTCCGCCCCGTCGTCGCGGCGGTACAGCGGGAGGAAGGCCTCCGGGAGGCCGCCCGGGTCCTTCTCGAGCAAGATGCGCAAGGCCTTGCTCAGCTCGTCGTCAGTCAAGTCTTCCGGGTGCAACCGGAGGTCGTCTTCTGCGCCCTTGAGACTCCACAAGGGGTGCGAGTGCGCCTGGAGCGGGGCCAAGCGTTGCGTCAGGAACTCCTTGATGAGCATGGCCCCTGTCACCTTCTCCGCCTCCAGATCCGCCGTCATCTTCTCCAGCAACGGCTCTGCCCGGGGGTCAGTGAGCTTCTCGTGAGCCCACCGATCCAACTTCACCGGCAACGCGGACGACAGCTCCAGCCGAGCGTGAGAAGGCTTGGCGTCCATGAAGATCCACTTGCGCCAGAAGTCGTCCACCTTCTTCCCGGCCCTCGAGATCGTGTTGCTACCATGGAACGCAACGAAGCAGACGCACCCGGAGCACTGGTCCGTGCTACGCATCCGGAGGTAAAAGAAGTGCCGGAGCAGCGCAACGGAGGGTGCCACCCCCACGAACGCATCGCAGTAGAAGGCGAAGATCAACAGGAGGAGGATGGAGTTGGGATGAAGATGAAGGGCGCGGATCTGGTAATGGTTGAGGACGGCAAAGAAAAAATTGGAGAAGGGGGGACGAGCCCAGCAAAGACGCTGTGCAGGAAGAAGGGGTAGAAGGTTTCCCCCAAGGTTTCCTGCTTGGCAGAGCCAACCCGGAGCGCTGTCTCCCTCCCCTCATTGTCGTTGCTCACCGTCAGCGGGAGCACGGCGGCGAGGTGCTTCTCCTCAGTGATGGTGGACACACTAAGGGCCGGCTCGAGCGAGGCCGGACGCGCGGGAGAAGCGGCGGGCTTTGCCTTCTTAATCACCATTGGTGGCAAGTTCGGGGAAAGGTCAGCAGATCTGGAGGCGCTCTGAGCAGGGAGAGAAGGAGATCTGAAGCAAGGCGAAGGGAAGGTAATGAAGGCTGAGCGGCAGGCGCCATCCTTTTTGTCAGCCCAGGACGGTTGCCGAGGCAGCATGGGGAAGCGGACATGCCCATGTCCCATCAAGCGCCACGCATCGACCAGGTCCGCAGGCGGTTAGGGCCCGTGGCGCTTCGCCCTTGCCCTTTGGCTTCGCCTCGAAGCCAAGCCCGAGCGCGCCTTGGGCCCGGGGGCTACTGTCGGCGTTCTGGGAACCGGGGTACCCAGACTTGCCTGCCTACGGCCCACAGCGTGGCTTCATCAGCGGCCTGGTACGGCCCTTCTCCAGCATCAACAACACAAGACCCTCGCGAGGGGCCAAGCCTCGCGAGGCGGACGACGCCAAGACCTCCGGAGGGAGCGGCTTCCCCAGGCCGGCTCCTGAGGAGCGAAGATTTCCATGCAAGCCCCACCTCGTGAGGTTCAGATGACGCAAGCCATGACGACCAAGGCTAGGCGGGGGCCAGCAGGTGCAGTACAGCAGGTTTCCTCTTCGGTGCTAAGGAAGCAAGCGCAGACGCAGAGTCCCAAGGAATCAGCCAAAGGTTTCCATTCCCGTGCTACAAGACCAGGATGGCAGGACGGAGGTCATCGCCGAGCCCACCACGACGTCACGACCAGAAGCTTTGCAGGCGAAGACCACCTTTCATCAGGATAAGATGTACTACTTGTCTCCCTTCAAACTTGGCTGTTGTGGGATCCCTTCCCGCCTTCATTTTGGGGGAAGAGGACCGAGGCCACTATAAATATAGCTAGGCCACCACCATAGACGGGGAAACCAGATCATCCTCACCAGCACACACCAGCACAAGAACACTTCTCCTGAGGTTGTTCTCCCTCTGTACTAGTTCATCCTCAGCCCACCTCGAGGTCAATCCACCACAAAGCAGGAGTAGGGTTTTACACCGCAAGGTGGCCCGAACCTGGTTAAACTGCTGAGTCCCTTTCCTTTCCTGTTCATCGAGCTAGGCGGTGAGATCGACGAGTCGGCAGGCTGGGGAGATTGAGTTCTTCGCACACACCCCAGAGTTCGAACCTTTCTTGGGTCTGCGGAGCCCTGAATCCGACATATTGTTTCTTCAAATGTGTTGTGCACCTGTTTGATGAGGTAAGACAAAGTAAGATAGTGAAAATGTCATTAAAGACACTTGGAAGTACAAATGTAAAAAATAAATAAGTTCTAATTCTCGTCAGGTAGGAAGTTTGGAGAAGAAAACACAAGTTTTTAAAAGAAGGGAATGGTAAAAATGTAAGCCCGTTCAACTATATAAACCATAAAGGTACGATGGTGATGACACCGTCAGTAAGGATAAGGATGAGAAAGAAAATTAAAAGTAGGGTTTTTATCATTTATGCCACCGGTTGTGTCCCACTACTCAGTTTTGCCACTAGGAATTTCAACCGCTCAAAAATGCCATCACTTCGTTAGACACATGCTCAAAAATGCCACTAGACACCATTATTGTGATCTCAAATCTCTTTTGCCATGTTATAATGACATAAATACCTATGGACCAACATGCCAGCTCTCCCTCTATCTCACTACAATAAAGTGTGGGGCTTACTTGATCCCAACAGCGTTCTTATTTTCCTGTAAAATTATTCGCTTGGTTACTCCTCACAAGTGGGGCCACACTTATCATTGTAAGATAGAGAGAACTGACATGTGGGTCCAGGCTTATTTTTGTCATATAACATGGTCAACGGGTTTGGAGTGAAAATAACAATGTCTAATGGCATTTTTGAGCAAACATCTAACGGAGCGATGGCATTTTTGAGATATCTAATGGCATTTTTGAGCAAGCATCTCACGTATCGATGGCATTTTTGAGTAGTTGTAACTTCTAATGGCAAAACTGAGTAGTGAGACACAACTAGTGGCATAAATGATAAAAACAAAACCCAAAGTAGTAAAAGTAAAAGAACATCTAGTGATTATTTTTTGAGAAGTACATACTCTAGTACCACAAGTACCATAAATTAAGAACTATAAATTGCATCAGTTCTGACTCAAGGGACAATAAATTTGCAAAAAAAATGTAGCAGTAAAAGTTCGGAGGAAAAAAGCAACTTAATAAATGGAAAAAACTACAAGTTCACAACTACAAAAGTTGTATGTTCAAACATGACGTCTCAAATAAGTTTGCGAAAAATCTCAAACAAAAGAAAAACCCACAGAAATTCAAATGGTAAAAGTTCAAGTCGCAAAACGCGAGAAGTCCAAAACATCGTTGTAAAAAAATTGAGTTGAAAAAAAGAAACACACAAAATATTTTCTTTTTGAAAAAATATCATTCAGTTCAATGATATAAACCATGCAAGTTCGAGGACTATGATACCATTAACCATTGAAAAAGTTACGAGGAAAAGCCGTACCAAAAAAATAGAGTAAAGTCTAGTCTGCGAAAACACACTCAGTACAAACCCATACGGACATCTGTTCAAGTATTTTTTTTCGGAACCATTCAAAATTACTCTGTGAAAAATATCTCCTCAGTACAAACACACACACACACAGATCAGTACGAGTACTCTGATTTTTCTGACGGGAAAACAACACGAAGGGTCTCACCGTATTTCAAATTAGTCTTCATCAGTTGCGAATTTGAGAAAACGTTCAACGTAACTAAGTTTCACATTTTCGATAGCTTTGCGTAGACGTTGAACTGAAATCTTTGGCCTTTTTGAAAGTTTCGCATTTGACAATTCTTTGTGAAATTTTGTTGCACACCTACCGTGAATGTTTCCGAAAATATGAGCTGCCATTTTATAGCTCGTATGGTGCTCAGTCTCATGTCAAATACAGTAGTAAGTAACTATCGTTAGCCCCTGATCAAATACTACTATAGTGGCTCCACTAGCAGCAACATAGTGCAGGATAATTAATTAGCGACGTAATCTCCTCAGCTCCCAGTCAAGGATGGGCACATGGGCAACATGGCTACAGTTGCCGGCGACTGAGGTATATGAGTATATCTATGAATGAAATGCGCATGGCTTACATTGCTTTGCATAAAGTCAGAGCCTGAACCTAAAAACTTCTCACTGTATGCTCCTTGTCCACTTCGGATCAGTCCAGGTCCAGCTCCATACAGAGCGCTTTGAAAAGGATTGGCCTGTGAAGTAGTTGGCCTACCTGCCAATCCTCCCTCCCAGATCAATGTTCATCGCTGCCATCATGGCTGAATAAACAAAAAATGTTCAAACTAGGAGCCACAGTTCATTCGATCCCCAGTCTCTAGTGTCGGATCAGATCCCACCGAAACGCCCGCACAGTGTTGAAAGCAAGAAATCCTTCCGCGGCCAATCAACGCTTGTTGGATTCGATTGATTCGACGAGTCGCGACAAAAAGACAGGGCGATTCGATTCGTTTCGTTTCAAGGCGCAAACACGAAGCAGCGGAGCCTCTCGCCGGCCCGACCGCCCCCTCCCACTCCGGCGGGACCCGCCATCGCCCTCTGCCCTTCCCTTCCCAAGATGGTAAGGCAAACGAAATCAGTGGAGTGGTCACTCAATCCTTTCGACCACATCATAGCTCGGCGCCTTGCCACCAGTACAAAGGGGAAGGAGGTGGAGGCCCGCTCCGCTCCCCTCCTCCTCCCTCCCCAAACACGGCGACTCCACCACCACCTCGACCCGACCCCCGGCTGGAAATGGCGGCCTCCCCCTCCGCCCTCGCGCTTTCCCCCACCACGCGGGTAAGCCATCCTTGTGCCTTCGCTTGAGTTCTCTCCGCTGATTTCTCGCTTGGTGCTGCTTGCAAGTGGTAGTTGCTCCGTCCGTGCTGCTGGCGCTGAGGCGGAGGCTAGCGCCGTGCGTGGCTGCCGTCTCTTGGGGCGCGCTGCGCCCTCTACGGCCGGAGCTCACCGCGGCCCCTCCTCGCCCCGGCGCCGCCCGCTGCAGGGCGCCTCTGCTCCGGCCTCGCGCATGTACGCACCCACGCCACACTTCTTTCCACCATACGAGCTCCAGCAGCAGCGCCACTGCCGTCGCCCATCGTCGCGCCCAGTGTAGGGCCTGGGTTGCCGGGAGGGAGGCGGGCGGGTGGAGGGATCGGCCACAAGCAGCTCGGTCGACGGCTGGAGTGGCCGACTGAACGGGGAAAGAGCGGGAGGGGGCTCTTATTTGCCCTTTTAATAAAAAACGATTAGTCCAACGAAATGACAGAATCAGTGCATACCGTTCGAATTCATCACTTCAATAATAGTAATAGAATAATATTCTGTTACTCTACTTGAACTGACGGTTTCAGGCGGTTGTACTGATGAATTCGAGTGGTCGAACTGATGCTTTTCATTTCCGTTGAAAATCGTCTTCTTTAGTTCAATTTTTTTACAATTTTTTTGTCGAAACGGGGCTTGTAATATATCGTTGGAAAGCTCTTGGCATCTACATTACAATCATATAATTTGTTTTTGCAAAAAATTTATGGTTTAAGAGCAGTTTTGAAAAAACTATTTTTTTAAATACCAAAAACGTGAATCGTATTTTGGAGTTAATTTTCAAACGGTTCGTCGGAATTGAGCAAATGAGATGGCGTTGGAAAGCTTGTGAAAATCCGCATCTTCCATATATATAATTTTTTTCAAATTTTGTATGATTTAAAAGTAATTTGAAAAATGGTGAAATTCTGGGCGAAACGTATTTTTGCGATTTTTTGCAAATGGTTTGCCGGATTGACGCAAATGATATGGCATTGGAAAGCTATAGAAAATGCGCAACTTTTACGTATAGAATGTTTTTTCTAATTTCCTACAGTTGAAATACGAATTCAAATACGATGAAAGTTGGTTTTGAACGCGATTTTGTTAAAAAGTTTATCGAAATGGGGCAAATAATATACCATTGGAAAGCTATCGAAAATGCAAAACTTAGTCATGTTGAACATTTTCTCAAATTCGCAACCGTTTAAGAGTAACTGTGAATACGGCAAGACGGATCCTGCTGTTTTCCCGTCTGAGAAACCGAGTACTCGTACTGATATATGTGTGTGTTTGCACTGAGCTATTTTTTGTAGAGTAATTTTGAATGGTTCTGAAAAAGGAGTACTTTTACTGATGTTTGCATGGGTTTGTACTAAGCATGTTTTCACT
This sequence comes from Thinopyrum elongatum, assembly GCA_011799875.1. Lineage (NCBI taxonomy): Eukaryota > Viridiplantae > Streptophyta > Magnoliopsida > Poales > Poaceae > Thinopyrum > Thinopyrum elongatum. Next base: position 172,829,535 of record CM022301.1, read on the forward strand.
AACTAGACTTTGCTCTATTTTTTGGGTAATATTTTCCTCGTAAGTTTTCAACGGTTTACTGTATCGTCGCCCCTGTACTTGCATGGTTTATATCATCGAACTGAATGCTATTTTTTAAAAAAAGAAAATGTTTTATTTGATTCTTTTTTTTGAACTAAACATTTTTTTACAACGATGTTCTGGACTTCTCTCATTTTACGATTTGTACTTTTACCATTTGAATTGCATGGGGTTTATTTTTGCTTGAATTTTTATAATTTGAATTTCTGTCATTTCTTTTATTTCGAATGGACCACCGTTTTTAACTCGTACTGATCAATGTTTTTAATTAAAACCATTTTTCCTTTCATCTGATAGAATTTTTTTGCACACATAATACATGTACATGAATCATATTACCCATAGCACCGACCTCAGCACAAAAATCATCGGCGTATTCTTGTACAGAACTTTTCAAGCACCCACATGAACACAATAATAATTATCAGAAAAATAAAGTGCTTCCACACATGGGTACAAAAAAACTTCCAGCACACTTGGTCTTCAGTATCAGTTCAACAGGTAGGCGTAGTGCTTCCACGGGAGGATTGCATTAACCAAAAAAACTTTTTTTGCCACGGACACAAAGAACAATTCTGAACAAATACAAAAAGAATTTTTTGAGCAATAATGATGTAGTCTCATTCAACATTCTAGTGAGCAAACTGCAAACACTTGTATTCTGTAGCGCAGGTGGCCCCTGGCCCCGATGCTTCATTCACCTAACATAGAATAGCACATCCAGTTCAAGATTAACTATCGATGCAAGCATTAATAAGCAAGAGCAACAGTACAACATTAGCATAATAATAGGTAACAGTAATAGTACTGGGTTAACTATCGATGCAAGCTTTTGACAAAGCAGCTCGATAGGCACTGCGATTTTGGATGGGCAACGACGCCGGCGCATCTCAAGTAGCTAGCGGCGTGAGTTTGTGAATGGAAGAGGCCTCTGAACTTTTTCGCTTCCTCAACTCTTAACTTTTTGTATTCTTGTACTTCACCCTCCCCTATCATTTCTAAACTTTTTTAGTGGCTTTTTGTTGGTGAGCCCTCCTGTTTCCCTTATCTGAAGGTTCACAAGGTTTCTTCTAAGTATAAAAAAAACAAGAAATAAAGTGTTCTGTTCACATAGGCATTACTCGTTGGAACAAACACCTATCAAGCATCATTTTTGCAACCAGATAAACATGACTTTTGCTTCTTTTTGTACGAACTACTTTTTGCAAAAGGAAAATTTTTATGCAAGAGTAGTGTCACTGGTTCATCCATGCAAAGAATAAATTCACTTTTTAATAGCACTACCTGGTAGCATATGTGTGTGTGTGCGCGCATGTGCTTTCATCAATCAGTGATGATGGACAACATCCCTATGTACCGTGCTGCCCATTTTGAACACACATTTTTTTTAACACACACATTGAACTGTTTCTGGGGTTCTTAATGAGCTGATGATAGAAAACATGTTGAACTGAAATTTGGACTTCCAGGACTATCGAATGTTTTGGGTTCTTTTATGAACCTTTTTGTTATTTTTTTCTTAATTAAAAACCAAAATTATAATCACAATACACACATGTACTACACAACAATGTGCGTTTGTACTGTCCATGTAAACGAATTAACCAAAAACAACTAATTTATGAAGGAAACCATGTTTATGTTGCTCAGTACACCATGTGATGAAACTACAAACTCTTTTTCTCTCTGAAAAAAGCATGGTTCACAAATGACCTACATTTCTAGCATCGGTACATACTTGTCATGAACTGACAAAATTACTCAAGTAGACCAAATTCGAACTAGATTAGAAGAAATTCTACAGAGCGTCATTTCTAGCATCAGTACATACTTGTCCTTTTATGGACTGATGGTAGATATACATGGCGAACTGCTATACCACCTACAGAGCATCAATTTTCTACGAGAAAACACAATTCATCATTTATCAAAATTACGAGTTTCTTTGGACATAACCAAAACAAGAATTTGAACAGCAAGGAGGAGCACGGCGACTGGCGTGTGGTCGGGAGGTGGAGTGGGGCGACGGTTGAGGTGGTGGAAGGTTGGCCTGAGGGTGGTGGCGGGCATTGCGTTGGGGGTTGACCCGCTTTAGATTTGGTGGAGATGGCCTGGAGTGAGTTTTTTCTTTTGCTTTTTTCTGTTTGGTGTACTGGTTTGCTCTGAATCTAACAGTACATTTGTCTTATAGATTTCCATTTGTCCAAAACAAGAACGAAACACTCTAATACTTAACAACTAATCTATTAGTACATCCAGAACAATTTCAATTTTCAGAACAAACTTCCATTGATGTGTTATACTCTGAATCTGTATATAGGACATGATGGGTCTCAGGCTACTTTCAAAATAGGTTGCATTAGGGGAGAAATTACCTCTACCTCCTGCCTGGATAGAGGATACGTACTTCCAATACACGAACAACAGAACTGAAGTGGTTCTCGTCACCGGTCTGCAGTCGCTCCAGCCTCCCTCGTGCTGCATTCAGAGAGAAAATAAATTAGTGACAGAAAGGAGATTTAGAGAGGAAGAGAAATAGAGGAGGAGGGCATTATAATGAAGTGCAAGATCATTCTTTACTTGCAGCTGAGAAATGGACCAATGGTTAACTATAATGAAGTGCAGACATAGTGAAAAAGCAAACTCTGAACTATTACTTGAAGCTGAGAAAATGTTCAAAGAAAAATGAGATGGCGTTCTCACTGTGTGAGTGCTCAATGGGTGCAACGCTGGGTGAAGATGGTGGTCGCAGTTCCACTTGGACTGCAGTCAGAGCTCGACTTGGATGCAAGGATGCTGTAGCCGAAGAAACACCATGGAGCTTTTCTGAAAACAAACTCTGAACTTTTCTGGAGCTTTTTGTTGAGCTGAAGTACTTAAGCAAATACCTGATGGCATCAAGAAAACAAGTGTCTAAATCATTTAGCAATAAAAGCGATGGTACGAAAAAAATTGAACTAATGTTTTTCTCTCATTCCGACAAACCTCCCAACATATTTTTTTGAACTGATTTTTTTCTATCATTGTACTGTTGCTTTAGGCTTTTTTGGATGAGGTGAATGCCTCTGGTCTATTTGAACTTTTACTGAACATTCAAAAATGTTTGAACTGATGTGAATCCTTTCACCGAACTACTACTACAAATTTTCGTGAACCTACCCATGTATACGAACAAGTTTTATTTCTGCTAGGCATTTGCGCAATTTTGTGCTAAGCAAAGAGAGAAAGAAAACAACGTACAATGAACTGAAAAAGCCTACTTTGTGAAGATGGTGGCCGCGATTCTACTTACACTATTTGTCCGCACTCCACTTGGACAGGTGCCAGTAGCCATGGCAGATGAGCTCGTGGCCCAGGGCCAGTGGCAGAGGTAGAGGGTGAACAGGGTGGGCCATGGCCCACCCTGAGATTTGGAAATAGCTTTTATACCATAGGAGAAAGGCTAAAAAATAAAAGAAAATAAATAAATGTATATGTACAATAGCACTATTGGCCCACCCTGGTCCAGTGGGCTAGGTCAGCTACTGGCCAGGGCGGCCAAGGCGATCACTAGGAACTGTAGGTGGATACGTACTAATGAACTACTGCAGCTCTTGTTGTCGAATTATAGTCAGTTGGGACATGCAGCTGAGCCTCTTTTGGCACATGTTTTTAACATATGTAGTTGACAAGAGTTACCAAAATGTTTGAAACTAGAGAGAAAGTATAGTGCAGCTAGTTTTGTTAGTTATTTTGTCCATGAGTTTGAGAGCTCGCCCAAGTTGAATCATCACTGTACCACCTTTTTGCTCCATGTAGCAAACTGTGAGAAGAAATGTAAACTAATGAATCATCACCTAGCCTTAGTTTGTTCTTTTTTGGAATCCATTAAACTGAAAAAAAGCTACAATGTGAGCTGAAAAAACCTAACAAAGTGAACTAAAAAAAGGATACAAGCATAGATGAAGGCATCGATCTGGTGCGACATCCGCGGTTCGATATGAAAAAAAACATACAATCATTATGTTTTTTGACAGTTTTAATTTTGGCAGGGGTGGGTGCGGTGGAGGAGGAGGCGGGAGTGAAGGAGGCGGCCGGAGCATGGGGAGGGAGGCAGTCGGCAACGGGGAAGAAGGCAGCCTGCATACAGTGGGAAGGAGGCGGCCGGCGATGGGGGGTACTAACGGCAATAACATAGCGTCTACCACCAAAGTACCGACGGCAATAACACAGCCTTCCACCATATTTTTATGAAACTGCATGAGTTCTGATTTTTTGAACTCCTCCAGTGCTTACACATGAACTGAGCAATAAGCAACATAATGGTTTTTCTCTGAACTTTATAGGGGATAAACACTTGAACTTATGAAATGACAGCACACCACGCACATCTGCTTCATACCTGTCTCGTTGCTCGCTGTGGTACACTTGCCACCTATTCGTTGTCGCCGGTCGTACCCTACACACATCAGTAACCAATTAAGCACGCACTGCAACACACCTAGGGTTGTATCTTCAGTACACTTTGAACTGATGATATAGTAGCACAAGAAAACAATTCTGTAGTCACATCTTCAGAATTCTATAGGTACACCCCAGGACTTTTGAACTGATGACATGGTTGTTTTGGGTAGGCTGGAGGTGGAACCTTCCATCTCATTTCAATTGAGGATCCATGTGACACTTGCTTCCCATTCAACCTTGCTTCCCATTTCATCAGTACTAGTATGACTCAACAATACATTCAGAATCGTAGCAGCGTTAAGGAAACAATGTTGAGACCCACCATCGACGTACCACCGCCAATGGGATCCTCGGGAACCCCGCTCATGGATGAGCAACAGCCGCAAGGAGGAGCCCCGCTCGTGGATGAGCAGAAGATGCTCATAAATGAACTTTTTGGGAGGATTTATATTCTTATGTGTGTACTGTTGTTTTTGCAGAGTGGACTTATGTTATTATGTACTTTGAACTCTAAAGTCACACAACACAAAAGCCAATGAACTTTTTTCATTTTTCTTTCACATTTTGAACCACTGAGCTTTTTTTAAGGTGAACTTATATATTTCATGCACCTTCCCATTTTCAGATCATACTCTATTTCAAAGCCAGCTGTAATACAGCTCAGTTATTTTGCATGAACTTTTTTTAAGGAAAAGCTAGAAATATTTACTCAAAGTTCAGTAAAAGATTAAGGGAAATAAATTGCAGTGCCAATAGCGAATCCTCTGCCATTTTAGTGTTCATGCTCAATCCTAATTTCAGCATCATTATCAAAGGAGTTAAAATCCTAATTTGCATGATTTAATGTGTTAGTACATCCGGATGCTTCAATATACACTTAGCTAGGACTAGTTATTGTGAAATTAAAACTAAAAAGATTGTCCAATTCTCAGAAACATAACAACAAAGAGGTTATGGGCAGCAGAGCACACGTGCTTACCAAAATTCAAATGCACGCCTATCGCAATCTAAAATAATTATTGGAATCGAGAGAATTACAAACGGATTTTTTCCATTCACAAAATCCATGGCATACATGCTGCAACTATGGGTGAGAGAGAGGAGACACGAACATGGGGTGGTTGGAGAGTACGGTCGCTAATGTTGCTCGCCGACTTGCAATGGAATACCATAGCCCGACAGGTCGCTGGACGGACTGGGGCGAGGGGGTTGGACTGCTGGATGCAGCGGCAACTAAACCCGCATTCTGCAGCCCATTCAACCTCCCTTGTGCTGTAGTTCAGAGAGAAAACAAATTAGCGGGAGAAAAGCAGTAGAGAGGGAAGAGGTAAGACGGATGCATGGACTGCTGCTAGTTTTATTGTTGAACCACAGCTAAATACATGGCAGCTGGGATGCCCTCGCGTGCGTGGAGTTTTGAGCAGAGGCGGCGGCAGGACCTCACACCCACGGCGGCGAGGAACGCGTGCGCCCAGCAGATCCGGTGAGCTGGGAAGCCCCTGGCAGGGGTAGCCGCGGGGGAGGACGAGGCACGGCTGTGGCCAGGGCGATCGACGCACTCGACGGTGGGATCCAGCAGGCAGCACGCAGTGGAGGGAGGGAAGGAGGCGGCCGGAGCAAGGGGAAGAGGTGGCCGGCGGCGGGGAAGAAGACGATCTGCATCCACTAGGCGAGCGTCGTCGACGTGGGGGAAGGAGGAGGCCGACGCTGGGGTAAGGGACGCGGCCGGCCGTGGGGTCGAGGGAGGCGGCCGATGCTGCGAGGAGGGAGGCGGCCGGTGCTGTGGGGAGGCGGGGGCGATGCGCTGGAAAGAGGCGGGGGTGGGGCGCTGGAAGGACACAGCGGCCACACGCTGGGTGGATGCGACGGCGCTGTCAGGAGGGGACGGCGGCGGGCTGTGATGCAGGGTCGGGAGGTGTGAGGTCGCGCTAGTTTGCGGGAGGTGTGGATGGGTTTCCTTTTTCTTTCCTTGACCGGTCGGGCCTTATAGAGTGCGAGGTATTCTGTTACTGGTAACAGAATTGTCCTGTCCTGTCCTATATATATGATGCTCACTCACGCGCGACGTACGCTTCATTTCTGTGGGCCCGCGAGGTCGTCGTCCATCACTTTGACCAAACGAGAGAGAGGCACATTTGACGAACAAGGAAGATTAATTCTTTTAGGGCTGTGTTAGGGTAGGAGTATATATATAGTACATGTCGAAGGGGGGATGGGACCAACATATACTAGGTGTCACATGAACCTCACTCTGTGTGGGGACTTTGCGGTTTTTGAGAAAAATGACACATCAAAAGGTTGTGCATTAGGTATTCAAAACATCACAATCACACACCTCTCCATATATATATTTTGTCACACATGCAAGCGATGGTGGTTGTCCTATGGCACTCACTCACGTGGTTATCGGTGATGCTTCCATCTGTCAGCCCGCTTGGTCCATCACTTTCACCGACAGTGAGAGAGGTTAATTATTTTGACTTAGGAGGGGATTAATTTTTTGTTTGTCTCGCGATATAGGTCATGATGTGAGATTACATATATAATAGCGCATGTGTACACATGAATCCATCCTGCTGGATCGAAGGGGGGGGGGCGAGCACACGACACGTCATGAACCTCTTGCTCTGTGTGGGGACCTGTGCGATTTTCAACACATGCATCACATCAATGTTGTGCATTAGGTATTCAACACATATGCATGCATCACGCACCTCCATAAATATGTTTGGGACACATGCATGCAATGGTTGTATTTGGACACTCTCACTCGCTTGATTATGGGCGGCAAGCCTATATATATTCATGGGCCCGTGTGGACGTCCATCATTTCCACCGATGACGAGAAAGGTTACCAGGGTGGATTCTTCTTTTTTGGTTCATGTTACCGTATAGTAGGTCGATCATTCGAGGCACGGCTATGGCGCGAGAGGACCGTGAGGCGCGGGAGCGCCTCGAGGCTGAGGCCGCCGACGAGGCCTACATGCAAGAGCTCCGCCGGCAGCACCTGGAGCTCGTGGAGGCGGAGTAGATGATCTTTGCCGGCACGGAGGGCGGCGAGGTTATCGTGCTCTCCTCCGATGATGAGGTCAAAGGCGGCGAGGACGGCGACGCAGAGGGCGCCAAGGTGGGCGGCGAGGACGAGGAGATCGACGTCAACGAGTGAAGGAGTGTCTTCCCCAACGACCCCGACGACGGCACCGACCCGGACCCGGCTCGCGGCACATCGTACCTGACGAGGAAGGATTCGCTCGACCTCCACTTCGAATGAAAGTAGTTTAGTTTAGTTAAAATTTATGTTTTATGTTCGGTTATGCAAAACTATCTATGTTTATGTTTGAATGCATGCTACTTTCGGTTGAACCTGCTTTGAACTTGATCAAATTGAAGTTTACAACGTTAAGTTTAGGGGATCGACTAGAAACGGCAAAAATTGCTGGAGTATATATATACTCCACTAAGGGTTTTAGTCCGTTAACTTGTAGGGGATCGGCTAGAGATGGCCTCATGCCTTGTTTATTTCAGTTCTTCACAATGTGATGCTCTATATGTGAAACTATTTGCCGTGCAGTTCAATTTTATCAATAACAGTTTCAATAATACCACTATGAATTACGATATTTGGTTGCTGTAACACCCTAAAAATTTAACCACCTTTTTATTAAGTAAAAATTGGCCAGAAATAAAATTTTAAATTATATTGGGTGTTTTATAATTTTTAGAGTATTTTCTGCCCTCTGTTTTTCAAAATTCTTCCCTCCATATAGAAATTTTTGGAGATAATATTGTGGCTCTGGTATTTTTCTTAAACCATTTCATTTATAATTTAATAACATTAGGAATTATTTTCATAATAAAAATTGCCCAAAAACAATTCCTTTAATAGCTATTTCAATACTTTAAATGCCTTTGTTGCACTACAACCATTTTAAATATTTCTTTCAAAATTCCACAAAAATTATGAGAGGTCATGTGATGCCTATATATCACTTTTATGCAAAAATCCAACTTGGTATTTTGAATTTTTTTAGTGAAACGACCTCTTTTCAACTCTGTCCCATTCTTTAGTTATAACTACAACCCCAATTTTCCTTGCTCCAATAATTGTCAAATTTTTCCCCCTTACAGTCCTTCCAACCAAACTTTAACTCCAGAAGCTCAGCCCTATATGAATTTTGTAAAGCCACAAAATAACCTCCTGTACTTTTTGTTCAGAAGTGAAATTCTTCAAAACTTGCACTAGCAAGTATTTCTTTTTGACAAACCAACTCCACCACCATTTCTATCATCCAAGGAGACATCACCCTGCCAAGTTTCACATCCAACAAAACCCTCTAGATGGTCATAGCATTTTGTCAAGCACCTTGTATGCATGGCCGAAGTTATGCCTCTTCCCAAACTTCATTAGGAACCTGATCTTCTGGCAAAACAAGCATGTCCATCACTCCTCTCATGCCTAGTAGTACCATCCTGTTAATTTTCAGCTCTTCTAGATCGCTGTAGATGCCACTGGCATTGCATCGAGCACGTTGTGCGGTGCACGGAGCGCGTCCAGAGCGTGCGTTGTGCACCGCTGGCATCAGACTACTGCCACTCTGCTGCTGCCTCCCCTGCTCGCCCGAGTCCACCCCTGGGTCATATGATCATCCCTAACCCTCGCCGACCCCTCCCCTTGGCTCCTAGTGCCGGCCACCGCCGACCACGCCGCCCACCGTCGCTGCCCGACGAACTCCTCTCCGCCACGTCTCTGCCTCTTAATTGCTAACCACCGAGCTTATCCGCGGGTGACCACCGTCCATGCCGACCTACACCGACCCCAATGACCCTGACCACCGCCCACAACCACTTCTCCGACGCGGTTATGGCGATCGCCGCCGTGTCCATCTCTGGAACTCTCGAAACCGACCTCGCTCTCACTATAAAGCTCCACCCCGAGCTCGTCTCGTTCAACACATCATCTCACTATACCTCCTAGCTCCCTCCTGGTCGAGTCCCTCAAGCTCCCGTGCTCCAATTTCCCCTCACCGTCGCCATGGCCTCCGGTTGGTTCGACCACCTCCGGGCCTCCCTGCTCCACCCAGCCACCATGGCCGACCCTCACCACCACCACGAGGCCCTCTCAAGCCCTAGCTAGCCTCGGGGATGGCCATGGCCTCTCCCCGATCCAACTCCAGTCGCCTCTGTGCTGCGACGCCATGCTCCGCTCCGGCCACCCCCGGCCCCAACTTCACCGCCCACGGGCGCGGAACGGAGCGGTGGATCCATCCGCGCCGTCGCCCGAGGCCGCCGTGCCCCCAGTCGCCAGCGCCAGCGAGGCCGGGCCTCCTCTGTTTCCCACGTCGGGAGGAAGAAGAGAAGAAAAGGGGGAGAGAGGGAGTGCGTGGGACCCGCACGTCAGCCTCTCAGGCCGCGGGCCCTGCCGTTTAGGTGGAGACGGCTTTTCCTCAAATCCGTCTTCGCGCGGGGAAGGCGTATTCCGAGCAGTGCGCCTTCGATGTCAGCCAGCTCCCGCACGGTCGAAGCAACTGGGCTTGGCCCAGTGACGCCGTGCAACTAAATCGCGCACAGGGCGCTCCTCAGCCTTTTTCCTTTTCTTTTTTCAGCTGTACTCAAATAATTCTACAGAATCCATTTCAAATCCAAATTTGATGATTCAAATTTCTACAATCTCATAAAATCATGCTCTGTTTATCTAGATTAGGTGAATATTTTTCCTAAGCCTTGTTCCTACTGGATCTATTAGATAGTCCACTTCTTCAATTATTCCATCTTAGAAATTCCATAAGTAAATCATAGCAACTCCAAATAAATTGAATTTATTTTAGTATTTATTTTAAAATTTTCTAGACAACTTTTTAGCACTATTATTGCTATATGTGGTAATTTAAATATTTTTGAATACAGGAAATGGAGGGGAGATAAATACTCAAATTTTTGGAGTGCACCCAATATTTCTGCATGCTCAAGGCAAGCATCTTGAACACTTGATATGGTGGATTGCATGGTTATATTGTTTGCAAGAATAAATGAAGTCATACATAGGTTGAGTTCGAATAAAATTTGCATGCATGTAGTGATGGCATGTTTCCTCGTACCATGCATCGTGTGCTTGTCATGACTAACTTGCAGGAGTAGGTATAAGTAAAATACAGTACCGGCAGAAGGGTGACCACGTTGAAGCGTGATCATGCCTTGTTGGTTATGCATGTTGGAGCATGCAAGGGTTGTGGCCCTGTTTTGGCATTACTATTAAAAGGGTACTTTGTTGAGCGAACCACTGCAGGAAAACTTGAACCTCCTGAGCTGACCGTAGATCGAGTCTTGTTCCGGTAACCCCCATACTTGTTTTGTGCTACCACTTGTCCCTGCAACAGGTAGGGTATGGTTCAGTAAGTTGATAACCCCTTTCCATGCACACACCATACAGAGGGCCACGATGAGGGTTTCCACGGTCGTGGACTAAATCCTGTCATCGGGTCAGGGGGCATGGGTGTTACCAGTCATAGCCGAGAGGGGGTCCCCCCTTGTAATCCATGTGTATTAATAGTGATCCCATGCTACTCGAGATTGTTGTCTCCCCGACTTAGAGTTTTTCTGGAATGATGCTTTGGGTGATTCCTGGCATCCGGACGGTTAATCTGGTGTGTGCTGGTCAGGTGTGTTTTCAACCCAAAGACCGTAATGGGAATTAGTCAGCATCTCGGTGTTGACTAAAGAAATCCTTTACTTGTGGGTAAAGAGTACACCCTCTGCAGAGTTTAAACCTATTCGAATAGCCGTGTTCGCGGTTAAGGACTACAGTCTAGGTTGGTCAAGTGTCGGTCTCCGAAGGAAATAATTTAAATGTGCCTGAATTATTTTGCAGGATAATTATTGTCACCTTGATGCTACCAAGAGTATTTTTGCTATGCATATTAATATTGTTGTGGTTATGCATATTATTGTGGACTAACCCGTTTCTCTTATTTTATTTTCCTGAGTGTCTCTGGGGCTGGCTAGACTACCCCGGGCCTTCGGTTTTATTTTCAAGACCTCTCCGTGGCGTCCCTCGAGTTCTCAGGTGGTCTATCATGCCACTACTCTTGTGGACACCCGATTGGCATTTCTTTTCAAGACCTCTTCGTGGCGTCCCTCGAGTTCTCATGCGGTCTATCACGCCACTACTCTTGTGGACACCCGATTGGCATTTCTTTTCAAGACCGACGTGGCGTCACTTTTTGACACCCGACTAGCATTTCTTTTCAAGACCTCTCCGTGGCGTCCCTCGAGTTCTCAGGCGGTCTGTCACGCCACTACTCTTGGGGACACCCGATTGGCATTTATCTTACCTTTCCTTGTTTTATGACTAACAAGTTATATTATGTCTCTTTTTGCTCCATATCACTGTTAGCATGCCATGTTTTAATTTTTTAGTCAGCATGAGCATAGCATTTAATCCGACATGAGCATATGCATTCGATATATCTTGTGTTCATAATGTTTGCGAGTACATTCAAACATACTCACAGGCTTGTCCCTGGCTAGTTAGTTGGCCAGGTCAGGAGTTCTACAAGGAATACCACAACGACGTCCGTGCGGAGCCTAGGATGGCAGCCACGCGGGATAGGAATTATCCAGGTCAGTCGTTCCTGTGGGAATGGAGCCCCATCGACGTTGGAGAACCATGAGTCACTTCCGTCATCCATCGCTAGAATCATTATTGTATCATTAGACCTTCATGGTCTTATATCCAATTCTTGTAATTACTTGGTAATCTGTAACAAGGACGTGTCCACCAGTAACGGTAATCCTGGGCTGGTGATGACACGAGGGGTTAATTTCTAGGATATTGCGTCCCGGAAATCCGGCCCCGACAGCCTTGGTATCAGAGCCAGGCTGACCATTGGCTAATCCTATCTTAGCCTGGTCACTATCCCTAGGTTTCCACATAATTCACATCCTTTCCTGTCCACAGTCAAGTCCATCCTATCCGATAACCGCACAGTGGCCAGCCGACATCTTTTGACAGTCGGTGCCAAACCTATCAGTCTATCCGTAGGCCGTGTGCCTGTGGCCGACACCTGCATTGTCCCATCCGCAAGCGTGCGATGGAAGACTCTACTGGCTTATAAAGGAAGCCTCAACCCAACTCAGCACATCATAGCCTCACCCTCGGTTTGATATCCAACCATCAAGATGCCTAGCCCCATCGTCCACAACGAGACCACCGCAGTCGAGCTTCAAGGCTTTGTAGCCATTCTCGCCAATCTCACCCGTCGTACTCTCGGCATCGAAGAGCCGCCGGAGTATGTCGTGTACCAAGAGCATGCGAGTGATGCCATCCACCACTTCTGGGCCACGGTGCACATCTACGGGCGGGGCATCACCGCAGAGCGCCCCTACTGGTAAGTAAGAACTCTCTAGCCTTCTTTTTACTGCCCGTAATGAGTTGTGTTAGATGACAATGTCTGAATCTTTTTCCTTTGCAGTGGATCCTGAAGCAGTTTACTCAAGATTACCTCTCAAACTACAAGATTGGCGGCCGGCCATCACAAGGGGTTGGACTAGAGTTGTGCGTGCCTTCTACATCGAGGAGAGCACAATAGAGCCATTCCGCTTCACCTTGTTCAGCAACCAGAATGTCTCTTGCCTCTTTCTTTACCATCTGTAATAGTACAAGTATACAACCCTGGTTCATCATTCTTTATTTGGTGCTTATGTAATTCTTGAACATATGTACCTGTGAATCAAACAATGCATTGGTTGTTTGAACCTGATGGATATGAATAAAGCTATAGCCTACTTTCAAATTCAAATTCGGTACAATTTTAAATAGCAGCAATTAAATTAGGGTGAAATTACGCTCTACAGGTCATTACGGCGCACACGGTCTATAAAGCACAGCGTGTGTGATATACATCATAATCCGACATGGTTCACGGAGAGGAAACATGTGTAACCATGCACACAGTTGCCGTTTGCAAAGCGTGTGTGATGTCAGACAATATCACAAATGGTGCGGGAAAACTAAATGTGTGTGATTGTCGACCTATCGTACACGGTTTACAATCATGAACTGTTTGTGATGTGCCGGGCATCGTAAACGTACAGCCAGTTTGGTATGTGCCTGGAAAAATCCCGTGCCTGGAATGTGCCTGGACTGCGCCTGGTTTTAGGTAAAACCACATAACTCTGACTGCGATGGTAATGCCAGCACACACGAGTAGCAAGGATGGAGCGTTTGGGATATTCGAGATATCAGAAATTGTTTTATAGGGACAACTGTATGCATCAAGGCTCCCTATCCCTGACGGTTTCTGGGTCGTGTGGAAAGGACCCCCCTATCGCACACACTCACTTGGCGACGGTTCAAAACACCGTCGCGGAAAGGGGTTAAAAACCGTTTGTATAGCACCTTGTTGTACTAGTGACAATACCACATCTAATCATGCTAGTTTGTAATTCATGATAATTACTACTCTACAGAATTTTTTCCTTGTCTCAAACGCTGCAGTTTTTGAAGTAATTCATGTTGATAATATGGTGGAACCCAACGAGTACGCATAGCAGTTTTCAAAGCAGCCCAAGTAGTAGGGATATTATCATGATATAATGTAACACCCCAAAAATTTAATCATGTTTTTACTAAATAAAAATTTGGCTAGAAATAAAATTTTGAATTGTATCAAGTCCTTTGTTATTTTCGGAGTATTTTCTGCCCTCTGTTTTTCAAAATTCTTCTCTCCATATAGAAATTTTTGAAAATAATATTATGGGCTCTGGTTGTTTTCTCAAAACATTTCAATTATATTTTAATAACAATAGGAATTAATTTCAAAATAAAATTTGCCTCTAAACAATTCTTTTAATAGCATTTTCAATTCTTTAAATACTTCTGATGCACTATAACCACTTTAATTAATTATTTTAAAATTCCACAAAAAATTATGGGAGGTCATGTGTTGCCTACATATCACTTTTATGCAAAAACCTAGCTTAGTCTTTTCAAAATTTTGAGTGAAACAAGCTCTTTTCTTTTCTGGTCCAGATCCAACTTTGCACTACAACCTCATTTTTCCTTGCTACAAAAATTCTGAAATTTTTCCCACTCATAGTCCTCCCAACCAAACCCTTAAGTCCAAAATTTTAGCTCCATTGAAATCATTTTAGTTCAGCAAATACTTCTCTGAAGTTTCTGTCGAGAACAGAAATTCTTCCAAACTTGCATTAGCAAGTTTCCTCTTTTCAGAAACCAACCCCACCACCCTCACTATCATCTAAGGAGACATCATCCTGACAAATTCCATGATCAACAAGAGTCCCTAGGTGGCCCTAGCATTTGATCAAGCACCTTGTGTGCATGACAGAATTCTGCAAGTTTATGAAACTGCATATGGCACTTGATCCTCTGGCCAAATCATCTTGTCTACAACCATTATAGTTCATAGGAGCTCCACCCTGTTAAGTATCACTTGCAGAAAAGCATCCAAGGGCGCCATAGCATTTCGTCGAGCACCTCGGGTGCACGCTCAGATCACGCCCAGAGCGCGTGTATTGCACGCCGAGCGCCTCGAGCCCTGCCGCCCCGCTGCTGCCCTCCCAAGGCTTGCCCCGCACGCTTCACCGGCCACCTGCACCAGCCAAACCTTCCCCGCACCGTAGCTTTCCCCTAGCACCGCCCTCCACCGTCCCGAGCCGCCAACCGCCGTCACCCGTCGCTGTCACGGCGCCGTCCATGATGCGTGGCCCAATCCGCAGCCGCCAGAACGTCCTCGCCTTAACTACGGTCGCCGCCGTCATCACCGACCACGTAACGATCACCACCGACCCTTACCGGCCTCGACGGCGCCATGAATGCCCACCGCCATCGTGACTTCTCTGGGAAGCCACGGAAACCGACCTAGCCGTGCTATAAAAACCTCCCTCGAGCTCCCTCTCCTCGTCAGGAACTCTCCTCCACCTCTTGTAAGCCCCTCAAGCAACTAAGCAACCGGAGAGGGCCGTCTCCCTCCTCTCCGGCATCTACTGCCGCCGCCTCCGCCTCGTAGCTCGCCACCTCTCCAGTGCCTCCCCCTCTCCAGTCTCTGCACCAGAGGCCTCCCCGTGGTTCCGCAGATCCATCCCGCCCTTCAATTTCACCGGAGCAAGCTCCAAGGCGAAAGCCCCCTCTTGCCGACGCCGTCGTCCATCGGGAAGCTCACCGCCGGCCACTCCGCTCACTCCGGCGACCGTGGAGGGTACCAGGAGAACCGCCCCAACCTCCCAAACACAACGGTGGCCTCGGCTCCCCGAACGGCGCTGCCGTTCACCGGCGAGCCTCGCCGGAGACGCCGCCTCTGCTCGGACAGAGAGGAGACGCGCGTGGGCTAGTCAAACCTGACCAGTGGGCCAGCCGGGCCCACTGTCAGTGACCCGACGCCGCTGACCCATCCGTAAGTGGACACGGGTTCCGCGGAGACCGTCTTCGCGCTGGGAAAAGCGTACTCCGTCGAATACGCTTTCGACGTCGACCCCCTTCCGCGCGGCCGACGACTGGGCACGGCCCAATAGCACCTCATGGCTATATTATGCCCAGGGCACACCTCTACCTTCCCTCTTTTCTTTTCCAGCAAAACTAAAATAATTCCACAGCCACTATTACAAGTCCAAATCTGGTGATTCAAATTTCAACATGCTTCTAAAAACATGCTCTATCAAACTAGCTAGGGTGAACATTTTTTTTATTATGCCTAGTTTCTGCTGGATCAATTAAATAGTCCTTTTAACCATTTATTTAAACTTAGAAAATTCATAGGTAATTCATATGAACTCCAAATAATTTGTTTCTTTTTCTGGTATTTCTAATTTTTCATCTAGTTTATTTTAGTACTTATTTTAAAAATATTTGAAACAATTTTTAGCACTGTTTTTGTTTTATGTGGTCATTTAAATATTTTTGAAAATAGGAAATGGAGTGGAGATAAACATTTCAAATTTTTGAAGTGCACCCAATATTTCTGCATGCTCAAGGCAAGCATCTTGAACACTTGATATGGTGGATTGCACAGTTGTTTGTTTGCGAGAATAATTGCATCATGAATATGTTGCATTCAAATAAAACTGGCATATGGCTATTTTATATGATTGATCCATTGACAATATTTTGTCTCTGTTTAAGCATGAATTATGTGTGAGCATGGTTATTTTCACATGTCACATCTGCCATGTTGGTCCTGACTAAACTGTAGGAAAGAATCAGTCACGAGTAAAGTGACCGTGTGACTGAAAATCTCGTGGTGACGAGAATGATCAGTGATGGCATGTTGGGACATGCTAGGTGGTGACCCTGTTGGGTGCTACCAAGGAGATATATTGTGTTAACCACTGCAGGAAAACTTAAGCCTCCTGGGTCGACCGTAGATCGAGTCTTGTTCCGGTAACCCCCATACTTGTTTCGTGCTGCCACAGGTTCCTGCCACAGGTAGGGTATGGTTCAGTAAGTTGATAACCCCTTTCCATGCACACACCGTACAAAGGGCCACGATGAGGGTTTCCAATGGCCATCGACTAAATCCTGTCATCGGGTCAGGGGGCGTGGGTGTTTCCGGTTGTGACCGAGAGGGAGTGTCCCCTTGGAATCCGCGTGTATTAATAGTGATCCCTTGCAGGACGTTGGTCTCTTCGTCTTAGAGTTTTTCTTGAATGATGCTTTGGGTGATTCCTGGCATCCGGAAAGTTAATCTGGTGTGTGCTGGTTAGGTGTGTTTTCAACCCAAAGACCATAAAGGGAATTAGTCGGTATCATGGTACTGACTAAAGAAATGCTTTACTTGTGGGTAAAGAGTACACCCTCTGCAGATTTTAAACCTATTCGAATAACCGTGTCCGTGGTTAAGGACTACAGTCTGGGTTGGTCAAGTGTCGGTCTTAGTGTCGGTCTCCGGAGGAAAATAATTATGACATGCCTGAAATATTTTGCAGGATAATTATTGACACCCTGAGGCTACCATGAATATTATGCTGTGCACGTTAATATTATTATGGTTATGCATATTATTGAGGACTAACCCGTTTCTCTTATTTTGTATTACCTGAGTGTCTCAGGGGCTGGCTAGACTACCCCGGGCACTCGATTTTATTTTCAAGACCTCTCATGGCGTCTCTCGAATTAACAGGCGGTTTATTCCGCCACTACTCTTGTGGACACCCGACTGGCATTTCTTTTCAAGACCTCTCGTGGCATCGCCTGAGTTCTCGGATGGTCCTGTCTCGTCCGATTTCTCTTTTAGACCCCCGTTTGGCATTTCTCTTCAAGACCTACCGTGGTGTCATTTTAGACATCCAACCGGCATTTTCTTTTATATACCTTTAACTTCCCTTGTTTATCACTAATATTTTCATATATTCATTTATTTGCGCATGCTAATATTTTATCATGCCATGATTTAACTCCTGTCAGTAGGCATTTAAGTCCATCATGAGCATACGCATATAGTGTAGTTCATCGTGATCATATATTTTGCCCCCTGCATTCGGTATATCTTTTGTTCATGATGTTTGCGAGTATATTCCAACATACTCACAGGCTTGTCCCTGGCTATTTACTTGGCCAGGTCAGGAGTTCTACGAGGAGTACACAGTGACGTCCATGCGGAGCCTAGGATGGCAGCCACGCGGGATAGGAGTTATCCAGGTCAGCCGTTCCTGTGGGAATGGAGCCCCATCGACGTTGGAGAACCACGAGTCATTTCTGTCATCCACCACCGGAATCACTATTGTATCATTAGACCTTTATGGTCTTGTATGCAATTCTTGTAATAGCTTGGTAATCTGTAACAAGGACATGTCCACCAGTAACAGTAATCCTGGGGTGGTGGTAACACGAGGGGTTAAATTTTTGGGATATGTTGTGTCCCCGAAATCCGGCCCCGACAGCCTTGGTATCAGAGCCAGGCTGACCATTGGCTAATCCTATCTTAGCCTGGTCACTATCCCTAGGTTCCACACCATTCACATCCTTTCCTGTCCACAGCCAAGCCCATCTCATCCAATAAGCCTGCACAGTGGTAGCCGACATCTTTTGACCGTCGGTGCCCAACCTATCAACCTAGCCCATAGGCCCGGTGCCTGTGGCCGACACCTGCGTTTTTCCATCCGCAAGCGTGCGATGGAAGACTCGGCTAGCCTATAAAGGAAGCCCTGCCTCAACACAACACAGCACTGCCTTCATTCTCACTTTAATCCAAACCACCAAGATGCCTCGTTCCCTCATCCACCACGAGACCACCGCGCCGGAGCTTGATGACTTCATCCGCGTACTCTCTAACGTCACCCGACGTGCCCATGGTTTGGAAGAATCACCACGATATGTGGTGTACCAAGCAAGGGATCGCAATGGCCTCACCCAGTTTTGGGCCATAGTATCTATTAATGGAAGGGCTTTGGCACAAGAACACTCTCACCGATTCACGGGAAGAGTAATCGCTGGTGAATATCAAAGCCACAGTATGCTGCTAGAGAAGCCATTACCCAACTTCGCCACCAAGATTCAAGAACACAATCGCCCATTTTTCTACTTATCCATCCAGATCCCGCTACGATAGAGGGATGCATTTTGCCAACTCCGAGCACGAGCAAAAACCTGCCCTGGAAAACTGGTGATTTTGTTGGCCGCCACAAGAGTCACTGCTCACCCAAGTTGCCAGGGAACTCTCCATTACGAGGAGAGCCATTGCTCAACACCCACTAGTAAGGGGAGTGCAGAACCATCAGTTATTCTGTCAGCAGTTCCCGGAGTAAGTAATCCAAGAATTCCAGGGGACGACCAGCAGAATGGCCCGTCCTCTTCTGGCTACTCTCGACGAGTGTTTGAAGAGTACACAGCCAGGGTCAGAGGCTGGCGTCTCATCCGGAACTGTGAGAAGGTCACGAGTTGGTTGTTGCTGTGTCTAATGCTGTTACATAACGCAAACCGTTTGTATGATATTTTAGGGTGTATATCATAAGTGCATTGCTATGTTTGCATTTCGCATATTATTGTTGTTTTGATATGCAATAGTTCTTCGTCCTTAACAAACTCGAGGATGAGATTTTTTTTTAAGGGGGGTTAGAGTTGTGTAACACCCCAAAAATTTAATCATGTTTTTACTAATAAAATTTGGCTAGAAATAAAGTTTGAATTGTATCAAGTCCTTGTTATTTTCGGAGTATTTTCTGCCCTCTGTTTTCAAAATTTCTCTCCATATAGAAATTTTTGAAAATAATTATTATGGGCTCTGGTTGTTTTCTCAAAACATTTCAATTATATTTAATACAATAGAATTAATTTCAAAATAAAATGCCTCTAAACAATTCTTTTAAGCATTTTAATTCTTTAAATACTTCTGATGCACTATAACCACTTGAATTACTATTTAAAATTCCACCAAAAATTATGGGAGGTTATGTGTTGCCTACATGTCACTTTTATGCAAAAACCTAGCTTAGTCTTTTGAAAAATTTGAGTGAAACAAGCTCTTTTCTTTTCTGGTCCAGATCAAACTTTTGCACTACAACCTCATTTTTCTTGCTCCAAAAATTCTGAAATTTTCCCACTCATAGTCCTCCCAACCAAACCCTTAAGAACAAAATTTTATCTCCATTGAAATCATTTAGTTCACCAAATACTCTCTGAAAGTTTCTGTCCAGAATAGAAATATCTTCCAAACTGGCATTAGCAGTTTCCTCTTTTCAGAACCAACCCCACACCCTCACATCATCTAAGGAGACATCACATCTGACAAATCCATGTGACAACAAGAGTCCTAGGTGGCCCTAGCATTTGTCAAGAACCTTGTGTGCATGACAGAATTCTGCAAGTTTATGAAAACTAATATGGCACTTGATCCTCTGGCCAAATCTTTTTCTACAACCATATAGTTCATAGGAGCTCCACCCTGTTAGTATCATGCAGAAAGCATCCAAGGGGCAGTCATAGCATTTCGTCGAGCACCTCAGGTGCACGCTCAGATCACGCCCAGAGCGCGTGTATTGCACGCCGAGCGCCTCGAGCCCTGCTGCCCGCTGCTGCCCTCCCAAGGCTTGCCCCGCACGCTCACCCGGCCACCTGCACCAGCCCAAACCTTCCGCACCGTAGCTTTTTCCTGGGACCGCCCTCCACCGTCAGAGCGCCAACCGCCATACCCGTCGCTGTCACAGCGCCCCATGACACGGGCCCAATTCGCACGCCGCAGAAACGTCCTCGCCTTAATACGGTCGCCGCCGTCATCACCGACACGGAACAATCACCACGACCCTTACCGGCCTCGACGCGCCATGAATGCCCACCACCGTCATGACTCTCTGGGAAGCCACAGGAACCGACCTAGCCGTGCTATAAACCTCCCTCAAGCTCCCTCTCCTTGTCAGGAACTCTCCTCCACTCCTGTAAGCCCCTCAAGCAAATAAGCGACGGAGAGGCCGTCTCCCTCCTCTCCGGCATCTACTGCCGCCAACCTCCGCCTTGGAGCTTGCCACCTTTCAGTGCCTCCCCCGCTCTAGTCCTGAACAGAGGCCTCCCCGTGGTTGTGGATCCACCGCCCTTCAATTTCACCGGAGCAAGCTCCAAGGCGAAAGCCCCCTCTGCCGACGTCGTCGTCCGTGGGGAAAGCTCACCGCAGCGCCACTCCGTCACTCGGCGACCGTGGGGGTACCAGGAGAACGCCCCCATCCTCCCGAAACACAACGGTGGCCTCGGCTCCCCGAACGGCGTCTGCCGTTCACCGGTGAGCTCTGCCGAAGACGTCGCCTCTGCTCGGACAGAGAGGGAGACGCGCGTGGGCTGGTCAACCTGACCAGGGCCAGTGGGCCGGATTGTCAGTGACCCGACGCTGCTGGACCTGTTCGTAAGTGGACACGGGTCCACGGAGACCGTCATCGCGCTGGGAACAAAGCGTACTCCGTCGAATACAGCTTTCGATGGGACCCTCCGCGCGACCGACGACGGGCTCAGCCCAATAGCACCTCATGGCTAAATATGCCCAGGGCACACCTCTACTACTTTTTCTTTTCCAGCAAACTAAATATTCCACAGCCACATTACAAGTTCTAAATCGTTTGGGGATTCAAAGTTCAACTATGCTCTAAAAAATGTTTTGCTTCTATCAAAACTATGTAGGTTGTGAACATTTTTTTATTATGTCTGTTTCGCGGGATAAAATTAAATATTTGAGTCTGTTAAAACATTTATTGAAACTTAGATACATATATTCATAGGTAATTCATATGGGATCTCCAAATATATGCGTTGTTGTGTTCTTTTCGGGTTTGTTATTGTCTAATTTTCATCATTTATTTTACTTTACCTTGTTTTTTTAAAAATATTTGAAACAAGGTTTTAGCATTGTTTTTGTTTGTGATGGGTGCATTAGATGATTTTTGTTATGAAGAATAGGAAATGGAGGGGAGATAAACATTCAACTTTTGAAGTGCACCCAATATTTCTGCATGCTCAAGGCAAGCAATCTGAACACTTGATATGGTGGTGGATGGCACAGTTGTGTTTGCGAGGAATAGTGCATCATGAATATGTTGAATTCACATAAATTTGGCATCTGGCTATTTTATATGATGGATCCATGACATATTATTTGTCTTGGTTTAAGATGAAATGAGGGGCATGGTTATTTCACATGTCACATCTGCCAGTTGGCCGACTAAACTATAGGAAAGAATCAGTCACGGTAAAGTGGACCGTGGTGATGCTGAAAAATACTCGTGGTGATAGAGAATGAGCAGGGAGAGTTGGGACATGCTAGGTGGTGACCGGTTGGGGTTGCTACAAGGAGATATATTGTGTTAACCATGCAGGATAAACTTAAGCCTCCGGGTCGACTATAGTAGACGAGTCTGGTTCCGATACCCATTACATTGTTTCGTGCTGCCAAAGGTTCCTGCCTAGGTAGGGTATGGTTCAGTAAGTTGATAACCCCTTTCCATGAAAACCCATACAAAGGGCCACGAGAGGGTTTCCAATGGCCATGCGACTAAAATCCTGTCATCGGGTCAGGGGGCAGGCTGGGTGTTTCGGTTGTGACCGAGAGGGAAGTCCCCTGGAATCACATGTATTAATAGTGATCCCATGCAGACACTTGGTCTCTACCGTCTTAGACTTTTTCTTGAATGATGCTTTGCGGTTCATGGCATCGGAAAGTTAATCTGGTGTGGCTGGTAGGTGTGTTTCAACCCAATAGACCGTAAAGGGAAAATTAGTCGTATCACAGTACTGTACTAAAGAAAGAACCTGTATTGTGGGTAAAGACATGTCACATCTGCATGTTGCGTACGGACTAAACTGAGGAAAGAATCAGGTCACGAGTAATAGTGACACGTGGTGAGTTTGTGACTGAAAATCTCGTGGTTGAGAGAAGATCAGTGATGGCATGTTGGACATGCTAGTGGTGACCCTGTTTGGGTTGCTACCAAGGAGGATATATTGTGTTAACCCACTGCAGGAAAAACTTAAGCCTCCTGGTCGACCGTTAATAGATCGAGTCTTGTTCCTGGTAAACCCCAACTTGTTTCGGCTTCGCCACAGGTTCTGCCACAGGTAGGTATGGTTCGTAGTTGATAAACCCTCTTTCAATGCACACACCGTACAAAGGGCCACGATGAGGGTTGCCAATGCCATCGACTAAACCTGTCACGGGTCAGGGGGCGTGGGTTGTTTTCCGGTTGTGATCACGAGAGGAGGTCCCCCCTTGGAATCGCGTGTTATGTATTAATAGTGACCCTTGCAGACGTTGGTCTCTTCGTCTTAGAGTTCTTCTTGGAATGAGGCTTTGGGTGATTCCTGGATCCGCGAAAGTTAATCTGGTGTGTGCTGGTTAGGTTGGTTTAAACCCAAAGCCCTAAAGGGGAATTAGTCGGTATCATGGTTACTGACAAAGAAATTGCTTTTTACTTGTGGGTAAAGAGTACACCCTATGCAGATTTTCAAACCTATTCGAATAACGTGTCCGTGGTGGTTAAAGGACTACAGTCTGGGTTGGTAAAGTTGTCCGGTCTTAGTTCGGTCTCGGAGCGGAAAATAATAGACATGCCTGAAGATATTTTGCCAGGATAATGATTGACACCTTCGTGTATTTGGGTACCTTGAGATTATGCGGTGCACGTTAATAATTAGCTTATGGTTATGCATATTATTGAGGACAACCCGTTTCTCTTATTTTGTATACCTGAGTGTCTCAGGGGCTGCTAGACTACCCAGGGCACTCGATTTTCTTTCGAAGACCCTCATTTTTGCGTCTCTCGAATTAACAGGCGGTTTATCCGCCACTATCTTGTGGACACCCCGACTGGCATTTCTTTCAAGACCTCTCGTGGCATCGCCTGAGTTCTCGGATGGTCCCTTGTCTCGTACGATTTCTCTTTTAGACCCCCGTTTGGAATTTCTCTTCAAGACCTACCGTGGTGTCATTTTTTAGACATCCAACCGCCATTTTGCTTTTATATACTTTAATCCCTTGTTTATCACTAATATTTTCATATATTCCATTTATTTGGCATGCTAATATTGATCATGCCATGCATTAACTCCTGTCAGAGGCATTTAAGTCCATCAGAGCATACGGCATATAGGTGTCATCGGATTCATTATATTTTGCCCCCTGCATTCGGTATATATCTTTGTTCATGATGGTTGCGAGTATATTCCAAAATACTCCCAGGCTTGTCCCTGGCTATGTACTTGGCCAGGTCAGGAGTTCTACAGGAGTACACCAGTTGACGTCCCGCGGAGGCCTAGGATGGGCAGCCACGCGGGATAGGAGTTATCCAGGTCAGCCGTTCCTGTGGGAATGGAGCCCCATCGACGTTGGAGACCACGAGTCATTCTGTCATCCACCCACGGAATCATATGGTATCATTAGACTTTAGGTCTTGTATGCAATTCTGTAATAGCTTGGTAATCGTAAACAAGGACATGTCCACAGGAAGTAACAGTATCGGGGGGTGGTGGTAACAGAGGGTAAATTTTGGGGATATGGTTGTGTCCCCGAAATCCGGCCCCCCCGACAGCCTTGGTATCAGAGCAGGTCTCTGGACCATTGGCACTCCTATCTTAGCCTGGTCACATCCCTGGTTCAACCACCCTTCACATCATTCCGGTCCACAGCCAAGCCTCATCTCATCCAATAAGCCTGCACAGTGGTAGCCGACATCTTTGTTGAACGTCGGTGCCCAAAACCTATCAACCTAGCCATAGGCCCGTGACTGTGCCGACACCGCGTTTTTCCATCGCAAGCGTGCGATGGAATGGACGACTCGGCTGCCTATAAAGGAAAGCCCTCCCTCAACCACAACACAGCACGCCTTCATTCTCACTTGAATCAAACACACCAAGTGCCTCGTTCCTCATACCACCACGGAGACAACGCGCCGGAGCATTGAGACTTCATCGCGTACTTCTCTAAAGGCACCCGACCGTGCCCATGGTTTGGGAGAATCACCACGATATGTGGTGACCAAGCAAGGGATCGCAAAATGCTCACCCAGTGTTGGGGCCCATAGTATCTATAATGGAAGGGCTTTGGCACAAGAACACTCTCACCGAGTCAAGGGAAGAGTAAGAGTAATCGCGGGTGAATATCAAAGCCAGCAGTATGCTGCTAGAGAAAAGCCATTACCCAACTTCGACACCAAGATCAAGACACTCACAATCGCCCATTTTTCTACATCCATCCAGATCCCGCTACGATAGAGGGATGGCATTTTGCCAACTCCGGCACGAGCAAAAACACTGCCCTGGAAAACTGGTGACGTTTTGTTGGCCGCCCAAGAGTCACTGCTCACCAAGTTGCCAGGGAAACTCTCATTACGAGGAGAGCCATTGCCTTCAACACCCACTAGTAAGGGGGAGTGCAGACATCAGTTATTCTGCAGCAGTTCCCGGGAAGTAAGTAATTCCAAGCCCACATTCCACGCCCCCCACGGGACGACCAGCAGGAAGGGCCCGTCCTCTTCCTGGCTACTCTCGACGAGTGTTTGAAGAGTACACAGCCAGGTCAGAGGCTGGGGGCCGTCTTCATCCGGAACGTAGAGAAGAGTCACGAGTTGGTTGTTGCTGTGTAATGCTCGCTTGACATAACGCAAACCGTTTGTATGATATTTTAGGGTGTATATCATAAGTGCATTGCTATTGTTTGATTCGCATATTATTGTTGGTTTGATATGCAATAGTTCTTCCGTCTCCTTAACAAAGCTCGAGGATGAGATTTTTTTTTAAAAAAAGGGGTGGTTTAGAGTTTGTGTAACACCCCAAAAATTTAATCATGTTTTTACTACTAAAATTTGGCTCTAGAAATTAAAGTTGATTGTATCAAGTCTTGTTATTTTCGGAAGTATTTTCTTGCCCTCTGTTTTCAAAATTCTCTCGCATATAGAAAATTTTTGAAAATAATTATTATGGCTCTATGTTTGTTTTCTCAAACATTTCCAATTAATTAAACAATAGAATAATTTCAAAATAAAAGTGGCCTCTAACAAGTCTTTTAAGAGCATTTTAATTCTTTAATACTTCTGATTGCACTATAACTCCTTGAATTACGTAGTTTAAATTCCACCAAAAATTATGGGAGGTTATGGTGCCTACATGTCACTTTTAGCAAAAAACCTAGCTAGTCTTTTGCAAAATTGAGTGAAACAAGCTCTTTTCTTTCTGGTCCAGATCCAACTTTTGCACTACAACCTCATTTTTCTTGCTCCAAAAATTCTGAAATTTTCCCATCATTAGGTCCTCCCAACAAACCCTTAAGAACAAAATTTATCCCATTGAAATCATTTAGTTCACCAAATACTTAGCTGAAAGTTTCTGTCCAGAATAGAAAATCTTCCAAACTGGCCTATTAGCAGGTTTCATCTTTTCAGAACCACCCCACACCCTCACTGCATCAAGGAGACATAATACTGACAAATGCCAGGACAACAAGAGTATCCTTTGTTATTTTCGGAGTATTTTCTGCCCTCTGTTTTTCAAAATTCTTCTCTCCATATAGAAATTTTTGAAAATAATATTATGGGCTCTGGTTGTTTTCTCAAAACATTTCAATTATATTTTAATAACAATAGGAATTAATTTCAAAATAAAATTTGCCTCTAAACAATTCTTTTAATAGCATTTTCAATTCTTTAAATACTTCTGATGCACTATAACCACTTTAATTAATTATTTTAAAATTCCACAAAAAATTATGGGAGGTCATGTGTTGCCTACATGTCACTTTTATGCAAAAACCTAGCTTAGTCTTTTGAAAAATTTGAGTGAAACAAGCTCTTTTCTTTTCTGGTCCAGATCCAACTTTGCACTACAACCTCATTTTTCCTTGCTCCAAAAATTCTGAAATTTTTCCCACTCATAGTCCTCCCAACCAAACCCTTAAGAACAAAATTTTATCTCCATTGAAATCATTTTAGTTCACCAAATACTTCTCTGAAGTTTCTGTCCAGAATAGAAATTCTTCCAAACTTGCATTAGCAAGTTTCCTCTTTTCAGAAACCAACCCCACCACCCTCACTATCATCTAAGGAGACATCATCCTGACAAATTCCATGATCAACAAGAGTCCCTAGGTGGCCCTAGCATTTGATCAAGAACCTTGTGTGCATGACAGAATTCTGCAAGTTTATGAAACTACATATGGCACTTGATCCTCTGGCCAAATCATCTTGTCTACAACCATTATAGTTCATAGGAGCTCCACCCTGTTAAGTATCACTTGCAGAAAAGCATCCAAGGGCGTCATAGCATTTCGTCGAGCACCTCAGGTGCACGCTCAGATCACGCCCAGAGCGCGTGTATTGCACGCCGAGCGCCTCGAGCCCTGCTGCCCCGCTGCTGCCCTCCCAAGGCTTGCCCCGCACGCTTCACCGGCCACCTGCACCAGCCAAACCTTCCCCGCACCGTAGCTTTCCCCCTGGCACCGCCCTCCACCGTCCCGAGCCGCCAACCGCCATCACCCGTCGCTGTCACAGCGCCGCCCATGACACGTGGCCCAATTCGCAGCCGCCAGAACGTCCTCGCCTTAACTACGGTCGCCGCCGTCATCACCGACCACGTAACGATCACCACCGACCCTTACCGGCCTCGACGGCGCCATGAATGCCCACCACCGTCATGACTTCTCTGGGAAGCCACAGGAACCGACCTAGCCGTGCTATAAAAACCTCCCTCAAGCTCCCTCTCCTTGTCAGGAACTCTCCTCCACCTCCTGTAAGCCCCTCAAGCAACTAAGCGACCGGAGAGGGCCGTCTCCCTCCTCTCCGGCATCTACTGCCGCCGCCTCCGCCTTGGAGCTTGCCACCTCTCCAGTGCCTCCCCCGCTCTAGTCTCTGCAACAGAGGCCTCCCCATGGTTCCGTGGATCCACCCCGCCCTTCAATTTCACCGGAGCAAGCTCCAAGGCGAAAGCCCCCTCTTGCCGACGTCGTCGTCCGTCGGGAAGCTCACCGCCAGCCACTCCGCTCACTCCGGCGACCGTGGCGGGTACCAGGAGAACCGCCCCATCCTCCCGAACACAACGGTGGCCTCGGCTCCCCGAACGGCGCTGCCGTTCACCGGTGAGCCTCGCCGAAGACGTCGCCTCTGCTCGGACAGAGAGGAGACGCGCGTGGGCTGGTCAAACCTGACCAGTGGGCCAGTCGGGCCCATTGTCAGTGACCCGACGCCGCTGACCTGTTCGTAAGTGGACACGGGTTCCACGGAGACCGTCATCGCGCTGGGAAAAGCGTACTCCGTCGAATACGCTTTCGATGTCGACCCCCTTCCGCGCGACCGACGACTGGGCTCAGCCCAATAGCACCTCATGGCTAAATTATGCCCAGGGCACACCTCTACCTTCCCTCTTTTCTTTTCCAGCAAAACTAAAATAATTCCACAGCCACTATTACAAGTCTAAATCTTGTGATTCAAATTTCAACATGCTTCTAAAAACATGCTCTATCAAACTAGCTAGGGTGAACATTTTTTTTATTATGCCTAGTTTCTGCTGGATCAATTAAATAGTCCTTTTAACCATTTATTTAAACTTAGAAAATTCATAGGTAATTCATATGAACTCCAAATAATTTGTTTCTTTTTCTGGTATTTCTAATTTTTCATCTATTTTATTTTAGTACTTATTTTAAAAATATTTGAAACAATTTTTAGCATTGTTTTTGTTTTATGTGGTCATTTAAATATTTTTGAAAATAGGAAATGGAGGGGAGATAAACATTTCAAACTTTTGAAGTGCACCCAATATTTCTGCATGCTCAAGGCAAGCATCTTGAACACTTGATATGGTGGATTGCACAGTTGTTTGTTTGCGAGAATAATTGCATCATGAATATGTTGAATTCAAATAAATCTGGCATATGGCTATTTTATATGATTGATCCATTGACAATATTTTTGTCTCTGTTTAAGCATGAATTATGTGTGAGCATGGTTATTTTCACATGTCACATCTGCCATGTTGGTCCTGACTAAACTATAGGAAAGAATCAGTCACGAGTAAAGTGACCGTGTGACTGAAAATCTCGTGGTGACGAGAATGATCAGTGATGGCATGTTGGGACATGCTAGGTGGTGACCCTGTTGGGTGCTACCAAGGAGATATATTGTGTTAACCACTGCAGGAAAACTTAAGCCTCCTGGGTCGACCGTAGATCGAGTCTTGTTCCGATAACCCCCATACTTGTTTCGTGCTGCCACAGGTTCCTGCCATAGGTAGGGTATGGTTCAGTAAGTTGATAACCCCTTTCCATGCACACACCATACAAAGGGCCACGATGAGGGTTTCCAATGGCCATGGACTAAATCCTGTCATCGGGTCAGGGGGCATGGGTGTTTTCGGTTGTGACCGAGAGGGAGTGTCCCCTTGGAATCCACATGTATTAATAGTGATCCCATGCAGGACATTGGTCTCTCCGTCTTAGACTTTTTCTTGAATGATGCTTTGGGTGATTCCTGGCATCCGGAAAGTTAATCTGGTGTGTGCTGGTTAGGTGTGTTTTCAACCCAAAGACCGTAAAGGGAATTAGTCGGTATCACAGTACTGACTAAAGAAATCCTTTACTTGTGGGTAAAGAGTACACCCTCTGCAGAGTTTAAACCTATTCGAATAACCGTGTCCGTGGTTAAGGACTACAGTCTGGGTTGGTCAAGTGTCGGTCTCCGGAGGAAAATAATTATGACATGCCTAAAATATTTTGCAGGATAATTATTAACACCCTGAGGCTACCATGAATATTATGCTGTGCACGTTAATATTATTATGGTTATGCATATTATTGAGGACTAACCCGTTTCTCTTATTTTGTATTACCTGAGTGTCTCAGGGGCTGGCTAGACTACCCCGGGCACTCGATTTTATTTTCAAGACCTCTCGTGGCGTCTCTCGAGTTAACATGCGGTTTATTCCGCCACTACTCTTGTGGACACCTGACTGGCATTTCTTTTCAAGACCTCTTGTTGCGTCACCTGAGTTCTCGGATGGTCCTGTCTTGTCCGGTTTCTCTTTTAGACACCCGTTTGGCATTTCTCTTCAAGACCTACCGTGGTGTCATTTTAGACATCCAACCGGCATTTTCTTTTATATACCTTTAACTTCCCTTGTTTATCACTAATATTTTCATATATTCATTTATTTGCGCATGCTAATATTTTATCATGCCATGATTTAACTCCTGTCAGTAGGCATTTAAGTCCATCATGAGCATACACATATAGTGTAGTTCATCGTGATCATATATTTTGCCTCCTGCATTCGGTATATCTTTTGTTCATGATGTTTGTGAGTACATTCCAACGTACTGACAGGCTTGTCCCTGGCTATTTACTTGGCCAGGTTAGGAGTTCTACGAGGAGTACACAGTGACGTCCGTACGGAACCTAGGATGGCAGCCATGCGGGATAGGAGTTATCCAGGTCAGCCGTTCCTGTGGGAATGGAGCCCCATCGACATTGGAGAACCACGAGTCATTTACGTCATCCACCACCGGAATCACTATTGTATCATTAGACCTTTATGGTCTTGTATGCAATTCTTGTAATAGCTTGGTAATCTGTAACAAGGACATGTCCACCAGTAACAGTAATCCTGGGGTGGTGGTAACACGAGGGGTTAAATTTTTGGGATATGTTGTGTCCCCGAAATCCGGCCCCGACAGCCTTGGTATCAGAGCCAGGCTGACCATTGGCTAATCCTATCTTAGCCTGGTCACTATCCCTAGGTTCCACACCATTCACATCCTTTCCTGTCCACAGCCAAGCCCATCTCATCCAATAAGCCTGCACAGTGGTAGCCGACATCTTTTGACCGTCGGTGCCCAACCTATCAACCTAGCCCATAGGCCCGGTGCCTGTGGCCGACACCTGCGTTTTTCCATCCGCAAGCGTGCGATGGAAGACTCGGCTAGCCTATAAAGGAAGCCCTGCCTCAACACAACACAGCACTGCCTTCATTCTCACTTTAATCCAAACCACCAAGATGCCTCGTTCCCTCATCCACCACGAGACCACCGCGCCGGAGCTTGATGACTTCATCCGCGTACTCTCTAACGTCACCCGACGTGCCCATGGTTTGGAAGAATCACCACGATATGTGGTGTACCAAGCAAGGGATCGCAA